>OY282408.1:10363750-11722500 GCA_958295455.1 Coleophora deauratella | reverse complement strand
TCGTTCAAACCAATTTCGGTGGAAGTTTGCATGGTAATGTACATCATATATTTTTTCTAGTTTTATCATTCTCTTACTTTAGAAGTTACGGGGGGGGGGGACACACACATTTTACCACTTTGGAAGTGTCTCTCGCGCAAACTATTCGGTTTAGAAAAAAAAAAGCGGCCAAGTGCGAGTCGGACTCGCCCATGAAGGGTTCCGTAGCAGCAAGTAACATAATATAAAAGTTTTTGTAGTTCGTTGTAACTTGAATGAAAGGTAAATTGCGGTTTACAATTTATGACGTATTAAAAAAAAACTACTTACTAGATATCGTTCAAACCAATTTTCGGTGGAAGTTTGCATGGTAATGTACATCATATATTTTTTTTAGTTTTATCATTCTCTTATTTTAGAAGTTACGGGGGGGGGACACACATTTTACAACTTTGGAAGTGTCTCTCGCGCAAACTATTCAGTTTAGAAGAAAAAGATATTAGAAACCTCAATATCATTTTTGAAGACCTATCCATAGATGCCCCACACGTATGGGTTTGATGAAAAAAAAAAACGAGTTTCAGTTCTAAGTATGGGGAACCCCCAAAAATTTTTTGTTTTTTTTTTCTATTTTTGTGTGAAAATCTTAATGCGGTTCACATCACACAATTGATCTACTTACCAAGTTTCAACAGTATAATTCTTATAGTTTCGGAAAAAAGTGGCTGTGACTTGTGACATACATAACATCCAACTCGCACTTGGCTGTTTTTTTTTTTTCTAGAATCCAACGTTCATATATATTTTATTACAGTTTGCATACAAACGTTTATAATTAGTAGCCGTGAAAAATGATACTATAAACATTTTCGTTCTGTAGCTATGGACAGAATCGATAACGATTACATTCTTATGGACAAAGCTTATGCAGAATAAAACGTTATGGGGATCGGAAAAAACGGGTAAACCCGAACAGACGATACCCAGAAAGGGGTGATATAACCGCAATCGGGTCGCAACAATAATCATTTGAATACGAATGTACTGATTCCCGTAACATCGGCCATCGATGTCGGTATTCGCAAACATTTATTTTGGTGTACACTCGAGTGGAAAAGTTCATTGTTCTGTTTTGGGATGGAATAGCCGTGTTCGCATGGAAATTTAAAGAGCTCTTCAACTTCGTTATATTGTTAATCTCTTTTAGTATGTGGAGTTTATAAAATACACTTGACAACAATTTTAATACTGCATTAAAAATATAAAATATTGTACAGTAAATACGTATTTTATTGAATTTTTTTCGCTTGGAATTTCATTATAATTTTTAATTTATAAAAATATGCGAAATTTTTAGGCAAGAATCTCAACTTGTTTAATCAAAGACATAACAAAATAATGACTTGATAAGTTCAGTTGTTCAATTTACTATGAAAATTACATACGATAAGAGAGAGAGGTCTAACAAAATTTGCTGAAACTATTTAAACTGAGGTTCCTATTTATGAAACTGAATAATTTACTCCAAGGAATTCAATATTCAATTCGCGAAGATTTTTTTTTACTGTCTGACAAGCCGATCGGCTGATAGTATGGGACGTCCATAAATGCGTCTCTTACGGTTTCCTTGGGAAAAGTTGTTCATATTTAATGGGTAGATACTCTAGTTTAGCGTTCGTGGCTCATTGCAGCTTGCGTGGTCACGTCGATCACGCAGGTTAACTGACTACAGACACGGTCACAACCTGGATGGGCATTTATTTCGACCGTTTCCGTGCTTCGCAAGGCAAGTTAAGCCGTTGGTGCCGGCTATCACTTGATGGCAGTTGTTAAGCCATGTCCGCTTGAAAACTTCTGATAAAGGGGTTGGACACTTGCCCCACCCCACAATCTCCACCAATCCGGACTTGGCCCCCGTGTGTGGATTATGGCCTAACCTTTCCTTGTATGGAAAGAGACCCGTGCCCCTGCAGTGGGCACGTGATGGGTTGTTAACAATAATTTCTAAGCACGTGCAGTACAAACACAGAAATAAAACTTTTCACTGGTAAGTTTCACCATTTTTAGGGTTCCGTAGCCAAATGGCAAAAAACGGAACCCTTATGGATTCGTCATGCCTGTCTGTCTGTCTGTCTGTCCGTCCGTATGTCACAGCCACTTTTTTCCGAAACTATAAGAACTATACTGTTGAAACTTGGTAAGTAGATGTATTCTGTGAACCGCATTAAGATTTTCACACAAAAATAGAAAAAAAACAATAAATTTTGGGGGTTCCCCATACTTAAAACTTGAAATTTTAAATTTTTTTTTCATCAAACCCATACGTGTGGGTTCCATCCATATCTATGTATAGGTCTTAAAAAATTATATTGAGGTGTCTAATATAATTTTTTTCTAAACTGAATACTTTGCGCGAGAGACACTTCCAAAGTGGTAAAATGTGTGTGTCCCCCCCTGTAACTTCTAAGAGAATAATAAAACTAAAAAAAATATATGATGTACATTACCATGCAAACTTCCACCGAAAATTGGTTTGAACGAGATCTAGTAAGTTTTTTTTTTTAATACGTAAACCGCAATTTACCTACAACGAACTACAAGAACTTTTATATTATGTTACTTGCTGCTACGGAACCCTTCATGGGCGAGTCCAACTCGCACTTGGCCGCTTTTTTTATTATAAATACTCGTTGCAACTCCGAAATAAGGTTGCTCTCATAATTTTCAGGTAAACTGGATTTAAAATATCTTCGTACTAAAATATTCTTTACAATTCCTTTATTCTGGCTTAAAGCCAAAATTGTAATACCACATTGCAAATAAGCGTCTAGCTTTAAAGCGATTTGTGTAAGTGAAGTGGGTAACTATATCGGTTTTAGCAAAAGTGCTGTTTTGGCAAACAAACGTAATATTTTGAATTGTGAATATTGTGATGTGACCTCTTACGTTAACTCGTTTTATATAAACTCAAACTCAAACTCAAAATGTTTTTTATTTAAGTGATGCTTTACACATGCTTTTAAATCGTCAATATTTTTTTCTACCTAGTACAAAGTCCCTACCACGCAGGACTTGTACACTCAACGTTTCGGGAAGTGTTTACGAAGCGATACTGGAATGAATCTAAGATTTATTTTTATCATCAGTCAAAACACGTCCACTGTTGGACAGAGGCCTTCTCCAAGGATTTCCACACCGACCGGCCCTGCACCTCTCTCGCATCTATTAGCCTCTAATGATGTATTTTTCATTTTATTTAATAATTATGCAAACTGTTACTTTTCTGGTGGCACAGTAGTGCTCCTGCCAGGTAGAGAACCCTTGCTTGAACTTGAGTACTTACTTTGTGAGTCTTAAATGGAAACAAAAATACTTTTTAGGGTTCCTTACCTCAAAAGGAAAAAAGGAACCCTTATAGGATCACTTCGTTGCTCGTCCATCTGTCTGTCCGTCTGTCTGACCATCTGTCTGTCCGTCTGTCTGTCCGTCTGTCTGTCCATCTGTCTGTCCATCTATCTGTCCATCTGTCTGTCCGCCTATCTGTCTCTCTGTCTATCAAAACCCTTATTCTCAGCAACGCGTAGATGTATCAAGTTGTTTAATATCAAATAATCCCTTAAAGCTGTGAAGAATTCTAACTTCTATGCCAACGCAATCAAAAGATACGGCCGTTTATGCCATGTGTGATTATGAATTTATACGGAACCCTAGGTGCGAGAGCCCGACTCGCACTTGGTCGGTTTTTTTTCCTATTAGGTACCTAAGATTACATCCTAGAAATATTAAAAGAATCACAAACTTTCATCATTACGTAGATTTTTAGCAGATTCTAAAAATTTATGTAAAAAGTTACGGAATCTTTCAAAATTTTATAATACTAATTTAATTAGTTTTAACAGGGCAATTAATTCTAATAGACAGAGGCTTCGTCAATCTTTTTAATGTAATTTATCTTTTAGATTAAATAACTGCCGCTTCCATTTCGTTTTCTTTATCTTATCAAATAAGTAAGAAATATTTTAATTATATTGATATTCGACTGACTGATTACAACAATTAGATTCCTAATTTATTACTGAACATCTTATAAGCTTATTCTGGAGCGCCTGCGCCCACGACTTCATTTGCGTAGGACTGGATAGAAATAAAGACTTTTTTTAGTCTGAGAAGTCTTTTTCTTCTTATTGTGTGGCACATTTAAGCGTTCTATCCCCAAGGTATAGACGGTGGTTTAGTGTTGCACTTAACATCACCCGCGGTCACGTGTAGGGCATTTAGATTTACACCTACGGACGTGTGCAACGCGACCATCATACATAGGTATCTAGAAAGCAGATGTGCAGTGTGATGTATGAAAATGTGCGTAAGTTTCGAAAACCTCTTTGGTACACTGGCCAGGATTTGAACCCACGACCTCTGGTCAGCAGGACGGAGTCACTAGTCACTACCTGCTGCGCCACCGATGCTGAAGTCTGAGAAGTGGAAAATAAACAGATAGAACCCGTCGGAAGTTTAATTTTCCATAGATACTTTCACAAACAATCCTTTCTTAGTTCTAGCTCCTGAAGTGAAGTGAAGAGCCCGACCGTTGTCGGTCGTGGAGATGTGGATATCACTTTGCCTCCTAGTCGGCTTGGTGTCTGGTGCGCCTGAAGATGGATTATGTAGCCTCGGTATATAGCCAATATTTGCGTGCTCTTTTACAAGCTTTAAGAACCAGTAGCTTCCGCCCGCGACTTCGTCTGCGCGGACTTCAGAATTGGATCCAGAGAGAAATAAAATTTTAAGGCAGCGCCATCTAGTGACGAAGTAAAATTTTCAGTTTTTAGCCATTCCTCCGGGAACCTTCCAGTTTTCCGGGATAAAACGTATCCTATGTCTTAGCCGAGTGATTTATCTATCTACCTACCAAATTTCATCCAAATCTGTTTAATAGTTTCGGCGTGAGAGTGAAACAAACAAACAAATAAACAAACAAACATCCATAATTTCACATTTATAATATTAGTGAGAAGTGAGATGAGATGAGATGAGATGAGATAATAAGCAACACTAGGCAATCACCGTCTGTACCTTGTGGATAGGACGGTTAAATATGTCACGCGGTAAAAAGAAAAAGTTCAATTTTGAGTGATTTAATTTACGCTGTCTGTCAGTCAGTCAATCAGTCACTATTCATACAATATTTATCTGTGATCTGATTTATATGAATAGTTTTGTGAATAAATAATGATACCATCTTTTTGGTCAAGTTTACCCATACCCAAGAGAAATAAACTGAAACGAGATGTATTTTAACATAAAGGGGTTTGTTACCTATAGGTAGGTGAAGGAAACGCTTGGTTGCTTAGTGGTTTAAGTTAACTGATGCAGACTGTCTAAGCGTACTTTGAATTAACTATTCAATGTAAGTGCTGAAATTTTAACTAAAAACAGAACGTAGGAATGGATCGGCGACCCTTACTGGGTTCGGCATTACATTAAGAAGAGATTTCAAAAGTTTACGATTCTTATTAAACTGCTTCCTATCTCTTGTCAAAATCTAATTAAGAAAGGTTTTAAGGGATGCCAACACTTAAGACGTTCGATAATCTTGTTGTTGTCTTGTTGTTTTATTCAATTTAAATTTTTCGTTCAATTTTAGTTTATTAACTGAAACTGTGAAGTACGGAAACGGTCGAGATAAATGCCACTAACCCATCCAGGTTATGACCGTGTCTGTAGTCAGTTAGCCTGCGTGATCGACCCGACCATGCAAGCCGCACGGAGCCACGACGGCTTCTGTATATGTATACTCGTACATGTTTTTTTTAATCCACAATTAGTAAGCCCTTGGCGTCATCTCACCTGGTGGTAAGTGATGATGATGCTGAAGATGGAAGCGGGCTTATCAAGATTCCCCAACACAGTGGGGAATGGCTATCTTATCTTCATATCAGAACACATCAATGCTATTAACATTGATATTTTGGCGGCAAGACACAGTGTTAAAAAAGTGCGTTTGAGATTTTAAAGTGCTACTCAGAATCAAGTATAGAATACAGGAAAAATATTGAAATAATCCGCTCTTCAATTTTTTTTCAGATTCCCCTAGTAAATCTGAATAGCGAATCAAGAACGTGTTGGAAAACTTCCAACATTTTTCCTGTACTCTATACTAGATTCTGAGTAACCCCTTAAAATCTCAAACGCACTTTTTTAACACTTGTATAAGATGGTGGTAGCTAGCCAGACGGACTTATAAAATGTCTTACCACCAACCAAATAGAGCCCTACAAAGTTGGACTCCGCCGTGAATCGAACCCGCGACCTCATCATGTTAATCGAGCGGACTAGCTACTAGGTTATGGTTATGGTTATAATAAATATCAGTCTCTGTTTTCTGTTGTACTGAGAATTTTAGAATCGGGCAGGTGAGTTGGACATGGATAGGTTTCCCGAAATTTTGTTTACCGTTTCAATTTCCAGTGGTTTAATGACCCGCCGCAGCTTGTGCCTCAGAGCAAACCTGTCAGTGTCCCACTGGACAGCTCCTAAGGCCGGCCACAGACAGCGGTTAATTAAATTCTAGTCTCCACAACTCAATGAAACTATTCCAAATAGACAAGCACTGTATTGTATTAAGTATAAACACTAAATAACCAACTACGTAGTAGAAAAGAAAAAACAAAAGGGGCTCTATTTCAATCTCAAATTACATCAAATCAAAAATAATTATTAGAAGTAGGTAGCACTTTTCGAAGTTTTATTTTGTCTACTCAATAAGAAGAAAAAAAATCAAAATGATTTTCATTTAGATCTTTAACCGAAGCAATGTTTAAGGGAAGCATCCCTTTCCAGTTATATCCTCTTTTTTGTCTTATTGTTTTTCTATTTCGATATTCTGTAGTTTTAAATGAGATAATATAATAGTCAGGTTACCAACTCAGCATTTCAAGCCAGTAAGTTTATATTATCTTGATCTGCAGTATTATTTTCACAGTATTCCGCTGTATTTTTACTCGTTAATGGGTTTTTCACTAGTATGGTGTATCAGAGACGTAACATGGAATTGGTAATAATCGACATCGCTGAAAGCGTCAAAAAACCGACTTCAATCGCGTAACATACGGGTCAAACTGAGAACCTCCTTTTTTTGAAGTCAGTTAAAATACTAAAACCTTCTCATAAATGTAACAAATACTTTTCTGAAAACTGCATTAAGATCGGTTCAGCCAAACGCGAGATAATCGCGGACAAACATACATACAAACATACATACATACAGGTCAAACTGAAAACCTCCTTTTTTTTGAAGTCGGTTAAAAAAAGTTGCAATCCCATTACTTTGCAGCACAATCTCAAATAGAGTTATCAGTAAAATTCACAAGATTTTTCGCAAATATTTACTTTCTTATTGCGCATTTCGCCTCCAATGAGTGCATAGTCAAAATTTCACGCATGTATAACAACACGAGGAAAATTAACTTGGGATGAGTTAGAACCAATAACTGTCCAGAATCTACTAAACTGTTTGATGATTGGTCGCTTGGCCAATCGAAACAAAAGCTTCTCCTGGATTTTTTTAATTCAATTGTTAATTTATCTTTATTTTATTTTTTTCATATTTATGTATAGAGTTTTCTTACAAACAGTTCAATCGATTCGTCCCATAACCCAAAATATTGAGAGTACAAAGTCCGCGTGGTGAACTCTTTAAAAGATACAAAAAAGACAACTTAAAATTAAGGGAACATGTAAAGTGTTAGCTTAAATTCTCTAACACTAAAAACATTTCGAATTTGAGTTCCCATTCCAAAAGCAATCTACATACTAAAACAAAACATGAACACTGAACACACGTACGGTTTTCGTTTTGATGTTAACAAAAGCTTTTATAATTGAATTTGGGTTTGGTGAATGGTCAAATCGAATCAGGCTGCCTGGGAACCGACGTAAAATGTACGCGTGCGGGGCTATTGACACAATGTCGATTGTTGCGACTCTGAACACGATTCACCGAAGTTTAGTATGTCGAAAGCATATAACAGTAAAATATTCCTTGTGAAATCTATGTATCCTAACCTGAGAAAGGTACGCATATACAAATTGTTTTAAATAAGTTTATCTTGATTTGATACAGTGTTTATAACAATATACAGTCTAACAAAATCAAATGAAAATACCTATTTAAACTAGGACTTCCACTCAAGAAACTTATCAATTTTTCCTAAGGAACTCTTAGCCAAATTGAAACTTTTTTCGGGAATGTATACGTAGTTTAGGTTTGTTATTTCTTATACATAAATGGATTTTGTTATATCTTTTTATATTTTCGAATTTAAACATTTTCTAAACAATTCCTCTATCAAAACTAGTTACGAACAAGTTAAAAAAACCTTGTTCGTAACTGGTTACGAAACTGTGGTTACGTAGACGGCCGAAGGGTTTTCTTCATCCATCTCATCACACATAAAATTTTCATAAATTTTGATGCAATTTATTCTATAAAGTGATTTGAATTATCACTATATAGAATACACTGCATCAAAATTTATGAATGCTATGCTATGTTACGAAACAGAGATGTGCTGAACGGGTTGCTTTTCGATTAGTTTGTGTCGGATTTGGTAGGAAACTAGCGGCTGAATGAATTACCTGAGTAAATATATCTAGTTTTCCTACCTTATTGCTAATGGGGTATATTGAAAGTTTTCCCTTCTACGAGCTATGTGCTTTAAATAAAATGTTAAATATTTAAATTATTGTCACCAAACATCGCACCTGACTATACTTAACCAAACCGCGTGTACGTCTTTGGGCTTCTGTAGCTGCAACAGACCCAAACTTAGTTGTGAGAGAAGCTTCTCTAAACTGCAGTTAATAAAAAAATACTTAACGTTGACTATATGCAGACCGGCCGCAAGCGGGCGTGTAAGGCGTGCATAGCACGCGGGTGGTACGACCATGGAGGACGGCAGATTGAGCGAACGAAATATATGATAAAAATATTCAAAGTTATATGACCCAGCTAAAATATCATGAAAACAAATGTTATCGTATGAAGAATGAAACCCGTACAGCAACGGCGCAGTTACTATTTTACATAGGGCCAGCCTTTGTGTTGTGTGACATAGGGCGTCAAGGGGCGCCCAGCACCCTGGTAGATGTGAGAAGCTTTAATGAAAAACGGGTGAATCATACGCAAATAATTAGTAGGCTTCCCGATTTCAATTGTAAGAATTATCGTAATCATTTCGGTCATACCATTTCAATATTATGAAAATTTATACAGGTAACCCTCACGTTAATGGGCGAACAACAAGGCCAACAAGTTTATTGCATTAATAAATGGCAAAAAAGCTCCTACATAAGTTCTATTATGAATTAAATCTACACGAGCGATGTAACCTGTTAAAAAAGTTTCAGCGCACAAGTCCAATCACAAAGTAAAATGTAGGCCTTTGGAAATGACGATCACCCGATTTCAGTAAAAAAAAAGAAGGCTATAATTTGAATAAAAATCATTGTGTATTTTTTTTATAAACTGAGTTGAGAAGCAAATGTTTATCTGAACAAATAAAAGACATTTAGAGCTCACTAGAATACTAAAGCTTATGTCTGATTGTTACACGCATAATCATAATTTTTGTCATTGAAGTCAACCCAGCGTTCAGAAAATGTCCATACTGAAAATGCACCGGCACTAATGCGCCTACCTGAGTCGGAAGTTTCTTGAAAAATTGACCTACAACTACTGAATCATTTACCTTATTGTCTAAGTTTGGTAACACGATTTTAATTTCTTTAAGTTTGCTAGGAAATAGGAGAAGAGAGGCAAGTTGAATCTAAGGAGGGCCCGCTCATGGTTTGGAGATTCAATGCGCTATTTAACTGAGACATAGTAGTAGCAGCGCTGATTTGACAATTGTTTTTATAAATGGTGAAGTGTACACAATGCTCTGAAAATCATAATATCGAGGGTTCACGGGCGACTTGTATTAAGCGACATTTTTGGAAACACAGGTCACCTCTACTTTAAAAATTTATTTCTTACAAAATAGCTCACAAAAAATAACTTCTGAATAATATTTAAAATAATAAGAATATCGAGAATCTATATAATACTAAGAAGTTAAGTTTTAATGATTATTTTTCTAAGAAATATTTTTTTAAATCAGTCTCCTGAACATTTCTAAAAATGTCGCTTAATACAAGTCGCCCGTGAACCCTCGATATGACACAATAAATACTTTGTTTATACGACAAAATTTACCGTGACCTACGTAAAGCACTCGGATAACACATAGGCTACTTTTTATGCCGGAAAACTTAAGGGTTCCCGGAGGAATGCTTAAAACTAAAAATTTGCACTTCGTCACTAGATGACGCTACCTTAACATTTTCTTTCTCTCTGGGCCCAATGTTGAGGTCCATGCAGACGAAGTCGCGGGCGGAAGTTAAAAATAGTAAGCAGGTGAAGGACTTTCGGTCGATTTACCGAACTTCCAAAAATGTCCGGAATTTGTCCAGATTTTAAACGTAAAACAGAAGCCCGGCTATAGCAGTTAAAAACTTTTATCACTACCACAGATCACGAAATAAGTACTAAGTTAGTTACACTATATCATTCATTACGCCACCGCCGTGTCAGTAAAGGTAAGTGAGTTACAAACTCCTTGGTGTAAAGAGAATACAAACTTTTCATCGTAATCGACGACACACAGTTATAATATAACTGGCCGGCAATAACCGTACCATACATTCAATAAACAAGCTAGCCCGACTAATAACTTTCTTCCAAAATCTTAACACAAACACTCAAGTGCCCCAAGGATTGCGTAGCAGAATGTCCAATTGGCAAAAAAATTGTTGTTAATGTAAAAAGGAAATGTCGTACAAATACTTCTAGATTTAAAAAGATATTACGTACCTTGTCAAACTTGCAGATAGTTCACGTCTGAAATTCTATAGTAAAATATATATTTGTACGTACTATCAACAAACGCTGTGCCTGCTCGGTTTACAAACCTTTTGGCTTGCACAAGGCAACCTTAGCTAGCCCCGCCTTTTATTTTGTAACAATGAAAGACGAAATTTTATTTTGTTTTTATGACTTTTTCGGGTTCATCCGGGTCCTAGCTCCGCCTTGTAAAAACGAATCTTTAGATGTTATATTGTTTTAACGCCTTACAACTTGCACTTCGAAAATCGTGTCGGAGAGTTCTTTTTTAATAATAATTCTTGAATATCTCAGGAAAATAATGTTGCTGCACTGTTGGATGCTTCAATTTCATGTGGACACTCAATATCGGGTGTTTTTGTCGCTTCCGACACATTTTAATGTAAGAAGTGCAATGTTAATGAGATGTAATTTATAAGTTCTCAGTAAAAAATTTGCCGGTATTCCTATCCCAATCCGTACGAAAAGCCAGCGACCGATTCTACATTTTTTGCAGGGTCAAGTTAAAACCGTAGACAAAAGCGCCCTTTCGTATACGCCGTTACCTACTGTTTATGGCTTCCAGATGTTGTTGTTTATTGTCAGAACTTTCTAACAGATTTAATACATATGGAACATGTGTCTTAAGAGTTTTTTTTTTTATAATGACACAACTGGTGTCAGCTTTCATACTATAAGGTGGATTATTTATTTAAGTATAAAATTAGATAAAGTATATAGAATCGTAACGTTATATAATCACTTCACTGATATGCAAGTCTCTTCCTTGGGAAGGTTATGGACATTTAATAATTTCAATGTTCATTTTTCAACAAAAATCAAAACAATAATCGATATTTTAAACATTCATTAATTATTTTCACAAAACATATTTATAAATCGAATTTTATATTCGTATAAATGGAACAAAATGAGCACAGGACCATTTATATTATTTTTGTGCATTGATTTAACCCTAGAACCTTTTGGATCTACTTGACATTCTATGACTGAGACCTATTGCATCAAGACGTGCTGCATCAAGCCCATACAAGTACCCAGCTATCCACATTATGGACAAAACTGGAACACAAACGGTCACGCTTCCCCAATAAACATCCTTTAATGGCTTTACGAGAGTCTTAATGTCCGAGGGTAACTGTCCAGATATTCGAAAGTTTCCTGGTGTCGAGTAACTGACTCCTAAGGGTTTCGATTTAAACTTTATCGTAAGTACTGGCTAGCATATGGTCCTAGTAGCTTAGAAAGAAGCTTTTCCGAATTCCAGTAGTCTTTTTTTTATTTCACTTCTTTTGTTTGATTACATTAAAATTTGATTCCTTTTATTTCTATTTCTTTCATTTCTCGTTTTTAAGTGTTTTTTTTTCAACTTTTTCTCATAATTTCTTACATTTATCCCTTGGTTTGATTTAATTTAATTAAATTTTTACATAAATGTTTCACATCATGCGTTTTTTCGATTATTTCTTTGCTTAAAATAAAAATAAAAACAAAAGCAACCGTATAAAATAAGGAAATGAACAAGGTACTTCGTATAGTGAGCCATTTCATTCGTAGTGTAGACTGCAATTTTACGAAAACAAGAAATATTTCCTTTCAAATTTCTTTAAGTTTAGACTTCGTTGCTGCCGGCATATTTTGGAGACCAACATTCGCGGATCTTATTTTGATAAAGTCCCGGCGTACGTGGTAAACATGTGGAATGTTTTCTTGGCACAAATTCAAACACTATAGCATATTTATATATGTATTTTAGTTATACAGGTTGAGTTATAATTAACATTCTTTCAGGTGACGGGATGAAACTGGACCTAAATTGAAGTCATTTGGGTCTAAGTGAGTGATGCGTCGAGACAGTGTACTTGGATAGTTTTCCCAAAAAAATACGAAGTTTGTGATAAACAATTACAGTTATTTTGGTTTTTTCTAGAAAATATCAAAAAGAATGAGCGTTCTCTGATTATTATTTTTTTGCAAAGACAGGAGCAGATGTATTTTCAGTTTTTTGGAACATGGAACAAGCATATTTTATAAAAAAAATATCATGTAGCATGAAAGGGTGTTATTGAAATTAAAAATAAAATATTTCTTTCATTGTAATATATAATAATATCTGATGACAAACATGAATATATTTTACGCATCGTATTAACATTGCTTGTACCTACGTATTTAAAAAATATCAATTTATTATGTTTAACGCGAGAAAATAAACTAAGCAGCTTCAAAATAAAATTCTTACCATAATATTCACCTGACAGAATTATAATTATTTCCTATAAACACGTAAAATATTGTAGATGAGCCAAATACTCCGAATTACTTTGACGAAAACTGTCTCTTATAAGTAATTAATTTGTGCTCCCTAGGAGGGATCGAGATTATTTTTAAGGAAGCGAATTTTGCACGCATTTTGAAATCACAGCTGTTTTTTCTCTAAATTGTATATGTTACAGTCAAAACTCTTATCCGGTCAAAACTACTTTTGCAGTCAAAAGTAGTTTAAACTAAGCGCGTCGGTCAAAACTACTTTTGACTGAAATAATATCGGTTAAAAGTGGTTTTGACTAAGAATGTTAGTCAAAACTACTTTGATACTAATATTAGTACTTGTTTGGATGTTTGTTACTCAATCACGTAAAAACGGCTGACCGGATTTTGATAAAATTAGGCACACAGGTAGATTATTACCTGGATTAATGTAAAGGATACTTTTATCCCGGAAAAATTAAGTATGCCCGTGCGTCAGGCGGAAATCAAACCTACTTTACTGTTGTCAGTTGTCATTTTACAGGTGTCAGTCTGACAGATGTCAGTTTATCATACGTCAAGATGACAGTTTGACAATTGTTGGTTTGACAGATCTCATGATGGCAGTTCAGAGATGTCAATTTGATAGTTATCATTTTAAGTTCAACAGATGTCCAGTTTGTCATAAGTCAGAGTGACAGAGGCTGGTTTGCCAGATGTCAGCTTTTATATATGTCAGTTTGTGGTATGTCAGATTGACAGATGTCAGTTTGTCATACATCTGATTGACAGATGACAGTTGCCCGTTTGACAGTTGTCAGTCGTAAGACAGTTGTCAGTTTTACAAATGTCAGTTTGACATGACATCTGTCAAAATTACCTCTGTCAAACTGAAATCTGTCACTCTGACGTATGTTAAACGGAGATCTGTCAAAGTGATATATGTAAGACTGATAACTGACAACAGTAAGGTAGGTTTGATTTCCGCCTGACACACGGGTACACTTGACTTTTCCGGGATAACAGTATCCTATACGTTAATCCAGGTAATAATCTACCTGTGTGCCTAATTTTATCAAAATCCGGTCAGCCGTTTTTGTGTGATTGAGTAACAAACATCCAAACTAGTACTAATAAGTATCAAAGTAGTTTTTACTAACACTTAGTCAAAACCACTTTTAACCGATATTATTTCAGTCAAAAGTAGTTTTGACAGACGCCCTTAGTTAAAACTACTTTTGACTGCATTTAACCAAGGGAATCGATCAAAACTACTTTTGACTGATTTTTGCAGTCAAAAGTAGTTTTGACCGGATAAAAGTTTTGACTGTAACATATATAATATAATAATTCGTTAAAAGTGTAAATCTTATATTGGCAAACATCAAAACCAAAACCTTCGTTTTTATGGTGTTGCTATGTACTCATATTCATATTATTTATTTGTATGTCACATAGTATATAAAATAATCATGTTACAAAGGAAAATATAAGTAAATGACACATAACACCCCGTTGGGGCACCGCCAATGAGAGAGCACTAATTTACTTTATATTTTTTTGTATTATTGTTTTATTCATGTTTTTTAAATTAATAAAAAATAGGAAATCAGAAGTCCTAGTGCTTAAAATATTACACACTAGCTTCCACCCGCGAGTTCGTCTGCTTAGACTTCAGAATTGGGTCCAGAGAGAAATAAAATATTAAGACAGTGCCATCTAGTGACAAACTAAAAATTTCAGTTTACAGCCATTCCTCCGAGAATCCTCGAGTTTTCCGGGATAAAAAGTATCCTGTTTTGTTTTGTCTCTCTATTTTTTTTATCCAAATCCATTCAGTACTTTCGGCGTGAAAGTGGAACAAACATCCATATTTTCGCATTTACAATATTAAGTGAGATGAGATGACACTCAAAGGAATCAAATCGAACGATGCCTAACATTACAAAATCAACTAAACGGTTTTGGTTGAGTACTCAGCCACACAAACAGAAATACAATGTTACTTACCACAATACCAAAAACATTACCCTGCCTTTGTAAATCTAGCACTGTAATACATAGCAGTGACACCACGCCGTCTAATTTCAAAACTGGAAATAAATAAGACACATTTTACGTACAATTTCCTCGACGTTTACTCGTACCTATTTAGGCAACTCACACACGATGCTAACTTTAGACCGAAATCGTTTGAGATAATTTTATTTCTTAGAAAACTCTCAGTGTTATTGTCAATACGGGGAAGGCATAAAGTTATTTAACAAACCATTGCTGTGGCACGGGTGGCTTTTCGTATTTCGAGAAGGATTATTACGTTTGTTGCTGTATTGTTATTCGAATCTAGGAGATGATTTTTCGACTCAGCATACCATAATTAAAATTTTCATTACAGTAGTGCATGGAATTAAGTAATTATTGTATTTTCTGCTAGGTTTAATAGGAAAAAAATATAAAAATTTGTCTGACAAAACGATTCTGAACTTTTTGCATAGTCTACGACCTACTTTTCTAGCGAAAAGTGGCATGCAGCTAAAAATGCAACCATAGCGTGGCTTTTGTTCCGAAGAATTGAATTAAAATGGCGGCTGGTATGTCTGTTTTAGCGAACCACACGCGGAAGCCCGCAAATGGACAATTAGCCGGGTTTTCAGCTTAAATGAAAGTTCTTTTGTATATGTGACGTAATTTAGGTAACAGCATGATTTTTGCACGAAGCTTGCTTTCAAGAACATCAGGTATACTTCACGTATGGAAAGTTTGGTCATAAAGAAACCGCACTTACTCACAATTTTTTTTATTTATTAAGTAAGGTGACAAAAGGCTGAAGGCCCACTTGATGGAAAGTGGCATTCGCCGCCTATAAGCATCTATAACCCCAGAAGGGTTATCAATACCTTGCCGATCTTGAGGACTAAGATGGAATACCTTTTATGCCGGTAATTACGCTGTCTATCT
Organism: Coleophora deauratella; assembly: GCA_958295455.1. Lineage (NCBI taxonomy): Eukaryota > Metazoa > Arthropoda > Insecta > Lepidoptera > Coleophoridae > Coleophora > Coleophora deauratella. Next base: position 11,706,371 of record OY282408.1, on the reverse strand, counting down.
CGCGCCACCATCCGAAATACAGCACGATGCTTGGCGGCAGCTATAGAGCGAGCCGTGATTCGGACCTTGCATAATAAGGTACTTCCAATGGTGTAAGGTTTACTCACACTTTTGTGTTATTTTTGAATCTTTACACCAGTGTTTTCAACCTTTTTTAATATCCGATCCCTTTACAAGTTAAAAAATTCTTGCGATCCCTTAGGACCACAATGAAAGACTACGTTTATAATTTTCTTCAATTATATTTTTTTTTTTTATGTGATAAGGAAGGCAAACGAGCAAGTGGGTCACCTGATGGTAAGTGATCACCACTGCCCATAGACACCTGCAACCCCGGAGGGGATTGCAGATGCGTTGCCAACCTAGAGGGCTAAGATGAAATGCCTCTTGTGCCTGTAATTTCCTCGGGTGTCTTACTCTCCACACCGGAACACAACAGTGCAAGCACTGCTGCTTAGCGGCAGGATTAGCGAGTAAGATGGTGGTAGCGATCCGGACGGACCTCGCACAAGGTCCTACCACCCGCATGATTTAATTATTAACGTCTCCAAAATAGAAATACGTTTTGACAAATTGTTACAAAATAAACAGGCCCAGCCTTCTCACTGAAATCGTATTTTTTTATTGCAGTGTAGGACCGACAAACACTAAGTTTTTACCCGCGACCCCTTGAGAAAGGCTTCGCACCCCCCCTGGGAGTCGCGATCAACAGGTTGAAAAACATAACTTTACACTTATTTAATATATTTCTAAATTTATTTCTAAAGGCATATACAAACCAAAGGAATTCAAACCATAACTCAAAAAGGGCTTAAGCGCTGATCCCGTTTGGCATTCTCCAAGCGTTTGGTTTCCGCTATTAATTAAAGATGGGGCAAAGTTTCCGGATTCCCCACACGATTTGTTCGGCCAAACCCCGTCTTGAGCCGGATGTAATTGGAATTGTTTCGACTTAGAATGCGGGTACTTTAAGATTGCTAGTTTTGAAGACATTGATGGAGGTGAGAAAGAAAAACCGCAATAATAGGCAAAGTCTAATAAAATCACCTGATACTATTTAAACTGGGGCTTCGATTCATTCGACTCTTCGTACCAGTCGACCCGTATACAATGATTAAACAAAGAAAGAGTATCCTATATCTTGAACTATTCTTCTCCATACATCCACCCTTACTGAAACGTGACAGATATCAATAAACATAATAATATATGAAAAGGGTCCAATTCCCACTTTACGAGAGGTGCCTACGATTGATATAGCCGCAAGAAAGGTTATTGATATGGAGATCCATCTTGCCAATGGCCTGTCAATTTGCATAGATATGTAAAGAGGTCAGTAAAATGTAATGGTCAGTTTACATTTACTATGTTAGGCGTCACCAAATTCATTTATCTGAAAAGGAAATAATAACAGCTCAAAAAGATAGAAAAAATTGCAGCTACTATGTAGCGCAATATGTTTTTGATTAAACTACTTTTTAGCTTTTTATAATCTTTAATAATCTCGACAAGTATTTTTAATGTGCAGAAAAACTTCTGGTCAATGTGCTACTGGAACGGAACGGAACGGAACGGGGCTCCTTATAACAAATACAATACAATTGTAATTGTTAACAATAACAGATACAATCAATATCAATTATTTAACGACCTTACGTGATAATGTATTTATACTCCAGGTTTATTATTGTTTCATATACCGAGTACAATACGAAGGAACTCAAGTTAAAAAGACTTAGAAAATCGTTACGCAGAACGGACAATGTACTAAATGATCCGTGTTATCGTAGAGAGTTCTCCTCTTTCATAAAAAATGTATACGTTTTTTTTATGAAACATTACTGTGTGAAAAACTTTGAATATATACAAGTTGTATATAATAAAGTTAGTTTGGATAACAGTAATAGGGTTCGAAACTGGGGCAAACTACGCTTTGGCCTGCGTATAGAATCTGCTAGAAAAATGTCTACATAATTATTTTTTGACTGATATCGTCAAATGTTAAAACAGCTAATGAAACTAAACAACTTTTTCCAAGGAACCTATGAGAACGAAGCAAATAAAAATGTTGACATCCATATAAAGTTTTCAAATAAACTATTCAGTTTTATTATAAAAAAAACTAATTAATTTATAAGAATTAACAAAATCAGCTGAAACTATTTGAAGTTGGGTTTCTACTCATGAAACTGAACAACTTTCCCCTAGAAACCTACAGACAAGTCGCGAAAAGTATAACGTACTGTGAAATATGTAGCATACTATTGTATTGTAAAATCATAGCCCTCCTATTGGCTTTGACCTAGTTAAATAATTAATACTGAATCAGAACGCCTACAACAAATTAAAATGCCACTTTCTAATTTCTTTTCATTTTACCAGGTGAGAGCTTACCAATTAATGGATAATTACATGGATAAAAAACCGGCCAAGTGCGAGTTGGACTTACAATTAGTTACATCACAAAAAATTGTGATGTAACTAAACATTTTTGGTTTTCGGACTTTTCCCTTTACTTGTGCTATAAGCATTGCTTATTGCCAAATTTTATGATTCTAGGTATACGGGGACTACGCTATAGGTTCTGATTCCCATGTGAGTGTCCAAATATGCGGCATAAACGGCCATATCTCTTGATTGCGTTGGCATAGAAGTTTGATTTTTTTAAAGCTTCAAGGGATTGCAGGCCTGAGTATTTGGTATAAATTTCAACTTGATACGTCTACGCGTTCCTGAGAAAAAGGGTCTTGACAGACAGACAGACGGACAACGAAGTGATCCTATAAGGGTTCCTTTTAAGGTACGGAACCCTAAACAAGGGGAAAAATCTCTAATACTACATATCTCAAATACTTTTTAAATAGTAGGTACTTAAATAAATAAATAAAACATTTTGACACTTTCTTCATAATTTTGTAGGTATGTAAGTAAAAAATATATATTTTCTTTTCATCATAAAAAATGCCTGATGAATAAGAATTGTCATCGCCATCCCCGAGCCTAATTTGTCAAAAACCAATATAAGTAATCTAATAAAATTCCATCTTGATTAAGCCTCCGTAATCGACGCTTCAAATCTTTTTTCTATAAAAATCTCGATCAAATAAACCGTGATTGGGGTTCAATCTGTTGTTTGTATAATATACAGGGTGTAAGGGACAGGTTTCCGGAAACTTTAAGGGCTTACTCAGTAGACGAAACTGAACAACTTTCCACAATAAATTTTTCAGGAAACGAAAAAAAAAATCGGCTTCTCCATACAAAATTATAAACTTGATTAGACAGTTTGTATGGAGAAGTCGATTTTTTTTTCGTTTCCTGAAAAAAAATACTGTGGAAAGTTGTTCAGTTTTGTCTACTGAGCAAGCCCTCAAAGTTTTCGGAAACCTGTCCCTTACATCCTGTATATACCTTTTATTTCGAACCAGTGAGGGTCGTCGGCACACAAAAAGCCGACTATTTTGAGAAGCACTCGAAACTTAAAGAGGACGGTTGGAGTAAATCGGTATTTCACTCGGCCGCATTCGAATTGATACTTCAAAAGCTATGAAGTATTTGTTTGAGTTAGATGAATACTTAGGAAGCACACCATCCAGTTGTTTCGATTTTTATACTTTCCAAGCGAAGTACTACGCATTGCACAGCATAAAACGGGAAAATATTGTAGGAATGGTGTGTTCCCACTCTTCAGAGAAAAAGGGAGGTACCTCCGCCAGGCGAGGTGGTATGCCTGCGGGAACCAACCATTGATGGGGAATTCGATTATTTGTGTACGTCCGAAGAAACTTCGATAACGCGTTCTAGGAATTGTAGTTTGTGGCGTGTCGCCAAAATATAAACAGAATACATGAAAAGAAAGTGCGAATCGATGTATGTATATTTGTTTGATTCCAAAAGAACTTTATGGATTCTGGATTGCGAGATATCGCCGGTTTCGTATTGGTTCCCAGACTGACTTTTTTTTCAAAATTGTAAAGTCCCTGGTTTTACTGACTGGTGATAAGGATACATTTAATCCACACTTTTTTGTTTCAGTGGTCAAGGTATTAAACTTTTTCCTTTCTGGAGCGCTACGAAGCGTAGATAAGTTTAAGCTTTTTCTGCTAAGTATCTGCGAATTCGTACCTACTGTCGATAAAATTCTTGGTTGAGCTTCTGTGATAGACAGACACCAAAGTGATTCCTAAAGTATTTCTCAGCCATTTTTCGTTCGGAGCGCTTAAATAAATCGAGGGACCTGGAAATAAATGGCGCGCCCTAGCTGCCTTCAAATGCGGAGACTTCACATGTTGACATCTACCTCAAGACCTATATTTTCTAATATTTTATTTCAAAAAGTATTCATATTTTTACGATAGTTGTTACCTATCTCTTCGCTTGCGTGAAACTTGAATAGCCCTCGAAGCTTTATTTGTTTTCTTGTGTCTTTACCTTATTCCAGCTAAATGAATAAAAACTTTATTGCGCAAAATAAAACAGGAAAATAGAAAACAGTACAAATTAAAATAGTTATACGGGGAATTAATTAAATAAGTATCAATTCAAAACAAAGGTTTAACGTACATTACTTATACAGGGTGAAATTGATATCATGGACCTAACTGTGACTTCTAATCATGACACTTCAATCGCAGGAAAAAAATTGACTCGCCATAAAAAGTTGGCCACTCATCGATTTGTATTAATATAAAGAATACGTTTGTGTTAACAACCCATATCGTCCCCACTGCAGGGGCACGGGTCTCTTTCCATACCTCGGGAAGTACTCCACACACGGGGACCAAGTCCGAATAGGTGAAGGTTGTGGGGCTAGTGACCAACCCCATCAGAGTCAGAGGTTTTCAAGCCGCTTATACGACCTCCGACATGGCCTAACGACTACCATTTATCGATAGCAGCCGGCACCAACGGCTTAACGTACCTTGCGAAGCACGGAAACGTTCGAGACAACTAACAGTCAAACCCATCCAGGTTATGACCGTGTCTGTAGTCAGTTAACCTGCGTTATCGACGCAACCACTCAAGCCGCACTGAGCCACGACCGCTTCAGACGCAACAGCTTCTTCAACGAAACATTATGTTTATATTTTCCTATTTTATTTTGTGCAATAAAGTGTTTACATTCATTCATTTATTAATGCTAACGCTAGGTAGGAGATATTTTCATAAAGGAGACGTTTCACGGGACTATGGAGCTTGGACCTGGTCTGTGTACTAAACATCATAAATAAGTCATTAGAAACATAGTCTTTTCTAATTGTACATTTCCTTCGATTTACCTTCGTTGCGAGGTTCATCTATGTAGTTTCTCAGATTTAACAATCGCAACACATAAATCACCCAACATCGCGAAGCGAGCGCAATTTTGAGCATTTTACGTTCAGAAACTAGATTTTGTACATACCATTGAAATTAATAATTTAGTTGTCCGACAAGTAACTCGAAAACCAGCTGTTATGCCTGTAAAAGAGGCAAGGCATATCCGCAGATTTTAAAAATCGTACACCAATGTCAGAAGTCAGAACAGAAGGGTGTTCAGTCAATCAGAGTCAGAGAAAGCATCTGAGGAATATGTGGATGAAGCCGTAATTTCTGAACGTGACCTACTATTGCAAGCTTCAGTGTTACCATTTATATTGTAAAGAGTGCTGACAAAACATTATGCTTGAACCACGCAACCCTGCTTCTAATATTTTTTTCATTATTTTTCCTAGAAAGCCTATATTTTTCGTACTACGTACATGTCCAGGCACAAAATGAAACGTGTCCTTTCTGGCTTTATAAATAGCTCCAATTTTATTGTTATACGACTAGTCCTTACGAAGCAATGTCTTAGTCTTTGACTTTACATGTTGTGGGTTCGGTGAATGAATTTTAAACGGCTCAACTTAAGTGCTGTAAAGTGTAATAGGACTTGACAGTTGAATGCTTGCATTATGCATGAGGTACTTATACGCGTTTGATTCCTGAGATAGTTTCCACGCGTTTTGAAGAAAAAAATAAATTGTTTTATATTTATATTTCAGTGTTCTGTTACGGTTCGAAAGAATATTCGTTAACAACTCATAATGTCCTCTTTTGGAGTGTCGGACTGAACTTCGACAAGGGGTACTTGTCTCTTTCCATACCTCGGAAAGGTTAGGCCAAACGTCACACATGGGGCCAAGTCCGGATAGATGGAGGCTAGAATTTGGTTATTTTATTATTCTCCAAATGTCTTGGTTCTCCAGCAGGAAAAGATTTTGATAAGACTACCACTGATCTTTAAGTACGGAAGTGGCCTTACTTTTGGTTATATCACCAGTTTTTGTCGACTCTTGGAATATGAAAAGCGTTGTATCAGCGTGAGCAAAGTGTCATAGCGGGCTACTGTTATTGCGGCATGCGGTTTATAAATTCAGAAATATCAGTTCCAAAGTTTGATAAACGTAGTGACAACATACTCTTTGGGCCAATTTTGTCGACGATATTAGACAGGATCAACATTACAATCTCATTTCACTAAATTGAAGTCTTTGACTAAAACTTTTTGCTCAAGTTTTATAAATAACATTTCAGCCTCAGACTTAAATAGTCTTATTTCATATTTCAGCGTCCCATTATGAAATAATGTCATTTTCAGTCTATCTCACTAATATTATAAATGCGAATGTATGGATGTTTGTTTGTTTGTCAGTTTGTTTGTTCCGCTTTCACGCCGAAACTACTGAACAGATTTGGATAAAATCTGGTAGGTAGATAGATAAAGCACTCGGCTAACCCATAGAATACTTTTTATACCGGAAAACTTGAGGGTTCCCGTAGGAATGCTTAAAAACTCAAAATTTCCACTTTGTTACTAGATGGCGCTCTCTTAACATTTTATTGCTTTCTTGACACAATTTCTTTCTTTCTGGACACAATTCTGAAGTCCACGCGGACGAAGTCGCGGGCGGAAGCTAGTACTATATAAAACTAGACTACCATTGACTCACTGACTTACTGATTGATTGACATATTTGTTTGTCCAGATGCGGATGGGTAAAACTTTTGAGATTATTCAGAATATCCCAGGTTCCCAAGATACAGGGAATCCTAGTTTGACGCCAGATGACCGTGTGTGATTTGTCCCGGATATTATTATGATTTCAATTTCTTCGCCGATTCTATACATGTCATGGTTACCATGGTAGCAGATTAGGTAACAGTTATTTTTCTTTTTTTTTCGTTTCGCCATCCCGCCAGATAGCAGCCCGCAATAGGATATGCAGACTCCGCGGTAGTGTACGACCTTATAGTTGGTGCGTTCTCTTTTTTGTGATATTTATTTTAAAAGTTCATCGTGAGATGCGTGCAGCTCGCGCACCAAGCTAAACCACTATCCGTTATATGTCAGTCATAAAACAAGAAGTGAGATAGGTAGTGACCGAAATGGTTCCGAAACATTTGTTATGAGTCCCTGCAGCGAACTCAATCTAACTTTAAAATAGTTTAACTTTGCCTTCCGCAGTCGACTCTTATAGGATCATGATAAAAATGTTGGAAAGAAAAATTCGAAACTCAACTCTTTGTTTCAGATGGTTTTAGTAACTCTATTTATAGTAAGACTCGTTTTGTCTGTTTTAATATAGTAAGAAAATAAGTTTTTAACCTCAACGTAAAAGAAGTCTGTTATAACTTTGATTCAAGCCTACGTGTTTGTGTGTGTGTGTGTGTGTGAGAGAGAGAGAGAGAGAGAGAGAGATACAGAGAGTGCGTATATTTGATATTATATTTTTCACGTGTATTAGGGTATGTTTGTATGAGGTATCCATTATACCCTCACAGCATCCCAAACATTGGATGGATAGATTTTGTTATTTGAAAGAAAATTTCATTGCGGTTATATTATTATTATTATTATAACTTTGATTCAAGCCTACGTGTTTGTGTGTGTGTGTGTGTGTGAGAGAGAGAGAGAGAGAGAGAGAGATACAGAGAGTGCGTATATTTGATATTATATTTTTCACGTGTATTAGGGTATGTTTGTATGAGGTATCCATTATACCCTCACAGCATCCCAAACATTGGATGGATAGATTTTGTTATTTGAAAGAAAATTTCATTGCGGTGCTACTTACCGTGTTCGTTGAAAATTAGTTCAATGGGTTTTCAAGTTATTAAAATTTTATTAGGTTTTATCTTAGCTGAAGCAATAAGCATTTGAGATAGACGTAGTCAGGTAAAAATATAAACATAATAAACAGACTGCAATTTAAAAGCGGACAAAATTTTAATTCTGGTTACGAAACCTTAAGTTAGGAAACTCTGAGGAACCAATTCATCGGAGCAAAATATACTGGTGGACTAAAAAATCGACCCAAGGTTTGTTGCCAAACGTTTGAAAAAATAACTCAGTCTACAAAACTGCTAAACAGATAAAACGAAAAACTAGAAAACCACCAAACTAAAATTATAAAATAAATGTACCTACATGTAATGTAAATAAATGTAACACACACACAGTTTTTGAACATTTTGTTTAGTTTTTTTGAGTTATATTTTCGAAAGTTGTGCAACAAACCTTGATTCGTTATTTTTTGTCCACCAGTGTATTTGACTCTTTGCTCCGATTAGATTGGTTCCTTAGAGAAAGTTGTTCAATGTCACGACTAAAAGCCACAGTTAAAATTTAATCCGCGATTCCAGTTTCATCCTTTATATTGACCCTTTGAGTGCCACAGTCGGATAGGGCCGACAACCGCTTGCCGCACCACAGGAGCCAGAATTTGAGATTTTCATCATTTTTGTCGGCTGGAGCCGAGGACGTTAGCAGTGGCAGCACGATTTGTCAAAGAGAAGCGTGGTGCTCAATAGGTTAAAGTCTCCCGGTCTTTTAGTATAATTATTATTATACAAATACTCTTTATTGTCATACAAGAAACATACAAACATATAATAACACAATAAAAAGAAACAAATCGACAATCTGGGCGGTCTTATCGCTAAAAGCGATTTCTTCCAGACAACCCGTAGTCCGGAAAAAAGGCAAGAAGCAGAGGCACAACGCGAGTATTCTTAGAAAATACATTGGGGATTTCAATATTTTTCACCAATAGACATATTGATTCACGGCGTAGGTAGGTAGATATGTAGACACTAACTCGGAAGAAAGAAAATTCCAGAAATTTCTTTTACGGATTGATAATGGCTCCATAAGGGTAAATTGTTCATTTTCAGTAGGAAGAAACCCCGGTTAAAATAGTTTCAGCTAATTTTGTTGACTGTTGAAGGTCAGCTTTTATTCGCCGGCTTTCATAAAAAGTTTGTAAACTAACTGCTTACAGAGTAATAGTACTATCAATTATTAATGAAGCTAGAGATATCCTATACAGGTTGACTAGTGATTCTTCTAATGAAAGTGAACAACTTTTTTTTCTACAAATTTGAAAAAAAACGTAAAAAAAATGAACTGTCCCTACAAACTTGGGTCACATGCTGATCGATTTGTAAGAAAAGTCCATATTTTTTAGCGATTGTAGAAAAAAAGTTGTTAAAACCAGTCACCTTTTATACAATTTCTAAGAAAAGCCGCTGAAACTATTTTAATCACGGCTTCTACTCATGACACTGAACAACTATTCCCCGAGGAATCCATAGACAATTCGCAGAAAAAAAATTGTGAAAAGTTGTTCAGTTTCATCTACTGAGCAAGCCCTTAAAGTTTTCGGAAACCTGTCCCTTACACCCTGTATATAAAAGCAGTAACTTCATCCATTTCATCATTTAATTAATGTAAGAACTAATAAATAAGACAATTAAATGATAGATAACGCAGTATAAAAATCTACTGAATCTGAGCTACACATTTCAAAAATCGTATTTAAAATAATCTAAGGAAACAATTCGAAAAAGGCAAAAATGGGACGAAAACTCGAAAGTGTGTTTCACAGACTTACTGCTGTAATAGTAAGCACGGCAGAAGTTGGTTCATCAGGTCATCGACTTGTTAGATTAGTCAAAAACTTTTTCGGGAATTGACTATTATTATTATTTGGGGGTAAAGGGGTATAGGACCAAAGGAGGGCCCTATTGGATCACTGCGACCTGGGTAGATCTATTGTGATCACTGCCCCTGTTAAATTATATCCTCAAGGCCAATAGTTCTAATGAACTGTAGGATGCACTTGGGATCGAGTTCCCTAATGACCTCTGGAGTTACCATCGGTCCACCTAGAGATCGGCTTCTGGCTTGGGCCAGTGCCTCGCACTCGCAGAGTATATGAAGAGGAGTTTCCTCTTCCTCGAGGCAGAATTGGCACTCGTCCGTATCTGCAAGCTTCATTTGATAGAGATGTTTGTTAAGCTTGCAGTGGCCAGTTAGAGTTCTGACTAGAATCCTAAGTCCAGGCCTAAGAAGTCGTAGTGCTCTAGACTTGTATTCCCGCGAAAAACCAGATATGAGCGCTTTCGAATGCTTTTGGCCTGGGGCACTAGCCCAGAGTGTTCTACTCTGTTCCTTAGACCATTCCTGCAGCATTCTTCTTCCGGTGCAACGAATTTGACTATGTGTTCTTTGAAAAAAGTTGTTCAGTTTAGAAGTTTTAGCAGTTCAGGGCTTCAGAGTAGTAGCCCCAGTTTAAATAGTTTCAGCTGATTTTGTTAGACCTTATACGGGATGTAAAAAAAGTGTCTTTGAAATTTTAGGGGTTACTCAGAATCAATTCAGTTTCATATACTTTATTGTAATAAATAAAATATAACATAAACAAAAGTGAGGTAATCAAGTATAGGTAGAATACATAAAAAAATATTGAAAAAATCCGAGCTGAAAGTTTTTTCAGTTTTCTAATTACTACATCTGAATAATGAGTCAAGAATTTGTATAGGAAACTGAAAAAAAATGTTAATCGATTTTTTTCAATATTGTTCCTGTTCTTCACTTAATTCTGAGTAACCCCTTAAAACTTGAAAAAAAAAAATGTTGTTCGAATTTTTTCAATATTGTTCCTGTTCTTCACTTGATTCTGATTGAACCCCGTAAAATTTTAATTGCACTTTTTTAATACCCTGTACGTAGGAGAAGAATGAAACAATAATCAGAAACCATAGTATTGACTTGATTGTGGCTGGCAGGGTATGGTTTTCTGAAGCTACACTGACATAATAGTAACTGACCTAATGACGTTTCCGGCCGGACGGATATATCAATTTATTTGTGTCAGATACGAAAACCAGATCTCTCGTAGACGAGGGTGGTTTGTTATAGGGAAAATGACTATCACGCTGTCATATCATACTAATAACCAGAATAAATTTTTCAGTTATTAGATTTAGTAGGGCATAAGTTAAACGATACTTGTTTTTTAAAATTGAAATTTTACTATTATACGCAATATATTTAAGTTCCGCAATTTGATTACACTTAAAAATCCACACAGTCTTTAATGTGTTAACGACCCAAATCGTCCCCACTGCATGAGAATGGGTCTCGTCCCATACCTCAGTAAGGTTAGGCCATAGTCCACAGACAGGGACCGAGTCCCCAATTGGTGGAGATTGTGGGGCTAGTGGGCAACACAGTCTTTAATCATTATTATCATTATGTGCCCTGATATATTTACTTCTTATTCCAGACAGAACCCAAGAGTTTACAAACAAACGAACCCAAAACATGTTCAAAATAAATAAACTTTATATTATTAACACCTGGCTTCAACAATTTTGTAGGAAATGTATATGTTACCGGAAATGTATGAAACCTAGGAATTGTATACAATTCCTAGGAAAGATATGCAATTCCGAGCCTATTTAGGAAATGTATAAAAAAATGTTTCAAAGATTCTTTAATGCACATATTTCCTAGGAGGAAATGTATATATTTCCGTATACAATTCCGATATAATACTAGGAAATATATAAATGATGATCAGGAAACGCGTGGGCTACGCTAGAAGACTCGCTACGTCGCCCCTTTTGCTCCGCTAGCACTCTCGCCCATCGCTTCACTGGGGAGGTCGCCGGCTCGCTTCGCTCGCCACCCTCCCTCGCTATGCTCGCTCTCGAGTGCTCGCTCCACTCTGGACCTCCTGCGCGAACTTCTGACTCCGCGCTTTTAAAAAACACTCTAGTTGTGTGACAGACAAGACCACGTAGAATCGGGGTGCTCCGAGTAGGATCTGCTACTCAAAGTGAACCTAAATTAACTCACTTTTCGTATTCGTTATGTCTTATTCTAAAGCTAAGCCATCCACTGAAATCCCGAATGTAATACATTTCCGATTGCCATTTAGAAAATGTATATATCTCCTAGGAAAAATACATATAACAAGATATATCATACATTTCCTATCAATTTTAGGAATTGTACGAATTTCCTAGAAATTGTACACAATGACGGATTACATACTTTTCCGTTAACATATACAAACAAGTTTTCGTTGGTAGCTAAATTGCTTTTTACGCGATTCGCAACTTTTCTAGGCATTGATTTATTTTCGTGTCAGTCTCCAGGGAGGCAGGCTTTTTGCTTGGTTTCGCGAACACAGGAACAAGTCGCTACATTTAACACTTATTTTAGGAACCCGTTAGATGTACCTATATAAATGAGTACCTAAGTTTAGTACAACATCTTTGCAGAGGGATTCAACACGAATTCAAATTAATTGCATAAGTATACCCGAAGCACTAGCTAGATCATAAGGGGTCGTCCATTAATTACGTGAGGCTCAAAAGGGGGGGGGTTCGGAAAAAAACACGAAATATCACTAGAGGGGAGGGTTGTATAGTGAGATATCACGTGTATTTATTTATACGTTTACTTGATTTTTAAAGAAAGTTCCAAACGTCGGACTGTTGTTGTTACGTTGTTTGTAACTCATCCCAAGGTTCGAAATGGCTTCAGGTAGTCAGAAATAACCTGCAACCTTAATGTGTGTCTGGACATTTTTATCACGGTGCTTAATTTTCCAGAATTAAATTAAATTATACCTGTATTTAAAGATGATATTTTTTGCCATATAAATACACGTGATTTTGGATAGAGGATGGGGGGGGGTAGTCTAAAACCTCACCACGTATCACCAGAGGGGAGGCGGGGGGGGGGGTCTAAAAAGTTGCTAAAAACATCACGTCATTAATGGACGACTCCTAACCTCAGGATTACAGATATAAGGAACTAAACTTTTTAAATGTTTGATTAGTTATCAACTTATAACATAAATAGTTTAGTTTTGTGAGTAGAATAACCAGTAAAGACCTTTGTGGGTACGTATCAAACACCCCTGTATATCGAGATAAAACATAACTCCCAAATAAAAAAACTAAAAACCCATACTCGACACTTTATTCATCTGATCTTCTTCCTCAACAACAGTAATAAAGCTCTTAAAGTATCTTATTCAGTTTCTATGTCGAGTTGCCTAAAGTATTAAATTTTGCATGCAGCACTGAGGGAGTGTAGTTGTTACCACGATAGTCTTTTAAGGCGTGAATTTTAAAACTGAGCAGTAAAACCGACACTTAACCGCGCGGTCGGCAGGCGGGCTGAATATAAAAGCAATGTAAATTTTGTATAGTCAAGGTAATAATAAAGAAAGCTATAGTGCGAATGTGATGCAGTTATTCCAAGAAACTATTGCTTGTTGGTCCCAGTGGGGTAGGTAAACGGACGCAATAGTATACCGTGAGAGAGCCATGCTTCGGCACGAATGGGCCGGCTCGACCGGAGTGATACCACGGCCTCACAGAAAACCGGCGTGAAGCAACGCTTGCGTTGTGTTTCGCCGAGTGTGTGAGGGTACCGGAGGCTCAACTCCCCCCCCCCCCCATCTCCCTATCCCCATATTATGTCACTTTCAGCGAATTAATTTATTTTAATTAGGAAAACAGCTAAACATTTGCATTGAAGTTGCAATGGTACGTTTAAATAGATATAATGCTATTTTACATTCGTAAGCTTAATATGTCTCCACCGACAGGATTCACCTGTACTTATATATTTTTAACAAAAAAATTGTGGAATTCAAACAATATTTTTAAGGTTTTTACGAATTAAACAAGTTTTGTTCTACAAGTGGGCTTAATTTACCAAAAAAAAACTATTGGATTTCCGAAATAAAATAGATTGAGCTGAGCAAAAAGAAAATTTTACATATTCAGTAAGCTCGTAGAGCCAAATCTATTTGAGTTTCTACTCACAAACTCTACCCACTGTTACAATTTTTAATTACATCTTGTATAACATAAAATTATCTTACAATTTGCAATCCTTATTACCCCGTTTTATTTTTTTTCTATGTCTGTTATATCGCGCTCTTCTCTGCCATTGCAGACAAACATTGTATTATGCATACATAATAGATTTTACTTTACTTATGCAGAGTTCCGTAGTTTTTTGTCACGGTCACGTAATTTTTGAGTAAAACTTTTTTATTATTTCGATTCGCGTTACTGGCAAGTTTAAAATTATTTACGTTGAAAACTGGTACGTATGAGAATGGATATAACGTATTTTATTAAGATGAGATTACGTAAGATGTTTTTTTTCGAAGCTGGTTATGAAGCTCCGGTTTCGTAAAAGGCTGTTCATAACGTTTCACAGTAACATTACCGCTGGGCTGTGGTGACATGGCCCTTTGTTCTGTACCCTTTATTACCCTTGGTCCCTTAAGTAGTCCCTTGAACTTGTCTATTAATCACATCTGGTTGATAAAAGAAACAAAAAATGCTTCATAAACTTTAGAAAAATCTATGATGAAGTCCATCTCTGGCTCAACTAAAATGAAAAATAAATATCAATAAGCAATAAATGTATTCAATTTATTTTACTCGACGTTCTGTCCGACAATATTTCAAATGATTCACCAGTATTTTCAGTCAGGATTTGAAAAAATCCAATTATTTCAGAGAGGCGCCACTGGTTTGTGAACCGTCTCGTAACCGACTCCATATATCAAACCTTTGGGCCAAGCTAGGTCTAGTGGTGTGCAAGTTTATCGATGTATTCATAGAACTTTTATACTAAATCCTGTAGGTTGAATTGTTGCAAAAATATATACTCGTATGTCAACCCTCTGTTGCATGATCTAGATATCAATACAGCTGAGACGACAAAGTAGGAAAAAAAAACCGTCGCAAACGTTATTAAATTATGGGTCACTGAACCAGCGAAGAAGGTTAGTATTTTGTTGCCATCGATATGGGAAACATTAGATAAGGTTACTCGCTCTGTTTGTTTCTGAACCAGCGAGTTCGTCTTGCGAGGGCTGAAGCGGGGTGAAGAGGGAGGCATTTATTTAAACAAATATCGCCGTTGTGTGATAAGCTTAAGGTTTATGTATTTAATGTTATCTACTAGCGACATCTAGCGACGAGTAGGGAGGCATGTATTTAATTAATGTTATCTACTAGCGACATCTAGCGACGAGTAGCGTAGCATTACTATAAAATGACAAAATATTCATAAAATAACAAGAATAAAGTGATAAGAAATGTTGCTGTTAGTTTTGTTCTTTATTTTTTTATTGTTTTAGCACATTTCACTGCTCTGTAAGACATATTTTCATTTAAACACGGGATGTTTACTCGTCGCTTGTCAGATTGCGAATGGTGCGCGAAAAGGCGGCGCTACTCAACATAGGGGAGCAAACCACTATCGCGACTACGCTGTCGTGGAGTATTAACCACATCTAATTGTTCTCTTATATCGATGTTTGTTGCATAAGTTCTTTTTAATTGGTAACTATCTATCTATCTATCTATCAGCCGAAAGACGTCCACTGCTGGACAAAGGCCTCCCCCAAGAATTTCCACACCGACCGGTCCTGTGCGGCTCGCATCCAGCGGCTTCCTGCAACCTTTACCAGGTCGTCGGTCCACCGAGTCGGGGGCCTGCCCACACTGCGCCTTCCGGTGCGCGGTCGCCATTCGAGAACTTTACTGCCCCAACGGCCATCTGTTCTACGAGCTATGTGCCCTGCCCACTGCCACTTAAGTCTAGCGATTCGGTAACTATGTCGGTAACTTTAGTTCTCCTACGTATCTCCTCATTTCTGATTCGATCACGTAGGGAAACACCAAGCATAGCACGCTCCATCGCCCTTGTATGAAAACGCCACCATGTCGGTCCACCTCCAGGATCAGAATTCGAAACCTATCCGGCTGCAGCGTGGGGTGAGACAGGGAGACGTTATATCTCCGAAACTGTTCACCGCTGCACTGGAAGACGTTTTCAAGCTTCTGGACTGGAGAGGACTCGGCATTAACATCAATGGCGAGTACATCACTCACCTTCGATTTGCTGACGATATCGTGATCATGGCTGAGACCTTGGAAGACCTAGGCGCAATGCTCGAAGGACTTAGTAGAGTCTCCCAACAAGTGGGTCTTAAAATGAACATGGATAAGAATTGGTAACATTTATATAATAATATTGATTCAAATTTTGTATATATTTATATAGTTATAATAGGGTATTTTACTCTATACAAGAAAAAATGTAAAACTGCTTATTTACTGTGGTATTTGTAATACATAATCGATTTAATATGATTTATATACAATAAAATGAGAAAAAACATTTTATTTTTGATTTAAAAAGTCAAGTTTTTTAATCTGTTATTCAAATATCTGAAACGACAGCCGCCATGCTGGTTGTCAGGTGACGTCACAATAGTGGTAAACAATGACATTTTGTTCGCGATATGTGTCTAAATTCTAGTACAGAGCTGTTTTATTTACTCCTGAAATGACGTCACGACCTAAGCATCATGGCGGCTATCGTTTTCGCGCGCTTATTGGCAATGGTAATTTAAAATGTAGTTTTGGGGTACTTATAGGTTTCAAAAAAAAAATAAAAAAAAATTTTTTACTTTTTCCCACCTAATGATCAATTTGAGATACTTTTCAAAAAATGGTGAAAAACCCTATTTCAAGCACTCTTTCAACAATTTTTATGGGGAAATTGCATGAATCTTAAATTTCAGTAAAAGTAAATAAATAAGTATTATAGTAGACTTTGAAACAAAAAAAGCGCGTATTATTTATTTTACTACTTTTTATTAGGGTTCAAAAGTATAAAATTTCCAAAATGCCGCAAAGTTTAAACAAAATCTGATTTCAGAATATCCGTAATATTTGAAAAATGCTCTTCTAGGACAGAATATACCTACGTAAAACAGTCATTGAAAGAGTAAATCTTTTTTGTTCATCGCGCTTCATATATTTGACGGCGAAAACCTATGCGACACTGCATAGCTACTTTTTGTATGGAGCGTTTTTGGGTTGCGCTCCGCGACACCTCTTTTTTTATTTATTTATTTATGACATAATACAATAAAATCACATAATGCACAGTGTAACATAAACTTATTTAAGTTTTTTCGCACACTGTGGTCCATCGTCTAATATGTAGTTCTTAGGTAGTTACATAAGTAAGCAGGTAGTTCGCTCGCCTCTGCATACAAGTTAATAATAATTAATGCAAACAGCAAACAACCCACAATTTGTACGAGTCGAGTGAGTGAATATAAGACTGCAATATCTCAATGGATAATAGATATAACAGAAAACTACTTTCACAGATGTTTAAGTTTTTTTAATCTCTATTCAAATGAAAGAAAACTATGATTTATGCAAGTTCCCCATTGAGTATTGAGATTAGACCCCTCTAAAGGCCAGTATACAATAGTTTATATTCAAGTTAGGGAATAGAATAAAAGTTACATATTTAGGACATTAAAATTAAAATGTAACTGAAAAATATCGATAGCTGCAACTATTTGAACTATCGACGTTGGCAACATCACTAGTCTTCCCAAATTCACTTGACGCTCCACATTAAATTGAACTATATTTTTTAAACTTAAATCGTTCGAAATCAATGGAAATTTAATTAATTACAATTTGCAGACTATCAATCGCGGCTTGATATTATTCACGATATTATGAAAGGGTTTTCCAAACTTTTGTGTGGATTTTCGATTTGTTTTCAACATGGATGAATTCCAAATATTGAGAATGCTTTGATGTAAAAATTTTATAAATTTTCATAGAGGATACTGCAACGACAGAGGGTCATGCTTTCTTTATTATGATGATGAATAGAGACTAAATATGTAAAGATATGAAGCAATTTAATATTTTTTTTTTCATATTTTTATTATATTTTATCTATAGTACCCGACTGCGCTTATTTGATCTACCTATGTCTATCGTAACCACGAGGTACAATTTATTTATATACATTACATCCAACTAAAAAGAAGTGTAGCTTAGCAAGTTTAAAAAAGTCTCTAAGATTTATTTTAAAGGTAAATTTTATTTCGGTGGCACTGAACTATGTACGTTTGATTATTAGAAATTGGTTCGGAAATTCCCAGGATATTATTAAGGTCTTTCCTTGGTTCAAGTGGTTCTTAAGCAATGTCACAGATAACAATTTCATCTTTACAGTAAGAAGGTATTCATGCAAGATTCTACACCCACGAACATTTTTCTTTAAACCGGTAAAATTCCTTTACGCCGTCCCATCTTAAAGAAAATGTATTCGTTTTATAAATATTATGGCAACTTGTTACTATATTTACGTTAAAAATATTGGAATGTCAATTAGTTATGCCGAAGTTTTTTTCAAATATTAGAATGTCTGGTATGCCGAAGTTGGCGCTCTTCTCTGAAAATTAGTTAAAAATTTTCCTCAAATTCGGTAAGTCCATGTAGATCTCCTCCAGCAGGTGTACCTTATTCATATTCATTTATTTCCAATACAATACACAATAAGCAATAAATACAATACATACATTATTTTAACATCCTTGTACATAATTAGGTATTATCAATAAATGTAGTGTCAATCACAAATTTCTAGAATAACACATGTCTCCAATATATTATGTTAGCTCTCCAATATTTGGAGCCAATTTAGATGGTGTCAGAAAAAAACATGTAGATGGATGACAGACCAGTATACGTATATTTGTGACGGTAAAGTCTATTATTCAAATATTAAAAATGGTATTGTTTCATCTCTTAATATTTTAGATCTTAGCATTAATAAAAGTTATTTACAAATTTCGAAGGTTTCCATCCGTTCAGTAAAGTTTTAATAGAAACCCTTGCGTTGTAAGGAAATTTTCTCACTTTCGTCTATTACGCAGTTAAAATGAAACCAAAAAACTGCGCATAAAGAATAATAAAATGAATAAGTAGAATATTCTCGGCACTTTCCCTACAAACCCATGTCAACACCAGGCCGTAAACGATATTCGATGATATCATGCGGGCAGCTATCTCGCGTCCAGGATGAAGATAGATGGCGCTGGAGGCTTACCGACTCGCTTGATGCGGATCCCGAAACCTGGAACACAAAAACCTATCGTATTCTTAATGCATGTAGCAGGTACTTATTACCTACGAAATATACCCCATATATATTATCAGATTCTATATGCAAGAAATTGTCAATCTTTCAGTAGTTAATCTCGTTTACTTATCGAGTGGAAAACTTTTTAATTCATGTATCAAAGTGGTGATGTAGGGATTTTATCAGATTCTATATGCAAGAAATGTTAATTGAATTTCAGCAATTAACAACGTGGTTTTTTCTGGAATTCCTTTTTAAATACCTGAAAAAGATAATTGTGGCCGTAAAAAGTGGCCTGTACAATGAATATTTTGTATGTTTATGGCCTTACTGAAACTGAACAACTTTCTTCAAGGACTTCTCATAAGAAATTGGCGGATTAATTGGTATGAGAAATCCAAAATTCATCATTTTTCCGGATTATTTAAAGGCCGGCAACGCACTTGTGACTCCTTTGGTGTTGCGGGTGTCTATGGGCGGCGGTAATCGCTTACCATCAGGTAATCCGTCTGCTCGTTTGCCACCTCTGCCATAAAAAAAATGAAGGTGTTTTGAGAAAACTGATCAGTTTCATAAGTAGAGGCCGTGGTAATTTTTTCAAGTATAGCATAAGTGATATATGCAACCGCTGCTGTTGAGACAAACTCTGCTTGGGTACATTTATTATATTTTGTCACTGATATAAACTTACAAACAACAGAGGGCTGCTTTTCAAGTACTCATCCATTTGTGTTGACTATGCACCCAGTATGCTCTTAATGAATTAATAAAGAGCTTTCGAAATTCCATCCCGTCGTCCAATTCAATTATCGATCGAAACCCGTTAAGTTTACATAAAATACGATAATAATATTCATATCAAATGCTCTTGGAAAATTATAAAGCGGGTCAAGAGTCATTGGAAGTTCGTCCTGGAAAAGGTCATTAATTAAAATGGGACTTGTGCTATCAGTTTAAATTAATAGTCTATCTACATATATCTCTGCAATATCTTTGGAGAGCGCTTTAGCTGGATTCCTTGTGTGTTAATGGATTGGTTCGCTTTGAAGTGTTTGTTTACAGATACTTAAGTATACATAAATATGTACAAAGTTTTAAAGTTACTGACACTGTCTTTTTGACTTGTTTGAAATGTCGATAAATTGATCGGCTAACTTAGTATGGGAAACCAAAATTATGTTGCGATTTCAGAAAAGTTGATTGATTGATATACACTTTAAACTCTTTATACTCTCTTTCTTTAGTTGTTAAAATATGCAGGTGTGTAACAAGTCACCCTGTACAGGTATAGGTAAATAAAAGAAAGCGCAAAACTAATATGTGATGCCTGTTAACCCTTTTTAAGATTTTATATCTTAAAATCTGACCTATATTGGAAATCTTTATCTTATTTTAAAGCTAAGTTACCTGTGAGACATTGGAAAATAAACAAGATGGAAGCGGACTTTATTATAATTAAACTCTGTAATTTACTGTAGCAGATCCACACTGTAAAGTTTAATAGAATGAAGAGAGCGTATAACCACGCTCCTTTACACTCATACTTTATTTATGTATTGTTAGCATGTTAACAACTCCGATAGTTCTTTGGAATAAAAGAAAGTAATTTTTACCAAAAAAAGCTAATGTATTCACCGTTAAAAAAAATTGTTAATAAATTAGGAGTGTCGCCTAATGGCTCCGATCGTGGTCTGGTCGGGGGTAGGGTTGCCAGGTGTCCGGCTTTTTACAGTTAGGCTTTTTGTCGACCCCGCCCCCCCAAAATATGTCGAACGAAAGCGCGAGTGACTCACGCGGACACGCATGACTCGCGATCTCTCGCAGGAGTCGCACCTACCTATATATATTTTTTAAATTCAGTCAAATTTATCTCGTTAATTACCTATAATTTATTAACAAACGATAAGGCTGATTATTTATTGTTTTAGTTACTTTCAATATAAAGAAGTTACAAATTACTTTAGTAAGAATAAAATGTTATTTACAGTCACATATATTAGATGCTTACCTATGAAATTGCCGTTCTCGTGACTTCTGCACGGCGATGCTTTCAAAATATTTTGACAACAGGCATTTACAAATCATTATTAAATTTCTACATGTCCAGTGAATAAGAACAGAATTGAGAATAGTTAATTATTTGAATACCTTATTTTTTATATAAATTTTGTCTTCAAACTTTTTTTAAAATAATTGGCCATTTCATATAGGTAAGCCTGAATGAATAACAGTAATACACAAATAAAAGTATCATTTTTTTCTTTTAAATACTAGTGTGTCAAGCTTTCAGGGCAAAATGTCCGGCTAAATATGGATCTGTGTCCGGCTTTTCTATTTTTGGGCCT
Source organism: Coleophora deauratella (assembly GCA_958295455.1). Taxonomy (NCBI): domain Eukaryota; kingdom Metazoa; phylum Arthropoda; class Insecta; order Lepidoptera; family Coleophoridae; genus Coleophora; species Coleophora deauratella. The sequence goes on along the minus strand of OY282408.1, from coordinate 11,684,705 downwards.
GTCAACCCTAGTCGGGGGTCCGTCCGGGCTGCTCGCTGGACAGCGCGCCCCTCTAACGACAGTAGCTTGGTAGTGGGGCTGTGACGATGCTCCCCGGGGTTGAAGGCTGCCGGTCTGCAACAGGATGCAGGAAGAGGGCATATGTTGTTGTAGGCTAAATAAATAAATTTATTCTTGTTTGTTTGTTTGTTTGTAAACTCTTATTCTTCTTCTTCTTTGTCGGTTCACTTTTGGCAGAGTGGTCGTGGTCATCAAGTCGTAGTTTAGTGGCCCGTCGAACAACACGTCGCCACTCCTCTATCACAGCATTTTATTTTTTATACTACTACCTACATAGCATTACCTAAATACCTACGTAATATTTCATTATTAATATTACCATTTACAATATATGGTTCTCCTCTCCGTTCCTCTTTTCATATTGTTATTTGCTGTGGCACACCTACACAATCCTTTGGCACTCCCACACGATCCTTTGGCAGTTCAGTTAACTGTACACCAAGGGACCTTTAACCTTTGTGCTTGGATTTATGAATTGTGAAATTCTCCACGAGCCAAACTTATCGGATCAGAGTTGTTCAATCCTGAAAGGATTGTTCTCGGTTGGAACGTGCACTGAATGGAAAGTAGCATGAGAAACACAATGCAATAAAAATATGTTGTTTAAAAGAAAATAGAATAAATATAACTATAAAAAGAGTAAGAAAAAGGTCATAAATTGTTGTATTATCTTTTGTAGATAGTAAGATAATTAATGTTATATTATCCTTACTACCCAGATTAAGTAAGGGCTTTGATATTTGATTATCGTCATCATCATCAGCCAAAAGACGTCCAATGCTGAACAAAGGCCTCCTCCAAAGATTTCCACACCGACCATGCCCGCTCACTGCGCTCCATGCCCGGCCCACCGCAGCTGCCCGCATCCAGCGGTTTCCCGCGACCTTCATCAAGTCATCGGTCCACCGAGTGGGAGGCCTGCCCGTACGCGACCGCTGCTGTGATAATCACAATAACCAAACCGAAATTGAGTCTAACCTCTCAATATTATAGTCTCAGATGCGTGCACGAATATACGATAGTACATCATAACTCATAATATGAAGAGCATTTAATGATTTAAGCAGTTCTCAGAAAAAAAATGCCACCTCATTCACTTATTTAGCATAGCGTGCAGCCAATTTCACAAGTAAAGTAATTTCAATTCATACTCAGCTTAGGAAATTCATTTACCTATATTCTGTACTATTAAAACGTTTTTTTGAACAGTAATGACGTAAAACTTTAGAAATTTCATATCTGGAATAAATAAAATAATACTTATTTTTGTCAATATTTCCTACGATCGTACGCTATCCGAAAAACGATACATTAATTTCGGCTCGATGGAAAAAAATCCAAAGATGGATCTACCGTTACTTAAAACAGGTCCCAGTATCTAGTTTATCAAAAAAGAAAATTGTGTAACATTGATATGAAGGAAACTACGCCATTAGTTTGAACACTTTGATTAAAAAAAAAACCTAAAACGTAAATCATTCGTGTGGCGCATGTGGATGGGACTTGCGTTCAGTACTGCGCAAATCAATGCACAGTAGCTTAGTACAACCTCGCCTTAAGTATTCTGTGTTATACTAACCAAGTACTCACACTTATATGCAGATGCAAATTTATCAAAAAAGAAACACTAGATAAAACCTTAAATTCGATACTATAATATATGCAATCTATAATACATATACTTATACTACGATACTACATGATGCAAAATTTGATCTTAAAAGCGTTGTTTGTACGGTCATGTTTAACCGTACAATACTGCCTTCATAACAAACAAGGCCGCAAAGTATACGAAAGCTCCATATTATACTTTGCGGCCTTCTGCCTTATGAGGGCAGAATACGTGACCTATCGTAAGTCTCGCTTCGCCGCGGGCGGGTGGCATAGATGGATCCTCGGAGTGAGATCGAATATCGGCAGATACAGGATTAAGCATAAACTGAGGCATCTGAGATATTTTTGCAAAATTAGTTTACCAAAACCTACATATTATCAGTGTCGCGAGGTAAGTTCCCTAATAATATCGTAAGTACTCTTACTCTTAATACATTATCCTCTCAACCACGTTCTAACATACACTAACATACATTATCTTTCCTAACACATTCTAAAGACGCAGATATATAGATCAACTCATTTTCAACCGACTTCAAAAAAAGGAGGAGGTTCTCAATTCGTCGGAATCTTTTTTTTTTTTTTTTTTTTTTTTTTCTATGTATGTTCACCGATTACTCGAAGACGCCTAAACCGATTTCAAAAATTCTTTTTTTTTTTGAAAGGGTATACTTCACAGGTGGTCCCATATTAATTTTATCGAAATCGATTCAGCGGTTTTTGAGAAAATCAACAAAAACATAGCAAAATTGGAGTTGCTACGATTGAAGTCGGTTGTTTTTAACGTATTCAGCGTGGTCAATTATCTTAGTAAATTTTCTTAATTCAGCATTGTCACTATTTGGTATTCATTCTCTCAATACACTAATGTTATTTAAGTACGAGTACGTAATACTTTGTAGATGACTATGGCTTATTTCAACAATTTAATGTGAAAGAAGTAATGCTGTAAATTATGCTGAATGAATATGTAAATGAATTTTTTAGGAGCTTTATCCAGTTTCTAGGAACAGGCGGACAGACAGATGGACTGATAGACAGGCGAATCAAATTATATTGCTTATCAGATAGATTAGGACAACTAAAAGCAATATTGCATTGAAAAAGTAGAGCAAATTACCTAGGTGCGGTAAACTGAATAAAATTTAGGCAGCTTATCCACATAATAGAAACTTTTGTGAACTTTGTAATTTCATGTTGTAAACCAAGCATTAGTTTTAGTTACACCCTTTTTATTCTTCTCGAATGCAGATCCTTTACATAGCAAATAGTTTTTTGAAGATTCCAGACGTGTACGATTTTAGATTAGAATCTGGATAGTAGTAATAGTAAGATGAAACCTATCACATCTACTGCTTATAGAAACGCTTTAAAAAATAATTATTTGTAACTATTTCGATATATTTTTTATTTCGACTCGACAAGTCGACTGACTCGGTAGCTCAGTGGTTAGGACTGTTCTTTGGGTTTATTGACATGCATCTATTTTTAACCGACTTCAAAAAAAAGGAGGAGGTTCTCAATTCGTCGGAATCTTTTTTTCTTTTTTTTTGTATGTTCACCGATTACTCGAAGACGCCTGAACCGATTTGGACACATAACAAACAATATATAGACAGTTTATTATGTGACGACGTGACACATCCGAGAAAGAATAAATCCACTGCAACGTCCGACTATGGACAATTTTATGCGCATATTCCAATAAAAATGTCCGCCATAAATTCTGCAGAGTACACTGGATTCTCCTATACCGGAAGATGTTATGTACTGTGACAACATAGTTTATTGTGATATTTGAATAGACGCCCCCTTACTATGAGAATTGTGGTTCAGGGGTTAAATAAATAAGATTCATCGAATTTTGCGTTAATTTTTCTTCAGGGTCAAAAAGTAAAATTAGTAAGAAGACTTAGCACAAGTAAAGGTCCGAAAACCAAAAAATTTTAGTTACATCACAAAAAAATTGTGATGTGTGTTATAAGAAATTGCTTCCTGCCAAATTTCATGATTCTAGGTATAAGTGAAGTAAGTACCCTATAGGTTTTGATTCCCATGCGAGTGTCTAAATATGCGGCATAAACGGCCGTATCTCTTGATTGCGTTGGCATAGAAGTTTGATTTTTTCACAGCTTCAAGGGATTGCAGGCCTGAGTATTTGATATAAATTTCAACTTGACACGTCTACGCGTTCCTGAGAAAAAGGGTTGTGACAGACAGACAGACGGACGGACAACGAAGTGATCCTATAAGGGTTCCTTCTTTCCTTTTGATGTACGGAACCCTAAAAACTGACTAAATTTTGAAAATTAACTACTAAAAAGGTTTTGTTGCCTATTTTTTCTCGTTTTAATAATAATTCAACTTCATAAAACTTGCTTTTCAATTTAAAAGGCAGAGTTTCAAAAAAGCAGAATTTTTAATACAAAATTAAATATAATTCAATGAAGACTCTCTACGAGTACATTCATTTGCACAATTTTCGGCAACACTTGTTGCACGAAGCACACGAAAACTTATTTTTCAATACGATTACATTCTTTAAACGACTGTGAAATCAATCATTTCGACTCCACAACTTCTTCAAAAACCCACTATCCAGTTGGATGAGCAAGTTATCCTTTCGAGTGAGTTTTAGAATCCGACATTTTGTGGAATTTATAAGAAAGTTTGCAACTGGTACTTTAATAGGTTCCAATTTCTACGTATCGTACATTAAATTAAAATGACGAAATGATGTTTATTGATATTGGTAAGTTTAATTTTCTGTTTTTGGACTTATTATGTTAACTTAAGATAATTTAATGTTATATTCATAATTTGTCAATCTGAACCTACCTCTAATTTAAAGATGAACTTGGGCGTAATCAGCTGCGACACAGTTTAAACTAAAATAGCTGTTTACTGTAAAAATCTTTGTTGGTTCAATAAATAATCTTTTTTACATATGATTATATGAAAAACAAAAAAAAACATTCCCATTAAAATATAAATCAACTCAACTGATTAATTTAAATGAAAACTTCAATGTCGTGATCAAAGAGTTATTAATTAAAACTTTATGTTAAAAATGACAAAATATTTTACTACATTAAAGGCTTCGGCACACCAAAAGCAGGTCAGTAGCAACGCAGGCGCGGCGCGGCGCGGCGCAGTTTGATCGCGGGCCCGCGCTGCTGTATAACTATGGCAACCATGTTAGCATGCCACACTGGGGGCGGGGCGTTCGCAGTGCAGCGCAGCGCGGCGACGCGGATACACAACAGTTGTATTTTTTTACAACCGCTTGATGGATTTAAACGAAAAAAATATCAAATTAATGCGTGGGAACAAAAATATAGACGATTTTCGAGACAAATATTATAGTAATATAACATTCAAGAAAAATTTTCTTTTTCGACTTAGAGCCAAAAGCAGCAAGAATCCGTTCGACATCTTGCAGCCAACTAACCTCCACCCGTCAACGTCACACTGAACGCGGGCCCGCATTCAGTGTGCCGTCTCCCGCGCTGCTACTGACCTGCTCCGCGTCTGACCTGCCTTTGGTGTGCCGAAGTCTTAAGTTGGACCTTTGTTAAAACGTCTTATGTTGATGACAATGAAAACTTTGTTACTAAGTGGAAAGAAAGACGTCCTCTTAAATGTATAATTCTATAAACGCACCCACTAGATATATCAATCATTTGTATTGTGACCTATTAGAAAACCCATTTTCATGTCAAACAGTAGGATAAGACAGGTAATCCCAAAGATTTGTTCCCAACATGCAATATAGTTTGTAACATAATGGGTTTGCCACTAAAATATTAAATGTCACTCACGTTGTTGAGCCCACAGACAACACAAAATGTAAATAACAAGCAATAACTAGACTCGCCCATGAAATTTATTATTTACAGTTCATGACAACAACAATTTATTATTTATGAGGGCGAGGTTTTCCATGACATTTTGATGGAATTCGTAGATATGCGACTTTCAATCAATAACCACAATTTCATTTTTGAGTCATTTTTGTTATTCTGATTGTATTATTTTTGTCATTTATTATTAATATCAAATTACAATAGTTACTTATAAAAAATTTACAAGATGGAATAAAGTAAACATCAAAATAATAAAACATAACAATATCAAATATAAGAAAATCTTCAAAAATGAATAATGACAATAAAATACACATAAGTATAAATACATATAACAGTATATAGGTTAAATTAAATACTTATTAAAATACATGTCAAGTAACATTTTATTTTGGATTTGAGTGATATCGTAGAAGTTTCTCGTAAAAGTTTTTAAGTTTTATGGATAAAACTAAAACCTTCACCTTTTTATTACATACTTTACACACCTTATTCATCCACAAATGCTGTTAAGCCTTTGGCATCATCTCACCTGGTGGTAAGTTATGATGATGCCGAAGATGGAAGCAGGCTTACCAAGATTCCCCAATACAATGGGCAACAGGCTATCTTTATCCATGCCGGAACACATTAATGCTTTAACATTGATGTTTGGCGGCAAGACTTAGATAAGATAAGATAAGATGGTGGTCGCTAGACATGCGGACTCAGAAAATGTCCTACCACCAACCAAACCGAGTCCTACAAAGTTAGACCCTGCCGGGAATCGAACCCGCGACCTCCTGATGTGAAGCGAGTGGACTAGCCATGGACCACGGAGACGATTAACCTTTCTACACTATCAAAAAACTTTTTGAACCAAACCCTTATTCTTCAATTGTCATCTTACTGTTAGAAACAGTACCTAACAGTGGCAAGTTTGAAAGACTTCCCATGTATTGAAAGTCAGAAGTTGTCAACTTGAGGTGAGTTCTAGAAAGTTCCAGGTCGGGCTTGAACAGTAAGGTGGCTGAGATTCAATAGTTCAGCTTCTCGCCAAGTGAAGACCCGCATCGTTTTACGGTAACTTTCAAGTTGAAGTCCTAAAGATAACAAAGACAGTGCTTTGAATACTTAAAGTAGAGATTACAGTGTCCTGAATTTAGGTAGCCTATTTGGAAACCAGTAAGGATATCTGAAAAAAAATATGAAACATAACTTTCCTAACTAACCTTGCTACCTTCCTTTCCTAATTAGACTTCCTTAATTCAGTATAGTTTATTTATTTGTTTATTTATTCGTATATCTATTGTAAGAACAGTGTAATCGCAACTTAACCTAACCAATAAGATAATATTCCGGGGCAAATAATACGCGCACCCGGTTTCGAACTAGGTTTTTTATGTACAATTGGCAAACCCTTGGCATTATTTCACCTGGTGGTAAGCGAGGTTGAAGATTACCAAGCTTGGCTTACCAAGATTCCCCAATGCAATGGGGAACTATATTACCTCTATTCCTTATATTTATGGCAATTGAACATAACAGAAAGATACTAATAAGTTGAAAACTATTCGTATTATTGAAACATGGCATGGAAAGCGAACGAACCCACGACTCTTGGCATAGAATTTATAGAAGTGCTAACCACAAAAGTTCTGCTTGATAACTTATTATTGGGAGGGTAACAAAAAGGAGATTTTTCCGTCATAAAACAGAACAACATGACTTCTACGACTGCAAACCGTACATTAGGTAATCAACTAATCGATTTGTATAAAAAGCTATTACAATTTCGACAAAATCTTAGAGAAACTGTTGTTCGATTATATTCTATTATTTGAGCCTCATGTTTAGGTATTGCAATACCCTGGATTTTATTAATTTCATTATTCATTTTACTTCAATACTACCAAAACATTCTAGTTGGAAATTAGTGCTAATTAATTGTATGCATTTTAGTGTGACTTAGACCCTCTTCACACTATATGCAAACTCGCTGTTGTACTGTATAGACTATCTAACTATAAGCTAAAGCCAATATACGTAGTCAATTAACTGTGCGGTCATTAAAGATGCAACCAGCCGAAAATCACGCTAAAATGCATACAATTAATTTGCACTAACTTGCAAGTATAATTTTGGTAATATAGAAGTAAAATTCACAGAAGGCTAAGTACAAATATGTGATTGATACAATAGGTCAACTGAACAGATCTTAAGAGTTTTGCTGCTTAGCCAATATGTATTGATTTTTTTTTAATTATTCATAGACCTTAATAATGTAGGATACTGTAGGATATAAGTCGATTTTAATTATTGTATCAGTTAACAGGAAAGGAAAAAATAACCCTGATTGTTACTGGTGGAGCTTTGACACTGAAAATTCGAATCAATTCCACTTAATTTAATCACTTCATTGGACAGAAATGTAATTACAACATATAAGTAATACACAGGGTGTAACAAAAAGGTGTGGTAATACTTCAAGGTGGGCTTCTACTCATTAAACTGAACAACTTTTGTTCTACAACTTTGTTGAAATCGCAAACAAATTTTTGAACTTTTCATACAAACTTGGCTCGCCAGCTGATCGATTTGTATGAAAAGTCCAAAAATATTTTTTGCGATTTTAGAAGTCTACCTTGAAGTATTACAACACCTTTTTGTTACACCCTGTATATGAAATAAATAAAATAAGCGGCGTGATTATTATTCTTAATCGCAAAAAATATTTTTTAAATAGATGCTAGACACATTTTTTTTTAAACCAAATTGTTTTTAGTAAGAATTCCTAATATTTGGACCCTGCAAGACTCAAAGATCCAGAGAACTACATATTTAAATTCTATGAGCACGGTACTCGTTTAGACTACTGAAACTATTTTTACTGCTCTGTGTTCTTATTTTGCTTGTAACAGGTTGAACCTTAAACGGTCAGCATAATAGTTTGAAACTAAACACTGATTTTATTACAGTTTCTTGCATCTTAATAAATTAAATTAAAATACTTATTAAGTAGCTTAATACAATTACAACACTTGTTTACGTTTTAATAGCCAATTAAGGTTAAGTAGGTAACAACGCCACGTAGAAAATTAATATGAGATATAATTAATTAGGTGCAGGGGGGTAATTTCGAATGTCGGGTAATTCCGAAAATGCAGATTCAAAAAAAGGGGAAGATAATTTTATGGCATTAAGTAATTAGTAAGTAAGCTGATTAAAATGGGTGTCAAATGAATGTTGCCAGTGCAAAAAAAAATTGCCGTGTTTGGTAGAAATTACGCATTATCGGAATTACCCGACATTCGGAATTACCCCCGTGCACCCTAGTATCATTTGCTATACTTAATTAGTCTCTTAATTTAATTTCTCTTAAAAAGCAGGAATGAACGTAGGTATATCGTTTTAATCGACTTCTAAAAAATATTACGAATCGCCTTTAATGTTTTCTGTACGATAGATGATGATGGTAAATATATATTGTATTCAAAACGGTTTAGTATGATACTTTTTTAGAGAAATAATATATCATTGCAACATAAGGTTTCTAATTCTCAAACTTTTTCAATATTTTTGGTATAATAACATAGAAAAGCTAAAGCAACTTCAAGGAAAGTCGCAGCCTCTACAACAGACACACACGCAAGTCCAAACCGTCAGAAGTTCATTTCCCGAATATCTTTAAAGTTGGTTTTAAATTTTAATTTATCTTTTTTGCTACACCTTATATAAACGAGCACATACTTTAGTTGAATTAATCTTTACTAACCTAAACATTTGTATACAGGTAGATAAATGAATATTTATATACGTGTAGCTCCATGAGATCGTCTCCACACGTTCCAGCCATATCGGATCCGGATCCGGGTACCGGTGCGCCAGTATCGGGCCGGACCGTGTCGATATTAGCCGATAAAAAATGTGAAGTTTACATACATTTACGATATCGTTCCGATATTAAATTCAAAACAATGCCAATTTGAAAGATAACGTTTTCAGTAGGAGAATAATATAATTATTACTATTTTTGATTAAAAAGAGAATTAAATTATTAAACCAGCTGATCGGTTCGTTCGTTAATGCACATACTTACATAATACATAAACATAAACTAACGTCTAATAGCTCTCGGGGCCCGATATGCCTACCAATACGTCAGTGTCAATACCGATATCAAGCCGGACAGTGTGCAAGGTAGATTCCGTCATTTATGGTTATGTTAACAACCCATATCGTCCCCACTGCAGGGGCACGGGTCTCTTCCCATAAATCGGGAAGGTTAGGCCATAGGTGAGGCCATGGTTTAACGACTGCCATCTAGTGATAGGAGCCAACACCAACGGCTTAACGTGGCTTGCAAAGCACGGGAAACAATCGAGATTACAGTCAAACCCATCCAGGTTATGACCGTGTCTGTAGTTAACTTGCGTGATCGACGCAAGCCGCACATACCACTAACAGTCAAACCCATCCAAGTTATGACCGTGTCTGTAATCAGTTAACTTGCGTGATTGACGCAAGCCGCACTGAACCACGACCGCTTCATAGTACTTGTACCGTTTAGATTATATCGTTTATAGAATTGTAGGGACATCACTGTATAAGCTTCCACCATCAACACCGATACTGGGGCGGAGTTTGGAGAGTGTGGAAACGCTCTAAATTGAACGCTGCGGATCCAGGAGCTACTTTATTAACAATCCACATAATTCCACAGTCTAATCAGGCGAGTGCTAGTTGCACTGCAGTTAAGGGGAAGCTTTTCGACAGTCACCTATTCAAAGTGTTTTAAAAATGCATTGATCACTGAACATCAAATACTGATTTGCAGCCTTGCAATAGTTGCAATATTGAAAAATCAATATAACTGATGATGTCAAAGGTTTGTGGTTACCGTAGCAGTCGACTACCCTATTATCAAACCTAAATATATTTAAGTTTTTCAAAAAAGGTGATATTCTGTAAATCATCAGGTGATCCGTCTGCTCGTTTTCCACCTATTACATAAAAAAAAACTGCCTTGTCAGTTTCATTAAAAGTTCAACAATTTCACAGATTTCTAAGCCGCCTAAAAAGCCTGTCACCTACAGAAAATAATCGCTACCAAAGGCTAACATGCCAAACCAACAGCATTTGTCTCTGCTTTCGACGACGTTTCTTCTCCCTTCGCAAACACTTCCCGAAACGTTGAGTGTACAAGTCCCGTATGGTAGGGACTTTGTAAGTAAGTAAGTAAATCATTTATTCATCACAACGACACATAGAATACAATATTATCAATTACAGAACATTATGAGTTTGTATCTTACATACAAGTATTTAGTATTCTATGAACAATATAAATCTTACAATTAAACTTAAAACGTAGGTACATTTGTTATTGTGCCATAGTGGTGAAAAGGTCCGACTCAGCATAATGCTACGCTTGTACTAAGTAGAAAAAACGATTTTATAGCATGTGTAAAGCATCTACTTAAATAAAAATACATTTTGAGTTTGAGTTTCAGTTTGCTAACAGTCCAGGTTATAGCCCCGTCCAAAGTCAGTTACCCTTATAGCCAGCTGAACTGAGCAGTGAGCAGCAACCGTTTCACCTAAACGACATCCCCTTAAACTAAGATAAGACATAATAGAGAGCTTGCACTCGTAGTGGTAAGCTTTACTTAATTGTAAGTGAAGAGAAGCCAGATTAAAATAAATTTAAATAATTTGCTCAGAGCTAATCAACAGTGCTTGGAAAGCGTGGTTGCTTTACCTCCTGGCTTCGTGAGAGATGGAGGGATTGTGGCTGCAACCGGCTCCTTCCTACTTGAGATTGAGATTCAGTCGGAATTCACAGGGTTGAAAGAGATAACTAAACAGTGAAATGCTTAAATGAAGTATTTAATATTCGCAAACAAAAATCAGTTACTCGGACTCTACCTTTAAACTCCGAAGTAAAAAGATGGATTATAAAATAATAATGGGTTGACAAGTTAAATGTAAAAATAAATATACTTATAAGTTTATGTTATGATGTGTATATGTTACTGAGAAATCGTAGCCAATGGGCAGCCGTTTTGATCGTTTTAAGCAGGTTTTATTGATGTCCTGTTTGTTCTTAGCCGTGTTTTTTATTAAAATCGCCTCAGTGGATAGTGGGCGTATGATTTTAAAATTAAAATTAATAATTACTAATTTTGGCTAATTTCGTTTGCGATTGCGATTGTCTAATGAGTACCAGGGTCATATGTAGTACAAATATTTTTTAAATCGAAACGAATTCTTCTTTCAGCAAAATTTGCTATTCAAATCTAAAAAATACTTCGTTCCTATGGCATAGCCCTAGTAATGTACAAATTATTATTTTAGTGTATGTGAGAGAGAGTATTTTGTTTTCTTTTTCTAAACCTAGGAATTAAACTTTGAATCCGGAATTAATGGCTCCCTCTATCAACGTTCGATGTTCCATCAATAACCTTCGCGAACGCTGTAACTTTCTACGCACGTTTTTCATTAAATCCTCCTGAGAAGGGAAAATAAAATCAATGGCGTTAGCAATGGATGTAAGCAGGAATTAAGAAGAAGTAATGACGAGCCAACGCCATCTATTTGGAGAGGTAATTGTTTAAGGTAATATATCGCACTCTTAATAAAACGACGACCGAATTCAAAATTTGGCAAAATGAGTTTTGATAAACGGAACGGAAAACCGACCTAAAAGAGAGACACTCGCGTGTGCGGGGGGACGAATAAAGACGCAAATATTTTGTTACCTTATTGCTTAAGACGTAGAGTTGTTTTAATTACCTTGTGTGGCTTGCTCTTTTAGATCGGTTTTTTTTATCAAAACTCATTCTGCCGAAATTTTGAATTCGGTCGTTGTTTTATTGAGAGTGCGATATGCAGGTGCTTCAAAATGGCCACTCAAAGAAGTTTTATCTAATTTATATGTAGTAGTAGATATACAAGTTCTTTGAGTTTTATATCGTCGCTCCGCCCCTGCAAGTCTGTGTGACCATAAATAAATTTGTAATCATTGTAATCACTACGTTTTAAGAGGCGGAAAAGTCATACTTCGGATATTTTCTGAGTGTATGAAACGTACGCAGCAATGTTAGGCTCGCGTTGAAGTTTGTCCATGCTCTCTCATATACCGTCACCTGAGTGCTTATTTGTTCAATGTCCTTAACCAGTACTCTATACAACAAAGATTTTACTGATAATTTCACGTAAATTAAATGATTTCTTACAGATTGCGTTTTCAACAGGTAATTATATTTTTTATGTTCATAAGGTCTAAATTATAAGAATCATACACCAATCGACGGGAAAAGTAATTTTCGTTAATATGGTCGATTGGACAAATTAGCACTCAGGTGACGATACATTCATAAATGGTTTTCATAATCCTCGTTGTGCCAATCACATATTTAGTATGTCTTACTGTCGCCCTCGTCAAAAAACTTTCTTATTGTAAATATATTCAGCTATTTCTTTTTTCAGTTAAATTGGCATTTGTATTTACCTAGAGCATTTCACATTTTTGTATTAAAATTTTTATTTTATTCGATTATTTTGTATCGTATTATAAAGTAACTATTAAGGTTAATAGTTAGTTAAATAGTTGTTCGTTTCTGCCTTAAAGAATTTGTGACATAATTTTTGACAATGACTAAGTCACCCATGCAAATGATATCATAAGCGGGAACTAACATCATTAAAAATTTTTGATCCCCGGTTTTAATGTTTTATGCAGAAAAAGTACCCGTATTTTTTTGATAGTTTAATCTTTCTCGAGATAGTTACTTTTTTCTCCTTTAGACTGTACAGGGTATGAAGCCATCCCGTCAGGCGGAGTTCACAACTTTTTTAATTATTACCACCCAGTTGGCATAGACACCTTATACATACGCAAACAGCCTATAAAACTTTAGCGGAGAAAAATAAAAATGGGGTAATGTTACACACATCCAGAATTTCCTCATTTGACAACATAATTTTAAAGTAGAGATAGGTCACAATAGGTATTCTGAGGTCCTAGTGATCCGTTAAAGCCCATCACTAGTTCTATTTCCGTCGAAACCAAGCAATACGACACAAAACGTAGATTACTCAATTAGTCATACTTCCATACAGGCACCACTAGTTTCGTTTTAGTCCATTTACTCGAGCTGCAATATCTATCATTCACTCCCATCCCACCTACTATGAGCAGCTTTTACTTCATCTGTCGATAAGTTTGCTTACCCGCTGCGCAGTCTGGTGCGGACTCAGAGATCTCTCAGAGGCCTCTTCATGGCGATATCTAGGGCCTCTAGAAAAAGTAACTTACGGTCAATGTTTTAAACACATAGGTTAATCGATTTAAAAGCAAATAAAACTAGTTACTTTTTTGTATAAAATATTGATGATGCAATAATAAACAAAACGAAATAAATATGGTATCTAATTATTTCGTTATAACAAATACAAGAGTGAGTAACAAAAGGCCTACACACTCAAGGCAGACTCAAGTCAAACAATGGGATCAACCAGGCTAAGAAACGTGTATTAAACAATAATTAACGTACAATAAAGAAAAGTTATCATTTAAACTCCATCACCTGTGAAGTAGAGGTGTGTAAGTGATGCTTATAATATCACGCAGGTAATATCACTCAATAAAGTAATGCTACATTACGTATCACGCACGGATAGCAAGCATCACTCATTACGCTACAGCGCTACATGTTCTATCTAGCTCGTACGAATACGCCAGTGCGTCCGCCTCGGCTAGAGTGATATGATGATCGATGAAAGAAAAAGACAGTGTGATACATTCATGGACATACAAGTCAAACTGGACTGAGTACTCTGAAAATGCTTTTAATAGAAACTAAACCCTAATCCACAGTAATAAAACACATTATACTTGTCATGTGCCCAAGCAGAGAAAACGTGCCAAGTGAAAGGATCAAACTAGAGCCCTGTGTCCCGCTCGCTCAGTTGCTATTACGCAATAAAATTACGGAATGGTAGATTATATCATAAGATCAAAAAAGCTGTCGCAGCTTATTTTTATTGGTTTTAATAATTAATATAATAACTAATTTCATTATGTTTTTAAGTGCTTAATAAAAACATAATTAAATGTACCTGATTTCATTTAATTTATAATATTTTCATTCATTATCATCACAGTCAGTAATAAGTAGATAGTAATTCAATGGCGTGATGCTAAGTAATGCGTAATACCCCCAAGTAATATCACTTGATGAAGTGATGTAATAAGTATCACATTACTTTTCAAAGTAATGTTTTGCGCATGCCTACTGTGAAGTGGTGCCCTGAAAGTTATATTCAAAATATCGCTCTGTTTCACCAAGGGCCCCTAACTAGACCACGCTCTAACTTATCGAAGTACAGCCCTGTAAATAGGTAGTATTGTAAGCTACGTCCGAGCTACATCTGATCACGAAGCATATTGTATCGAATAGATGTAAGTAAAAGCCTTTCCATGTTGCAGATTTAGTCACGTCCGATATTCCCCCGCTTTTTGCTTCACCCACTGAATATAATATCCCGCTGCGGGAATCATTTTGTAAATACTAAACGAGTAATATAATATAAAAGTTTATACAAGTAACATAAAAATGGTTATACGATAGATTGTAATTGTTTTTTTTACTGCCAATTATTTTTTGATGTATGTTTTTTGTCCGTTACTATTTTAAAGGCTGTTTAGGGTGGGTATACAGCCTAATTAAAAGGTTTTAAAATAAGTTGTCATCAAATTTTAGACTGACTCAGTAGCTAAGTGGTTAGCGATCCTGTATATCAGTCTCTGGTTCCCAAGATACAGGGAATCCTAGTTTGGGGCTAGATGACCGTGTGTGATTTGTCCCAGATGTTATTATTATTATAATGATTAAATTGTCAAATAACCTATTCTGTATAACCGTTAAACAGTAACTGACAAAAAGTACCCATCTAGTGATAGCAACCGCATCTACGGATTAACGTGGCTTGTAGTACGTACGTAGTCAAACAAGGTCAAAAAATTGTAATTAACTATTAAAATAATTTAGTTTTGACATTGTTTTTATTTTTAAGAACTTTTTTGCATGCTAAAATAAATGTTAGCTATTGTAAACAGATGAGACTTGCCTATTATTGTAACCTTTATGTACCTATCTATAGTTCATTTCAATAAAAAAAAAGAAAAACGTAAACAAACTTACTATGGAACTGACACAGTCATGTCAATGTCATCTGCATACTATGTTTGTTTATCTTTTGCTTTTTTTATTGGAATAAACTATATATGCAAATAAAGAATATAAATTTTGAATTTGAAAAGCAAGGAAACGATCAATCGTTCGGTCGTTGATGAGAAAACTTCGATAGTTTTATTTTCCTTGTCTTATATCTTGTTTATTATACGAAAATTCTTTTGTAATCTTACAGAAGCTCTTCGAGAAACTAGCACAAAAAGTGAGCTTTCAGAAATAAACCAGCACACTTGAACAACGTTATGCAATACGGAGCCAAGAAAAATATTACGTACATTTCTTACACTTCTGCTGCTTATAACTGCGGTCTGTCTGCGTGTGCGAGCCACAAAGCAAACATAGGATGTTTTCAAAGAACTCTAAGGCTTCGTACAATCAGCCGTTTGCATTATGCATGATACGGACCACGGCAGATGCCTCAGAAACTTCAGGGCACACTGATATCAGATGTTATTATATTTGTTTGTCGCTGTTAACCTTATTTGCGTGTCACAATATGGAATTTTCTTCCCTTTTGTTGATTCGTCCATCGTAATATTGAAGGGAAAGAACGGAAAAGTCCCTCGAAAATGGAAAAGATCACATGGCTGGCTCACGTGGCTACTAAAGTTTCGTTTGTAATAAATCTTTTATTGGATTCTTTATTTATATTCTGAATGACATTGGAAAAACACTTACATAATATTTTTATATAAGGGGCTCAGTTTCATAAATAGAAATCCTAATTCAAATAGTTTTAATAAAGTAAATATACTTTATTGCAGACCAACATAGAAATGCAATTCAAACGTAACTAATTAAACTAAAAATATGCAGAGGCGATTGATTAGCGATTTCTTTCAGACAATGCAAACTTTGCTCTCAAAAGCACAAATAAACACTTTTTTTAGTCTGAGCGAAAGAACAAATAAATAACACTATCAAAAAGATTGGAAGCTCTGTAGCATTTATTGTATCGCAATTAAATGCTTGGACTGGCCATTAAAAAGTGTTACAAACTCTTTACTTATTACAATGCAACGAAGGAATGCTCCGGCTAGATGTCCCGGATAATACTGCGCTCATAAGAGAGAAGGGCGCAAAGCATACGGAAACTCCATAGATTTTGCGGCCTTTTGTCTTAAGAGGGCAGAATAGTTTCATTCCTCCGTCGATCGCTGCCTGACAATCAGTTACTGGACACGGGAATGCTTTTAAGTCGATACGATCCCGAGTTCTCGGGATCTACAGTGTGTGTCTTTAAAAGTCGTCTGGAATCTTGAAAAGGGTTTGTTCAGGTAAGACCATTATTACTTTAAGGTGATACAATATGTACCATGGTTATTTTAAAATATTTGATAGAAACTAGGTTTTTTTGATAGATAAAAAGATAAATCGTTTATAATATACACCAGGCATTAGAAATTAACATAAAACAACAAATGCTGATTAATGTTAACCTAAGATTGTGGTATAATCAATAACTTTTTTTTTAAGTGTCTGTTTTATGTTCTTTGAACCTTTTGTTAAGGTCTAACTGGTTCAAACATGACACTACTGACTGACTCGGTGGCTAAGTGGTTAGCGATCCTGACCTCTGATCCAAGAGTCGTGGGTTCGATCCCCACACAGGGCAAACTTTTCTGTGATGAGCAGAATTGTTTGCTCTGAGTCTGGGTGTATAATATCTATATATGTATGTATTTAAATGTATATGTATATCAGTGTCTCGTTCCCAAGATACAGGGAATCCTAGTTTGGGGCCAGATGACCGTGTGTGATTTGTCCGGTATATTATTATTATTATTATTACTAATCAGATTTTGTCATCATCTGACCTAATGGTAAGTGATATTTTACCGGATGATGAGCGGCAGCGTCCTTCCGCGTACTGTACAATCACACTACGATCGCCAACCCGCCTGCCAAGCTTGGCGATAACGGCAATACTCCCCATTTGGAGAGGCCCATGTCCACCAGTGGGCGACTTGTAACTGTTGATGATCGTAATGATGGTTTTTAACGCGTATTTGTTTGTGATCAGCGGGATAGCGGAAGGTCTTTTATAAAAAAAATATGTCCAAAAAACTCCTACTTAAAATACAGTGTTAAAAAAGTGGGTTTGAAATTTTAAGGGGCTACTACGAATCAAGTATAGAATACAGAAAAAATATTGAAAAAATCCGATATGCATTTGCCGTTTCCCATACAAATTTTTGATTCACTAAGTATTCAGATTTAGTATGTTAAACTGAAAAAAAAATGTTAATCGGATTTTTTCAATATTTTTCTTGTATTCTATACTTGATTCTGAGTAACCCCTTAAAACTTCAAACCCACTTTTTTAACACGCTGTGTATGAGTAAAACAGATTTTTTAATCAGCCCGAAGAGGATGTCCGAAACTGGTCGCTAAATAAGTACGTAAAAGTGTAGTATTATTTTAAATTTATGTGGAATAAGTGAAAAAGCCTTACCAAAATGACTGGTTTTTAATCTTTGACATTCAATGACTTAGACCTTAAGTGATCATAATATTTCACTTTAAAATATAATTTAATCGTGGTTTTAAAGAGTCAACCCCTAACTTATTCATAGAATCCATATTCGGAGTCATCGCATTTTAAAATTCATCTGGCTGGAACATCATCCACAAAATGGTTGGGTCGCTGTGCAAAATGCATAAGAAATGCATTTCGAAGTCAACCGACCTATGGGAACGCGGTGTGAAGCGTTTTTTAATAGATTCGCTTGGGTTTGCTCAAACCAGTCCCGGTAAGCCACAGATTCGTGAAAATGACATCGTTTATTTGCTGCCCCCTACTGTCAGTGTCTCAAATGTCTCAATGTCAATGGTCTCGCTGAGAGACAAGACTATAAATTAAAGCAAAATTATGATTAATTTTAAACTAATGCGAGAAACAACGCCATACCTAACTGCAAACCTGGGTTTACTTTTCATTTATAAATACAACACTTTTTATCCAAATCTTCGGGGGCGTGGGGTCCGAAAGCAACGTGACAATTAAATAGCTATTCAGCATAGAGATGCTATAATTTTTCATTTTTATAAAATAAATAGTAGCATTAAAAATCAATTATCTCAAAAAATACCTTTACATTATAGATCCCGCAAAAGCAATCAGCTATAAACTTCGCCGTAAATTTTAAGAGATTTGAGGCTACTGTACTTAGGACCGTTTGTGCCTTACCGGGACTGTTCAGCGACTATACTAACCGCTCTGCCAACTCAGACCACCATTATGCATGGACGGAGCTCCAACCAAGGTGTTCGAGATGCTTCCTGCCTTGGCGTAGGAATGCGAAATCAAACGATCACTCCAAAAAGTTTGTTCAGATAAGGAGCACTTTGAAGAGTTTTATGAGAATATTGAAGGCACAAGATGGCTGGATTGAGAAGGATATGGATTTGTGTGGAATGAAGGGAAAATGGACTAGTGGGACCTGAAGGGAGACAAATAAAACATATAAAGCCGGCAAATTATACACAATAATTCTAGGAAGATAACGACTACAAAGTTGAATTGTTTTTTTAAGGTTTAATGCTAACATACAATCAAATACTATCCCTTCTGCTGAGCTGTAAGACTTTATTTATCACTAAATAAATCTATTTTCTTACTTCTTCCTCTAAATAAATTGTGTTACAAATAAACGATAGTTACCAAATACATTGTGAAGCAAATTATAAGCTTTGACGCGTATTTGCTGATGACATTAACTAGTAACATACAATATTTGTAAAAGAATCGTGCTTTTGATGAAAAAACATACAAATGCAATAGATTTCTTATAGCAATAAGACCACATACTTATAACATAACATATAAAAGGATCAAATGGAATAAATAAACACCTAATGTTGCATTGCACTAAAAACATGTATTAGTATAACACACTCCGAAACAACCCCGAAACCTCTTACATGGTTATTCTTATCAACGCAGCGCTCTTTCTGCTCAAATAATTTCGTAAAGTGCGAAAGTTCTTGTAGTTAAAAAGTGGAATACATTTTAATGGAGGTTTTTCTTAATTCTTTCTTCAATACTTACTACAGTACTTACCAAAGAATGTCGACCAAGTTCGGGATATTGCCTAAACTTGTGAAAGTGTGAGTTTATTGCTACGTCTGTACAGATTTTATCTTTCAAAGATGCATTATCTGACATGAAATGAGCAGACCAAGTAACCTATCACTGTTTCACTTGTTCATTAATGATGCTCTTAAATCATAAACATGGCGACAACCACACATTTTCATCAGCCAAATGACAGCTAGCATAGACCACGTATAATCCCCCTCTCTAATGTATTATTAGTATTATTACGCTAATGCCAACGTATTCCGATCGCTAGCATCCAATAGCGAAAATGCATCAAACAAGTGAACGGGCTAGCTACGTTAGATGGTAATTAATTTAGGCTTGATTAATGGTGGTGACGCAACGCATCTATCAGCGAATGGCATTATTAGCGTTCGTTACGTAAATTTCAATTATTTTGGGAATCAGCTCAGTAGCAATGTGTATTTTTCGTAGTGATTTATGGGTATGAAACAAATACAGGATTCTAGTTAAGTATGTGACTACAGGGTTGCTTTTAGAGTGTAAAAAGGGACTCAGAATTTACGTATATTATCTTTTTTATTTCATTTAGGTATGTCAAATACGTTCTTCTAATTAGTTTGTCTATATGTATATTATAAAGTCTATTTTAGATCTTGTAACGATGCAGTTTTGTAATGATTTCTTTTACAGATAATACCATTGGGAAGAAAATTTCTTAGTGTTTATCTAGTAAGTCTGTTGGAAAGGAAATTCCCAATAGTTCAACCGGTAGGACCATTGAGTAAGACTCCTGGGAACATGAAACCCATAAAACTGAACACATTTTACTGATTATCCATAATTGACCACGCTGAATACGTTAAAAACAACCGACTTCAATCGCAACAACTCCAATTTTGCTATGTTTTTGTTGATTTTCTCAAAAACCGCTGAATCGATTTCGATAAAATTTATATGGGACCACCTGTGAAGTATATCCTTTTAAACAAAAAAAGAATTTGTCGAATCGGTTCAGGCATTTTCGAATAATCGGTGAACATACATAAAAAAAATAATAAAAAAAAAGATTCCGATGAATTGAGAACCTCCTAATTTTTTTTGAAGTCGGTTAAAAATACATATAAGTATTGAATTAAATGTAGGTTTATTGGGGAAAGGTTTAATTTATGAGTAAAAGACACGGTATTTTTCATGTACTCATTTTGGAAGGACTTAACCGGTTTAAAAGGACTTCTCCAACGACTAGTCAGCTGACAGATTTAATATCTGTAATATCTGGGACAAATCACACACGGTCATCTGGCCCCAAACTAGGATTCCCTGTATCTTGGGAACCAGAGACTGATATACATACACAGCATATTTATATTCACAGACATGCACGCCGCTCCCCACCCCCCCCCCTACGGAGCGACGATATAAAACTTCTTTGTTTATATTTATTCATAATTATTATATATGTATATTTATTAATTTTTATTAATGAAGTAGGTAATTTTTTAGAAATCTTTTAGTGATGTTATTAGGTTTATTTTTTCTATTTTATTAATACATACATTTTATCTTTTTTATAATTTTATAATGCATGATTTAGATAAGAATATTAAGGTCCTCCTCTCCTCTAGTCTATATTGTTGTGCCCAAACTGGGTCCATGATGTACCTTTTAATATATCTTAACATCTGTGTAAAAAATTCATGGAATGCAATAAATGATTGAGTATTGAGTAAATACTTTTAAATACATACATATATTGATATAATACCTACACCTAGACTCAAAGCAAACAATTCTGTTCATCACAGAAAAGTTTGCCCTGTGTGGGGATCGAACCCACGACTCTCGGTTCAGAGGTCACGAACGCTAACCACTTAGCCACCAATTTGTACGAAATGTTCAAAAATAGTTCCTTGGGGGAAGTTATTGAGTATAATGAGTAGAAGCCCTCTGTTGAAATTTTCGAAAAGAGGGTTTTTAAACCCTTTGTATTATCAGGGTACAAAGTTTGCCTTTTTTTTAACAAAGATTGCAAATCAATTAATTATATCAAGTCTGTGTTAAAAAATATATTTAAAAAAAGCGGCCAAGTGCGAGTCGAACTCGCCCATGAAGGGTTCCGTAGCAGCAAGTAACATAATATAAAAGTTCTTGTAGTTCGTTGTGTTTATGAAATTAAATGTTTTTTTTTTTTTATATTTGAGTTGATTAAATGAAAGGTAAATTGCGATTTACGATTTATGACGTATTAAAAAAAAACTCTAGTAAGTAGCTCGTTCAAGCCAATTTTCGGTGGAAGTTTGCATGGTAATGTATATCATATATATTTTTTAGTTTTATCATTCTCTTATTTTAGAAGTTACAGGGGGGGGGGGACACACATTTTACCACTTTGGAAGTGTCTCTCGCGCAAACTATTCAGTTTAGAAAAAAAATGATATTAAAAACCTCAATATCATTTTTGAAGACCTATCCATAGATGAACACGTATGGGTTTGATGACAAAAATTTTTTGAGTTTCAGTTCTAAGTATGGAGTACCCCCAAAATGTATTGTTTTTTTTTTCTATTTTTGTGTGAAAATTTTAATGCGGTTCACAGAATACATCTACTTACCAAGTTTCAACAGTATAGTTCTTATAGTTTCGGAAAAAGTGGCTGTGACATACGGACGGACAGACAGACAGACAGACAGACAGGCATGACGAATCCATAAGGGTTCCGTTTTTTGCCATTTGGCTACGGAACCCTAAAAACTAACAAAAAGATACGTTTCGTATCTATACAGCCTATAGGTAGGTAGGCAAGTACTTGAAAAAAAGCTATAATATCAACAAAGCACAGACTATACGCTATTGCCCGCTAAAAGTAGAAGTGGAATAATAAATAAGGAACAAACAAAAAGTTGTTATGTAAGTTAATGAAGTCCATTTTTTACGCCACCAGAGGCGATATTCGGGAGAACAAAACAGGGCAGGCCGTGGAAAAATCCTGAGCAGGTGCGTTCAAGAAAGTTATCGGGTTTCGTGTAAGCAGGGCCGTACTCAGTTGTTGCGTGAAAAAGGGGGCGATCAAAAATGATCACATTAAATAAAGGGGTCAGTACCTGGGGGACCGGAAGATCGCGTGAAACCGCTGAATGTAGGTGTCCTTTCATCAGCAGTTAACGTCTTTTGATAAAAATTATAAAAATAATTGACCACGCTGAATACGTTAAAAACAACCGATTTCAATCGCAACAACTCCAATTATGCTAAGTTTTTGTTGATTTTCTCAAAAACCGCTGTATAGATTTCGATAAAATTTATATGGAACCACCTGTGAAGTATACCCTTTTAAACAAAAAAAGAATTTTCCAAATCGGTTCAGGCGTCTTCGAGTAATCGGTGAACATACATAAAAAAAAAAGATTCCGACGAATTGAGAACGTCCTCCTTTTTTTGAAGTCAGTTAAAGAAACACAAATACCTATCATAAACAAGAATAGTAGGTGTGAGCTTTGTGTGTACAGGTTTTGCAGAAGTGTAAATTTATAAAAGCAAAATAGATAGGTTATTTTACCTTTATTTTTGGTCTGAGTTATCAGCTATCACTTACAAAGATTTATTTAAACTAATAAATAAAAAAATAAAATAAAAATATATTCATAAACCAGTTTGGTGATAATCTAGCTACAATCAGTTGTTGTTTAGCAAAAACTTTGAAATCGCAGATATCTAAATTTTCAGATCAATATAAAATGTCCCAGTGAACATATAGACTTGTTAAAAAAAAAAACATTTTCAAGGGATTTTAGTAGATCTAGAAGACCCCAACTGAAATAATTCTGAATAAGTCTCTGCTTTTCGTAGGCAGAGTTTGAAATCGGTCAAACGTGAGTTTCGTAAATGTACAGATTTATTTATGTTATTCAGAATACCTTCTAAGTTTCGCGATTTGAGAGTGACTATACAGCGTAGGGCTTAGTTGTGAGGGTGAGTGAGGAGGTAGTAACGCTGCCTCTGAAAGTACTTTGTTCTTATTAATTGAGAAATCTTCTATAAGTAAGTAGCTATAAAATAGCACCGTGACTGCTGATAGACAACACATAATGGTGGCTTTAGTGGACTGTATGGTAGATGGTGTGCATGACTGACTAACCTAGTGATCTTGGCGTAGCTATCGAAAGAGCACTTTAGCCGAAAAGGAAAGGGGAGGGCGCGCGCCGCGAATTTAGCGAATTTTGAGAGATTATGTGGATGGTTTTAATGTATTTATTTTTATAAGCTTTATGCGCGTTGAGAGCGAACAACAGAAGACGAATGAATTATTTGAAGTATGAGCGAGAAAGGGATATATGATATAGCGTAAACAATGAATAAACTATAGATGAGTATGGATGAGCATGGAAGTTGTATGGCCAAACCACATCACCTAAACCAAAGAAAATATAAACTTGAAAATTTGAACATACATTCACAAGCGTGTAATATAAAGTGTACAGGTAAAGTAAGAAAGGATTTTTGAATAATTGACTGTCAATAAAACACTAAGACTTGCGTGTCAGCTTACCTATTCAATTATTTGATGAATTTTCTACCCTATTGAGCAATACTGCCTTTCTAAGAATTCTAGAACCAAACAAAAGGTCACAGGATTTAGGTAACCTGTCTTTATTCGTAAATGTCAAAGTGAAGAGCCATTGTTATCGTTGATTTTCACAAAACAAAAGAAAATTATTTGAAATATTTTCACTTATTTGACAAAAGTCGACATTATGTCTAGGTAATGTGAATGATTATGATTTGTACGTATATTTATGTGGTACTACCTAACAATATTTTCCGTTAACATTATGTTACTAAGAAAGTTTTGTTTATAGGATATTACCACGTATCACCAAGATTTATACGCAATGTGGAACTGACTATGTTATCTTCATGCCGGAACTCATCAATGCTATAAACATTGATGTTTGGTAGAAAGACTGAGATAAGATGATAGTAGCTAGCCAGGCAGACTCAGAAAATACCCCACCACCAACTAAACCGAGTCTTACAAAATTGTGACTCTACCAGAAATCGAACCCGCGACCTCCTGATAAAAAGCGAGCGGACTGAACAACGAAGGCGGTTAAAATTCTCTTTCAATAACCTCATTTTATTGTAAGTCTTTCCAATCTGGGGAGTGGTATCAACTCAGGATTCCAGCATCGTTTTCAACCGGCTTAATTGTTGAAACGTATAGCCAAAACCAATCGGCAGGCTGCGCTAATACGCTATTTATATTCACACCGGCCGTAGCTCTGTTTCATTTTCCGAATGAGTTTCATTTACGAACAATCAATTTCTATTCTGTTAGTCGATTAGCTTCGCGGGATTCGTTCGACTTAAATTTGGTTCCATAAATAAACTGGCTACATGGAGTCGTGTTATACTGATATTTTACATCGTTCAGTATTGATTTTTCAGATATAAAGAAATACATGACTGACTCGGTGGCTAAGTGTTTAGTGATCCTGACCTCCGAGAATCGTGGGTTCGATCCCCACACAGGGCAAACTTTTCTGTGATGAGCAGAATTGTTTGTTCTGAGTCTGGGTGTATTATATCTATATATGTATGTTTATTTGATCAAAAGATTTACTCCATAAACAAATGTGGTCAATAAAAAAGATACATAAAAAGTGATATCACTAATATCACTAGTCTAGTCAAAAATGCCCCCCCCCCGAGCCGTACCAGCAGCAAAGGAGCCCATGACACACATCGCGTTGCCCCGCTGTATGTATATATGTATGTATTTAAATGTATATGTGTGTATATCTGTCTCTGGTTCCCAAGATACAGGGAATAATAAATAAATAAATATCCGGGACAAATCACACATGGTCATCCGGCCCCAAACTAGGATTCCCTGTATTATGGGAACCAGAGACTGATATACATACACATATACGTTTAAATACATACACAAATAGATATTATACACCCAGACACAGAGCAAACAAATCTGCTCATCACAGAAATGTTTGCCCTGGGTGGTAATCGAACCCACGACTCTCGGATCAGTAGCCAGGAGCACTAACCACTGCGCCACCGAGTCAGTCAATCCTAGTTTGGGGCTAGATGACCGTGTGTGATTTGTCCCAGATATTATTATTATTATTTATTACTTATGACTTAAATATACAGGGTGTAACAGAAGTGTGTGACAATACTTCAAGGTTGGCTATTACCCATCAAACTGAACAACTTTTGTTCTACAACTTTGTAGAAATCGCAAATTTTTTTTGGACTTTTCATACAAATCGATCAGCTGGCGAACCAAGTTTGTATGAAAAGTCCAAAAAAAATTTTGCGATTTCAACAAAGTTGTAGAACAAAAGTTGTTCAGTTTGATGGGTAAAAGCCAACCTTGAAGTATTGTCACACAATTCTGTTACATCCTGTATAAGCTTTATACTTTATATACCTACTTTTATAAGTTCTTTGATTATAATGGATGACAGACAATAAAATGCACCAATTTTGCTAGTTAGAGAATTATAGGTTGACAGGTTTAGATTGAAAAAGTTTTGAAGCAAATTAATTTAGAGGTGGATAAAAACTGGAATCGGTCCAAAGCAGTGCTCAGAATACCTCGGTGAAGGGTAAACGTCTCACTGCACATAAAGTAAATTGGGGTTTTTGGCCTCTAAATAAAATGTTAATTATAAAGTTGGTTTATAAAGGGCATGGGAAGAGCACTGACAGACCTTAAGTTACTCATAGCGAAGCCTTAAGAAATTTTATGCAGCAATGACTATGAATAAACTGACTATAAAAACTTTAACAGAGTGACTTTTATTCGTTGACACGCAGAATTTGGTAGATGTTATTCATGAAAAATTGCCAAAGATCCTAATAAAACTGACTTATTTCATACATAGTTTGCTAATTTTGGTATCCTATACTATTAAACAAAGTTAGGAGTCCCAACGATTTCGAAAACGGATTGAAACCTTTCGACGAAAATCTATGATTAGGGGTTAAAAATTACCAGAAATCGACCTATGACGGAATTATCTTTGAAAACATTCATTTTAGGGAAATTTGAGCGAAAAATACATAAAATATGAACGCATTTATGATGCTTATTTTTAACTCTCTCTTATCAGTACTTTGTCAGACTAGTGGTTTTGGTACGAGCCACTTACGTTTTGCTGCTTATAGGTCCAGATTCGAATCCCACCCACGAGACTTTATAGTTTTTTTTGTCTTTTTATTTTGTGTTAACTTATGTAAATATGTAAATAAAAAGACTTAAGAGTGATAAAAAATATATTTTAGAGAAATTTGAACGATTTTTTTTCTAAAGCGCCATCTTTCGCCGTATAAGTGAATTACATACCTGATGATTGTGCCGCCCTGCCCCTTGTTTGACAATAGGGAATTCCACGGCTTTCTTTAAACTCAACTAGATGGCGCTGATAACATTTGCAATAAGAAAATCTCTGAAAAGTCGCCAAAACTGATTGATATTACTGACTACTAACATAATAAATGATGAATAACTTTCTAATATTACGTATCATTGAATATTTTTCTGTTTTTTTTTTATTAAAAGTAATAAAATAATTTGCATGTATTTTTTTTAATAGAATCAAATTATAAAAAAATATTATAGATATTTTCAAACCAAATATTGTTTGTCCTTCCGTTCTTTAAAAGGCCACTATCGACTTAAACAACACACTGCAAAATGTTTCATAGAAAATATATCTTATATTGTACTACTAAACAAGTTATCTTAGTTTATTAAAACTTCGATTGAACGAGCGACGCTCGGTCTCCCAGCTAGTGTAAGTAATAATCAGTTATTCATAATGAAGTCAAAAAATTTTTTGCTTTAATTTTATAAGGTTCTAAGGGGAAGTTATTAATTTGTAAGAGTAACATTTACGGTTTGCCACTTGTCACCGAAAAAAAAAACATCCTGTTCAAACGTAATACTTTGTGAATTTGTTTGTAAAGCAACCGATTTTTACGATAAAATCAACACATGTTTTTAAGTTTTTTGTATCTTTTTTCATCAGTCCAAAATATTCTGACGATGTCTGAATACGCCCCCTATTTGGGCCCTTGAACGGGCCCAGCTAATCTTCCAGTAATCACATTCTGATGTACGTACGAACGTCAACGCCGGCTTTTTTTACGCTACATTTGTCTTGTTTGATTAAAAGGAAAAACCGTGGTTCTAGCAATGCAGGTTTTATGAGTTTTCTATGGTTATGTTATAAAGTTACTTGTCAGATATGGAGGTCCAATCAGATGTCCCTTGTCCGTTTAATATAGGCCTCCCCCATAAATTTCCGCTCTGTAGGATTCTGACTCTTGAAGCTCCAATATTTCGTAACGCTGACGACCAAACTTCAGCGGTATTGATGAGTCATGTGTCACGCATGACGATGACTCACGTTTTTATACTCTATTGTCCATCTATCATCACTAATCACTAATATTATAAATGCGAAAGTATGAATGTTTATTTGTGTCAGTTTGTTTGTTTGTTTGTTCCGCTTTCACGCCGAAACTACTGAACGGATTTGGATGAAATTTGGTTGGTAGATAGATGTAGCATTCGGCTAACACATAGGAGACTTTTTTTCCTGGAAAACTTAATGGTTCCTGTAGGAATGCTGAAAAACTCAAAATTTCCACTTCGTCACTAGATGGCGCTATCTTAACATTTTCTTTCAATTCTGAAGTCCACGCGGACGAAGTCGCGGGCGGAAGCTAGTTGACTAATATAATACGACAGTTGCAACAATATCGTATAAAATAATAATTATTGTAAGTATGCCCAGTGAGAGGATTGCAAAGCGCATCTTTTTCTGAACTGCAGGAAGGGAAACGGAAACAAAGCGGTCAACTCCTGCGGTATAAAGATGTGCTGAAGCGGCACATGAAAAGATGCGGCATAGACCCATCTCACTGGGAAACTCTGGCAGAAGATCGGGCACAATGGAGCCATACTGTAAACACTACAGTGTTTGATTATGAGACACAGCGGCATGCGTAGCTCGATGCTAAGCGCGACGAGTTGAAGGCCCGACCACCAGCGGCCATACAATATAACTTCGTCGGAGGAGTGCTGACGTGCTGTGACTGTGGCCGCACATTCTCGGCTCAAATTGGCTACGTCAGACACATTAGAGCACACGAACGTCGCTCTAATAAATGATTGCAGTCGCCGAGGCCGAAATCAGCCTGGATTGATTGATTGAAATATAATCTCATTTCGATTTTACAATAAATACATAAAATACTGGTTCGGTGGTTTAGTGGATACTGCTCCTAGATATTGATCCGGACGTCGCGGATTCCGTTCCCACCCAGGGTAAATATAGGGTGACTTTAAATTAGTTCTTGATACGAAAGCCTAAGCATGTGCTCATGATAACAAACAACTTTCCCTAAGGAACCCATAGTCAAATCTCAAAAAAAATGTTGGACCCTCCATACATATCGGTCAACGGACCGGGCAAATTAGTTTGAAGAGACCAATTTTTTTTTTGCGATTTGACTGTTGGTTCCTTAGGGAAAGTTGTCTGTTATCATGAGCACATGCAGATCCTTTGGTATCAAGAACTAATTTAAAGTCACCCTATATATTCTACCTCATAGAACTCCTCAGTTGATTTGTTTGCTTTGTATTTATTTTGGTGTTGAATATCTATATGTAATTTAATTATGCAAATAATTACGTAACGTTTCGGGGTGACGAACTGGCATCGGCATTTTATCTTCAAAAACACGTAGAAAATATAA
This sequence comes from Coleophora deauratella, assembly GCA_958295455.1. NCBI lineage: Eukaryota > Metazoa > Arthropoda > Insecta > Lepidoptera > Coleophoridae > Coleophora > Coleophora deauratella. The sequence goes on along the minus strand of OY282408.1, from coordinate 11,655,074 downwards.
TAATAATAGAGTAATAGTAAAGTAAATATTAGAGATCAAATGATTACTTTCTCTCGATAAAACTTTTTCTCGATGGACGACTATTGATCGACAAAGTCAATTTTCTTTTACGCAGTATTCTTTATTAAATATTGGAAATTAAATGAAATCATTTCTTTGTTAGAACTCTCATTAAAATATAAAGGGGAAAAATGTAATAGAAAAACTTTGTCAGTTTAAGTTTATTCAGACTTGCACAGGAATCTTTTACACGAAGAGCAAGCGTGTTGTTTTGTTAACAGTAATGTTTTTGTTTTTTCAGTATTGATTAAAAATATTCTAAACGTGGCCTTTGTTTGAGTTCCAAATTCTCGTGACAGATTTACTGTACTTATATCATTTTAAAAAGGTAATTTACTTTTTGTCAAAACCAATATTCTATTGTCTTTTTTTACTAAGAATACTTTCGTCGATTTTACATTGATTTTCATGAAAATCTCCAAAATGGTCTCCAACATTGTTGGATTTTTTTTTTACGGCAAGTTCATGGCCATGTTCTTATCATTGTATGATTTTCTGTTTTAGTACGTATATGTATTTCTTTATTTTTCATAGATTTTATGTTGTAAAATGACTCTCGCTCGCTAGGTATAAATCTTAGAAATGAAATTCATATTAACGTATTGAATCTTCTATATAGGTACCATCAAGACTTCAATGGTACCCCCAAGGCCCGGACCAGGGGAGCCGTAGGCGGCAATCACGATGAGAAGAGGGAAGGAGTGTGAGGAACTGCTGCGGCTAGTGGAGCGTCGTCGGCCGGCGTCTCGGCTATCGGTCCCGGCTAGTCTGGACTGCAGAGCCTCCGAGCAAAAGATAGTTTGTGACCTTTAATTTTATAATTTATATTTTAAACTTTATAATACAGAATACGGAAACACATAGAATCAGAGTATAAAAACAGAAGGATTAAGAATATATGAGCTATTATCTGATAAAACGTGGTTTGACAGCTTTAAACTGCAATTTTTAACAACCCATTACGTCCCCAGTGCAGGGGCACGGGTCTCTTCCCATAACTCGGGAAGGTTTAGGGCACACTCCACACATGGAGGCCAAGTCCGGATTGGTGGAGGTTGTGGGGCTAGTGGCCAACCCCAGTGTCAGAACTTTTCAAGCGCCTATAAGGCCTCTGACATGGCTTAACGACTGCTAGCGATATCAGCCGGCACCAACGGCTTAACGTGCCATGCGAAGCACGGAAACGGTCGAGATAAATGCCACTAACAGTCAAACCCATCCAGGTTGTGACCGTGTCTGTAGTCAGTTAACCTGCGTGATCGATGCGACCAAGCAAGCCCCACTGAGCCATGACCGCTTCTGCACTTATTTAACGCAGAATATAGATCTTAAAGGAAAAATAAATAATTTTAGCAAAGAGACCGTATACAAAAATACCTCCCAAAAATAAAGGAAGAAAATGTTTCCCAAAGCGGGTACCGTCCTGTGATATATTTTAAGCGAGCGTTTATTGCCTGGTAGGCGGATGACATTAAAAACCGCTTAGTGCAGCGGCCGACCACCGCACGAAATATCGTCGGCAATTTGGTTGCCAGCTAAAAAACTAGCTCCGAGCGAAATTAGGCTTATGTATGGTCTAGCTAATAGTTAATGTTGATTGGTTTTCTAAATAATAGTGTTACTGCAACCACAACACAGCAAGACATACGGCACATTCAATAATTTTTGCGAAGCGACTAATAGCCTTTTTAGGGTTCCGTAGCCAAATGGCAAAAAACGGAACCCTTATGGATTCGTCATGTCTGTCTGTCTGTCTGTCCGTATGTCACAGCCACTTTTTTTCCGAAACTATAAGAACTATACTATTGAAACTTGGTAAGTAGATGTATTTTGTGAACCGCATTAAGACTTTCACACAAAAATAAAAAAAAAACAATAAATTTTGGGGGCTCCCCATACTTAGAACTGAAACTCAAAAAATTTTTTTTCATCAAACCCATACGTGTATGGATGGTATTCAAAAATGATATTGAGGTTTCTAATATCATTTTCTTCTAAACTGAATAGTTTGCGCGAGAGACACTTCCAAAGTTGTAAAATGTGTGTCCCCCCCCCGTAACTTCTAAAATAAGAGAATGATAAAACTAAAAAAAATATATGATGTACATTACCATGCAAACTTCCACCGAAAATTGGTTTGAACGATATCTAGTAAGTAGTTTTTTTTAATACGTCATAAATCGTAAACCGCAATTTACCTTTCATTCAAGTTACAACGAACTACAAAAACTTTTATATTATGTTACTTGCTGCTACGGAACCCTTCATGGGCGAGTCCGACTCGCACTTGGCCGCTTTTTTTTTCTCCTAGTCTAAGCATTGATTTTGGCCTCTGACACAAAATGAAAAATAACATAATTTAGTCAGTTTTTACAGTAAAAAAAACCCTCAGCAAAATGAAAAATAAATAAAGCGTTGAAATTTTGCGCCGAAAGTAATAAAGTTTTTGTAGTAAGTACAAAAAATATAGGAGAATAACATTCCAGAGTAACGTAAATTTTAAATAAAAGATTGACGGGCAAATCAATGATTGACACAATAGCTCATAATTGCTTGGTATACCTACTTCAAATCATACACAAAACTGTACCTATAGTACTGTAACTATACAGGTTGTTAAAAAAGTGAGTTTGAAACTTTAAGAGGTTAGTCAGAATCAAATATACTTAGAATACAGGAAGAATATTGAAAAATCCGGTCCTCAATTTTTTTCAGATTCCCATAGGTACTAAATCTGAATAGTGAATCAAGAATTCGTTGAAATCTGAAAAAAGTTGTAACTCGAATTTTTTCAATATTTTTCCTGTATTCTATACTTGATTCTGAGTAACCCCTTAAAATCTCAAACGCACTTTTTTAACACCTTGTATAGGTACTGTATTACGTGGTCCTTGGTCAAAATAAAATAAAAAATCCTAAATATTTTTCTTCTACTCTTAAACTGAACATTTTCTAAGAAAACAAAAAATATATTTGCAATTTGCATTATTTGTAACATAAGAGTGTAAGTAGATTAGTTATTTATGGTTTTTAGGGATGCTGATGGTCTTTTAGCGTGAGGAGTTAGTTAGGCTCTTCGGAGAGCGTTCTAATCATCTATGGACATAATATAATATAATAATAATATAACATCTGGGACAAACCACACACGGTCATCTGGCCCCAAACTAGGACTCCCTGTATCTTGGGAACCAGAGACTGATATACATACACATATACTTTTAAATTTAAATACATACATATATAGATGTAATACACCCAGACTCAGAGCAAACAATTCTGCTCATCACAGAAAAGTATGCCCTGTGTGGGGATCGAACCCACGACTCTCGGATCAGAGATAGGTATAATAAATAAAGTAATTAAAAGCATCATTTTTTTTAATTAAATATTGTTCACTAAATTATGTTCACACACACATGTTCACACACATCCATCACAAACACACAACATACAGCGTGCTGTCCGTCACACAAATCCAATTGTTTATACATCCCTTGAATTTCATTTTTATTGTAACTGATAAATAATAATTGACCACGCTGAATACGTTAAAAACAACCGACTTCAATCGCAACAACTCCAATTTTGATATGTTTTTTTTTATTTTCTCAAAAACCGCTGAATCAATTTCGATAAAATTTATATGGGACCACTTGTGAAGTATACTTACCCTTTTAAACGAAAAAAAAAATTTTTCCAAATCGGTTCAGGCGTCTTCGAGTAATCGGTGAGCATACATAAAAAAAAAAGATTCCGATGAATTGAGAACCTCCTCCTTTTTTTTGAAATCGGTTAATAAGATGTTTTATGTAGGTATTTAGTGCTATTACTATTAACCGTTCACTATATTTTAATGTGTCGAATTTCATAATTGGCTTTATAGATTGTAATATCACAAAATTGTAATTAATTTGCATAAATAGCTGTGAAATTTGCGACAAAAATAAAATGAAATAAATAGGTAGCTCTTTTTGTTGAAATAACAATTAAATACTCGATTATATTGTCGATACATGTGTAATTTTGTCATTGATAAACATTTCGCAGTGGGCGTGGGAACGTCTGTAAAATTATGACGTCACAGCTCACTATTTCAAACTTTTTTAATAAAAAAATGTCGTGTTTGACATTTAATGAAAAAATGTTTACTTACACATCAGTGGCACAAAATAGACACAGAAGGTCCACTCAATACAAACCACTAAAATCGTAAGCATATACATGCTTATAGAAATATACAGTCGTTCGAGGAAAGGTCACGATCGCACAGTACGTGATCTTGCCTACAACGACCGTATACGTCTATAAGCATGTACGTATATGCTTAGGATTTAGCGTATTGAGCGGACCCTCTCTATTATATCTATGTGTTTTGTGTCAGTGGCAGTGATGTAAGTGCTTTTTGCGTTAAAAAACTATGTTTTACGTAGGCTTTGATTTATTCACGTTGAAACGAAGCGTGCGTAAACACTGAAGTATTGCCAACGTTCCGGAGAAATTAAAAAGTTTTAATTGAATATTAGCCAGCTGAGTGGCGTACAAAATAGGGTTGTTCTACACGAATATTCAAAAAGATTCTTTCTATCTTAAGAAGTATCTAATTTATAGTTCACAAGGGTTCAAAGTCTTTTTCACTTGGCTCTGCTGTAACTGTCTATATTTAGAAAGTATTGTTTTTTCAATGGCTCTTCTCTCAATTTGTTATTTTAGGGATATATATTTATATTCAATAGCTTTAGAGTCAAAATTATAAGCACAACACAACCTGGCTATTGTTATTTCGATGTTACATTTGTATTTAGCAACCCTAACGGTACAGTTACTAAGTTTCATCCGAGCCAGCGCGCTGCTTTAAACTCGCGAGATTGAAGTTCGACGCCCCAAATAGTAGCAAAGAGAAAAAGAGTGTAATTAAATTAAGAAATGAGCAGTTTTATCAACCGTGAAAGTTTGGTGTAAGTTTGTAGCTATAGTAAAATATTCGTGAAAGAAGTTAGTGTTTATATCAAATTACCTAATTTTAGTTTTAGGGCTCCACTGGTGCAGAATTCCAGATGAAAAATAAACCTGAGGACTATATATTTTATCTACACTTCGCGTAACTTCGATTCTAAAGAAGTGTACAGCATCAACCAACATTAAAAAAAAATCGTTTTTGAGATTGATCTGTTCTTTCTTGAGTCACCGAGATTTGTGGAAAAAGAAGAATAAACTTTTTATTTGACAGTTCAGGTGTTGCAATATTTTAAAGTTATTTTTACACTACCGTGTCAATTAATGTAATGAATTCTCAAAAATAATTTGAAGTCTATAATAATTGGCGGATCATTTTTTATGGTAAATCCAAAATCTCTTTTACGAAATCTATCTGAACTACTGAACCATTACTAAGTTCCAAAGGAAAAGTTGTTCAGTTTCATGAGTAGAACATCCTATTATAGTTCCCGGCATACTAACAGTAGTGGATAAAAAAAGTAGTTAGGTCAAGGACTCCAGTCATAACGATTGCTTTTTAAAAAGCACACGAAACACGACAATGAAATAATCAGACGCACCAAATGCGACGACCTGATTTTATTATGTTATTATTCAAAACTTACTTGTATGTATAAAACATAATACCTACTCAATGACTTCTATATTTGACAAGAAAAACCTCGAACACACCCCTTTTCAACTAGGCAGATTAGATAGGTACCTTAGTACCTACTTTATAAACGAGAATACATACATACTCAATTGAATTAAATACGTATCAAAGTAATATACTGATAAGAAACTCTATAATTACTTTAGTTTTCATGTTATCATTGCAATTATCAGAACAAAACAGCGCAATCTGAAAATAACAAACAGTATAGTTGATTTGACGCAAATCCGGTAAAGATATAAAATATAAGGTATATTTTATATCTCTTGTTTCTGGTGTCGAAAACAGACTGCCAAAATATTTTTATTCATTTCATTTACCTATTGACTGCTAATTAAATTATTAATTAAATTAACAACTTTGAAATACCTAGTATTAAAGACGGGGTATTGTAACAGAAGTTCCTGAAAATATAAAACTCGTAAAATTTTCGGAAATCGCAGCGCATTTTTAACGTTCTCTACTAAGTTAGTAAATCAGCTGTTCGATTTGTAGGTATGATTAATCCAAAAAAGTTTATTTAGATTGAGTTGTAGAGGTTCATGCGTAAAAACACACCTTAAAATTTTGCCACTGCAGCTATTTGTTAAATGCACTCTATGAACACTGTAACAAAATAGGTGTAAGACCGGTTAACTGGTGGTTCTACTCATCGTACTAAAAAAACGTACATTCTACAAGTTACGATTATTATATACGTTTTATCAACCGCAAAATTTAAAATCTGTTCATAAGAGATGCGATTAAATAACCCATTTAATTCTTTGTTGGAAAACCCCTCTTTATTCGTTTTACAAATTGGCTTTGTCTTTGAAGACCATAAAATATTAGTAAGATGGGTGTGTACGACAAACCAACAAAACAGATAAAGAGGGTTCAGGGTTATCTAACCACGTGGTGTCCTCGTGGTCAGCTGATATTAATGTCTTAACAGACATTCAAATTAATGAGTTCTGTCTGGGACCTGTAATAACTACTAATTAATTTGCCTAAATGAAATAACGTAAGCAATTAAGGTTAAAAATTCAAATGTTAATTGTTTAAAATCCGTGTCAGTTTGCGGATCAATAAGAATCTAACAAAACGTTACATTCAGAAATATTATAAATTAAGCCGTTAATACTTACTTCAGGTACCCGAAAATACTAAGTACCTTCCACTGCGCCAGCAAACAGGTATATTTTATTTTCTTTCACGCACGACGCATGATTTACAAAACAGATTTTAAATGATTTAAAAAACAAAAAATAAGGGATGCAAAAAAATACAACTAGGAGTTTGTAGGTACCTACCATTATTTCGGCAATTTATGGAAAATGTCAAGGTCTAGAACAATCGTCGAGAAAACGAAGTTCAGTAATGGAAATTCGACATAAGTGCCTAATTTATCGTTTATCGTCTGAAAGGTCTCATTGAGATCCGCTTGAGATGACACGACATCGAAACAAGATGTTTTTATTGCGTTCTGCTGGCGACTATTAATCATCAGAGACATTGACACGCTTATCGGAGGGAATGAACCCGGCGTCATAGCCGTGCCCACTTTACGTCACTGTAGAAGTTTCCATGTTTATTTCACATAAAGTCGCCATGAAGGAGAATGCTGAAGACTTTTGGGGGGCTACAGATAATGCTGTACGCGTGGCTACATAGATATAGAGCTCTAAAGACTTTGTTTTAACGAAAGTTTTAAAGAAAAGAGAGACTAGAACTTATGGCAAAGAAATCAACGTTAAGGAGTTGTTTGTTATTTTTGAAGAATAGAAAAATCTGCTGAAAGACATACAGAACAGAGGAGGAAATATGATGGGGCACCTAATACTGGATATGACATAACGAGGTTAGAAACCTCCTAAAACATCGTTTATGTAAATAAATACAGAGTGAAAAAAAAGGTAGAGGATGACCAAGACGACAACCTTGGTCCTGTTAAGTCGCTGTTATATCGCAGGTAAGATACTGACTAAAGAGCGGAGATTAAACCAAAGAGATAAAAATTATCACCATGTTACTAGGGACAGAAGTTGGATAGATTTTTGCTTTTAAATCTAAGATTATTATTAGATGTTTCTAGATTCCGCGGTTCCTTCCCCTTTTTTGAAGTAGGTTAATAAAGTAAATGAAGTCATCACTCCTCCTTGTGACTGTGTTACTTAAATGAGATAAATCCGGACCAGCGCGGCCCAGGCCACGGAGGACCGGCGGCCCACCGGGAAAAGTCCCGGTAGGTATTCCCTGAGGCCAGACCAACGCTGTATACAGGTGTCCCAAAACTAATGCGACAAACTTTAGATGGTCTCTTCTCTTTGATAAAGACCTATCAAAATAATGAAACATATGTTCAGCAAAAGTTTATGGTTTTCGAGTTATACTTGCGACCACCGGAGCTTTTGTTATAAAAAAAACACTTAATTTGTATTTGTTTTTTGCACTCAAATATTGTTAATTAGAGTCTTTGCCCGAATCTACTATTTATTCTACAAAAAAGTTAAAGATGCCATCAGAAATACATCATCAATTAAAAAATAATGAAACATATGTTCAGCAAAAGTTTATGGTTTTCGAGTTCTACTTGAGACCACCTGAGCTTTTGTTATAAAAAAACCCACTTAATTTGTATTTTTTTTTGCACTCAAATATTGTTAATTAGTGTCTTTGCCCGAATCTACTATTTATTCTACAAAAAAAAAATAAAGATGCCATCAGAAATACATCATCAATTCAAGAAAAATCTTTAAAAATATCCAATATTGAAACTTTAAACATCGGCGACGTAAAAAAATGTACTGAATGAAACAAGGATTTTTTATTACATATGAGACAAAGTAATGAAAAATCCCCGTTTCATGTCTATTTTAGAAATGTATAATACTTAGACATTTTCCTTGCAAACATTGAGTTAATTGCTATTTTTGACCGATATAAAAAAAACTTATATTCGAAGATTTTCAAATACAATTAATTAGATTGATTAAAAATAGAAAGGAGATCATGTGTGTGTTCTACAAGGTCACCGTGACTTACTACCTGAGATAATAAAAAGAAAATAAAACAAGCCAAGTGCGAGTCGGACTCGCGCATGAAGGGTTCCGTACCATCGTACAAGATGTACAAGATGTACAGATGTACATCGCACAGTTCCTAGAAGTAAAGGATTCCCGGAAAGCCTAGTACATGATGAGGTTCCTAAAACTATGCGATACACAAAAAAAAATATATTCGATGTGCAAGTTGATTTATAATAAACTCCCAACATATATTAAAGACTTGTGTCAGTTTATATATAACCTACGTAGATGGCTAACTCAGTACAACTTTTACTCGATAAAAGAGTTTTTTGAACAAAAATAGGTACTGAGATAATGTAATATATGTAATACACAAAATATGTTAATTATAAGAAATGTTTTTAAGTAGATATGATAATGAATAATAATTTTAATTGTAAATGTTATATTTTATGGCTGAATTTGGCGATCTAACTTTATGTAATTCTACCTCAATCTTACCCAATTCAGAGCAAATAAAGATTTCTATTTTTCTAAGAAACTCCAAAAACACGTTTTTTGTATGGGGACCCCTTTTAATTTTTAAATATATATATTTTTTTGCGACTATAGTAATCGGATAAACATTTGCTGAACATATGTTTCGTTATTTTGATAGGTCTTGATCAAAGCTATCACCAGCCAAAAGTCTATTCTATTCTATTTTTCTATTTGGCATTCCACATCTCATTTCGAGCGTGATTTTGCCAATGTCAAGTGAAAAATGGGAGAATCTTCGGTACAAAAAAATTGCAAAACGCCAATGTCAAGTGAAAGACGTGGCCCTAAGGGTGATGGGCACTTAAAGGCACTCCACGTGGTGGTTTGCTTCTGGAACTCGGAAAACGGAGCTGTCTCCCGAGTTAATCCTCTTCTTATGACCGCTTATCACTGAATTGGAATCACAATTATTTTCCCATCACAAAAATAACGTTGAGACTACTCTAAAACGGAAATAATTAAAAAATTAACTCGGCAGACGTGTGCTCGGTACAAGTTCCGGCAACCAACCATCCAGCCAAAAGTCGCATTAGTTTTGTGACAACTGTATAAAATAATTCCAGTTAAAATGACAGAAGCGGCGCTGCGGCGGCTTCCTATATTCCATAGGCGCCGGGCGAGCATTAACAAAGGTTGGATACTACTACTACTATTAAAAAAAAAAAAAAATGGCGGTTTCTATGATTTCGCCAATGACAATACTGATAGAGGCAAGGGATCAAGAAGATCGAATATTTATATATGAGATAATAAAAAAGTTAGAAATTAAAGACTTCGAATAAATAAATGGAAGTATTACAAGAAAAATAAGAAGAGGAATTAAAGCTTAATGTTATTTGACAACTAACCCTTATTTTGGTCAAATGAACAGGCGAACAGCAGTGACCGATTCTCAACCGGCATATTATAGATGTAGAGAGTTTAGGGGCATCACGGAAAATAAAAAACCAAGGCTTAGAAGGAATGAGTTCCTGTATTGTAGCATAATGCTTGCCTTTCGCGGCACTAGATATCCTCCAAGCTTCTTTCCAATAAATGTGCAATCCTTGTGAGGCTAAAGAAACGAGATCATGGAAGTAGCACTTATAATGTGAGAGAGAACCTGTAGTAACTGCTTCTTTTGCATAGTAGTCTGCCAAGTCATTCCCCACTATGCCACTATGACTAGGTATCCAGATCAGAGCGATCTGAATGCCCTTTTCGTGGCACCTGAAGAGGGCAGATTTAATCTGGTAGATAAGAGGAAACTTAACTTTGTTTTGAAAGAGGTTGGAAAGAATGGCCAAAAGACAGCTTTTAGAATCAGAAAAAATAACAGTTTCATTCAAGGAATGAGACTCTGCATATAGGATGGCCTCTAAGATGGCCACTGCCTCACCGGTAAAAATCGAACACAACGCCGGACATTTGAAACTTAAAATAATTCTAAACTTTGGGATCCATACAGCAGCACCGACGCAGCGGTCGACCGTTTTGGAGGCATCAGTGAACATAGTCAGCCAACCCCGCCAATTCCGGTCGATAGCCGCTTTCAGCTCCGTCTCACCTGAGGGCGAGTTCTTCTGAATCCCTAAGTCCAGAACAACGGAAGGAGAAAAAATCAAACAGTCGAAAGGGGTTTCGAAAATTACATTTTTATGGCCCTGTAGTACAGGGCATGGGAGACGTAGGAAAGAAACAAAACTATTAAAAAGACGAGGATAGGTTTTATGGGTCCAGTATCCACCAGCGGAAATGAATTCGGATAGACAGTGTAATTTAGCGATAAGCGGATGATTCGATAGCTGAACAGCTTTATATAGGAACCTGTCAGAGAGGTATTGTCTTCTAAGGTGAAGAGGAGGATCCACACATTCAACTTGGAGTACATTAGTTGGAGACGATTTCATTGCCCCCAAGACGATACGGAGAGACTTAAACTGGATTTTATCCCAATTGAAAAGAGCTAATTTGTTGCAAGGTTCTAATAGAAAAGAACCATAGTCAAGATGGCTGCGGACAATTGCATTGTACAATAGTTTTTGGCAGTAAGGGTGAGCTCCCCACCATACACCGGCTAATGAGCGAAGCATGTTGATATTTTTTTCACATTTTTGTTTAATATAATTGATATGGGTGATTCCAGTCAATTTTGAATCAAAGTAAATGCCTAAAAATTTTACATTAGATACGTTGGGTAACAAGAAGCCCTCTATCTCAATCGAAACTTGAGGGGTTGATCGACGACGAGAAAAAACGATTACATTACTTTTGGAGGCAGAAAGTGAAAGGCCGTGATGTAGAAGCCAATCCTGAAGATAGCCGACCGCAGCATTCAAACGAGAGGCGGCAGTTGAAATGTCTTTTACAGAAACATATAGGGTGATGTCATCGGCATACTGAAGAATATTACAGAAGGAGCTAACGGTTTGCTCTAAATCGTAAGTATAGATATTAAAAAGTAAAGGACTAAGGACAGAACCTTGAGGAAGTCCTTTCCAAATTGTTCTAGGGGGTAGATATGAATTTTGAGAGTTAATTACGATAGCTCTAGAAGAAAGAAGATTTGAGATAATATTTACAATTTTGATAGGCACCGAGAGGTTCAATAATTTTCTTCTAAGGATAGGAAGAAGAACATTGTCGTAGGCGGAGGAAATATCCAAAAATACTCCCACCAGTGATTCCTGTTTAGAAAAGGCCAGCCGGATGTCAGTTGAGAATATACTAAGACTGTCAGTAGTACCTAAACCTTTGCGGAACCCAAACTGACATTTTGGAAGAATCCCACGGTTTTCTATAAACCACTCCAATCGGTTTTTCAGGAGATGTTCAAGGATTTTCGCCATAGTGCACGAAAGGGCAATAGGGCGATAGCTTGCGGGGTCACTACTTAGCTTACCAGGCTTCAGAACGGGTAAAATAATTTGAGTTTTCCATTCATCAGGTGGAATACCTGAAGAAAATATACAATTAATAACGTTAAGAAACACAGTTTTAGCAGAGGTACCGCACTTAGAAACAAAAGAGTAGGGGATACCATCAATTCCTGGAGAGGAATCAGAAAGGCTGTTGAGGACTAGAGACAATTCTCCCAAAGTAAACGGGGCATCAAATTTGGCAGAACTCTCAATATCAGACGAATTATAAATTAAAGTTTCCTCGTAAGAAGGGGCAGTGGCCGGTGCTAGCCTCTTGGCAAAATCCTCGATCCAAATTGAAGAGTCGTTTGAAGAAATATAGGAAGTTTGAGCAAACGAACCTCGGAACTTTCTTATATTTGCCCAGATTAAAGAGGGTCTTGTAGTTGGGGATAAAGATTCACAGAAGCGAATCCATCCAGCTTTTTTCTTTTCCGCCAAAATTCGAGTAGTTTCAGCAGCGATCCGTTTGTAATTCATGAAGTTCTGTAGAGACATAGAAAGTGAGTATATTACTTCAGCCTCCTTCCTTCTTTTGCAGGCGTTTGTGCATTCCTGATCCCACCAGGGCACAGAGCGCAGGAAACTTTTAGGCGGGGTCTTGCGAGGGATGGCGCCATCCGCTGCGTCAAGGATAGAATTTTTAAAACCAGTATAGATAGTGTTAACATTACTAGAGTTAATGGGAGGAAGTGACGCGGAAGCTGCATCAGACAGGGAAGCATATCGTGACCAATCAGCTTTCCGAACATTGAATTTTAGGCGAGGATTAAATAAAGGAGGGCTATCACCAGGGAGAGTTGGCATGGAAATGAGGATCGGAAAGTGATCGCTACCATGAGAGCTGGGGACGGTATTCCAGGACAAGAGGGAGTGAAGGACAGAGGAGCAAAGAGATAAATCGACCGCACTTTGATGTTGAGAAGGAGCTGCTCGCCGAGTCGGAGAACCGTTGTTAAGAAAACAGAGATTAAAATCATCTAAGATTTCTAAAAAGGCAGGAGAGACTGAGTCGCAGAAATGCGAGCCCCAAGAGGTATGATGAATATTGAAGTCACCTAGGATAATAACTGGAGGAGGAAGTCCTGAGATCAGTGATCTGAATTCGGAAAGAATAGAAAGATTTGGAGTAGGAATATAAACAGAAACAAAAGTAACATTCAGAGCCCTCACCGCAACGATATTGATGTGATCGTTATGAGGCGGAAAGGGAATATGTGAAAATGAGACTGACCGAGAGATTAGGAGAGAGGAACCTGCATGCCCATCGTCCCTGTCATCCCGGAAACATGAGTAACCTGAGATCCGAAAGTGGGAACCAGGTTTCAACCACATTTCCTGAACGGCAAGAATAATGGGCTTAAATTTGTTGATGAGGAAGATAAGTTCGCTCTTTTTAAGCTTGATGCTCCTGCAATTCCATTGTAGAAACGTTGCTACCATGGAGAGAAGAAAAAACTAGCTCAGTAAGTGTTTTTTTAATACTAGGAGAAAGCTCTAATTCATTGAGACTCGACAATAATTTTAACAGAGACGAAATTAAAGACTCCAAGGGAGAGGCGTTACTTTGGGCAGAAAGATTGTCCAAAGCACAGCCATTAGAAAGCTGAGAAACAGGCAACTGGACTAGCTGGTTATGGGCTACTTTGTCGTATCCAGGGCCCGAGCTTGGTGAGTGGGGCCGACTGGGAATGAAGACTGTCTTTTTATAAGATTTTTTGGGGGAAGAGGAAGTGTAAGAAGAAGGGGAAAAAGTCTGAAGGCCAGCAACCTTAGGAGAAGTTTGTGAGAGGCGAGAAGGAGAATGCCTCAATGAGTCTGAAAAAGATTTTTTAACTATGGGGGGGAATCTTGAAGCCGCTTCGATAAAAGAGATATTCTCCATAGACATGACAAGTTTAATTGATTTTTGTCTTGATTGTTCCGGGCAGGAGGACTCTCTTGCGGAGTGTGGACCCCTACAGAATAAACAGGAAGCAGACAGGGCTGAACAACAACAACAACAACAACAACAACAACAACAAGGTTGGATATGGAACGCACTCCAGGTGCGCCTTTTTGACAGTGACACATAACCTAAAAATTGTTTTGATATTTGATTTGCAGTTTCCGTGTTCCACGTTGTGTGTAGTGTTTTTTCGTGAAAATTATTAAAAAGCTTAGAATACAGTGATTAAAAACTATAATTCAATTGTATAGTAAAAAAGTAACAGCCAGTGAAAAGGTAGGAGCATAGTCTTTGACGAACGAAAAGTGATGCTTGCATATACTTTTCATAACTTTGACAAAAAATATTTTATTTATCTTATAAATAACTTGGTTTGGTTGCGGCTTGCGGTTATGGTATACCGCTGATAAACATACGGGTGCACATAAATCACATAAAAACAGTTATAATTACCTTCAAACAGTTAAAACTACTTGCATGTTTTCATATGTTTGTTGTGAAAAACACAGGAAATTTACTATAATTCAGCATACATTGTGTACATTCAACAATAAGTGAGTTCCTCGTCATTCTGTGTTATTAAGTCAAGCTAGAAGCATAGTCCGTAGAAGCTGAGGTAACACAATTATACATAAATTTTCTGAGAAATTAACCTCTAAATTATACTTTTTTTTACCTTAAGGTGAAAGACACGTCGCGGAATTTACTAGCGCTCAAGTTTTTTAATTTATTTTTTATTAAACTACAGAAGATACACAGATTTCCTTTTGTTTGCAAGCATTACACCATAGGGTGGTATTTTAGCGAACATTGCAAGCATTGAGAATATCTTTGTATTTTATATATACTTACCAATCAATTAGGTAAAATCTAGATTTGATAGAAAAGTAAGTATGCAGCACTAATATACCTTCTGGTGTTGCAGATACTAATAGGTAAAAATCTGGTCTCTGTTTAGTTGTTATCGCATAAGACAATTTTTTTTACAATGTAAGTATTTGTGGAGTCAATGAAAACAAACAATTTCCTCAAGCTAAAAAATAATAAACATATGTTTCAAAATCTTATCATACTTAATCTTACTTCGTCATAATCATAAGGATAACTCTCTGATTATTATTTTTTCTACCCTCAGTTGGCAAGCCCTTGGCATTATCTCACCTGGTGGTAAGTGACGATGATGCCTAAGATGGAAGCGGGCTTATATTTTTATATTAGTGCACCCAGTTTAGAGATGTAGATATGGTATCCCAGTTCTGTTTATTTCTAAAGTGGTTTAAACTGCTTCAAACTTATTCTTTACCGGAGAAACAGATATTGATTGAACTTTTAACCTGCAATATTGTTGATGCGCTCAATAAATCAGTTTAATTTAGTTTTGACTGGTTTTTAAAATTACTACTGCAAATATAGCTTTTTTATTGGTTGCTATTGTAACGTACCTATGCAGTAAACAAGTTATCAGTTTTACGTTGCTTGCTCAATGTAACCTAATGACCTATGTACGTCAACAGTAGGCGATGAGGCAAATCTTAACCGTAAGGTTTGTCAGTTCAATTCTGACATCCACAATGAGAAGCCACACGTACATTGATTCCTTGGGCTCGGCCAGGTAACTTGAGAAATTGCCGAAAATAATTTATTTGGTGTAGAGTGTGCTTTTTTGTTTTGGTGGTTCTTGAAAATTTATTTTGTGTGTTTTCAACTTTTAGTTAATTCTTATTCACATATGTTTATAACCCAAAATTTTTAACAGTTTTCAAATGTTTTTGTAGTTAACAAAACATTTTTTTACTTCACATCTATTAGCTATTAGCTTCTTATAGAATGTCACCTTAATATATATTTTTAATACATAATTTTTATTTTCCTGAACAGAATGATGGCCCAGCTATTAGATGGGAAGAACCTAGCCAAAGAGATCAAAGATGAATTGAGGGTAAAGATTGCAAATTGGGTCAGTTTGGGCAACCGTCCACCGACTCTTCGTTGTATCTTAGTTGGAGAAGACCCAGCCAGCCATACCTATGTCAAAAATAAGATTCAAGCTGCTCTTGACGTTGGAATTGCTGCCCAGACTATCAAATATGAAGCGACATTGACTGAAGATGAATTAATAACTGCCATAAATGATTTAAACAAAGACAGTGAGGTTGACGGTATCCTGGTGCAGTTACCGTTGCCCAGTGAGATGAATGAGAGGAGGATCTGCAATATGGTTGCCCCAGAGAAGGATGTGGATGGATTCCACATTGTTAACGTTGGACAACTTGCACTGGACATGCCAACTTTTGTGCCTGCTACTGCCTTAGCTGTTATTGAGATGCTGAAAAGGTATGCATAACGTTTATGTAAATTCTTTACAAAATTAATATTTTTGTTTTATCGTAAATTAAAGTTGATTTTTCGCTTTTATAAAAATTTAATTAGATTTTTTGGTTGACTAGGTTACTTATTATCAGGGTTCGAAAATATCCGATATTTATAATAAATATCAAAATATCAGATATTTTTGATATAATTATATCCGATATTTTCGATATCTTTGATATTTTTGATATTTATCAAAATTACATACTAATTTCAATTTCTTACTTTAATACATGATTTTCGAAATAGCTTAATTTAAAATGTAGGTATATGTTTGATAATTTGAAGATTTTTATTAAAATAACATTCAAATTTTATACTCTGATATGTTTTTTCGAAATAACTGAATCTAAAATGTTTATTTTATTTTTGCAAATTTGAAGATAGTTAATTAAACTAAACTCATTTATTTATTATTGTGATAATCATATCTTTATTCTTTGCATTTGGCACATTCATTTGTAAGAAGCAGCTCTTAGAAGCTAGGAAAATATAAATATCAATATTGATATATATCAAGCATAAATATCAATTGATATATATCATGATATATATCCGATATATATCAATTGATATATATCATGCGAACCTTGCTTATTATGGACCAGAAATACCTACTAGGATGTTATTAGAATCTTACTCAATGTTTTTCTGATCAAACTTGCAATAAATAAAACAAAGATTAAAGCATGAACTGACACTGCATTAAAATTTTAGGTTTAAAATCGAAACTTTCGGTCGGAACGCCGTAGTTGTAGGCCGATCTAAGAATGTTGGAATGCCCATTGCATTGATGCTGCATAGTGACATGAAACACGATAATGGACTTGGAATGGACGCAACAGTCACAATTTGCCATCGCTACACTCCACCCGAGAAACTAGCATTCTACTGTAAAAATGCTGACATAATCATAACTGCTACAGGTAATTTTCATATTTTAAAAAACACACGATTAAACAAAACAGTATGGTTGCCACTCACTATTTTTGTGTTCAATTTTAATAATAATAATAAAGCCTTTTATTACTGACACTTATGTTAACTTACACATATTTAAAATATACTATATGCCTAATTTATTAAATGTAACTATTTTAATTTAACACATCGGCAACCTTGTCAGTTTGCCTTCCGGCATAGGCCTCCCCCAGATTTTGCCAAAGACGTGTTCAATTTTACCTTCCATTTAATAAATTTAAAACCACTTAACTTTCGAACTGGCAATATGCTGAAATGTCACTCGGCAATTCAATTTATGTCGGGAAAATATTTCCCTGTGAATAATTTAATAACGTGCAATAACAATATTAATAACGGGTTAACGATCAACAGGTGTGCCAAAACTCATAAAAGCTGATATGGTGAAGCCGGGTGCAACAGTTATAGATGTCGGCATTACCAGAATTACTGACGAAGCTGGAAAGACAAAACTTGTTGGAGATGTCGATTTCGATGGTAAGAACATTTTTACCTATTTTGCGATAGTTAAACTAACAAAATCGGACCCTTTACGGTTTGCGAAACCCATAGTCAAAAGTCGAGAGTACTAATAAAAGATTTTAAATGTAATGTAATTGCAGAATCTTCACAGATTAGAATAACAGACTTTTTGTCTTCTGCTTTTTTATAGACCTAAAATTTTCAATTTTTTTTTTTTAATATGAAACTATTTTTAATAGCAGTACTGATTAGATTTTTCTTTTTTATAACCTTTTAATCCAAATCTTCTATAATTATTTTCTTTTTTTATCGACTTTTTTTGTTTTGTCCTCGCAGAGGTTGTCAAAGTTGCCGGTGCTTTGACACCAGTACCTGGAGGGGTGGGGCCGATGACAGTTGCTATGCTTATGCACAACACTTTCCAAGCCGCACAGAGACTGAGAGACAAGTTCGCGTCCTTGCAGTGAGTTAAATGCCTACGCGCACTTTCTACAGTAGTTAGTCTTTGTTGGTTGGGGTTTTTTTCATCGTGATTCCTGTCTTCTGTTTATTTTCCTCCATTTATTGTTTGTTTTCCTCTGTTTCAGTAGTTCAATGATAAGATTTTAAATTAACGAATTGATTATAAAACTCGAATAATGTTCATGTTTTGTACCTGGTGGTGCTACTCATTCGATTTACAAAGAAATACAATATGAAGTTTAATGGAATCTCCAAATTATTCAATTAAAAGGTATCTTTTTGTTTGTGACATTAATATTTGGAATTTAAGTTCCAACTAACAAAACCTGAAACTTCCTACCCCATTGTTTTTATAGATATGTGCCTTAAAATATTACAGGCATTCAAAAGTATTATTACGTAATTCTAAGTTATTATAAGTCATGTTAATGCAATTTTTAATTATTTAATATAGATAATATATGTATAAGTATAATGTATACTGTCTTCCATCAGTTAAGATTTAAAAGCAATGACAAAAAAATGCACATTCCTAAATTTCCTTTTCGGAATGGCTGTGAAATTCATTTCTTACTTATTTATTAAATATAATCATCCATCACTTTTATTCGGCACTGTCAATATATTTACGTAACTCTCTTTCTGCTTAGCATGTATTTTCACTTTGGTTATAAGAAAATAAGTTTTAAAGAAAATTATACATACTTTAATTAATTATACTTTTAAGATGATTAAATAAAATAGTTATCCAATTGAAAAAAAAGTTTTTATTGACCATCATTAATTTTATTTCTTGACAGTAATTGAAAGGAATTAATATTTTGTCGAGTAAATCCATAATGCTAATATTATGAATGTGAAAGTAACTCCGTATGTCTGTCAGTCTGTTACGTTTTTACGGTTAAACCACTGAACGGATTTTGTTGAAATTTGGCATTGAAAAAGCCATCTACTACATCTACATCTACAAAGCTATCTACTTTTTTTTAATCCGCCCAGGATCAAGTAGACCAAGTAGTAATCGGGTCGTTCTTCTTTTTTATCGACAATGAGTTGTCTCCAGTAAATATTATATAGCAAATACAATACAGGGTGTTACAAAACGACCCCTAATGTATTAAGGGTGTTAAAGTGTGTCATGTAAGGAGTCCATTGTAATATTTTTTTTAATAAAACGTTAAATAAAAAAATTGCGAAAACGAATTATTTTTAATCATATATAAGATTATCGATTATGTAGAACCACAGCACTATTGTATTCACCTGTCAGTTCATGATAGGAGTACAGATAGCCGCGCTATAATAGGCTGCGTTCATATGCCGCTGCGCTATGATTGGCGCGTTTGCGCGCGGGGTCATGACCGCGACCAGATAATCGCTAGAGTTGGAAAATTGAAAATATCATATCGATATTTTTTAAGAAATTCGTTAGACGATTTCTCCGAAACGTGAACTGATGCAGCAAAAAGAAAAAGTACCCAAATTTTAAAATGATTGACAGTCCATGCCGTTTCAACCATTAGGGGTAGTTTTGTAACATCCCTGTATCTAGACACGCGGAGCGTGTCCAGCCAAGTTCACGTCAAAAAAGAACTGGCGAGTAGCTCCGTGTGTAATATTACACGAACCATTTGGAGCCACTTTTGTCACCTTCATAACTCAAAATCTATTTAACATAAACACACCAAATTTGGTTTATGTATTAAGACTTCCTAGATAAACGAGCTCTCAAAATTTTATAAACACAGCTCAAACGGTTGGTATAGATTTTAACGTCCGAAAATCGACATTTTTATGACTGACTCACTGACATATAGATCAAAAAGCTTACCCACTTCCAGATGACCTAGAAAGTTCAAATTTTGCATCAAGCTAGGTAATTGTGTGTATGCAAAGGAAAAAAATCAGAAAACACTGAATTTCTAAGAAAAAAATTTTTTTTCAGTACAATATTTTTATGATTTAAAGACACACTCACCGTCATCAAAAAGCTAAGGTACTTCTAGCAAGGCTACGAGCTTTAAATTTGGTGTGCGGCTAGTATTTCATGTACTGATAACGGAAAAATTAAAAAAACCATGTGTTAAAAAAATAAAAAAAGGCTCAAAAAGTGACTTATCGCGGGGTTCGAACTCGCACCTGCGCGTTACATGTGCGACTCCTATATAAAGTGAGATATCGAGGTTGTTATGGCAATGGTGAAATAAAGATAATATTATACAATTTAGTAAATGGAAATCAGGAAAATAGTAAGACGAAACAAAAATAAAAGATTCTTGGAATGAAACAAAAATAAAAGATTCTTGGAATTGTATAAAAAACCTGTGTAATAAAAGCACTAGCTACTACATATTTAAATAAAAACTATTACATATAAACTTAATTCATTTAATATAAACAGAATAAAAATATATGTTAGCATTTCATTATTACTAACAATAAGCTGAAAATATAATAAATATAAAGTTGCCTATGTTGGATTTGAACCAAGAGTTTTCTCACTGAAGCCGCCCTCTATACCGACCTACTGTTTGGTCGATTCCTTACGGGGTGAAACACATCTTCTGCAGTAGGTACATAAATTAAGAAAAATTTTATGTTTCAAACAGAGCACAGTTACACATATAAGCCAGTAGGTGTACTGTTGTAAGTTGTAACTGATAATGATAAGATTCGGTGGGTGCTGCCATGCCCAAAGTAGAAGAGATATCTTGTGTTGATTTAGTAAGTAAGGGATAATGTACTCGTACTTATGTCAGTGACATTAGACAATACAGAGAGAGCATTCGAAATTATTGCAGAAAAAGTAGGAGAAATTGAAAGAAATCGACAGGAACATGATCACGAAGATGACGGTCTAGAGAACCCGTTGGACTTCTGACCTGTTGAAACTGTAAATGCAATGGAAGATTTCAGAAATGCCAAAGATTTCATATCAGAAAATGAGCTCGAACAAATGATAAAAAGTCTAAATGTTAGACCAGAAACGTATTTTCGATACAATTTGTAAGACTTTGTTAGACAAAACTGCAGTTTTGGAGAATTTGCTAGTAGGACAGGCGTCACAGGAAAAAGTTATATCAATACCATTAAAAGTTGGGTTACGAAACGAATGACAAATTACTTGCAGTAGCTGCATCCACTGGCATTGCCGCTTTAAATATATACTGACTCAAAATACATAGGCTCCTACAGCTGCCGGTAGAACATGGAAATTGTCCTATTAAGTACACTTATCAGATCAAGCACTAAAAGTTTTACACATTTACATGTGTACAAACATGAATGTCTATGTAGTAAACAATGGCGCGAAATTGGTATGAAGTGTCCGGGGTGTGACAGCGTAAGCGCAGGTTTTTTTATTATTAGTAAATCACTTTTAAATAATATTAATAAATGTACTCACAAAAAGTAATGATATCGCATCAAAAACATAAATGTGAAAATGGGAGCCAAGTTCAATATTATGATATGATGTGGTTGTCAACTTTACTGAGAAAAGAATTGAGATCTAAATGGATGCCAAGTTCTGTAGATAATCCTGAAATTTATTTATAAGAACGTATAACATTCTTAAGTAAATTTAAAACACAATTTCTTGTTTTTTACTGCTACAACAATGTTTGCTATTTAAAAATATGACTTTCTAAATTTAAATAGTAGGATTATTTACACAAAGCAAATAACTTATGATCTGTTTAACCTCATCATTGACTTGGCTAGTTTTTACCAGCACATGAAATATTCAGAAGAATAGAACCTTATAGTTTAAAAATAAGAACTTGCGTATAACATAAAGATGATACGTTGATAAACCAAATTTAAGATGACTAGTATGTGAAAACTAGCCAAGTCAAAGTTGAGGTTAAACAGATCATAAGTTATTTGCTTTGTGTAAATAATTCCACTATTTAAATTTAGAAAGTCATATTTTTAAATAGCAAACATTGTTGTAGCAGTAAAAAACAAGAAATTGTGTTTTAAATTTACTTAAGAATGTTATACGTTCTTATAAATAAATTTCAGGATTATCTACTGAACTTGGCATCCATTTAGATCTCAATTCTTTTCTCAGTAAAGTTGACAACCACATCATATCATAATATTGAACTTGGCTCCCATTTTCACATTTATGTTTTTGATGCGATAAGTACTACAAAAATATTCCTAATCTACAATAAAATGACAAATGAATTGTGTTGTCATCTCGTAGGTACTTCACTTCATTATTTAACTTGCGAAAAAAGTTACAAAGCGTGACGGAGGTGTCAGTAATACTATTTTTGGGGACCCTGACGGAGGTGTACATTTTGATCAAAAAGTTTTGCTAATAAATTAAAATTTACATGGTACGGTAGTCCATCTGAAAAAGGGTACCTCACACAACATATACGAGTAGGGAAGGACATATTACAAATCATCAGTAATACGTTATGTAAATGTTAAATATTGATTTGTAAGTCTTGCCCATTGTCGCAAAAAAAGAAGAATGACCCAATCATAATTATATCAGACTTATTTCCAATGAAACAGTAAACGAGTTCATTTATACTGTAACTGCGGTGACGTACAAAATTAAATTGTAAAGCCACCATACTTTCTCGCGGAGCCTGGCAACATCTGGCATACACACAGAGTATTTGCTTAGTAAAAATCAGTTGTTTTGCGCACAGAACAAGTAATTATATTATTAAAAGGGTAAGAGGGGGATAGGACTAAAGGTAGGGATAGGCCCTAACTAATGGATCACCCCGTTTTCTCGTGGTCCCACTAATCACTACGACCTGGGTAGATCTATTGTAAACACTGCCCCTATTATATTATTTCCTCAAGGCTTCCGATAAACTGCAGGATGCACTTGGGATCGAGTTCCCTAATGACTTCAGAATTAGTGATGAACAAATTCCAGTAGTTCGGTCCATAGAACTATTTAACAGGACAGTTTGGAATAAATCTACTCAAGCAGTAGCTTGCTTATAAGCTTGTTACTATTGATTATAGCCCAGACTTAATGTTCTTCTTGCTTTATTAGTTCCCCGATTACACCTTTAACCCTTTGACTGCCACAGACGGCTAGGGCCGACAATGATTTTTCGTGCCACACGTGCCACGATTTGAGATTTTCATACATTTCCATATCACGATTTCTCATAGCGTAGCTTGGCTGTAATGGGAATAGAAGTACCTAACTCGGCCCCAGTCTACACTTCTCACTGACTTGACCTCATGATGGTCACCATCGGTCCCCAATCCCTGGGGTTATGACATGAAAAAAGAAGCTGCTTGGCGGTCAATGGGTTAATAATTGTGGCAGTAATAACTAGCACTAACTTAGATTAACTGTTGTATTTTACGTGGAAAATTCAGGCTGGATGTCTGAGTTTAGAATTATTTGATCGTAACTTGAGAGAAAACGTATCACCAACAAAGGGGAATAATTATTTGATGAAGCTTCTGGCTGATTTACTGTATAATAAAGTAGTTTCCTTGTAATAGATATTTAATACTTCCTACAACTGAATTTTATATGAGTACTTGTGGGGTGAACATAGAAATGAAAATGTAGGTAAGTATTTAAAAAATATATTATCCTGTAGCACAATAGGGTATTTTACTCTATACAAGAAAAAATCTAAATCTGCTTATTTACTGTGGTATTTGTAATACATAATCGATTTAATATGATTTCTATACAATAAAATGAGAAAAAACATTTTATTTTTGATTTACAAAAATCAAGTTTTTTAATCTGTTATTCAAATGTATGAAACGACAGCCGCCATGCTGGTTGTCAGGTGACGTCACAATAGTGGTAAACAATGACATTTTGCTCGCGATATGTGTCTAAATTTTAGTACAGAGCTGTATTGTTTACTCCTGAAATGACGTCACGACCTAAGCATCATGGCGGCTATCGTTTTCGCGCGCTAATTGGCAATGGTAATTTAAAATGTATTTTTGGGGTACTTATAGGTTTAAAAAAAAATTTAAAACAATATTTTTTACTTTTTCCCACCTAATGATCAATTTGAGATACTTTTCAAAAAATGGTGAAAAACCCTATTACTAATTACCTGTTTTATCCCCAGGCTGCCAATTTCTATTAGGCTAATTACCTATACCTGTATTTAATTAATGTTAAATTCTCTACTTAGCAATTAGCAACGTTGTGAGATATTTCAATTATAAACATTATTCATACCCTAACGAACCTTCTGATCTCAAAAGGTTAACACGCACAAAGTGTCTTACAAAATAACTAATTGGGTATTACGTAAGTACGAAATATGAAAATCACTAATTAAATCTTTACATTGACAAGGCCTTGTTTCCCAAATATACTTAATAATATTAGCAATAGGTACTCTCCATCTGTAGCATGTCTGGTCTTAGGATGTGTTTCCACTGGAGCGAGCGGAGCGGAGACGTGCAAAAATGACCAATCAGATTACTCAAAATCTCCGCTCCACTTCATTTCGAGCAATATGATTGGTCAATTCGGCACGTCTCCGCTCCGCTTTGCTCCAGTGAAAACGCAGTCTTAACTGAAATCGCAAAAAATTACGCCTTTGTGGTAATGAAGAAAATAAAAGAGCCGAGCGGACAAATTAGTACGAAAGAGTCCATAAAATTTTTTGTGATTTGACTATGGGTTCCTTGGGGAAAGTTGATCAGAATCAGGAGTAGAAGCACTGATTAAAATTTGACGCAAGACTAGATTTACAGCCTGTATACAGGATGTAAGGGACAGGTTTCCGAAAACTTTTAAAAAAATCTTGTGGAAAGTTGTTCAGTTTCGTCTACTGAGCAAGCCCTTAAAGTTTTCGGAAACCTGTCCCTTACATCCTGTATAACGAAATTAAAAGGAAAACGATCACAGCTAAGTAAGCTTTACAAGTTAACGAAAAGTACTATGGAACCCTAAACTTCGCGTGGCCCGACATGCACTTGACCGCTTTTTTTCTATAACACTTTTTTCCAAGTTTTAAACAGTCCAAAAATGGTTATAAAATTTCATTCCTTTGGAATACTTTATCAATAATTTGACCTGAAGTCAAAATAAGTCAGGCTTCTTTCACACTTGTTATACAAAAAACAAATCGATAGTGGTATGAACTTCAAACATTTTTTTTAGAGTGGAGAGTCAACAATTTTCTGACGTTTATTTAAAAAGTGGTAGAACAAAGTTGTCACAATTGTCCCAAATAATAGCCTGGTGATGTTCATATCCGGCATTAAAACATCATTTTGTACAAGAGGCAAGCAAGCATGTGAGTGATGATAGATTAAGTTCGTTCCATTTTAACAACAGCGTTGGGCCGGCACATGTGTAACATAATATATGCTTAATAAATAATATGTTTAATAAAATATAAATTAAATATAAACAGCTAGGTATTGCAAACATTATTTTTTAACCAATACACTGATATGGCGATCTCTTAAAAAACTAACGCCCACTAGGAGGCGTTATTCGCCATTTTGAGAAAGTCTTATACAAAGACTAAAATTAATGAGCAACGTAGTTAAGTTCTATCTTACATTATCTAGTTATATTATACCTACTCGTATTAATTTTCTTGTGATAGGTTATTTCTCGAGATTTTTTTTTTAGTTTAACATACCTTATCCCTAATGATGGTGGTTCATTCCACCATATGTGCGATAAGCGATAAGACCGCCTTTGCATATCAATGTTTTAAATATTTTATGTGTTTTCGTTGTTATTTGTACTCTTTTGGTGTGCAATAAAGTATATTTATCTTATCTTATGTTTTCTTCAATTTATTAGCAGACGAAGTCAAAAACCTAACAAGATTACATAACATCACAGGTCCAGACTACTTCAGACAGATCAAATAGCTCGTATGATTGCTTCATCAAATTCTATCTCAAAGTTCTTATTGATTTTATCTTGCGTAATGACTTAAGCTAGTGTCTTAAAAGAAATAATAATGCTATAATATACAGTATTAGAAATCAAAGAAGCTATCAAGCATTCAATACGATTCAGAAATTGTTTTGGTTGTTAACCCCCTTAAATAGTTGTATTACGATAAGATTACGACATACCTACTAGCAAAAAGACTAATACGCATAATGACCTATATGCAAAACAACCAACTTATCACATCCAATACATGTAATGATAAAACTATGGTTCATTCCAATCAAAAAAAAAGCAAAACGTAAACAAACTTACTATGGAACTGACACATGTCAATGTCATCTGCATCTACGTTTGTTTACGTTTTGCTTTTTTTTGATTGGAATGAAGTTTACATTATAATTAAAAAAAAAAACAAAGTTTAACAAAGACGTTGTAAAGATAAAACGCACACAAGCTGTTATTATTATGCGAACCATTTGGTATTGCATCAGAGACCCCCAGCAGCTGATAGCATTATCTGTGATGTCATTACATATATGTATGAAGAAAAAACAAAAATACATCCGCCAAAATACGTGTAAAAATACAAAGATCAAAGGGCAAAGTTATCAGGTTTCGTCATCACAACTTTGTAACTTTGGGCTAATAGAAGATTTAACTAATTGTGTTATTTCGAGTACGTTATTAAAAGGTTTTTCGTTTATTAGTAAAATAACCTGCGCCCATTGGTAAAGAGAGAACGTGTGTAGTGAAAGAAACGTCATATGAATCCTGAAGGTTGATAGTTACCTGCAGAATAACAGAAGTTATAGTATAAATAAAACAAATTTTCAAAAATGTAAAAACATCATTCTTAAGCAAAATTTGTGGACTTTTCATAAAAGTGGGCCAGCCAGCCTGATTAACTGAAATGAAAAGTATTTTTTTAAAGGAATTATTATATAATACTGAGCAACTCAGTGATTCAGTGGTAAGCACTCCTGACTACTGATTCGAGGGTCGGAGGTTCTTACCCAGGGAAACCATTTTTGTGTCTGAGTGTATTGTCTAATTAGAGTGAAAAAGGCCATCCTTTTAAACTCTAACAGAATATACTATCACCTCTGGAAAGGGGTTGTTGACCAAACACATCCTGTATAATAGAGACGGCCGAGTAGTCTCCCTTAATTTGTCACAATAAGATAATTATGCCCTTACGAGTCCTCAGAGTACTTGTTAGCCCATCCCCTTTCTTCATTAACTAATTACAGGGGTCTTTAATTGGACCAACCCAGAATCACCAGTATGAGGGAAACCCAACGAAATTGAGACCAAAAATAATTGTGTGGTCAAAGGATCTTCGTCAACGTTACGAGTCATGAATTTTTAAGTAGTCCCGTAGGTAACGAAGTTGATATCATTTAAGTAGGGCCAGTTCTGTGAATAACTGTGTCAATGGAAAACAAACGAACTCACAGTATCTGAATTAATCCTTCTACTTCATTAACAACCTATAGCTTTCCCACTGCTGGGACAGGGGTCTCGTCCCATAGCTTGGGAAGAATAGGTCATTCATACTCCACACTCGTGGGCCAAGTCCGGATTGATGGAGGTTACCAGAACAGAAGGCTAGCCACAGTGTAAGTTTCAGTTTCAAGCCGCCTCTGACATGGATTAACAACAGGCATGTAATGTAGCATCCAGCTTTTACATATTAAATCGAAAATCTGATATCCATTCTTAATCCGCATTTTTTATGTGATTTGCTGCCGAAAGGTCAAAATTTAGTGGCTGAATTATTTAAGAAGTCCTTTTTATTAATTTACGATTTAAACATAGGTTTTTTTGGGGAAAATTCATATTGAATCCCCAGCATTGTAGCAATCTCTTGAATCTGCAACGTTCACATACATGTAGTGAAGTCTAGCCTACTCAAATATTTAGGTTCTGTACACAAACTGCGCTGACGCACGGACAGTACAAACAGTTCTGTTATAGTTTACATACGTACATGTACACATTACACCACGTACACAGTACATACGGAAAAGGGGACTCATGTACTTAAACTCACAAGTTGTCTGGACATACTCGGGTTCCATAAGCACGGCCGGAAGTACTATTTTTTTACATGTAACAGTTATTTGAAACTTTTACAGTTGTATAAATTACGAAGTCAATGTTATTTTGGTATTTTGCCTCGTCAAACAGCCCGATACTACCCATCACAGATTTTATAATACTACTACCAATAATGACAAGGTTTCCAATTTTTATGTCACTTTTTTCTTTTTAAATAATTATTCGTTTTGTGACATAATAATTATTATTTTATTCGTCATTACTGTTTTAAAGGCACTATGGGGTGTTGAGGTTTAGCCTCAGTTCGTTTTTTTATGCCAAGTGGGTGAAAAAAGCACCTTACCTTTAAAATGTACAGCAGTACACTCTTATGGAGAAAAGAAAGTTATATCGAAAAATATGTAATTATTTAAAAAATGTGGTAGTTTTGTTATTTCCTATACTTTTCTCCATATTATAATACTCATCAAACTGAGGTTATATAAATTTTGATGTTGTCAATTCACGATCCCGGCTATAGTCTGGAATGGATGACGTTTATGTTGGAAGAGGCTAAGTGCAAACCTAGGATTGTAGGTTACCTAGAATTGATTCTGTTATATTCAAATATAAGTACTCCCTGAAAAAAGACCGACTTTCAGAAGGGTTTCCTCTGAACTTGATCACCAAATTTTCGTAAAGCTAACGGTAACCATGTGATCACTAGATCAACACAAAACGAAGCAGCAAAAACAACATTATACAGGGTGTTAAAAAAAGCGCGTTTGAAATTTTAACGGGTTACTCAGAATTAATTATAGAATATATCCGATCCACATTTTTTTTACAAATTCTTGATTCACTATTCAGATTGAGCATGAACAGAAAATAATAATTCTAGATCGTTTTTTTTTAATATTTTCCCTGTATTCTATACCTACTTAATTCTGAGTAATCCCTGAAACTTTTAAACGCATATTTGTAACACCCTGTATATCAGAAAACACTACAAAATTATCCCACAATAATGGAGTAGATGGCAGGGCAACCAGACCTTATTTGCATGACCCCACCTTGGTTAGACCATTAGATGCCTAGTTGCCTGCTAATGACTTTATCCTTATTCCTGACCACTGAAGTGTTATGTAACTAATACACGAAAACGAGGGGTGCATGCGTAATGAGTTGTATGAAGCTGACTGACAACATACTGTGGAGATAAAGTTAATTGGTTAGCTTTTAACATTAATATATTCATATAGTGAATGTTTTGAATCTATTAATACGATGTATGTAAGTATTAACTCTTATCATAGTACCAAAAGGATTTGTTATATGTCTAAGGCAAATTGTAGAATTTGCTATTTTACGAGTGGACAAGGACTATGTAAAATAATCGGAAGGGCGGTTAGTTTAGTTTACAAATCGGCTAAGTCCGTTAATAAAACAAACAAAAATAGTTCTACAATTTGACTACGATATAAATATACTATAAGGGCTGAGTGCCTAAAGGCATCTGATAAAGGTAAGTACACATGAATCGATCTTAGGCAGTAGTTTATTGATTTTAATAGCAACTTAAGTGAATATTAACTAATATAGGTAGGGTGGGGTTTATACGTCTGTGAGGTTAACGAGCCTGCAAAATGAGAGAATCTGGCTTTAAAACTGTAGTATGTATATAATAATCATTAACAGTCGCTTTATGTAATGTATTATATCTAAATTATAAGGTCCAATAAAATCTGCTGAAATGGACCATATAATTTACATATAACACACTCAAGAACTGACAACCGGTGGACAAACAGAGTGCTACAGTGGAGACCGCGTTTGGGCAAACGTAGCGTGGGACGCCCCCCGGCTAGGTGGAGCTATGATCTGCGCAAGGTTGCTGGTAACAGCTGGATGCGCATGGCCGAAGATAGATATAAGTGGCGTGCCTTGGGGGAGGCCTATGTCCAACAGTGGACTAATGCAGGCTGATGATGATGATGATGATGATGATGATGACACTCAAGAAAATAAATCTGCTCATCACTGAAATGTTTCCCCTGGGTGGAAATCGAACCTCAGAAGTGGGATCAGTAGTCAGGAACGCTAACCATTGACCCACCAATAAAATAATACTTATAATCTTTCTCTGTACAGTGTATTGTTGTTGACAACCCATTACGTCCCCACTGCAGGGGCTCGGGTCTCTTCCCTGTATGGAAAGGTAGGTAGTCAGTTAACCTGCGTGATCGAAGCAAGCCGCATCGAGCCACGACCGCTTTGTACAATGTATTACTGCATACAAAAACAAAAACACACCGGTTTCATGATTGCAACACATATTGTTTACATGCATACTGAGCAATCGGAATTCGAAATCGAACCACAGGAATGAGAGATTGTAGGTTTCGCCAATGCGTACCAATATATGCCAATATCGTTCACGATTACCACTGCCATGCATTTGTTATTAAGCCGCACGTTCTGTTGGAGTGTGCTCCGACCACGCTCCGACGAATTCACGGCTCATACCAGATTTTGACAATATGTACACATTTTTAACCGACTTCAAAAATGGAGGAGGTTCTGAGTTCGACTGTATGTTTTTTTTGTATGTAGGTGTGTTACGCGATTACTGGGTCAATTATGAATTGATTTTGATGATTATTTTTTGTTTGGTAGGTAATATTTCAGAAGTTTTCGAAATTGATTTAGTGCTTTTTGAAAAAGTTAACAAAATCTAAAAAAAACAGCAAAATTATTGTAGTTGTTACGATTGAAGTCGGTTGTTTCAGCGTTGTCAATTATGTGTATTAGTATTCTTAAATTGCCTACAATTACAATTGTATTACTGACTTGGTGGGTGGCTCATTTCATTACTGACTACTAATCCGAGGGTCGATGGTTCGATTCCCACTCAGGACAAGCTTTTTTGTGATGATCAGATTTTTATGGTCTGTGGCTTGGGTATTACATGTATATTGATGAATGTAAACGTATATGCGTAGGTATCTATATATAGAAGTATCTAATTTTATCAGTAAAATTCAGGGAATTCTTTGTAGTTATGGCGGCCATATGTATTTTTATTTCTTGGATATTTATTATTGTTTAACCCATGTAGTCCCGACTGCAGGGGCACGGGTCTCTTCCTATACATTGGGAAGGTTAGGTCATACTCCACACACGGGGGCCAAGCCCGGATTGGTGGAGGTTGTGGGGCTAGTGGCCAACCCCGCAGTGTCAGAAGTTTTCCAGCCGCCTCCGACATGGCTTAACAGTCTTTTTTTCCTTTATTTACTTTTGTTTAGCCAACCAAAAAAATATTAAAATAACTCTTATATTTTAAAGAATGTTGGAAGACTAAAAATAAGTTTTCAATGTTCCGCGCGCTCTCAAAGAAAATCTCTGTATAGTATAGGGTATCTCAGAAATCAATTTCTTTCTCTCGAAACTATCTCAAAGAAAAGATGTTACAGCAATTCCTTATGTCACCAACTTCCCCACTATCACCCGATTTAATAGACGAACATCGCTAAAAGGGACCCATTTCAGACATAAAAGAAGCGCTTTAGCGCTGAATAAAACTTCCCGGCTGCATCTACGTACTCGCAAGATCGTTTCACAGCGATCATGGAATGGATGGGAAGCAATTTATATATTACGAGTGAAGCGGGGAGGATAGATAGTTTGATTCGCGCAGGCGACGGTTCTGAACAAACGCAGGCAGATGCGATGGGGGCTGGTATTGTTGTTGGTTGTATTGCTACCTTGGGATGCTCTGTTGACAGTTGCTGTACGCGACAGGAGATAGCGGAAGGCAGGAGCGTACCGTCGGTAATAAAAAGGCGTTTATTTGATCTGTTTACAAAATAATGACAAAATTATGTTAAAATTTGATAAAAAGCTTGAAGCCACAGCTTCATCTGGTTTTCAGATGCATCCTGAGTGCTATGGGCTAATTAAGACAAACAAAGAAGAACTTAAACCTAAAAACTATAATCCATAGAAAAAAAACATCGACTCGAAAAGAAGAAGACAAACACAAGTTGTAACAAAATAAGTTTAGGACCCGTAAACTGGAACTAGTTTTTCTTTTTAATTACAGAGTAAAACCTTCTGTTTAGAATGAAAGTTCTAACATTTCTGCAAAGTCATAAAACTTAAGTTTTTCATTATGAGTAGGTACATGCCTCAGTTGACTAGTCCTACAATTATTGTCTCATTCTGTATACAGCATGTTAAAGAAAAAAATTCGTTTGAAATTTTAAGGGGTTACTCAGAATCGAGTATAGAATACAGAAAAAATATTTAAAAATTCCGCTCATAATTTTTTTTTTCAGATTCCTATACTTAATTTGAAACGTGAATCAAGAATTTGTACGGAAAACTGAAAAAAGTTGTATGTAGACCAGATTTTTTCAATATTTTACTATACTTGATTCTAAGTAACCCCTTAAAATTGCGAACGTACTATTTTTTAACATGGAATACAGGATAATAATAAACCCAATATAAAGGATTGATTAATTTATTGTGGTTGTACTAATGATGAGTTTATGACCTGTCATTTCTGCTTTTAGTACAGTGTGCAATAAAATAAATTAAAAACCAGATCAAAAGCTATTTTCAAATTTGCGACCCTTAAAGATTAGGTATTGTAATATTTATATTGCTGAAGGAACTTTTATTTAGTAGAGAAGAGAATTTTATTGTCTGAAGAATAAAGACAAATTTATTTTTCATACTGGTCATTTATTTCTTTAAGTGCACACTAAAACACCGCATAGAAAAATTACTTTCAGAAGTAGAAAAAAACAACGCAAGCTATTATAAATGTTCTTGTGAACGTTCGACTTAACACAAACTGGAAAAGAAATATAACATATTGGTTCCATCGATCAGACGTTCCAACAATATCTTCTGAAGTGCGAGGTTTTTGTTTTACACTCCTGTTTTTCTTTTATTGCCGACCTATTTTAATGATAATTTCATTAAGTTTTTTTTGGGGTGTTAAAAATACGCTTGTTTCAAGAACGCATTCCGTATATTGTCTCTAGAACATGGGAATAATTTCCTTTCTTTTTTTAACACCCTGTATAGATGCCTTAACAATTTCGTCACAAGCAGTACTTAGGTATATACATTATGAAAATCAACGAAATTAATTCTGAGTTTCTCATTTTTTACTTATATTTTTACTTATCTTTCAAACCAAGGGTAATATTATTCAGATTGCAGCCTGTATCCAAAACGACTTGATGGAATCTGGAATGTGAGATATACGTAGATGGATCCTTGTTCATTTAATTTTTTTTTAAGTCAGGTTTTGAATTTTTGTAACATGGTTAGATAATTTTGCTAGGCACTAAAACTTATTATTACGTCATTTATTATTTACCACACCGTTGTTGTTAACAACCCATTATGTCTCCACTGCAGGGGCACGGGTCTCTTTATATAACTCGGGAAGATTAGGTCATACTCCACACACTGGGGCCAAGTCCGGATTGGTCCGGATTGTGGGGTTACTTGCCAACCCCAGTTTCAGATGTTTTCAAGCCGCCTATAAGGCCTCCGACATGGCTTAACGTTTATCACACCGTAAACACACCGTTCGTTATCGCAAAGGTAATATTATAATATTCCTCAAAAAAAGTCGGAAACGATGTACTTAATTACCTATATTGATCACTTCGTAGGTACTGTTTAAGATATATTATAATCAACAACCGCACAGTCAGCGCGCCCTGGTCACTAAAGTGTGAAGTAAATAATATTTTCTAGAAGCCATGTCTCAGACCACACAAAGCCATGCATCCAACTGATACCCAACAGGCATTACGAACGCAATAAGCTACCCGAACCTCTATACGAACGCTATTACAATGCAGCAGCGAAAAATACTGCCAATGAACGTTCAGACACGACGAAATGACTACTACATATAGTGTTTACACTAGTAAGAATTTGAATGCTTTGAACTGTAGCTAATCTTCTTCTTCTTATCGTGTGGCAAAAGGAACCGTCATATCCAAGACATAGACATGCCTGGTGTTGCACTTAGCATCACACGCGGTCACGAGTAGGGCATTAAGATTTACTCCTACGGAGACGTGTACATTGTACAACTCGACTCGACCGCGTCCCTCATACTCATGTAGCAGATTTTTTTGTTATCAACCTGTAGCATCCCCATAGCATATTGCATATTGGGTCTCTTCCTATACCTCATGGCCATTAGCTCCACAACCTCGACTAATCCGGACTTGGCACCCGTGTGTAAAGTATATTCTTACCCTCCCGAGGTATCAGGAGCTGACTATTTAACTTTAATTAATGAATTATTGTTAAAAGTTAAGATCCTCGACAGAAAATGGCGTTGAGTTATAAAATGTCTGTAATAAAAGAGTCTGTGTTTTTTTGGGAAATATAAAATGACTGCTATAGAGCGAGAGTGGCTACAGCGACATAAAGCTGAGTGCCAGATATACTTTGTTACAGATGGCATCTAATGCGATAGAAATGAAGACAGTTACGGCCAAACTGCATGCGCGAATGTATGTTGTATTTTGGAAACAGGCATGTATCCTGTGTAAAGGAAGAATAGTAAGAACCATTTTTACACACGCACGCACGCACACACATACACACAAACACGCACGCGCACACTCACTCACTCACTCACACACACACACACACACACACACACACACACACACACACACACACACACACACACACACACACGCACGCACGCACGCACGCACGCACGCACGCACGCACGCACGCACGCACGCATACCTTTATTCCCGGATGTGGCCGTTAATAACTACGACATAGTCTTCGACTAATGTACTTAAAAAAAATTTGTCAACTATTTTCGGAATGCGAAAAATGTTTCTTTTTTACAGTTACTGTTGTCTGGCGCGTGAAAGTTAAATTAAACATCTCATTAATGTTGAACCTGTAATGTTAACTTTTCATTCACAGTATTTTTTGCGTACCAGATCTATAGCACATGGATGACTTTTGTCACTGTGAAAATATTGTCACTGTCATAAATTAATGAAGTGTCGTCCGACTGTTCTGTCGCGACGCCGACGTGTGCGCACACCTGTACGTACATATCCTTGGACTTAATTAGTGAGAGGAGAGACGAGTAAATTTCTCTCGTGAAAGTGTCATTGTCACTGTGACAAAAGTTACTATGTTTGAGACTGGTCCATAACTAGATATTTATCTGACAACCCACGCAGAAGGTAATGTTATTCGAGTGCATGTATGTATGTCCGTTCCGTATTATAGTTAGTGTCATTAGATTTCTCTTGAACGCTTCTATCTTTGGCATCATCATTACTTACCATTAAGTGAAATGATGCCAAAGGCTTACTAATTGAGGTTAAAAAAAGAAACTCAGATTGACATAGGTAGGACACATTTTATCTAAGTGCTTTCGTTTGGTAAAATTTGTTGACTTTATTAAGAAATATTCTAAGATCTTTCATTTTACGTACAAAGTTACTAAAATACTTATAATAATTTTGTTTTTCTTCGTGCTAATGCTTCTCTGCTCTAAGAACGGCTCTTAACTCTGTCCTCAACGGCACAGTAAAAGTTTCATGCGACCATAAAATCCGAGACACTCCTTCCGTCGATGGATCATTCCAAGTATTAAACTCTCCGTAGCTGGGCAGTCATGCATTAAAATTATATTGTAAATGATAACTTTGCAATTAACAAACGCTTTGTTCTCAACATAGAATGGTTTAACTTTCTAGAAATTTTCCAGACAAAATAACTTTATCATCTACGTGACATTTATGATTCAAATGTTAAAGCTTAATCATTTTAGTAGAAAATTTTGAAAATTACGACTTTTGTTTTATTGTAGTTCGCTCTTCTTTTGTTCTTTTCCAACTATTTGATTATAAAAGTTAGTAGACCTACATACATACATAAATGAGTTCTCATTTTAATAAGAGTTAATTTTAACATCTAGATTTAAATTAAATGCAAAAAACTAATTAAATTATTACAAAGATTACTGTGTGTCAGTTGTACATTATTAATTTACCTCGTTAACGCTACGCTAACGGGACGCTGTGTCCCCACTGCTGGGGTAACGGGTCTCTTCCCATAACTCGGGAAGCTTAGGTCTTACTCCACACACTGGGCCAAGTCCGGAATGGTGGAGGTTATTTGGCCAAGCCAACCCCAGTGTCAGAATTTTAAAAATATTCATCGTCTTAATGACTGCCACCTTAGTAATAGCAACCGACAACAACAGCTTAACGTGACTTGTAAAGCACTGAAACGGTAAAAAAATGTCAAACCTATTGTCTGTAGTAAGTTAACTTGCCTGATCGACGCTCTGAGCTAAGTCCGCAATTTAGCTCATCGAATTAGAAATAAACTACGACTAAAAAGTATCGTTATCCATGATAATTATAACATTATTCGTATAAGTCGTTACATAAATTGTATTGTATCCTCTCCCCTCCCTCAACATCATATGCCTTAATTTATGGCGAAATAAATCATGTTATTGCGTTATGAATTACGTCATAGATTATCGCTAACTAATACAGGGTGTAGCAAAATCTATTTTGGTACAGTCGAACGCAAATTAACATTACCAGTATACGGTGGTTTGCTCTTAATCAGATTTTTAGGGTTTCGGTGGAATTAACCCTGTTACTAAAACTACGCCGCGCCGTCTGTTAGGCAATAGGTATGTCATAGGGCTGTATCGTTTTAACTGTACTAGGTAGATATTTAAAATTATCTCAGGGTAAGTGTTACGCGGATAACACTCTGCTTCGGAATACGCTCCGGTATGCGGTATTACGTCACAATTTCCATAGCAAAAAAACCGCCGCACCGCATACCGGAGCTGATTCCGGAGCAGTGTGTTATCCGCCTTATTGTAGCCTCTATCATGTAAATAAAAAAGATGCGTGGTGCGTGAGCTGCTGGTATGGACCCCTTGGTGCGTCGGTCCTATTTTCAATAGTCAATGATAAGCGACTTCAAAAATTATCTGTGTTTGTTAGTATATTCACAATATTCTCGAAAACGACTGGATGGATGGGAGTGAGACTTTTTAAGAGAACATTCTTCTTCTTATTCCTATCGTGGCATTAGCCACTATTTGCTCCTATCCCTCGCTCCTTCAACTCCTGACACCACTGACATAATTTAAAATAGTAATAGAAATCATTCAGTGTTTCTTGGTCTTCGTATCTCTCATTTACCGCTCAGTTTTCCTTCTGATTTTTGTGTCATCAGATTGTGATGGCGTAAAATGTGTCCAAAACAGTTCGCCTTCTTCTTTTCGGTCGTTCAAGAACTTCCTTTTCTCCTTTGCGCGCTCCAATGCAAAGGTTACCAAATAGCATTATGCAGTAGTCGTCGATGTATATGTACAAGTATTGTGGCCAAGACATTATCCTTAATTTTGATGAAGAATAAAAGTAAAAACTAAAATAAAAACAATAGCTTTTTAATATAAAAATAAAAGCCAT
The DNA here is from genome assembly GCA_958295455.1 of Coleophora deauratella. Classification (NCBI taxonomy): domain Eukaryota; kingdom Metazoa; phylum Arthropoda; class Insecta; order Lepidoptera; family Coleophoridae; genus Coleophora; species Coleophora deauratella. The sequence continues at coordinate 11,617,238 of OY282408.1, read as the reverse complement.
TTCAAAAGAAAGCGCGACGTACATATAACTCTATATTCAAACCATCAATACTCGCGAATTCCGGAGTCGACTACATCAAAAATTAATTATGAAATTTTCACTAAATAGCTATTTTATTAAATTGCAGGAAAGCTTGCCCACTTGGATTTTCATTACAGTTTTAAACGCTGTTTATTGCGCATATCCATCAAGCTGTGGAATAAACTTCCACCCGAGGATTGAAAAGGTTTTTGAAGGTTCGGCATAGCATTGATAGCACCCATGTTGTTACAAAAGCCCATAGGCGGCGATTAAGGCACTTTAAATCAAATGGGCCGTCAGCCTTTTTGCCATCCTCTACAATACAAATAAAACCGATTTCGTTGAAATTTCCGTGCTTGCGTGCCGCTTGCAGGTCGTGAAATGCGCACCCGAAAACAAAAGTCATTAAAACTATATGGTGGACAATGTTATTGTCCTATGGTACCCCAGTGGTATAAATGGCCTTTGTGAGTGAACGCCATTTCCCTCTGTTCTGCGCCTCGCGCTCCGCTTCGCTCCAACTCAGCCCGACTGCCCGTAGCTCTCCCTCGACGCGACGGTGCGCTGACACGTATGAGCCGGCCGGCCTACTTCCTGTCGACTTCCACGTAAACGCAACCCTGGTGGAGGTTTCTTCTCCTTTTCGCAATGTGTGCCGTACCCATCCCAATAATGGTGGACAATAGCTAGTCTTTAGCAGTTAAAATACGTTCACTACTAAAAAAAAGGCCTTCTCCAAGGTTTTCCATGCCAACCGGTCTTGCGCTGTCCACATTCAGCGGCTTCCCACGACCTTCACTTGGTCATCGGTCCACCGGAGGCCGGTGCGTGGTGCGCGGTGTTTAAATAAAATTAAAAAAAAAAAACATTATTAGGTACCCTTGACGCTATTGCCAATCTGTTTCATTTAATCATTATTTAGGTACTATGAACTAAACTCACCCTTCACAAAAAATAATATGTCTTACATCGTAATTATTTTTATTTATTGTTATTACACAGACATTCGCTAAAACCGCCTAATTGGATGTTTGGTCAATATTAAGGTCAACGAAAAAATACATACAAGGGACTTTAATAGGGTGGTTACTACTTATATATCTATACTTCTGGCCTCAAAGTCGTATACGCCTAAGTTCTATTTAGCGTATACGCCCTTTGAGCCCAGAAGTATCGATATTATTATACCGAGCCCGGCAGATGAACTGCGAACTACAAAGTTTTGCAATAACGTTTTCGTTGTAACATTTTTCGCTCTTGTGCTTTTCGCACTCGTATAATCAAGTCAGCAAAACGTCCTCAAACAATTTTACCTGTTACACCGGCGCAGAATTCCGCCGCGACTTTTCCTCTCAGATTTATCCTTAGACCGAAGCTTACGAGAATACTGCCCCCATAGGAAAGAAAGCCGCAAAGTATACTGAAACTTACCATCAGGTGACCCACTTGCTCGTTTGCCTTCCTAATCACATTAAAAAAAATAAAAATAAAAAAAAAACTTGTTTATTTGCCAGCATGTACATGTAAATTGAACTTAGGTATTCATTGTTCTTATGTCTAAGTACATGGCCCTGTTGGGGCATTGCAATCATAAACGGTCAAAATTAATCGGTTTAAGATATGTTATCGGGATACAATATAATAACAATGATAAAAAATATAATAAACAACACTTAATTGACAAACTAAAAACTCATGCATTAATTAAAATAATTATCACGTCATAATTGATAAAGCAAATCTTAAGATGATTTTAGATTTTTGTCATTTAAAAACTCGTCTAGGGATTAATAGCATTTTTCAATAAGCAGCGTAGCGCCTTTATTTGTCTTTAAAATATTTTAATGTTGTTTTCGCTTTTTAATCTGCCGGGTAGTTTGTTAAAAATTCGATTGCTTTGCAATATTGGGCTATTTTTGAACAATGTAGTTTTTATTATTGGTAGTTCTAGATGTATAATCAAGTCATAATTCATAATTATTTATTGCAATCACATGTACAAATTGTTGTTACATTTATGAAATACAGTCCCATTGTGATACCTTCATAGGCACAGCAATATGGTCACCTGGTGTTGTTAAATATCAAAGTCAATACAATAATAATAATAATTTCCAAAGTCAATTTTGGTCAACAAACTCCATATACTTTGCGGCCTTTTTTTTTGAAAATTACAGAATACAAAATACCGTCTGCATTCTCATTAACTAATAGATACAGCCGCGCCGGTCGACCACGGGACGTTTTAGGGTTCCGGCACAGACCTGTGGTTCCCACGCACTGAGGGCCCATTAGTAATACAAGTGCAGCGAAAAGGTTCCGTAGTACTCACGTGGTACTAATGGAGTTTCCGTGTTCGCCGATCTGGACAAGGTATGAACTTCGGGATAATGTTAGGAAGTTTAGCAAGACTGTTGCAAGTTTTGCAGGAGTGACGCTGTTATTCTGTAAGTATGTAAACATCCCGTGAGCAATTATTTCGCGAATTTACCGTTATTTTATGAAAAACTGAATAGTCGCGTAATATAATGTTTGTGTTATGCGATTTTATGGAAAAAAAAAATCGTAATTATAATTAAAATTTCAGGAATTTCGTGAAATTACTCGTTTAATAACGCACTACGCGATCTTTCGGTGACATGTAGATACTTATTTAATTATCATCTATTGTGCTTTAATTATTAAGTACACCTACACTAACCAAGATTTTCATTCGAATTTATATTCTTAATGTGAAATTACCATTTTGCTTGTTTGCGAATTCTTTATTGTATTAAAAAATATAATTTCTTCTTTATCTTAAGAATTAGGCTTTGCCGGTGGAGCAACCGCAATTCTCTCATACCTCTCGCTAACTCCTTGACTTTATTGCGCGATCAAAAAAACACAACAGATACAAAAAAGAGAGTCAGTTGAATACTGAATGGCACAGGGCGAAAGAGTTTTACCTCTTGGAAATCTTTAATTATGTCAAAGAATATGTGACGATGCACAACCCTAGCAGTTACGAGGAGAGCGACACTCTAAGCCTCCCCGTCAGGCTGAAGGGGTGCGCTGACTATGTCCGCTCTCCTCCCCCTCCGATCTATTGCTGGTGGCTTGTCCAGAGCTGGACGTTAGCGTTTGGTCGTTCAGCTCCAAGTCCTCAGCAAGGATCCTTAGCTTTGTATTCCGCTCTGCATGTGCAGGTCGCGTAGCGTTTGGCCGATCAGCACTGTAGAGGTTCTGAGTTAAAGACAAGATTCCCGATATTTCACTAGTAAGGCCGTCGTTAGGTCCGTAGCCCTAAGCTAGGTAGTTTACCGTAGAGTCTAGATATCCGCGTATTGATAATAAATAATCCGTCCGTAGGAAGCTCATAGAGTAGGGATTCGTTAACAGTGCTAGAATAAGTAACCATTGCAGAACGAACAATAAAAGCTTAATTTTGTTATTACCGTATTTATTGATTTTTCATTTCACATCACATAGGAATCCCGTTCTAGGCTACCTTTTAGTGTTAACCAGCCAGCCAGCCCGAAGGGTGCCCCGCTACAAATAAATAATCTTTTGTTCTTGATTACAATTCTATTATATTGTGAATCTGGTATTTTCCAAGTATTTTTTACGGGTTAGGCCGGGTGCTGCTATGTATGCCGTCGGAGCAACGGTTGAATGCTTTGGCGATCCCGCAGCACCGGCACATGGCGACGAGAAGGAAAACCGTGGGGTTTTATCCGGTAGCAGTCCGGCATAACCCATTCACTGCCCCCGCAGTGTCTGGGTATCCATGAAGGATTTCCCCACGTAAAAAAACGGTGATGCTCATTAGGTATGATTGCTTTTGTGTATATTTTATTTAAAATTTTGTGTAGTGTAATAAGTATAACGAAAGAATATTTATGCTGTGACTAAACGAGAACAAAGAAATGAAACAGCAAACCAATAAATAACTAATTCCAAATCTATATATCTTAGACAGTACATATCTCCTGCCCAATATACGTGAACATAAATCAACGAATTATCTTCTGCTTTACTTATTGCATGTCTCTGATACACATTTTATTACATCTTAAGTAGGTACAGTCAGTTAATAAATCTCTGATAGAAAATACGAAATATATAGTTTTTTCGGCGGTTAACCTACAGGCCACAATTTGTAGGAGCTCCCGCCGAGATGTGGAATTATGAGCCGGAACGTCATACATTAAACAACGGGACTCCGGTTGCCTTAAGGGTTGTGGATATGTGTGGGGCTACGAAAATGGAAGTTAATAACTGTATCGTAGTCTTACAATTTTATTTTAGATATGAATTCAATTTCTTACTCATATCTTTTATTTTATTGAATAAAGACTATACAGAATGTAATAAAAAAGATCTCTCCTGGAAACCTAAACAGGGTCTTCTACTAATGGAACTGTTGCGCTAGGGACGTCGAACAGGGCGCTTCCCAGTTGGTCGTCTCTTGTATGCTCTCTTACTACTCAGTCAACATCCATCCTCTCTAAGGACATCACGTAGGTACCAGATAAGGGATAAATAAATTTACTTAAATATAACAAATTTTGACCGCAACAAACATTTTATCCGACCGGACAAGTTATTGACCGTATACTCGTATATGTCACCGTTAGATTCTCTGATCTGTTACCTTATGAATAAAATCAATTCCCAAAAACCATTAAAAATATTATCTAAACACCTATCTTTCAGTCGGTTGGAGAGCCCTCACATCCTCTTATCGTGCTCTAAAGAACGCTGGAATACCCGGTTTTTTAAACCGCACTTTTCGTGGCCCAGCACTTGAACTAACATTTTTCATAAGGCTGTTCTTAGGCACCCCTGGCGTGGCAAGCTTAAGTGGTTTCGAGACCGTATTCAATTGTAACCGGATTATACCGGATTAGAACAAAGGCAGTTTAACAAAACCGTGTGGCAGGTTCCTACCCCGTTTTGTGGTGAATAGATATTAAGGGGCGAGATGAGAAATTCCTACTACATTAATATATTTGAGAAGTCTGTCGCCTTGTTAAATTAACCATTGTATGTTAATATGAGGAACGGTTTTGTGTTCTCTGTCTTGGACGCATCATTTTATCTTTTTTAGTTTTTCCCTCGATTTAACTGGCTCAGTGGTTAGCGATCCTGACCACTGATCCGAGAGTCGTGGGTTCGATCCCCACACAGGGCAAACTTTTCTGTGATGAGCAGAATTTTTTGCTCTGAGTCTGGGTGTATTATATCTATATATGTATGTATTTCAAAATATATGTGTATGTATATCAGTCTCTGGTTCCCAAGATACAGGGAATCCTAGTTTGGGGCCAGATGACCGTGTATGATTTGTCCCAGATATTATTATTATTTCTGGATAAAAATTTGGGCTTCTCTGCGCACTTCGCGCTACGCGAAGTGACAGAAGCAACTCCAGCAGAAGCACAGTCGGCTGGAGGTCAGTGCGACGACGGGAGAAAGCGTCGGACAATCCGGGCATTGTCGAGGAGGACTGCCTTTATTATTATTTAACCCCATAACATTATGAATTCCACTTATAAGACTCGTGTTTTATACACACAATCTTTATTCCTGATATTTCTTTATCAGAGGCTTTAAACACTCGAACTGTCATTCAAATCCAAGCAAACCTAATTAAGGCCAGGCATTATCACGCGAATACTCAATCAGTTTACTAAATTATTCAAATTCCACCATTTTGTTAAAGCTTTTTCGTGTTGTGTCGAACGTTGATCTTAACGGAATTCGTCCTGAAATTGATTTAGTTATATTTTGCGTGACAAAGATGTTTTTGTACTTTCCCTTTTCTGATATTAACTTTTGACTTGATTTTTCTGTATACCATTTCTATTTACTCTGTTTTCATCTGCCGTTTCGCGTTTGTATTTTTTGATACGGTCCTAGTTTTAACCTTAGTTTTAATCCTATTTCAGTTAAACAGGATTTTTAATCCTCTGACAAAACTTTACGGTGACTTCTACCTGACTGACTCGGTGGCTAGCGATCCTGACCTCTTATCCGAGAGTCGTGGGTTCGATCCCCACACAGGGCAAACTTTTCTGTGATGAGCAGATTTGTTTGCTCTGAGTCTGAGTGTATTATATCTATATATGTATGAATTTAAAAGTATATGTGTATGTATATCAGTCTCCGGTTCCCAAGATACAGGGAATCCTAGTTTGGGGCCAGATGACCTTGTGTGATTTGTCCCGGATATTATTATTATTATTATAAATAACTTATAAAAACTAATCAACTTTCCCCAATAACTATAATGACAAAATTCGAAAGATGTACCTCCCATACAAATTATTATGAGACGTTTAGACGTTAGACGTTTTTGAATTTTTTTGCGATTTGACCATTCCCTTCCTTAAAGAGAGTCGTTCAAGTTCAATTTTATAAAAAAATGCCCTGCCCTTAAGCTTTTGATGGTTATACGAAATTGAACTCAAATAGCTTTGCTAATTATTCCAGTATTCTCATTAAACTGAGGTATAACCGTTAAATGCGGACCAACTTTTAAATGGCGTCATGAATGCAAGCTGTCTCTCAATTCCAGTAATTTGGCACAATTTTTGCTTGAAATTGGCTCAGAACTCAACCGGAACCCGTTTAAGTTTGTTGACAATGGTTATTATACGAAACTTTGGGTATCTGTCGCGATATAGTTGAAAGTTGAACTAATAAAGCTTATTTTGCGGTAGAAAAATCATAACAATCAATCATAAATCAAGCTGTGAACCCAGCAATATGGACGCTATGAGTTGTCGAAACAGTGTAGCAGTAAGGGTGTAATTACTATACATATTAAGAGTGAGGGCAAGGGCTTCGCCAGCCTATGGCCCAGGGGGGGGGGGGCAATTTGATATGTTGAATATGGGAAAAGTATAAATCGTAGGTACAGTCAAGACCTCGTGAAGCTTTAAATTGTAGTGGGAGTCTTACTTTTACTTACTTACGGCGATTATGATAAGAATGAACGTTACAAAGTCCAATGTGTAATGGTCCACGAGTTCTTGAAAAAATGTTTAAGAAGAATTTGGTACAAAGAGAATTCGTGATTTCATTCGAGTTTACACGGGAATGGTCGGTCAAGCAACTGTGGACTGAACTGGGGACTTAGTGGACTGAGAACTTTTGTTGCTTTGCATTTGGCTACACTTTTTTAATCTCTTGGGGAGGGGGGGGAGGGCAACTGCATCCTCCTGCCCTTCTTGGCGACATCCTTGGTGAGAAGGTACTTATACTTTGGAACAGATTTTTCTGAATGTATGAAATGTACGCAGCAATGTAAAGTACTATAAGGTGAGCCTTGAAAGTTTGCTCACGTTCATAAACTTTCATACAATGCTTTTCATATTTCGAGTTTCGTCAGCCTGGTGGCGGTTTCCATGATTTTGCCAATTACGAATAGAAAAGAGCAGTTTAGTAGTAATAGTAAAAAGATATCGCTAGTTGTCAATAAAAAAATAATCAAGAACCAATGTCATTATTACCTAAATTCTTACCTAACTGCGCAACCGGAAGGTAATATTTCTCGGGTGTATTTATCTCTGTCCATTGTCCATTTCATTGACATGAGTCATAAAATATTCTTATAAAGGGTTTTCTATAAAGGGTTGATCGATTTTCGAGTACGAGGTGTCGTTTGATTTATATTGATCCCCAAATTGAGATAGGAATCAACATTTTATGCAGTCAGGTTTTTTAAATTTTATTCCATGGCAAAGACAAGATGTTATCATAAAATAAAGACTTTTTTTAGTCTGAGAGCGAGATATTAACAATTGGCTCCTGGCTGAAAAAGAAAAATAACCGCCACCTCGTCGATTCGGAATATTCCATCTCTTTGCGCCTCTTCTCCGTAGTACGTTCTACGTTTATGAAATCAAAACGCAATCATTTTTGTATAGCTGCCGCCACTTGAATTACTGAACGAAGGAGTCTATGAATAAATTTTCCTAGTTCGTTACTAGCAGGATTGGGTACTAGACGAGCTGGGTCCCACAGGCGACGAATGCAAATCATTTTATAGACCGACCAACAAGGATACCTTTGCATTCTTGCGGTACTAAAAACTTAATTATGCTAAGCTTTGCTGTATCCACGGAGTTCATTACTCACCTACTTAAAGGTAGGAGGGAGTGAGCGCTTTGAAGATAAAATCCGGTCCTAACATTATATTAATATTTATAATGGCTAGTAGAACTATCTCTGCACCAATCTGTACTTGGTTAACCGAGTATGGCCTGATTTACTCGAGGTATTGGAAAAGAGCCCTGCAGTGGGAACCACCATATCAGTTGTTAACGAATAAAACTTTTGTTTAACTAATAAATAAAACTTTATTTGATACCAGGCGCGGATTCAGGATTTCGTTAAGGGGGGTGGGGGGGCAATTTTTCAGTGTTCCCTTATTTATGATGCGGTCGATGGTATGAGGCCGTTAATATAAAAATTTGTTGAAATTTTTTGAATATTTAAAAAATGCCTCTATTTATTTACATTTTATAGAAGATTTAATACTTCGGACAGGCTTCAGGGGGGGCAATTGCACCCATTCCCCCCCCCCCTCCTGGATCGGCGCCTGTTTCATACAGACCATTCTTACAAACTTAAAAACACTTTGAAGACTTTAACTAAACACAGGAAAACAAAGACCACGGAGGCAGTTTAAAAAGCAAGCCAGTCTAGGTATTGTTTTATAGGTATTATAAAGAGATTCAAATTTGGACGCAAGGCGCGAAAACTGTAATGACTTCCCCGTGTTCCGGCAGTAACGAGTGACAGTAATTATTCAGAAAAGAGGTCTGCTAAGATAAGTCATCTCACGTCCGTTTTATCTTTTTGACAAATTGCTGGAAAACACCGGCCTACACCTGGAAGTACTTTAAAATGAAGAGCTCTTAAGCTACTGATAGCTGAGTAACTTGGAGAAAGGGACATTCAAACTCAGTTTATTTTATTCAAGAGATTGTTTATTCAGTGTCCATTATAGGGTGTGATTAATTCTACTAACAAAACTGTAAAATATAGAAATTGATTAGAAAAAAATGGCTTTTCCTAAAGGTTATGTAAGCTGATTTATTTTAACTACAGTTTAAAGTACCTACTCGTATAATCTTTCTTATTTAATAGTAGGAATCATTAACTGTGTTATCTCAAGAGATTCATGTCTACATATTTAAGTATACCTAATATTAATTTATCCAGAAAAGCAAATAAAAACCGGCCAAGTGCGAGTCGGACTCGCGCCGATATCAGCATTGCGGTGCCGCACTGCTCTGCTGTGTTTTCGTACTTACCGTTGTCGATTTACAATATTTGACAGCTATATATTTTTTTTCTATATACATAAAATATCAAGACGTTCACCGACCTGGTGTTGAAATACTGCCAGGATGAAGAAAACCCAGTTGCCTAAACCGTCAACCCAGGGCAGACTATCTTGGCGCAAATGAGTAAAGAGACCGGATTCCAAATAATGGACAATGAAAAAAAAAATAGATAAAGATATAAAAACTTCATGATGATAAACACAAATGGTGATAAACGTACCTAATGATTGGTGGCATCAGTTACAAACGCCTTAAAATATATACAAGAGTTTACAACTAGGGACAAAAGAGTACTGATCACCAAAAACCCGTCGCAAAATTTTTGATATTAAAATCGTGTGAGCTTATAAATATTTAATGCAATCTCATTGTGGGGTGTACCGGGGTAATTCATCTCCCGTTTGAAATGGGTACAGCGGATAAAAAAATTCTTGCTAATGAATTGTATGGTAATATTGTTTTACATATTAGCGTGAGTAATAAACTTTATACAGTATAACAATGTTGCACTATAACTAATTTTAATTTTACGGAATAATAATAATATGATTCATGATGGTGGTAACCTGTATTGTATTATAAATTTTGCATATCTCGTGTATGTACCTAAATTACTAGTGATGTTGTATTTTTTAAGGTTTATAAATTCACTATACAATGTATGTTTTAATGAGATGTACGTGTTAACGTCACGTACAACAACTATATCGACTCATAAATAATAATAATAGTCCAGTCGCGATTTTTTGTAGCTCGTTTTTAGGGTTCCGTAGTCAACAAAGGGTTTTTAAAACGATATCAGTTACTGTAATAGATAAAGGCCGTTGTAATTTAGTTGAATAAATTAAAACTGAACAAGGAACCCTTATAGTTTCGCCATGTCCGTCTGTCTGTCCTTGGCTTAGCTCAGAGACTATTAGTAGTATAGAGCTGTAATTTGGCACGGATATGCATATTAATCACGCCGACAAAGTGGTATAATAAAATCTTTAAAAAAGATTTTTTTCGGGGTACCTCCCCTACACTTGAAGTGGGGATGAAATATTTTTTTTCTCAACTATCCCATAGTGTGGGGTGTCGTCGGATGGGTCTTTCAAAATTATTGGGAGTTAAAATTATGAGTTTACGAAAACCATTTTTCAATTCAGGGATCCGTATTCGAATATTAAGTTTCAAAGTGCACATTTTCGTTAAAGTCTTGTGTGGGGGGGACACAAGACTTTAACAAACTCTGCCAGCTACACGGTTGTTTTTAGAAATGTAAAAAAATTCACGGCAGTAGTATATATAACGAAGTTAAAAGGAAAACTATCACAGCTAAGTAGGCTTTACAAGTTAACGAGTAGTAGTCAATTTTATAAGACGGGATGTTTTTCCCCTTGAAGCAGTGTCTGTCGAAGTACTACGAAACCCTACACAGCGCGTGGCCCGACACGCACTTGACCACTTTTTTACAGTATTACAAACTCGATCAGCTGACTGGCCAACTTAGTATGGGAAGTCTGATTTTTCAGCTTTAATAATAATAATAAGGCCTAGCGCGAAGTGGTCAGAGTAGCCCAAATTCATGTTTCAAAATAATAATAATAAAACCATAAGCTTTATTATGGTTTATTTGGCTGTTCAGTTTCATTACTAAAAGCTCCACTTTTAATAGGTAGTTTCAACTGATTTTTTAAAACCAGAGGTATAATTTTCACAACATATTTTTCAATAAAGGTGCTTTGCAATTACAACAATGGGACTTTTCCAACAGTTCTCGCTTCGAACAATGCGTTTCTACGCTTAAAATAAAACGGTATAAAACAAGGAAACTCGCACACTATGAACAATAAACAGGGAATTTCCATACTCTATCATATCATGTGGCGGTTGTATTTATTCTACTTGTTACAGGTAAAGTTGGAATATCGTCGGATCGTAAACAGCCAATGCTTCAATGAAAATCTTATAATTTTTTTTAGCACTTTTCATGGGGTAGCCTAGACCTCACTCTAAGACGTGCAGCTAAAAGTATAAACACTATAAAACCGGCTAAGTGTGAGTTAGAGCGTATCTACTGATGGATTCGTAACACAAATATATTTTTGTGTGTTGTGTATTTACGATAAATTTTCTTTTCTTTCATTCACTGAGAGTAGGATTAGTTGGACAAAATGCTTTTCGGGATCGTTAGAGCCAATAAGTCTCACGCTAAACCGGTTTTGTTATTTCCCGGTTTATTTAGTTTCCACTTTTATCACACCAAGTTTAATTCCTATTTTGTATGTATATTACCATTTGTAACGTTATTCTCGTTTATTTGTCGTATTTACTATAGAGTTAAAAAAAGTTTGAAACAACAACTTTCTTATGTGTGGACTGTTTTACTATTTGTTAGGCTATCCGCCAGAATATAGTGATGGGTATGATTAGAGATGTAAAAAAACGGTTTTTTTTCTGAGGTGAAAAAAAATACATTTCTTTTTCTGGCGTAGGTTTTTTCAAGAGTATGAAAATAATAATCAGCAACGCTGAACACGTTAAAAACCGACTTCAATCGTAACAGCTACAATTTTGCTATTTTTTTGTTTTTGTTGATTTTTTCAAAAACCACTGAATCAATTTAGATAAAATTTATATGGGACTACTTCTGAAGTATTAACTACCAAATAAAAAAAGAATCATCAAAATCGATTCACAACTGGCGGAGAAATCGCGTAACAAACATACAAAAAAAAACAACATACAATCGAATTGAGAACCTCCTCCTTTTTTGAAGTCGGTTAAAAATATCCTTAGGTTATTATCGTTAAATAAGTATTAGTTGATATACCAGTGTTTTGTTTATTAATTTTGAACATTTGGAAATAACGTTTTTGTTCTTTTTAGTAATCAAATAGCTCAAAATTGATGTCACTTACTAATATTTAATGTTTACTGAGGGACAGGATTTCTCCAATCCTTGTTTAGTTTATGTTTTGGTTTAGATTTTTCATAAATGAAGAGTTTAATTGTTTTTATTAATTAAAATTACAAGAAAACCATCACTTTTGAATGAATGAATGAATGAATGAAAACACTTTATTGCACAACAAAACAGGAAAATAAAAACATAAACATTAAAAAAGTTATACAGGTAGGCGGTCTTATCGCTAAAGAGCGATCTCTTCCAGACAACCTTTAGGTGAAGGATGTTTTATTTTGATGTTTGATGTTTTATTCCATTCCATTTCCAAATAAAAACAAATTTAGAAAAAAACCAGGGTGCTATGTTTTTTGTTTTTTTTTTAATTGTGCTAAAAAACCTTTTTTATTCTATTTATATCACTAGGTATGATGGTGGATATACTGGCAAATAAATAAAATTAAAGGGTTTGATACCAGAAATGTGTTATTTGTAAAAAAGGAAGTTTCAAGAAATATAGCAATTCAAGCGGAGCAATAGCTTCGACTTATTCATAGATCCTTAGGTGAACTTTGGATACGGAACCCGAAAAAGCAGCAACACCAGATAGACAGCAGTGTATACGTCGTAGATGGATCGCAGAATCCGCTGTTTTACAAAACCGCTAGTGATTTAACAAAACAGCGCCGTTTTGTCTGAACGACCTTTAGCGGTTTTCCATTATAACTAGGCTACAATACGTAGAATTGCATAAACATAATTCGTTAGTCAATGCAGCGGGTCAACGATTAGATGTTTTGTAAAACAGCGTGAAATTAAACGTCAGATTGTAGATTTTAGTTCTAAATTTTGTCACTCGTGGCTCTGTGTGTCATTACAACAACAATGGCGTCTTAAACAGAAATTCTGCTGAAATTAATAAATAATGTGATATTATTAATATGAGTGAAAATGATCCTAACTCAAATGGAAACAGTAAGTAATTTTGTAACGATGATTTATACCTCAAACTTATACATCAAACTTTTAAACTTATTGTCGCTGCAGATAAGCCATTCTACAATACGTCTAAAGGTGGTTAGCAGTTTTGTAAAATGTAGCGCAATGACAATCTATCTGAACATCGTTCAGCTGTTTTACAAAACGGCGCTGTTTTGTAAAATCGCTAGCGGTTTTGTAAAACAGCGAATTATACAATCCATCAGCGACATATACACTCTCTATGCCATCCATAATGCTTAGTTATGATCCTCGGCATTGATTCATCGATGATCCCTAGGGAGCCCAGCCTTAAGATAACCTAAAGTTCAAAATTGACCGGAAGTCCGAGCTCATATCAATTATTTTGACCGCCATAACACACTCGAAATATAAATACAGTACCCAACTACATTTGACCAAATAAACGTCGTTCTTGAAGAAACTTCTGCATTTTTGTAAATTTATGAGCTCTATCTCATTTAAAATACTTGAGATATCAATATTTGTGACATTTTTTTATAGAACAAATAAAAATTGAAACTGCTTTTCTATTTTCAAAATTAAAGCAAAAATTACGAATCGCTTTTTTATGTTCAGGGACCAAATTGATAAATCTATTACTTCCCGGACTATCCCCAAGTTTCAAGTTTTACCGCTACAGTGTATAGTCCCGGAGTGCATGCGATCCCGCGTGATCTGACTGCTAAAATGTGGATAAGACCGAATGCGACGCGCTCCGGATTATATAAGGAACCGAACTGCAATTGTTTGGTTTTCTCTATTCCTGTCTTGGGGCTGTTTTACTTAGAATGGTTTTAGTTAGGGTGAAGTGTCACGAACGGATAAGGCTTGCGTGGCTGTTACTGAGTCCTTAAAATTTTCTGTTTAAACGCACTTATAAACAGTGTAAAAAGTATTTTTTGTATGTTTTAAAGTAATACTTCTCATAAGCGTTACTGAAAGGTGCAGCATGTCTTGAAAAGCTATCCTGTGAGGATCTTAACTTTTATAATTTCGATTACAGTAGATAATGTCATTTGAAATATTTTTCTAACAAAATATAAAGTGTTTAATTTACCCACGTAAAGAAAATAAATTATTTTGGTTTTATTGCACACAAGGAGAAAATTTCAAACTTAAAATGTAAGATTATATGTCAAAGACAAAAGCTTATGGTTGCATATCCGTTTTATTTTATCAAAATCAAATATTTTTATATGTAATAAGATGTTTCGCACATACTTTAAAATTGACATTTTTTTTCTACCTTGTACAAAGTTCCTACCAGGCAACTTGTACACTCAACGTTTCGGGAAGTGGTATCGAAGCCATTGTATGTAGATATGGTCTGAAGACAACATATGCATCCATTTTTTTGTGGAATTTCAAAACCCTTAACCTTATATTTCAGTACTAATTTTTATTCACACTTTTATTCATTATCCTTTCCTAGCTGGTCAGTAGACCTACTTACATCACCACCTCCACAAATAGGTATACCTACGATCGCTGATTGTGCCCTCAACTGGCAGCCGAAAGCTGGACAAAGGCGGCTGATTGTAATTTTGGCGATAATGCATCCCGCAACTCCCCGGAAACGGAAAAGCGTCAGATATTTCATGCGGACTGGTTTAAAGTTGAAAACTTACGCGTAGGAACACATATCGAGCCACGAATACACTAATCAAATACTGCATCAGTTCAAAAATTTTCGACACTGGTAAAACTAATGTGCATGTTGTAAACTTAGGGTTCTCACTAACAAAATTAAAAATGTTACCACCTATCCTATCCTATCGTCAAAGTTGAATAACTCAAAAACCGTTCAACAGATTTTCGTGAAACATAAATAAGAACTATCGCAAACAAATCTACTTTCAAACAGAGAAAACTCATTCAAATTGGTCCACTCATTTGAGAGTTACATAGCCACATAAAGACGTATATTATTATTATAAGATAGGTTTCGAAATTAGACGTTTTTTAGTGTTTCTAATAGCGTATTAAAAAATGACACGGAAATCAAACGATATTTTAGCTGTTATAAACTCCCGTATGTTTAAGGACATAAGCCACAATCGGACGCTTGCTGCCGCTTGTTTTCGGACACATTACGGTTGTCGTAATATTTATTTAGGGTTTTATGGGCTGATGTGAAATTATCCGGAATTTATGACAATGCCCGGCCATTATTTATAGATTAACGCTATAATAATACGCGAACGGATGTTATGGCAACCCTACAATTATTTTGGGTCGTTGCCCTCTAATTTTACTGACCTAAAATGTGTATTTTTTCATTAATATTTTACATAGGCAAATTATTATTTATAAAACCACAAATAAATATAAATTTATGCCGTTTTTTGTAATTTTCATGAAAAAAATAATATTTTGAAATCGTCCTGAAATAGTCGTTTTGACTATTTCCTAATATACCTACTAACGCAAAAATAAAAACTTTGCTTCCATACAAAAAAATATTAGGAATCTGACAGGGGCGCGTGTTTTTCCATATTTCGCTAAATAGCTGAGTATTGACTTAGTGTGATAAATCGAAACTTTTTTGCTCCAATTCCATTAATTCCTTATGGATTTCAGATATTTTATTTCAAGATAATCTACTATTCGTCAACGAATAAGAAATCACCCTTTATAAACATAAATAAAAAAAGAGAAAAAATATATTCATTGTTCTCTTCTAAAACTTTTCTTAATTGACACTCAGATAAAATATGAAATAAAAAGAACGTCCTTAATCGCTTCTTTTGCCAACTTTTGCCGTCCTGACAATTATAAATGACATTTGAATAGGAAACTGAAAGAAATACTTTAAGAAAATAGCTAAAAAATTAAAATATGCTGACGAATTCAAATGATGTGATATGCAAATGATAACGATTCCTTCCTAATTGCTTTTTAAAATTATTATTTATCTGTAATTCATTGAGTTTCTGGTTACTGGTATAATCTGAGAAGATTTGGAAGCTTCTCATATTGGGGTTAGCCACTACCCAAGTAGCATTTCGAACTGTATAAAGGCTGTAGTATAAAATAATTTTACACTTAACGCTGTATTAGATCGCTGTATAAAGGCTGTGTAGCGGGCTACACAGACATTCTAATTCCAAAAGGGGCCCCAAATTAGACAGCCGTGGGTGTACAAACAGCTGGTTAACGGCTGTACTATCGCAGTACTAAGGCTGGCTTAAGGCGTAATTAGACACCATTATACAGCGATAGTTCTTCAAATAAGAGATTTTTATTCTTACACGGAGCCTAAGGTTGACTAAAGGGCTTTAAATTATCGTTCAAACTTTTTGTTACTCCATAATGATAGTTTTGTGTGAACTCTGCAGCGCACCAGACTTCCCATTTTGTGAAGTGAATTTTATGGTACATATCGGTAAGTATTCATTTTCAATTTATCTGTTGTTATTTTGCTTGCGGCTTCTACTTCTCCGTGAAAGTGTATATGTATTATTAACAAAAAACTCACGCGCCCTTGAAATAAATACATAATGATCAAAAATTAAATAATGTTGGAAAATTCAGAGTACTACCAGTCGTTACAAATCAACCTAAAATCGATTCTGACATTCAAATATGCTTTTCTATTGACAATTTACTAATTCTATTGCATATTATGTCTTCGAAATTTACTAAGTTAACGACAAAAATATTTGGTGTATAAATTCATAGGTTAGTTTTTAATGGCGTCCTAACTTAAACAGCCATGGCTCTTCAAAACTTCGAATAGGAAGCTATTTGCTGAATTATGGCCAAATTTTAGAATGCATGACAGCTTAAAGAGTAGTCGTTTCTGTATATCGGAATTTATTTACTCCAGCGGCTGCTTAGAAGCGAAAACCAAGTCCATATAACCCGTGTACACCGTTCACAATATGGCGGATAAACGAGTAACCTGTTTAACCCTTTGGAAACACTTTTGGAAGAATTATCTTCTCCTGTGATGCCATAAGAGCACTAACGGCTGAACTATAGGTTAAACCTACACTCATAGTGTTGGATTAAAAAAAAAGAGTACGATTAAACTCTTACGCAGCCGAAGGAGTGTTTCTACACCGTAGTAAAGACCCTGGCTGTATAGGGGTTTCCGAAATGACCATTAATCAGCTGTTATCAAGCCATATATGATGGCTTTACAACAGAGTAAGTTTACACCAATATCCAGCAAACAGAAAAAATCAATGCTGTTTAACAGAATGGAGCTGTGAAAGAGTGTAAACTAAGAGCTCTATCCAGTCGTTAGGCAGCTCTAGTCGTCAAATTCTGCTTATGGTATATTTTCACACTAGATGCTGTCTATAAACAATTTCCGATGCTCTTTAAAAGCAAAAAGTAATAATTTCGCCAGTATACAGCCCTTAACCAGCTGGACTGTATAAGACTACCAAATCTTGCTCTAATACAGCTGGAGACATTTTTGTACTATCTTGTCCATCGACTATACAGTCGTCAGCTGTTAAAGAACTGTATATTGGATTTTTTTTCAGCCTAAATGTTACTTGGGTAGCCCCACAACTTCCAACTCCCCTCGCTTCTTCCACACATCTTTATCCTGGGTCACTCCCATCCAGTCACCACGTCCTGCCTCCTTCTTGGTCGGCCGCGACCTCTACCGGCGTTTGTGGCAATCTTTGCCCACTTTTCCGGGTGTAAGTGGAAGACATAGAACTGTTAAAGTATATCAATAAATTACTATCAAATGAATTGGGGCTACTTTGTCCTCATAATAAAGAAGACGGCTAAGTAAACGGAAACTCCATATATTATACTTAGCTACCTGTGACTTACGAGGGCAGTACTGTGGTTTTATATGTATCTATTGTACTTTTACCGAATATACAGTACAAAGAAGATATTTAAAAAATATACGTGTATGAATAATATGGTAATAAATCGTCACTGCAATATAATTTTCCAGTTGTCCTACCATTCGACAAGCCGTGAAACCAGGTTGATTATTTGAGGAGCGTATTGCGAGTTAATGAGAGTATTCTGTAATTGGTCTCTGGCAGTTGTCGTCCGTTCGACTCGCCAATTAACGTTCGGATTTATTGCACCCCGATGCCAGGGCCGAATTGGGTAGTTGTCGGAGGTTCGGGACAAAGGAAACTCAAAAATTAGGAAAACATCATGGGTATAGGTATAGGTGAAATACATAAAAATATGAAAAATTAATTTGATTAATTGATCATTCCAAACCTCATATTCTAAAACGCCGCCGTTTCAAAATTTGCTAATAACTTATTGTGCACGAACTAAAGGTGAATTGTCCCGTCCATAGACGCAGCAACCCCCGGGACACAATTCAGGAAACGCTTAACTATCGAGGACTTGCATTACCCTCTCGGTCTCACTTCTAACTCTTTCAGAAAGACAGATTTTATACTAAAGTCCTGATTCTTTATTCTTTTCACATAAGACCCTCGAGACCACCAAATTTTTAGGTTACCCAACGCCCTTTTACCAATTAACGTCGCGTCACCGACAAACTCCCTAAGGGCGGTCCCTGATGTTTGTCCCTACCAGGCTGGTGATTGGATAAACAAGAAATTGAATTGTGGAAGTTTGCACACCTGCGCGCCACCGCGACGTGATTTTTATTCTTTGCCACTATTTACAGTTTAGCTGCGACATTGCTTTACCGATTGGTAGGTGTTTAAAAGTTATAGTTTTCTTTGCGATTGCTTTTGTTGTTAGGAAAGCACTTTACTTATTATAAGACTAATTTGGTACATTTGGAATATTAGAAAAGGATTTCCCTTAAACATGGTTATTATATTAACCCGAACCTTTTTACAATAGGTCTTCTTTTAATAGTAGATGTTATCCGGCTGAGAAGAGCATCCTTTTAAAAAAAGTGAGTCTGTGTGTAACCATAAACTATAAATTGGTGAAATATAAAAGATAGGGATATATAATATTTAAAATCAATTTAAAGTTAATGGAAATAACAAGAACAAAAATGCGCAAAGAATTACTCCAAAAATATATACCGGATTATTATAAAATGTCTGGCAATATTTTAACTGTGGCTTCTACTCATCAAACTGAACAACTTTCCCCAAGAAACTTATGGCCAAAAAGCAAAAAAAATTTGGACTTCCTATACAAAGTTTATCAAACAGTAGACGGATTTGTATGAAGAGTCCAATTTTTTTTTGCTTTTTGAGTATGAGTTTCTTAGGGAAAGTTGTTCAGTTTGATGAGTAGAAGCCACAGTTAAAATATTGCCATACATTTTTTTGTCACCTGTATTTTTCATAGCATTTTTTTTTCACGTCATACAATTAAGTAAACTGCCAGCATTTCCATAGATATAAATAACGCATTTTAGAAGAAAAAGAAGTTTCTATATCTATAAGCTTTTCAACAAGAATTTCAACCAATATTTCAACTAAATATTGCAGTAACTTTAAAATTGGAACGACTTTTAAACGTCAAATTCCTTTTAAGTCCTCACCGAGTGCTAGCTACAGATTCTGTCGCTTGCGAGGATGAGTCTCTACAGAAAGAGATTTATTTCACACACCCCGCGCTTGTGGGGGTCACTGAGGGTCACTGGGGGTCAATGAAGCCCAGTGGGCTGGGTGACTCTGGACATTTTAATTTTTATTCCGTAACGTAGAAACTTCATATTAATAATGGTTTGAGGTACTTCCTTAATGTTTTACACAAGTATTTATCAAGTTTAATTCGGTACACGACGCACGAGTTAAATAATTATATTATGAGGTAATTAAGATTTCTATCTGAGAATTTCTAATTGATTTTGTTTAAATTAAGAAAACAAAACACTTTAATCTCAAATGAGTTACTTGCACAATAAATAACTAATAAGTTTTAGGCGAAATGTGGTTCGATGAAAAATCTCTCTGACATAAGGACCGAGGCCCTCAACTGGACGGGGTTGATAAGTGGTTGTATTACTGAGCCTTTGAAACTATATGCCTTTGTTGAAAGGCTCTGCGCTTTTGTGGCATTCCCGAGGGCGGTGTCTATGGAATATGAGGGTTATGTGCTATTCATTTGTTCTCTTTTACTTTATTTTGAGCTTCGCTTATCAACCTGGAACCAGCCCACCGACAGAAGTCGACAGAAAGACGTACAAACTATGTGCATCTAGTTCTAAACTGTAGCGACAAGAAAAATCTTTCCATACAAGATACACCTTGTATAGGTAGGTAATTGCGGAAAATATTGGACTTTTTACACAGACTTTTTTCTTTAACTCATATACATACTCGTAGATTACCATACAGATTTTAACAAAAGCCATTTTTTATTTAAAATATAAATCTCATCATATTCTCATCCTATAAAAGATTACTTATAAACAAACCAAGACATGCTCAAACGTATGGTACAAATGATAAGAGAATGTATTACTAACTTCACATTTTATGAATTTTAGGAACAGATGGCGTACTTTAACTGTTAATCCATGCATAAGCTTATAGATTCAGGGTTTTCCACGAGTTCCTATGGAATGTTGGAATGAATGAATGTTGAATGTTGTTGTTCCTAGACACTTAACCTTTGGGCTTTCTATTGCTTGTTTGTGTGTTGGCTTTATAAGCCTGCCAAGTGATGGTATACGAAATTCACTGACAGAGCAGGAGTCCTTTTCTAAGTTATAGCAACGACCATCGCGCTTGGCGTCGCTTTTCAAGTCATCTCCTTCTTTGTGTTGTTATAAATGAGATCTGCTTTTCAGGAACTGATTTTAGCATTGTTCTTTCATTCAAAATAAAAAATATATTAAAATTTGGTAACTTAGAAGCATCGCCGAGTTTTCTTTGTTATCGACCATAATGAATTTTCCATAGAATAAAATACTTTGTAAAAACTACAATTTTTTTTTGCGCTTTCTTCATACAACTATGCTGTCAACTTTCTTCATAAAACCGCTGCTTTTTTATCACTCGGGGCAGAAATTCTATCTCAAGGAGAAACTGTTCAATTGAGAGAACACATGTGCGTGTCAAACTGAATATGATGGATGATTAGACCTCCCCCTCTCCGGAGCCTATAATATTACCACCCCCCCCCCCTCCCGCCTTCACCGCGCAGGATTTCCTGTGCAGGAAAATTGACTTCGTGTCCTGAAGTAAAAATGTCAGTCTTATATTTAGATGTTTATTTTCGAGGCGTCTTTTTTTTCATTTTCATCACGTCATTTTTCTTTAAAAAGCCTACACTTAAAATGATGTTAGAGGAAGGTTTTACTTAGGTATTAAATTAATCCTGTCACGAACTAGAAAAAGCTCGATTTTGGATAATTTAGTTTTCCTGTCCCTTTCGCGTTAAATTATAGCGAGTAAAAAAATATCGATTGAAAATTATGTGTAAAAACATCTGCTTAAATTAAAACTAATTTTATTTAAAACATTTTTAGCAGTTTTTATAAGTAAGTATGAATCATCATGTATTTTTCTAAATTTGTAATCATGACATAAATTTTAGATTTGGGAAATAATAAAGATGTGTTTAAATCAAAAATTAAAATATATGTACCTATATCGCATTCGTTGCTCAGACAAGTTTTGAGTGCTTGTATATTTATAACAAATAAATTAATTGAATCTCAAATTGTATCTCTATTTCATTCATATTTATTTGTTATTTATTTTTAGCCGGCTTCAAAAAGTAAGATTGTCAGTTCGTCATATATGTATTTGGGTTGTTCGCGATTTTAATGAGGACCACTTCACTGCGGTTTTCACTGGGATGATGTAATTTATACTTGCAAATCTATTTTGAACTGACATCCGCTATTTGACCCCTTGCAAAATGTTTTTATCAATAAGATTTTCCATAAATATTTAAGCTCTCGTTTTAAAACTATTAAATACACTTCAAATTGCTAGAACGCAGAGCACCACAACATAAACCTATCCGTTTTGGACTTTTTAACTATTAAAATTTGAGTGCGGTAAACTAAGTGTATAAATGTGCGATTTTTATTATTTTTGCGCATGAGTGCGTTATGAAGCGTACATTACAGTGTTCCTTTACTGGCTTGTGCAAAAATTCTAAACAAGATAGGTTTATATGTCGCCTCATCTTCGTCTTCTCAAAGTTCGCTGAAACTTCGCCTTATCAAGATGCCGCACGAACCGAGAGATGAAACCGTAGGAGTGGTTGTCTTCTCATGTTCCATGTTCTGTACTAGCAACTAAAGGAATTGCACACTTAGAAACCCTGAAGTGAAAGCTCGAATATCGATAATACCGATATACCTACTCATATCACACAAGATAAGTTCGGGAATCTCGTGATTGCTCAAGTCGTGTTTGTCTCAGTTTCTGTTTAATGAGGGAATTCTTATCGCCAGCCAAAACTTCACAGTGGCTTCTGCTAATAACTCTGAATTTCCCCAAGGAACCTATGGTACCAAACTTATTAAAAAATCTTGAATATCTCATGAAGCGTTATAGCCTTATATCTTTGTTCGGACTTGTTTCCTTCCTTGGTGAGTAGTTGGCGAAGAAGAAGACAACCTGGACTCGTTACACTCAGATATTTCTATTTTCCCACACAAAATTATAACAGTGACGTACGAAGGTATAGTTCCTTAGTTTCTACCGGAAGCCGAAACAGACATAGCTACCAATAACTAATAAAGTTATACTAATTTGATCAGCTCCAATTTTACATAGGAGGTTCAAATTTGTTTTTATGCGATTTGATTACATGCCCTTGTAAATTTTGGTGAGTGATAAAAGAATGCCCTGTAGGGTTCCAATCACCCACCCCCACCTTACCATCTAAACATCTTTAGGCAGACTCTTGTTCTCAGGTCTTTGTTCTCAAGGACCGCAAGGACTTTGTTACGCAATCTTACTTTCCTGAGAATTAGGACTTTAGTTCATTCTTGAAGTCAAAATGGAATGATTATAGAGATCTCAGAGTTACAATAGTAATAATGCTGAATTGTTTATCACTGGAATTCAGCAAAATGTACCAATTAATTCAAACAATAGATTTCTCGATTCTGATTTCCCGAAGGTGCTAAATACAAGATCTGCCTGAATTTCACTTTCACTCGCTTATCAGTTAAATAGCTTTTAATCTAAATGATTTCAAATGGATGGTCTCTTTTATTAGTTAGGTCGTAATATATATATAGTGAAGGTTCAAAAACAACTGCAATAATAGGTCTCTATATTATAGAGATAGAAGGTGTTTTTTTTATCGCGGGTGTTCAATCCAGGGTATTTATTGTTCGGGTAAAATGTGCCAACTTTTGTTATACCAATTTTTAAATAAACATGTACCTACTTTTCCTCCTAATCGATCGTTGAATTGAGAATACAATGTTTTTCAACATTTGTGTTTGTCACATTTGATCCCATGTAGATTCCAATAATAACATTGTTCACATCCACCATCAAAATAAGCGTCTTGTATATTCTCTTAAAATATACAGAGTCACTTTTCATTCGCTAATAGGAAACTGAGTTAGAGCATATACAATAGAAGCAAAAAATAATGAGTTCCCATACATTTCTTCTCAATAACTGATCACGAAAAATATTTAGTTTTGCTCCGAATGTATAGTAACATCTATCAGTTCCCCCTCGTTATACGTAGTAAATGACTAAAACATTTTTAAGCAACCATAATGTGTTTGTCGCTGGCAGCCTTGGTCATCAAACCTTTTTTGAATATTATATGTTTTTATATTTCCCTTTTAATATTTTTGATAGTTAATGTTTTTTGAAGCAGTCTGTTGCCTGTCAGGGCTCAATAAAGGTGTAAAAGTCTCCTAAGTCTTTTCCCTGGTGTTCCACCTAACCCTCATTAGGCAGGCGACCCTAGGACTCCACCGTGGTAATAATCTATTTCATTACCTACATACATAATTACATTAAATTCCCAAGAAATTCATAAATTTTAATTAACACGAATCACTTAAGCCTATAGGGGCAGCCAAACCTGTCCCCAATCATTTTCAGTATTCCTGTATCCAATAAATAATAAAATATAAAAACCGGATTTATACTACCACCTCCATGGCCTTCATTGAATTTACGAATAAATCCTCAGTTCCCATAATGTCGGCCTTTCCCCGTAGCAGGCAGAAATCGTGATAATGACGTTACGTGCCAAAATGCGAAAACCACGTGAAAATTAATTTGCGAGTAAGCGGCTCTGATATTTCTTGGTAATTCTCGCATCCCTGCGCAAGAGAGTAAGTAAATGAACAACATACATATGTCAGTTGGCGTGTTTAATGATGTGTGTTATACAGGACGGCTTTTTGATATATTATGAAGACGTAATCTTTGGGATTAATTATCTCCAAATTTTACATACTTGAATTAATTATTTCGAAATATTTCTATGTAATTTATTTAATGTGCCAAGTCATGGCTAGGTTAAAGGGTTTCTTACCTGTATTTGTAATTGTGATTTGTTAAATCGCTTAAGGTTAAATTTCTGCTAAGCTATACCTACAATATAGATATACATATAAAATACAAGATTAGTTTTAGTTGAATAGAAACAAAAAGTAATAGATTACAAAAGAGTTTTACCATTTTATTATATAATGTACGAGTAGTTACGCATATGTAAACTGTTTGCTCCTGAAAAGTAAAAAATAAATCACTTGATTTACCCCCAAACCGCCGATCGTACAAAACATTTCCACCATCACAAAAGCAAAGCACGCGAATAAAAGGCGTGTGAGGGGTTTGCAGTACGTGATTCGAATCTTGGAGCCACTATATTAGTCAGGTAAATAATTTTATCGATGGTAAGGGATTTTTACCAATGGTTACGTCGTATTGATAGGTACATACGAGTGTGCAATCGGTTCTAAAAGAATAACTAATTCAAAACGCATAGATGTTCTTTGTCATACTTTTGATAAGAAAATAACGCATTTATTTCCCTGCTACAGAAGTCATAGCGTGCACCTACACTATACTTTGTCTTTTTGTATTAGACGGAAGTAGAAAAATACAAAAGATATGTGACAATTTTTCAATGAATAATTCAAATTGATGTTTTCCTCAAGTGAGTCAAATTGTAATAAAATAAATAGAGGTTTTATTCTTTATAAAGCCTTGTTAAGTTACTAAAAGAACTATATCAGTAATTAGTCAGGACTGGATAACTTTGTAAAGGGTTTTTGTTTTCATATTTGAATTTAGGTTTTAGGAGAAAGTTGCCTTGGATATGAAAAGGATAAAAAAAGTAACCTGCGATCTGGACGTGAACACCAAATATCACTACCCCAGTTCTTCCCGTTGGATAAGAAAAAATAGAAAGAAATAAAGAAGAACAAAAAGAAGGAAAGTGCCAAAAGTTTGCAACCACAGATCGTTTAAATAAATAAATAAATAATATCTGGGACAAATCACACATGGTCATCTGGCCCCAAACTAGGATTCCCTGTATCTTGGGAACCAGAGAGTGATATACATACACATATATTTTTTAAATACATACATATATAGATATAATACACCCAGACTCAGAGCAAACAATTCTGCTCATCACAGAAAAGTTTGCCCTGTGTGGGGATCGAACCCACGACTCTCGGATCAGAGGTCAGGATCGCTAACCACTTAGCCACCGAGTATTTTTTTTTGTTTTTGAGTTCAGTTTGTTTCTCTTTTGTCAACTGCTAAAAAACTATGATTGGCACATTTGTTTGTTCCCGATTATTCCGGAAACTGAATAAACAGTGATCCTGCATGTAACTGTTTGTTGTACGTATTACCTACCTGCCTGTACACCTGTAGGTCTAGGTCCAAACAAATCAGATCAAACCGGAATGCCTAACAACGGCTGCTCATAAAAACATCCAAAAACAAATTCGCCCAAATTAAACCAGTAAATAACTTAAAACGGGCACAAGAACGCAATTTCGTGCGCAAACCCTCTGTATAAATTGTATAAATAATACGAATTGCTGAAGTTGGGGTATTAAAGAAGACATGTTGTTAAGGTCAAGGTGTATGTTAACAGACTTTAAAAGAACAGTTGTTAATTTTAATAGAGTGTAAGAAAAAAGTGTAGCAAATACTTTAAGGCGGGGGTACACTTTAATTCAGGAAACTGATCAATTTTTGTTCTATGAATTTACTGAAATCGCGATATAAATCAATTAGCTGACAGGAAAAATATTATAGGTACTGTAGAGACTATATAGGCTAGGAATTAGGCCTGCATAGGCTTGTATAAAAAGTAAATACGACGTTGATTCAAATATTTGAAATAGAATAGAAAACAAATGTATTGACAGAGTTTTAAGTTTGTACCTCGCCCCGAGTGTATGTTTATGTAAAAACGTATAAAATAAAATATATAAAAGAATTCAACGAGTTTCGATAAATAGAAGATCCCTACAGTACCTAAGCTATGAGTTAATTAGTTTCACGACTGAAATCACAACTTGTATTGCCGTCACTGATATAGGTCACTTGTCACTGATAAAAAAAATTTAAAAATTAATTATTTATTTTATTTATTATTATATACTATTAGAAAATAAATTTTATGTATGTCATACAAAGATGGTCAACTGTTAGGTATTTTTATCCGGATTATTTTTAGATTCTTTCAAGAAACCACAGTTAAGCCACAATTTAAATACCTTGAATTTCTTAAAACCTACACCGAAAATTTAGTCGACATCGCCTTAACAATGGCAACCGCATGATTTATTAAAAGGAACAGACTCTCGAGATGGATGCCACTAACACAGCTGATAAGCTGGCTATGAAATTGTATCAGTACCTTCCGCCCGAGATACTTAATCTGGAAGTGACAGAGATTATTTAATTTATACGAATTTTGAAATAAAACAAAAGACAGGTTTCAAAAACAAAAAAGTGTTTTGAAGAAGTGAGTGAAACGTTGAGTGTACAACTTTCGAGTGGTAGGAACTTTGTACTAGGTAGAAAAAATATGACGATTTAAAAGTATGTGTAAAACATTTACTTAAATAAAAAAGATTTTTGATTTTGAAGGTTTTTGTATATGTGATAGTAAAAATGAGTCCACTAGAAAGTTGGTGTCTCCTCAGAGCTTTTATTGTCTTATATGTATTTTTAGGTACCTTTCATCCCTGAACTTTGGTATAAAATAATCGATGATGAAATGGCAAAAATATCCAAGCGTATATATTTTATTGTTTGTTTATATTTATTACAAAAACCTGTAAAGGTGAGTTTTCGCAGGAGACGTGCAAGTAGCAACTTAATGGCCCTGCTGAAAACCAGCGATGGACTGTGTTGCCCTAGAGTGCAGCATTTGCTGAGTCGAGGACCGATTTTTGACCCATACACAAATTAAATATGTTGTTTCTATGTTTTTAGTTACATATATTTTGTTATTTTATTCCTAACATGTTATTTGTGATGCCAGAAATAAAGAATATATATGTCTATAGTAAAGGTTCCTTGCGAAAAAATACTGTTTCAAAATTAGCTATAAGTTTAAAACGTAGTCTATGTTTCCAAAACAATGTTTTGTTAAATTGCTCACTAAATCGTATCGTATGTCCGAAATCAAACAAACGCTCCATTTGACGGCAGATCTATTTGCACCAGTGTCCCAATGAAGCCTGGCAAGTGTGGACACCATGTTAAATTAACCTGCGACTCGGCAATTGGATGCACAAACTAGGTGCGGTGCACTGCGGGTACGCAGTGAAGTGGATGGTAGTCGGTCTATCACGGCCATTAAGTGAGACGCATTGATGAGTTCAGTTGATGAATGAATCACAAATGTGTTGCCAGCTTTGGTGTTAGAAATTACCATTTATACAGGCTATATGGTGTCACGGAAAAGGTGAGGTAAAAAAATATATGCTTGTATAACATACTTGCAAGATTACAAATACTTGTGATAGGTAACACAAAACGTATCATCTTTTTATGTGAAAATCTCAAATATTTACTGACCGTCCTAAGTAGTTAACTTTGCACCTCCTATAAAATATAATATAGTTAGGCACATAGCTCGTAGAACAGGTATTAAAGTTCTCGAGTGGCGACCGCGCACCGGAAGACGTAGCGTGGGCACGCTTTCCACTCGGTGGACCGATGACCTGCCTGGTGAAGGTCGCGAGAAGACGCTAAATGCGGAGAGCGCAAGGCCGGTCTTTGCAGAAATCCTTGGAGGAGTCGTAGAAGAAAAGGAAAGTAGGAAAGCAGGAAAGCAGTGGACGTCTTTCCTCTGATATGATAATGATATGATGAGTCAGTAGGTACATACTAAACTGAGTGCTTCTTGTTCTTTAGTACTTACATGACATAAACTATAATAATTACAATTTAAATAGTTGTGTATTTTTGTTTCTAAGATAGTTGTGATTAGATTCAGGCCTCCAGTAAGGTGACTACTATACTCAACTAGTACTTAGTTGAGTGTGCAAAGTCCATATATTAGAAATTAATAAATAGATAGAAAAAAACGACTTAAAAATGTGTAAAGCATCTACAAAATAAAACATGTTTGAGTCTGACCTTACCATCAGGTGATATAATGCAACGGGCCTATCAATTGTGGATTAAAAACACTTCCATAAGCTGTACAGATAAAATATCATATAAATCACTTCAACAGCATTAATTATCGACCTTAATATAAGCAACACTGATCCCAGAATCCGCAAACACGAAAAGCTAATTTAGATAAAACAATTACAATTCTACGCCCGTTATTTGGAGCGGACGTCCGGACATAATCCGTTGAAAGGACAAAGGTCCGTTGTATAAATACCACTAGTACTTAAAGGCTTCAGGGTGTATGACCTGAGTTCGGCTGAGTGTCCAACAAAGAAGAGATACGAAGAAAACACCAAGACGAAAAAACCTAGATATAATGTTCCCGAGGTATGGGAAAATCCCCGGGTCCATGACAATCATGGTACTATTACTAGAACTACACCCCGGACACTTAAAACAAACTGTCACGATGTTACTGTATAAACATATTTGTTACTACATAAACAAATGACAATTTCATATGCAAAAATGTGTATATTGTGTGGCTTTTATACAAGCAACTAACACAGGAACTTGCACGCGTTAGGAGCTGTGTTTTCCCGATGTTCGAAGGAACGTGATGTAGCGACTTCTTCAATACTCGCCACAAACTATCTACAATGCGCTATCGAAGTTTCTTCGGTCGCATACGACTTCCAGCATATCGCCTTGAGTGGTAGTGGCACCATTAAAGTGGTTCCTTGAGAAAAGTTATTCAGTTCATTATAAGAAGCTACATTTAAGGGAAATATTTGACCCGTCATAGAAGCGTGCTGCTTCTCTGGTGAGGATCTGCCTTTACACTGGTAAAACAACCTGGAGCTAAGCTAAGCTAAGCTAAAGGTGTAAGCCAATTCGTGCCCAACTACCGCCTGACGCAATTAGTTTTTGGAATGAATTCGAACAAATTCGGTTTTCGAACGTTTAATTAATGTCGACTGAAATGAGAAGTTAAACTGTTTTCCGAAATCTACTTTTAATTGAAGTACAAATATTTAAACCGAAATTATTTAAATTCCAACTGTGACATTCCACAATGAGCAAAATGCTGGGAAGAAATTTCTATTAAAAATAATTTGTCATTTTCTGTTAAGCCTATATTTTACAAATATTTATTATTCTTATTATTATTTCTCCGATAGGTAGACATAATGGGCTTTCGACTATCTTATTGATACACCAACCAAACAATATTTCGCTTATTCGTTACCGAAAACTGTGAGGTTAGCGACCTCTCAGCGAACTAGTTTCAATTATCATTCGAGTATTAAATTGAAGGTAATTCACCCTCTAGTTCCTTGACTCAAAAAGGCTACTTGAAATGATCTTATTGTTCTATGATTCTAGAGAGCCGAGACTCCCTTGAGCCTGGCTCTTCAATTATAAAATAATAAGAATTAAATTAAAAAAAACCATATTTGTATCTATGATAAGATACAAGTGAAGCTATATAGGTATAGGTATAGGTTAGGGCGGGCTGTTTTCCGCAACCAGGCGACCATTGCGCCCATTTTGCGTGATAGGCCGGCATCACTGCCAGCCCAGCTCCTCTAAGAAGTCCAGTAGCGACCTGGGGTTGCTGACGACTTCCTGAAGTGACCTCGGGTCACCGAGGTGCGCGAACCTGTACGATGCTACCTCTCCGCATTCCAGCAGGATATGAGCAGCAGTTTCCTCAGCTTCCATGCATGCTCGGCACAGTGGGCTGTCTGTAACACCCAAGGTGAACAAGTGTTTGTTGTAAGGTCCATGTCCAGTGATAGCAGCAACAAGCTTGCGTAGCTGATTTCTCTCAAGTCTTAGAAGCTTTCTGGATAGGCCGGGATTTGTAGCTGGTAAAACCAACCTTGCCTGACGGCAGGTCTCTAGGTTCGACCAATATTCGTTGTGTCTGTTCCTAGTGCGTTGACGGAGTACGGATCTCGGCCAGTTTGATGAAAGTGGGATGATGGGTTCTGGCCCTACCGCCGCTTGTCCCAACCCCCTCCTGGCTAGCTCGTCCGCCCCGTCATTGCCGCGTGAGTTGCTGTGACCCTTAATCCATTGTAGAGTGATGTCACTGTAGTGACATAGCTCTGACAACTTACGGTGACACTCCAGTATGAGCCCCGACGTAATTGTGCTACTCTGCAGGGCTTGTAGTACTGCCCTGCTGTCGGAGAGGATACGAATCGGGTAGTCACGTACCTTCCTTGCAGCAATCTCATCCGCCGCCGTAATGATACCCATGCATTCGGCTTGGAAGACCGTAGTGTGTTCTCCAAGGGGCTTGGCTATGAAGATGTTTAGGTCCTCGGAGAAGACGCCATATCCGGTGCCTGAGCCTGTTTTGGAGCCGTCGGTAAAGATCCGAAGCTCCTTCAGGTTCTGACTCTCCCAGGGGTCCTCGTAGAGTTGTATATTGTATTTTTTGTCAAATACGTACTGTTTTGGGATCCTGTCCTGTGTAGCCATGAACAGTGGCTCCTCAGTGGTAATTTCGTTAAGAAGCTCCGCGTGGGGAGTTCTGTCCGTGCTCCAGAGTGAAAGTAGCCTCAGGCGTGCGGCCGCAGTTGCTGCTTCTTGTTCAATAAAGAGATGCAGAGGGGGCAGATCCATGATGGTTTCCAGGGCAGCAGTTGGAGTTGTCCGCATGCACCCCGTTACCGCCATGCAAGCCATCCTTTGAAATCTTTGCAGTTTACTTACGACGGTTGTTTGTCTGGTTCTTGGCCACCAGACAACCGCGCCGTAACATATCATCGGCCTTATTACCGCTGTGTAGAGCCATAGCATGATTTTCGGGGAGAGACCCCACTTTCTACCTACCATTCTACGGCACTGCCACAAGGCAATAGTTGCTCTTTCTATTTTGTTGTCTAGGTGGTGACTCCAGTTCAGTTTGTTGTCCAGTGTCACGCCCAAATACTTAACTTTAGTGGACAGACAGAGTTCAGTGTTGAAAAGCTTAGGTAGTTGGTAATTACCTAGGTTTCGTTTATTGGTGAATAGGACCAGTTCCGTTTTAGCTGGATTCACGGACAGTTCATATCCGCGGCACCAGCGCTCCACGATCCGGAGTGCAGACCGAGTCAGGTCGCAGACTATGTGGGCAAATTTACCTGACACGAGGATAGCCAGATCGTCTGCGTATCCTATCGTATGGAAGTGGTTGTTGTTCAAGATAGTAATCAGGTCATTTACCACCAGGTTCCATAGGAGAGGCGAGAGGACGCCTCCCTGCGGGCACCCTCTCGCGACAATGGCTCCGCCGTCTTCCTTGTTCGTTTGCTTAATTACCCTTTGTCAGAGCATGTTTTCGATCCAGTCCGTAATGGTTGCGTTGACTCCATGCTTTTGGAGTGCCGCTCTCATGCTACTAAAGTTTGTCTTGTCGAAAGCACCCTCTATGTCAATGAAGGTCCCCAGGCACATAGACTTACTTTGTATTGCTGTCTCAATCCTGCTGTAGTGATCAAGTGAAGCTAATAAAAGAGTGTAGAAATAATAAATCATTGGTACAACGTACATATTGTTTGAGGCTGTAAAGGCCCTCGACCTTTGACCTAGCAATCAACCGCACTAAGCCACGAGTTTTTGGCGGGGGGTCCAAAAAGAGCCCTGTATCTCTTTTTGGACCCCCCGCCAAAAACTCGTTTGACAGTTCTATCATTTAATTAACTTTTGGGACGCCAAAAACGAATATATCCGCCACAGGTATGATGTACGATGTACGACATCAAATGAGGCAACTGGGGGCTGAATAACTTTTGTCTTTGACGAGGCGTTCAAAAGGTTAATATTATTTGTAACTGTCATTGAAAACGTTTACAATTAAAATAAAGGAACACTCACAAAGTAAAACAGACACACAAAAAATTAAAACCATTTTAGGTACCACAATAAATACTTTAACTTTATTTGCGCTGCGCGGGCAGTGAACGAAAATATCGTGGGATTACAGTAACAGTTCGAAACAGGGTCGTACTAAGTAAGGGGGAGGGGGGACGTGACAAAAAAGGTTTTAATTCTACCGAGTGGAAAGTACCCGGCGAAATAAGTAAGCAAATGAGTTTTATTGCACCGCAATAACATCAAAATACGGTTTAATGGAGTGGAGAAGTTTTATATATTTTTTATACATTTTTTATTAAAAAATAAATCTCGAGTACATATTATTCTGCGAAATTAGAACAAATGTGGACTACATAGTGACCCAGAAACTGTATAAAGAGAGAGGAAACCTTGAACCCCTAGTCAAGCAATGTCACTGAGTACGCTCCCAACTCAACGACAGACGTAATCTACCGGCCTGGAGCCCCTAATCCCTCGAAATTTAATTCAAATTAGCACAGTACCACTTTGGGCGCTGGGCCTCTTATCTGACGTCATTCTGAGACAGACCCAAGGAGAAAATTGGTCCTGGGGGAGGCCCTTTATTATAAGTAAGGATGCCTCCGTGGAAAGGCTAGCTCTTTCCGCCATTTTAAATTTATGTTGCTCTGCGAATGTAGGTTTTATGCGTCTACTGCGACCGCTTTAACTTAATTTATTCGTTGAAAGATAATGCTGTTGATAAAAGCTGTAAGATTATTTTTATCGGGATTATTTCGTCTTATTTGCCTGTTTTCTTAATTTTTAATTTTAATTCCCTATTCCCTATAGCCTACACCCCGTTGCCTATCCATCTGTCCTTCCTTTAGATGAGTATCTTTGAACCATGATAAGTTGAAGGTAAAATTTTTCAAGTGTATGAGCCATTATAGCGTTGTGCTAATCAGTAATAAAAATAAAAATGAAATTGTAACACAAACATACAAGCTGCAAACGTGGTGCGACAGCTCTGCTTGGGTAGCGAATGCGACGTAAACAAACTGAAATTCGTGCAATCTGTAACGTTAAACAAAAATAACAAAAACAATCAACGTGTGTACCGGACTAGAGCTAACGATATCGAACTGAACGAAAAAAAAAACTTTTGGTAAATAAATATTTCACAAAAATATGTTATGTGATGATATGGAGCCGCACGCAACTCCGACTCGTCTTTGGATATTTTCAACCGACTTCAAAAAAAGGAGGAGGTTCTCAATTCGTCGGAATCTTTTTTTTTTTTTTTTATGTATGTTCACCGATTACTCGAAGACGCCTGAACCGATTTCAAAAATTCTTTTTTTGTTTGAAAGGGTATACTTCACAGGTGGTCCCATATAAATTTTATCGAAATCGATTCAGCGGTTTTTGAGAAAATCAACAAAACATAGCAAAATTGGAGTTGTTGCGATTGAAGTCGGTTGTTTTTAACGTATTCAGCGTGGTCATTTGTAAGTTTAAATGTAATGTAATATCGTCGAACACGTTGAAATCCCTACAAGACAGGTATAGCTCTTAGGAGGTCATAGCCTTCGTGAAAATCTCGTCTTTAAATTTTCTTTTGAACTAGCTGGCTGATTTTATAATTTAATAAATGTTATACCTGTAGGATATAGGATTCTATATGCCCTTATCGCTACCGTGTTACTTTTTTGAAAAACTCAACTGAAATCGATTAATGGCTTGTAGAAATAAATTGTCACTGCGAATAATTTACGCTAAAACTGTTCGCTACTGTATACGTGTAAAGCACCTTGGGCGTTACAAACAGCCCACTTTGCCGAGCATGCATGGAAGCTGAGGAAACTGCTGCTCATATCCTGCTGGAATGCGGAGAGGTAGCATCGTACAGGTTCGCGCACCTCGGTGACCCGAGGTCACTTCAGGAAGTCGTCAGCAACCCCAGGTCGCTACTGGACTTCTTGGAGGAGCTGGGCTGGCAGTGATGCCGGCCTATCACGTAAAATGAGCGCAATGGTCCCCTGGTTGCGGAAAACAGCCCGCCCCAACCAATACCTATACCTATACGTGTAAAGCAGGGCAGATACGTACTATAACATTTATTAAAATATACATCATTTTAAACTGTCAGTATTGCTGACATATTTCCGGTATTCATCAAGCGAGCTGATGACAAGCATAATCAGGGGATGCGTCGTATAATTATATCGTCTTATGAAGTATCAGCGTAAGCACCTACTATTAATCTACCCTCCAACTCACAATTACTATAATGAAACGTCATACTTCAGCGCCCGTGTTTTATCAGGCCGACAGGGAGGGAGTCGGTTGGTTGCCGGGACTCTGTACGGAGCACACGTTTGCTGAGTTAATTTTTCAATTATTTCCGTTTTAGAGTAGTTTCAACGTTATTTTGTGAAAGGGAAATAGCTGTGATCCAGATTCAGTGATAAGCTGTTATAAAAAAATTATTAACTCCGACAGCTCCGTTTTCCGAATTCCAGGAGCAAACCACCACGTGGAGCGTCTTTAAGTGCCCATCACCCTTAGAGCTGTGACTTTCACTTGACATTGGCATTTCGCCATTTTTTTTTTACTGAAGATTCTCCCATTTTTCACTAGACATTGGAAAAATCACTCTTCATAGATGAGATGTGAAATGCCAAATAAAAAAATAGAAAAGTGTCGGTAGGCTAGGTGTAGCCCCGTTTGACAAATAAAAACAATGTGTATTGCAAATGTGCGAGATTTCACTTGAGATAATAAAATAGCGTGGTTAATAAGTGTAATTAAATATATGTAAAATAATAAAGGTTCTAAATGGTTTCTCTATGGTGCACTATTGAGTATTATGTAACTTCGTAACCGAATCAATTTTGAAACCAGCAATATTTCAGGCATTTCGTAAAAAAAATCTAGGAAGTTTTTTTTCTACTTACAGTATTTATTTATATAAGATGCAAACATCAGACCTGATTGAAATAATGTAAATTTGGAAAGCCCGTAATATTTTATTAACTGAGTACATGTTTATTTAAAAACGAGCAACGGAACTTTTATTTATTTTTCTACGATCTCCGCTACCTGGCGATGGCACAGTAGCACACCTACTCACTCACTCACATACTCACCAAGTCCGTCCCTGTAAATTTTCTTTACACCTTCCGTATCTCGTTGTTAATTACAAATTTCGGTAACAATCTCCGGGAAATTTTCTCCAAAATAAGATCAGTTCATTTCATCAGTTATTTATGGTAGGAAGATACTGAGGTACTGTCACATAGAGAAGTGTTAATTACTCGAAGGTGCGTATAATAGGGCTGTCGGCAGAGTTATTAAAATACTTGATTGTCTCTTCAAATAAATATCACACTACATAAATATCCATGTACGGTCATTATACGTCGAAAATTCATTAATATCGTGACAGTATATCTTCCCTCGAACGACTAACTCTCCTATCTCAAATTTTTGGTGAATTGAGTTTGGACTTTATGTAATTGAAATGGGGTTGTTTTTAAAAACTTAAGAAAAATGAGATAGGAGAGTTAGTCGTGCGAGGGACGATATATATATGTCGCAAGAAATTATAATATGACAAGTTTGAAAATATACAAACTGGTGATATTAAAATTTCGCATGTGAAATTATAATTACAAAAAAAAGCAATAAAGCATTAATACATACACGGATTTTTGTTCACCGCCTCTATTTTTTCGTGAAACGAAACTATCGTTTCAGTTTTAAATAATAATTCCACTAGACTTATGTATTGATACTAATAATAATATTTATTTGCAAAAATAACAAGTTAAGGTTACATTAGCTTAAGTACAAAAACATGGGTATATCATTTTTAGTATAAACTAGCTTTCCGTCCGCGGCTTCGCTCGCGTTGACATCGTTTATGGTGCTTAGCACACGCATCATTATATTTTTGTTACGCCCTGCTTAAGTGAAACGTGAATAAACAGAAGAATTATTTCATTTGATTTTGATTTGACTAAACACTTATTACCGTATTTCAGAAATATTATTTGCGATTACATCGAATGAAGAAAAAGGCGAGCACCATAACTATAATAAATTTCATATAATTCTTATCCCATTAGGCGTGAAAGTGGTACAAACGTGATAAAGTAAATATTTCACTCTTTAGCCATTCCTCCGGGAACCTTCAAGTTTTCTGGGATAAAAGGATTATATGTGTTAAAAGAGTGCTTTTTCTATCTACCTAACAAATTTCATCCCAATCCGTTCAGTAGTTTCAGTGTGAATGCGGAATAAACTTGATAAAATAAAAATTTCACTTTTTAACCATTCGTTCCTCCAGGAACCTTCAAGTTTTCCGGGATAAAAGTATTCTATGTGTTAACCGAGTGCTTTATCTATCTACCTACCAAATTTCATCCCAATCCGTTCAGTATTTTAGGCGTGAAAGCGGAACAAACAAACAAATAAATAAACAAACAAACATCCATACTTTCGCATTTATAATGTTAGTGAGATGAGATTAGTGAGAAGTGAGATGCGATGAGATGAGATTAAAAGCTAATTATGATAATATATTGCGCAAGTAACTCTCGCACTAGGATTCCCTGTAAGTATTAAAAATGTATACAGCGTAAGCACATAGGAATTAGGGCGCTTTTATTGTCATGCGGATTTCTGCCCGCATGCGTGGGGCGTTTCCAAAGCGACCCGCGTGCGTATGACACGCATGACAATAAAAGGGCCCTAAAAACATGTAATGAAACGATAGGCACGCATGGGGGCAGAAATCCGCATGACAATAAAAGCGCCCTTAAAGATTACGACGGTGGATATTTTAAGGAGAGATATATTGACAATTTATTGAATGTGTGAGACTATACATTATGAGAAGCTTACTGATTGGTCCGTTTTAGTCTCAATCTTTCAACAGAATTAAATCATTTATTCACTGAATAAGAATTGATGATTCAAATCGTACGAGGTTTCCCACTACAAAATAGACTATAACCTAGGGTTATCATTATTAGAGCTGTCTCGTGAGATTACAATGTCTCTGAAAAGAGTGACAAAAATCCGTCTAATTATAATTTCTTTAGTGACATTTATATTTAACTAGCTTTCTGAACTTCAGAATTGAGTCCAAAGAGTGAAGAAAGTTAAGACAGTACCTCCTGGCGGTGAAGTAAAAAAAATACAGTTTTTAGCCATTCCTCCGGGAACTGTTTAATTTTCCGCGGTAATAAGTATCCTATGTGCTAATCCAGTGTCCGACCTACCTACCTACCAAATTTCATGCAAATCCATCAAGTAGTTTCAACGTTAAAACGGAACAAACAAACATCCATCCATTTATAATATTATTAGTGAGATGAGATATCACGAGTTCGACAATAACCTTGAGACATAATACACAGTATGGCCACTCCCTGCCCCTCTCTGATAGCGACCTCCCCCCCCCTGCGGGTAAGATCAAGTGCCCTTACGCATACCCCACCCATTTACGTATGGTAATACATCATATTTTTGTGTAGCAATAATAGACAATTTTTGGTGGTGGCTCAGTGCGGCTTGCGTGGTCGCGTCGATTACGCAGGTTAACTGACTACAGACACAGTCATAACCTGGATGGGTTTGACTGTTAGTGGCATTTATCTCGACCGTTTCCGTGCTTCGGAAGCCACGTTAGACCGTTGGTGCCGGCTGCTATCGCTAGATGGCAGTCGTTAAGCCATATCGGAGGCCTTATAGGCGGCTCGAAAACTTCTGACACTGGGGTTAGCCACTAGCCCCACAACCTCCACCAATCCGGACTTGGCCCCCGTGTGTGGAGTATGGCCTAACCTTCCCGAGTTATACGAAAGACACCCGTGCCCCTGCAGTGGAGACGTAATGGGTTGTTAACAGCAATAGGCAATTTTACCACAACAGGGTATTGGATTGTTCGCGGTTTAGTATCGTAATACCCAAGTTCGAAAAGAAACTCGAACTCAGATCCACTCTGCTTGTATTGAACTTCTTTAAATAGACTTAAAACTCTTTTAAACTTCTTTCGGTTTCACGAGTGGAGAGAACAACTAAACCAGTTGGATATTACTTCGCAAGTGCATTACCTGCCAATCAGTACTCGTTTATACGTAGAATGGGAAAATACGGTATCTTTTTCAAATTTCATATTATTAGATACAGTAGATCAAGTAGGGCTTGAAAACAAACATAAGGAAAATACCGCTTTGTCCAAAATATACATATAAAAAAAAACAATCCAATTTTGAAAAAAAAAAACTCGTGTTTTGTAAATTTTATTATTCAGTTCACAAGTAACAAAAATATTATGCTTCTTTTAGAATAAATAAAATAATTTTTTGAACTCTTCTTTTAAAAATGGTCAATCCAATCGATTTGTATGGAGAATTCAATTTTTTTGTCGGTTATTTAAAAAGTGGTAAAATATAATTTTCATATTTGACTCGAATAATAATTGCCTGGATATTTTCATATACGCCATTAAAAACATCTTGTATACTTCAAGATAACCTCAAGGCTTTTTCAAGATAACCTCAATTCGATATAATAACATTCGACGTTTCGTTACGAACTCAAATCACGATTCGCGATTTCACGAACCGTGTGCTTACTACGACTCCGCGTAGCTCGCAGCGCTGCGTAGCAATATTACTTTTTTCATCAACTGAGCTACGTGATTTTGGTAGCGGAACAAAAGTTATGTACAGGATGTTAGAAAATATGTTGTTTTTTTATTATGATTACATAGACGAAAAAGTTGCCTTTCAGGCATTTTATTAAATAACGCAACAAAAGTAAAGACCAATAGCAACAATAACTAAAATATGTAAAATAACAGGCAGGGTGCATCAAAATCATAGTTCTTTATAAGAAATTCTCCAAAAATTTCAATAAAACCACAATTATATTCGAAATTCTTAGACACAGCTGTGTTGAATTATTTTATTAAGTACTCACCGTTAATTTATTGCTGTTAATTTAACATTTTGATATATATCGTAATAATTTTTTTCAATTTTAATAATCCCCGACTGCATAGAAATTGTACTATTTTAGTCTGCTGGGTATCAAGTTGAATCTAACGATACCTTGCACTAAATATCCATCAAGCAGTTTTGAATGAAATACACATACATACATATACCCTAAAAATATGTTTAAACAGATTTGGCCTTGGCCTAGCAGAGGGACAAGAGAGGCTTGTAAAAAAATACATATATAAATTCAAAAATCCATTTAAAATTTCGTTACACCCTACGTAATATTCGCCACTTCATGCAATCACTCCAGAACTCTGCATTGCAGCGCCACTTCCGAAACCGTTTAAAACTATTGCCAGTAGATATTGCATAAAATCTACATGCTGTAGTATATTAAAACAATAAAATAATTTAAATACTGTTTGAAAATGAATTTTGTATAACTTCATTTTCTAACAGTATTAAAATAATTTAAATACTGTTAGAAAATGAAGTTTGTATAACTTCATTTTCTAACAGTATTTAAATTATTTTATTGTTTTAATCTACTACAGCATGTAGATTTTATGCAATATCTACTGGCACTAGTTTTAAAAGGTTAAAAAAGGCGTAGAAAAAATTTAAGGCGCATTTCCATTTATGAAACTGAAAACTTTTGATCTACGGCATTGCTGAATACAATTCGTGCTTTGCTGAATACAAAAAAAAGATTTCGTGGTTATCGTTTGTGTTAACGGGTAGACAGACATGTCTGCTAATTTATGAATACTTATAATAAAACAATACTATACAGGTTGTTAAAACAATTTTAAAACGCACTTGCATAAAAAAAAAATATCTATTGATTGACTAATATTCAGATTTAGTACATTGGGAAACTGAAAAATATCGTATTTTTTCAATATTTTTCCTGTAGTCTATAATTTAAGTAGAAGTACGCACCTTGATTCTGAGTAACCCTTTAAAATTTCAAACGCACTTTTTTACAACCTGTATATATTATTATTTTTTACACCCTGTATATATTATTATTTTACGTAGAGGTGCGTACTTCTACTTAAATTGATTGTAGGCATGAATGTTTGAGGCATCACAAACATTGGTTTGTTTTAAGCTTTACTACTGGAATATTAAATCTGATTAAATCCTGGTTGGCTCGGTGGAGTAGTCGTTAACATCTCTGACTCCTGTCGTAGGTTCTGTCCCCACACAGAACAAATATTTTGTGATATGCAGCT
The DNA here is from genome assembly GCA_958295455.1 of Coleophora deauratella. Classification (NCBI taxonomy): domain Eukaryota; kingdom Metazoa; phylum Arthropoda; class Insecta; order Lepidoptera; family Coleophoridae; genus Coleophora; species Coleophora deauratella. Next base: position 11,576,423 of record OY282408.1, on the reverse strand, counting down.
TTATTTGCTCTGTGCCTGAGACCCAGAATGTAATTTAATATCTATACAGGATGTAACAAAATTGGTGTAGGACCCGTTAACTGGGGATTCTATGCATCGTGTTGAACTACTTTTGTTCTACGATTTTGCTCAAATCACAAAAAAAAATTTTGGTCTCTCCATTCGAAAATGACAAAACAGATGATCGATTTGTATGAAATGTAAATTTTTTTTTGTGTTTAAGCAAAGTCGTAGAACAAAAGTTGTTCAGTACGATGAGTAGAATCCCCAGTTAACGGGTCCTACACCAATTTTGTTACATCATTTATAGGATAAGGTCTAACAAAATGGCTGAAAATACTTAAACTGGAGCTTCTACACATGAAATGAAAAAAAAAGCGGCCAAGCGCGAGTCGGACTCGCCCATGAAGGGCTCCGTAGCAGCAAGTAACATAATATAAAAGTTCTTGTAGTTCGTTGTAGGTAAATTGCGGTTTACGATTTATGACGTATTAAAAAAACTACGTACTAGATCTCGTTCAAACCAATTTTTGGTGGAAGTTTGCATGGTAATGTACATCATATATTTTTTTAGTTTTATCATTTTCTTATTTTAGAAGTTACAGAGGGGGGGACACACATTTTACCACTTTGGAACTGTCTCTCGCGCAAACTATTCAGTTTAGAAAAAAATTATATTAGAAACCTCAATATCATTTTTGAAGACCTATCCATAGATACCCCACATGTATTGGTTTGATAAAAAAAAAAATTTTTAGTTTCAGTTCTAAGTATCGGGAACCCCAAAATGTATTGTTTTGTTTTCTATTTTTGTGTAAAAATCTTAATGCAGTTCACAGAATACATCTATTTGCCAAGTTTCAACAGTATAGTTCTTATAGTTTCGGAAAAAAGTGGCTGTGACATACGGACGGACAGACAGACATGACGAATCCATAAGGGTTCCGTTTTTTGCCATTTGGCTACGGAACTCTAAAAAGGCTGCAAAGTACATATATGGAGTTTCCGTATCGTCGAAGTCAAAGCATTTATTTGCCAGAACATAGTAGGTAACAAAAATGTTTCAATAATACAGTATTATAAATATGTTCAACCACTAAAGGTATGCAAATATTACAAGTACATATAAAACTAAACTGTTACAATAGATTTTTAAATACATTAAGACACATTATATCATTTATTTTTGTCATTAACGAACTCTGTTATTGAATAATATCCCTTATTATGAAGCCAGTTTGTTATTTTCGATTTGAACATATTGTTACGACAATCTTTGATGTGGTTAGGGAGGCTATTGTATACGCTGATACCCATACAAAAGGAATTGTGCTTGTGTACATTGACTCATTTATAGTTTCGGGCCTTATTTCTTATGATGAGGGCAGAATTGGCCATCCCCAGTGTCTATAGTCAGTTAACTAACGTAATCGATGCGAGCAAGCCGCACTGAACCATGACCGCTTCACCGTCTAACTCGTTAATTTTTAGGGTTCCGTACCTTAAAAGGAAAAAAGGAAAGAAGGTATACGGGAAGTACCCTATAGGTTCCCATGCGAGTGTCCAAATATGCGGCATAAACGGCCATATCTCTTGATTGCGTTGGCATAGAAGTTTCATTTTTTCACAGCTTCAAGGGGCAATCCCTTGGCCTGAGAATTTTATATAGAGTTCAAGACATGTGTGATTATTAATTTATACGGAACCCTCGGTGCGCGAGTCCTACTCGCACTTGGCCGGTTTTTGTTTTACTCCACACTGCTCTTGAGTATTATTTCCAACAATTTACGAAGCATATTAGTTTGTTTAACCGCTCGTTATGAAAGCCTCCCAAGAGAGCCGTTACAAATGGCAACTTCGCGGGCAGGAATACAATCCAGATGGTTTTAATGACTTTTTAACACGATTACCGAATGAACTTGGTCGGTAATCGCTGGTTAAAGTGAAGAATTTTGTTTGTTACTTATTGGTTTGTAATGTTTGAAACGTAGGGTTTGGAGAATTAAGGTTTCTAGGAATATCATTGGATTGGCCTCACACAACGGTAAGAGGAAATCCGAATCTCCAAATAGGCTCTGTGTTACTACTACTATTAACTATACCGCGAAAAAGTATACCAACATTTATTTGTAGATCGTGGCTTCTAATTTGGGATTCCGGATCGATTTGTTTAAAATTTTATTCGAATCGGCCTGTTAATAAAAAAAAACTTGGAGCGATTTCTCCGAAGGTTCTTAAATTATCATTTGTTATTACCTTTTGTAACAAACTATCTATCGCCAAGGTATAGACGACGACTTTTTCTTAGTGTTGCACTTGCTTTAACCCGCGGTAACATGTAGGGCACTGGGATTTACAACTACAGACGTGTGCAACGCGATCTTCATACATATCTGTTAATACACATCAGATGTGCAGGTTTTGCTCGCGATATTAATTCCTTTACCTTTATTTCAATAAGTAATATGGAAAGGTAAGTAAGTTTCGAAAAACTCATTGTTAATTTGACCAGGGTTTGAACCCGAGGGAAGAGCCCCGAGTCACTGCCATAAAATAAATGTATTTATGGCGTCATACATAACACTTTTTTAGAACGAAATTTCGTTTTTGACGTTTGTTTAAAAGTAACTGAGGTGACTAGTATACATTCACCATATTAAATGCCAGCAAGATACCTAGGATCCTCATAAACTATAACCCCATTCCCATAATTACATCTCACGCGAGATAAATCCTTAAAATTCGGGAAACAGCGTTAATTAGCTGCGGGTTCCGCACAGCGGCCGTCGCGCTCTGTAATCCAACTCCAATTATTAGGGTAGCATTCGCATTGTGCTCGGTGAAATATCTTCATACCTAGTAGAACAGAAATGTGGTGTGTTTGTTAGAGCAAAAGTTATCAAAAGTTACAATGACTTCTTTTCAACCGAGTTTCCAAAAGGAGAAAGTATACAAATCGTGTCTTTTTGGCGTGAATTTATATAAATGGTATATAAATCGTGTCTTTGGGCATGAATTTATACAAATCGTGTCTTTTTGACGTGAATTTATATAAATGGTATATAAATCGTGTCTTTGGGCATAAATTTATATAAATAGTATCTTTCTGATGTGAATTCGATGAACGTCTTACTCCGAGGTGCTACCCTAACGGCGGAAAAACGGTGACCCGAAAATTGTGTACTTTGACGAGCTTCCTGCGCCTTACACATTAACGCCAAGTCGATGCCAATGATACCAACGTGTAGCTTACTTTGTCGCCTATATGAACATAAAAAGAGATAACAAGTCTCGCGACAAATTTCGACCAATCTAGGCCCCCATGGGTAGGAAGTAATCCGTGCCTCAGCAGTGAGCGACAATATCGACTATAAATATTGAAACACCAAATATGTTTAACATTATCATTATAAACAACGTACAAGCAAAACCGCAGTCTAGCACACTACCCCAAAAACCGCCGCACTAATTATTGTATGACACAGAATTCCACCTCATAATATACCTGCCTCTCCCCTAACACTACAGGGTGTAACAGAAGTGTGTGACAATACTTTGGCTTTTACCCATCAAACTGAACAACTTTGTTGAAATCGCAAAATTTTTTTTTTACTTTTCATACAAACTTGGTTCGCCAGCTGATCGATTTGTATGAAAAGTCCAAAAAAAATTTTGCGATTTCAACAAAGTTGTAGAACAAAAGTTGTTTAGTTTGATGGGTAAAAGCCAACCTTGAAGTATTGTCACACACTTCTGTTACACCCTGTATATAGTCTTTGTGTGTAACTTAATATGGCTCTCGACGAAGCCTCTAGAACCTTCCTTAGTTGTCTTCGTCGCCATTGTTTAAAGGCTTACGAAAATGTCGTCGTAAGTACACGCAGTGGAGCGAGTGTTCATTATTAAAATTCTAATTAGGTAGGATAACTTGTTTATTGATTACAACAAACAATAAATTGACTGACTCGGTGGCTAAAGTGGTTAGCGATCCTGACCTCTGATCCGAGAGTCGTGGGTTCGATCCTCACACAGGACAAACTTTTCTGTGATGAGCAGAATCGTTTGCTCTGAGTCTGTGTGTATTATATCTAATTATGTATGTATTTAAATGTATATGTGTATGTAATATACTATCTATATCAGTCTCTGGTTTCCAAGATACAGGGACCAGATGCCTAGCAGGCGCCTAGTTTGGGGCCGTGTGTGATTTGTCCCGGATATTAATATTATAAATATTTACTCCCATACAGATATAAATTAAAAATTCAATTTACCTACAAAATTCATTCATTTTCTTTTTTAATTCACAACTGGTAAGCCCTGTGTACAAAAAAAATACATTTTCAGGCCTAAAACCCGAAACATATTACAATCTTTTTGGGGCGGTCGAATAAAATGTTTATGAAAGCGACTGTAAATAAAAGGTTTATTAAAATATTCGAAGTTTATTACCTTCAAAGGATTTTAATATAACTTTTATATTAACACATTTAATTAATTTTTGGGCTTCCCTTTTATCTTCGCTGTGTTATATCGTCATTATATTATAGCTAAGTATATTCGCTTTGCTAGTGAGAGATGAAAGTGTTTCGAAGTTGTGTATTTTGTAGTAATTATTATTTTTTAAATATCCGGGACAAATCACACACGGTCACCTGGTCCCAAACTAGAATTCCCTATACTATGGGAACCAGAGACTGATATACCTACATAGACATATACGTTAAAACTTTAAACACATACATATATAGACATATACATCCAGACACAGAGCAAACAAATCTGATCATCACATAAATGTTTGCCCTGGGTGGGGATCGAACCCACGGCTCTCGGATCAGTAGTCAGGAGCATTGAGCCACCGAGTCAGTTAATTAACTGTTATTATTATACATATTTATATAAAAAATATTTTTTTATATGACAGTAACGGATGTGGTCCCCAACTAGCAGACTGTGGTGATATATCAGTGATAGAAACGTTTCTATCACCGCGAAATAGCCCCAGTTTTAATACTATTTGATAAGGGTTGTGTTTTAGCAACACTTATCACTATTTGGTGATATATCGGTGATATTTCAGAGTTAGCGACGCCAGCCACCGCGTTGCTTTTATATCACCCTTATAACACTATTTGGTGTTAATTGGCCCCCTTTTATCACTTCTTTGCTAGTTGAGTCATATCTTTGTCATATTATAATCTTTGTCATTAGAGTCTGACAAATTAAAGCATGACCTGAGAAAATGCGGCAAATTAAAAAAATCTTCATGTGGTATCACCACCTATAGCAGGAAAAATAGATTTAATACTTGTGTAATAAACTGTTGCCATGTAAAAACTTTTCAGACATGTCACGCTTTCATTTGTCAGACTCTATAACATTAGTTCTACAACTTTTTTAAAAACGCCTTGAAATTTTTTGACATAGCATACAAATTGATCATAGGATTGGCCATTTTAGTACAGCGAGTCCATTTGTCGTGTATTTAAAAAGTGATAGAGTAAAATATTTAAAAAACACAACACATCGCACAGTAAAAGTTGGCGCATTTGATCCGAATTATAACTAACATGGACAGGTTCGTACCAGCAGGTACCAGTCAGGTAGACCATTTTTGTATGGAGTTTTGTAAAAAATAAAGTTATAAAAGAAGGTGCTAATACTTAGATTTAATATATTTATTTATTAGGACAGAAAAATGCATTGTTTTAATAAAATAGGGAATCCTACCTTGGCTCCGAATTACCGTATATGATTTGTTCCAGAATATTTATTCGAGAAATGCCATCAAAAATACTGAATTGCACCACTAAATATGTATGTTGCCACCTCTATATAAGTTAGATAGGTAAAAGAAGGGTATTACAGCCACCGCGCACTATCGATTTTTTTGCCGATCTTGGATTCAATATGGAGCTATATGGGAGTGCGCGCACTATCGACTAAACAGTTACACAACTACTTATCGAAGTTGATTGCCCGATCGCTACTCAACTAAACAGTCGAGCGACTATAGGTCGATCGTTGAATATATACGGCGCAGTACGTGAGTGAAAAAACCCCTTAGATTTGAAATTGAATCCTTTTATTACAACTATCACACGATTTCATATCAACTCCCTGAGCGAAGCCGGGCACTCCAGCTAGTAGATATATCCAAGAGCAAATATCATAATGTGGTTGCCGACTTCCTTACTACAGCAGTCGATCGACTGTTTATTCGATGGTGCGCGAACTCACTTACTGCGCTATACAAATTCAACGCTCGACCGATAGTCGCTCGACTGTTGAGTCTAGTGCGCGCACTCGCGTACTGCGCCATACTTTAATGATCGACCGATAGTCGCTCGACTGTTTGGTTGAGTAGCGATCGGGCAGTCGTTTTCGATAGTTAGGCCGATCAACCGTTTATAGTGCGCGCACTCCCATATAGCTCCATACTGAATCCAAGATCGACTAATGGCTGTTATAGCTCTTAAAAACGTCACGTGTTAAATATGTTGGAATCCTTCCTTTCGAAGAGATTCTTCAACTTTATCAAAGAAACGAATACATCCATAGTCCATATAGAAAAGGACACTTTATTTTTCATAGCGCGGAATATTACCGCTTTTAAAAATCAAGTTATTATTGTTATACTATGTACTATATCATTTTGATGATTACTTAATAAATAAATTTTAAACTCTAAATATAAATAACATACATCGATAGCGAAATTCACTAGTAGTGCCATTTATTGCATTTATGGAAACTTTTTGTTGAAGAGTAATGCAGTATATTGATGTAAAACTTGTATTTTTCTGATGCGCCATTAAATACTATCCTATCTATTCTTTTATTTATTTTCTTACACTAAACATAATTAAAATACAGGTAAAAAATAAGTATAAAGAGCCTTTAAATGAGGGGCGCTTAAACAACTTTCATTTTTTTACCGACGAAAAAACGGAGGAGGTTTTCAAGTCAACGCGTATATATTTTTTTTATGTATGACCACGCGTAACTTTTTAAAGAGTAGTCCGATTTTGATAATTCTTTTTTTTTTATTAGAAAGGGTATACCCCGAAGTTGGCCTCATATAAATTTAGAAAAAAAAAACCAACCCTAAGGGTAGGAAAACAGGGGATGATTGGTTGTTCACTCACTAATTGTAAAGCATAACTTTTTACAGAGAAGTCCGATTTTGATAATTCTTTTTTTATTATTGGATTTTTTATTATTATACCTCGAAGTTGGTCCCATATAAATTTGGAAAAAACCTACCCTAAGGGTGGGAAAATAGAGGCGATAGGTAGATAGGTAGCTATTTTAACCCTTAACTATCTGCCCCATATTGCTGTCACACAACCACCTGACGGCGGTCACAGTGCCCGCTGATACTTTTTGGCATATTTCTCAAAATTGAGGGTAGTTTAAAAGGAGAAACATGTTTATAACGCATGTCTAGGTAATCAACTATTATATTATAAAGAAATACTTTCTTAGTAATAATCAGTCTTATGACATTCTTTATAATTATATATTACTCATATTTTTGGTGAAAAGTACCTACAACTCAAATAGAAAAATGAGATCTTATGAAAAATAATTATAGCACACTTAATTAGTTGGTTAGTTGGTAAATGTTTATCGCTGGAGATTTCACGTTGCATTGTTAATTTGATTTGGTTATTCTTTAAATTTAAGATAATTAGTGATCTTTGTTCATTGATGGTTTGGCGCCGACTCAAAATTACTTAGGTATACTTACATTACTTTAAGAACTTAGTAATTAAGGTTAAATAAAGAAGGTTTATTATTGTTTTCTTTTCAGTTTTTTCGTTACAAAAAAAAATCTGTAAAAATATCGAAAAACCTCGTACAAATATTTAGAAAAGAATAGAATACAATACAATAGAATAAATATTAGTATAGTAATAACAAAAGTCACACTCACTGATCATTTGAAAACTGCTACTCAGTTGTCTGAAAACAGTTAACATACATATTTATGACACAGATCCCAAAAAGTTAGCTACATCCATTTTTTACGAAGTTAAGAAAAAAATATCCCATCGACGCGACGACGCCCCTAGGGCAGGAGTTGTGAACCTTTTTTTCCCGTAATAAATATGCATATATGTAAATAAATTCAATAACGTAGTTCTGCGGACAGCGCGCCATCAAACGATGGAGCCTCGGGACCATGATTCAATTTAGCTATCCGATGTGCCTGCCAGTGCCGCTAAATCAACTATCTCGCGGAAAACAAAAAAGATACAACAAAAATACTCAAATAAGCTAAGCTAGGCCACTCGCTTCACATCAAGAGCTGGCGGGTTCGATTCCCGGCGGGGTCTAATTTTGGAGGGCTTGATTCGGTTGGTGGTAGCGCGTTTTGTGAGCCCGCTTGGCTACTTACCACCGTCTTAAAAGATCTTGGTAAGGTCGCTTCCATCTTCGACATCTCCATCAATCACCATCAGGTGAGATGATGCCAAAGGCTAACCAATTGTAAATAAAACAATCTCTCTAATCAATACAAATAACTAAAGTTCATTCCAATAAAAAAAAAAACAAAAGGTAAACAAAGATAGTTATGCATCTGACGTTGACATGTGTCAGTTCCATAGTAACTTACTGTTTATCCTTTGCTTTTTTTGATTGGAATGAACTATAGTGACAGGCAAATTTTCATTAATGTGTGTATCGTAATTTTGTGGTGCAATTTAAGAATAACATTTTTTGTAAGTTCTTTGGATAAACAACAACATTTCTTAGGGTTTCCTATCCTTTTAATGTTCATTCTAACGTATTGTTTAAGTAAGATACACTTCGGTATATATATATATATCTTTGATATAAAAGAAAACACAAAGTAAATATTGTTAAAAATAGCTCTTTATTGGTAAGTAATTTTTAAATAACTAAAAATAGTGTTACGTATCATTTCTGTATACTACTTATCTAAGAATAGCAAGTCTTTTACTGGCATGAACTAATATGAAGCCTTTTATGTTTATTTTCCTCGTGTATTTGGAAAACTGAAAATGTCGCGCGTACAACTCGTAAAACAAAAATAATCAAAACCTATTTATTCAAACCCATACTAAATGCACGCGGAACTGTAATAAAGTTCTCGGTCAACCCTAGTGGTCATGTGCCTCCAAAAACGGTCCTAATTTATCTCCATAGGGAGGACCTCAAAAGGACAAAAACCTTGGAAGGTATGAAGATAGGAATTTAATTTGGGCAGCGTTTTTTTTTTTCATTTCCTGTCTATATGTTAATGAGGAGTCGATCAAACGCCATGTTAAAAGGGTGGTACAATCTTAATTTCCATGGCTGTGGTGAAATTGAAATAGAGATGGCTGGTCAAATTATATGTAAGTATGTATATATTACTGTAAAAGCCCGTATATTGGTAACTCTTAGGTTTTACCAGTAAATCTTAGGATTTACCAACATTTTAGGTTAGGTTAGGTTGGATTTTTACCATTAAGAGTTGGTAAATTTTAGAATTTGCCGTATACTTCGGGCTTTTACAGTAACATATATACTATAAGCAGATATCTACGCGAAATGTTTAAAGAGAAATTTCTAGACATCAATTACTCCAATGAAGCTGAATTGAGTATAAATTTTGATTTATTATACTTACGCATTATTTGATATTTTTTTTATTAGTAGCTTATCCTGTGGACCAACTGATTAAAAGTTTATATGGGCACGATTATACAAACTGGTAAGGCTTAGTTACAGAGTTTCTAGATTGTTAATTTATCTATATTATCAGTCTATCTAGGTACAACAACATTATAATTTTAAAGAAAAAAATGTAATTTAAAAATAGTGATTGCAGAAATAGATGAGGCATTTTCATGTTTACAGACAGAGTTGAAAATCTTCTGAAACGGAAATCTTGATAAAATTATGAATATCTGTGTAGCATTTTTTTTATTTTGCTTTATTTTATAAATATAAAAGCTATTTCAATGTTTCTTTATATTATTGAAAATCGATGTCGGTACCGCAAAGATATTTGTGAAAACGGCTTTATCTATGAAATGAATTAGGTGAATACGATTCGTAAAATATTGATATTTTTTGACACTACTTCCGCTTTTAGTACATGTTATACAATATTATACCGTACCAACATAGATATTATAAGTTAATTATTTAGTCACACAGCACAGTAAAATTTTATTCATATTTTTATTTTAAGGCCAGGTTGTACTACGCTACTGCGCATTGATTTGCGCAGTACTGAACGCAAGTCCCACCCTAATGTGCCAATCGAATTATTAGGTTATTTTGGTTTTTTTTTTCTGAATTAGAGTGTTCAAAGTAATGGAGTAGTTTACTTCATGTCGTCGAAACCAATATTGAATAAATGAATGAAAACACTTTATTGCACAACAAAACAGGAAAATAAAAACATAAATATAAAAATAAGTTATATGAAAAAAAATACTAAACAAATATTTTTATAATTATTTTTTAAATATAGATACTAGACACTGGGAACTGTTTTAAGTAACGGTAGACCCATATTTATATTTTTTTTCTATCGAGCCTAAATTGTTAAATCGTGTTTCAGATGGCGTACGATCATAGGATATATAGTCAAAAATAAGTTTTTTTTTTCTGACACTAAATTTCTATAGTTTTAGTACGTCATTAGTGTTCAAAAAAACGTAATTTTAGTACAAGAGTGCCTCAATACTGTTGTTATGCAATTATAAATAGTAAATAGAATAAAGAAATAATAAGATTTTTTGACAGTCAGTAATTAAGTTTTGTTTTTAATGCTGTTTTTAGGCTGCAAACTTCCCAGGTGTACCAACCAAGAAGTGAAATAAAATGACTTACTTAGTTCACTGCCAACTCCAACTGACTTGTTCACCTCCAACTCCAAACCACTGTAACGAGTCATCCCTCCGTGCCCAGTAGTTAGCCACGTTTCCCAGAAGACCTTCAACTTACGGCTCCAACTTGGCTGGCTTCTGGCTTCTTTCCACCGGTCCCCGAGGAATGATTAGACGTTCCCACTAACTATTGTGGAGCTATAAATTGACAGGAGCGACGCTTATGACTCACAAGGGATGCGGAGTGTAAAATCTTTACAAGGGTTTTGTAAGGTTGTTTATTTTCGTTTTGTGTTGTGTCAGTTTGCAAAACTGTGACCCCATGTCTCGGTGCGCAGTTCGATTCACGTTTAGCTGATTTTCGTGCCTGTCACTAATGCTACGCGTTTAAACACTCACAAAAAAAAGAAACGGTCAAGTGCGAGTCGGACTCGCGCACCGAGGGTTCCATATAAATTCATAATCACACTTGTCTTGAACTCTATATCAAATTCTCAGGCCTGCAATCCCTTGAAGCTGTGAAAATTCAAACTTCTATGCCAACGCATTAAGAAATACGGCCGTTTATGCCGCATATTTGAAATTATTGGAAAAAAATTTGATGTAACTACAAATGTACGGTTTTCAGACTTTTCCCTTTACTTGTGCTATAAGACATTACTGTTTCCCAAATTTCATAATTGTAGGTCAACGGGAAGTGCCCTATATGTTTTGATTCCCATGCGAGTGTCCAAATATACGGCATAAACGGCCGTATCTCTTGATTGCGTTGGCACAGAAGTTGTCACAGCTTCAAGGGGTTGCAGTCCAGAGTATTTGATATAAATTTCAACTTGATACGTATACGCGTCCCTGAGAAAAAGGGTCTTGACAGACAGACAAACCAACAGACGGACGGACAACGAAATGATCCTATAAGGGTTCCTTTTTTTCTTTTGAGGTACGGAACCCTAAAAATAACTAAGTAGATAATATAGCTTTTAGTCAAAATAATATTAATAATTAACACGCAGAACTCGTTGAAAACAACCGACTTTAATCATAACAACTACAGCTTAGCTGTTTTTCTTAGTTTGTATTTTTTTTTTCAGAAAGCGCTGAGTAAATTTCCATAAAATTTATATGGAACCACCTCTAAAATATTACCTACCAAAAAAAAAAAACAATCACAATCAATTCATAATTGGCGGAGTAATCGCGTTAACATACATAAAAAAACAGAGCCGAATTGAGAACCTTTTCCTATTATCAAGTCTGTTAAAAGTTACAGCTACCTATGAAAATCTCCGCCTGCATTGCAACATGATTGCAACTATGTATGTATTAAATTCTAATGAAGTCGTTACCTGTCAATGGCCAATAAACGAAGATTGTAAACCTACAGGTGTAACAAAATAGGCAAACCAAACAACTTTTTGTATGACTTTGATGAAAAGGGATATCAGCAAAGTCATTAGGCGAAAGTTGTTCCTTTTTCTGAGCAGAACCCCCAGTTAACGAGCCCGACACCTATTTCATTTCCCCCTGTATATATTAGGTACCTATACAGGGTGTAACAGAAAGGTGTGACAATACTTCAAGGTTGGCTTTTACCCAAAAAACTGAACAACTTTTGTTCTACAACTTTGTTGAAATCGCAAAAATTTTTTTGGACTTTCATACAAACTTGGTTCGCCAGCTGATCGATTTGTATGAAAAGTCCAAAAAAAATTTTGCGATTTCAACAAAGTTGTAGAACAAAAGTCGTTCAGTTTGATGGGTAAAAGCCAACCTTGAAGTATTGTCACACCTTTCTGTTACACCCTGTATAACTTGGCTACTTACAACTCAGCCCACACAAAGCAACCACCTACTTATGATACAGTACATCCAGTATTGTTTTGTATTATTAAAATAGCATTGCATTTCGATTGTCTAAATGTTAATTATGTGTGGACGACGGTATTCAATGTCTGGTCCCCACAGATATTGGGCCCATAAAGTATGCCTCTCATATGGAATCAAAGCCAGTAATTTTGGTCTGTAAGTAGTTTTGGTCTACCTGAACAATATTATCGATTTATTTAATTTAACCATTGTGGCCTCTACTCACAATTGTGAACAAAGTTAAATCTAAAATATGTCGATGGTTTGATATAAGTATTTATTTGGTATTTGCAATAAAGGAGAATGGGTAATTTTGTATGGGCACCGTACCCAATGCACTGTAGCATTATGAACTATGTTGGTCTTTGTTGTCTTCATGGAGTAGTTTAATTTATCCTATGACAGTATGCCTTAATGCACTTGGAGAAAAAATATGTTTGATAAAAGATGAACTGGTTTTCGTAAAAATTAATAGGTTTTTGTTACAGGAATATTCAAGGAACTAGGTTTTTCTCCAAGTGAATTTAGACAAGCGCTCTTAGAATAAATTAAACTACTCCATTAGGGCAACTCATACCGACATAGTTCATAATGCTACAATTCACTTTGTGTTTGGATACGTTCTTACCCATTGTTCTTTTATATTTATCAGAGTTGTAATTTAAAGGAAATTATCTATTATTTGCTCAAAAAAAGTTTAAATAAGAGATAATGTCAGATGGACCACATTATGCAAAAAACTTGGCAATTTGAATTTTACTGATATATGTAGTAGAGAGTATTCACCTAAAATCTATTTCTTTTTCTTAAAAGGGCGCCGAGCATTTTTTCATGTAGTCGGCTCATTTTAAATATTTATTTGAATTAGAAACGAAAATAGAAAAAGTACGTGGACTCTTTGTGATCTTTACATTATATTCTATGGCAAAAATATGCATTTGGCGTTACTGACAAAAATTACCACCAAAATAATAATAATAATATCCGGGACAAATCACACACGGTCATCTGGTCCCAAACTAGGATTCCCTTTCCTATGGCAACCAGAGACTGATAAACATACACATATACATTTTAAATACATACATACATAGATATAATACACCCAGACACAGAGCAAACAAATCTGCTCATCACAGAAATGTTTGCCCTGGGTGAGGCTCGAACCCACGACTCTCGGATTATATTATAGTAGTCAGGATCACTAACCGCTGAGCCACCGAGTCAGTCTAAATAAAAAAGTAATGGTGTCTAATATGCGTTTGGTACGCTCTTAAATGGCAAAAGGGAAGAAGACGAAAAAGAGGAAAACTTATTTCGTTATAAATTTAGTTCAGAACGATGTGAAGAAATTGCAACGATATAAGTTATTGACGACGTAGCGCGCAGTGCATAAAGTATGAATTTAACCGGGGTAGTGATAAAACAAAAACTGATAATGACATAGATTTCATTTTTATTACAAATATTAATTGCACATAAGAACATTTCATACAAAAATATATTCTTAATTAAAAATATTCACACCAAAACAATCTAAAAACGCTAATAACTAAATAGATGATAGTGGATTCAATTACTTTACATTTACTTCCTAGTCCAGTTAGGAGTGCGTTTATATGAAGCCCCAGCATTAATTCCTCTCTCGGAAATTTATATGTAGTATGGTAGAGTTACATACTATATGTATACAAAAGGAGACATATCATCAATTTAATAGTTGCAACACAGCGAATGTGTGCGATATCTTTTTTATTTTATCACGCATGAGTATGTTAAACCTTATTTTGCTGACTTTATTTTGCACGAAAATGTACGAAAGTGCACACTGCACTATTCCTTTCTGACAATTCTTAGAATTGTTCCTAGATTAGTTATAGATATGAAGGCTTGTATAAAAAGGAGAAACACGGTAGGTTGATGTTGTCTTCTTTAACCGAGGTTCTCAGGTTTTTTTCTTATATTAATTCTGTTTAATTATTATTTTTGAAAGTGGTTGATCTTTTTGGTACGACGAAGTATATTGAATTCATAGACACTCCCTACTGGTTATTTTTGTGATCGTGCTTATTGTTTTTTTTTTAATAAATTTTAGACACAGAAATTAATGTTGGGTTCATTTGCTTCGTTGGTTGGACTATACACTATATGTTAATACCATTTTTTGTTTCCATTAAAATGGAAAAAAAAAATGCATGAATTGTGTATGCTTTCGCTCACTCTCTTGTTTGTATAAAGCTAAGATCATATCCAAACTTTAGTCCATATCCACGATAAAACTTTAGAATCGACTTATCCATGTTTTCTTCGACTAATAAAATTATTATCATCAGATGAAAAAAAGATGAATTAGTGATTGAAAAGTTGTATTTGAAAAATTCTGAATTAGATTTTTTCTTTGCAATAAAGGTTTTGACAAAATGCCGTTCGATCTATGTCAATTTCCAAGTCGGATACTTCAGAGTAGTATTTTTCCATTGATAAATAATTTCTGAAGCCTTAAAGCCATAAAAACCGGAATATGGAATAGTTTCTAAAGCCTTAAAAATCACACAATACGGAATTTAGATGAGATTAAAAATTTTGTCTTAAAAATCAGATGTCAAGAAGAATTTAAAGAAAAAATAGCTATATTTGTTACTTTTACATAAATAGTGATTAATACCTATTAAGATTTCAAATCGTTATTTAAAAGAAAAGAAAAACGATACATTGGAAACACTAAATATTTTTATAAAATATATTTTTTAATAATTTCATATAATTGTTACATTAATTTAACAATCTAGCTAACTTTTATATACATTTGTGATGGTAACATATTCTTGTCGTTTTATATAAATAACATACATTTATTTATCAAATATGTATGCAAATGTGTAAAAACAAGATGGAACAAAAATGTGTAGTAATATTTTCAAGTTGCTCTTTATGAGAATAGTGAGAAACAAAAACTAAATAAACTTTAAAGTGACCATAAAAGAATGTTTACACAAAATTTTCATGGGTCACCCAACGTTAATAAAAGTTTTATTTATTTATTTTAAGAATAAAATATTATTACATTTTTTGTTGCGTCCTGTATCAACGACTATTTTGTTTTTACTGTGGCCTTAATAAGTCAAGCAATTATAAAAAAAAAACTAAAATATTAACCTTTTTGAGAAATTCAATGACAATTTTACTATACAAAGTGTAACAAAAATTTTTTAAGGATTTCTACTCACTAAACTAATAACTTTTTTTCAGCGATTACTTATGCGAAAAAAAAAACATAATCAGCTGAATGATTAGTAAATATTTTTACATATTAGAAAACCTATTTTTTGCGATTTCATCAAAGTCTTAGAAGAAGAAAAAAATACTGACGAATAGACCAAATACTATCTATCCACTTTAAAGTGTCACTCTTTATCTTTTTGTTACACTGTGTACGTTAATCATACTAAAAACTTAAAAGTTTTCTTTTTACAATTACAAATAAAATCATGACAAGTCATAATTATTTAATTGTGTCTACATAAAGATCTATTGTATATTTCGCTATTTTATTTTTACCATAAACTGTCGTCAAAGCGAACATGTTCAAAATTAAATTGTACATTTTTAAAATGGTAACTTTGGGCCTTAAAACTAAATTAATATTAATATATTATTAGAATAAAATATTGTGACTTTGTAGAAGAGAGCCCAGAAATTACAAAAAAAGATACGAAAAAATTAAGCTATAAACAAAAATTCGCACTAAACTTTTGAGTTCTTAATTTCTAATTGAAGCCGTTAGTATAGATGAATAGATTTGGAGCAAATCGTATTAACAAAAAATACTAATTAAAAAAGAACTAAAAATAAAAATTCGCACTAAAATTTTAATTTGTTAATTTCTAATTTAAGCATTCAAATTTATCTGAGTAGATTTTGGAGTAGAGTACATTAACAACATTAATAATAGAGACTGAAAAATATAAAATTCCAACTTTATACCGTTCCTTTCTATATCCTTCTACACCTCCCGATTTTCTTTGGTCCTCGGACCGATTCTTCCCTTACATATGTCACCACCGCGACCTCTGAACGTTTTGTTCTAAGTTGCAATATACCTAGCTATACTATATGTTTATTCATTACAGTATAAACAAAGGTAACCCTGCTAAAAGGATTTATTTTCCATAAGGAGCTTGTTATAGCAAGGTTATAAGATAAAATGTAAGGATTCTGTTAAGTCGGTACGAAATCCCGTCGAGCTGTAGTTACATTTGATATAACTAGACCCTAAATAAAGAGAAACACTATAAAGACATCCATTACAGAAGCAAAACAAATTTACTGGTAATTTGTTAAATCACAATCTAACTTACTTATCTTTTATTACGGATGTCAGCTATTGCATTGCTTGTGGTTTTCTTTGCCATTCGTCTAACTTCCAAATTTTAAGGTTTAATTACGACACAATTCTTATTTCCTAACAATTTGATCATAACATTACAATTCTCTTTATAGTACATACTAAATGTTGTTAAAACTCCAACAAGACATTAATGGTCCACTGACATAAATTTATTTGTAGACTTTAAAAATTTCAATTTGTTTTATAATAAATCGTATTATTGTAATTAAATATTAATTTCTTAGGAAATCGCGACCGCGTATCACTAGATTGTAAACTTACTTCTATCGGCTGATGACGTATTATAATCGTATCGTAAATCACTTGTTCGTTCCTTTGCGAGAGATAGAGAACACTCATTAAACTTGTCATATTGAACTTACATCACTTACGGCTAAGATCACAGGGCGCGCTATGTGGAATGTTCTAGGAGCGGTTCGTGCTCCTGGCCCGTCGCTCGCTCGGAGCGCTTTTGTCGCTCGCTTCGCTCGGGCCGCTCTGTAGCCGGGAAGGTCGTCCGCGGCATCACTACGGTGACGTCACCGTCGTCGGTGCACGCTAGGGGCGAGTATACCGCGCCACGTGACCGGAGTTTCGGCTCGCGTGCACTTCGAGTCTGGTGACAAGTGAGAAACATTAGGGCCGGAAAAGCAGCACAATAATACAAGGTCCAACTGGGTGGTGCCGACCACTGCTGTCTAACAGCGTATGGGGCGAGACAGCTAACTCGATTACTAGCATACAAGATATGATATTTAAATAATCAGCAAGACACTGATAACTCTTCTTAAAGATGAGGATCTTCTATTACGTAAGCTGTCATATGACACCTTATACATAAAAAAACCGAAATTAATGATATTGAATTCAATATTTTGTCTTTCACCAAACGCAAAAAAGTTAAATTAAAATATCTGCTCAAAACAATTAAAAATACATGGCTTCTCTTATCCTGCTACGGCCTTTGTAATTCTAACTTAAGTGAACTTCCAAAGCCAAACACGTTAAACTCCAAAATTATTAAACTCAACTCTCAGCTTAACATTATTACTTCAACATCAGTACTTTTTAAACACTATCCCAACTCATTGTGAAATTTTGCACACGAAAACTTTGAGCTTATATATTTTAACTTTACCTAAGCGAGTACCTAAGCGAGCGAGCGATGCGATTAATACGGCGAGCTGCAAGCGGCAAATAATCCGACGGATTAATACCGTTTCAGTTCATTAGTTCTAACAAGCTGATATGATAGAGA
Organism: Coleophora deauratella; assembly: GCA_958295455.1. Classification (NCBI taxonomy): domain Eukaryota; kingdom Metazoa; phylum Arthropoda; class Insecta; order Lepidoptera; family Coleophoridae; genus Coleophora; species Coleophora deauratella. The sequence continues at coordinate 11,558,056 of OY282408.1, read as the reverse complement.
TCTAGATACTATATTCAGCGTCGTGGTTTTAAATGATTGATTGAAAATTAACACATAACCCGATGCATTGACTTTTGAAGCGCTGTCACACTGGCGATATAATTTACGATTGTGTACACAAGGTCACATATCCTATCTACCCTGTTCCGACATTGTACACACATCTACAGATTAAGTTTCACTCAATACGCTAGTAGTTGCTGACATCTGTAGGAAAGAAATAGTATGGAAAGGACCCATGCCCCTGCAGTGGGGACGATATGGGTTGTGTTACCTACCAAGTATACAAATAAAATTCCATTTTTTGTATAAATTACACATGAGTTCTACATTTATTTTGGTGCATTTACTTATTAAAAACCATGGTAACTAATAGCTATTTCCAATTTAGTAGAATTTATAGTAAATGCACGGTCGCTAATTTTAGATTGATCTAATCACTGATTAGTATAAAGACCATATCCTGTCTTTGCGTTTCTGGTACTTTGCGTCGAAGGATTTTGAACATAAAATACTCGTATTTTTATTTCGTTAAGTAGCAAAAAACACGCTAAGTTCCGTCCCACAAACTTCACTTTCCTACTAAAACTGAACAAATCGAATTTAAGAACTGTTTGTACCACACTGAATCCTCGCTCACCAATCCGTAAAACCCCTCCTCACCAAAACCTTCAAGAACATAAAAATTTCGATTCTGTCAGATCTACCTTAAGATGTTGATCTCACCTGTAGCACCAAGAGGGCGACGAAGAATACAGCGGCGGCCGCTGCGCACACGGCGACGGCGACTGTCATGGCGCTAGGCAGCGCGCGCGCACTCGCTTCTGTATGCAGGGCGTCCCACTCCGCTATCCGCCGCTTGCCCGCCACAGAAGAGTTAATGCACTCCCCTAAAAAATAAACTCAATTTGAGCCTAGTGTGTATAGTTTCAATGTTTAAAAACGATCTAAAGTAATATTATAAATGTGTGTGAATTGTTTCTTGTTTGTTTTTGTTCCAAGTCTCATGCAACGGCTTAACCAATCTTGACGAAATTTGACATGCACGTATCGTGTGACATGGAGAAGAGATAATTGGCCATAGTTATGCCATAATGATCGAACTGATTTAGAGTAAGCGAGGAATAATGTACTTTATGTCAGTGACATAACAATTTATACAGATTCCTCAAATGGTTTCCGTAGGTTGTCAAGAAGTTGATTGCGAGGGAAGTCGGGGGCAGAAAGCTAGTATTCATACCGACAGCTGATCCAAAAATAAACCAATTAACGATCAATCCTCTTTATATCCTTATGAATGAAATCACTTTATTACACATCATAAAACAATAACAGTAATTAATATAAAACTATTATATTTATGAAATGTCTTACGAGTTTCCGTTCGTTCCATATAGGGAGGTATCGTAAATAATAATCATTAGGATATGATTAGTAGTAATAAATATGTCACTATCTCTAATGATGTTTTAAAAGCTTTTAACTGCCAACGTTCTGGGCTTAGCAATCTTAGTAGGTATATTACCTGTTTCAGGGTTGCAGTGGCAGCAGTCAGGTGAAGAAGAGGTGTTCGTTACAACCTGATGTTCCCCGCAGCAAGACACACATTGATTGTTCAACCTAAGGGAAAAGGCAAGAATATTTCAAAACTTGTTCCCCCGATTCAAGTACATTAAAGGATTCACAGTTTTGTTAACCAAAATACTCCATACAGAGCCCGCAATCTATCAAGAAGCAAACAGAAATCATTTGCATGGTACAAACCTGTCAAGCTTCAGTGGCCTTGAACAAGAAGTGCAGCTAAACTGTCCAAGTCCGGAACACGTTCGACACGATGAGTCGCAGGCTTTGCACGTTCCACTGCTGGCTTCGTAGTACTGGGAGCCGAGACACTCCATACAGAGCCCGCCATCTAACATGAAGCGGGGAGGACAGGACTTGCAGTGGAGTGGCCCCGATCCATCGCACTCGCGGCAGTAGTGGTGACAACGACGGCATTCGCCCTTGTTTTGGTAGAAGCCTGCGAGACAGAAATTGAACTTATTATCTTTGTACTCCCAAGTATGTATAACATGACATACTAGCCATATCTGTTTACAGTTAAAGATATATGGTCACTTAACTGAGATTTCTGAAACGTCCGATAACAATAAAAGACAACAATCATTAGGTATAAGTTGCGGTCATGTGCGGTCACGTTGCACAGTGCACATGTCTGTATATTATTATGTTAATCATAAATACTTTACTCGTGAGGAGTTGGAATCCTAAGTGCAACTTCCTAGTATGATAATAACTAATCGACTACGCAATGGACATCGAACTGTACAGTAATTTGTAAATTGTAGTTTTTAAACGTGCGTCCAAAACAGATTTTACTTATTATTTGATAAATCATACTACTTAATACAGAAATAAATTTACATTCTCTTGATTTTGTTTCACGTCTCAAGTCTCAACTTCACACTTTAAGTGGAATTATGAAGTGGAAAGGTGAAACACGCAAATTAAATTATTATATTAACTAAAATACATCTCTCATTCTATTTACGTACACAGTCTGTAAGCATGAAGACTTAACAAACTTAAAATAAAGTCACAAGCTCGAAACAAGAGCAAGTTCTGTTTGTAAGTTTAATAAAACACGAAGTTGTAGAGTTGGCTGCAAGGGTGTATTCAATGTACTAGAGTAGTATACAAAAGTTGTTCTTATAGTTAGGTTGGCTTATAATGAGGTGCTTCTACGTATCAGCCACGTTCTTTTAAAAATATATTCTCGTTCTGAAGGTTCTTAACTCTGAGAACGGATAGTATTATTGTGAAAGCTACAAGTAATCCTAAGTTTCGCTGAGAGCTTTTCTCTACTTAAAATTTCTCGGAATTTAACCGTCTCTGTAGTGTAGTGGCTAGGCCACACGCTTCATAAAAGGAGATGGCTGATTCTATTTATGTCGGGTCCAACTTTGTAGGACTCGGTTTGGTTGGTGTAGTGGCAGGACATTTTTTGAAAACCCCTGACTAGCCACCACCACCATTTATGTGTTCCGGCATGAAGATAAAAAAGCCAGTTCCCCATTACGTTGAGGAATCTCGGTAAGCCCGCTCCTATCTTCAGCGTCATCACTTACCATCAGATAATGCTATAGACTTACCAATTGTGGATTAAAAATAAATATCATTACGAAACTTCTTTGGAGAGAAATCTAGATAAACTTTAGAGAAAGAAAAACTTTTCAGAGAAAAATATCTCTGATACTTTCAAATTATTTACTAACGCGTGTTACAAAGATGATATAAATAAGTAAGTAGATAAGTTTTCTAACAAAACTGTTAACTTTGTTAGCGATTACAAAAGTTATCAAGTTTCAATTGATATTTTAGTAAACAAACATGTTGTTCGTTAAAACAAATTGTTTTACGCACTTCTTTCTGTATTTTGACATAAATGTTTATTTCGTTACTCTTATTTACATGTAGATATGCTATAATCTTTTCATAAGAAATACTGTAATAATTGTTCTCCTTTTGTAACAAGGACATCACCACATCCGGACACTCCAACAAGATGCCGCGTTATAATTACCTACAATTGCTTTACAAAAATACGACATTTGTACATTAGTAAACGTATGCGTTGCGTGGCTTGCGCTTGCCGTCGTGCTGCCACCTTGTCGTTGGTGGGGGGGCTTGCGTGTCCTTATGACCTTCAAGGCTATGCCGGATAGGGTTACCCATACCGGACAGGCTTGAAGCGAGGGACCAGACGAAGCGCAGCACAGGAGGGGGTGCTTGAGACTATTATCCGCCGCAGGGGGTCAGGTTTCCTGGCCCTCATCGCTTCCAGACAGTAGACCGGGGGGTCTGCTGTCCACTGTGAGACAGCAGTTGGAGGGTGCGCTCAGCGTCCGATGCGCCCTACAAAAGCGGGTGGGCAGACTTTCTGCCCTTCACGCAGCCGGGCCGCCTTCGGGTGGCAGTCGCCGATGGGGGACTGGAGGTAAACACTTTGCCGGTTTCCCAGACCTGTGCCATACGGCGAAGCGGGAACGCCGTTGGGTTTTAGCCCCCGCTTTTAGTTGCTGCCCCCGCAGTTACTGGGTATCCATTATGGATTTCCCAACATAAATATATAAAAAAAGGTGTGGTTGCTGAGGTCGCCTTTAGAGAGTGGAATGGAATGGTCATAATGTATAACAATACTAATGTATATACTGTGACGTTACCTTGAGGGCACTCGGGGTGGCACTCCCCGGCAGCCAGTCTCCACCCGCTGGGACAGGAGGCGCACTGGTCTCTGCGAGGGCCTATGCAGGTCCGACAAGAGAGGTAACATTTGGCGCAAGTGCTCCGGTCAGCGTAGTATCTAGGAGAGAAACAATAAATTAGTATAAGTATGATTCATAACTTACAAATCCAAGTGTAACTCACAAAAATGATAAATGCCTTAGTAGTGAACATAAATAAATCATATGCCAACGGATGGAAGAAGATTAACGAAAGAACTATAAAGAAAAGAGCGGAAGTAAACGGGTGTCTATCGATTACATCCAGGCCAAACTGAAATGAACCAAATACTCCCAACCGTCGAAAACGCACGAAAAGAGTAATGAGTATTGAATAAGAAAAAGAAGTATGTCAGAACGGAACGAATGGCGATTAGAGATTACTGCTTTCCCCAATGGAAATAATACGTGAGCATAATATGTAAATATGATGCAAGACAAGCGGTCGTGGCTCAGTGCGGCTTGCGTCGTCGCGTCGATCACACAGGTTAACTGACTACATACACGGTCATGCCATGGATGGGTTTAACTGTTAGTGGCATTTATCTCGACCATTTCCGTACTTCGCAAGGCACGTAAGCCGTTGGTGCCAGCTTCTATCACTGGATGGCAGTCGTTAAGCCATGTCGGAGGCCTTATAAGCGGCTTGAAAACTTCTAACACTGGTGTTGGCTACTAACCCCACAACCTCCACCAATCCAGACTGGCCCCCGTGTGTGGAGTATGGCTTAACCTTCTCGAGTTATGGGAAGAGACCCGTGTCCCTATAGTGGGGACGATATGGGTTTTAACGATGCGAAAGAAGACCAAATCAAATGAGAAAATCAATTCCTAATCTAAAGAGACAGTTATCACCAGCCTATTCCCCATGCATCTGTTGAAAACGACACAACACTTACCCATCAGCGCATGAAGTAGCACAAGAGCCGGACTGCAGTCGCAGAGCTCCCGCGCACGAGGTGCAGTTTAGACGAGACACGCATTCCGAGCAGCCATGCACGCAGCGGACGCAGCGACCTGCCTCAGGGTAGTATCCACGGCTGCAGTCTGCCACGCATCTGTGAAGAAGAAGGTGAAGTTAGACACCATTTACTATGAAAACGGTAGGGGACAGCATTTCAGAACATTCGCGTAATAGAAAAGATAGTCTTACAACAAGTCAGATAGTCACGTTTGGCAGGTAGGCTTTGAACTATAAAATAGGTATAGGACCCGGTAACTGGGGCTTTTGTTCTATGAAGCATTACAAATTGGTCAGCTGTCTGGCCAATATTGTATGGAGAGTACAGTTTTGTTGTTGTAATTTCAGCAAAGTTGTATAACACAAGTTATTCAGTATGATGAGTAGAAACCTAGATACCGAGTTCTACACCTATTTTGTTACAAACTTGTATAAGGGGTAACTTTTTATTCGGTTACAGGCTGCAAACAGTTTATAGATATAGAGAGTCATTAAAATGTCATTCGTAATCTCTTGCCTTTAGAATGTCTTATGCTGTTCATTGGCACATAATGGCCATCATTTTCTTCTGAATACTTATTACTATCTGCTAACATTGACATGATTCAATATACAGTAAAACTGTCGTTAATATCATATTATTCTTGGGTGAGTAATAATATTTCTGAGTCAACAATATTTTTCTGCACAAATACTTGTAGATAAATTCATTTATAAACAAAAATCACATCCATACAAGAGTATTCTAGTTAAAAAGTATTTTCGAACATTTTACTAGTCAATAGCGGAAAAGCATTGCACAACCAAACTCAATTGCAAAACAATCTAAGACGTTCTCAGCTTCGGGAACCAATAACAAAGCAGGAAAGAGTTTCTCCTACCGAGAAAATTTAATAAACAGGGCAAGCAGTGGTCCGCCTCGGTATCAGACAACACTATTAAAGTGCGCAGAGTAGTGGAGTAAGTTCTGAAACTAATTTAACACAGATTTGAATGATTCTTTAGAAAGCTGTAATTAAATACGAAAGCTCCGCACAGTGAAGTTAATTGTGAAACTTTTGCATGTGTACTTTTACATTTACAGAGAAACCAATTTACGTGAAAAGTGCAGTCTTATTAAATTCTATTAAAATACAGAACAAGTTTTCTTTGAATTTTTCATAAAGTGGTTTCAAAGTTAACGTTATTTTTCAACAACTTTCTAACGAACTAACTTCTTAAAGTTGCAGATATAATAGCAGATTTTGAAGATAATATTTACAGGGAGAAATTGCCGTGAGAGGCAACCTAGGTCATATATCAACAATCGTTATTATATATTTTTCAATCTGCAAGTAACTTACTTGTAATCCTGAAGGAGGTTCGGAGTTGTGCAAGTGAGGCAATGGTTTTCGTCCTCTCCGTAACAAGATTCGCACGCATCGCTGCATCGGCGACATCTCCTGCCATCGGTGAACTCTCCTACAGAACAGTGGTCGGATCCTGAAGGTAGGCACTTCCCTTTCTTGCTCAATTCCCATTTGGATTCGCAAGTGAGACAAAAAGCACTGGTGCAGGTTTCACAACCGATTGGACACCTGTTGATCAAAAATTTATGGTTTTGAACTATATTTGGAAAAAGACGGACCAACTTGATTGAACAAGCACTTACTTCATACACTCTTTCCTCTTTTTATCAACGTAGTATCCACTAGGGCAGCTAGCGACGCAGCGGCCGTTCAACGAGTAAGTCGATGGGTGGCAAGTCACACACTGCGCTTCGCCGGGACCCTCACAAGTGTCGCATGTATTATGGCACTTGGCGCAGGTATAGTCTTCCGTTTCGAAATAACCAGGCGGGCAGGATGCCAAACAAGTCCCATCTTGCAGGACCAGGTGGTGATCACAAGATGTGCAAGCATCAGCTCGTTCTGAACATGTCGCGCAATGAGCAGCGCAAGGTCGACAGACTGATGCCTCACTGTCTTCCCAGTAACCATCCGGACATTGCTGAAGACACACAGCCAGATCCGCAACCAGTAAATGAGCTGGAGCACACGTCAGACAAGAATCTTGCCCTGGACCTACACAAGTCTCACAAGACTCGTGACAGGGCCAGCAAACCGCTCCTTGGTTTGCAAAACTTCTTGGTGGACAGCGTGAAACACACGCGTCGTCTAGACGATAGTGCTTACAAGCTATACATTGAGTAGGTCCTTTTCCATAACACCCTTGGCCATCGCATTCTGGGTCACATTCGTGTATGACGCGCTTGTCGTTACTATCCGCGAGGACATTCTCCCCATGCGGCGAAGGGACGTTGTGTCCGTCGAGACGAGCCACCGCTTTCTCCGGGTCAGAGCCGGCGGCGAATAAAGTGGGAAAGTTTTGATAACTAGCAAACGCGTCAGTATTGTAAAAAGAATCGGCGATCGTGTCGTAACCGTCGGCTGCGGTTGGGAAAGCGAACGCCTGCGCTGGAGGCGTTGGTCGCTTGGACCGTAATCTAATTGGGTCTATTGATGTACCATAGAATATTAATTGCCATTTTTTCAATATACCAGGTTGGTTGACATGCCTGTTACCTCCGTTTACAATTTGTAGTTTCCATCTGCCTTCAGCTCGTTCACCCCAGTAGTGAACGCTTAGGAATGGCCAGTCGTCAAAGTTTGAGCTGACGACATCACGAGGTCTTTCGAATAATAATGTTGAGGTGGTACCCATAGGCGAAGTCAATAGAATTCGTAAGTTTCCACGGGGGAAGAATCTTAATGATATCTTACACTGAACATGTTCGAGATACCGAACTTCATTCACTGTTCCGCTGCATCCGTTTACGTCCATGTGAACTGCTAGACTATACCCAAAGGTCGATTCAATTGGTTTATCTTCATTGATTTCTTGTGACTTGCATATGTGTTGAGGTGGGACTGATACCCATTGTTCAGCCAAGTTCACCATTTCTGATGCATCCATTAGGCCATAACCAAATTTGTGACTAACTTTCCTCTTAACTCCATTAACTACCCATCCTCCTTCCTTTTCTAGAGGATGTGGACGAGAAGTCAGTACTACTAAATATTGCATATCCCTCCAGGTAAGTTCGGGATTTGCTTCTAGAGCTAATGCACAGATACCAGCGGCCAATGGAGCGGACGCAGATGTACCTGTGTGTTCTACTGTACATATATGGTCTGGGCGTAACCTACCATCCATATCGACAGTTGCCACACTCTTGTCATGGCCCGGAGTACCGGAACTGTAAGTTGTGGCTAAAGTAGATGAGCATTCTTCCAAATACCACGGCTTATATCCTCCTTGCGTGGCACTGGATATCGATAATGTGAAAATACTATTCGTGTAACCATCACAATTACAGGAGTCTGTATGTCTGCCACCGTTTCCTGATGCCCACACGAAAATCGAACCTTTACCCCGACGTCCACTTGTTACTCCATAAATGAAGGCTCTGTAGACAAAAATAAACCAAATTTAATACAGATTATAAATTTTAATAAGATTTATTCAATCTCACAAAATTTACTTGTTCTAGAACTTACCTCCTAGCTAAAGGTCCAGGCCCATCAACAGTTTTGCCATCATCTTCTGGGCCCCATGATGCACTGTAGATATCAATGTGATCAGGGTTTAGTCCTAAAGCCCTCGCTTCGACGGCATCATTGACTACTCCATCCAACATCCTGACTCCACCTATACTAGCATTGTAGGCTATTCCTACGCCACAGTACTGGTTGTAGGCAACACCCGCGACCTCTCCAGCGCACCTGGTGCCGTGCTTATTATCACCATTGTCTTGGGGCATTGGGTCGTCATCGTTACCGTTTATGTCTGTCGAAGCATTAGGATCCTGGGGAAAGGGAATTGGATAGTTATTTGTTACTGTCCGACGAAGCTCACATGTGTTACTACTAGAAGTTAAATAAGTAAGTTCTTTGAGAAAAAGTACCTACATCATGGCACATTAATGTTTTTGTCACAACGAAAGCACATTTTGTGTTACATATAGCTACATACAAGCAGAGGGAATCGTAACCGAACATAAAGTATCGTAAACAACAAAGCCTTTATTAATGTTTTACTACAGTTCTTCACACTCTAAACACAAATTAAACACTTACGTAATTTTGCGCCAGATCTGGATGATTGGTCTGTATTCCATCATCCAGGATGGAGACGACCACTCCTTTCCCTGTGTAGCCCTTTTGCCAGGCCGGTGACACGTTCATGTCCAGCCCATCTTTGGCACCACCATTCTGCTTGAACAAACAAAAATGCCATACTGAATACAGCGCGTCAGGGAAGAGGTAGAAAACGACCGTAGTAGATTACAACCGATAGTCCAGCTGCCGCCGGTTAATTGCGGACATGCCTTAAAATGCCCTAATGTCAAATATTTAAAGAAACATATGCTCAGTGAATAACATGAGGGAAGAACGAAAAACTGCAATGTGTAATGGTTGTATGACGCACATATAGCCACTGGTTCAGGCGCGTCCCATCACATCGTAATGGCTGAAGTCCTGTTATAAGCCCTAAATCCAAAGAATTAGACGACAAGTTCTACTCACCAAATACCATTGCTCTTTAAAAAGCGGATCAGGGAAGAATGAAGAGGCTGAAAGCGCGCGGTGGTGGGTGCGATGTGCCTGTTGCCGCCGGTTCAGGTGCGGCCATATGCCCCCCTCGTAGGGGCTGTAGTCCCGCTTCACTCTCCGCCTCTCGCGCTGTTGCTGTACCCATCGGACCTGTAAAGAAGTTTCTTATAAGAAACAATGATAACAAGGAACTGTTTCGTGTAGAGACCCAACCATGATTCTGAGATAAAACGACTGTAATTTTGAATATTATAATCGACACGACAGTGAATAAGACTAGCTTTTACACTAAGCATTAGAGTTCAGTGTTCATTTCTGCCATGAATTTACGTACATGTAAACATGTAGTTAGCTTAAATCTATGAAATAGTTTTTTTTCACTATTATCAAATCTATTTTAACATAATTTTAACAAATACACTTTGCGTTAGTAGTATGTCTTTCGAAATGTTTTGGAAACTCAAAAAGTATTATACGGGGGTTGGGGAACCAAGGAAACTTTAGGATTTCGATGTGTTTATCGTATGACGGAAAAAAGAGGGATATTTTATGCAGTAAATATAGAGATAAGACATTAAATAAAGATTAATATAGAGATAGACAGTGTCACCTAATAGGAGGTCTAATGAGGCCCAACGAATATCAATAATTAAAAAAAAAAATCAATCAATCAAAATCAATCAAATTATAAATCTCGGTCTGCTGCGTAGTGATTGTATTGACATTAAAAAACTACAGATTTCGTACACCTAACGACAGACGGCTAGAACTAATAGTCTTAGTAATACTGTTGTCGACAGAAACTCTTAACAAGTGTCCTATTACACTGTCTTTAGCAAGGACACAACAGACAGGGTAATAATAGGACGAACATCGAACTTTAAGAGTATATATCTCCCACTTACCAATATTACCTACAGAATTCCATTGTTAATGATCAGAAAGGGTTTCTAATTCCTACTAAATAATATCAGAAATTGTCTAGACTTTTGTCTAGGTCGAACAGAAAGTCGTTTTGAAGTGTTTGCTTCTTGTCGGTCAAACATAAGTCAAAACAACTTATTTTGTAAGTAGCTCTGAGAAGTGCTTTATTTCAAAGTTTTAAATGAAGAACTCTAGGCCTACATCTGAAATAAGTGGCGATGAAAGTGCAATATTATATAGGTACTTTCTAAGTAACTAGGTTCAGTCCTAACTCCCTCGCTCCGACAGAATCTTACCTACCATCATCTTAAGGTAAAAACTAATGATTCTATTTAAACTGAGGGTTCTGTTCATGAACCGACCATCATAAGGAATACGTTAAAAACAACCGACTTCAATCGCAACAACTCCAATTTTGCTATGTTTTTGTTGATTTTCTCAAAAACCGCTGAATCAATTTCGATAAAATTTATATGGGACCACCTGTGAAGTATACCCTTTTAAACAAAAAAAGAATTTTCCAAATCGATTCAGGCGTCTTCCAGTAATCGGTGAACATACATAAAAAAAAGATTCCGACGAATTGAGAACCTCCTCCTTTTTTTGAAGTTGGTTAATAAATAAATAAACAGTATACTCGCAAAAAAAAATATCAAAGCGATCAATTGTTTGACCACCACTATGGTAAGTCTACAACTTTTTCGTCAATGGACTCGCTTATATGGGTTTGATGACTAAAATCCCCCAAAAACCCCAATTATTTCCAGCTAATTTGTTCAGACACGGTTTTTATTTAAATTAATACGAACCGTTTGGTATCATTTCTCTAACTCCGAGGCAATATTAGATATTTGAGCGAAAAATTAATTATATACGAGTACAAACAAAAACATATATTGCTTACTGCACAATTGTTTTATTAGCTGATTTCTCAAAAATTACTAGACCATCTTTGTTTGAATTTGATCTAATATATCTATATGTAACTTATATTATAGGGTCCTTATGAAATACCTGAGAAAAATTTAACCACGGCTTCTACTTATAAAACTGAACAACTTTCCCCATGTAATACTCAATTCGTAAAAAAATTTTTGGACTTTTCATAATAATCAATCAACTGATCCGCCGATTTTGTATGGGAAGTCCAAAATTGTTTTTGCGAATTGAGTATAGGTTCCTTAGAAAAAGTTGTTCAGTTTCATGAGTAGAACCCACTGTTAATTATTTTTTTCAGGTATTTTAGAAGGACCCTATATTATATAATAGTGTATGTTTGAAAGTTCCAGGTGTTTCGACGAAAATACCAAAAAATCAAAACAGTTTTAACGAACGAAAGTAATGTCAAGACGTATTATGCTTTCAATATTTCAACTAGGTATTAGATCAGTCTGTGTCTAAACTTATTAAGTCTGTCTGAGACTTAATAATGCCATTAGACATACAGTCTGAAACTTCAGTTTTAAGGTATGTATATCCAAAATATGACAGGGTAACAACCTTACCAATAAAAAAATAAAGGGAACTGCATAATATGTGCCATTAAAGTGAATCTGGGAATCAAGTCAAATGTAAAGAAAAATTTGACTGCAAAATCCATCAAGCTGTTTTGGTTACAGGCAGTAACAATGAGAAGGAGGAGAAGGAGGATGTATGTCATATACACCCAAAAACAGACAGTATAGTATAAAATTGAGGCGCACCTGTCGATACAAAACCAACTCTATAATGATGGAAAAAATGACAAAATCTATTAGCAAAAAATTCACTTATTTTTTTATGAAAACCAATCTTTGCTTCTTTTTTCGTCAAAAACGTAACGTTACATCATCTAGACTCTAGAGATTGAGATATAAAGGTAATCTCGTGTCTACCTACATCCAATCCAGCAACAGCAATAAAAATAATGTCAACTATAAATCGAAGTAAATTATGGTAATTTCCGTTCAGAGAGGCGAGTAGGCGCCGGCTAAAAAATTATATTCTTGGACAAATATATTGAAGGCATTATGTTTCGTGATAGAATACCAATATTGCTGTAAATGTTTATCTTTATTCTTTTCAAACATTTTTTCATTCTGGGTCGTACAAAACAAAATTGTCGACGTCAGTCTGGTTGATATTTTTACAAAACGTTTTACGTTACGAAAAGTTATCAACTTATTCATAAAAAAATCAAAGCAGAGACCCGATGAAATATAGTCGCAAAATTGTATGCTTCAGCGAAAGTTTTAACTTGGAATTACAATAGCGAGCATACGTTACTCAGCCAGACATCTCAACTTCAGCGAAGTAGGAGAAACTCTGAAATATTTCCATTTTACAACCACAGCACTATTCGCAATCCTGAATAAGATAAGATTAGAAGTCGGGGTGTACAAATGTACGGGGGAAAGGTTGTGTTTGGTCATAGTAAAATTTGGTCATGTGTAAAGAAATGGTGTTCTGTGGTCCCTACTAACTATATGTCTATACTATAACTATATATAAAGGCAAGCAACGCAGTTGTGACTCCTCTGGCGTTGCGGGTGTCTATGGGCTGCGGTAATCGCTTACCGTGATCCGTCTGCTCGTTTGCCGCCTATCACATACAAAAAAAAAATTGGTGTCAGTAATCCCTTCCCGCAAGCACCGCATAGATTTCTCAGTTAAATTGTAGACCTAAGCTGATCAATTAGAAGACGCGGTTTAGTTAATTTCACCTCATCAACATTCACTATCATCATCACATCCTTTAATGAGGAAAGTGTGATCAAATTGCACTTCTTTGTGGCTTAATCAACTTTTGCTATGCGTGGTTGCGTAGTGATGCATTTAAGGATAGCATTATGCATTACCCGTGGTCACATATACATCACTTAGATTTATCTGACAAAATAGCACTGAGACCAAAATATACAAATAACCCTTGTATAGACAAAGGGATCTTACTCTTTGTGCCTTGAAACAAGACGTCCAGTTTGAGGTGCAATTTCACAGTTGTTGGGATCGCGACAGACAGGACGAGGAACGGAAAAACACGTAAGGTAGACTTTCGAATGGGGCTTGAGGAATGGGGCTTGGCTACTACGTTGGGCTATATTTCCCTCTTTTGTATATGAGTAACGAGAGCAACAAACAGGCAAACTTTTAAATAGAAGGATCTGCAAGTTTTAAACATTTTTACAAGTAAATTTGATTATGTGGATGGTCAGATCATCAGCGTATGCAGGTGCAGCTTGAGTAGGCACTGGCAGAGTGACGTTGAGTTAATCTATACTTGTCACAACTGAGATGTGGTCAGTAACTTTAAATCTATTGTATCTATACTTGTCACAACTGAGATGATGTAGGTAGACCTAAAATTTATCTATATTTTTAACAGTTCCTTCCTTCAGTTGATGCACACTTGTCACAATTGAGAAATAGACAATTTATCGATCTATACCTGTCACAATTGAGATGTATTGTAGATATTATACGAATGAATGAATATTAAATACATTTATGCACGGAGCTAAACGAAGATTTTTAAGAAATATGACATTTTGGCCATAATAGTATTACTACTGTGCTCAACCGAAAACCTTTTGAGGTTGGCATTGTCCCGAATTTTTATCAGTTGTTCTTGTAGTTAAAATAACGTGTCGTTATTGAATATCTGTAAACATTTCATATCCAAAACACGTATCAAAAAAATATGTAAAGCATGTATTTAAATAAAAAAATGCTTTTGAGTTTCGAATTTCGAGTTTATAGGTAAGTTTACCGCAACTTCGAAACAAACGAAAGCTTTTAGTGCAAAACGCACATGTCTGCGAAGTCTACCTTTAGCGGGAAAACCCGGTGGGTCCCGCCCGTATTAGCATGAGAAAAGCTCGGACACGTCCGGCGGCGCGGTTCCATTGCTTTTTAACAAGCTGTTGTACTTAAGTGCGGTGGAATGGACGCTGGACCGCATCTCTCATTTAAAAGGGTATGTATTTGTTTATTTACTCACTTTGTTTTACATATAAAAGTCAAAGGCCAAATATTGAGAGAGTAAATTCAATATATAAAATTGTAAAAACATCAAGAACTAGGTCGATTTAATAAATAAATTAATAAAAAACAAATAACCAATTTAATAGAATAAATATGTCCGACTACATCAAACGTTTTCTATACACTCTGCCCCTTGCACTTCAAAATCCATCAAGCCGTTTTTATTATTCCATGCGGTAACATACAAACGGACATACTCGGAAAGCATTCTCCTTCGCTTATAATAGACAATCGCTTATAATAGAAAAAGTCATTAACCAAAATGAGTGATTAACATGTTGTTATAATTCATATACAGTAAAGAATCTTCAGCATCAAGCCCTTTAATTATACTAACACCAAACTTTTTCTTACAAGTCGTAACCCCAGGAAATAGGGATCGTGACCGTCATGAGGTCAAGCCAGTGAGAACTGTAGATTGGGGCCGAGTAGGTACTTCCATTTTTCCCTGCCCGCAGCGATGTGAATAGCTTGTCAGGTGGAGTTGCAATTCTCTAGTTTAACAGAATACTTAAATTAAATTTTGTGGAAAATTCCAAATATAACCTACACATACAAGAATCGCTACCGGCGGCGCCTCGTTGACGACGCTTCGTCGAAACGTCGCAATTTCCTTCGCGTGAAAACTAAAGTAAAAAGTCAAAGTTTATTCAACGTAGGTGAAGGTACGTACGTAAACCACAAGCAACGTAATAATTTTAAAACTGCAGTGAAAAAGGTAGCCGCGTAAATTCGTGTTCTTGTCCGCTAAAACTGTGTTGGTGAAAATTTCATTAGTGACAGCAAATGGGTCGGCCCAGAGATAGAGTTTAAAGGAAAATAATAAACCAGGCGACTGGAATATTACAACCTCTGATACGTAATTGAATACGTTGGCAAATATAAAATATCCATAATAACGCTAATAATGAACAAATTTATTTTATTTTTACGATCAACAGACAGTTTCAGATACTCTATTTGAGTTATTCTATTCTACTTATGTAGTTAATCTCGAAAATATACAGGGTGTAAGGGACAGGTTTCCGAAAACTTTAAGGGCTTGCTCAGTAGATGAAACTGAACAACTTTCCACAAGATTTTTTTTCAGGAAACGATAAAACAAATCGGCTTCTCCATACAAACTGTCCAATCAAGTTTATAATTTTGTATGGAGAAGCCATTTTTTTTTCGTTTCCTGAAAAAAAATCTTGTGAAAAGTTGTTCAGTTTCGTCTACTGAGCAAGCCCTTAAAGTTTTCGGAAACCTGTCCCTTACACCCTATATAATGATTTAGCACCGTTTTACAGACCAGCATATTTTTATACAACGCACGAGGAAGCAAAGCTCCCGCTCCTATATTTTATCATCATCATCTAAAAGACGTCCACTGCTGGACAAAGGCATCTCCCAAGGATTTCCACGACGACCGCATCCAGCGACTTCAGCATTATTTATAGCTAGTGCTAAGCGGTGTATCTTATATCTTTATTCGTACCGTGTGACTTTTTTGAAATACTGAACTGAACGATTCATATGTAATAAAAAGAAAATTTTCGTATTTTACGCTAAAACAATTCATGTTTATCGAGTTCGTTAATCTCGCTTCAAAAAAAATTATCACGATAGTGACATCGTAACCGATAGTTTATTTTCAGTAAAACAAAAGAAAATTTGAAATCGTTTGTATATTTAAAAAAAATATCGCACGACTAAGAATTAGATTTTTATGTTCAGTGTATCCATAACACGGTTCAAAGCCGCGTACATCCAGCCGCTTCCTATAGATCTGACTTATCATATAATCTCGTCATGGTACATACTATATCTCACTAATATTATACGATAAATGTGAAACTATGGATGTTTGTTTATTTGTTCCACTTGTGAAACGGCGTGAGCCGAAACTACTGAACGGGTTTGGATAAAATTAGTAGGTAGATAGATAAAGCACTAAGCTAACACATTGGATACTTTTTATCCTGGAAAACTCCAGGGTTCCCGTAGGAATGGCTAAAAACTGAAATTTTTACTTTGTCACTAGATGGCACTGCCTTAACATTTTATTTCTCTCTGGACCCAATTCTGAAGTCCACGCAAACGAAGTCGCAGGCGGAAGCTAGTTAAAAATAAATTCTACTACCAAAATGAAAGCCTTAATTTAAATTTAGTTACTGCAGTCAGACTTAGCGGTTACGGTTCCATTCATCACACATGTTTTATTACTTCGCGAGTAACCGGAGCAACTAACTAAGACCACAACGACGGATTATATATATCCGTCTCCCTCCCCCCGCAGTAATTTAATAGCAAAAAAATCCTGCGTCCCGCTCCTCTGTCGCTGTATTTAATTCGATAACTTACGACCCGAGCTTCACGCGCCACCATTTGCAAAAACAGAACGCCAACTTTTTCCCTTTATCTGTTTTTGTTGTGAAGAAAACTCTAAATGCAAACGGTTGCGAAATTAAAGCTGGAAACACAGTGCACAAAGTTTATAGTATCTGTTGTATCTCCGGCAATAAGAAAACTTCCATATTTTATATAATTTCTTTGTCTATACGGATAAAAATAAGATTCCTTGGTTTGCGCATGAGTCTCCTTCCTTTGCTATGGAACAAGCCTTTTTATCATCGCGAATGTCAAACGATAGGCCACTCATCGTGCTTTTTCAGGTGTATGTACCTATATACTTTCATGTAGCCAAAATAGTTAATGGATTTTGGAGTGTAAGGTGATATTAGTAACATTTTTATCGTCGTGATCCCCAGATTGATAGATGATACGATTGCAGTCAGCGTTTTTTAATTTTATTAGATGCTCTAACAAAACTGGACTCCATATTCATTTGACCCAAAGCATGAAAAAATCTAACTACTACATACATACATTTTATTGCCCAAAAATATATCATTATATAATTCCTTGTTATATGTATGATATTGGACAGAATACCAAGGCATCTCTTCAGAATAAAATTCAAATCGAAAAAGATTTTACTGACTACTTTTTAAATAGCTGAAGATTTTCGGCTAAAACGTTTAGACGGATTGTAATGAATTGTAATATAGTTCTTTTTATATATTTCATGTTATAAATGTTTAAGCATGTTTGCGTTGACGTTGTCGTCCAATCACTCTCAAATCGCTACACGGATTTTCACGAAATTTGTCAAATATTTTAAATCATAATATGTTGAAAAAAAGGAATTGGATACATTTCACTCCTTTCCGTACACGATCTTCATGCACCCTTCAATTCAGCGCAGAAAAGTAGCGGGCAAAGGCTAGTAAATATGATTAAAATTATTCGTAATTCCTATATTTATAGGTCCTTTCTCCTAACTTTTGTACGATAGTGAGGTATATATTTTTAATAATAACAAAATAAATATAAGGTAAACAAAGTAACTATGGCATTGACACATGAAAACGTCAATTGCCTAATAATTTTGTTTAACTTTTATTTATTTTGGATTGAAACAAGGTTGGATTGGGGTAAGTAACCCCAATACACGCAAGATTAAAATGAAACGGTTTACGAATCTTATAATAACTCGCCCCTCCACTTTGTGGGTTTACTTTAATTACGTTTTACTGTTAGGTCTGGATTTGAAGCAATTCACTGCGAAAGGGTTCGCAAAACAAAGGCTCTATTTATAGATTTAACCGTCAGACCCTTCAATAAAACATTAATTTTCGAATTGCCAAAGTCAAACGAAATAAATGAAAGTTTGATTGAAAAAAATAATTGTAGTAAACAATTTATTCATTTCACATGGCAAATACGTTCTCGGTTCATTGGTGAGTCTATTTCAGAACGAATACGTAGGGATTAGGGTTACATAGTAACATGTAACATATAGTAACATGTTTAAAGCAAAACTTTGACAATAATATGTCTTCTTTAAAAAAAAAAGAGAATTTAAAGTTATTGGTAAATTCTTTACGTAAGACTACAAATCACCCTTTTTAAACTTATATTAGACTACAGTATCTAGATTGAAGTATATCATAAATGAATAAATAGAATTTACTTTTCCCTATAAAAAAGTTATTAAAGTGTACTTCACCACCCGCCGCCACCGTAAAATTACAAAAGGAAAAACACCACAAAAATTCTACCAAAATCTTTTTTTTTCTTCACTGGTAACCCAGTGTAACGTCAATAAAAATCAGTTTTTGCCCGATGTACAAATATTGTTTCCCGTATTGTTTTGCGCCGCTCGTTACGTATGCGTTCAGCTGTGCCAACAACGTTCAGCTAACAGCAAACATAGTTATCCTTCGGGTTTGAGCTGCAAAAACTGACTGCGTTCAGATACGGAAATAAGGCTACTATGCGGATAAGCCGAAGTTTAAAAATTCTACTACGATTTGCACTACCTACCGTATACATTTTTTAAGACACTTAAGCTGATTAGAGACCCTTAAGCTGATTAAACCAATTTTATTCTTATTGTGGATTTCAGTACTTCTAAATTACAGATTTAGTAGTTAATGTCATTTTAGTAAGTTGTATTCTTTGGAGATAGCATGATACAAACACACACGTAAAGAGAGAACCTTTTAATAAAATTAAATAAAAATAGTTGCGTAAACATGCAATTTCTTGGGTTTTTTATCGGACTGCCCCATCGGAGGATATATATATATTTTTATTTTCCAAGGGTTTTTTATTTCGTTTTAAAAATTTCATAGGTCGTTTATTTACCACGCCTACGACGTATTTCTGCCTACGCCTGCGACGTATTTCTGCCTATTGTATATTCCGCTTGCCCACTGGACTACTCAAAGGACCACTGTCCTCGTACTATAGTACAGGAAGAAAAACAGTAGGGAAACTGTGTTAATAAAACCGGTTTGCGCTTTATACTCCGCCGCCGTGCTGTAATAGGGTCCTAAACTAATAAAGGGAGGTCCATTGCGGGTAAAGCTGGGTAGTGATGCGAATGCCTAATCTTAAGGCGGTATCGATAGTAACTATTTATTGTTGTAGTAAATTTATACAGTATCGTTATACTTCGAGTCTTTATTCGAGAATCAAGACAAGATAACGCATTGGAATTTATACATATTTTTTAGGTTAAACAAGAGTATCTCCTAGGGGTATTATATACTTTTTACATCTATTTGTATTTTAACATCCAACAACAAGTTGTGCGACAGCCGTTTAATGAAGATCATTCCAGTACAATCAATGGCTCTTCTCAGACCTCAAAACAACACCGGTTTTTCGTGAGTTTACGGTTTGTTTTTCGTAAGATCACGTAATGAAGCATACAATTTTCTACAAAATCGAGAACGTTCCACATTTATTCATGAAACAAGGGATTCCCCGATAACACGACGACATCGATATGCCTTATCGATATATTTTCAAGGTCCACTTCCAATAGTCTGGCAACACTTGGGGCGTATCTATCAGGCGCCCGTGCCCAGTTAAAACTGATTCACTTGGCACACAAAAATCTGGTTAAGTGAGTGATTTTGTTGAAAGTTTCGGCCATGTTTTGTAGACAGAGGTTTAGGAAAGTTGGGATAGTGGGTTTTTTACGTTTCATGTTTGTAAACTTTTTCGGTGTTTGTAAAGTGCTCAAAAGAAGCAATTTATTTTAAAGATACTTCTTTTTAAACGAAATAAAAAGCAGATTAAAGCGATAGCTCTCCACAACATTTTTTCATTTGTAATTCGATAGTGTTTCTTATTGTGATTTACCTCACGAAAAGAATACCTACGTTTATTTTCTAAAATCTGAAATGAACGTATAACGTATTTAATTAAACCACCTTAATTTGTAAGCTAGAAATATAAGATTTACAAAAGTTTTACTTAAAGCTCTCAAATTTTTTATTTTTTATTTAGTCACCGCAGAAAACTTATAATACATTTACGTTTATAAAAAAAATACTGCAACGTATATAACCATAAACAGCAACGCATACCTTACAACTTACAAACAGTACCCCAGTCAAAAGGGCAACAAAACCACATCAAAATGGGGACAGTAATGTAGCCATTGTCCTGAAAAATAACACGACCTTATATAGTTGACCTCTGTCCCCAGAATGGGCACCGCGACCCATTATGTGTAATGTAACCCGCTGTGTTTGGGTACATATTTGCTGAATGCCTAATTAAAATTTCTCTCTTGAAGTTCTTTATTACCAGCTTAAAGACACTCATCAAGGGATTAAATACAATTTATGGAAGCTAACCGACTAGGTTTTTGTAAATAAAAAAAACTTGCCAGTAATTTAAGAAGTTCATCGTTTAGCCGAATTTACAGAAATGTATGAGATTCGATATACCTATGTGTAGACCTGAGGTGTACTTGCTGAACAGTTAATTTATCAATATCCTTAACTTTATTAAGCTTTCGGAAGTTGAGTTAAAACGTTTAAAAATGTTCTCGACCAACATTAGCAAACATAGAAAATCATGTCTACGACAGATTTTGAAAATAGAAAACTAGAATTCATATAAGGAGAATATTAAATTGACTAGTTGATTCAACACTCATGACCACCCTCCGTACGAGTATATCTAGGCACAAAAAGGACGAACAAAGACACAACAAAAGGTTTTTACAAGGCACTAGAAACTCATTGACTTTAAATTCATGATTCACTAAACTGTGACCCTGTTTTCTTGTGGTGTCTTTGGAGGGTCAATTTCGGCCTCATCAACATAAGAAAGGCTGCTCCGCCCAGCTGTTTTATGAGATAGAGTGTTCAGGAACTGGGACCAAAGGTCGGCACTTCGGGTGATCTCGTACAGACTCGACAAAGTTCGGGTGACTCCGCCCCGTGGTTACAACATAAAGACATGGGTTTCAGGGTTCGGTGGGTACAGAAAGTTGGTGGAATCAAGTTATGCGTGACTTTTAATGTCCTTGTTGCTAACAATACATGACGTCACGGTATACGGGTTTGTACATAGCATAGATAGTATTATGACTTTACACGTACACATTATAATTATGATTATACATATAATAAATCAGAACAAATCACACATAGTCATTTAGACCCAAACTAGGATTCCCTCTGATAATAGTCTTATCCAAGATTTGATAAGTTAAAATAGAAATAGGAATAGTTTTGGTATATTATAGAAATTTAACAACCAAAAACAGATAAAACCACTTATTAGCAAATAATGCCAACCTGTATTACAAACACAATGATGTTATATTTATATAACAACCCTAAACTGTTACAAAGAATGCTCATAGAAAGGAACAAAGAAAAAATAATTCCAAAACAACTCGGCTCAACTCTCTTAAAGAGGAAATAAAACAATATTAGACTGATAATACGATATATTATTTATGTAAGCATACGGGGAATGCAATAATATCACTATCATTTATTATTAAAGGAAAAGAAACAAATAAATTGAGCGCAAACAAATAAAAGGAACAACCCTAAGAAATAATATATTTGTACTGAATAGAGGAAATCACAGATGTTCACAACATTATTTATTTAACCCCGTAAGATGCGTGAAATCGCAATATTCAATTCAATTATTGAAAAACTGCACGAAGCTATCACTATGGAAAAAAATATATATTATACTTCAAACAATACTTAACAAATAAACTTGAACAGAATCATAAAAATATTACAAACTTAAATTTCTCGGAAACAAAACATTCGTTTATGTTACCAACACAGAAAAATCGGCAACTTTAATACTTTTAATTCCTCTTAAACCGTTTTTTAACTTCTTTGAAAGCCCAGTAATAAAAACATATAAAAACAGAAACACTGGCATTCGGCATCAACGTAACCGCCGCGATGGTGTCTGGAATTTGAATTGAACTGAGTAGTGTTACTGTCGATATTATTTTATCACACATCAACATGCACAGATTGACTCGTCTTACAGCTTCTTAAAATGGTAACGAATTAGATTCTGTTTCTAGAACAGTTTTTCTTGGCAAAACTATAGAAACCGCGTTACAGTGAGGCCCACATATTTCTCTACGCCGTTAATATTTTAAAATAAGACAATTGACGGATGTAACAACTGTTAGATTAGTATATTTCAATTGCCTACATAGTATATTTATTATGGCATTTTACACGTGGCAGACTTTTAGACAATTTTTAATTTACCAGAGTAATTCGAACCATTTATCAACTACGATCCCGAGAATCGCTTTGAGATAGATTTAAGGAAATAGACAAAGTAATCGTTGCTGGTAAGTTTATTGACGAAAACGTACAATATGTACCATCGTAAAAATTTCAACATTTTTTCTAAAGCTATAGGTATAATCGCAATTTGATAATTGTTCCGTAAGTAAAAATAATCTTGACATTGTTTTTCGAGGTTCAGTCAAGTGAATAAATCATTTGTGTGTGGGGCAATGGGTACGGTATTATATTAAAATACTTAATGATGTGTGTGAGTAAAATGTACATTTAAAAAAACATATAAAACTGTGTATAATTTCAGGAATAATACAGTAGGCAGTCTATATGCATGATAATGACATATGGATAATTTCTCCAGAGGTTTCTAGAGGATAACGTTGACTTCAGAATTCTATTTATATCTTACTATACGCGAGACTAACAGAACATGTTAAATTCAAAAGACTGCCCGTTGCTGCCCCAGAGTATATATCTATACTTTTTTCTCAAGTATAACAAAAAATAGATTAAGTGAAAAATTTAGCACGGATAAATAATTAACTTACATTTTCCACAATTTATGAAAAAGTCTGGGGAATAGAGATAATTAAATTTAAGTTTTAATATTTTTGCCTCGAAGTATGTTCTTTGTAATTAAGTACACGCTGTACACATTATTTTAAATCTACTATTTTTCTACCTAGTACAAAGCTCCTGCCATGAAAGAAGCAAATGAAAATAAAAGTTTGAAGTGCCCTAGAGTGGGTCAAATCAAACCTTTATTTTCTAAATTTCAACTTCAATAATAAGACTTTTGATTTACACTGAAAATAAAGTAAATTTTCATTATGGCTCATTTTCACTGAAACGAGTTCGTGAAATTATAAGAAATTGAGGCAATTGACAAAAAATCGTGTCATTACAATTTCACTAGTGAGATTATCATATCACGGGTTTGACAATATCACTGCGACATATACACTACATTAAGAACCCTCTGACACCTATACATCTATTCCAGTGTCAAGATAATAACATAACAAAGATATTATTGTCAGAACAACTTACTTACGACTTAGTTTCAAACTATTCGACGTTCAGGCGGTTATTCGTTCAGATTCAGTTGGACCGGTTCATAAAATGTCATGAGAACAGTAGATTATATATCATGTTTCAAAAAGACATCCTATTTGTAATTTATTAACATAAATTCTATGCTTGCTCCACAGTGTCAGACGGTCTCAGAATTTGATGGTACCTTTGGGGATTTAAGGTGCTGAATCTGTCGCCCGAGGATCTAAAACCACATTATATCTTGTACATTAGGTAGTACTCGCATACAGTTGCCCACTCCTCACGCAAAAAGTTCCCAAAACTTAGAGATTACATGTTGCAACTATTTACTAGGTAGGGAAAAATACCACTATATAAAAGATTGTGTACCCAACATCTATACCTAATGAGAAAAAAAAGAGTTAAGTTTTGAATGATTTTCGGGTGTAGGTATGTTGTATGTACTTACATAATTTAATTAATTAGGTCATCATTTTGTTATGAAAATATTGGAATAAATAAATCTGATCTTTTGAAAATAGGACAATTTGCCACCGTACTGGAGGAATCAAGTTGGCGCGGGCTGATAATGGGATGAATGTGCGCGATAAACTTGACCGAAATTCAGTACGTTGTTTTGGTCAACAAATCCCTTTTCAAAAATATAAAAATGGTACCTTAATTTTTTTGCAAAAAGTCTTGAATAGCACCGGCCATCAATATTCGTGCCGCTCCGCCGCACGTACCATACGTGTTTTAGGAAAATTTGTATGTGGCATATTTCAATAAAATCAAGTTATAAAAATATTATAATATACAATACTTAGTATTGTATGTTGTATTTTACAACGACTAACTATCCCTAAGAAGGCGATTACCAATAAAAAAACAACCTGTATATTGGAATGCTTTACTAATGCCTATGTCACTGTAAAAGTTAAAACTAAGGTCGTTTCAGCAATATAAAATTGTTAAAAGCTCAAATTGATGTGTGATCATGGGTAATATCAGGCATTACTACTAATGGCTGGTAAAAGCTAGCTTTGCCACTAGTTTATGTGTTTCATATTTTTGGTTTCTATTTGGAATATACATAATATATTATTTGAACCACCAGTTGGAAGAAAAGAATAAATCCAAAAAATAAGAATGGAGATAATTGAAAAAAACTTTATAACTTTTTACTTTCAACTTATAAGCTCACTTGATATCAATGATAATTAAGAAAATATAAACTCTGATTTATTTACTAATGGACCTGCTGAAATATATTATATTAATTTATATTATGTGTATGTAAATTTGTTGGATTTTTTCCCTTCTTCCAATTTATCATATAATATATACAAAGAATTCGAAATAATAGACAGTACAACGACAAAAACTATTTATTTATTAGAAAAAAACGTAAGGACACAATCATTTACCTATTTCTTCACTTTCGGCTCTTGTAGGTCAGAATAATGTCGTAAAAATCTTTCAATTCGTTCGGAATATATTGGATTGTTTTTTAAATGTCGTCATTATTTATGGATATTTTAGTATTATATCTACAAGCTGTGTGCAATCTATGTGGTCTATGGTACTGAAGCCTTTTCGGAAACCGGCTTGTTCGGGAGGCTGGAAGTCGTCAAACCTGCGTGCGAGACGATTCGTAATGACTCTCGAAAACAGCTTGTAGACTAAAGTCTTTGACCAGTGTGTGTTGCCAGTGATGACATATGGATCCGAGACATGGTCGCTTACTATGGGCCTTATAAGAAGGCTCAAAGTCACCCAAAGGGCGATGGAGCGTGCTATGCTTGGTGTTTCCCTACGTGATCGAATCAGAAATGAGGAGATACGTAGGAGAACTAAAGTTACCGACATAGCTCTCAGAATCGCTAGACTTAAGTGGCAGTGGGCAGGGCACATAGCTCGTAGAACAGATGGCCGTTGGGGCAGTAAAGTTCTCGAATGGCGACCGCGCACCGGAAGGCGCAGTGTGGGCAGGCCCCCGACTCGGTGGACCGACGACCTGGTAAAGGTTGCAGGAAGCCGCTGGATGCGAGCCGCACAGGACCGGTCGGTGTGGAAATCCTTGGGGGAGGCCTTTGTCCAGCAGTGGACGTCTTTCGGCTGATAGATAGTATTATATAAGGTGCTACTTTATTAGTGCCCGATATTTTAGTCAGTGGTTCTACTCCTGATTCTGATCAACTTTCTCCAAGGAACCCATAGTCAAATCGCAAAAAAATTTTTGGACTCTTCATACAAATCGATCAGCCGAAGCGACCAAATTAGTATGAAGAGTCCAAAAATTTTTTTGCGATTTGACTATGGGTTCCTTGGGGAAAGTTGATCAGAATCAGGAGTAGAAGCACTGACTAAAATATCGGGCACTAATAAAGTAGCACCCTATATGCTGAAGTTTCTGGTATTTTTCGGTTTATAGAAGGTCTTTGGAGCAAAAGTGTAGCTTTAACGGAACCATCGATAAATTCGGAACATGTCAAGTAACCTTTATGGCTTGAAGTATAGATACTCAAAGCTTCTATATTGCGAAATCTTAAATGTTGTTGCCTTGTCTAATGACTTACAGCTTTTTTTAAACATCGCTGACATGAGATTTTTAAATCAAGTATATTGTTAGAAGTAACGGGTTTAACTGAAAAGTCCCTAAATTTTTCTGCCAAAATAAGACTTATTAAAAGAATAATAATTATAATAATAATTTTCCTCCTACCAATATCGCGTCCCCCAATAATAGCGATGCGTTTTTGTTTATCGAAAAAAAAACAGGCAAAAACTATACTCGTAAAAAAATGTTAAAAAATGGCGTTTATTCCCTTTTTCCAACTGGTGGTTCATTTGAAACAACCAAGTAAACGAAAACATCAACTAACGAGCCCTAATTTGTTACAACAAAAAATTGTGTTGTTGAGAAAAAAGCGAAATTATGAAAATTAATTATTTACGACTGCAATATCCATTCGTGCAGTTGCTTGTAAAACGTCAATTTTTGATTAAAGGATATTGAAACAAAATATCTTAAATTACAATAAAGCTTTAATGGGCTGGTAAATTATAATTAAACTCAAAAGAAGAAAACAGTAAGGTCGACAATCTTTCATTCCCCTTCAAATTTCATTCCAAATAGCGATACAAAACAATAAGCAATAAACAGATAGAGGGCAGATTCGGTCCAATAATTCTGCTGTTACTTGAAGCTGCGTATCTCATCTCAATCAATCCGTAATCTCCATTAAACCAGACCAAGTTAATCAATTTAGTTGTCCAACTGTACAAGCGTGCGGAGATCATAAAGTATCACCCTGTAGTCATGCACACAAATTAATTATTGTCTAATCTGTATGGACGTATGGACAGTTTAGTGACGTTTTGTATCCAGAACTTTTCGTAACGTGGATAATTCATTGTAACTAAACTTCATAGTGAATTTATTTACATATATAATATACAGCATTATGTATTTTTTATTCGTGATTCAACAACTCTGAAACCCATAGTTTAGTTTTAAAAAATAAGTAAAGATTCCAACCATAAGACTTATTAAAGAACTCAGTTATAGAAGATGATTGAAAAAAAATGAATGAATTACATATTGCTTTGTTATTTAACTAGCTGGAAAACCAGCGTCGCTCGTTCAATCGGAGTTTTTATAAACTAAGATAACTTGTTTAAGATATATTTCTATGAAACATTTTGCAGGGTGTTGTTTTAGTCGATAGTGGCCTTCTAATGGACAAAAGGACAAGCAATATTTGTTCTGAAAATATCTATAATATTTTTTTATAATTTGATTCTATTAAAAAAAAACATGCAAATTATCCTTTTCCTTTGATAAAAAAACAGAAAAATATTCAGTGATACGCAATATTAGAAAGTTATTCATCATTTATTATGATATTAGTCAGTAATATCAATCAGTTTTAGCGACTTTTTATAGATTTTCTTACTGCATATATTATCAGCGTCATCTAGCTGAATTTAGAGAAAGCCGTGGAAAATTCGCTATTGCAAAACATGGGTCAGGGCGGCACAATCATCAGGTATGTAATTCACTTATACGGCGAAAGATGGTGCTATAGATAAAAATTCGTTCAAATGTCTCTAAAATATTTTTTTATCACTTAATTATTTTTATTTACATATTTGCATAAGTTCACACAAAATAAAAAATAAAAAGGCAAAAAAACGATAAAGTCTCGTGGTTGGGATTCGAATACCGACCTAAAAGCAGCAAAACGTAAGTAGCTCGCACCAAAACCGCTAGTCTACCAAAATACTTTTGAGCAATAGTTAAAAAAAGGCATCATATGCGTTCATATTTTATGTATTTTCGCTCATATCTCCCTAAAATGAATGTTTTTGAAGATAATTCCCTCATAGATCGATTTCTGGTGATTTTTAACCCCTAATCCTAGATTTTCGTCGAAAGGTTTCAAGCCGTTTTCGAAATCGTCGGGACACCTAACTCGTTTAATAGTATAGGATAGGACTAGGATATAAAGATGCAACCTTTTTTTTGTCCAATTACTGTCTGTTATATTTTTTGTATGTACTTGTAGTGTCTTGGAGTATTCTGTTATGCTACAATGTATCTTTATAAATAAATATATAATATAAATATACGATGCATTTACAATATATTCCTGAAACAATACTTTACAATCGCAGTATTTTTTTTGATACGTACGTTTCTGACGTAAAATTGAACATAACCAGGAAATGCGTAATTTAGAAACGAAACTTCACCAGTAACCAAAGACCACTTAACCCTTTGAACGTATGTAGATCAAAAATGATAACATGACCTGACCTGAACATTATAACCCTGAATTTACCTATGTACATAATTTAAATTAATTATGATATGGCGCGTCAGTTATCTCGTCACGTGTGTTATCGTCTGCAAACTCGTTAATTCATCGCGTGGGCGCCACATCACGTCGAATTGCTTCGATGCGTCGATCGATGACGCCTACTAACGGTGGACGTGTTTACGTAGGTTTTAACCTATTTCGCAGGCTTATAATAATACACGTATTCGAATTTGCTGATGTCTAAGTTTGTTCTGATTATTATTCACAAGCTTTTTTTATGCCTGTGAAGTTGTGCGAACTTCGGAATTGTCATTTCCTGGGTAACAAAGCATTATATGTGTTAATCCTGACATCAAACTCTTTTTGTGCTTTTCATCCAAATCCAATATTATTTATTACTATTTTTTCTCCAAAACAACGTTTAAGCCTTTGCGTGTTTAATACGTAACCTAATCAACTTAAAAAATATTCACTTATACTCAGGAAAAGAGGAATTTAACAACACATCACATTCCAAGATCCTCCAAGCTCTTTAGGCTACACAGACAAACATACCTAAAAACAAACTGCATACCTACATATGAAGAACATCACTCTTGGTCTTCAAGAGTAAATATACAGCGTTATTAACTTAAAGTCAATTTTCGAAAAATTATATTAAATTCTTCTATTCAAAGAGCCAATGTATAAAATGTCCATAGTACCAAAAAGTCTTGGGAATATCTACCAACCCTTGTTAAACTCAAACCTTCGACCCAATGTCAATACAGACTGTATTTACTATTGCTATTTACTAGTTGCTGGTCCGGCAAACATTTATTGACACTCATTCTACCCCTTCACGTGCTACTCTTAAAATTATAGGTCCATTTTACAAGCCCAAACTGTCGGTACCATAACTTTCCCAACAAGCAAGCACCAACACCAAAGACCTTTTAACTTTTATCTAAGGATAGAGAATTCTAAACGATTCAAATGTTTTCATACAAAAAAATTATAAGCACGTCCGCGAAACGGAACTAAATCGAGTCGGCTTCATGGACAGTCACCGGTGACTGTGAGATACTGGTTTAAACAAAGTCGCGTTTACATCAACGGCCTCGTCGTTAAGGCGTAATAAGGTCTCTGACTCTAGCCCACAAAATGTCTTCATCGTGTACCGTCGTCCCTACTCTCCGGGACCCGAGCCCCGGGACCCGCGGTCTCGCTAATCCAAGTCCGGATCTTACTTAATCTTTTCATCATTACCGCGTGGTACAAAAGGTTCTATATAGCAACTTAACGGGAATTAAATGCTTAAAGATTTTTTCTGGCATTCTATTGTAGATGAGACTATAATTACGCCATTGTACTCGTAAACATTAGATTAATATTTGAAAAAAGTGATACAATTTTTTCTACAAAATCATATTATTCCAAGCCATATTGTTACACTTGTAATACTGTATTTCTCCGCCGCTGATTTACTGAGTTACTCGACGACTAACATCTGATTTTGTCTTAGTTATGCCGTTTTTCTCGCTATCGTTTTGTCTGGCAAAGCGCCACCTTCTTTTTTTTAACTTCTAGAACATTCGACCGCTTTACCGACCGAATATGCTGTAACACGGACAAACAATAAGACGTGTAAATAATATAGGTACAATCCAATGTTTTGAGAAAAATATAATCAGAAATTCAAACTTCAAAATAATAACAATTCTCATCTATATAGGTAGATCTATTGTCTATTTTTTCAACCCTATAAAAGGTTCTCCTCCGCACAGGGATCCAAAGAAAAACATGTTACTTTAAAGTTAATTTACGACGATTATCCCATGCGGGGCGAACCTTAGTTAATCTTGTTATTTTTAAGGTAGGCACGCAAGGGACCTTTCTTTGGCATTACTAGAAACCCAATTTCGTACCTAACTATATACGATACCTATGTTTGAGTATTTATGTGAAAAAAAGTGATAAAACAAAGTGATTTGAGAAAGTGATACGTCGTAGGTATGTGGCGCATTCAGCGGGAAGTTATGTGAGACAATGAAAAGGCGTTTCCAGTTTAAAGTGGATTTTAACACCTAGGTATTTCTCACCTTACAGTAACAACAGTAGGGTTAGTTAAATGCGAAGGAGATTTCAGAGGTGTTTATTTTTATTAAAATCTCTGATTGACTGTATAGAAAGGCAAAGATAAAATATCAAAAAAAGTTTACTTCAAGAAGCCTAATGAAGCCTTAACAAACTTTTGTGCAATACAAAAAATTTAATCGATTTATTGAAA
This sequence comes from Coleophora deauratella, assembly GCA_958295455.1. Classification (NCBI taxonomy): domain Eukaryota; kingdom Metazoa; phylum Arthropoda; class Insecta; order Lepidoptera; family Coleophoridae; genus Coleophora; species Coleophora deauratella. The sequence goes on along the minus strand of OY282408.1, from coordinate 11,526,996 downwards.
CTTCATAAATATAAGTCATAAACAATGCATAATATTGGGAGTGCAGTAATAACTTTTTGAAAACAATGTTTAAAAATGTGTTTAGTAAAAATTTTAAATTATTTTTATTTAGATATAACTATTTTTTACAAAATGTTTTTAATACACTATTTAAAAGTGCAGTGTTTTATTATAATCGGTCTAATAATATTTTATATTAAACCTCCATTTCTTTAGGTTTGCCCCCTTACTCCGACCGACGAAACCAGCAATATTCAATCTATTTTGAAAAGGGTCCATTTAAATGTAGTAGGAACAAAAATAAGGTCCTATTCTACCTCAAAGCAAATAAAGGAAATTAATTGGCCGCACGTCCCATCGGCAAGATTTATAAAGATGGACCGATGCAATTAGCCGCCCTGAGTTATTGATGTAGTTTGGCGAGATCTTGTTTATCGAGCTAAATCTCCAAGCACGTCTAGTCAAAGATACGTTAACTGCGGGTAAGATCCGGTGACGGTTGCTTATGGGCAACATCCCTTAACGCCCCCACCCCACTGCTGGAGCACGGGTTTTTTCCCATAGCTCGGGAAGGTTAATCCATACTTCAGCTAATTCATTCTGCCAGCCCTAGTGTCGAACTTTTGCAAACGCCTATAAGGCCTCTGACATGGCTTATCGTCTAGCAGCAACCAGCACCAACAGTTTAATGTGCCTGCGAAGCAAGGAAACAGTCAAGATAAATGCCACTAACATAGTCAAACCCGTCCAAGATGTGACCACGACCACGCAAGCCGCACTAATCCACGACGACTTCGTTGAGTCGAATATTTATACTGCATAATCTTATCCAGAAATCTATCAAATTGTAAAACTTTATAAATATTGTATACAAGATGACTTTTTTATTCGTTAACAAACGACAAACGGTAGACGCTACATGACTGAACCAGAGATTTTTTAAATTTTCCATGCCAGTTGTAAATAAATGAAAAATCGATTTACATTCAAGCTATGTTATAGGTTCCTTTTAGTTAGTTGTTCGGTTCCCTAGACAGCGGTACTATAGGACATGGAACTCACCTGCGGTTCTTCATTTAACCTCCTATGGTGCTCGTGGCTGGGCTCTGCGGACCGCTTCTGGATATTGTGGTGTTCCAGCAGGTAGTAGCCTTTTAGAGAGCCGATCTGGAATAAAAGGAAAAGAATATTATGCTATCTACTAAAGACTGACATTTTCGTCATCTAATCTGTTTTCAAAGAGTTTGTTCATTCAGAATTAAACTCTTAACTTGGTTTGACAGGCCCCACTGACAGTTGAGGAGAAATAAACGTAAGTATATTAAAGTTTCTGTTACAAAAAATAAATGCTTTACAATGTTTTAAATAATAGTTCTGTCTAAAACCCGCCGCGCCGTAATAAAATTTCGAGTTCATTCCAATCAAAACAAGCAAAGGTAAACTGACGTTGGCAATTGACATGTATCATTTCCATAGTAAATTTGTTTAACTTTTTTTTACTGGAACAAGGTATAGAGGTGTCAATTTTCCTGAAAGTATGTAAGATTCTTTGTCCCGGTTCTATGGACACATCCTCACTTAAGATAGACGGTAATATTTACTATTAAATAATAAGAAAGATTTATAATAAAGTACGTCTCGTTTAAAGCATTTAAATCGCCACCACGCCTCACCTACGCGTAACTATAGAAAAAAAACATAAAGTACACGTGTCGTGTTTAAAAATATGTTGGTATTGTGTTTTATTGTAAAATCAGTAACTCTCCCCAAGGAACTAGACTCAAATCGCAAAAAATATTTTTGGGCTGGAATCATCTGATAAAAAAAATTATGTGAAGGCAATTTTTTTTTAAGAATTTAGTATGAGTTCCTTGAATCAGTTTTATAAGTAGATGCCGTGCTTTTTTAAGGTTTTTAGAAGGCCCCTTTATTGTTCACTATTGCTTACTAAGGTATTAACACTTTGGTACAACTACAGCAAAAGCACGAACGTTCAAGTTTGCTACAGTCCGCTAGAGTCGGAATCGACAAAGTTTTTGTATGGCTCGGGGGCTGTCGGAGCGAGAAACCTTAGTATACATTTTTAAACTGATTATAAAAGAGTTTCTGTAAAGGTTTCTATCTTGTTTACTAACACTCTGAAGACAACTGAAACGGGACCGTAACAGCAACTATAAAAGTGACCAGAAAGGTCGCTTAAGTTGATAGTAACTATCCTAGATAAATAGATAGATAGATAAATCATTTATTCAATGCCACAACACAAATACATATCAGAAAAAACACACTGCATTAAGTAAATATATCTTACACATACACTGAATGAAAAGCTAAAAACTAACATGCGAGCGTAAGTAAAAAAGTAACATAAAAGCATTGTTGTGCGTAGCACGGAAAAAGCTCCGACTCAAATCACAGCGCTGTTCTGTCGGCACCTTAATGAAATGCCTTTCAGGTTGTATAAAGTTAATCTTACAAAATCTTTTACTAATACTGACTATAACTAAGAAGACAAACCAGTCTAGTAACAGATTACAGTCCCGATTGCCGGAGCTATCCGCTAATTTTATTTTACCACTCACGTATATTTGTACCAAAGACATTCACAGAAAAAAATCACCATATTTCAGTTCCAACTGCTCGTATCATAACTCCAGCTATGCAAGCGTCTACATAAATTACCCGAACACCCTTAATTCTGAGAAACCCTCCCGATAGTGGCCGATAAATACGGCACGCAACGTAATCGGCGCCACAATCTTTATAAGAGGCCCCCTTATTGCTGCATTTGAATATTTCACGTATTAAACGCTATTTCACCTTTCCGTGGTTAATAGTTATGTGGGGAATACGGGCCGCAATAGGGTATTATGGAACACTACGCGAATCTGGTGTAAAGATTCTATGAAAAACCTTGCATGAGTATTGAATATATTAATTTAAATAGGGTAATTTACACAATCTATACATATACAATGAAAACGAAAAAATCTATATTACAAAATGAACAATGGAAAAACCGACCGTTAATTGGCGCACTTGCTCCGCGGGTTCCGTGCCACACTACAATATATTTATTTATGTTATGAATTTATCAAAAGGGGGTTTATTTCATTGTACTCGTATTCATGTATTACCGTTCTTATGACAGCGCAAAAACAATAAAAACACTTTTATTGCATGCATTGCATTGCATTGCTGATGCAGTAATAGGGTTTGGGCAACCCTTTAACTTTCAGTATGGAACCCTAAAAAATACAGCTTATTTCAATTAAAATTCTACTAAAACTATTAATTACAGCCCCATCTTATACAAAACACCTATGAGCGTTGCACGACAAAAAACACAAATACAGGGCGTTTGTGAAACCAGCTTAAAAGTTAAAACCTCTTATCCAAGTTAACACCACCTAATTCACCATCACACGTCGCTAAATCCTCGCCCGTTCGACGTACAAAAGAAACATACTGTATTCGCTTTCGACGGTCAGTTTATGTGCCTATAAAGGTAATAGAGGAGGCTCCCGTGGAAAAAATAGTCGGCAAACATCGCTGGTTACAGGGTATTTTTCTCCAATTTTGTGTTTGTTTGGCTGACCCGTAACAGCTTGGACTAAAGTGTCGGTAGATTCGTCTTAACCTTTGTGATCCAATAAGATCCTTAATTTTAAATTAATCTAATTAGTTTCCGCTTCAATTATTATTTTTTGAAATAAGGTATGAGCCATTAAATGGCTAACATCAAAAACTTTGTCGTATTTTTGCAATATTTTTAAAAAATGTGCAATTCATTTCCAATTTTTTATTTTGTTTGAAATGAAATTTATCATATAAAATCATATCGAATAGAATGATCTCGGTGAACATGACTCATTATTGCGTAAAATACTAAATATTCTCTTCTCATAACTATTACACATTTAAGTTCAGTTTTTAAATGAATATCCAGAATTACCATGCTGACTTAGAGAGGATTTACGAAATTTTAGTTCACCTCTTATAAATTTTAAGACTATGTACTACTTGTACTTAATTAAATTCAAGCCAATAACTGTTTTTTTCATGTCAAAATATCAAAGCAAAACCACTCAAAAGCCTACTCACCAATTCCAAAAGCCCTTGATTATGCGGTCTTGGGCACACAGAATTTCATATCGCAAAATTACACAGAAACAGGAACAAAAGGAACGTTCGAAATGAATGTGAATTATTAAAATAAAAATACCGGAGAAATCTGCTTTAAAACCTATTTATTGCCCCGTGGATACATATTCGCTGCGACTGACAATGGCACTACTAAAAGTTTAAAGAAAACTCAAGTTTGAGTTAAACAAAACTATGCTCAATTGCTCAAAAAAAAAAACTTGGAAGCACCTTCAGATATGACTATAATAACAATTTTAAACATACGTAATACTAATGTTAATGAATGATCTGTGATATATTAAAGTGGTCATTTAATGTACCTACACAGTCATTGGTTTAATGCAAGTTTTATAACGCGAAATTAAAGTATGCTTAATATATTCTTCTTAAACTAAAGCGAAAGGCATTAAAGTGGATATTCAGGATCAATTCACTTAAAGTCACATGGCACCAAATTAGGATTTCCTGTATGTTACTAATTCAGACTCTTCAGAGACTGATACCTATACTTGAATAAGTTAAACATAAGTACATAGATATGAAATTCTGTGACACAAGAGCTAAAAAATCTGCTTATCACACAAATGTTTGCCCTGATTAGGGATCAAACTTCGGCGTAGCAGAAGCGCTGATCACTATACTACCAAGTCTATCGATGACTAAGCAGAAATTAAATGCTTTAGACTTTTTGATACTTTGACATAAAGATCAATTTTCGCCTATACATTTTTGTAAATGGTACGAATATACTGTGGCGATGTAATTCTAATTCTGAACAGTCACACACGAATATTCACGTCACAAGCACGTAACGCGTAAAAATCTATATTTTCATCTTCACGACACACCATGTCAGACTCAAAATAATTTATTGACATTTGGCATAATGTAACAATAAATATATGTCAAAAAAAAGAAAATCGTGTGTCACTCCCCATACAAGTACGCTTGGAAACTGGGCACACTGTTCAAAACTGAACTGTATTCCCTTGCGTTTGGAAGGTGGTGCCAAATAAAATATGATGGGTGGTCGATTGAGTCGAAGAGGAAAACGCGGGAATCGAATGATATTGATGGCGGGATGTACGCGGGAATAAATCCTTGCATTGTTCGGGACGTAATACGGCGATCGGGAATGGCATGAACGAGCACGGTGTCAGTGAACTCCCGACAACCTTTAGAAATGCCAGTCCATTTAGTAAATAAAATATTACTGCTTGTAGTTGTCTGGTATTCGCCGAATTAAAAGTAGCTCGGAGGCGTTAACACTTTGGAGTCAATGGATTATAAAGTTTTATTGTTATAACACTTACCGGCGGATTTTTTCGGTATCGTGTTAAGCTGTTCCAAGTAACTATCAATGGAATTTAAAAGTTTATATTATATTAAATACGAAAAAAAAGCTAAAAGGAAAAAACTCAACAATCCGGAAGATGACTGCATGAAAAATAAATTAAGAATTATTGACTAAATAGCTCTTTAATCGAAATTGTTAAAAACCTTAATCACTACATTTTTAAATTTTTTAATTAGTATGCAAACTACTATTTTGAACAATGACGTCATCGTACAAAATTTCAAACATTTTTTAGAACAAAATGCCGTTTTTGACATTTGATAAAAAGTAACTCAAATGACTAGCAGTCAACTACCGGATTAAACAAATCAGATTTATTCTCCCCTTGGAACATGATAAATGTTAATATTTATTGCAAGAACCTTCGCGAAAGCAGAATATTCTTGGTAAAATCTATGCGAAACATAATATGAATCAGGTTTTAAACTTGAAACTCACCCAATTCGATTATAATGTCTCAAACATACTACTGAAGTTAGTTCGAATTTAATTCAATTACTCAAGGCTAGATTGCTAAAGTTTTATTCATAATTTGATGATAAATTAATAACACCGATTCAAGATTTGAATTTCGTTCGAAGTAAGCGCCTATTTCTATTACGCGAAGGTGGCGTCTTAAACAGTGTAGTCTGTATATTCATATAAGTTAGTCATTAAATAAAGTTTTTTTTTTAAATCAGATATGGAAATGAAGTAGGTTATAATCTGAGACTTAGATTGTTGATCCACAAATGGCAAGTCCAAGATCTGGCAGCTTCTAACTTGATTAGACTTGAAGCGGGCTTACTTATGATTCCCTAATACAATTGCTGATTGCTGGTTAGCATATCATCATGCCGGGGATACCATAAATTCTGTCCACACGCCGCATGACTTTTAAATTATATGTGAATAGATTAACCATAGGAAGCGGTTTATGTTCCCAGATTAGTTTTGAATTTAAGCGTCTAATAAAAAGAAGATACGTTTAAATTAAGAATCATCGAATAGCCAGCATTTCGATTGGATGGCCACTAAAAAAGTAAAAATATCTGGCTCTAGCCACCTGGTAGATTTGAGATCATATATTCGGCCGGCCGAGCGCCCGCGGGTGGCAGGTCTATTTTTCACATCGCCCGCAATTTATGTACCCGCCAGAGAAGGCTGCTATTAGTGTTGCCAGTTCCAGAGGTATTTTCATATATCTACACTATATTAATTACTTCGTAGGGAAACGGAAACATTTTTCGGATAAAGATGTCGCGGTTTTTGAATTAACAATATTAAAAGTTAGTATTTTGTTCATTATTAAAATAATTTTAAAGTCAAGTGTCCCAAAAAGAGCCCAACTCCTAGAAAACTTAGAACTCAAATGTCTCTAAAATTAACAGATTTATTTTAATGAAACTTAAATACTTAATTAACGTTAACTTATCGCTAAATAGCATAAACTGTAAGACAGATTTTTTCAAAATATGTTTATTTGAGTTTTTGTACATAGTATTTAAAAAAATCTGATCTAATAAAATTAATTATCATATATCCCATTTTCGGTAATTTGAATAAGAAGTATAAATATTTTCGTCAAAAATGACAATTAATAAAACTCAACATTTTATTTTAAAATTATCCATTCGTATACAGAATGAATAGCGCATATTTTTTTAAGATAAGATAATTTATTGTGCATAGAATTTAGGTATACAAAGATGGAATTATAATAACATAAGTAGATTCATTAAGTTCTACCTAATCAGGTGTAAACACTATTTAAAAATTTAATGTAACAATTATAATAATAACATAAAATAAAAATTATATAACACTTTGAATGCCAATCCCGCTCCGGGGCGGGATACCGCGGCGGGAGGCCGACCCCGCCCCAGAGCGGGCTTCGTGCTAGCCAAATTCTAAAGTCGGCTCCCGCGTGAAGTAACCAGAGTACAGAGCGGCAGTCAAAGTGATAATGGAAAGGTAAACAGTCAGTAATTATTATATTAACTCAAATCTTTTGCTAAAGCAATGACTGCGTTCAAGTATTCAACTTGCATGCAGTATGCAAATATTACAATAAGATTAAGAAACTAACACGAAAATATCCAATATAATTATATTATATCGTATTACATAGGATATTTTTCGTCTCTGGATAAACCATCGGAATATTGCAAACTCTACTCGCTACTTAGTACTTACGAATTAAACGAACAAGAAAAAAGCAAATTTTGTAAAATGTATGTTTAAGATTTATAAATATTAAATTTTAAGATTATTATTTAAAAAATTTTATTATTATTTTTAATTTTAATTTTATGTTTGAGCAAATTTTGCAAAAATTTAAAAGCCAATACAAAATACCAACTGTTATTAAAGGTGACAAAAGGGTTGCATCGGCCGGGAATCGAACCCGGGCCGCCCGCGTGGCAGGCGAGCATTCTACCACTGAACCACCGATGCTGTGAAAGTTAAGACGAATTAAGTGATCACTAGCGGTGTATTTGACTGTGTTGCACGTATTCTACATACACACACATACAAGTGATATCAACTGCAGTTACGTAGATAGAAAATATATTTATGTAGTATGCACATACTGTACGGTCAACTGCCGTCAATCGATCGGTGCAAACACTACCAGCATAAGCTGAACTACACTATAAGTAAAACTACTTACCAAACTAGACCAATTTGTACTGGTAGAGTTAACAAATACGCGCGAATGACTAAACAAACAGGGCCAGGGCATATTGTGATTTCTATATCGATATTCTATTCTATAGCGATAAATATTTTTATTACAAATGTCCATACGAGATAGTTGATAGTTATAGATAGACCCAGTGACAAAATAGTTGGAGGGCAGTGGAGGGCCCTTTAGCTCGGATGTGTAATGTTGTAATCTTCATACCCCTTTAGGATCGATTCGCTAAGAAGAGAAACATATTTCTGACAAAAGTAAAAAATAATTTGATTTCCATACAAAATGGCCAAACTGCCGATCAATTTCTATGAAGCGTCTAAATGTTTTTTTAACGATTTCAACTAAATTGTTATGATCAGTAGAAGCCTCAGTTACGAGTCCAGCATGTATTTTATGACACTGTCTGTATAAATTCAAGATTTTCAAAATATTATTATTCGAACTTTACCTTATAGCAAATTAAGAAGGAAACCTCACATATTACTATAAAGCAGGTATGCGAAATTTCGACTATGCCGAAACTAATCTAGCCCTAATCGTTATGAACTCCGCACTGAGGCTTCAGATTTGAGCGGGTTATTAACACCTCCAGGTGAAATATCTCTGCATCTGTTAAAGCGAGCCCCGCCCGATATTAAAGCTAGGACTTGAAGATTAATATCTTATATCGATGGTTTCCGTTACAAAGGTCGTAACTCCAAAATGCATAGTTATGGCAATAGCCAAAAAACTATGTAAAAAATACTAAAAAGACTTTTAAAGGTCTTAATAATAAAAAAACCATTAGAACCAAATTTTTATAACTTTAAAAACAAAAAAATATATATGTTTTGTTTTTAGGGTTCCGTAGCCAAATGGCAAAAAACGGAACCCTTATGGATTCGTCATGTCTGTCTGTCTGTCTGTCTGTCCGTATTCACAGCCACTTTTTTTCCGAAACTATAAGAACTATACTGTTGAAACTTGGTAAGTAGATGTATTCTGTGAACCGCATTAAGATTTTCACACAAAAATAGAAAAAAACAATAAATTTTGGGGGCTCCCCATACTTAGAACTGAAACTCAAAAAATGTTTTTTCATCAAACCCATACGTGTGGGGTATTTATGGATAGGTCTTCAAAAATGATATTGAGGTTTCTAATATAATTTTCTTCTAAACTGAATAGTTTGCGCGAGAGACACTTCCAAAGTTGTAAAATGTGTGTCCGTCCCCCCCCCCCCGTAACTTCTAAAATAAGAGAATGATAAAACTAAAAAAATATATGATGTACATTACCATGCAAACTTCCACCGAAAATTGGTTTGAACGATATCTAGTAAGTAGTTTTTTTTTTAATACGTCATAAATCGTAAACCGCAATTTACCTTTCATTCAAGTTACAACGAACTACAAAAACTTTTATATTATGTTACTTGCTGCTACGGAACCCTTCATGTGCGAGTCCGACTCGCACTTGGCTGCTTTTTTTTGGCTATTGCCATAACTATGCATTTTGAAGTTACGACCTTTGTAGCGGAAACCATCGATATAGTCAGCTGAATGCGGAACACACCGCAACCATCCGCATTACGACAATAATTCTCTCGTCTGAATGAAGACAAAACTTTGCATCTTCTTTTAAGGGAAATATTTAATCGCCCATCAAAAAATACTGAACCGTACAGCAAAAAAATCTATTTCACCATCTACAGGTAAGGTTAGGTTTGCAATTTAGTTAATCTGATGTTCGTTCGTTAACAACCCGTATCGTCCACACTGCAGTGGCACGGGTTTCATCCCATACCTCGGCCACACGGCGGCCAATGTGCACCAAAATTCTTTTTTTGATGCCCCATTAAATACTATCCTTCTTTTAACAGCCAGTAGAAGAAGGAGACAGCCAAAGTGCTGCACTTGTCTTATTTGTTACGTAAAAAGAGGAAGTTAGCGCAGCCTTTCAATTCAACGATATTGTCTAAATATTATGCAAGTTTAAGTGACGATAGTTTAGGGATGGACAGTTGACTGTGCCACAACTGATAAGTAGAAGAAGTAGAAACGACAATGGGAAGTCCTAGTAGCTAGCAAAAGTAGTTACAGTAATACACATTTAATAAGGCTTGCCGATGTACCTGCGCAGTAGACAATATTTTAATTACACGGGAAACTGATGGACCAATCAAGTAGCTTCATTGTCACCCGTCATTACACGTTCCGAAAATCTCTGCCGCTATTGGTTGATTGATTTCGCGCCTGATTCAATGAAATTGTCAGCTGTCAGAAAGCTGTCACCGTGCGTTGATTGTTTCGGGTGTTTCCGTCGATAGTTTGTTCTTGTCTGCGCGAACGAAGATAACCGACGCGCCTTATTTTTTGTGTACTACTGTACTGTGGGGGCAAAGAGATTATCTAGTGGCGACCGAGGGCCGAAGACGAGAACATTGGAAGGCCTCTGGTAGACAAGGACGGATATTAAAGGTAGGACATACTAACGGACGGAGGAACGGAGTAGGTTTAGTAATAGATCCAGTTGGGAAAGGTACTTTGATACGATTTTTTTACCCTCAATTGGTAAGCCTTTGGCATCATCTCTCCTGATGGTAAGTGATGATGATACCGAATATGGAAGCGGGCTTATCAAGATTCCCGAACGCAATGGGGAACTGGCTATCTTCATGCCGGAACACATCAATACTGTTAACATTGATGTTTGGCGGCAAGACTTAGATAACACTATAGTAGCTAGCCAAGCGGGCTCAGAAAATGTCCTACCACCGACTTGATGCTATTGAAAACCTTTAAACAAAAGACAATCTTAATCACAGAAAATAATGAAAAAAACGTTTGTTTTACTAGCCATAGCGGTAGTAACGTTCATATATTAAACGCAGGACTACACGAAACGCCCCACGGACAAGGGTCGAAATCAGAGATATTAATTAGTAGGGTTCCGTAGATTAACCGGCGGACTCGCTTGTAACCGAGTTACGAACAGTCCCCATCGGACCCGGGTGTCGGGTAATTTGTACGGCAAACGGGCAGTAACTTCAGTTATGTCTCTTTTATAATATTTTACAAAGACAGATAAGATTTATTGTTCAAAAAGCATATTTTAAAAAGTATCCGCTGATTTGCAGTCTCGGTTTATAACACATAGATTCAAACTATGCATATTTTCTAAAAGCAGGGTTCGAAAATATCCGATATATATAATAAATATTAAAATATCCGATATTTATGATATATATCGGATATATATCCATTTTAATATACAGGGTGACTTTAAATTAGTTCTTGATACCAAAGGCTATGAATGTGCTCATGATAACAAACAACTTTCCCTAAATAACCCATAGTCAAATCGCAAAAAATTTTTTTGACTCTTCATACTAATTTGGCCGCTCGGCTGATCGATTTGTATGAAGAGACCAACATTTTTTTTGCGATTTGGCTATGGGTTGTTTGTTTTCATGAGCACATGCATAGCCTTTCGTATCAAGCTCTAATTTAAACTCACCTATATATCCGATATATATCAAAAAATCTGACTAATCCTTGTAAATACATCGTAAATTTTAATTCAGGATTCATACAATTTTTGTGTAAAAAATATAAATGGAATGGAGATCATATAAAAAACCATTTATCATAAATAAGACTGATTATTTGTTAAATTAATAAAAAATAAAATTCGAAATAAAGATATTTTTTTATTGGAGTCATCTTCACTCACCATAATACTATCACTGACAGCTGGCTCAATAAGTTTCAGTCAACACACTCAGCGTTTCGCAAAATACGAGTAAAAACGAGTTTTATGTGTGTATTTGTAAAATAAATCATTGATATATATCCAAGAATAAATATCATGATATATATCGTGATATATATCAATGATATATATCAAGGATATATATCATGGAACCCTGTCTAAAAGTGAAGTTTAAGAAGTCGAATCGACTAACTCGGTGGCTCAGTGGTTAGCGCCCCTGATTACTGATCCGAGGGTCATGCGTTCGATTGCCAGCCAGAGCAAAAATTTTGTGATTAGCAGATGACTGAGTAAGTATGTACCAATCAGTATTATTCGTATTATACACGGACCGGGTTTGGGACCGGATGGCCGTGTGTGATTTGTCTCTGGATATAAAATAAAACAGTGAATGAATCTATTCACGAAAAGAAACATTGGAACTATCGCAAAAAATAATAAATTATCTATCACATTAATTGAAATATAATGCCTACCTATGACGTTATAAGTATATTTTAGATGTTAACAAATCAAAATAAAGAAAAAATTAATGGAAAAATAAATAAAAGCCAAATTATTATAATATAAGAAACTTATTAAATTTAAAGCTCAAAATGAATTCAAAATCGTGCAGATACCGACAATGCAGGCGAAGACAATTTTTATGAAAGGTAAAACCAGATGAACCAGTTCTTAAAGCTGAATAGTGTCAGAACGAGGAAGGCAGCATTGTACGCATCTCAAAAACGATGTTCGTATTCAAAGGCGGTCTTACCCTTATTCCATTAGACGTTCTGACAGCGTAGCCTTCACTTCACATGGAGAACTTGCTTTGTACACATAATATCATACAAAAATAGACAATAGGGTCTTTTATAAATTATAAATATTTGTATTTGTATTTATTTGTATTTACAGCCTGTTTTTTTACAATAACTCCATTTTTAGGGTTCCGTAGCCAAATGGCAAAAAACGGAACCCTTATGGATTCGTCATGTCTGTCTGTCTGTCTGTCCGTATGTCACAGCCACTTTTTTCCGAAACTATAAGTACTATAATGTTAAAACTTGGTAAGTAGATGTATTCTGTGAACCGCATTAAGATTTTCACACAAAATAGAAAAAAAAACAAAATTTTGGGGGTTCCCCATACTTAGAACTGAAACTCAAATTTTTTTTTCATCAAACGTATACGTGTGGGGTATGTATGGATAGGTCTTCAAAAATGATATTGAGGTTTCTAATATCATTTTTTTCTAAATCGAATAGTTTGCGCGAGAGACACTTCCAAAGTGGTAAAATGGGTGTGTCCCCCCCCCACCCTGTAACTTCTAAAATAAGAGAATGATAAAACTAGAAAAAATATATGATGTACATTACCATACAAACTTCCACCGAAAATTGGTTTGAACGAGATCTAGTAAGTAGTTTTTTTTAATACGTCATAAATCGTAAACCGCAAATTACCTTTCATTCAATCAACTCAAATATAAAAAAAGCGGCCAAGTGCGAGTCGGACTCGCCCATGAAGGGTTCCGTAGCAGCAAGTAACATAATATAAAAGTTTTTGTAGTTCGTTGTAACTTGAATGAAAGGTAAATTGCGGTTTACGATTTATGACGTATTAAAAAAAAACTACTTACTAGATATCGTTCAAACCAATTTTCGGTGGAAGTTTGCATGGTAATGTACATCATATATTTTTTTTAGTTTTATCATTCTCTTATTTTAGAAGTTACGGGGGGGGGGGACACACATTTTACAACTTTGGAAGTGTCTCTCGCGCAAACTATTCAGTTTAGAAGAAAATGATATTAGAAACCTCAATATCATTTTTGAAGACCTATCCATAGATACCCCACACGTATGGGTTTGATGAAAAAATATTTTTTGAGTTCCAGTTCTAAGTATGGGGAGCCCCCAAAATTAATTGTTTTTTTTTCTATTTTTGTGTGAAAATCTTAATGCGGTTCACAAAATACATCTACTTACCAAGTTTCAACAGTATAGGTCTTATAGTTTCGGAAAAAAAGTGGCTGTGACATACGGACAGACAGACAGACAGACATGACGAATCCATAAGGGTTCCGTTTTTTGCCATTTGGCTACGGAACCCTAAAAATATAGAGTTGTAGACATGTGTGATAATGAATTTATACGGAACCCTCGGTGCGCGAGTCCGACTCGCACTTGGCCGGTTTTTTATTTTATTGTTTGTGTGTACAAAGTACAAGCTGATGAAATAATAATTTTGGTTTTGTTTTGAATTTAGTTCAGTATTTTTGTTGTTCTTATTTTACATACATATCGACTTACAACAGTCCTTCAACAGTCAAAGAAAAGTATTTTGCGTGCGATAGTATGTAAATAGTTTATTGTTGGTTTTGGCAAACTGTTTCAATTATTTTCTTTTAATTTATGGTTTCATTGAAAAACAATAACAATAATCGCACAATAGGCATATTTATTGTATTTTAGAGGTGTAGGCACCGACTAGCCAACACAGTGTAAACACAATCTATTTCACGTTCCCAATACGCTTAGCTTAGTGCGAGCCCACAAATCCTGCCGCTTTTTGGCAAATCCCACAGCTTTCCCCTGTTCAGAACCGTGAGCTGGCAACAATGTTTTTTGAAAAATTTCCGATGCCATGTCCTTTCTGCAAAATACAATTATCTTTGGACGCTCTGAAGGTCAATTTTCTATTGCAAGTGATATTAACGACTTTAACCATTGAATCTCGTAACCATTCCTTTGTTATTATAAAATTGGTTTCACAGTTTACGTTAGCCGAAAGGCGTCCATTGCTGGACAAACTCCTGTTTAATAGATTATTACTTAACACGATTCTGAGTCACATGCAACCAGCGGCTTCCTTCCTGCAAATCTCACCAGTATACGCAGAAACAATCGGGCAATTTCACATACAATTAGCCTATGCCAGACTCTTGCCGCTTCCAGTCAAAACTTTTTATGGTTAGGACTGGAAAAACTGAAAAAAAAAAATGATTATGGAAAGACTTTATTGTGGTAAGACTATTTACGCCTCTTTACGACATTCTACAAATCCGTCAAAACTCAATATCGAAACTCGTTTTTGTCGCCAGAACAAAGCGGCGCGGCGCTTCGATTAGTTCACAAACAATTTGAATTATGCCCGATGACGTCGAAGAACACAATGCTGGCTCCTAAACTTGGGCAATTAATTAAAAGTCGCTATAAACAGCCAGTTCAATTACGAGTGGGTTTGACTGACTAGTTACTGTGGTAACGTTATTAACTGGGAATATTAAAGGCTAGCAAGGGTTTTGTGTTTGAAGTCATAAAGCAGAGTAATAGAAGACCCTTGCTCAAATTGGAATTTGAGAAGACGCGGGTCTGATTAAGGGAGGCTTATCACCTTGGCAACGCGAAGGTGTGAACACGATAGTTCTGAGAAAGCAAAGGTATATGAAGGAGTGTAGGACAGTAATTTATTTACTGCCTTGAGGAGACTAACTGGTCAAAAAACACGTTTTTTCTCCATACAAAACTTACCTTAATTTCTTAGAAATTTTCATACAAATCGTTCAGTTTTTTTTTGAGAATTCAGTATGAGTCCTACGGAAAAAGTATTCGGGTAAAAGGCTATTTGTATAATATAATATTATTAAGCGACATTTTTAGAAAACTTCACAAGATCATTTTAGAACTTTTTCGTATTATTTACATTATTGATAATCCATATGTTTTTAGTATTATTAAGAAGTTTTTTTTTTATAATTATTTTTATAAGAAAGTTATTTTTGAAAGACCTCTTAAATATTTCCAAAAATTTCGCTTAATACATATAGCCCGTCGTCGTATAAACGTACCGATAAAAATTCGAAACAAAAAACGGAGTCAAAATAACTTGAATATTCAAGTGCATTTTATAAATATTCAATGAAGAATTTGCGTTAAAAATTGGGAGGTTTTTATTAATTTATACGGATTAAGAGTCAATATTGGCATTGTACAATTGACAGGTGTGCAAATATTTTATGAATACTGCCTCATTATTACGGTCAGAGCGGTTCGTTTTGGTACGAGCAATAATACACGCGCCGTGGACCGTTTTATCATTAATATATTTAACTACAAAGGTATTTTGTAACCAGATAAATGTTAAATTCTGTTTACAATAGTTTTATTCGCCTCTTTGTGAAATAAGCATAAGCCCTCCCCCCACTATTCAATTCACTTTTAAATAGAAATATAACAATATTTTAATTATTTCTAAGCCACTAAGTCCTATAAGTAATAATTTCTAAAGAACCAATTGCTAATGCAAACTATTTTTTATTAATATATTAATAATATAATACGCAGAGCCAAGCATAGGAAAGAGAAGAGACTGTCGGAACTCTGCACTTCGTCAGATTTTTTACCGTGAGATTTTAATCTCTCGTGTTTCTATGAAATCTTTAAAAAAAGAAATTAAATCATTTTAGGTATGCGTTAGTAATCATATCTCGCAGGTTAGGTCATACTCCCACAAAGTCCTCCAGACTCAGACAGAACCTTTTAAGTGGGCTTTAAGGCGAATTAAGAGGTAATTAATGTTTAATGACTGCCATCTAGTGACAGCAACCCGCATTACTTACTCTTGACGGCCTTGCAACAATAGTGAAAATAAATGGCACTAACGTAACAGACAAACCCATCCAGGTTATTACCATGTCTGTGTCAGTTAATCTGCTTGATCGACGTGACCACGCAAGCCCCACTGAACCAGTGTAACTATAACCTGCTATAACTTTGAAACTCATTTTACGTACTAACCTGTAATGTTTTCCATGATGTAAATAAATAGCACAGCATAGACTGCCGAGCAACACATCAAAAGCGGGAAGGGAACCCGTCGGAACCCTCTCTGCATTTTGACAGCGTTTTATTTCCGATACAGAGCGCGTTCGAGATGTGTGCCGAATTGATCGAATCGGTATGACTCGGCTCGGTACGTTCAATCAAGCGGAGAACATTTTTATTGAGTCGGCTTTTAGTTCATAGTTAAATAAAATTTTGCACTAGCTAGAGATAAGAGCGCTATTTAAAAGAGATACAAAACAAATAAGCTACTGCTTAAATAAATAAAAAGAGTTGAGTTGAACTACAGATTGTGATTATTTGCTTTTTTTTTCAAAATTGGGCTGAATAAATAATGGTTTCTCTCTACTTTTTAATTTTCAACGATCTCGATTGCGAATAGTATCTCATTTTTTAAACAACCTTTTTTATGGTAGGTATGTTTCTTTTCTTTTTTAGTATTTTAAACTAAGAAATCCTTCTTCTAGCTGTAAATAGTTCAGATAGCTATCTACTATGAAAAAAGTGTTAAAGATAAGGCAACTCAGTTTTGATGAATGGTACACCACTACATAAACATGATAACCAATGCATAAATAATAATACAAACAAAACAACCAACATCCATTACACTATGAAAACACGGAAGACTTACAAAATAGTGGCGTGATCGCTCACACTGCTTAATATTTAAAATGTGTGATATTTCTATAGTGTTAGTGATGTGACGTTGCATTGTCCCGCGCTGGTTCCAGCTCAGGTGTTCTGTAAGAGACACTTAGTGAATTGACACTCCTTCTTCTTGTGTTTTCTACATTTTTGAGTGTCAGCTAAAGGTGAAGTTTTAGCTAATAGAAAAAGCTTTTTCCGTGATACTCGGTAGTAGCTAGTATTATTCTTCTTACAAAGTGATATACTTTTTGTTGTTTTTTTTCTATTCTCTACTCGGGTGATACAATCAATAATGCTATCGTATAATGCCCTTCCAAAAGACTGATTTAGATTTACACCTCATGGAAACAAACTGATTTAGATTTACACTTCAAAGTTAAATTCTAATGAAGTAGTGTTATATTTATTTTACCTTTTATGAAATTAATTAATAGTTTCATTGTTGCTCATATTCATATGTACAAATATTGTTTTGTATAATAATTCAGTTAATGGATGTAAAAGTTTAAAATTAAGTAATTAAAGTCAAATTAGGTAATCAGACGGGTTTCCTTGCGATGTCTTCCTTTTGATCAAACATCAGAAGTGGCAACCGAAGCATTTACCAATTCAAAGCGCTTTTCATAGAGAACTTTCACAAAAAGACCAAGCAGAATCACAGCAACAGAAAGGGATACTACACAAAATCAAAAAGATGAAGCAGGCTTCATCTGAGCAAGGTATCGTGCCAATCGACGATTGAGTCTCAGTCGCTGAGACTGAGTCATACAGACTCGTGACTCATGAATGCACAACGTCATTTAGGTCTCTCAAAGCTGGCAGGGTTGTCAATAATAAATTTTATAAGTAAACAAAGATACAATAGTAATAAGTAACCATCTAATTACTTGGTTCAAAAAGTAGCCTACTTGGGTCAAAATTGGGTATTGTTTTCATTTAATAGAGTAAGTTTTGGTATAGTTATACGAGTACATGTTACTTTGAACATAATTAATTAAAATTAAATTAATAGTCCTTTATTACAATTACAAACAAAGTATACTTTAACCCCAATTCTCTCAAAGACTTTTTAGAATATTCTAGAGTCAAAATTTAAAAGTTGACGACCCTACGTGCCAGTGAGACGACTGCTAAGGCCTCCTTCAGTAAAGAGCTCTTCGCATTAGTGGAGCCGCGACGAATAACTGAAAACCTGGAAAAAATCCTCTTTTCACAACCAAATACCAGGTGCTGAGAATGCTACGTGGATATTGAGAGCTTCCTGTGCAATCCGATCCGCACTGAGAACTAACTAAATAAAAATAAAAGACCAGGAGATTTACATTGTAAAAAACTTTTTTGGTAAAATACTGGTGGTAGGATAGTGCGCTCGCGAGGTAAGGGGCTTATGTAGGGTTAGTCACAATTCTACACACAAAATATATCTTAAATAGGTATAATACATGATGCTGGGTAGATGTAATTATTTTACTTAATTTCATGAAATGCAATTAATTGGCAGTAGAGACCTAGCAAATCTCGCTCAGGCTTTAAAGAACTGTTAAGTGTGAATTAAAGCTTTAAATCTAGGATTTAGTTATAGGGTTCAAGATAAAAGTTTGCAACCCTAAACTCATACTGAAGTCTATCAGCTCATATCCATCTCCTTTTTTAAATATTAAATACGTATTATTAAGTTATTATTATTTTATACGTTATACGTAAGTTATTATAATACCCATTCAGAGAGCTTGATAAATCTGGTCTACTGAATACTTAATCTGCGCTTTATCTACGACAAGTTATTTATGGAAAACTGACAAATTAAATTGCTTTGCTAACGACACAAACCGATTTTGGAACATGTGATTAAAGCAAAAGGTTTCTGCGTACAAAATTGATGGCAGTTCCATAACTTTAAAGTGGACCGTTCGACGGCTTGTTATTGTGAACATAAATTAAGGAGAGAAGGGCCGAACAATCGAAGCGGCATTGACATATTGATAAATCAGTGCATATTGTTTAAACACACTTTACTGTCATAATTAAATACAGGGGATGACATTTCATTCGCTGACAAGTGGTAGTACGTAACACATGAAACTGAAAAACTTTCCCCAAGGAAGTTAGCTGCTTTTCCACCGGCGAGGCGAGGCGAGGAGGGGAGTGAAGAGATTTCTAAGGAGAAAAAGACTATTTCCACCGAAGATGTGCGAGCAGAGAATTTATTTTTTCCCATACAATTTAAATTCTCTTCCCTCCTCGCCTCGCCGGTGGAAAAGCAGCTTTATTACATATACTCTATCATTAGAGCAAGAACAAAGATTGACTTTCATGCTAATTGGCAACATTTCAAATGTTTGCCCCCTTTTTGTTTAGATATTTCTCTAGGTAAATACTTTAAGGTAACCAGTAGTGGATAATATATTAATTGATTTCCTCGCTACACAAAGACTTTAATTTAAACATCACAACCATATAATCAGATATAGTTTATTTTGCGCATATTATTTGCAGAGTTAAAGTAGGTAGCTGGAGAACAATGCACTTGGCTCGGTGGGATGCACTTAGTGCAATGAGAACTAGGTATAGTGGAAGAGGGATATTACTATTTTTTTATTCTATCATAGAAACAGAGAAACGAGTGATTTAATAAATGGTTTTCGAAAGTTACAAAGGCATCAGGAAGTACGTCCATTTTTTAGACGTCTTTAGCCGTGCTGGTTAAATGTTTTTCAGGTATTTCATAAGCATATATCATTTTATATTTAGACAACATATTTTTTCATAATTTTTTATTGTTAATTTTTTTTTATTGTTTTATTATAATTAGTATTACTTTAATGACACGTAATAATAAACATATTATAAATTTAATATATCATTATCAGTTCATAGGCGCTTAACTTTGTCATAAAAATATTTATATTACAATTTTTTGACTGCAATCTCTTCATAAAGCAGTGCAGAACCCTCCACTTCACTCGAAGTCGTTAAACTATTCTGTATGTCCATAAGCTATCAGTCAGTCAGTATATATCAGTTGCGTATGCCACGTTAACATTTTAAAGATATATTATTGTACTACAGTCATATTATTGTACTGCTTTTACGAAATTTTGTACTTGATGAAAACTAGTTTTACTCGACTACGGCGAAGCAAAAAGGAGAGTTACGATTTTTACCTGCATGCATGTATGTTTTTCTGTTCCCGTATAACTTCTAAACTACATAATCCGACAAATGAGGTATAATTAGAAGCGTCTTGGTGGTTATAGCTGGAGCCCTCTAGAGGACATAAAGTCATGATAATACTGTAGTCCATCATGAAAATGCACCTAACAAAATAGGTATCAGAACAAAGGATTTTATATTCCACATTTCTATTGTAAGAGCACAAGAAATAGTACCCATGCAATGAGGTAACACAGATCTCTGGAATGGAAGCCAAACATTAACAATACCTAATTTGTGTAACGTGCATGAGAATCTTAATAAACAACTTGGCTGAGTATGAGTGGATTTGTTTGTTGGCTGAGATTATGAATAGTATCGACTGAACATTGTACAGGCAGTACTAAGTTATATCACACCTTACTAAGGGCTCTTACAGACGAGGTAGTAGGGAGATGAGAGCTAGTAGGAGAGCTATCTTTATCCAGTGGTAAGACTTTATTATGCAAGGTCCGACTGGGTGGGTACCACTGCTCGCTCTATGCCTGCCGCCACACAACGCGCTGTGTTCCGGTGGGTGGCGCGAGATAGCCAGCGTAATTACCGGCATATGAGGCATTCTATCTTAGCCCTCAAGATCGGCAAGGCACTGATAACCCTTCTGAGGTTATATGCTCACAGGCAGCGGATGCCACTTTCCATCAAGAGAGTAGTCAGCCCTTTGTCATCTTACATAATAAAAAAATTACTTCAATGACTGAATCAAAGAACAAACAAGCTTTTAAGGTTTGTCAATACTTCGACGACTGCAATATTTTCTTATCCGATTTTCCCTGAAGGGAGAGTAATGTTTTCAAGTATTTGCACTACTGAACTCTATATGTTTGCTAACACGGCTCGATGATTTTTGGGACGAGGTTTTATCGCATCCAGAATCACCGAAGATTTGTCTCGTCAAAATTCACTGCTAAAATAAAACCTTTACAAAAAATATTCCAGTGTTGCAATGCACGAATAAAATAAAATTTAATTCTTGCTATTCCCGAACAACTGACGAATTCCACAACACCACATAATGTGGCCAGATAACGCTCTAAAATGGAAAATGGACATTACTTTCTGAAAATCGAACCGATTTGGCTCAACGCCAACCGAACCAAAAGGTAGGCCCAATATTCAATTAAAAACCCTCATGGGGAAATCAGAACAATACTGATTCCATTCAATGGTTATGATTTTTGGAGTTTATTTTGTTCACAGTTGTATTTGGTCATAGGGTATTTTATTTTATAATGTAACATGCAGCTGTAACCTTTGTTTAAAAAAACTTATATTGAGGGCGACGGAGCAGAAGAAGGAACAGAAGAAATATGTACCTTAAGTAGGTACTCGCAAACCCCTTAACTGGTGATTCCACTTACAAAACTGAACAACTTTTGTTTTGATCAAGAAAATGATTATCTTCTTTACAAAATCCATTAACCTAATGAATCCATTAACCATCCATAATGATAATCCATCACAATCACTAAACATCAGGTTAGATGATGCCAAGGGTTTAGCCACTGCGAATAAAAATAAAATAAAAAGAGGATTCATCATTTAGACTTCTACACTGACACCAATCGTGAGTCGTGATCGTGACTCATTGGTACTATTGTATTATTTCAGCGAGGTTGGTCGGTAACTATTGGCATACTAGTGAGGTAGCGCCATACCGTCGTCTGCCGGCTTGCTGAAAATATATTTAATATAGCAAGTATAAAAATAAAACGCTGTTATTACGTGCGGTGCTTGAAAATGTATTATTGTGTACGGTTAAATAAACATACAACTAAACAATATTAGCCCTAAAACACGGTCAAATTTTTCAGCCCGAATTAAGCGTAATCATTGTACCGCCACACAAACGGATGAACACAAAAATATTCACCCTCACAATGGGTCGTGAACACAGCTTTGTGTCCTAATTACAGTATTCCATTTGTGGGACTTTTACACTCATCTGTTTATGATCAAAAACGTTGGAAAGGCAAATTTTAAAATGTTATTTTGCCACCACATGTTTCGTTTTAAAGAAAATTCTATTCGAAACGTTGCTGGTAAAATGATATTGTAATGAAATTTGCAACGGTAAATACAAATGTATGTATGTATACTGTACCGATATACAATAGATTAAAGTATTTGCTTAAGACCAATATACTCGTATAGTGATAGTATCCTGAGTGCAGATATCTTTCGAAAACCTTTCGTATCAGATACAGATAATGAATGGAATGAAAACCTAACAAAAACATGAAAATCAAAATCAATGTTCAAACAATCAAAAACATTATTCGATATAAGTAACAAATAGAAATAAGAACAAGAGTAACAGAATAAAACAAAATAAAATTGTTGCGAACAATCTTGGAACTTGGTAAGTAAGATTATTACAGTTCTCACTGCGAGAAGTTTCTAAGTCTGCAGGCGTCCTCTGTCATCTGTCCTTTAAGTTTTCGCTATCGAAGAATTTATTGTAGTTGACTTAACTTGAGTCTAGTTTTAGATTCGACTTGTATATGAAATATCATGTGTTGCTGAGGAAAAAAGGTTTAAATAAATAAATATTTTACCAGTCAATTTATATACGACAAAATAATATTTGTTAACTAAGAATGAATGGATGTTTTTTCAAATAAAATACTGACAGGCATTACTCTTATCTAAATAGAATAATATTTATGTTGCCCGTTCGAAACCGAGTAAGGTTAATATACCATTCATGGGTTGGTCTATAAAATACATGAAATAGTCACTAGTTTGCCAGAAAATAAACTCGAATCTCGAGACAAATTCCGAGTGGTAGAAACTTTTTACTGGGCAGAAAAAACGGGTCTAGAAGCAACAAACCATGACAAATATAGAGAGCTAAAAAGTTGTATATCTTCATTGTATATCTCTAAATTAAAAGATACTCATGCATCTTAAGCATCCAATTAAATTTTTTAAAACACGAAGAAATGTAACATAGAGTACAAGGTTTGCAATGAATCTGGGGAACAGCTAAGGCGTACAATAACCTCAACAAATTACGTAAACAACAACGAGCTTCATCAATCAAACACCTTGAATGCTGCGCAAATAGCGCGCACATTCAGAACCAACGACCCGCTTATATCACGAGCGAACATTTCCTTAACATTCGTAAATATTTCCTCACTCCTAGCTGACACGTCTTTATAATAAAAACATCATCCCGTAGGAAGTCCCGGGCCCAAGAAAAATAACGCTACATTAGGCGCGATAAGTTGCCGACTGCGTACTATTGTTGCCATACTATACAGGCTGAGGAAATAAATATACGAGTGCAGAGAATAGGAGCAGGTGTGTCGAACTGGGGTAGTCGGCAGACGAAAACGTGAAAAACTCATTCGTAAACAAGAGAAGTAGAACGGGGTAACCGCCCCCCATATGAGCCGGGAGCGGGGCCGGGGCGGCCAGGTGCTGAGTTAAGATAAAGTACTGACGTTACGCCTATCCCGTGATTTAGATATGACCTTCTGAACGCAATCTGCATTAGTAACAGCTCCTGAGGGATTGCGCAATTGCCCTGAGCTGTGAGCTGGGAGTTTTTCGGATCTAACAGTAACATTCGCTTTGGAAGATAAACAACCACTAATCCGGTTTACGTCGAATATCAACACTCCTTTTTTACTGTAAGCTTTGAATAATTGTTTATAATTTGTACCAATTCTGTGTCGAGGGCTACACCGTGCACGTCAGTAAATACGATAAAATCAATGTAACAATATGAATTAATTTTCGTCTGCTAAACACTTTTGAAAGGATGAACGCAAAAATGTCAAAAGTTTTCCTCTAAACCTCAAAGCGAAGTCTTTGGAAATAAAAATCTTTTATCAGATTCGAACAGAGCGATTGCCTATCTGGGAGACTCGCGGCACTTTCAATAACTCTGCTCAAACGCAAGAGTTTAGACTTAGTCACAACTTATCAGTTTGAGTAAGTCATCACCACTTATCAATTCTTGACGGGTTATTCCACTAGGTTTGTACTGATAAAAATGTATTATTTTCTATACTGATAGCAAATGTAATATTTCCTTTTAATTAGGTTTTCGAAGATGCTAACAACGAAAAATATTTGTTTTACAACCACCTCGCCTATTAACACTCCACTTCACAATAGAGCGTACGAGCAGCTAAAACTTCATCTTTCGCTGTGAGATCTTTCAAAATACATTGTAAATTCACCTTAAAACAACAATTTAACTCAGGTTCGCCCATAAAGTGAGGCAAATTTAGAGCAGTGAACAATGACTATTTTGTGACAAAGATTCATAGGTTTATCTTAATTCAAAATAGCGAAACGCCCGCAACTTCGTAGTACGCGTAGACTTTGCAAAACAG
The DNA here is from genome assembly GCA_958295455.1 of Coleophora deauratella. Taxonomy (NCBI): domain Eukaryota; kingdom Metazoa; phylum Arthropoda; class Insecta; order Lepidoptera; family Coleophoridae; genus Coleophora; species Coleophora deauratella. The sequence goes on along the minus strand of OY282408.1, from coordinate 11,502,015 downwards.
CTAGTCAAATCCGTTGGAAATAATTTTTTTCCATAAAAAATTTATCACCCCATTTCACCCACTTAAGGAGATGAATTTTTAAAAAACATTAAACAAGTGTTACTTTAATATCTTTTGAAGATTAAGTTACAAAGTAATATCATCGCTACTTTCGAAAGAAACTTTACCATTCTTTTCACCCCTCTATAGGGATGGATTTAAAAAAACCTCCTCAGCTTCTTAGGAGCATATATTCCCATTTTCGTTTCTATCTTATAAGCCTATAAACTAAGTGGGGTTTTAGGACAAAATTGACTTTCCAATGCACAGGGGTGCGTGGTATATCACTCACGGGACTGTTTTACAGGTATAGATTAAATATTGATTAGTTAAAATGTATTTTAAAGTTTGTGAAAAAGTTTCTTAGCATTTTGTAACGATAAGTTCTATTGGAACCTAGCAGAACAAGCCTTGCAAACTTAGTGTCCGAACTCCAGGTTAAGTTAAACTTGTCGGAGGCCGAACTGGCAACTAGTAACTACTTGCTATTCCAGCCACCGTCAGAATCAGGCGCCCGACCGACGCGGTTCCTAAAAACATAGAAGTTAGTTCGCTTATCGGGTTAGTGCTGTGGCTAGGGGTTCGCTCAAACTGGCGAGTCAGACGGACAACTTTTTACACACTATTGTAAGACCTTAGAATCACCTCACCCAATATTAGGTGATGACGATACCGAAGATAGAAGCGGTCTCACCAAGATTCCTCCACGTCACAGCGAAATTGACTTGCCCCATGTCGGCATATCAATGCTGTTAAGAGTGATGTTTGGAAGCAAGACTTAGATGATGGTAACCAAAAAGAAATGCTTTACTTCCAACCAGAAAGAGTATATCGTACGTAAGTATATTTTAAGTATTCAAATGTAAGGAAAATTGAAACTCCTCCGTACCTTCGTTTCGTAACTGCGCCGCAGTAATTGACCTTAAATTCTCATGAGTATTGAGATATATTATCGGGATGAAAATTTGCTTATCTCATTCTCTCTCTCTTATAGTGTTTTAACCCATTTCAATATGCAATATACTTTGTAACTAGTGTTAACAGTATACTTGGTACTGATAACAAAAAATCATCGATATGGGAAACATTAGATAAGGTTACTCGCCCTGTTTGTTTCTGAACCAGCGTGTTCGTCTTGCGGGGGCTGAAGCGGGGTGAAGAGGGAGGCATGTATTTAAACAAATATCGCCGTTGTGTGACAAGCTTAAGGTTTATGTATTTAATGTTATCTACTAGCGACATCTAGCGACGAGTAGGGAGTCATGTAATTAATTAATGTTATCTAATAGCGACATCTAGCGACGAGTAGCGTAGCATTACTATAAAATGACAAAATATTCATAAAATAACAAGAATAAAGTGATAAGAAATGTTGCTGTTAGTTTTGTTCTTTATTTTTTTATTGTTTTAGCACATTTCACTGCTCTGTAAGATATATTTTCATTTAAACACGGGATGTTTACTCGTCGCTTGTCAGATTGCGAATGGTGCGCGAAAAGGCGGCGCTACTCAACATAGGGGAGCAAACCACTATCAGCGACTACGCTGTCGTGGAGTATTAACCACATCTAATTGTTCTCTTATATCGATGCAAAAAATGCATCCAAGGTCCTTGACCCTTGCGTGTGGAGAATGGCCTAAAATTCCTGCGATAGGAGAAAAAAGCGGCCAAGTGCGAGTCGGACTCGCCCATGAAGGGTTCCGTAGCAGCAAGTAACATAGCATAAAAGTTCTTGTTGTTCGTTGTAACTTGAATGAAAGGTAAATTGCGGTTTACGATTTATGACGTATTAAAAAAAACTGCTTACTAGATCTCGTTCAAACTAATTTTCGGTGGAAGTTTGCATGGTAATGTACATCATATTTTTTTTTTAGTTTTATCATTCTCTTATTTTAGAAGTTACGGGGGGGGGGGGACACATTTTACCACTTTGGAAGTGTCTCTCGCGCAAACTATTCAGTTGAGAAAAAAATGATATTAGAAACAACAATATGTATCATTTTTGAAGACCTATCCATAGATACCCCACACGTATGGGTTTGATGAAAAAATTTTTTTGAGTTTCAGTTCTAAGTATGGGGAACCCTCAAAATTTATTGTTTTTTTTTAATATTTTTGTGTGAAAATCTTAATGCGGTTCACAGAATACATCTACTTACCAAGTTTCAACAGTATAGTTCTTATAGTTTCGGAAAAAAGTGGCTGTGACATACGGACGGACAGACAGACAGACAGACAGACATGACGAATCCATAAGGGTTCCGTTTTTTGCCATTTGGCTACGGAACCCTAAAAAGTGAGTCCCACACAGCAGTAGTGCAGACGGAGGGTATTTGATTTTTTATTTTAACTTCACAATATTTATACAGCGTGTTAAAAAAGTGCGTTTTAAAAAATTGATAGGGGGTTAGGTATATTTTTTTCAGTCTCCCAAAATATATGTGAATAGTGAATCAAGAATTTGTATGGGAAACTGAAAAAAAAATCTAAATTGGATTTTTTCAACATTTTTCCTGTATTCTATACTTGATTCTGAGTAACCCCTTAAAATTTCAACACCCTGTATGTTTACACTACATGTTACCTTATTATTATAATATAATAAATTACTTATGTAATGGGTTGTTAACAATTCCACGACACACGAATATCGCAATTTCGTGATATAGCGATCATTTCATCTAGTCTGAACTAGTTACTACAAAAGTTATTTTCACAAACGCTGTCTCTTTTCCATAGCTGCAAAATGTTTCCCATATTTTTTTTCTCTTTAACATCGTCCTTCACATTTTAACGCTTGCTACCTCGTTCTGTTCACCCGCCAATTACACCATAAGGGGCGTCACACACTAGAACGATACTGTGCTATAAAATCCGCCACACTCATGGATGGAGTGTGGTGACCGTGAAGTTATAAGCCTCATGTTAGAATATCCGTCCATGAGTGTGGCGGATTTTATAGCACAGTATCGCTCTAGTGTGTGACGCTCTTAAAGGCAAAACCATTCTACCGTCCATTTCTAAAACATTAGCACTCAAAGTATCCAGGTCGTGTCCTGTCTGTTCGCAGTCGCGTTACAGAATAACTCTTAACTCCGGTCGAGTGACATTAGAGAACAAAAGTAGTTTCCGTTTGGACGGTCCCGTGCCTCTCAAGTAGTGGCCCGTGCACCGAACAGCTCCGTACAACTTCTTAACTTCAATAGCGATTTTCATGTTTCAACCTTGTAAAGATTACAAAGTTCTTCACTGTAGAGGGGATGTTGGTATCGTTGGTATCATTTTTATTATTATAACTCTAATAAATCCAATGCAGATTCTACATAACACAAGTACTATAGACATTTTCATACAGAAAACATGAATATTGTTGTTTACTGCTATATATGTACAATAATAAATTTTGTAAGTAATTTATGATTTAAATTAGAATATCGAGATCATTCTCATGCTTTATTGCTGTCCAAACGGGGTTCATGATGTATACAGGGTGTTAAAAAAGTGCGTTTGATAAGGGGTTACTCAGACTCGAGTATAGAATACAGGAAAATTATTGAAAAAATCCGATCTTAATTTTTTTCAGTTTCCCATACAAATTTTTGATTCACCATTCAGATTTACAATATTGTATTTTGCCGGTTTTCTATATTTGATTCTAAGTAACCCCTTAAAATTCCAAATGCACTTTTTCTAACATCCTGTATAATGTAAAAACTGATGGAATGCAAAAAATATTGAGTATAACCATCCTGTATAATGTAAAAACTGATGGAATGCAAAAAATATTGAGTATAACTTTAACTAGAGATTGCTTTAAACATTTGGTAAATAAATACGCAAAGCTCTCCTGTATTCAGCGTTATAAAGTGGGAAGAAAAACTTTGCTACGCGGTGTGTGGACTACCAGCGTATTATCACAAAAGCTGACGAGGGGTTAAAGTTTCAGTCACATTCGTATATAAGTCGAATTCGTGCACTGGAAATAATTACATTATCCCTAACCTCTTGGTGACTCGCCCCTCTAAAGTTACACAGCGGTCTAAAACGCCAGCCGAGCGAACCGGCAGTTTTGACCTCTGAATTTATATGTGCTGAAAGTAGCGAATAAATTTTAAGACATGTTCCGTAAGAAACGAAACATTTTCATTTTTAGAGTTGCGTACCTAAAGGTTGCCAACGGTTATAAATTAAGTCTACACGCTCGCTGTCCATCTGTCCGAACTTTAAATGCTTGTATCTTTTAAAAAATATATTTTATTTTATCTTTTAAAAGGTAGCAGGTAACTGGTTAAAATCACAGAATGCATTTTGTCATGACAGACTTCCAAAATGATGGGTCTCCACAAAAGAAAAGTGTTCTTTTTAATTTTCAAAGATTTTTCTTTTTGCCTTATTGCCAAAGCGAAATTGATGTGCAATCAATACCTCCAATAAAACGACAAATAATAAAAAGAGGTCAAGTGTGAGTTGCTGCGCTAAGGATCTCCAACTGATTGAAATAAACCATTTTTTTTAAAACGTGGTTACTTATATGTTATATACTCGTATATTATTATATTATTATTAATATTTTGTGTAGTACGGAATGCTCTCTATACACAAGACCATTATTAATTAAATTCAAATTACACAAGCAGGACCAAAATACGTAGACGATTAGATACCATCCACCATATACTCTACGAAGGCAATATCATACGCTACACAGCAGATTACATCTTGGTAATCCTTAAGATGGAGAAGCTTAGTAAAAGACATCAGACATTTTTATCCTATTAATAGGTAGCGTAATTTCTTTTCCTCCTTATAACCAGACGTCACGAAAATCAAAATCTCAAGGTGTCTGGTGAGGAAGCTCCCGGTATCGAGTTAAGCCTACTTAACACCTACGCATACACGTAGCTACGATAGCCACGCCGCACGCAAAGTATTTGTAGCCCCATTTCGAAAACCATTTTCGCATCCAAGTTGGCGGGCATCAAAATATTTTCCTTACAATTCTCAATGTTTCCGTTCGAGCGAGTATCTGTCGTTAAGTTTATTTTATGGGTATCGGGGTGTGATAACGTACATTACGGCACACTATGTAGCTGTAAGCACACAGCCTCATATGTAGGCGGCAATGTACACAACTTTGTAGAAGTTGCTGGGAACTAAGTTAAACAAGCGCGCGTGTGTGCGTATGTACGGTCGATAAATTCTCGCCAGTCCGGGAAACAGTTTATAAATGTATAATATATAAGGTCTAACAAAATTAACGGAAACTATTAAAACTTGGACTTCTACTCATGAAACTGAATAACTTTAGGAAACTATATAGGGTGACTTTAAATTAGTTCTTGATACCAAAGGATGTGCATGTGCTCATGATAACAAACAACTTTCCCTAAGGAACCCATAGTCAAATCGCAAAAAAAAATTTGGGCTCTTCATACTAATTTGGCCGGTGTCTGTTGACCGATTTGTATGGAGGGTCCACAAATTTTTTTGAGATTTGACTATGGGTTCCTTAGGGAAAGTTGTTTGTTATCACGAGCACATGCATAGCCTTTCGTATCAAGAACTAATTTAAAGTCACCCTATATAGACGATTCACGAAAATTTATTTACCATACAAGTTTCCCGATCAACTGATCGTCTAGTTAGAGAAGTGAAATATTTTGTCGCAATTTGACTACAGATTCCCTGGAGAAAATTGTTAACTTTCATGCGTAGAAGTCTAAGTTTAAATACTGTAAGCAGATTTTGTTATGACTTTTTATTGCGAGAATATTTTTACAACAACATTTTTACAATTTGAATTCACAAAATCAAGCTTTGAAATTTGTAAATATGTTTTGTAACAATAAGTAATCCACGGAAATCGTATACTAACGACATCAACCGGAGGAAATTTGCTTTTATATATTTCCGAGAAGTTAAGAGATCTATTAAGAAACTGAGTGATCGACATAGAGACGGCACGTACCGGATATTACAGGGATGAAACGGTTCTTGAGGCATGACTGGATTCCTAGAAATAGTTGATTAGGCGAAACTGAACTCGCAGAGACAGTACGGATTGATGGAGGTTACATACATAATTTCCTTGTTAAACATTGACTGAGTCAGTATTCTTATCGTGTGGCAAAATTTAACCAAGTGATAACCAATAGTGTATCACCCTCGGTTACGTGTAGCGCATTTAAATTTACACCTACGGACGTGTGCAATGCGACCTCACAATGTTTTATTTACGATTAAAGCCATCGGTATGAAAACGCACATAAGTTTCGAAAAACGCATTCGGTCACTGGTTCATTGGACAGGATTTGACCCCGATACCTCTGGCTACGAGGTCGAAATTACTACCGCGAGGCCACCGACTAAATAGCTCAGTCAACCAATTTTAATAAGACCTTAAAAACTACAAAATTTATAGTGATGGTCACTCACAGTCACCCATCACGTCTCCCCAAGCAATTCCGCACCACCGACCAGCACCAATACCTGATAGGCCTCTCATTTGACGCGATTGTCCACGAATACATAATGCACAATAATTCCTGTCACACACGCGCCATTAAGATAATCTGTGTTCGACACAGTTGTGCCATCTGTCACAATGCGTTATTGTGTTTGGCCACAAAACAGCTATAACAGAAGGTCCGCTCAATACAAACCACTAAAATCCTAAGCATATACATGCTTATATAGGGTCCTAAAATCCCTGAAAAAATTTAACAGTGGCTTCTACTTATGAAACTGAACAACTTTCCCCAAGGAACCTATACTCAATTCAAAAAAAGTTTTTGGACTCCTAATACTAACTTAATCAACCGAACCGCCAATTTTGTATGAGAAGTCCAAAAATTTTTTGCGATTTGAGTATAGGTTCCTTGGGGAAAGTTGTTCAGTTTCATGAGTAAAAGCCACTGTTAAATTTTTTTCAGGTATTTTAGAAGGACCCTATAGAAATATACGGTCGTTCGAGGCAAGGTCACGATCGCACAGTATCATGACCTTGCCTAGAACAACCGTATACGACTACATCTATAAGCATGTATATGCTTAGGATTTTAGAGAGCGTATTGAGCGGACCTTCTGTATATCTATTTTGTGGTTTGGCGGTTATGGTTACAGTTAATGGGCTTTTATTAACGAAGATAGGATATGCAAAGTGGATTAAGAAGTTGTTCTAGAGCGTTATATAGGGTGTAACAAAATTGCCATAGGAACCGTTAACTGCGGATTGTACTTTTCATTTAGAACGAGTTTTGGTCTAACACTTTGCTCAAATAAAAAAAATGGACTTTTCCTACAAATTAATCACATGTTTTTTCATTTTTTTTAAAGGAAAGTTCACATTTTATTTTTCATTTAGCAAAGTCGTAGAATAAAAGTTGAACAAATATGTGATAATTATAACACCGTTTAAACTATTTGCATTTGATGAGTCAGGTGTTAAAAAAATATAAAAAATGTTAAATAAATGTTCCATCGAGATCTCCGAGCTTCCATTTTGTAGGAGCAATAAATGTGAACAGTCAAATATTAGAATTAGAAACTAATAGAAGGCGTATTTTCATTGGTCAATAACTCAGTCAACTACCTGTACGAAATGTGAAAAGACACAAGACTCATTTTTACTTGGGAAGCAATCTCCGCAATCAATTTGCCGACCTAGTGAAAATGTGCCTGAATTGTTCTCAAAATATCATTCAATCTTATAAGATTGCGTACCCTTATAAACGCAATAAATTCACCAATCATTGAAATCTAAAATCCCAGCTGCCCCATAACAACCGTCGCCATTATGGGAATTAGGGTCCCACTCAACGGCAACGCCGTGTGATTTTATCAGCCAATGATATTTTTATCAGCAATCAATTAATAAACAGAAATCCATTCGAGTGCCAAAGCGTGCTCAATTAGTTTTCTGTTATATTGTATTCCGATTCATTTAATTGGGTTGGAATCTGTTGTATTCAATATAATCAAAGATTAATCTGTTTTCTACTCGATAACATTAATATCGCTAGGCGTTTACAACTCTGAATTCTAAAGCGTTGTAAATTATTCACAGGCAGACAGAAATTCAGGATTCCCAGTATAATACAAGAATAGAATAAGTATGTCGTTGTTAGATTCCGAAGGTTACTATTTGACGACTCTAATCCTGAAATTAACTTATATAATTTATATTCATCTGTCAACCTAGAATAAAATGATTGATCTAATAAATATTTAGCAAAAAAAAATATTCCAATCTAAAATTTCTATCTATCTATCAGCCGAAAGACGTCCACTGCTCGACAAAGGCCTCCCCCAAGGATTTCCACACTGACCGGTCCTGTGCGGCTCGCATCCAGCGGCTTCCCGCAACCTTCACCAGGTCGTCGGTCCACCGAGTCGGAGGCCTGCCCACACTGCGTCTTCCGGTGCGCGGTCGCCACTCGAGAACTTTACTGCCCCAACGGCCATCTGTTCTACAGGCTATGTGCCCTGCCCACTGCCACTTAAGTCTAGCGATTCTGAGAGCTATGTCGGTAACTTTAGTTCTCCTACGTATCTCCTCATTTCTGATTCGATCACGTACAGAAACACCGAGCATAGCACGCTCCATCGCCCTTTGGGTGATTTTGAGCCTTCTTATGAGGCCCATAGTAAGCGACCACGTCTCGGATCCATATGTCATCACTGGCAACACACACTGATCAAAGACTTTAGTCTTGAGACACTGCGGTATTTTGGACGTGAAGGATATTGCGAAGCTTCCCGAATGCTGCCCAGCCGATTCGAATAAATCGGATTCGATAAAGGGTCAAAAGTATTCGCAAGGGATCTGTCTGCTGGTCAAAGCCAACTGACAAAGCTGAAGACCGAGGATGGCAGAGTCGTGTCGTCCAAGCCCGAGCTGTTGGAAGAGGTTGAGAAGTTCTACGGACAATTATACTCGACTACACGCTTACCTGTCAGTATTCTGGCTGAAGACCCAAGAGCCAGATTGACCCGACACTATACCGAAGATATCCCAGTGTCAGCCTGTGCGAGATTAGAATGGCTCTCAAACAACTTAAGAACAACAAGGCACCGGGTGATGATGGAATTACAGCTGAGCTTCTGAAAGCAGGTGGAGAACCGGTACTTATAGCTCTTCAGAAGCTATTCAATTCCGTCATGCTCGAGGGACGAACGCCTACAGCATGGCATAGGAGTGTGGTGGTGCTCTTCTTCAAGAAGGGTGATAAGACTCTGCTGAAGAATTACAGACCCATCTCACTCCTGAGCCATGTCTACAAGCTGTTTTCGAGAGTCATTACGAATCGTCTCGCACGCAGGTTTCCGAAAAGGCTTCAGTACCATAGACACACGCTGCGGCAGATTATACAGAAGACCGAAGAGTATAATCGACCACTATGCTTGCCGTTTGTGGACTATGAGAAAGCCTTTGGTTCGATCGAGACCTGGGCTGTGTTGCACTCTCCAACGGTGCCAAATCGATTATCGATACATCGAAGTATTGAAGTGTTTGTATGAAAACGCCACCATGTCGGTCCACCTCCAGGATCAGAATTCAAAACTTATCCGGCTGCAGCGTGGGGTGAGACAGGGAGACGTTATATCTCCGAAACTGTTCACCGCTGCACTGGAAGATGTTTCCAATCTTCTGGACTGGAGAGGAGTCGGCATTAATATCAATGGCGAGTACATCACTCACCTTCGATTTGCTGACGATATCGTGATCATGGCTGAGACCTTGGAGGACCTAGGCGCTATGCTCGAAGGACTCAGTAAAGCCTCCCAACAAGTGGGTCTTAAAATGAACATGGATAAGACGAAAATCATGTTAAATGTCCGTGTTACACCCACTCCTCTGAAGGTTGGAGACTCTACAATTGAAGTTGTTGACGAGTATGTATACCTGGGATAAACCGTCCAGTTAGGTAGGTCCAATCTAAAATTTGTCTTGTCAAAAATCTACATTACGCATAAAAAAGATATGTTTCGTACCGCTCGCTATGGGTACTACAAATGCTGTAATTGTTTATAATAACGTCTTAAAACATGAGAACAGAGGAAAAAGTGAACACTGTCTATCTCGTGAGTCTAAAGAGCACAAACATTTTTTAAAAGCATATAATCCGAATTAAAACTTAATGTAGACTGTATGTTAAAAATAAGCTGTGCTAATTTTAAAGCAAAATACAAAAAATATAAAAGGCTGTCTTACTCTTACGCTAAGTACAGACAAGGTAATGTAATGCCGGCAAATACAGTAAAAGTGGCACATCATGGCGGCCGGCCCTACGAGCTCCGTGCTTGCATTATGTAAGTTTTAATGAAAGAAAACATGCAGTGCATCTCTATTAGTCCGCGCCGGAATATTCATTAGCAGGAGTAGAGCGGGGCCATGAAAAAAAAACTTGCTAATGGCATATTTTTAAAGTAAGCACCTAGGTATTCTAGAAAATACAGTTATTTGTTCCTTTGAAAATTTGTTGAAATTATTGTATGAATATTTATACTCTTATACAAACCAATTTGTTGGTTGATTTAAATAATGATAATTTAAATAATAAAAATAAAAAACTTACTTGTTTTGGTTACAGCTGACAAAATTTATTCTGAATCAGCATTTACACACAATTGTGAATACTAACTCGCACATTAAAGGTAAAAAAGGGAAATGAAACCAGATTTTACGTGATCCAGCATTTGTTCGTACATTTTCACATAAATGTACGATATATGTAAATAAACTTTAGCACTTACTGTTGAAGGTTTTTTTCTCACCTCACCTGGTGGTAAATGATGATGATGCCGAAGATGGAAGCAGGCTTACCGAAATTCCCCAACGCAATGGGGAACTGGCTATCTTATCTCCATACCGGAATACATCAACGCTATTAACACTGATGTTTGGCGGCAAGACTTAGCTAGCCAGGCGGACTCAGACAATGTCCTACCACCAACCAAACCAAGTCCTACAAAACTCGACCCCGCCGGGATCGAACCTGCGACCTCCTGATGAGAAGCGAGCGACCTAGCCACTGTAAAGCACTAAAAGGTTAAAAGATTCCGAATATTTTCAATATACATTGTAATTTTTTTAACTTCGAATGGGAATCCTTACTAATGTGCAACTTGACCAAGCAACGACAATTATTGCCATATCTACTCAATCAATTTCATAAAAAATGAGCTTAAATAGAGTGCAGGGAACAACATAGGGTCATTAGCGTAGTTTTTTTCTTAGGAAAACCTCACCTCAACGACAGCCATAGTAATAACCGTACTTTTGAAGCTGGTTAAAAACGAAATATACGCGTTTCAGTTAAAAGTTATTAAAATTTATAAATACCGAAACAACTATGCAAGGGCCCGCGACTTCGGCTGTGTGAGACTTCGGGTGGAAACGGCTCGTCACATCTATTGGAAATTAAATTCCCATTTTCAAACAACTCATTTTATAGGTACACTAAGGCATTGAGATTTTAAATGCTGTCTTAGTACAGTCTGATACAGTAGGTACAGTCTAGTACAGTACAGTTCTACATCCTCGAGAAACTCATATCCTCAACTTAGTATTGGAACTCATGTTCCAATACTAAGGTTTCAGTATTTTCAATAGTTCAAGTTATGGGTTTTTATCTCTCTGAAGTTATCAAAATGAAATGTTTATTTGAAAAAAAAATGATGTTAACGCTTGCACAGTGTTTTTTGGAATTGCGATACTATAATATAATAGGGTAACTTTAAATTAGTTCTTGATACGAAAGGCTATGCATGTGCTCATGATAACGAATAACTTTCCCTAAGGAACCCGTAGTTAAATCTCAAAAAAAAATTTGGACTCTCCATACAAATTGATCAACTGACCGGCCAATTAGTATGAAGAGTCCAAAATTTTTTTGCGATTTGACTATGGGTTCCTTAGGGAAAGTTGTTCTAATTTAAAGTCACCCTATAGTAACGCCTTTTGAATAAATTTCACAAAACTACAAAATTTCAATGCTATTAACACAGTAACTCTTTTTGAATCAACGTTTTCCATAATCTCGAACACTGAAGGCAAACACTTGTTGACAAATTTAATTTAGACATAAAACGCGAAGATGTGCTTGGACCAATGAAGCTAAATGATAGATGAAGAACAGAAGATAGATGATCGGCTAAAAATACTTCACAGCAAGAAGAGCTATAATATATCTTTGGTCAAAGGCTCAATGAAATTAGTTTATGTCAGTTTATTGTTCTTCTTCCGCATACACACAAAACTTATCAAATACCAACATAATTTCAATTGCGCAAGCCTTTAAATTCACACATATTTGTAGATGATTCACGTCACGCACGATATACTTATGTCGAAATGTATACCTACTTGTGAAAGTGTACAGTAATTTCGCACTCCGCTAGCACGACGAGGTGGCCGAGAGGTTAAGGCGTTGGACTGCTAATCCAATGTGCTCTGCACGCGTGGGTTCGAATCCCATCCTCGTCGGAATTATTTTTTTTCTATTTATGGCACTCTTGTACAGCGAACTTACACCAGTTCGCCCTTGAAAACGATAAGATAAACAAAACAAATAATTACTTTATGCCAAACACGTCTAATTCATTCAAATTGATTTACGAATAGACGATGTTCTTATAAACTTCTGCAAAAGAAAGAAAACCATATTAAATTTAATAGACGACGAGGAGGCTGAACTTTTTAGGGCGTAGACAGTCGCGATTACTTAGAGCGTTACGCCCCGAGAATTCCCTTTTGTTCTAAATTAGATAAATTATTTTCCCAGAAAAGAGCCTTACAAAAGAAGCCGAAGAATGGGACGTAATAAACATTGCGCCTGTCAAATTCACTGCGAATGGTAAATCGACGAAACTGAGACGACGCGTCGTGTTTCCGACGCAGCCGAGAAAAAACCTACTTCAAAAACAGATGGAGTGCTTTGACGTTTCAGAAATAACAAAAGTCACGTTTATTGTTGTGAATTCAATTGTGCGCCTATACAAAAATTCATATGATCGTGAGTTTATTTTATCTATTTCTTTGTTAAAAGCACGAATGTGGAAATACGTTTACCAGGTATCGGTGAATACATTTTAGTGTCTAAGTCAAACGTAGCCCTGTTATTGTAGGCCCATCTATCTAGTGACGTAACAAAAATAAAGGCGCGTTGTTATTCTGTGTACGCGGTTGTCCCCGCTTAGGAAATGGCTTTGTTTCCTGCTCCACGCCATCCGATGGGAAACAAAATAAATTAAAACCCATCATGGGTTAGGCGCGAGCTTTTCCGTAAACTAAGTAAGCTAAGACTAGGTGACAGGCACAAACTTATTATAACAATTTTAAGACGAAAGAGAAATTAAAATCATTATATTGGCACCATGTAGCAATTTGTCATGCAACTAGTTCGGTTTTTGGTACCACATTTCAAATAAACCGAACTGAAATCGATAAATAATAAGAAGATATACAATTTTTAAATCAACTTATATTGACTCTGTTCGTTTCAGTAAAATAAACTTTGCGGGCCCGAAATCGGTTATAGAGTCGATCAGTTTTCAACAAAAGAATCCCTTACAATTTTAACTTGACTACCATTCCGTTTTTGTTGCTGTACAGTTTTTAAACTCCCGCGTAATCGATGAATGGATTTAGTAGCGTCTCGATGTATATTTCAAGAATGCATTCCAGAAAACTATCGTGACAGTAATTTTTACTGTGACAGCTAGATAGCCTATTGTAATTATTTTAAATTTGAAAGGAACAGACTTTTTCTCCGGTAAATCTTACGTTGGTTCTGGAATGTGACCCAAATATGTGTAAAACTCTCGACTAAACTCGATATTTTTCTAAAATAAATTAACATTAACCTGTGTTGCAAATGATTGCGGATTCCCCTCCCTATTATTGTTAGTTACCGCAGTGGTTCTGATGCAAGGGACGTAATGAGTGCCCCAGAAATACCTTCATAACGCAGCTAAAAAGAAAATCCTTTTTCGTGAAGTGAAATTGAGGAAAATGCCATTTCTTTCCGTCTGTCACGCTTAATGACTTGTGTTGTTTAAAGATCTTTTTTTTCTTCAAGGAATATATTAGAGCCTTTTTGTATGGATATATAATTTACAGACATTGGCTCAAAGGGAATTTACGGAAGCCTTAGATTGAGGATCGGAATTGAAAGTAGGTATTTATGAGTCTTCGCACAAGATGAATACATAATTAATCCGGAGTTATCTGTAAGCTACACAAATACATACATATAATAATTAAATTCGATGTCAAACACGACTGATCATTAAAAGTGCTTTCATCCCACCCTACACACTTCAATTGAGTTTTATTTCATTTAATTATTAATATTAAGTTTTTAGTCATGGATTTTGTTTTACCTTATGTCTTATGTAAATATTTATACAGGGGGTGTAATAACATGGAAACTCTAGCGGTGAGATATTACACCCTGTATTCAGACTGTAGTCGGTTAGTTTCAAAGCCGTAGAATGTGAATAAATCGGTATGTACCTGTAACAAACAGAAATTTTTAAATTATCATTATTATCATATAAACTGTACTTTATTTAAGGTTCTTAATGCTCGCTAAGCCGTTGGTGCCGGTCGCTACCTATAAATATTATAGCATATGAGATGGCAGTCTTGCAGGCGCGGGGGGGGGGGAATGGATGCAATTTGCCCCCCCCCCCCCCCGGAAGCCTGATCGAAGTACTAAAACTTCTCCAAAATGCAAATAAATAGAGGCATTTCTTAACTATTTAAAAAACTTCACGCTTCTTTATATTAACGGTTTAATACCATCGACCACTTCATAAATAAGGGTGTACTGAAAATTTGAACCCCCTGAACGAAATCCGAACTCCTATATTAACTCCTCCAATATGGGCCTTGATCCCCGTGTGGAATTTGTCCTCACCTTCTACAGACGCGGACGTGGGAAAATACCCGTACCTAGACGAAAGCAAGCGGCACGACTACCATGCAAGCTGCACTATGACATGATTAATATATATATTTTTAATATGTATATTAAAAAAAAACATAAAAAACGTGGATGGTTAATAAGTATGAAACATACAAATAAATGTTATTACAGGAATTAATAAGATGGATTTTTTCCAGTGATAGCAGTTTCAAATTTATACCACTAGAAAGGGCTTTTTATTTAAAATTATTTAAATATAACGTGTTATGAATTTCCATTCTTAATTAATACAAAATAAATAAAAAATACAATGCCCATCAGTTATTCTCGGAAGTGTAGATAAACCTCAAACAGCACACGTTATCACTCGTCAGTATCGAACATGGAAACCTTTTATTTAATTTCAGGTTCGTTATAGCGCAGTAATTGTGAATACAATAATTGATTTTAGAATCGGCACCTGCTGTGTCATGTCACTGTGGTTGGTACAGACGGCAACAAAAACTAATCAAATTATTTATTAAAATAAAAAGAAGTACATACCTATATATTACAGTTCATTCCATTTAACCCATTAGATTTCGTTACACTTTAATCATTTGATTAAAATCATTGCATGAGAAATTTAAGAAAAATGTAATATCCTTATTTACTATCTTTTTATTTACTAAAGATTTATAATAAAATACTATCAACTTAGTGGTTTCGAAATAATAATTGTAAATCTGGTACAAGTTAAAATTATGAACAAAGCGTGAAGTTTAGTTTCTGATTTGGAAAATCAAGGAATGCCAGAATCTACTTTTTCATTGCTCTCAATCACTATCTAAAATTCCCACAGGAGAGCAAAAATAAAAGTACTCGTATAAGACGACAAAAATCCACTGTCAAAACGTAAATGTTAATAAAATTCTAAGTATCGAATAAAACACAAGTAGATAAATAAATAAAGCTCATTTCAGCAATGTCTCATAAAAAATAGTAGGTCATAGGTGATACAAACACCTGAAGATTACGACTCCGACAGTACTCTGACTAGAATTGTCACTGTCACGAAAGCATTAGGGTTGGTACACGCGAAGCTATAAAAATATAATTAAGAAATCCACGATACCATCTAATGGGTACTAGTTGTAGGGTGTGTGAAGGTTTCAACCTTACTATTTTACCTTATGTTAGCGAATAATTGACCACGCTGAATACGTTAAAAACAACCGACTTCAATCGCATCAACTCCAATTTTGCTATGTTTTTTTTTATTTTCTCAAAAACCGCTGAATCGATTTCGATAAAATTAATATGGGACCACCTGTAAAGTTTACCCTTTCAAACAAAAAAAGAATTTTTGAAATCGGTTCAGGAGTCTTCGAGTAATCGGTGAACATACATATAAAAAAAAAAAAAAGATTCCGACGAATTGAGAACCTCCTCCTTTTTTTGAACTCGGTTGAAAATATAAATAAGAACCGTGGAATCAGTCGTTATAAGAATATTACGTAGTTACGTAAGTTTTTTCTTCAATTGACTTTTGCTACCTTCATAAATCCGAACTTGGGCCCCCTTGCGTATAATAGGAAGACATCCTGTTCCCAGCAATTGTATTGCTGTGGTTTGTTAAGGATAAGGATGTCCCGATGGTGGATATTTAACCACCTTAGCATACTATATTAGATATAAAAGTATGCACAAAAATGTAAGATACTTTCTATCTATCAGCCGAAAGACGTCCACTGCTGGACAAAGGCCTCCCCCAAGGATTTCCACACCGACCGGTCCTGTGCGGCTCGCATCCAGCGGCTTCCTGCAACCTTTACCAGGTCGTCGGTCCACCGAGTTGGGGGCCTGCCCACACTGCGCCTTCCGGCGCGCGGTCGCCATTCGAGAACTTTACTGCCCCAACGGCCATCTGTTCTACGAGCTATGTGGCCTGCCCACTGCCACTTAAGTCTAGCGATTCTGAGAGCTATGTCGGTAACTTTAGTTCTCCTACGTATCTCCTCATTTCTGATTCGATCACGTAGGGAAACACCAAGCATAGCACGCTCCATCGCCCTTTGGGTGACTTTGAGCCTTCTTATAAGGCCCATAGTAAGCGACCATGTCTCGGATCCATATGTCATCACTGGCAACACACACTGGTCAAAGACTTTAGTCTTGAGGGACTGCGGTATTTTGGACGTAAAGATATTGCGAAGCTTCCCGAACGCTGCCCAGCCGAGTTGGATTCGACGATTGATCTCTTTCTCGAAGTTGGACCTACCTAACTGGACTGTTTGTCCCAGGTATACATATTCGTCAACAACTTCGAGTGTAGAGTCTCCAACCTTCAGAGGAGTGGGTGTAACACGAACGTTTGACATGATTTTCGTCTTATCCATGTTCATTTTAAGACCCACTTGTTGGGAGACTCTACTAAGTCCTTCGAGCATTGCGCCTAGGTCTTCCAAGGTCTCAGCCATGATCACGATATCGTCAGCAAATCGAAGGTGAGTGATGTACTCGCCATTGATGTTAATGCCGAGTCCTCTCCAGTCCAGAAGCTTGAAAACGTCTTCCAGTGCAGCGGTGAACAGTTTCGGAGATATAACGTCTCCCTGTCTCACCCCACGCTGCAGCCGGATAGGTTTCGAATTCTGATCCTGGAGGTGGACCGACATGGTGGCGTTTTCATACAAGCACTTCAACACTTCGATGTATCGATAATCAATTTGGCACCGTTGGAGAGACTGCAACACAGCCCAGGTCTCGATCGAATCAAAGGCTTTCTCATAGTCCACAAACGCCAAGCATAGTGGCCGATTATACTCTTCGGTCTTCTGTATAATCTGCCGCAGCGTATGTATGTGGTCTATGGTACTGAAGCCTTTTCGGAAACCGGCTTGTTCGGGAGGCTGGAAGTCGTCAAACCTGCGTGCGAGACGATTCGTAATGACTCTCGAAAACAGCTTGTAGACATGGCTCAGGAGTGAGATGGATCTGTAATTCTTCAGCAGAGACTTATCACCCTTCTTGAAGAAGAGCACCACCACACTCCTGTGCCATGCTGTAGGCGTTCGTCCCTCGAGCATGACGGAATTAAATAGCTTCTGAAGAGCTATAAGTACCGGTTCTCCACCTGCTTTCAGAAGCTCAGCCGTAATTCCATCATCACCCGGTGCCTTGTTGTTCTTAAGCTGTTTGAGAGCCATTCTAATCTCGCACAGGCTGACGTCTGGGATATCTTCGGTATAGTGTCGGGACAATCTGGCTCTCGGGTCTTCAGCCAGATTGCTGACAGGTAAGCGTGTAGTCATGTATAATTGTCCGTAGAATTTCTCAACCTCTTCCAACAGCTCGGGCTTGGACGACACGACTCTGCCATCCTCGGTCTTCAGCTTTGTCAGTTGGCTTTGACCAGCAGACAGATCCCTTGCGAATACTTTTGACCCTTTATTGCGCTCGATAGCCTCTTTTATACGGTTAGTATTAAATTGGCGTATATCACGGGTCAAGGACTTGGAGATCTGTCTGTTTAGTCGCCGATACTGACAAGCATCTTCAGAGGATTTCAGAATCAGGCTTCGTCTTTCCTCCATGAGCTTGCTGGTGAGGTCCGAGATACGAGATGTTCTTTTTAAACGGCCGGTTTTGAAGGCCTTATTCCCAGCCGTTTGGACAATTTCCATGAACCTGTCGTTATAATTGTCCACATTTTTGCATTCTCCTAGGCATTCGAAGCGGTTGTGCAACTCGAGTTGAAAGCTTTCGGGGTTTTGGAGTTGGATAGGCGCTGGTCGGAGCGTGGACTTCATCAGTCGACATCTTTCTAGCTTTGTTTTTAGATTCAATGTGCCTCTTACCATTCGGTGATCGCTTCCTGTCTTCAGCGAGTTGATCACAGAGACATCATTGAATATTTGCCTTTTTTTCGACAAGATGAAGTCAATCTCATTTTTTACTACGCCACTGGGATGCAGCCATGTCCACTTGCGCTGTTTTGGCTTTTTGAAGAAGGAGTTCATCATGAAGAGGCCCTCCTTCTCCATAAAGCCAGCCAGCAGCTGACCCCGCGCATTCCTCTCTCCGTATCCAAATTTCCCCACTCTCAGCTCGTTGTCCCTTCGTTTGCCTAGTTTCGCGTTGAAGTCCCCCATCACAACGGTGAAATGGGTCCTGGAGCTATGTATGGCTCTGGAGATATCCTCATACATAGCCTCCACCTCTTCGTCGGGGTGTTCCGCGGTCGGCGCATATACCTTATGACCTTCAGCGAATACCGTTTGTTGATTCTGAGTATAAGGTACGCTACCCTCGTCGAAACACTCTCGACCTGGACCACGTTGTTGACTAGGGACTTGTGGACAATAAACCCGACACCACCCTGGGACAGTTGGTCGCCCTCCCGGAAATAGAGCAGGTTTCCGGACTTAAGGATCATGGTGTCCTCACCCTCTCTTCGGACTTCACATAATCCCACAATATCCCATCGTAACCTGCTCAATTCCTCCTCCAGTTCAGCGAGTCTTTCGTCCGTTCGCAGTGTGCGCGTGTTATAGGTTGCCAGATACTTTATCAGTGAATAATGTATTGTTGTTTTTATACAGCGTGTGATTGAATGAACTCAAAATTAATATTAACACCAAACTTAAAAACGGTTTTTGTTTTCTTGGAAATGTAATCCATCAGCATTCGTGATTAAACAAAAGCCAAACAAAAATCGTTCGATCATTCAAATTAAATCGTTTCGGGAAACTGTCTTTCACCATTCACAAAACCCCCACACGTCCAGTTCACCCTGAGCTCTCATCCTTATGTATTTTAATGGGTTTTCCAAGATGCGTGATCAGAGTCTCAGTTCTACATTTCCTGGATGTGTTCGAAGTTAGGCTTCGCGTGTACCTAATTTTTACCATCAATACCGGTGTATTAGAGCAACTGTCGATTCCCACGATCAACGATTCGGTTTGAATAAATAATATTAGAACCTACTACCTAGCTACTTGCTCACACATGGACGGATACGACTATCCATGTATATCAAGTAGTATGTATGTAGTTTCAGAGAGTAATAATACCGAATATATTCCATGGAACGAATACGTTATTTCTGTTAAGCACAACAGTAATTATTCTAATAAGCCTTGCTGTCATGTTACCAAAATAATTAGTTAAGACTAATTGGCGATAAATATTACAGAACAGTTTCGATTCCCTCTCTGCTCCTTTGTCGCTCACTGTCGCTCAATACTCAGTCACACTACAATTTGAATTGTAAAGGGGTTACTCTGAATCGGAAAAATATTGTAAAAATCGGATCTACAATTTTTTTTTGTTTCTCATACTAAATCTGAATAGTAAATCAAGAAATTGTATGGAAAACTGAAAAAAAGCAGATCGGATTTTTACGATATTTTTCCTCTATCTTGATTCTGAATAACCCCTTAAGGAAACGCACTTTTTTAACATCCTACAACAACAACAACTTTTCTAACTTCTATTATCAAACTTGGGACACTCCATACAAATGTCGCGTTATTTTAACCTACTCTGCTAGGGGGCCATTCAAGTATTACGTAAGCAGAATTTTAGTAATTTTTGACCCTTCCCTCCCCCTTGTCAGCAAAAGTAAGCAAAGCTCTTCCCCCTTAAGGAAACCCCCTGCTATGCTTACGCAAACATTGGTTTATATATTTTTTTAATCTGTTCCAGTTTCTTTATATGCATGAGTAGCAGTTTTCAAGTCTAGAAAAATAGGGAATTAATAGACAGAAAGGAATTTAATTCATATTTAATATTTATTCAAGCAAATTAAGGAATCCCTGAACAAGCTTTTCGTTTTCGAGCATAAACAAATACTTGAATGGGTTAATACGCAACCCACAATCGTCACCTGATCTTAAAAGCAGGAACAAAGCCACCTTTAAAGAGGGGCAGGGAGTGTCAATACTATATACAGTGCTATACTACTGTATAACTGTACCTCAGTTACTTGAAATACAATATGTACGTACATGACGTACTCAAACGCAATGGCAAAAGAAAAGAGATCCGTTAAATATTTACGAAACTTTTTTTAAGCAACTCCTTTTACGGCTGCGTCACGACTCACGTACCGCATTACCGCATCCCGCTCGGAGTCCCAACGGAAAGGTTCTGAGTTCCTTCCGGCCCGGCCCGGCTTGGGACTTGGGACCCTTATTATTACTTTATTGCGTACAATGAAAATCATATTTACAGAGAAAGACGAGGGACATAATAAACACATGCGCGTAACGGTGGGTGCGTTTTATGATATAGAACGGAACGCCCCTGCGACTTCGTAAGATTCAACCCAGACTTTCATATTGTGATATGTTGAATTATTAAAATTGCTTTTATTGTTGTCATGATGTAGGGTAAGCTCGACATCATTTAATACCATTCATTTCGATATATTCAGACTTCTATCCAATGTTGTTGTCGTGCAAATTTAATTTTGCAGTCGCCTAAAGGAGTTACGATTTTAGAAAGTGTAGAGGTCCCCAATTTACGTCACTAATAGTAAACAAATATATAAATAAGTGAATGTGACTACTGAATGTAACCCCGTTATATTTTTTACTAAGAGTGCCACTTTAGTCATTCATCATCATCAGTCAAAAGACGTCCACTGCTGGACATAGGATTTCCACACCGACCGGTATTGCCTGCATCCAGTGACTTCGCGCAACGCCTACGCTATGTCTCCGGGTGCGCGGTCGCCACTCGAGAATTTAAATGCCCCAATGGACATCAGTTCTACAAGCTATGCTATGTGTCCGGTTCTCTGCAACTTCAGTTTAGCGATTATGTGAGCTATGTCGGCTGACTAATTATCTATGCAAAAAAAGTTACGCTCGGTTCGGTAATGCTCAAGTGATAATCTGATGCTTTGCAACATGAACTGAAACTAGTAAGCACACACTGCACAATATACAATGAAGAGCAGATATGGGAGAGCAGCTGGCATATTCGCCCCTTATTACGGACACAAAGAATCTCGAAACTCGAGAGCTATTCGCTTCTTCATGGTTGACACTTTGGCATTACGTAATACTGTCGTCGGTAGGTACCAAAGACCTTTCATAATATTATTTTGTGCTTAGTAAGGATGAGGCTACCGACGAAGTTAAAAAAAGGAGAGTCAGTAAAATTAATCAATAATGAAGACTTTACTGTATGGCGTTATTGAATGTCCGATATTAGTGAATGTACCAGTGTTGTCAGTTATCGCCAAACTTTATTTTTCACAAAATTTTCGACGGTGTAAGCAGAGGAATAAGATATAGTTACGTGTATACGACAGAAATTGGTCAATCTTTGAATCTTAGAATTAGTGCAAGAGCGAGCCCAGAATTCGAAGCGCCCTGACACGGGGGTGATAATTATTTTTTACTTCAATAGTATTTTTTCCTTAGGAAATGTTCAGTTTCATCAGTCGCACCTACCACTCGCCGCTTGGCGGCGAATAGATGACAACAAATTAACAGCTCAATTTCAACATTATTACGTTCCAAAGAGATAAGTTTCGCTATTTTTGTTTATGTCATTACGTTTTACTCGCATATTTTTTAATGAAATTCAAGTAGGTTAGAAAATAAAACATGTACTTTGTTATTATTTACGTACAACATCGTTATTACTTAACTAAGCCGCTTCTTGGTGCAAACAATTATTCATAATTTTGTTAGACGCGTCCTTGGATAGTACCTATATAGTCCTCAGGGAGGCACATTTTTCATGGACAGATTTGAGTTCTGTAAGCACACCTGTCACAGGCCTCAGGGCGGATGGATGAGGGGGAGGGAGTGAACATTATGCTGTCGTATCGTATTCTTAAAGGCGGCAACGCTGTACATCTCAATTCTCGACGTACGTCGAAGTGTCACCTCGATAATGTCAGCTCCAATAAACAGTCACATATATTCCACTTTCAAATACTGAAGAGAAGAACTTTCAAACATTGGGAATGTCACAGCCACATGTTTCTGGAGTTCATTTGGAGCCCAGTTCAGTAGTCACTTGATGAGTATCAGCTATAGATAGACATGTTCCTCTAAATCAAAATGTAATTGCAAACTTCTAACAATATGACATACTGAAATGAATGATGTGGTTCTTCTTAGATATTAATTAGATTGATGAGGCTTTCTATTTTTTTAAATAACAATATGTAGTTCAGTTCAGTATGAAGACCGAAAGCCCCAGTTAACCGGCCCTTCACCAATTTGTACCACCCTGTATAAACGATTTCGTAGAAATTAAATTAAAACCTACTGCTACAGTAAAGTTTTAATAAACAAATAATTTATTCAATGTATTTTTATGTTGAACTGTAATTATCGGGAAAATTGCCGCCGTCGCTTAAATGCAGAACGTTACAATTATGGAGATCAGGTCATTATTTTATAGTTAGTCCCCCGTATTCCTAATTTGTCACAGTTTCTGGGAAAGTAATGACATAAATACCGTGCCCGGCAAGCGAACCCAATCAAGGTAAAATGTAAAACGGAAATAGCAATTTTCCTTCTTTTTTTAAATTAATTCACGAAGAACGATAAAAAGGCATTAAAACATATACATTAAAAGTAATAATATAGAAGCTTGTTAATTTAATGAAAAATTAAATATGGAGAAGTTTATATTCGTTTTGTAGTCAAAGAAGATTTTTTTTAACGAGGCGAATTGACTCTATTGGCAAATTATTTTTAAGTAAGACTTCACTCATTAAAATAAACATATATGCTAAGAAGCTACATAATGTAATGATAATTTTCTGGCTTTGTCAATAATTAATGGCTTAATATATATATTTTTAAATCATAAGCGAAATATTAATTTTAATTGTACATACAGAAAAATCCTTCATTTTTCCAATGATTTCAATATCACCTTGAATCTATGAAAATAGATAATGAAAGGTACTATTCGGTATCACTGACCTAATGACGAAACCACCAAACTACACGTTGTACATAATGTATCACCAAAATACATACAGTACGTAAGCAAAACTGCTTTTAAAAACTCGTTAGCGAGTTTCGGATAAGCTAACGTAAAACTTTTACCAAAATTGCGTTCTTTGTTGTGCACCGTGGCAAATAAAAATGAAAGAACGATGCTTTGTCATGCAACCAAACTAGTTCGGGGACTTAATGATCATTGCCACAGTAAAAAATATTATTAAAGTAACATTTAAACTTCGCTATATTGATAAAAAATAAAGTTAAATTATTGGCACGTTCACTTCCGCCTTTTATTATAGGACTACTGAAAAAGCTTATATTTTTCATGTTTCAATACAAAATCCACATCTATACTCTACAACTATCTCTACTAGGCGAGGCTACAGATTTCTCACCAAGACTTAAGTCCTATTATATCAATGACGCACGAATGCCCAGGTTTGGCAGACGGACTAAGGAGTTATACTTCAAAGCAGTTAACACACAAATACACGAATTCATCTAATCACAAAATTCATTCCAAATGGTTGCAAAGCTTATTCCCGAAATCCCTAAACACTAAACAGCCCATTGAGGTACAATAACTCGGAGAGGGGGAAAGTAAGTGGGGTACAAATTGTGAACACTATTCAATACTTATCGGAGGAGCCTCCGTGGAGGGCCATCGATGGATGGGACGTGATCTGAAACGGAAATGCTTTGCATTCGATGTTTACCGGGTTATGTGATATTTATGTAAAAGTCGTAAGTAATGTCTAAGGAAAAATACGAGAAACTTATCTGTTATCTGTATTCAGTTAAGATCTTTTTGTCGACATTACTGTCAGTTGCCTGCTCGTTGGGATTTTAGACACAAGCCTTTCAAAATGTAACGTACTTTTGTACAATGAACACGGAAATCCTATTTACTTCAGCTTTATTCCAGCAAGGTCATTTTAAATAACTATGCAAAATTATATCTCTACTTACAGTATATGTATACAATAGTATTGTCATGTCCTGCCCCTCTCTGAAGGCTTCCCTCATACTCCTGCGGATAAGATCCGGTAAATTTCGGTTAGCGCAAGCCACGCAAAACGCATATTTACTCGTGTAGAACGTTATATTCTTATACAGCAGTAGTAGACAAATATTACGCCACATTTTGTAGGAGTTTCCAGGATGTGACTTGGTATAAGGTAAAAGGTAGGTACAAGGTACTGCTTGTAAAAAATAATACCTTATTATTTCATGGCAAATTTACACAAGAGAAAGGAAAAACGATCCTATGTAAAACAACAGACCTTATCTAAACCGCACCTACTTAACGTTACGTCATCGTTCTACAATCTACGAGTAAGTACCGCGCTCGAAGGATAACAGACTCCCCTTATCAGTCGGCAAACATTTACTTACCTGAAAACGTTCCCCACAACCAAACACCTGGGTCTCCGCCCAAAATTCGCTGCTCAAACAAACGAAGTTCCACCTTTGCGCCTATTAACCATCCCTTCGAGTAGTCGACAAACATCGCTTTCTCGTTACTTGCTCAATAAATACTGAAACCTACTTGACCTAACTCCACAAAACCGTAAAGTACGTACTTCGTATGTCGCACAAACACTAAAGCGGTTGAACTTGCGACACACATGAAAGCGTGATTGAACTCTATGGAAATACGTTCTTACATAATGTATTTACCTATTCAGGATATTTTCAAATTCCCTTTTTTATACCGACGACGTACCTAACTATAGTATGGACAGCGAAATTAGGAAAACATTAATTCACCTTGTTCCACAATCCACATTCATCAAATATTACACCATATTACCACGTTCCACTCTCGTTACTTAGCAATGTACACATTTCAAAAATGTATAGCACTAAAACATATTTGTTAACCGAACTAACTTGTTGTTTAATATTCCCAAAGCTTGCAACACCGTCACTATGTCACCTTGTGTGTCAGTCTGTCGGTGTTGACAACACTAGTGCTCCTAGGTCTACTCCCCGCAAAGCAAACAGACTTCACCAGCCAACTGGAGTGCAGATGGAAGTGTTTATCTACAATCTCTCGACTATACGACATAGCTTGTTCCACGCCGCTCCGAAAACTGCTTCCAGTCTTAAAACATAGAATGTCAATCAATGTTACGACATTAGCGTATCCAGAAATCTTCGTGTTTGGCACTTTGGTTTGGAACGAACATTATTATTGAAGTTATTGAAGTTGATTTTTTGTCACACTTGAAAGCATTCCTATCCAGGGCAAATATTTCTGTGTTGAGCAGGTCTATGTCTGGGTATGTGATCTTATGAGTCTGAGTCATATCATAATAGGGAGCCCTATTTTGGGGCCGTATAACTGTGTGTAATTTTAGAGATAAATCTCTAAAGCAATGATATAATTATTGCTTTACGCGGGGCGTGTGCACTGAGACGATAAAATAAGAGCCGACAGCCAAGCCACGCCCACCTGTCGGTTCTCTTAAAAACTATAGGATATACGCGAGTGCACTGGTCCGATAAAATAAGACCCGAAACAATAATTCCACTACTCGAGCCATATCGTCGCGTCATTGTTTCTGAATAGTGTTATACGCAGTACTATAGAAAATATGCCCGGCTTTCAGCCAACGCCAATTATTGGCGTTATTGTTATAAATACAGCGTAAAAGTAAAAGCATGGGTAGGTAACCAAGTGTTTAATTAATACATCTAAAATGGCGATTGTATCATAAAACCTACCATACTAAAAATACCATATCATGATATGAAATTGCATATTCTAAAAGTATATGTTAATTTCTGTAGGTACAAGAATTAAAAACATACGTTGTATTTTTTTATTAAAAATGCATTACATTAAAGCACTTGGGTGGTTACAGAAACTTAACATGTAAATTGTAAATACCAAAAATTGAAAATCTAAAGTATATCTAAGTAGATGCTTTACACATTTTCTTAAATTATATATACAAAAATACCATAATATATCCATACATACATACCTGTCCATTTAAATATTCTATAAATGTATATTGATTACTGTAGTTACCTATTAAACATTATCATATTAATATATGTAAATCGATAACATGTCGATAAATGATGCACAACACTTCGTTTCGTCCGGTAAGAATATTAGTGTCGGTTGAGTGCAGCAGCGTTTATAGAAAATGTACAGCGACTAGTAAGAGCCGATAAAATAAGATCCGTTCTATAAGTTATAAGTCCGGTAAGAATGTAAGTGTCGGATGAGTGCACCCGCGCTCATACAAAATGTACAGCGACTGGATCGGACTGTGACGTCATCATCTGTCGGTTCTTACTGTGTCGGATCAGTGCACTCGTGCCGTTAGAGAACAATGCTCTTGAAGCGCAGCGAAATTCTTAACCCCTATGAGCTACAGCTCAGTTTGCCTACCGCACCTTCAGGATTCGATTTGAACTTATGATGTGTGAAAACAGAAAGACTGCGCTTATTTTACGCTAGACAAACAGAAGTTTCTTGGTGAGGTAAGAGCAAACACACTGAACGTGAGGACATGGTTCTGAATACAAAGAATTTTAGCGTTTGCTAGAGTTAGGTACATGAAACATTTAGTAAGTAAGTAAGTAAATGTTTCTTTGCAACAAACACACTCAAATTACAAATAACGACTAAAAAAGCTTAAACAAAAGTTAAGTTAAAAATATAATTAAAAAAAGCAAAAAGAAACACAAAAAAATTAAACAAAAGAACGACAAGAGCTAAATTAAACAAAACTGAAATAATCTGAACTTAAACTAAATTAAAACAAACAAGGACGTCAACATCACATGAGTGTGTGCAATTCAGATGAGTGTGTGCAATGCAAATGGGCCATAGCCCATAGCCCAGTGTAGTTAGCTTTGCCCGTGTGTATTTAAAAATCGGGTTAACAACAACGAGAAATACCTACTCAGAATTGTTAATTAAATTCAGTTGTTAATTACTATCCTAATCATAGGCTCGAAAACATTAATTCAAATGATATTCTTCTACTGTCGTCCTAAAATTATACTTCCCGTCGCCTTTAAACAGAACGCCAAAAAAGATAATTTAATACCAGCATTTATATTATATTCTTTTTCGTAAAAAGAATATAATAAATTATACTCCCTGACAAGTTTACCTTTCGAGATCAAACGGCATGGAAAATTGTAGGTGTAGGGACATTGTTTTTATGCTCGCTAACTTCTGTTTTCTTATATTTTATTCGGAAGCAGGCGCAGAATGTCCTAATCGTAAAATGACAGTATTGCGTCAATCAGTAGCAAAACGTCCTATAGGTATCATGTCTTTTTTCTTTTTTATTCTTTAGTTTGTCTTTGCAATAGTATTGTTATAAATATCAAAGTTAATTTAAAATCTAATATGTACCACAATGTTGCGCTAAAAAAAAAAAAAGATTCCGACGAATTGAGAACCTCCTCCTTTTTTTTGAAGTCGGTTAAAAATAAAAACTGATAGTATTGTAAATAAACATTTTCACTTAGTAACAAAATAGTTGAACCCCCTATAAGCAGAGCAATGATTTGACCAATCAGTTGAGTATTTTCGTGACTAAAGCCGAATCTGTCACTTTTAGGAAAGTTGTTAAGTTCAATATTTAAACCGTTTTGGTGCACTTGTTGATTATGCTGCATTATGCAAAAAAATGTAAGTTAAATTTACCATAAATAATGTAATTCAGATCTCGATCTTGGGTGTTTCACACACCACATTTTGTGTAACTAGACATTTTCGACTCGGGACAAACTGACTGAACCTTCGTTCCGTTTTCAGTATATTAATAACTGTGACTCAAAGCCAATTTTTGAGAGACAATAAAATTATTTTTGCATTTTTGCGGGTCAAGTAATATTGCTTTGTAGTTGTGTTTCCGTTGATTAAATGTACTTTAATTATGTTTTATTGTTTTTGAGATCTTATGTCTGAAGGCAAAGAGATGTTTTACTGGGTTAAAAAAATATATATAACTTAAAACCGATCGCATACGGTTTATTTTTAAAGATAGACTGAAGAAATAAATATATTCGAAACAATGTCATCTGGCTTCATACTAGGATCCCGTGTGCTGTGGCACTGATATTAAATATCTACAATGTTCATATGTACCTTTATATATGCTACCAATCCACATAGTTCCCACTGCTAGGGCAAACTTACAACCCTTGATGATGCAGGCAAGAGCCTTAACCACTGTGTCACTGTGTCAGTCAATCAACTAGGTGACTCGAAAAGTGACAATAACGAGACTAAAGTGGATACATAAAAAGAGTTAAAAGCTACAACAAATATGCCTTAAATATTGGTAATAATGAGGTTGGGAACATACCGATGATGATGATCATCGATACCAATCCACGGCCCTCGGATCAGTAGTCAGGAGCTGTTTCCACTGAGCCACTGTGTCAGTCGTGAAGTTTTTAAAGAAATTAAAGAGCTCTTTCAATACACTTCACGAAAAAAATTGCATTATCCAACAATACGAGTATTTACAAATCTATTGGGTATTCTAATAAGTCTATTCAGAAGAAGTTTCTTTAAGAGTATCTTTCAAAGAATCCGCTAAAACATTATGTAAAAATGGAACAAACTTCATATTGTACGGTAGAATAAAGTTACGAGTGTATAGCAAATCCCCCTAAAAGATAAATATTTTGTAGTATTAGTAGCAATAAGATTTAAAACCTTTTTCTTTTTTATTATGCAACTTCTATACATCGATCACATACTTTTAATTTAATTAAAATACGTGTTGTGACTGTATTATAACAAGTAAAAGAAGGATTGTTTTCCAATACCCTAAACCCAAAACATAATGGGGAATTCCAACCGCTAAATCTAGCAACACTAACACCTGAGTATTGATTGAAAACATACTTGTCAAGTCTCTTATAATAAATTCAGCCTTTCATTCAATTCGTATAATAAGATCATTAGGAGGAAATGGAGGCATTGAAATCGTATTTTGTTTTCGTTTTCGACACAGCAAATCCTGAAGGCTATAAAAGTATATTCTTTAAGGTTATTTAATTTGAATAATATGGAACGTGGAGGTAGGAAAATTGGTTAAATATTACAAAAAAAAATGTACATGAGGTTTTGAGGTACAACGTACGAAGCTTTTGAGAAATAAAATGTAATCTTATTTGTGTTAGCGCCAGTACATTTTTACCGTATCATAAAAAAAAAAAAAATTTTTAATATTATTATTTATAGCATAATACACTTTTGTTTTTAGAAAACTGTAACAATAAACAGTTTACGCTACATGTTTTTGGAAAACAAATACCTAAGTAAAAGCTTTTTTTAAATCACAATTGGCAATCTCTTGGCAATCACCTCACCTGATATTTAAAAAGGTAATTCAATTCAATATTATATATTGGTATTTTATTTGTTTGGGATAACTTTATTTCATTCGATACCCATACTTGTCAAGGGAGTTGTATATGCTTGTACAAATAACGCAATACAAATAAAGAAAACACAAAAAGTATAGCTTATAATACTGATTTTGAACAAACACACACACTTCTAAAAGTAAAAGAGAAATATAAAGTCACATCTCTCTCAGAAACCACAAATTGTCTCCGCAAAAGTTCGCCTTCAGAGACAATATCTGAAATTTATGATGCACACCTTGAAATCACCTTGAAATGTTTAAAACAAGAGCGCTGAGACAATTCGTCTTCACAGGCGGCCGACAGCTCGACAATTCGACATGTCAATCTGGCAGTTTAAAGTCGGTAACTTTCCCAGAAACTCTTTCATCAACGTTTTATCGCGTGGAAACTTTATTTTTGCTAGATGGCTGTGTTCAAACTTAAATTTTGCAAGGATAAAATGTCTCCAGTCTCATAAGTACAATATTTGACGTAAAGCGAAACTAGAACGGTAAAAATACATCCTACGAAAAGGCGAGAGTGTAATTTTCTTCAAGATACAGTTTGTGCCGTACTACGTCATTATTAAATCCTGGACACAGGCAGTGAGATCCCATCCAGGCTTAGGTCTGCAATCATTAATCAGAGAACCAACTTAATTGGACGTCTGTCGCCATGGAAACTATGACATCAGAGCCGAAACTGGAGCCAGATGTCTGCCAGCTGGGAACTACAACCTTAGAAGCCTTCCTTATGATTGTTTCAAATTTAGTCTTAGTTACAGAAATACAAAGTGAATTTTAGTGAGTGAATACAAATAAATTAAGCCGTCATCAGTCGACAAGACTAGCACTTAGATTGCCTTGTTTTCCAATCACCATAGTAGATT
The DNA here is from genome assembly GCA_958295455.1 of Coleophora deauratella. NCBI lineage: Eukaryota > Metazoa > Arthropoda > Insecta > Lepidoptera > Coleophoridae > Coleophora > Coleophora deauratella. The sequence continues at coordinate 11,470,791 of OY282408.1, read as the reverse complement.
TAATTACAGAGATTTGTTCCTGACTATACCTTCGTCCAATCCTGCGCACCGTACAATCCGCTTAAGTAATTAGGCTTGATTTAACTCGGAGTTTATTAGAGGCTGTACTGTACAGTCGCGTACAGTTTTACAAACGCCGCGCCGCGTTTCGACCGCAGGACCGCGGTTCCGGTGCCAACTTTCGGCTCAACTAAATTAACTCATTATGTGATTAAGCAAGATTAATCTTTAGTGACCATTTTATAAACCGTATATTTAAATGGGGAAAAAGGATTTCTAACCACTATAGCTTTTAACTAAATGGTAAGAGATTGCTTTGGGACTCTGGGTAATCAGGTAATTAATTCACATTGATGAGAATGTTTTGCGTCAATATTTAGAGATAATCTTATAATATATATTTTTTAATAAAAAAGAGTGCGTTTGACTAATTCTCACCTGACGGAAAGTAATGATGTAGTCGAGGATGGTACACATAAACGCAAATAAGCCTATTCACTCTCGCCTTGAAGATCCCCAGATTGGCATTGACAACGAAACACGAATTAAACATTCATAACAATAGGTCTCTTGAACTCACCTGTCCATGGTTAACGAAGCCATGCCTCATCGCGATGTCATCCACGTGTTTGTCCCCACCAGGGACATGGACCGCGAACTGGTTGTGGTAGGTCGGGGCGCGGTCCGCACCGCACATATGCAGCGCCGCCAGCAGCGCCAGCGCACGCCATGACGTCACCATGACAACGACCAATCACAGCCCACGCAACCACATCGGGCGACGACGACGCACTCGCGAGTTTTCAAATTAAGAAATAACGCGTTCGAACACCGTGTGTCATCCCTTGTTTACCTGTAACAAGTAATGTATCAATGAGTACAAGAGTCATCAAAAACAAAGTAATTGTAATGTTTTTAATGTAATTTTTAAATTAAATTTAAAAAAATTGAAATTTCATGAAATGATTTACGAAACGGGTTTTTATGTACTTAATAGTTTTTTGTCTAAGATTACACGATTAGCCATTTCAACTTTCAATAATATTATAAATGCGAAAGTATGGATGTTTGTTTGTTTCTTCCGCTTTCACGCCGAAACTACTGAACGGATTTGGATGAAATCTGGTGGGTAGATAGATAAAGTACCCGGCCAACACATAGGGTACTTTTTATCCCGGAAACTTAAGGAGTCCCGGAGGAATGCAGAAAAACTTAAAATTTCCACTTCGTTACTAGATGGCGCCACCTCAACATTTTCTTTCTCTCTTGATCCAATTCTAAAGTCCACGCAGACGAAGTCGCGGGCAGAAGCTAGTTTCAAATATACGAGAGGTATTGGCGGCATAATACAATACTACATTAAACATATTTGCGTGAAGGGCTCGGAACGCAATAAATGGACGCACAGACGCGAGCAAGTAAAAAAATAATCCCGGAAAATCCTCAGATAATCCTGATAAGCCACGCAGGCAAAGAATGAAAAGCCTGACCGTGAATATATCAAAAAAATATTTATGAAATATTATTTGACAAATTATTGACGGCCTGGATTGAAAGCAAAAACCTTGGAACTATTTTTTTCGTACTTTTGTCTTTCGTTTCTCTTTGAGGTTTCAGTTTCGTGACTTCTTGTAAATATTCACAATAAGAACACTTCAGATAACACGAGGAGATTGCTTTATTCTTTTAATATTTTTTAACCATGATCGTTTTATTTTACAATGTTCCTCTAGACTTTCTGATAAGCTTTTATTTGTTTAGCTGTTGAGTGAGGTCATTTTTGGAACGATTCTGGGAATTTCTCTAGTACTCCTATATCTACTACTACATATCAACGTCCAGTATTCTTTAAAAACGTGATCTACATAGAAATAAATGTAATGTACTTAATTTATAAATGAAACCAATCTAGTATTATAGACTCCGTGAACCGTACGTAAAACCAATAGGTTGGAACCGGCACCGTCAATAATCCTATATCGGAAACTAAGTGACCTGGATGTCATTGGCAACTCCCAGATACCAAACAAATACAGAATGTTTGAGATTTCATTTTGATTTCAGAAATGAATGAAATTGGGATGCAATTAGCTATCATATCTTTTGGTAGGGAAACCATTATCCGAGTTAATCTTACAAGATTTTTACGAACTTGGTTCTTTTTTTTTGACACTTGTGTTTTTGATGGGATATCATTATTTTTGTCAAGTTTTTTTTTAATTTTAATTTATAAATAACAGTCTCATCCAAACAACGTACCATTCAATAATAACAATACAAAGTTATCTCATTCACCAGCTCCATACATAATGTTGGCAAGCAGCCGCAATAATAACTTTGTTTTCCATACCAACCACATATGTGATGATTTCAGATTTTTTCCTTTATACAGGGTGTAACAAAATTGGTGTAGGACCAGTTAACTGGGGATTCTACTCATCGTACTGAACAACTACGATTTTGCTCAAATCACAAAAAACCTTTTTGGAACATTTCATACAAATTGATCATCTGTTTTGCGGAGTCCAAATTTTTTTTGAGATTTCAGCAAAGTCGTCGAACAAAAGTTGTTCAGTACAATGAGTAGAATCTCCGGTTAGCGGGTCCTACGCCAATTTTGTTGCACCCTGTATACGTCTTATACGCTACCTCTATACCAATTTTTAACTTCCTTGGTCACCTGGAAGTAGTAAATACTTTTGATGAGAGACTGAGTCAGTGATAAAAATAGTGATTTTTGGACGTTATATCTTGTAAACCGTAAGAGGTTTTTGTTAAGAGGAAAGCGTCGGTGGCGCAGTGGGTAGTGACTCCGTCCTCCTAACCAGACGTCCTAGAGAATCCTAGCCAGTGCATCAATGAGTTTTTCGAAACTTACGTGCATTTTCATACCGACTACATTAGCGGTGAAGGAAACCGGCACATCTGATTTTCTAGATGTGTATGATGGTCGCGTTGCACAAGTCCGTAGGTGTAAATCTAAATGCCCTACACGTGACCGCGGGTGATTCTAAGTGCAACACTAGGCAACCGCCATCTATACCTTGTGAATAGAACGGTTTTCTGTGCCACATGATAAGAAGAAGAAGAGGTTTTTCCGTAAAAATTTAGATTTGTTAATAAGAAACGGGTCTTACTGGACATGCAAAATTAACAATATATAGGTCAAATAGTTTTTAACTTATGGGGGGAGGTCGAAACTGGCCCGAAATGGTTCGTGTAAATTAACCCAAGCTGGTATGTCGCGAACTTAGTTCTTTGCCACACTGGCCGTGTGTCTTGACCTTCTTACTACAGCTTCTTAAAATATATATTTTTACCATAGCCAAAACCAATTTCTCCGTTCACCCACACTCTATACTATACATATAACTACAGCCACCGCATTGCAGGTCCGTATCAAGGTTTTACTACGTGTCACATTGCAGGTGTCTCGGGGCGGGAAGGATCGCGTATCGTGAAACTCTAATATCCTTTACGGGGGGAATATGTATGCAGAAGTCTCTGACGTATGCTTAGTGTTCTTGGTATATGTCTGCGTCGTCGCCGGAGTGTTGGCAAGTAATAGTTTCTTTTTACGCGAATGGTTGTGAACGAGTATAATATTTTTCGTGTGTATGTACTGAGTCTGTAGTCTAAACTGCTCGATATGATTGACTTTTAACCCCGATCCAAAAAGGGGTGCTTTAAAAGCTGATGTTTGTCTATGTATCTATCTATGGTATATGGGAATTCCGTTTTTTTTTTCAGTTGAAAGAAGGCGTCATCACGCAGTCGTTTACACAGATAAAAACTGGCTTCATAATTTGAAAATAATTACGTATACATAAAGCTATGAAAAAGTACTGACAAACGACCACAACTACAGGGATGTAAAGTAAGCTACAACTTTATAGTAGTATTTTATTGAGTAATTACAACTATTTACGTGAGAAGCCACTGTCTCATGAATATACGATATTACGAAATAAAGAATGTCTGTGTCTAAATTCGTATTTTGAAATCATTTAAATCTTATTTACCCATCCTCCTACTTTTAAGAGAGTTTGCTTTGCTTTTAACTCGAAAAACACTAAACTCACAAAACATTAATACTTTCAGAGATAAAGTTAACAAACATAACCCAGAAAGGTCCCACCCTCTGTGACCTGGCAACGAACGGTCCCTATTAATGCTTTAAAAACATCACCGTACAGCCACCTTTTGCGGCTTGGTCTCACTACGACCAATTCGCATTTTATCCGATGTACGATTCTTTTTTGCTATTGACCCTTTATCTAACGTGGTTGCGTAGACAGTGATTATAAAATTCTATACAAAATAAATGTTTAAATTATTTATTTTAAGCAAAAACATATACTTATAACCTTTAGCAAGACGAATAAAATGACATATATAGCATTTAAATGAACAAAAATATTGTTATAGCATAATTAAGACATTATGCTCATCGTACATTTTGCGTCTCAATTATATGGCATTATTTGTTTTAAATACGGACGGACACTGGCCCAAAGTAAAATTTGGGATGCCAATTAAAAGTTTTTGAGACCACACTCTTTGTATTTTAACTTTTACAAAAAAAGCGAGATTTGCTTGCAAGGGATTACAGTTTGTTTGAGGGTTGTATAAATAATACAAGAGTTTAAATTAGAAACGCTGCCGAAGTAACCCTTTAAGAAATAGAAGCTTAAGAAATATACGTATATTAGTGAGTTTATAAATCTTCAATGCAGTTCAAGAAAAAATACACAATATTTTTAAAAACCCTGACTTTAGTATTACATTACTGTACAATTACATAATATGGAAGGGATCACATTTAAAGTAGGGATGCGCAAAACATTACTTTGAAAAGTAATGTGATACTTATTACATCACTTCATCAAGTGATATTACTCGGGGGCATTACGCATTACTTAGCATCACGCCATTGAATTACCATCTACTTATTACTGACTGTGATGATAATGAATGAAAATATTATAAATTAAATGAAATCAAGTACATTTAATTATGTTTTTATTAAGCACTTAAAAACATAATGAAATTAGTTATTATATTAATTATTAAAACCAATAAAAATAAGCTGCCACAGCTTTTTTGATGTTATGATATAATCTACCATTCCGTAATTTTATTGCGTAATAGCAACTGAGCGAGCGGGACACAGGGCAATAGTTTGATCCTTTCACTTGCCACGTTTTCTCTGCTTGGGCACATGACAAGTATAATGTGTTTTATTACTGTGGGTTAGGGTTTAGTTTCTATTAAAAGCATTTTCAGAGTACTCAGTCCAGTTTGGCTTGTATGTCCATGACTGTATCACACTGTCTTTTTCTTTCATCGATCATCATATCACTCTAGCCGAGGCGGACGCACTGGCGTGTTCGTACGAGCTAGATAGAACATGTAGCGCTGTAGCGTAATGAGTGATGCTTGCTATCCGTGCGTGATACGTAATGTAGCATTACTTTATTGAGTGATATTACCTGCGTGATATTATAAGCATCACTTACACACCTCTAATTTAAAGAGCTTTATCTATCACACTATTCAAGCTCCGAATCGGAAGTACCGATTAGCAAAATACATAAAGCCTCGTCACACGTCGTTCTTTGAACACACGCGGCAAACCCGCGATCGGCTACGCTCTCGCAATCGCAGACGTATAAATGTATGAAAATATAAATTATGAATGGTTTTTCCACTGGTCGGTAAAAAGTATATATTTTATTAATGCAAATATATTAATGATGTGATGTGAATCCACTATGATAGGTGACACACGGCACCCACTTCACAAATACCATCCTGTGCCACAAAGGCTGAAAAGCCGCAAGAATTTTGCAAAGTGTGTGTCCCCTCTCCCCGATGAAGACCGTTCAAAGGAGAGATGCAGAATATGGAAGGAGAGTGCCGTTCTCCCTCATCCTTTCGTCCCACTGTCTGAGAGTCCTCCGCCTGGACATGAGTTACCATGGCTTACCTGGAAGTCTTTAAATAGACTTCGGACGCAGGTCGGCCGCAGCAAGGAGAACCTGTTCAGGTGGGGATTCTCAGAAGGTTCCGACTTGGAGTGCAAGTGTGGGATAGTTCCCCAAACAATGGAGCATTTAAGATCGTGCCCTGCGTGCCCAAACAACTGCACGCAGGAAGATCTAATGTGTGCTACGGACAGTGCGATTCGCGTAGCTGAATTTTGGGCCAAGACTATATTAGGCAGGTTTGTTATCGACTCGAAAAGAAGAAGAAGAAGAAGAATGATGTGATACAACCCCCTCCCTCAACTCCCTGTTTCTCTCTTTTGAGGTCACCTGGTAAGTGCAATCCACGCAACACACGTACAATCGTCATACTTTTATCATTTATGTAGTAGTAATATGTTTGTTTGAGTACCCGGTGCACACACCGGCACCGGTGCCACAGCTCTGACTTTACTTTGAACATGCTCGCAAAATGACCGTGTGATACAACTCTTAAAGGGTGGTCTCACGCACGAATTTTAATTCGAATTAATTCAAGCAATCGCCGGGATAATTCCATTCCCAGCGGAGGTAGGCCGGTGTGTCCCCACCTCGATATTTACGACTTAATAACAGGGACCGCATAATATTTGCTTTAAAAACAATTTTAATATGCTGCCGTCCGGGAACTGTGGGACTGGGTCGTTGGAAAAAACAATCGAGAAAATGTTACGTATAAATAATTGTTCAAATTTAATTAATTCGTTTTATTTTACAATTATGTGAATTATTATGATAAGAGTTTTAAAAGGGAATTCACACAAAAGGTTCAATTTATTTCTAAATATAAATTTATTCCATAAGACTCGGAAAAAAGAGAGATTTTACGCGATTTTTTATCTTTTTTACGATATGTTTGGAAATTATTACACAAAGTAATATAAAGTACGAAAGTTTTTTTCCGTTTATAATGTGACATTACACTATTATGTAGCACAAAACCATTACAGAATCATTGAAATAACAGCAATGTATTTAAAATTAGGAGAACAAATACTCAACTATTACCAAAAACAATACTCAAGATAGTCGGCTGTAGCAGTGGCAGTAGCAGAGCGGTAGAATTATCAAATATATAAACTCAAACTCAAACTTAAAATGTTTTTAGGGTTCCGTAGCCAAATGGCAAAAAACGGAACCCTTATGGATTCGTCGTGTCTGTTTGTCTGTCTGTCCGTCCGTATGTCACAGCCACTTTTTTCCGAAACTATAAGAACTATACTGTTGAAACTTGGTAAGTAGATGTATTCTTTGAACCGCATTAAGATTTTCACACAAAAATAGAAAAAAAAAAACAAAAAAAAATGGTGGTTCCCCATACTTAGAACTGAAACTCAAAAATTTTTTTTTCATCAATACATGTGGGGTATCTATGGATAGGTCTTCAAAAATGATATTGAGGTTTATAATATAATTTTTTTCTAAACTGAATAGTTTTCACGAGAGACATTTCCAAAGTGGTAAAATGTGTGTCCCCCCCTGTAACTTCTAAAATAAGAGAATGATAAAACTAAAAAAAATATATGATGTACATTACCATGCAAACTTCCACCAAAAATTGGTTTGAACGAGATCTAGTAAGTAGTTTTTTTATTAATACGTCATAAATCGTAAACCGCAATTTACCTACAACGAACTACAAGAACTTTTATATTATGTTACTTGCTGCTACGGAACCCTTCATGGGCGAGTCCGACTCGCATTTGGCCGCTTTTTTTATTTAAGTAGACGCTTTACACACATGCTTTTAAATCGTCAATATTTTTTTCTACCTAGTACAAAGTCCTAAGATACTTCTTTTACAAGTCTATTACACGGCCACGATACTAAATCTAGATACGAAAGTCTACAACCACACAGAGTGTGTGTATAAACAATAAAACTTTCCTTTTAAGAAGAAGAATTAAGAGGGCAGTTTACAAAACAACTTTTTACAAGAAGCATTCTTGAAATGTACTCAAAACAAACACTCCTCTCTCCTTCGCCCCATCAACGTAAAGCGCAGTAAAGATAAAAAATGGCGCCATTACTTTAATTAATTCACTGTTATTATGAACAAAAGCCTCGTCACTTCAAAACAAGAAAACCGCGTCTTATTTATAAAGCCGTACCTTATACAGGGTGACTAGCGACTGTGGTACAGACAGATAACCGCAAACATCTTAACCGGAGATTCAACTCCTAAAACTGTTCAATTTTAACTTTATTTTAAAACATTTCTGAAATCGAAAAAAATTGGCCTTTCATACAAATCTATCAACTTGTGAGCCAAGTTTATCTATCTATCAGCCGAAATACGTCCACTGCTGGACAAAGGCTTCCCCCAAGGATTTCCACACAGACCGGTCCTGTGCGGCTCGCAACCAGCGGCTTCCTGCAACCTTTACTAGGTCGTCGGTCCACCGAGTCGGAGGCCTGCCCACACTGCGTCTTACGGTGCGCGGTCGCCATTCGAGAACTTTACTGCCCCAACGGCCATCCGTTCTACGAGCTATGTGCCCTGCCCACTGCCACTTAAGTCTATCGATTCTGAGACCTATGTCGGTAAATTTAATTCTCCTACGTATCTCCTCTTATCGTATCTTTTTTGATGTCTCTGTACTATTGGTGTGCAATAAAGAATATTATCTTATCTCCTCATTTCTGACTCGATCACGTAGGGAAACACCAAGCATAGTACGCTCCATGGCCCTTTGGGTGTCTTTGAGCCTTCTTATGAGGCCCATAGTAAGCGACCATGCCTAGGATCCATACATCGATATGGGAAACATTAGATGAGGTTAATACTTCCTGACTGCGTAGTCGCTGATAGTGGTTTGCTCCCCTATGTTGAGTAGCGCCGCCTTTTCGCGCACCATTCGCAATCTGACAAGCGACGAGTAAATATCCCGTGTTTAAATGAAAATATGTCTTACAGAGCAGTGAAATGTGTTAAAACAATAAAAAAAATAAAGAACAAAACTAACAGCAACATTTCTTATCACTTTTTTCTTGTTATTTTATGAATATTTTGTCATTATATAGTGATGCTACGCTACTCGTCGCTAGATGTCGCTAGTAGATAACATTAATTAAATACATGCCTCCCTATTCGTCGCTAGATGTCGCTAGTAGATAACATTAAATACATTAACCTTAAGCTTATCAAACAACGGCGATATTTGTTTAAATACATGCCTCCCTCTTCACCCCGCTTCAGGCCCCGCAAGACGAACACGCTGGTTCAGAAACAAACAGAGCGAGTAACCTTATCTAATGTTTCCCATATCGATGGATCCATATGTCATCACTGGCAACACACACTGGTCAAAGACTTTAGTCTTGAGACACTGCGGTATTTTGGACGTGAAGATATTGCGAAGCTTCCCGAACGCTGCCCAGCCGAGTTGGATTCGACGATTGATCTCTTTCTCGAAATTGCACCTACCTAACTGGACTGTTTGTCCCAGGTATACCACGGTATACCAGGTGTCTCAGGTAGCCAAGTTTATATGAAAAATCAATTTTTTTCGCGGCCTAAAAGTAATAAGTCATTAATAAAATGTAAATAATTGCAGTTTTTAAAGATTATATAATAAGGTAGCCTGTTTAAGTCAAACTGGTCTGAGTCAAGTAAAGAGAATCTTAATATAAGTGTAATTAATTACGGACATCCCCGAGATGTTTACACAACAAGGTGTATCATATTGAGATAGATATTTAAACATTTTTAAAAATAAAACATCAAAACGAACAACGTCTTATTTGATTGTATACAAAACTGTCTTATTGTTATTTTTTTTTAAATTTGCAAGAGGATTCTTAAATCAAAAAGAAATATAATCTCTTTATGGAAAATCTAAGAAAATTACACCACGACACTTGTCTCCAAATTCCCATTTTTCTTTTAAATAAATACATTAAATTGAAATGCATTCTTACAATATATTTTCTAGCAAAATCAGCAATTACTTTAATAATATCTTTAATAAAATTAAATCAAAACACAAGAATTAATTAATTTTTTTGCTTTATTAGAAGCGCAAAGCGTTTCAGTCCACGATTGGAATTGAAAGAGACAGAGCAAATGTGAACAATAGTCTCACAATTTTAATATGAATTATAACAATACTTTTTGTACAATAACCTAATTACTATGCGGACCGCGAAGGAGTAGAAGTCCTTGCCTGCGTCTATTTTCACGGTACCTTCTTACAATCTCGAAATATACAAGACCAAACTGAAGAGATATCATTTGAGCTTGCGATTATTATGATAAGATGTGCTCAAACACAAACAAATTATTTTAAGTTAAAAATTAAAACCTCGAATGTTCAATATATTCTATGTCATTTACGGAAATGAGAGGAATCTATCGACTCCTTGCACTTCAAAATCCATTAAATCGTTTAAAATAAAGCTCAGCCAAAAACTTTTCCAAAGAAACAGGCGTTTTACTATTGCATTTGTAGTAAAAAGGACTCTAAACTAAAGACAGATGACCCAAAAAACTGAAAAAGAAACACACAGCGGCATAACTAAATAACAGCAATTATACGATCAGCGGCATAACTAAATAACAGCAATTATACGATAATATACTTTGCGAGCAAAGCTGCGTGCAGAAATCTAGTTACAGTTTTTATGAAATAAGGTATCTAATAAAAAAAAACATAGAGACAGTATATTAACATTAATTAATGCAAAGACATGCTCGTGCGGCGCAGCGCAGTGCTACGCGCCCCGCTACGTAAGATGTGCTCGTAGTATGAAAATTAGCTATCCGGGAACTGTGCCGACGCTCGCAGCTTGCTGCCTGGTTCAGATGAGAAATTATCACATAAAAAAGAACAACAAAATTTCAACATTTAAATCTCAATTTTTTAACGATCCTAAATGTACACTATTGTGCAAGAAACATAGCTAGTTCGGAAAAAAATGCTGCGCCTCGGATGAGTCCAAAAATGTTTTTGGGTATTGCCTGTGTTTTCCTTCGGAAAAGTTGTTGAATCATGTATATAAACCCAGTTTGAGCCCTAGCCAATATTATAAGAGCAGTCTAAACTTGAAAAACGATACCTTTCGCTTGGGCAGGTATTTATTTTAGGTCAGTGACCCATAAAATGTTAGTAACATACAAAAAAACGTGTTTAAAGCTACGTTGCTTTACATAATTATTGTTATTTTTTCTGATTTACTTAGCTAGCGCGATAGTTTGCTCAAATCAGTGATTCTGAATGGGACAGTCCACCACCATAATATCGTCAAAACAATGAAGATCGACGATAATACTGACCGTGTGAACGGAGCTGTTCTACTCATCCCCCTTCAATGGCGATACGATATGACATATCGACGCATATAGTGCACACGGCGCGTATTGTGCACATCGAGTGCACAAGTGGCGCGCACTCGGCTGGAGAGCGGACGGCGCAGGAAGGCTGGAGAGGGCTCCGCACCGATTGATAGCCCTCCAGACGACACGAGACCTAGCCAAGTGCAACAGCAGATATTTACATATAGCGGATACCTGTACTTGTGTGTTGTGTGCAGAATGTGTTGTGAACGCAGAACTGGGCGGTATATTGGCTTGGGTTCCTGACTTCTACGCTGAGGGTTGTGGGTTTGATCCCCAACCAGGGCTATATATGTGTGATTAAAGGATTGTTTGCTCTGTCTGTGTTTTTAAAATATATCTGTATCTATACACAAATCTCTGTACATTATTACAATGTCCAGTTTAAATCATCATCGTCGTCGTCATCCACTGCTGAACAAAGACCTCCCCCGAAGTATTTCCACAATAATACGACTTGCGCCGCACATTCTAGCGATCATCTCAGGTTATCGGTCCACCGAGTGCGAGGGCTGCGTACGCTACGTCTTCCGATGGGCAGACACCACTCGAAAACTTTCCAATTCCAACAGCCATCTGTTCTACGAGCTATATTTAAATAATATATAGTAAAAAGTAGGTGTAGTACCCATTAATTAGGTCTTCTACTGATCATATTAATAATAATAAAAAAAAAACACTTTTTATAAGAAGTCTTTGCTGTACATTTCAATCAAATGTAATTTATTTCTGTCTGACAAGCGAGTTCTGAAACCCCTCTTTAGTATCGTCTCCTTCAATCATAAAAGCCTCAATATCTGGGACTCTAAGGAGCAAGGATCATGGCTGGGTAATATTGAAAATTATATTAGCAATATATTACGTTGCTGCTAAAGAAGCATTACAAATATTTGAGTAAAATTGCAAATTCAAAGCACGCGGTTTAAAGACTTTTTTATTTAGGTATATTGTAAGCACACCAACTTTTTGATATAAATTTAAACTTACCCAGTATTTACTTGAAATTAATTATTTTATTTTAAAATACTTTAGGGAATTATACTTTATGATCTGTAAAAATAAAGAAAACTCATTTTTCAAGTAAAACTCCCAGCATTTTTTCACCACAAAAAAGGCCTCCAAAACGTGATTCTTTCACAAATTGCAGCGATTAAGTCGAACGCCTGGACTTCGTCTCAATTTGTATCGGATCCGAACCGTTACACAGGTAAAGCTGCGTTTATACTGGTATTACAAAACAATTTTGTGTGACGTCACCATTGGAATATAGACAGCGGGTGCCTATTGTAGCATCTAGCCTGGTGTAGCCGCGGACACGTGAAGGGCATTTTTTTTTAAATTAAAATGTGCATAAGGGGGCCAAATCACTGCTTCTGTGGGGTCCGGACGATTTAAGTATGGTTTTCGTACATAATTTCTTGGTGCATTGATGTGTGCGGTTAACCACAAGAAACCGAGTGCGGATTTAACTTCAGGTTTATATGTAATTTCATGCAAGAATACAAAAGCTTAAGATCGGATACTACGTTTTTTTTTTTTTTTTTTTTATGTGATAAGGAAGGCAAACGAGCAAGTGGGTCACCTGATGGTAAGTGATCACCACTGCCCATAGACACCTGCAACCCCGGAGGGGATTGCAGATGCGTTGCCAACCTAGAGGGCTACGATGAAATGCCTCTTGTGCCTGTAATTTCCTCGGCTGTCTTACTCTCCACACCGGAACACAACAGTGCAAGCACTGCTGCTTAGCGGCAGGATTAGCGAGTAAGATGGTGGTAGCGATCCGGACGGACCTCGCACAAGGTCCTACCACCCGCAAAATTTTTACTTCGTTTTTTTACACGTTTATTTACTTCGAGCTGCTACACAGAGGACACGGTGCGATCGACAAAGTAATTAATTTGTATGTTGAAAACTGTAACACTGTGGACACATAAACGTCAATGGACACTGAAATTCTAATTACTATATTCTAAGTAATATTCTCAGTGTATATTGCTACTGAAATCTAGAATTATTACTGTTGCATATCAGGTATTTAAATACTTTAAATGTTGTCTCTTTCGCCTGGAATAAATTCCCTTTGCAGCTGATAGTCAAAGTATTCTACGAATTACTGACGCTGACGCTTCGCTCAAGGTATCCGGTGTTGTACTATTTACGTGTCAAACCAATAACAACCTTCGCTTGCGGAGTAATCTTTGTTTAACAAAGAAAAATATAACAGGATCGTTCAAAATTGTTGCATGTTCTGTTGGATATTGTCGCGGACCTTAAAATCGACGGGTAAAAGGCTTGTTTTAACTACTTTTTTTGGAACTTATAATAATAAATTAAAAAATCGAAAAGAATTCTCAGCTAAAAAAAAAACTGAAATATCTAAATGCCAATTTCTTACATATTTTTTTCCTTGCAACTTAGCAGCTAAATAATGACGACTCATGTGATAACTATAGTCCCTATTGAAGACTCCCATAGATCAAGTGCAGATTCTCTGCTTTGCGGGTAGTCTGAAATTTGACGCGTACGGCGAATGCTGCTTTGTCGGCGCTAAATCGGCCGTGCAATCGCAGATGCCTTTGATGCAATTAGTGACGCATCGAGTAAAGCTTTGTACACATGTGCGTTAGCAGTCACGTGTATTAATTGAAGGGTAGAGCATAGGGTAGAACAGATAGGTCGGACTCAAAAGTTTAATTGAAGCAACAGGATGCAAGCCGACAATTTAACTAAAACATGTAGCCTTGTTAAAGAATCAAAATTGGTTAATCCACTGCCACGTGCAATTAGTATGAAGAGTCAAACTTCTTGTAAATGTCCATGGTTCTCTTAGGAAAATAAAAACTTGTTCAGTGTGGTCAGTAGAAATGCACAAACTATTACATACGTACTCCTGTATGATGAAAACAAAGTTAGAAAACAATCCTCTGCATACATATGCTTTAAATGTCATGTCACAAATTTGAAAAGGATTAGTAAAGCATCTAAGACGACTGGCAGGCAACTGATAGATTGACCATACCTCCAAAAGTCATGAAAGGACTCCCGATATCGACATATCGACGCAATAAAGCATAAATCACACATATGGCACTTTTTTGCACATTCTCAATCACATAAAAAAAATCTGCGTCAAATGGTCCGGGTTTCGCTTCTCTACTATTAATAAAAAAAAATAACAGCGTTGAAATTATATTTTTTCTGGAATTTCTAAAGTTTTTCGGCTCTAATGTAATGTTTACAGGTTGTGGGTTACAGCGTCGATATAGGTTACATTGATCCACACCATATCCTGTAGAGCTCACTTCAAAAACAGTCCATTTGTGCCAGTCACGACCGCGTTTACGCAGCTCAATATTTATCCAGAGCGTTAAAGCGCCGAGGCGAGGACAATCTATCATCATTCCAGCGCAGACAACACCTTGATTAGCATTTTTACCGCATCACGATCCCCTTAATACCGCTTATTAATCTAAGATTACTCAGAACCTTCTTTGTAAGCATCTCAGAGCGAATCTTCCGCTTTGGATCAACACCTAAGCTCGAATAACTTTAGTCCGATGCAACTGAAAGTTGAATTATACGTATGCTAGTCTTACTTGTTAACGATTATCTTTTTTTTTACCATCAATTGATAAGCCCTGGGCATCATCTCACCTGATGGTAAGTGATTATTTTGCCGAAGAATAATAATAATCGGAATAAAAATATTATGTTACTTATTACATCTGACCACACAATGTACAATATCTAAGTTATTAGACAACAATAATTCAAATATAACTTACCAATATGTTATTCGTGTTTCATATTTTTGTGAACAACGTCGTTGAGGATGCAGCTGTGTAGTGTTTTTAATGATTCGGGGTTTAGTGGTGAGAACTTATCTCTTAGCTGGCATTAGTCAAATACTTCATCTAACGATTTAACACCCAATTTACACTGAATGGGCTACGAATGAAGCCTCGCGGATAAGAAGAGCCGATAATAGGGTTGTGTGAAATCTCTCGGTAATAACGATTAGTATAGATAACAATTTTTTATATTGTGTTTTGTGGAAAAAGGCTGGCGGCCCACCTGAATTGATGGTACTACCGCACCGTGCTTCATAATTTTACACAAACAATCCTCTGAAAAGTTATTAGAAAAGGTTATTTCAATTTTATTATAATAATTTTATTATAAAATATAAGTTTGCAAACTTAGTACATAATGTTTTACGAAATTGTATACAGAATATACAGCTTTTTTAAGGTTTCTCAAAAAAAAATCTTTTTTATATTTCATAAAAATCAGTCAGCTGATATGTCAACTCTCGTTGAAGAAAATTTTCAGTATGATGAGCAGAAGGGCCGCTTAACTTTCGAAGCGAAAGCTCTTTAATATGCCCTGTATTTTTTGATCTTTTGCTTTTTAGCGACAAAAATAAAAATACATTTTTAGTCCAACATTTGATACGTGTAGTCACGCAGCTTCATAACACCCCTACAAAACCCCTAATAATAGCCAGAGATGGGGCGAGGCTCAACGCAAATCCCATTCTAGTCATCTCGCCTAAGGGAACCAGGATATGGGGAATTCTTTAAATTGGACTGAGGGAAATTTGCGGCGGCAAACTATAGGTACAGGGAGACAAGTCGAATTTAGAACAGCTTTCAAGCTATGAATATTTAAAATGGAATTGTGCATTTACTATGTGATATGCTTAAGTGCTGCTTGTTATACAGGATGTCCCAAAAAGTATGGTCAAGCGGAAGTCCAGAGATAGAACAACTCTAGAGCTACCCAAATCACCCCCATGTATGTTCAGCGATTTTTGGTAGTTTTCGAGTTATGATTTTTTTTAGGATTTTTTAATTTTTTTGGCCGGATTGGATTTCATATTATTTTTTAAAAAAATTATTACAAATTTCCGGTATTTTTTAAATGTCACATAATCATTATGAATTGTACTTTCAGGCATAAAATAATAAGCTTCGTAACATTAGTGTAAGTAACAAAAGTTATGATAGAAAGTCAAGAATTTTAGATTGAGCGACTCAGATTTAAACTTTCAGCATAAAATAAAAAATACAAAAAGGTGTTTCCAATGCTCCTCGGTAATTTTAAAAACTGCACGAGATTCAAAGCTTTCAGAATCATATTTAAAAAACAGTACTTAATGGGCTTTTTTTTCCTGAAATAAGCCGTCAAAGTTGTTAAGGTAGAAATTTCCTAAGGAAGTTATTTAATTTTTGTCGTCTCTAGTTATCAAAAATAATTACTAATTTAATGAGTTTTATAGAAAAAAAATATTTCTATTTAATAAAGAACGTTTTGAGCAGAATGGTAGCGGAAATTATCACACATTTATTTTTATGACTCATCAGCTAATAATTCCGCAGGACGCAAGAAGTCTGCACGAGTCCTCTACTGTATCACTTTACGAGTCCATGATACTTACATTGAAGGTCGCCAACCTAATACAAGGTCTGCGCGTCCATTAGAAATTCAAGATCCAGATGTAGTCGAATCAGTGCTTGAAGAAGTGGCGAGAGACCCATCGACTAGCGTGAGAACCATAGAAAACCGTATGGGAATCCCAAAATCAGAGGCACATCGAATAATCGGAGGCAATTTAATAATAACTGATGAGTCAAGTTAAAAGAAAAATGCGCAGTTTTTTTAAAAAAAAGGTGATAATTTCCGCTACCATTCTGCTCAAAACGTTCTTTATTAAATTGAAGTATTTTTTCTATAAAACTCATTAAATTAGTAATTGGTTTTGATAACTAGAGACGAAAAAAATTAAATAACTTCCTTAGGATATTTCTACCTTAACAACTTTGACGGCTTAGTTCAGGAAAAAAAAGCCCATTAAGTACTGTTTTTTGAATATGATTCTGAAAGCTTAGAATCTCGTGCAGTTTTTAAAATTACCAAAGAGCATTGGAAACACCTTTTTGTATTTTTTATTTTATGCTAAAAGTTTAAATCTGAGTCGCTCAATCTAAAATTCTTGACTTTCTATCATAACTTTTGTTACTTACACTAATGTTACGAAGCTTATTATTTTATGCCTGAAAGTACAATTCATAATGATTATGTGACATTAAAAAAATAACGGAAATTTGAAATAAATTCTTTAAAAAATAATATGAAACCCGATACGGCCAAAAAATTTAAAAAAATCCTAAAAAAAATCATAACTCGAAAACTACCAAAAATCGCGGAACATACATGGGGGTGATTTGGGTAGCCCTAGAGTTGTTCTTTCTCTGGACTTTCGCTTGACCATACTTTTTGGGACACCCTGTATATGAAGCTACTAGTGCTCTGAAAAATATTTTAAAAAGAGATTTAGGATTTACTTAAACTATTTAAAGATTTGGAGCGGATATCTAGATTCCTCATTTAGTACAAGTTTCGTTGCCAGGGCGATTCTTCCAAAAAATAATTTCAAATTAGGCATACTGCATCAATGGCTTAATTAGCCATAGAACAAAGTGCAAGCCAGAATTTTTAGAATTAACCATAGGTTCTAAGGGGAAAGTTGTTCAGTTTTTTGAGTAGAATAATTTAAACTGACTTTGTTAGACGTAATATTAGGCTACTATTGTTTAAGTTACACCATAGCGCCCTCTAGGTTTAGTGTCTAGCTCATCATAAGCAACTTAATTGTGAAACATATACTCGTTACCAACAATATAAATTCTCACAAAACCACCAACGTCTCACTTTGCCTTCACGTGGTTATAGCATAATTTATCAACACGTATGCAAAACGGGCTAATACACCCCACTCGCTACCGGCGAAGCAGCGGCGGTAAATTCTGCAGCAGTTGACATTTATTCAAAGTTACATCCGTTAAAATAACAGTCACTGTTACGATATCCTAGTATCGTGCTAGTATCCGAGCGCTGGCCATTTGTTCTAGTTCCGAGTCGGAGCTACGCGGCTGCAGACCACGTAGGGGGATAGACGCTGCATTTTGTTAGGGAAGTTCACAGAGTGGGATTAGTTAGGACTATACAAGTGCACAATGAAGTCAGACCTTTAGTTGAAGTAATGTAAGACAACTGGTGCGGTGAAAAGAAAATTTCTGCTACGGCATTACAATAAGCGTTACTATTGCGGTGTAGAAGCGGAAAAAATATCGTCACGAACTTGTAAAGTGAAAGATAAAAGCTATAATAGACATAATACATTACATTAACTACTACTACTACATTAACTTACTTTAAGAAAATAGGATAACCACGGCACTATTACAAGTGTATTAAAAAAAAGAATGATAGAATATGACTTAATTCAAAACTTTAAACGACTAACGTAATACTACGTCTAAAGGTTACATTGTCCAGGACGCATGCACCAGGACCCAGCTCTAATGTAATGGAAAACTTCACACAAACACATCCCGAAGCGCGGATTAGACGCCGCTGGATAGTCCAGCCGCCTAGCGCGGCGAACATCATTAAAATTCACAACCTCACTACAACCTAGCTGGGTGAGTGCACCAAAAATATTTACAGCACCTCAAACTCAGCCGAGGTGCTTAATCAAATTTAATCTTGCAAAGTTGTTGAGCGTAATATCGATGTTTGGTTTCAACGCGTTTGGGTTCGAGTAAAACTTGGAATCTAGTTTGTCTTGTTATTTATTTACCATACTCGGTTTATGTGTGAACTTTGGTAATAGGTTGCGCTAGCTTTGGGATCAAATAGGATAAGTTGGTTAATCAACATCAAATACGCAAGTAACGAGTTTCCTAAACGAGAAAAGGGGTTACTAATGATAATGAAAAAAGTGTTTTGTCGCGTAAAAACAAAATGGTCCCATTTTTTATTCGGGAGGGTTTTAATTGAAATAATATGCCATTGTCCGCGGCTAAAGGAGACAGAGCACGCGGCATTTTGTTTTTTTCCTCTCGAGCAAATGAGAAATACTTTCCTCTTTGTGACATACGACGCCCACGGGTCCCCCCGCGCCAGCTAAGCACCGGGAAAAATAGATAGAGGGCGAGTTAAAATGTCACATTTGCGGGGTTCCGTACAAGGATTGTATAGTATAATTTGAAAAGTACACTTGACGAAATAGCACCTAATAAATTAATAGGTGTAGGGGACTTGACACTGGCCACCGAAGATGCTATCCGCGTGGCAGATTTTGGGAGGAGTCTATTTGAGTTTGCCATCGACTCGACAAGAAGAATAACTATAGAATTGCTATCACACTTCGTAGAAAATTACACGCTACTGTGGTATATGAAGTTTCGACTATTTGCCATGATTAAGAGCAGAAGCTGCTCTATTTGGGCATCCAGGCAAAAAAGTTAACATGGCGTTACAATACAAAGTAGGATCCCCGGTTGGCAATATTAACACTGAAAACTTTAACGAACGGCCGATTCTTAATTACCAAGACGCCCACGACGACGCTTTAAGCGTTGAACAGCGATAAGAGCGAAGTCTGAATATGGTTGTTGGTCAAGGATTCCGTAGGAATATAGGTGTAAAAATCATTTTTTTTTTTAATAATTATTAACTTTAGTGCCAGATAAAGCTAGGCCATTCAAACAGATAGATTTGCGATGATTGCTAAATAATTACACGCTTCCTTAAATTTTAACCTCTGCACACCGTCTACGAAATAAAACTGAAATGGCGCGAGATCGATGTGCATTGCGAATAACTTTTTCTGTAGAAACCAATGATATTTTACTAAGGATATTGCACGCTAAAGCAACGCGGCATCGTAGCGCGGCACAAGGACACTATACGTAGCTATACATCAATAGTAAACGTCGTGGAAACAAACGAAACACAGCCTATCTCTTTCTTACAAATGGAGCGCGTGAATTGCTATTTCATATTACGTCATCTCGCAAGCCGAACGCGTGACTCTTGAGAACATAAGAAGCGTGGAGTAGCATTTGAATTATATTTTTTTGTATTGGGCATCCTAAACTGGTGTTTCAAATATTGCCATTCGTAATGTTTTCTGAAATATTGTACAATTGACTTAATTAGAATTCCAGATATATATAATGTGATTTTTAAATGGATAACAAACAATGTGTGCCTTCCCGTGTTGTAAAAATAGGACACGGAGCTATAACTAAAATGTATATGATTTAAATTTGCAGATATATAACTTGACATGTTGTTATACAGATTTTGTTTTGTATTTTGATACAAACAGTTTTATACAGATAAATATATAATTTTAAGACGACTCCAGATACTATGTATCTCTCAATTAAACAAAGAAAACGACTATACTTCATTCCAATAAAAAAAAGGTAAACAAACGTAGTATGCAGATGACATTGACATTTGTCAGTTCCATAGTAAGTTTGTTTACGTTTTGGGTTAATCATATAAAAAGTCGTTAATAACGAAACAGATCTTCATACATAACACATACATAATAATATTTATACATACACCCGAAAAATATTATCTTCCGATTCGGCAGTGTGGATTTTACACTTAAAACATTTAAACAAAAGCGACTTCACTCTTTTGTTTTATGACTATGTTCTTGTCGCGTACTGACGCATGTCTCTTTCTGGCGCGCATGAAAGAAAAGAAAAGGAATACTCCTTAATAATTTATGATATTTATTGAAATTTCAGTGCTTTTCTACTTTTTTACACATTTTCGCGTGTTATCTTTTATAAATAAAATTAACTTACCGGTGGTAGGTCACACCATCTTTTTTTAGGGTCGTTCGAGTGTTATTTCGACACTTTTTCACGACGCACTTCGGCATCCTTACTGCTTTGCGCTCAAAACACGACTAAGGTAAAAAGTGTGCGCACATCGTATTTGAGCACACTTCTGCTGTGCCGTCTACAGCGCGCTGATGCAAAGTCCATGTATAGAATGTCGTTGGTAGAAACTGACTGTCTTTTTGAGTTAATAAAAGAGCAGTAACTGACCCTTCGACTAACGGAACCCTGACAAAAATCGGTCAAGAACAAAACAGCCCAGTGCAATGAGTTTCCCGACTTAACTTGAGAAGGCTCGAGGCTTTTTGCTAACGAGTCTGTTATGATTTTAGCGAGTTTGAATTAACTTGCTGTACATTACAGCACAGTATATATAACGCTAACATCATGAGAAGAAAAACTATTTTTTCAAGTCTACACAAAAATATGTAAAGCGAAGTATGTATGTAGAATAACTGTAACTTACTTATTTAAAAAAAAAAAAAAAAGTAAAAAATATTTATTGGACCAGAAAATAAATTACAATAAGGTACTTAAAAAGTATCCCTGGTCCCCACACTAGGATTCCCTGTGTTGTGGGTAACCAGTCTCTTCCCGTACTATTACCTATTTTGTGCCGTACCTAAGTACACTGTTAATATTATTACGTAACTATAAGAAAAAAAAAAAAAAAAAAAAAAAAAAGAATGCTTTACACATTCTCATCTTTTCTATTTACCTAGTACAAATATCATTCGCTTGGAACCTTTACGAAGCGAGAAGAAATGTCTGACGAGCGAATCTAAAAGAAACTAGCTCCAACACTTTAAAAATGATGTTAATTGCTATTAATGTCACTTATAAAATTAGGCCTCCATCAATACACTTTCAACGTCCATACATCTATGTCATTAACATAGTCTAATGTTTTATTTGCTTTCCTTATTTTTTTTTTATTGAAAAAATAGTTTTAGATCCAATGAAGACATTTACCAAGCTTTTGACTTTTGCGATTACTTTGTTTTTATCAAATACTACATCGACAACGACAATAATTACCTTCGTTTGGCTAAGAAAAACCCGTAGATTTTTTTTTTGACTTAGTTTAATGAATTGCCCCAAAATACCTCCGTTACAGCAGAATTTTACGTTCAATTACAGTAAGTAATAGATCTTAGTGCTTTTGATGTCTTCTTTCGATTTCTTCCGTCACATCTCCGATGGACTGGAAAGACGATTTAATTAAATGAATCTAATTAGAGCCCCGTTTCGATCAGACCGGAAGCGTTTCATGTTTTTATTTTTGTGACGCAGCACCATGTTTTTAAACTGAACTAAAGACTGACGAGAAGACTGACTTTCAAACTCAAAAAAGAAGGTTTAATATACGGCATTTTTCCATTATGTACTTAACTTTCAACTGAATCAAAATTTAAAAAAAAATGCTCGAAACATTTCCACACAAACGCACCGGACCAGTTTAATAATACCATAGTTTAATTAGTTTTGCAATTTCGATGCGAACGTTTTTATTGGAAAATGTCAACAAGTTTTTGAAGCATGTCGCGTCAAAAAATATTATACCCACCCACGGGACCGGCGCTAATTAAGATAAATTGAACTGGCAGGTCGCGAGTTGTGAACTAGCGAAAAGAGAGGCTTTTTCCGATCACGGTGGAAAGCATCCGGGAGGCGCTGGGACGGAAAAAATGGAAAAACTGAAACACAGCGAAAACTCTATTTCAATTTTGTTCATTCGACCAATCTACGATCGAACACGTGAAGCGGTCACAAAATTTAATTTATGACCATAGCACCCTCAAAATGCAATCCAACAAGAAATATACCAGGCATAACAAAACAGGTAGGACCTGTTAATTAGGTCGTCTACTAGTCATAGTGAACAACGTTAGTTCTAAAGCTTTGGAGTATTACAAAAAAAATGGACTCTTAATGGCCAATTTCGTTATTTTTTTTATATTTACAAAAGTGTAGCACAAAACTTGTTAAGTTTGATGAGTTAAAGCTGCTACCCATGAGTACCCAATGCCCTACACTTATTTTGATTCAACCGGTAAAATAAGTAATCATCCAACCTATTTTAGCCGTTTCATTAAGGCCGACTATGAAAATTTAATGAACTTTCGTGTGAATAAAGTTGACGAGCGCACTGACCTATTTTAAAAGAGGCATTCTTTATTATATGAATTTATTCTACTGCTGCACATGCATACAATATAAAAATTGCTTAGAGGATTTACCAATGAGCGCTGTTCAAGCGCAACAATAACAAAAACTATAACTAGATAGAATAATAAATAAAAAAGTTAAATTATAGGCAAAAATACGCTGCCACATAGATATACAAAACTTTTTAAGGCAGTATATTAACTGTTTTCTTTTTAACTGGCCATTCATCGAGCTTAGAATTTTTATTGTCAATTCCATATTTTGGTCTTCTCTTATTTAACCGCTTGACTCTTGTCGGTGTAACTCATACCATTCCATTTTTTTTTCAAGACCTTTTCCTTGACATACCTGTACGATATCACGTCAACCTTTTTCTTAACTTGGTCCACAAAACTTATCCTCGGACTTATTTTGGTATAAAATATAATTTCATATGGTTCTTAAAAACTTTTTAAAATAAACTAAAAAAATCGGAAGAGCTCATTGCTTGTATCCATAAAGCATGATACTTTTAAAGATTAATATATCCTTTCTGTGGCTATTCGGCTAATCACGAGTCCCCAGTATTCGCGTCGAACTGAGTTTTCGGTTATCCTTTGTCCATATTAGCTTTACTAACTTTGATATTCATACGCCAAAGCCAATTTTAGTCGAATGCATAGTTTAACTTGAAAGTACCGCTGTACAAACACGTATCTTCCACTCGGTAAATTTATTGGGCCAGTTTTGGTAGGACCTTAGCAGCAATTTATACTATTTCAAGTTTTCTAATTTAGAGTATACGTTATACCAGGTTACCTCAAAGGGCGATGGAGCATGCTTTGATCGGAGTGTCATGTGATCAAATCAGAAATGAAGAAATGCGTAGGAAAACTAATGGAACCGACACAGCCCTTAGGGCCCGTTTAGACGACGCGATAACTTTCGTGCGGCCGCCGCGCGTTGGTCGCGTACTTGTTTTCATTCATCGTAAACATCGTACAAATTCTAGCAGTTACCTAACCGCGCGTCCGCTGCCGCGCGGTTAGGTAACTGCTAGGATTTGTACTTTGTGGACTAGTCAATAAAGTTTAATTTGCTATGCATGAAAACAAGTACGCCGCCAACGCGCGACCAACGCGCGGCGTCCGCAAGAAAGTTATCGCGTCGTCTAAACGGCCCCTTAGAAAGCGACGACGTACTAGAAGACGTAGTGTAGGCAGTGGAGGTCTGTTGGTCCGGTTCGGTGACCGTGTGAAGGTCGCGGGAAGCCGCTGGATGCGGGCCACGCAAGACCTTACGTCGTGAAAATCCTTGGGGAGGCTTTGGTGTTCAGTAGAGGACGTCTTTCGGGTGACATAGTAATGTATACAAGGTGTAAAAAATAGGTGTAGGACTCGTTAATTTGGTACATTTAGTCAACTTTTGTTCAACGACTTTTCTGAAAATCTAAAAACTAATGTTGACTTTCATATTCCTAAATTGATAAGTTGTTTGGCTATTTTTGTGCAGAAAGACTTCTTTTTTACGAATTCACCAAAATCGCAGAACAAAAGTTGTTAATTATGATGAAAAGATACGTCTTTTGTGTTACCTACATACCAAACAAAATCGAACGGCGGCGGCGTAGAATAAGCTTAAACAAAAGAAGATAATTGAAGAGTTCTCATTAATGATAAAAGCCAAGTTATAAAGTATATTGTTACGGGTTTCTCCAAGTAAGATTTATTCGAACTTAAGACAGGAAAACCATTGAGTGAACTTGACTTCTATGAAAAGTTTTAATTACATAAAATAACGTAGGATGCACAAATAAATAACAATCATAAACCTTATCTTTACGTATTCTAAGATACAATATAGTATGACAGTTTAATAACTCTGTGGTAAAATTTGATCGTATATCTATTAAACTTTACTGTATTTTATTCTCTGGTTCGCATAAATTAATACAAAATATCTAGTATTGTTTTCTGTTTGTTTTCTCCCTGAAATTGAGGTATGGGGCACTGCAGGCAAAACGAAACTATCTGAATTACAGGTATAATCAAAAAATCTAAAACGAACTAATCAAAATGCTATTCCATTATGTCTACCTAATTTCAGCTACTAAAGTATACAATGAAACTAATTTTAATGAATATAATACAACCGTATTCCTATCAGGTATATGAGTTCCAAGAGGTAGGAATATCATATTAGGAACTTTGTACATTGGGAGCTACATTGAAAAAAAAAAGATTCCTTTAAAACCTTAAAAGAATCCCAAAACATAATATTCATCTAAATACAGAACTTTACGGCAAACGAATATTTGCATACGAAGGAGCCGGAGTCAAGGTGCGAGTAAGGGACGATCCGCGCTGCCTTGTAGGCTCACTTGGCAGGATCATGAACTACGCCAAGGTCAACACATTTGGATCTATAAAGAGGTCAAAGTATCTGGATCTATAAAGATATGTATCTACTTCCTAAAACTAATAATTTCTACGGAATGAGAAATTTTGCATACATACTGCCAAAAATAATAAATAGTTTACCTAGGGAACTGCAAGAAAAATATTCTCAGCACAATGCAAACTCAATTAGATGTATTAAAAAATATCTGTTGGAAATGGAAAGTAACGAATTTATATACCCTATATAATTAGCATAAGTCCTTCTAAAATAATCTATATAAGTGATATGTAAAAGAGAAATCATCACATGACACAAAAGCCCCTCCGGCTTACGTCAGGTGACTAGTTAAACACATGTAAATTGTTTTGTATTTTGGTCATTTAATAAATAAATAAATAAATAATTTATGACATTATATAAATCAACTCTTGACCTCATCTTGACCTATAATTAAGATGTAACAGAATATAAAAACTTTTTTGAAAAAATGGGAGTTTCTTTTGAACCGTCGCGTCGTCGTCGTCGCTTCTCACTCCGCATCCCGGTATTCGTGTACAGAGTGGTAGGAACCTGGTATAAACTAGTCAAAAGAATGACCTTCGCAAAGTGTACACTGCTACATACTTCGAATAAAATATAATATTTTCATTTACATCTACCTTCTGTAATTTAGCTTACAATAAAGGGGCCGTCCATTAATCACGTGATGTTTTTAGCAACTTTTTAGACCCCCCCCACCCCCTAGGGATAAGTGAAGAGGTTTTAGACTACCCCCCACCCCCAACCTAAATTCACGTATATTTTTGGTACAAAATATTATCTTTAAATACATGTATAATTTGTTTCTGGAAAAAGCGAATAAATAAATAAATTAATTAATAAATTAATAAATTAAGCACCGTGATCAAAATTTCCAGACAGACATTAAGGTTGCAGGTTGTTTCTGACTGCCTGAAGCAGTTTCGAATCTTGTAAAGAATTAAAAACAACATAACAACAACAGTCCGACATTTGGAAATTACTCTAGGAATCGCGCGTTCAACGAAAAAATAAATACACGTGATATCTCAGTACACCCCCCCTCTCACTTGTGATATTTCGTGATTTTTTTCTGAACCACCTCCCCCCCCCTTTAGAGCCTCACGTGATTAATGGACGAACCCAAATCCGCGTCGTCTATCCGCACTTATGTGAAACTTAGTGTAAAAAGTTTGTATGCGTTTATTCACAGTCCCTAAAAGTGTTGCTATCGCTCTTCCATTTCACATTTCACCAAGCCGGTGCCGACCACTAGGTATTGCCAGCTAATCCAGTGTGGTGGTGAAACATTTTAGCTAGATATTAGTCCGATAAATTCGCGTCGCCCCGTGTCGCCCAAGTCACGTTCTGCTGTGGCCAGTGAGTATTACGACAAATGGAGCCGGCTGGACAGACACACACTTAGTATAGGTATTTTCTTTTATAAGCCGCCAGAAATTTTGACGATCAATATAAATTGTATTGTTTGCGTAAATTAATTTATGGTTTGATGAAGTGCTAGTCACCAACAACTCTCTTTACACTTTCCGCGTGCGTAATTATATAGGTTTATATTTTTTAGTAAAGTGGTATATCTTGGTGTACATAAATATCCACAGTCCACAGCACAGGGCATCTTAGTGTGGGTTTTAGGGCTTAAATTGTGCGTGTTCCTTAGAAATCGATAATTTAATATAAGATACAGAAAAACAGTATATATAAAAATTCTTCTTCTTCTTTAGGTCTTGTAACACCTAAGGGTGCATAAGGCCGCGACTACTTTTTTCCACTTGGATCAGTTCGCAGCTTTACTTAAAAATAATTTGTAAGTAAAATAACTAGGTATAATTTGAGACTATTATGTTCTTTCAAGGCTTCATCAAGATCCGTTAAGCCCGCCCCTGGTCAGACAACGATCCAACCTGCGCTGGAGGATGCTTTATTGCCACAGATAACATTAATGTTAAGGATATGACCTATGGCCGCTCGCCCTCTGATCCATAATTTACGCTCTAACTGAGGGTTTATTGACTCACATTATGTTTCGTGTTTGATCCTGCGGCTCTGACCGTTTTCTATTATTTATGAAACATTTCATTCTGAATTATATTTGTTTTATATTCAAATAGCTTTGTGCCGATTTCGTAATTGCAAGAGGTGAAAACCCAGCATCATTTATTTATAATATTATATCGAATTTTTACTTGTCAATTTGTGCATTTTGGACATTACGTATTATATTTATCCAAAAAAAATAAAACTAAATCATAACTTATTCTAATATTTTATTTTTTTTCTGAAATATTTAGGTATACTTTGTATAGAGTAGACTAATAAAACAGATATATAGACATATATAACAGATAGATATAATAAAACACTCACATTTTCTAAACAATTACACGTTTCTCGTGATGAGTTATATTGTAAGGCTAAATGGCCTTAGACTCAGGTCGTCTTCAAATTAGTTGTCATTTAGTTGACAAAAGGAAGAATTCAAATGAGAGGAGGAAAATGTATTATTTCGGTAAATATTAAATTAAAACGCGAGTATTCTAGATAAAACATTAAGAAAAAAAATTGGAGGCAAAGACAAAATGTAATGTCGGTTCTCCGTCTTTAGATATTTAGTGTTTTCACAGTGTTCACTCTAATGTTCTACTGGTGTGCAATAAAGAATATTTTTTTATTTATTACAGTACTACTCTAACATAAAAAAAAACTTTTCCTGCTTCCAAGAACCATCAGGTGTTGTAAGGTAATCATATTCCAACACGCCGTGTGAACCCTTTGTGATGTCGGGGTCGTATTGAATTCATACGCCTTCTCAATATAAATAGAGGTGTAACAAAATTGGAATAGGTCCCGTTAACTAAGATCTCTAATCTTTACCACAAAATTGCCAATCTTTTGATCAACTTGTACGTAAGGAAGAGTCCATTTTTTTGCTATTTCTGTTAAGTTGTAGAAGAAAAGTAATTCAGATGTAGAAGCCCTAGTAAACAGGTCTGACACCTATAGCACAGAGTAACAGAAAGTCTGCTCATGTATGTACCCGGCATATAGGTACTTACTACTGACCTCAGCGCAACATTCTCATTTTTTTTAAATCGAAATCTCGTAGACTGAACTCGAAGAGATAACATAGGCATTGCGAGACTAACTGCACAGGAAGTCACTAAAGAGAGAAATCAACCAAGAAATACCTAGGTACGAGGAGAAGTTCTAAGTCTTATCATAAGTATTATCATTAGCCAAATGACGTTCACCTTGCGTCCACCATCCTTCCATATTTTAGGTACGAGTACCGAATTGTGCTAAGTACGTAACCATTAAAATCTAATCAAAATACTTAAGTGCGTACGGTCAATGACATTGCCGATTAATAAAAAAAAGTGAAAGAGAAATTAATATTAACTATTTCCAAATTATTACTGTATGTTTAGAAATTAAATACCAAATGCTTGCATAATACGCGTTGTCTGAATAATTTGAGATCACACAGTGCTGTTGAAGCTTTGAAAATCATAGGTATATTTTAAATTTTCTGGGGCTATACATGCTTTAGCGCGTTCTTCGCTATGACATGCATTTTGAATATATTTCACATAATACCATAATACCTATTTCATGAATCATTATTAAAAAGTAATATCGCGCAGTCATGTAAATATAACCAAAAAATACACGGACAAATGTAATTGTTTATTCCTTACCTGTCCACGTGAGCTGGCAACGAAAAAAAAAGATAATTTACTATTTCTACTACAGTTTAGACAGCCGAATACACAACAGTTTCTAAAATATATTTTTCTATCCGATGTCATAGTGATTCGTAACAAATCCCGTCCTGTCGCTTCCGCGCGCGTGACAACCCTGGCTGTGCTATCGTGACCTTGCCTAGAACGACCGTATACGTCTATAAGCATATATATGCTTAGGATTTTAGTGGTTTGTATTGAGCGGACACTCTGTTATGTATACTTTGTGCCTATAGGTACCTACTGTAACACTGTGTGACGGTGAATGTGGTGAGTGTGGAGCGAGGCGGTCACTGGTACAGACACATGTTATGTGGGTGATTTACAAACTCGCCAAAACGGTTGCGGTATTGTCGGGGCGGTGAAAAGTGAGGAAACCAGTACCACATTGACTCTGTATACATTTTAGTAATTTATTTATTTATGTAAGGCGGCAAAGGGCTGACAGATCGACCAACCTGAAGATGGTACGCAGAATTCTACCTTTTTGTACTAAAAAGTAACTTTTTTTGATACTTTGTTTTACTTTCGTGTTCTTTTAATTATAATAGACTTCTCTCTTCTCTTACTCGCTATTACTACACGCTTGTCGAAAACCAGATACATATTTGTTTCTGCAGTCCATTTAAGTTACATATGTAATTACGCTGGCTATCTCGATCCACACTCCGGAACACAGCACGCTGTTTGGCGCGAGTTCCATCTTCAACAGAGCGAGCAATGGCACCCACCCGATCGGACCATACAAAATAATATACCACAAGAAAATTCATTTAATGTATTTAAATTAATGTACGAGTACGAGTGCAAGCCTTTATGTACAAGCCAACTGATTGGGTCGTCGTTAACAACTATGCAATATACGACTATGTGTTGTTTCTGTTGCCCAGTGTTTAATTTTGAGACGAACACTGATATCCTGAAAATTTGCTAGCAACACCGGATTTGTGACGTTTGCCGGGACGTGCGGTTGACCGCCGCATGAGTGGCAAGCGACGGAACACGTCAAAAGCATGCCGCCTGCGCTCCGCTCCACATTCTGATGCCAATTCGTATTTACAAATAAAGGTCAGTTCACACCGAGATTGAAGTCAGCTGTTTTTTATGAGATCATCGTAAAGTCGCTTTAATGCTTCACTTATGTAGTATGTATGTACTTATGTAGTCAAGTCAGTAAGAGAACATATACATTATTGCATGGTTCCTTTAAAGGGTGAGTGACTTGTCGCGACCCCCAAAAGCCATTTGCTCATGGATCGCCTAGATAAAGTAAAGTCACCTGCTGTCAAAGGTAAGTAATGTGTATATGATTATACTGGACCAGATTTTATTGAAATAAAATCTTTTTTAGGAGCTTGTAGGTGAATTACAGTGAAAAGAAAGTTCAATGACAAAAAAATTGCATAATTTCTAGATCTAAGGAAGGAAGCGCGGAAAAAAATGTCACCACAAGTCTTGCCTTTTTCAGCCAAGAAAAAGAGGTGTGCAATTGCCTATGTTAACTGGCAATAAGCATTTCAATCAAAATAAGTCTTTCTCTTGTTAAAAAATGTGTTGAGGCGATACTCTTTTTAACCGACTTCAAAAAAAAGGAGGAGGTTCTCAATTCATCGGAATCTTTGTTTTTTTTTATGTATGTTCACTGATTACTCGAAGACGCCTGAACCGATTTGGAAAATTCTTTTTTTTTGTTTAAACGGGTATACTTCACAGGTGGTCCCATATAAATTTTATCGAAATCGATTCAGCGGTTTTTGAGAAAATCAACAAAAACATAGCAAAATTGGAGTTGTTGCGATTGAAGTCGGTTGTTTTTAACGTATTCAGCGTGGTCAATTATACCCTCGACGTTTCTTCTCGCTTCGCTTACACTTTCCGAAACGTCGAATGTAAAAGTTCCTCGTAGGAGGGACTCAGTACCAGGAAGAAACTAAACGACGTAAAAGAATGTGTAGAGCATCTACCTAAAAGTGTTCCGAGTTAGAGCTTCATCTGGCAAAATCTTTGAAAATTATATATTTCATGTTATAGTATTAAGACTCGCGTTTTAAAGGAATACAATATTCCTATAACTTATTTAACTTCATCAATCATCACTGAAAAAGGAGCGAATTCCACGCTGATTGCCGTTTTAACAATCCCCACCAATTCAAATCAAGAATCCTATTCAACCACATTCAGCAGACTTATCGAAGGTTTCAATTCAAGCCTGCCTGTAACCATTCTTCGAATTGAAATTGAATTATACGAAGCCGGGATTTTATATCTATTAGGGAACGTTCGGCCGGCCCGAGGCGTGGATTTAGATGCTGGGGACACAGATAACTTTCTCATTTCCTCCATGTGGACGGCGGATGCGTCACTTAAATTCAAGGTTATGCGAGTAAAATTGGTCAAACAAAAAGTGGGGTAGCTCCTATTTGAAAGCCCGTATAGACAATGAATTAACAAAACACAGTATCATACTGTTTTTTTTTTTTGTTTTATACAAAACCGACAGTTCATTTTACAAAAACAACTCAAGGGTCTCTCTTAAAGCTGTTCACAGCGGATTTTTCTGAGGCATTCTTGACTTCTTGCATAGTAATCTTCTCCAACAATTTCAGATGCTGGGAAAGGTACGGATGTGAGAAAAAAAGGTTGTTCCGCCGAAAGCGCGCCGAAACAACCCATCAATCTTGCACCTGAAAGCGTAGCGTTTATTGGCTCAGTGCTTTTTGCAGCACAAAGCGCTGAAAGGTACGGCTGGACGCGACGTCACGGTAAATTCACAAAACGTTTAAACAAATCCTCGCTAAGCTGATTTCAGGAAATATTTTCAAGCAGATTTTTTTGACGGTTTTGAAAATAAGCCGTCAACGGCAACGGTCGCACTTATAGTATATACAGATAGTATTTATGTATAGATGGGCAGGAGACTAGTGTTGTGATGTGCAAATAGATAATCAGGCCAATAATCAAAAGAATCTTACTATTTTGGCGTTGATGGTGTTAATTACGTGATTAGGTACTGCAGTGTTTAAAAAATATTCTTGTTAGCCCGATTAAATCTTGCTAACTCAATATACTACCAGATACAAGAGTGTACAAAGTTCCGAGTGTTAGAAACTTTGTACTATTTTGATTTTGATATCTAAAGGTGGAGTCAGTTAACTCAATCTCCTATAGATAGAAATCCTAGTATTTCCTGTTTATAGGTATTTTTTAATCCTTTACTTTGAAGAGTCACGTTGTATCAAGGAGTTTTTTTTATGCGTGAAGCGGAATTTCGACAAGAAAAGGGATGAATCCTCAAAACAGCTAGTGCAGATGCAAGATTTCTTAATTTACAAAAAATATATGTTATTATCAATCTTAAATAGGTCTCTTCCATAAAACGAAAACGCCAAGAAGCAAATTCCTTAAATCTACAAGACACTTCAAACTAAACGCAAATGTTGACATTTTCAACGAAATCATGACTTTCGAACGTAAAACCACCAACCATTTTCATCAGACACCCATAACACATTTAGCCAATATCCAGCAAATAAAAGAATTTTAAGTCGTTCAAGTAGAACATACTTCGGTTATAAAATACGTACTTTGCAATGCAGTTATTTGAGAAGATTTACGCGGTGCTATCGGGTGCCAGCCTGAGTGGATCAATTTACTGATAGCCGCCATTGCCAAATGGGGTACTTTACGATGCTCACGCGCTGCTATCCATCGCGAGAATGGAAGGAAAAACAAGAAGGTTAGTGGATTTATCAATTCTAGTATATTCTCAAGCATGTATACAGGCTTTAAATGAAGTCGTGCGTCAAATTTTAATCAGTGCTTCTACTCTTGAGTCTGATCAACTCTCCCCAAGAAACCCATAGTCAAATTGCAAAAAAAAATTCTGACTTCATGCTAATTTGGCCGCTCCGCTGATCGATTTGTATGAAGAGTCCAAAGATTCTTTTCACTATTTGACTATGAGTTCCTTGGGGAAAGTTGATCTGATTCAGAAGTAGAAGCACTGATTAAAATTTGATGCACGACTGGATTTACAGCCTGTATAACGTTTGTGTACTAGGCACTTTCATTATACACAGGCAGGCGTTAAATTATGAGGAGCGGATCTGAAGTAAACAGAACAGCGCAACTACCATAAAAATATGGTGTACGTATATCAACTTTATAAATCGCACAAGAATTATTTTGTCGTACAACAAAATATATTAAACTGGAATGGCACAAGGTGACACTACGTGAAAATTTATATATTAGGTGCTTACCTATGAAATTGACGTTTAGTTAAAAAAGTTCAAAGACAAAATTAATATAAAGTAATTAAGGTTTTAAAATAACTAATAATTTTCAAAGTACCATTGGACATTTAGAAATAAAAATAATGCTTGCTAAATGCACGTTGTCTGAATATTTTGAGAGCACAGTGGTGTAGAAACTGTGAAAATGGATTTTTTCGTTAAAAAAATACTTTTTTTTATTTTTGAAGGCTACACTTATCCCAGCGTGTTATTCGTTACCATATGTATTTTTGAACATATTGCGCATAATATTTCACGATTTTCAGATAATTTAGATTTTTTTTTTGGTAGAAAAAATTGACCCAATTGACCTCTAAGAAAACTCCAATACAGTATTTAATGGAACCCTACTCAGTCAGTTTTTACATAAGATACATGACATCACTAATTCATGAAAGACCTTGAATGTAGCTAGAAAATGATATATAATTTAATGGAAGTAAATTCATTTTTGGGGTAATATTATTCTGTTGAACTTTCAAAACTGAAACGCCAATTTCATAGGTAAGGACCTAATACTAAGACTTATTTTTGTCATATAAACTCGTTATGTAACGACTGGAAACAAGATATTCTTTGATAGAAATACGATTTTTAAAACTAACAGTAAATAAAAAGATTTTTATCGTCAAAATTATTATTCTATTCTAAAGGTATTTTTTCAATACAATTTTTTTTTACTTTTCATATTTCTCAGCCTTTGAATAGGAAAATAAGAAAAATAATTTCCCATATTATCTCTGATCATTTATTGTGAATTCTTCACAGTGTAGGTACAATGGTACATGAATATTTCAGAAGTTTGTTTTATGTAGGGCTTCTATGAAATTTTGTAACAGAGTTTACACAAAGTCCAATCAGAAAGTCAAACACGGGCTTCATACTTCAATACAATTAATTCAATAACAATATAACATAGTTAATATTCGAATAGAAGCAATGAATAAAAGATCACAGAAGCTAAAAATGAGACACCTCATAATATTTTCGTATCTACTATTTTAAACTTATAAGATTTTTCCATTTTAATTAAAAACAAGGCTACAGGCGCGATACCTCTAAATTGTAATAAGGTCTGGGTGTAACAAAAAGCTGTATAAACTATTCCAGTAAGCCACTGAGTTTAATTAAACAGTACGGACTGAAGAAACCTCCTGGGGAACGCTTAAATGCATCAGTGATGAACTTTGAAGCAGACAGAACTATTGACTGTATTCATTTTCATATACACGGTACATAATCTGACGTCGATTTAATGCTAATGCGCATGCTAATAACCTAGCCAATTTAAATAAAAATGGAAAATGCGACTGCAGAAACGTATCCTATGCGAGAGATCAAAACAAAACTAAATACAAAAGCACTCCAAAAGCAACAAGCCGTTTAGATAACAAAATCAAAATGTTTTTTATTTAAGTAACTGCTTTGCACATTATTTTAAATCTTCGTTTTTTTTCTACCTAGTACAAAGTCGAAGCCGCTGGATGCGAGCAGCGCAGGACCGGTCGGTGTGGTGAGTGGTCATCCTTGGGGGAGGCCTTTGTCTAGCAGTGGACGTCTTTCGGCTGATGACGATGATGATGATAAAGTTCCTACCACGCGGACCTTGCACACTCAATGTTTCGGGAAGTGTTTACAAAATGAGAGGAAACGTCAAAAAGATAACAATGAAACGGCCGTACGTATAAAGGTCACACGAAATCAGCTGAAAATGTTTAAGCTGAAGCTCTTAAGATAAACAGTTTCCCAAAGCAACATATAGGCTACCCTCGATTTAAAAAAATTGAGGATTTTATAAAATTGAAACTTTTTAAATAGCACCTTGTAATTCCATTCCTATTTAGGCTTACGTAGTCTAGGATAGAGATCTGTTCAAGGAGCAATACACTTAGTGGTATTTAGTATTAATAACTGGTAAGTGCTCTTGAACGTATGCGCTCGGAAGATCCAACGAAAAAATAACCAGCAAGTTGCAAAAAAAGAAAAATAAACATATAAATGCGACTTCAGAAAATCGCATCGCTACAATATAACTCTATCCATGTCTTTAAGATTTGGAGTTTCTAAATTTAACGGAAATTTTAATTTTAGTTTTATTTATTTATTTAATTAATTTAATTATTTCAAATCCAACATGCACACGAAATGAGATCCCGCGTTCATTACCGCTTTTAACTGTAAGTTATATAATTTGTCACTCGCAACTACAATGAAGCGCAAATATCTTTTTCAGAATTATATGCAAAAGTTAAATTATTATACATTTAATTTCAGCAAATGTCTAGGAAACCTACCAAAAACCGCAACGCAACGATCCCTTTTATTCCGAGCTCGTAGAGACAGCAGCCACGTTGCAGGAATATTTCGCTGGTTCTTGTTAGTAAGGAAAGATCAAAAACTTCTAAAACTGTACTAAAATTTGCTTATCTACTCGTATATCTTTTAGTATGACACTAATAAAAACACTTTAAAATAATGATTGTAAATTGACCTTCTTGTGAGCCAATTTGCATGAAAAACTCACGATTTATATTGATTTGTGAAAACAAAAGCTGATAAAATTCATGAGTAGAATCTCTAGTTAAGAGGTTGTAAAAACAAAAACACCGTGATTTACAATAACACATATACTCGGCCCTAGGAACAGATGGCAGCGTACGTAAGGCTGCGTTTCCACTGAGGCGGAGCGGAGCGGAGACGTGTCGAATTGACCAATCATACTGCACGAAATGAAGGGGAGCGGGAATGTTGAGTAACCTGATTGGTCAATTCGGCACGTCTCCGCTCCGCTTCGCTCCAGTGGAAACGCACCCTAACGGTCACGTATATGATAGTTTCAGACTTCAAATATTATTTGGGGGATATATTTTGCACGAGTAACAACACTCCTCATATGCAACGACACCTTAATGGCTCACTTAAAGTTTCCTTTGAAAAAATGACCAATCTCCGATGCCCTGTCTCCCGATGGCATTCGGCGCCCGGCACACTAAAGGTCGGAAGTTCTTTTAGTAACGCTGTTCAGGAAATTTCCAATATATCCAGTATTCGCAATTTCGCAGTAACAGAAGCCTTGTCCAGCGGCCACCCCATCCCAGCATGAACTTTGAAATGCGGAACGCTGCAACTTCATTTATTAACGCCCACAATGGAATTCGGCACCGAAATTGTTACATCCTGCTCTTATAAATGATAAAAGGAGCTTTATTATTTGATCCTTGTACTTTACATTAAAATAATTATGATATTATTCTATACTTAATACTTATGACATCGTTATTACGTAAATAAGGATATTTTGTAAAAATATAAGTTTTTTATTAATCTATTAAAATAAGCGGTTCTTCAATCATCAGATACCGGATATGAAAGAAGACAAAATTAGATAAAATGGCTTACTTTAAATATATTTAACAGTATTTTAGTATACTGAATGAATTGAATTGATAAAGAGACTTAGACAAACACATTTTTACAAAATTATTAAAAGTATCCATAAAATTAACCCATTGCAAACTTATCTGCATTTTTTTGATAACAAATAATTTACCTCTAATTATGAAACTTCAATTTCAAATCGCTACAAATAAAATGTTAAGTGTCTTAAAGTTAATATACCGATAAACCTTTATCGGTATATTAACTTTAAATAATAATATATTAATAATAATATAATAAAGTTAATATACCGATAAACCTTTATCGGTAAACCTTTACATTTTATTTTTGACGATTTGAAATTAGACGTGGGTCCATGTATGTATTTATAAGAAAGGTGGAATCGGAATCGTAAAGCAGTTTGCTGAGCAGAAAATTTATCGAATTTAGTATAATAAAAAAAAACCAGGAAATCAGTTTCTTATTATAAAGAAGTAAAAATTAATTTGATTGTTAATTTGTAAGGTCCCCATCTTAAACAAGTTGTATTCAATAACGCCACCCCTTGTTCTCGTTAGCGAATAATGATAATTTAATAGCAAAATTTTTTGAACTTACCATAACGGGTTTCATTAGAGCGTGGCTTGAACTCCAAAGCACAAAAGGCGCTATGTATTGATATGTATTTCAGAGATTCACACCAACAACAATACGATCGCTAACTTTAAATCAAAATGTTGGCGTATATTCACAAAGCAAACTTTTAATTGCGGTTCCAGTTATACTGTTCGGTTTTGTGTGAAAATTCGTGTTAGAGTTTAATGAATTTCGGCAAGCAAACAGTTGGAATGAGGGATGCCGAAAACGCTCTCTCATAAGGTAAATGTATAACTTGTTCCGGCTTGAGTAGGGATACAAGTTTGTCTTATTGTTGAACATCAAAAGGGATCTCAAAGCATGTTCTTACGTATGCAACGAAAACAGCTGCCTCGTTTTCGTCTGTCTGCGGTGACAGAGAAGTCACTTACCTGTAAAAGAGAGAAATTGAACTGAATTAGTTAAAATAATAGCTGACTATTAAGTCTATGAATTCTGTAACCAAATCATAAAACCTATATGAGGTCAGGCTAACTAAATAACTAGACTGGAAGAGAAAATTTTCATTAAGAAATTAACAGAATAGCAACCAATCAAGCCAAGGATCGGTAGGCAAACTAGTCCAGAGATTTCGTCTGCATCTACGAACCGAGCAAATCTGACAGCACTGGAAGATACCTAGAATCTACAGTATGCTAATATGTAATGATGAGATACATAAGCACATCTTCAAACCTCGACTGATGCAAATACTTTAAAACAGCGCTATCTTAATGCGAGTTCTTCTTCATCCAATTTATTAATCAAATGTTTTAAAGCAGTTAGCGCAGCGAACTTTTCGTTGAAACTTTCAGACGGAGAATAAAGAAAAAAGCTATTTGTAAAAGAATCTGTCTGGATGGGAATATATTACCATTTTTACGAGTGAATAGTTTAAATTCTCTCTGCGGACACGAGGGACGTTTCAAATTGAATCGCCTCAGTGCGGGCCGAGAGGTACACGTTACAGTAAGAATTCCCAGACTGAATATATGTTGTATACATAAAAACCTGAGAAGAACACTAGAAGTGGTATAAAACTCCCTAAAAACCGATATTACTGGCCAATGTTCTGTGTCGATAATTACCGCAAATTGATAAATTGGCAACACACAGATTACGCAATTACAATTCAACCCGAAGTTGACTGCATTAAAAATAAATTATAGGATATTTGTCCAAATAGCTCTTTTATTGAAATTGCAGAAAAATTTACCTGCTTCGATTATCATGACATGGACAATTTTTAAATTAACTAACATATTCGTAAATTAGTATGCAAACTACTAAATACGAGTAGTATAATAATGCAATCATCGTTCACGATATCAAACTTAAACGTTTTCGATATTTGGTAAATAGTAACTCAGAAGAATAGAAGTCAACTACCGAATTGTGAAATTATTGAAAAAAGTAACTCTACTAAAATATGCTAAAATCGTCAAAGTTTATGACTGCACCACCAAAAAAA
Source organism: Coleophora deauratella (assembly GCA_958295455.1). NCBI lineage: Eukaryota > Metazoa > Arthropoda > Insecta > Lepidoptera > Coleophoridae > Coleophora > Coleophora deauratella. The sequence continues at coordinate 11,431,607 of OY282408.1, read as the reverse complement.
AGCTATTACAAACAACGCGAACTATTGACCTGTGACATATATGTATACCACATCTAGCCCGGATATTTATATATCTGTGGCTACATACGACTATGTGAATTCCAGCTATATCGTGTACTGAAATAATATTGCTTACTTCACCGAGATAATTCTAAAGCTTTTAGTGTTATAGCGGGGAGTGTGGAATCTGTGAGTGCTCGGTATCGTATGGTTATCTTCTCATTCTTATTATTGCTGGTTCCACTTGAAATGATTAAGTTTTAAAAGAAAAGCTAATGTGTAAACCTAAAAACTACAATACCTATATTTTAAATCTTTGTATGCGAAGACAATTATTTTTTTGCAATTTCAGCGGTCGTAGAACAGTTGTTGTTCAATGTGATGACTAAAAGCGCCCGATACCTTGTCCTACAGTTGTCCTGAGTTGTCCTGAGTGCTTATTTGTGCAATCGACCATATTAACGAAAATTACTTTTAAATGTAGTTATCATAAGGTTTAAATTTCCCGTCGATTGGTTATGATTCTAATCATTTAGACCTTAAGAACATTAAAAATATAATTACCTGTTGAAAACGCAATCTGTAAGAAACCCTTTAATTTGCGAGAAATAATCAGTAAAAACTTTGTTGTATAAAGTGTTAGTTAAGGACATTGAACAAATAAGCACTCAGGTGACGAATTCTGTATCTTCAAATGCATCAAACAAATTAAGAGCTCTTTACATATTTTGGAAGAAAAACCTTTTGATGGTATATTTTTTTAAGCAAAAAATATCCCTAATACTCGTCGCTTTTTCCTTTTGGAACAATGCTAAAGTTTTCTTTCCATCTTTATCCATTTATCATTTTCATCTACAGAACTTTCAGAAGAATTACACCCATCATACAACAGTCGGGTCTAGTCTTACTATAGATGAATAAATAATCAAGTAACAATGTACGTAGATATAATACGCACCCATAACTATTACGTCTAGTCATATCTGATACGGTTCATCACGCCCCCATTACGAATGCAGACATAGATGTCTACAGATTGGCATATTATGCGGGTGACTGAATAGGTCAGACGAATGGGCGGGCGGATGGCCCGACCTGTATAGGTATTATAAAGGAGATGTAACTACAAAATTTAACGTTCCCTTGGACTTGGCTTGACTTCCCGTTCGTAGACTTGGCTTCAAGCAATAAGTCCGCGCATACTCATGGAGTCGCAAAACATATGCGTCTTGCGACTCCGCCTGGAGTCGTGGAATTGTGGTTGAAGCAAAGTCTACGACTCCGTTTGGAGTCGTGGACTGTGAACGTGTTAATTTTTCTTTGCGATTTGACTATGGCTTCCTGAGAAATGTTTTTTGTTTCAAGATCAAGTGTAGAGTCTACTTTTTAAGTGAAGTGCTATTTTTCAGTTACGCAGTAAGATTATTACTTATATGAAACTATTTGTAATTCCATTATGGGACCTGTGTCTGAAACAAACTTGTCTGAATTTTATTTATTTATTTAGATCGCTGCGCTCGACAACAGTGTTTGCTATGTAAACTGGCAAGAAACACATTTTACTTAGTTGTGAATTAAAAGTAAAGATTATCACACAGAGGATAGGACCTAAGCATCGCTCCAGGAACTTGTCAGAAATCCAAGATTGCTGGACTTTCTGAAAAAGCGGGACTGAAGACTTTTTGGAAGGTGCTATCGTTCTGTCAAAATGCGTAGTAGTAGAATTGATAGATTTTTTTATCTAACTGTACATAAACCTCGTGGTACGTACATAAATTATGCAAACACACAATGTACCTTTGTCAAACAACATGCCTGGAGTAACACTGAATGAATATCGATGTGCAGCCATCGACAAAATCACGGAAAATCGAGTAATTAATGAATGTCGGAAATGGGCAGAAGATTTAGTGATTTAACGTTGAAACCATGTCAAAACGCGCTGTGACCGTCCTTTATCAATGTTAATGACTATCACGAATTGATATGAAAACTGAATTAGGACGATGATATTTGTCCGAGGAAATAATTATATTGCTGTGACAACAAATATTTAGTAAAAACAACTTCGGAACAAAATAAAATCGAACTGAAAGCGGCGCATTTTCTGAAATAACATTTTAATTATACTAATCTAATTTGTACTTCATGTTAAACTCATGGCATTGGAGACGAATCGCACCATATCGTACTGAATTTAGGTAAACTTATTCAGTCATAAATCCTCAATTTATTTACACTGGAAATAAATAGAGAAAAAGTGCACATGGATCCAATCAGTGAATCATTTTTATGAATGCATAGAATGCCCTCATCCGTTCCCTATACTACCTATTACAAAAACCTTTCGGAGTACTGCTGATGCCAGAATCGTTATTGAGAATGATACGAAAGACTCCTGGGTACCAATTCTCACAACACCGACTACACAGGGTAATACTGTGTGCCTGTAATATGTTAATTGAGTTTATTACAGGCTTTGCCTACGAGACGAATTTCAAATTGGGCTTTAAACTATTTGACTTTTAAACTCTGCCGCTTGGGACTCATACTCATATGAATGTCGTTAGCAAATTTTGTAAAGTCGCATCATATTCGTTCGTTGCAGGTTGGCGCTTTGAGGATTTCTAGAATATAATAAAACTTTGTAAGTTGTAAGATAGTTGATTCCTGCCTTTTGCCTTTTGTTTGAGCCTTTGAGTGGATTTCGTTCTGTTTATCTGACCTGTTTGTTCGCATTGCTTTTAACTGAAGGAATCCCTGCTATTAACAATAATACGTTTCGTTTTAAATACAGCTTTCATAAAGAGTCAAAATAATTGCATTCAGCTATATCAGCTTTGACACTGCTGAATTTATGCGAATTTTCACGTTTTCACTGGGGTTGCCAATAAAATAGTACTAGGCAGTACATCAAATAGGCAGCAAAAAAGCAATAAAAATGTTTCGAATGGGTATATTTCGCAAACTCATCCACAGCACCCTAAACAAACTGACGTCGATAACACAGTAAATATCCATTTTAGGATCTACTATGAAATATTAAACGTTTATCTGTATGACAAACCGAGTGTGGAGGTGACCGATTAATCTTGACCCTCGGGCTCAAGTCACAGCCCCATTGACAGTATGCATGGTGGAGGTGTGCAGGGAAAGCTGGAGGTCTGAGGAGGCTGGTGGAATTGCAGAGCAATGCATTCTGCATCAATACAGACGCTTTGCTGCAACCGTCGGTGACATATGAGTATTGCAATTTCCGGATGCGGCGTCGTTAGTCGGAACCACTCGCGTTTGCACCAATTTTAATGAAACTATCGTTAGAACTAATACTTCGAAATAATAAAGAAATCAAAATAAACTAAATAACCAAAAAAGAATTCTGAAGTATATGGTACTTGTTATTTAAGAAATTATAAAGGTGTTGTACTTTAATTATTTACTGTAAATAATCAAATTTGTTGTGCTTGACACAAAACCTCGAAACCTTATTCAGAAATACAACTGTGGGGTGACTTTGTATTGATTATAAAGCTCTGCTATATACCATCAAGCGGCCATAACACCCTCAATCACTGCCAAAGTGCCAAACACAACAAAGCAATCACTAATATTGCAGCCCCAGCTAGATGTCAAATCCAAGCGAATACGATAAACGAAATAGGTTAACATAGGAATGCACCATTCGCATGGACGCCTGCTGAAGCGGGGCGACGAAGCGATGATTTACGTCACGAAGCGTTCCGCTCGCGCGATCGTTCTTCGCAATTAAAAGTGTCGTTGGAAACCATCGATATGGGAAAACAGTAGATGCGGTTAATATTCCGCGACAACGTAGACGCTGATAGTGGTTTGCTCCACTATAGCAATTCAGGTTATATCTCTGTGCTAATACAATTTTTTTGGTAATTTTTTAATCATACTACAAGCTGTTATATGTCAATAATAGATAAACAAATAAATGCATCATCAGACATAATTAAATAATTTGATGTTTAACAAAAGTACAGGGTTATTTTGGACCCCCCACCAAAACTCCACAGTGGCTTCTCTCATGAAACTGAGCAACTTTCCCCAAGTAACCAATGGTCAATTCGCAAAAAAAATTTCGACATCTCCATACAAAATAGGCCGGTCACGTGATCAAATTAGTATGAAATGTCCAAAAATTTTTTTGCGAATTGACCATTGGTTAATTGGGGAAAGTTGCTCAGTTTCATGAGTAGAAGCCACTGTGAAGTTTTGGTGGGGGTCCAAAAATAACCCTGTACGTCTCACAAGCCGAATACGCTGGCTTTGAAACAAACGGAGTGACTAACCAGATTTACTGTTTTTCCATATCGATGCTGGAAACCCTCGTCTGTGTTTGACAAACAAAATGATAGGACGTTTGCTCAGGTCACCTGTATTACGTATTAAAAGTTCATTCGATTTGGCCGTGTAACAATTTATGTACCTACATAAAAAGTAAGTCATTCTGCGTCCAAATCACTGAAATGAATGACATCTAATATTTTACACTTTTATTGTAACAAATTTCGCAAGTTTCCAATATTTTAGCAATAGATTAAATGTATTATATCGTCGGTGATACTGCAATACATTCTATATGATCAATTACTTTTTTTATATTTTTAATACTCTATGTAACTGATGCAAGTGTTTGCGACGATTGATTATGATTAATTTAATCTCACCAAAAACATAATATGAAAATGGAAGCCAAGTTCAATATGGTCTGGTTGTAAACTCCAGATACTCTAGATACTTACCCTCATATTTCTTATGATATAACCACAGAATGTTTCTCATAACTTGTAGTAGTACGATTTAAAGAAAGAAAGATATTCTAAAGAATAAAGAAAGATATATTTGAGTTTTTGTCTAGTTTCCTGTAAAGTGTCCTTTTTGTGGAACAACGTATTGCAGTATCACCGACGATATTTTCATATCTTTAAATGGATGTCAACACTGATTCAAATGATAAATTCACAAAACGAGAAGGCAATTCTTTAATCAAATGAGATATCTTTAAAAAATCTTCTATTTACTAGATGACTACCTACGTACTCAATTATTTTACACAATTCACATCGAACGTAGCTGAAACGAAAGTAGCAGCGTCACATCAATTCCAATCCCAATACTTGACGTGGATAACGTTAGTAACTTGAGAGCATTACGTCAGTTCTCCCTTACAAGAGGCGAAATAAGATTAACATCATACAATTTATAAGTGGGAATTATTGATCGGGATAGTAAAAACCGATGTGCTGACTAAAAATGGAATTCTGAAATACTGAACTGGAGATACCGTTTTATTTTTTTAAAGAATGAAACTGTCTGGCAATGCTAGACGATCAGAAAGGCATGGATTTATAATCATATTCGTAAATACGCAAATTAAATATTATAACTTACATATTAACTGGTCGCCTATAATACCAGTTTTGAGCAGCGATAAATTAACTGACTTGCTTTTAAAAACTTCATATTTGGCTATGCCTTGCGAACTGCGTTTTAGTGATTTTTCATGTACCCATATTCATTTTTTTTATAAACCTAACTGAATTAAAAGTAACTCGTTTAAATAGGACCCATTTGTATGTCGTGGGTACTCACAGTTAGTTCGCGGATAGTAGCTTAACAAGAGAAATATAAGAAATATGGGTGGGAGGAGCGCCGTACGACAATGCTTTTAATGAACGCGAAGGAAAGCTGTAATTTCTTACTTTTGCGGACTGAGGAAAGACTTTTCCTGAGGACATTCTCTTTTTTCCTTGATGTTCTCGAATGGTTAAAAGAGCAAATGTTTTTTCTGTAAAAAAAGTCTAGAAGAATCTGTTTTACGGTGTACAATAATATCATCGTAACTAAGCAGGAAGTAGAAACTATTTTTAGATATTCGCACTTAGAATCAATTAGAAAGCGTTTTATCCGAAAGAATGTAGAATAAAAAAATTAATTCGATTCAAATGGCTTTAAAGTGCCCTATATTGTATAACTTCTGATTCTCTTTATATTTTTTATGCTGAGAGTGTATTTGATTGATTGATGGTATTTCAAAAAGTTCCGCTTCACACTAAAGTTTTTACTGCAGCGTCACATCTTAGTAATAAATATCCCTGCAATATAATAAAGACTGATCGCACAAGAAAACAGATGAAACAAAGTAAATCCCCCACCTCGCAAGGATCCTAGCAACCCTAGCAACATATATCCAAGTCACGTGACAGTAGCCACCGTTAATTACGGAGGACTTACAAAAGGAACCTGTCGCAAACTTGTCCAAGTTTCAGTTTGTTCCAGTTGCGACGGTACTACAGTCTGAAACAGGACCGCAACCAGGAAACAATTAGAAGAGAACTTTTCGGGAAAATAATCTCGAAGAAGAAACTTCACTATTAATAAATTAATGTACAAAGCTATCTATTCTTACGTAACGTGAGAAAAATACGAGTAGACAAAAGAGTATATAATGTAAAGATCCAAGTCGAGACTGTTGCGAGCTAGATAAAAATATTATAATAGAAAATTTCTCTATTAAGCCATAAGAAATTTTATTTTATTATACGAAGACCAGCTGCAGATAACAATGGTTAATATTCCAACACTATATTTCTGCTTTCTTTACTTGCAACACTGGTATTACGAGTACCATAATCACCAGATGTGCACGAATAATAATGTCGGACCACATTCATTCGTATACGCCTAAGGCGTAAATCTGCAGCGTTATTTACGTAATGAAAGCCGAAGCTTTCTTCATTTTAAACAGATTAAATGATAGTGTATGATTATTAAAAATGCCAAGTCTCGACTCATTGCCGACCCATTTATTCCCGTTCCCGAGATATGGAAAGCGTTGTTAACGTGTAAAGTTGTTCGCTGATATGGTGTCTGAGTGGTAAGCTCTCCCAGACTACTTTTTCAAAGATCGTGATAGTAGTATAGATGGCACGGCTGCCCTGTATACTTTTAGATGCACGGGACTGTCCTATAGCCTTTTCTCGACTAATAATTCCACACCTTACAGCGACGAAATTTTTAATTAAATAGTTTAAGGGTCGACAGTACTCGAAAACTGGGTAAGACGATCCGTAAAAACTATAGCATTCCCAACTAGCAAAAATTAATCTTATAAATATCCCAAGACTATATTTTTTTCAGTCTTAAATCACACTTACAGACTGCTCTAAGTGTGGATTTGGGCGCACTTTAAAAGTCTATTCACCCTTTGTGTTGCTTTATAATGGTCTCAGGAAGTTTATTTTCAATCTTAGAAAACTCTTAGTGATGCTTTTATATAATAATAACAAAAAACTTACAAGTGACTTACAATGGCATGCTTTAACAGCAATTGCCCTTAATGTCCTCTTAGTGTTCCTAATTAGTGCTGCTCTATGTGTAATATCGCTTGTAGTCCTCTTTGTGATCTCCTAGTAAGAGTGTAATCACAATTCGCCATAGAGGTCGCGGACGCGTGTCGTGAAATTATTAAGACGCATCAAAAACGTAACTATATTAGTTTATTTCACTTTCCTATAAAACGTTAGTGTGTATATATTTGCTTAATCGTTTATTAGAGTTATATATGCGACTATTAGGTTGCGAAGTAGATTTTTGTCGATTATTTTGAAATTTAAATAACAATATTATCACGGGCCTTTTCAAAAATGTGTCTTAAATATTAAAAATTATTTTATTTATATGTGAAATATATCAAAATGTGGCCATTACGATCAATCATGACTTATAAGTGACTTATTAGAACAAAATAAGCCCAGTATTCTTATTTAAGATTTTTATCACACTTGTGAAGGCAAAATAAACCAAATCATTTGGCTACACGGCCATATTGCTGATAATTTTAGGGTTCGTTAATAAAGTAAGAGTAAGCCAAACGACGAATTCCACAATGTTCATTCAATATATATTTATATAGTGTAGGGCACGGTGCTCTGAATATTGATAGGGCTTGTGCTCAGTAGACAAAAATGAAAAAAATCCACAAGAAATACTCTCCAGAATAGAAATAAAGTGGTTTCTCCATACAAAATCATATACTTGAGTGGAGAAACCGATGATTTTTTTCGTTTCCTGAGAATATTTCTTGCAAAAAGTTGTTTAGTTTTGTTTGAACAAGCTCTATCAGTTTTTTGAAGACCGTCCCTTACACCCTTTATATTTTTAGGGTAAAAATACAATATGGTTGCAGTCATGGATGTCGACTGTTTCATAAGTAAAAAAAAGATCCGAATGCTGAATGTGATATATATTTAATGGCCCATTTTTTAATATTTTGCTGCAACTGTAAATTTATTTCGTAATCCATAACTACTGATTCATTTTCACTACATCGTCACTATAATCACTATAAATATTTTTTTCAATATCGCCAAATAAGTCGCTGTTATTTTGTACGGAACCCTCAACAATATTGTTTGTGGCACTTGCTTCAGATACTTGTAGGGACGCTGCTGGTTTTTGCATTAGTTTCAAGTATTGTCTACGTATATTTCTTCGGAATGCCCCACTTCTCTTCAACCGCTTCCATTTGAGTAAATCCATCCTTAAATAAACAGTTATTTTAGCAAGCTAATAATGACCAGGCTGAATACGTTAAAAACAACCGACTTCAGATTCAGATTCAGATTCAAATATTTATTCGACACACACACAGAACATAATACAATACAAAATATATAAGGAATCGCAACAACTCCAATTTTGATATGTTTTTGTTGATTTTCTCAAAAACCGCTGAATCGATTTCGATAAAATTTATATGGGACCACCTGTGAAGTATACCCTTTTAAACAAAAAAAGAATTTTCCAAATCGGTTCAGGCGTCTTCGAGTAATCGGTGAACATACATAAAAAAAAACAGATTCCGACGAATTGAGAACCTCCTCCTTTTTTTTTGAAGTCGGTTAAAAATAGGACAGCCATTTTGGCAACCTTCCTGGCCGGGAACAACCTGGTCTTTGGATTATTTTATCTTAAGGATCTAATAAAACTTATTGATAATCTTTAATATATATTAAAATGGTTATTTATTTGATTTTATAACAATTTCAGGAGTAAGACACAACAACAACTGACACATGCAGAAAAAAATATAACTGATTTTGACTAGGACTGCCCTTAACCGGATAAGAAACCGGATAAGGATCAGTCGCAGTTGCGAGACGATTCGAGCCAATCAGAATTTTAAGCCCGCATCTTTTTAGACAAAGACTGCATGGTGCAGTAGTGGATTATTTGAATATTGATATCTGGAATTTCACCTTTTGTGCAGTTTGCAAGAATTAAAAAAATGCTTTTATCTATTTATATGTCAGTTTCACAGCTGACGAAATTTTATAAATGAACGCGATAAATTTCAATGCACCACTAAAAATACATACAACTCTAACTTCCATACTTAAACATAAAGATGACCTCGTGAGTAGCAGAATGTAAAGAATGCCCTATAAATAATATTTATCTTTTTTGTTGATTGAATCTTGTTTTCATAAATATCGTATTTTTACATTACAAAGCAGTCGTTAACAACCCATATCGTCCCCACCACAGGGTCTCTTTCCGCACCTCGGGAAGGTTAAGCCATACACGGTGGCCAAGTCCGGGTTGATGGAGGCTGTGGGGCTTGTAGCCAACCCCAGTCGAGTAAAAATATTCGTCTTATGATCTCGAAACTAAAAATTACCACAATCTATAGCGAAATTAAAATTATGCCTAATACTTTACACACAAAATCCTTGTAATCCTAAAGGTTAGCACGATACTGCTGTTAAGTAGGCGGGTTCGAGTCGAGAAAATATGGATGTCCCAGGTTTATTTATTCACCCTTACCACAGACAACACCGCCTCTGCCCTGTGTCTTCCAAGGCAACACAATACGGCGGTAATTGTACCCGCGTCATAATTCGCGCCACTCCGACGGCGAACTTGCGCTGAACTTCCAACTCCTTCCTGTTTACAGTGTTGCCAGTTTGCTGTGCTGCTGAAAATCGCTGACAAAACAGATTGTTTAAAACCTGCTTCCGTCGTACCCAAGATTATAATGCTGTTATATTTCGGGTAAGACGTTAACTGCCATAAGTAAAGTTTTTAGTCTGTCATAAGTAAAAATACAGGCTGTTTTTTTGGTCGACAACATATTTCTTCAGACTTGATAATAGCTATTTCCGATGTCAAGAAAAAAAATAAAAAATCATGTTCTCAAAAAATTTTTTGGACTTTCCTAACATCCAATAATAATTACATTTGTATGAAAGACCCTATATTTTTTCTAAAAATAAATATTTTAACTATTTTTGTCATCAGTATAAATGTAGTCAACATTCGCGATAGCGAACGCCATTGAAAAGGAGATTCTAGACCAAAACAACATTCCGTATAACACATTATTTTTCCAGTATACTATACTTGATTCTGAGTAGCAGTATAACACATTCTTTTTCCAGTATTCTGAGTAGCTCCTGAAAATTTCAAACGCTTTTTAATAACACCCTATATTCACGTTCTAAATACTAAGTCTGGTAGGAAGTCCGCTGTCATAAGTAAGCGTTAAATTTCAACCTCGGCTTAGTAACAAAATTACTTTAGTCGGCGATAGTGAAGCTAGATCACTCCTTTGTTATTTTGCTTTTCGCCGGCAAAAATATACTTTTCTGTTACGACAAAAGAAGCGTGGATTTTAAAATTCATTAATTTTATTTTCTTTTTAACAAATAACATCAAAGAACATAGGTACCAACTTCAAAACAAGATTATTTTAATTACGAGGAACCTTAATTGAAAATATTTACAAAGCGGAAGTAAAAATCCCGTCAGTCGCGACCACGGAAGCGATAACTTAGCAATACCAAGTTTGTTTAGCGGTCCATGTTTTTGTTGTCAGCGCCTAGCAGAAATGTATTACAGGGGCCGACATCCGACAACTGACTGACTTTATAATTACGTACGACCCGAACAATATTCTAGAAAATTGGCGGAATTTTTGGTAGGATTTTGTTGTTATGGATTGACTGAAACGACCGAATTCTATGAAAATTTCGGCGACAAACTAATTCACTCTGTATAGTCCAGTAGGAAACAGCCCGAGAATCGGTAAAATGGGGCTCACATCCTTGCTTGCTAAAGCAGGAATCGTGTAATATGTCCAATATAAAGCTAAATTAAAAAAAGAAAAAACTTTTTCATATACGTAACATGTAATGAAAGTTGTTGTAGGTTATAAAAGAGATATAGATATGATATACAACTATGTAAACTAAGAAATGATAATTATTATAAAAAGCTCAAAGCTTCTTTTGAAAAGATGCAGTGTAGATACAGGGATTGTAGGTACGTAAGTAGTGTGCATTGTGTGCTTAACTGAACTAAGATATGAGGTCTCGAATACTCAATTACTCAGATTCGAGTCCAAAATTCACTTCGGGACCGTGAGACAGTGTGTTTCAGAAGGTATGCTGTAAACGACTAAAGTAGTTTTTTCAGGAACCGGATACCAATCGGATAGTGTAAACACCATGACCATCCACGTCGTAACGAGCGCAGGCAGTTACGTTTTGTGCAATACGAAACTTTTGCTCCAAGTTAAGATTAAAATGAAACGGCAATAAGGGAGAATTAAAATTTCACAGGCGAATTCAACAGTCATTCGCTCTAGTTGTTCGACCGACTAGTTCCACACCGCTCTGCGAATGAATTCTACTATGATCCACAAAAATTTACAAAACAACAAAAAGGGAATTTATAAAATACAATTAGAGTACAAGTATATGTTTTTTACACAGTAATTTACACATCTGTAAACTAAGCTAAACCCGTTTGTAAAACAGGAAATTTTACAATTTGTCTGCGACACCGTGATCAGCAACTAGGAAAGGGACAATAATACAGTCATTTTCTTTCCTTACATTAATTTAATATTGATATGGCTATAAAATTAGAATGTACGTGTCTATCAGAGCCTAGGTGCAAAGTGGATTCAACTTCTCGTTGTAGCTCCGCGGCCGCTTTTTGTAATGGCCTCCAGCTTTTGTGTGCGATGCTTTTTGTTCAACTCTTTTCGCTATCACTAAGTAATTGGGGCTTAATAATTTGTTTGTTGTGAAAATATGCATGCTACATACACGCATGCAAGCGAGAGCACTGACACAAATTATTTAACAGTAATAAACGAAACTGTGCCACACGATAAGATAGAGAGAATGGAACTATTTATTATAAGTAAACTTTAACCCCCGAACTACGTCGGCATCATTCTCATTAGCTAAAGTTAAGTTTCCTAGAACCGTCCTATTTAAGAGGTGTTTCCTCCCTAGAATCTGCAGAATGAGCTTTTCGGGGTAAAGGATTAATACCTCAGGACACCTCAGGTGTCGGCAACCACTTTCCATCAGGTGGGCTGTCGACCTCTTTTGCCATCTTTAAAAAGAACCTGTGACATAATAAACAATCTAGCCCTCACGCATTTCCAAAAATCCTTTGACGAAACCACACAAAGAAATTAGCACGCAGAACAATTTAATTAACACACCACAGAACAAATGAGAGGAAAGGGCTGATAGCTATCTCTTTCAATCCAACGGCGCTTATCGACAGGGACATTCTCCGAAATCAGCTTTTCATTAATTGCAAGAGGCCTATCTTGAGCTGGGTCATTCTGCAAAATAGACCGCTGACCCTGACTTTGCGTTGACGTTTATCTGACGTAAGACTAATTTATTGGCTGTTTCTCTTGACAGTATCATCGACTGTTCTGTTCCCTGTTTCCTGAATAATTAACTTTATCTGTATGTCATTAACTCGAAAAATAATAATTTATTATTAAAAATAGCAAATTGTAGTTCTAACTATTCAAATTGGTTGTTTTTAACATTTTAAGCTTTATCAATGACTAGATGAAACACAAACACCTATATATGGTAAAGTTTTTGCAAAATCCACACACACGCGGGAAACATGTATTTTCAAACAAGTTTTATCGTTTCACCCGATCACATTCATTATTTGTACGTAAATCTAAAACGATTTCGCCTGAACTGAGTTAAATAAATATACGATATTTTGAATTTTTCGTTTACACGTCACTACGATTTACACACGCTTTAATCTATCGAACAATTCAAAATCCTCTTATCTGTAACTACTGTCGTAAAAAGAGAGCAAGCGAATGACCGGATACCGGAAGCAATGGTGGATGAAAAAAACACTTAAGAGTGAATAAGGCTTGTTTAAATGAATTCCGTATACAGTATGAATAACATTATAGATGCGCATATTCCTAAAACCTTTACTGTTTTTTTTTTACTGTTTTTTTTTATTATTGAAACTAAGTTCATTGTCACTGCTAACCGTACTAATGAGCAACGCACTTCAAATTTCGAAACATACAGTTTCTGTTTTCCAAATTGAAACACTTAAAAGATTTATGTCAAAGAGCGTACTCCCATATCAAAGGCCGGCAACGCACTTGTGACTCCTCTGGTGTTGGGGGTGTGTATGGGCGGCGGTAATCGCTTACCATCAGGTGATCCGTCCGCTCGTTTGCCACCTCTGCCATAAAAAAAAAATCAAAACACTTATGTAAAAGCGGCAAATTTTTGTTGTAGCCAAGTTCATTTTCGCTGCTAACCTTACCTAATACAAAATTAAAACGACCGTCATAAACCTATAACGCACCTAAATGAGCACCTCTTTGGAAACATATTTTCTATTTTCCAAATTAAAACATCAAACTAGGCAAATTAAAGCACTTACGCAGAAGCAGCGCTTTTTGATGCTCCTGCATTAAACAGCACCACAGGACAACACTATTTGTCAGTGGTCTAGTTTAACCATTAACTAACCACCGTACCACCAGGGGTACGGAGGGTCCACGATAGGGCGTGCAATAGCAGTATTCGAATGTATGCAAAACCGGTATTACGAACATTCCGATCCCGGTAGCGATATTTGCAACAAAACATTCAGTTGCGGATCCCTAAAAAATCGGCGCTAAACAGTTTACTGCGCTACGTGATCGAATGTAATCTCGAGTGGCGCTATGCCATTTCCGACCAATTACGTGACTTAGGGACTTCGGTGCCGGGGCCCCTAGTCCCAAGGAGCTCCGCGCGTTCCTTCAGACAATGAGGGGTTAATTATGTTGCTATTGTGGCGACTTATTGGATGGCCGTGTTGCGATTATTGCGGCCATTTAGCTAGTTATTCGTGCGGCTGCGGATAAATAATTAAGAAAAGATACTATCTGCTTTTGTATGGTAAAATAGGATAGAGACGTGCGCGTGCTTACAAGAAAATTAATTACGGCTATTTTCACCCAAACTTCGTATATTTATCTTCTAAATAGGCAGGAATGGAGAAATGATGTACACTTAGCAAATCATAGTTTAATTAGTAATAAATAAAAAAGAATCAAATCATTTTCAATACGGAACCTACGTACGTAAGATAAAAAAAGCGGCCAAGTACGAGTCGGACTTGCCCATGAAGGGTTCCGTAGCAGCAAGTAACATAATATAAAAGATCTTGTAGTTCGTTGTGTTTATGAAATTAAATGTTTTTTTTTATTTTTATATTTGAGTTGATTGAATGAAAGGTAAATTGCGGTGTACGATTTATGACGTATTAAAAAAAACTACTTACTAGATCTCGTTCAAACCAATTTTCGGTGGAAGTTTGCATGGTAATGTACATCACATATTTTTTTCTAGTTTTATCATTCTCTTATTTTAGAAGTTACGTGGGGGGGGGGGAACATTTTACCACTTTGGAAGTGTCTCTCGCGCAAACTATTCACTGTAGAAAAAAATGATGTTAGAAACCTCAATATCATTTTTGAAGACCTATCAATAGATACACACGTATGGATTTGATAAAAAAAAAATTTTGAGTTTCAATTCTAAGTCCCCATACTTAGAATTGAAACTCAAAATTTTTCTATTTTTGTGTGAAAATCTTAATGCGGTTTACAGAATACATCTACTAACCAAGTTTCAACAGTACTCGTATAGTTCTTATAGTTTCGGAAAAAAGTGGCTGTGACATACGGACGGACAGACAGACAGACAGACATGACGAATCCATAAGGGTACCGTTTTTTGCCATTTGGCTACGGAACCCTAAAAAAGCTACATATTTTTTTAAACGGGGCAAATCACTAACGGCCGTCCGGTCCCAAACTAAGATTGCCTACCAGAGACATATACATACTACAATATATTAGATAAAATGCACCCAGACACAGCCAACAAATCTGCTCATCACAGAACGACCCTTGGATCAGTAGTCAGGAGCTTGGATCAGTATTTCAAATAACATGCACAATCTTAGTTATTCTACCTTACTTAACCTTTCGCTATACTCATTTATTCATCAGTTATTACAAACTTACAAGTCTTACTCTTTGTTGTAATTCTATTGCAACTAAAAAATCTCACGCAACCAAAAAGTTCTAATCTTATTAAACCTCGGTCGAGTAGCCTATTCCATGCTCTGACTCCACTCTTCCGGATTTTGAATCAGTGAGATGGAGAAATCAATTTCCAAGGCAAATCCTGGGGCACGGGGCACGGGGCACGGGGCGTGCACCGCCTGCAGATGCGGCCTCCTGGCGATCGTCCAAAAGATGTTGCCATTTGCGGCTGCTTTGTATAAAGCTTACACGATAATAAACTGATTTATAAGAACTGGAGGTTCATCTTTGGATTAATTTAGTGAATAGTGATGCTTAGGGCTAAATCATGTCGTGCTGGTCTCACAAAGCACCTCACATAGAAAAGAGAGCTATGCCGGTTACAGTATTTTTTTAGGGGTGTATTTTCTTGTGTATATGGTTTTCCTCAATTTGTAAATTATATTATACAGCGTCATAACAAAAAGGTATAGCAGTACCTTTTAGTGCCACCTCTACTCATGAATCTCATCAACTTTTGTTATACTTTGCTGCAATCGTAAAAGATATTGTCCACTAGGTTTTGCCCGCGGCTCCGCCCGCGTGAATATCGTTTATATGACTGTCCTTGATGGAGCACGCATAGCGTTTTTTTTCTTCAGATTCCCTTTATACTGTCACTTCCCTGTCAACTGTCTTTGTGAAGATTCCTTTTAACGAATTAAGCAGATTTGTAGAACAAAAGTTCTTCAGATTCATGACAAAAAGCCCACCCTAAAGTATTTCTACACTTTAATGTCAAACGCTGTATAATAAGTTTGAACTTCTCGCTCTAGTTTCGTTGCCCCTTTGTTGACTAAAGTAACATTTTTGCAAACTACCTTTTCATCGCATCAAAGTAACTTCCAACAGTCCAACTACGAACTAACCTACTTAAATCAGTTAACCAACTCCAACGCCTTAATGCGTTTCTTGCTGTTTTCACTTTGAAATCGACGGAAAATCTAAAGTTCGCGTCGTTGGTGCGAAAAATGGAACTCTTCAGGAACTAGTGTAGTTTAAAAAGAAAAACAGTGTGTCTTTGTAATCGATTTAATTCCTTGAATATGTTTCAGAAGTCATTAAACAAGGAAGCAGCTTTTGTAACTGTTTCAGTCCATTGAATATGTTAAGAAATAAGTAACAAAATAAAGCAGCTTTGCATCGTGAGTGATTCGCTTGTATTAGTAACGTCGTAATGTTACTTTTCTGTTTGTTTTCAGTATGTCAAAAATGTCGGTAACTCATTGGTGGTCTCCACAATAAGAGGAAAATGTACCAATAAGGTTTGAGTTTACTTACATCATTTTTTACTCATAACCTGAATGTTTCGGACTTACCACACATCAAAAATCTATACCCATCACAAATGACATCAACTTTATTTACCATTAAATTTTCTACCTAAATCCGAAAACACTTTTTTCCCGAACCCATTCACATTTCGATTGTTCGTACACAACACAAGCCAGCGGGACCCTCAAACAATGCACAGGTCACGAGCCACGATGCGGTGCTCCTGACACGTCTTTGGGAATTTACGACGTCAAATGCAGTCATAAACAGCAGCGGAGTCCCGTGTACAGAGCAGCCATGATTCATCGCTGCACCACAGAGGAGCGAAACGTAATATTATTTACTATATGCAGAAGTAACACTATGCATCCCTCGCTAATAACTAGTCACCAAGCTTCACCGCCGCGCTGGCCTGCATATAAAGTCCGGTGAGTATATAAACTTTACAGTTGAAAATGTTTCGGAACATGGAACGTGGCATGAACATGCTTGAATTCGGCAGAGCACAGAAGTAACGAAATTCCAATTTGACGGAGTAGGTCGAAATGTCATTTAATTTGAATGCTTTGTTCATGAAAGCTTTCAAGAACTGTCGAACCAAACTCATTAAACCCATTTCGATCTGTAAACGTTCTACTCAAATAGAAATAGATTATTTACGCATACAGTCAAGTTCGAATTAAATGCTTAGATAAATCTTATTATTTCGTTGTTTGCCTATACAAAGGATGCCTGGAAGAAAGTGCGCGCAAGGGCGCCTATTTAATAGTGGTACCGTTAATGTTGAGTCAGGCTTGAACTGAATCAACTCTATGGTACCACTTCTGACACCACACTGAGTCTAAAGATCCATCCCAGAATGTCATTCTTTCACTGTAGAAAAGGGTGAATAGTATAAAACTTCATCGTTACTTTCACTCATTGTGGTATGTGTTTTATTGTATTATTTTAGAAATACTCGTACTTTACTAATCAGATTGTTCACTGAGCATTTCACGTAACTTTTAACTTGAGTGTCAGTTCTAACAGTAACCGTACTTTATTACGAAATCTCTTCTGTGGCAGCTCTGTAGTTTTGAGCACTTTTTAATGCTCGCCGTCAAGAGTGAGCATTCGAATACGTGGTCGGATATGAAATGAAAGCGAATCGAGAGTATTATCTTCATAACATACATTATTGTCGCCTACGGTATTTCCGGATTGACACGATATTCAAGCCTTCAAGAAAAGGGCATACTCCCATTTCAAAGGCCGGCAACGCACTTGTAGCTCCTCTGGTGTTGCCGGTGTCTATGGGCGGCGGTAATCGCTTACCATCAGGTGATCCGTCTGCTCGTTTGCCAGCTGTGCCATAAAAAAAATCAACACAACAATATTGTTAGTGTCTTTGTTTTGTAACATATTAAGGACTATATGTAAGGAAGCTTCGTGTACTGAATTTGGCCTAATTATGTTACTGTCAGAGGCAGAGTTTTCATGTTAGCGTTGTTAACATGAGTAGGTTGGAAAGCGTGTGTGCGAATTTTCCATTATTTCATGTGCCGTAGTCACTCCAATTGTGATTTATCAAGTGTTTATGTAACAGAAAGAGAGTTGTTTAATGTAAAATGGGATTGAAAACATTATTTTTTATATTCATTTAAAATTTAAATATATTTCACCAAATTCAATACATTTAAGCATCATCATCACTTATCACCAGGTGAGATGCCAAGGGCTTACCATTGTGGGTCCAAAAAAAGCAAAGATGCCGTGAGTTATTTTTTTTTTTATGTGATAGGTGACAAACGAGCAGACAGAACACCTGATGTAAGCGATTACTGCCGCCCATAGACACCTGCAACACCAGAGGAGCCACAAGTGCGTTGCTGACCTTTGAAATGGTTGGGCCTCCGGTACCCTCTCTCACTCGACGAAACACAACGGAAGCGTTGCTTCACGCCGGTTTTCTGTGAGGTCGTGGTATCTCTCCGGTCTAACCGGCCCATTCGTGCCGAAGCATGGCTCTCCCACGGTTATGGTTGGGCCTCCGGTACCCTCACTCATTCGGAAAAACACAACGCAAGTGTTGCTTCACGCCGGTTTTCTGTGAGGCCGTGGTATCATCCCGGTCGAGCCGGCCCATTCGTGCCGAAGCGTGGCTCTCCCACGTATTATTTAAAACTTTTCTAGCTTTAAATATTTTTTGCAACAAGAAACTACCTTTTCGCTGAAAATTATGCAAAGCAAGGCATTGTAAAAGCCTCTATTAACAAAGTAGCTTAGTTTTATTATTCCGTATGACAACTTAGCGGCTAAAGCGTTCCTTTTCAGCGCACGAGCTCGCTACTCGTTGGGGACTGGGAGACAGAAATTTCGAGATTATATCCGCGCAAGGCAAAGCCGCCGCAAAAATGTTGGGAATGGCGGAGTGCGGGCGGGCGTCTAGCTACTTCCCGCTGACATAATGCCGGCATATATTATTGCTGCACAATGACGTCATACGAACGCGTGCACGGAATTCTGGCAGGCTGTTTCGCGGAAACAATTTGTGTCTTTGTTTTCTTTTTCAGATAGCTAAAGGCCTTTGTGGAAGGATTAAAAAGCTGTGTAATGAATGAAACATACAATTAATTCTGCACGGACTACGACAATAGACAAAGTTCCAGGAAATAATTAGCTGCAAAACTTTCTCTGAAGATTGCGAGCGGACTAATGCGAAAGTGCTGTCTTCAAATGCGTGTGATACTTAGTAGAGGAACAAAGCTGACTTTTTCGTTTAAAAGCGCTGTTAAAGTTTAAAGTCGGGATTTATCGGCGGTGTGGGATTTAGTTACGGTACAGGGAAGAAAGAATGTTTGCTCCCTACAGGTGCTAAGTTTTAACGAGGCAACTTTAAGGTGAAACTAACCAGCAACTTTTAATTATGGTCTCGAAATTCTGCGCAGGCGTCATTATTTCACTCTTGAACTTTCCTAATGATGATATACGATACGAGGAACCAACTTATGACGGGAACTTACTATATGTATCTAGTTATTCAGACCAGCATTTATTTATATGAATTCTAGCGATTCTATTTCTATTAGATATTTTTAATTGGATTAGGAATATGGGCAATATAGGTGAAATGATCGCTCCTGACTAGTGGTCCGACCGCACCGCATATGATAGCGGACGACAATTTAAAACTTTCAAAGCAAGGTTAAATTGTGCCAATTAATTAGAAGAAGAATTAAAAAGAACGTGGAAGGAAATAGCAGAAAACCCGTATTGAAGAAAATAGCAAAAATGAAAAACTGGCCGACAGACATTTCAGGATGAAGTGATGGCCCCAGAAAACCGCGCCAAGAAAAGACAAAGCAATATAACAAATACTATTTGTCGGCAACTATTTTTACAACAATATGGTAAAGCAAAATTTCATTAATTAACAAAAAATTGCGGTCACAGAAACGTATACCAAACTCAATTTCTCTACACAAAGCACTATCCATCATGATTCTAATATGGTGATTCCAAAAAATTCACCAAGCAACTTTTTGATAACTGAATGAGTTCTCGCGATGGGTGCGCACTATTCACAAGTAAATAAACATTTTCTATGAGCATATTGCTCATATTTCACCTGCCTTTATCGAGGCCTCCCCACAGAAATCGAACTTCATAATTTACTCGCGCCCGTGGAAATAACCAGCAATTGAATGGGTAGCCCACACGATACGAAAGATTAATGATCGCCAATATAAAATATTTAGTTGTGGATATATGTTTGAAGTATAATGGATTTGTTACAAAGTTTGGTTTTGTAAAAAATACGTGGAGAAACATGTGGACATGGTAGGTTTCGTAGTAAGCTTTTATTTTTATGTACTTCCGTATCAATTTGCGGTTACTTTTAGTGCAACTTTTGTAGTCAAGATAAAGGTAGTGCGAACTTCGCAATTTCGCAACCGAATGCTGCTGCTAATTCTAGATATTCCACTGTAAGCTTTTAGATCGCTGAAAGCAACTGTGATTGGCATAAATTCAATAGGGAATTTTTCACGGGTTTCTCTAAACTCAATTAGATGGCGCTGACCAACATTGGAAATAAGAAAATCTCTTAAAAATCGTCAAAACTGACTGATATCACCGACTAATATCATAGTAATGATGAATAGCTTTCGAAGATTACTTTTCATTTAATATTTTTTTTTTCATTTTGATTAAAAAAATACTTTTCATAATTTTTGATGCACAAAGCTTCTTCTGATAGAATTTTAAATTGCATTTTAATCATAAGAATGTATTAAAATCACATTATTTTTGGTTCGGAAGAAGAAATTACATATAACAGAGAAACCAGAACGCACCCAGGTTATCCATACTTGACCAAGTTGAAAATCTATAGTTCCTGTTAATTCAATTAATAGGAATCTATGTTCAGGTGGCTTTTTATATAGTTTTAACAATATTAAATCTATTTTGCTACCGTAAATTCAACGCTGTTTTTAAAAATACATTGCCAAAGCTTAGAAACGCCATCTATTGAGACACTTTTGAACGGTGTGACATACGTCATCTGAAAACTCCCTATTACAAGAAACTGTTCCTGTTTTCCATTGGGGATACCTACCCGTATTGACGTGTTGTTAAAGCTAGGAGGTACGTAATGCAGAGGCAAATTATTTACCAATACCTCTCCAAGTTATCTAACCTCGGTTCCAGATAGCAATTATTGCAACCCCGACACGAATAACCAGAATGTCTATATTATATTTCTCGTTTGCCGTAGCTCAATACAGAGCTCCTTCCCTATCTGCACCTGGAATCTAGATTACGTTTCAAATGTATGTTGTCTGTGACGTAAACATATTGTGTTCAATTTTATTACGTTTGACACACGTTGCGTGTTTGTGTTCGGAATTAAATATGAAATAATATAATATTTTCCTTCGCACTCAAAGTTTTATGTTTATATCTGAAAGGTTACAAAGCCTGTCCCAAATAAGTAAGCCATTTTTTATTTTGTTCAGAAAAATCTTTAATTTCCTCGAACATGGAACTGTGACGGCCATTTTTCAAAAGCTTGTAAGTCTTAATAAGGTTTACTAACGCTAGTAAGTTGTAAATATTATTATCAACATTATGCTCGAGTGTAATGGCGTGGGAGTTGACAGATTGTAGTTAAACACGCACTAAAGTTGACATTCTTTACTTCACTAGCAAACGATCTGTATCAAATGGATTAGCTGTTCTGCCCTCATAAGAAAGAAGGCCGCAAAGTATATGGAAATTCCAAATTATGAGGGCAGTGTTCTCAACACTACTTGCTGATGTTGAAGAAAAAGCTAAAAAATAGGACTAGGAGTGTCTGTCGAATGCTGCAAAATGATTGGATAAAGATTGCCACGAACCGGAAAAGGTTTCAGATGTATCGGAAGACCGAGAAGAAAATGGCGCGACGAGCTGGAGGATCAAAATTCTTAAGAACGCCAAATGGCGGCCCATGATAGGGATAAATGGCAAAAGGGGCTATTTTTGCCCCGCAGTGGGACAGAATACATAACATGTCTTAAATCAGCTACTTTAAGTTTTCTTACACAAACCAAAGCAATAATCAGATAGTATTATTATTATATTAATAGCTATACTAACAAACGCGCCATAAATTGACTTTAGATTTCAAATCACGGTTTATGGTAGCTACACACAACCTCAACTCGGTAGAAACAATGGGGCATTAATTGAGGGACACTTCTCCCTTCAGATGCCATACAAACACTTGCGAGCTCTAAACCAAGGAGAGCACACAATTATTTGGTTAAGACTTAATTGCGAATTATGAACGGGGCCGGGTTTCAGTTATTATTTTTTGCGATATCACCAATCTCACACCCATTTATTGTCCAGTTAAAGGGTCCAGGTTTAAGGTCCAGTTAATGGGCCTATGCCATTTCGCTAATTGCAAACAATATTAAATCGCTTTTTTAGTATGTATTTCTATCTTACGCCCAAAAGAGAGCGGTTAACATTTTCGGGTGTATGTATGCACTTATGTATGTCTGTTGCTTGTCTAACCCTGTGCATAGCTTGATGAATTCAAGGGTGTTGTTTGAGCTGTTGGATTCATGTTAACCCACTGAATGTTATGGGATATAGGCCTCACATTTCTTCCTCCAAATCCGGCCCCCGGATACGCTCACTGTCACGCGATGGCGTGCGCTCCACCGCACTAATGAACACGTAATTACAGCCCTGTTGATTGCACGAGCTCCTCACAATATTCATTTACTTACACATATTCGTTTCACATTCAGCGTATCTGAGAATTTCGTACCCGTGACGACAGGGATTTTAACAGGTACGTGTCTGGAATCTGAACCTAGCAGATTATGCAGAGTGGCAAAGTATGTTTCTTATTATTTCACCAGAATCTGAGTTTAGAACACGCGGTTTTCACACATATTTGATGTTCGGCTGGTCAAATTAGCCATACGACGGACGATGGATGGTAGAAAATATATGACCGAGGATATTACAAGTTACGTATAAATAATCATCTTCTTCTTATCGTGTGGCAGAATTTAACCATGCTAATACAAGGAATACACGGCAGTGGCCTGTTGTTGCACTTAGCATCACCCGCGGTCACGCGTAGGCCATTTTTAGATGTACATATACCTAAGGACATGTGTAATGCGACCATTATATGCATCTAGTAATTACATGTGCAGGTTTACTCACGATGTTTTCCTTCATCGTAAATGCAATCAGTACAAAAATGCATGCAAGTTTCTAAAACTAATTAGTGCACTGATCAAGATTTGAACCCGAGACCTTTGGCTAGAAGATTGAAATATCTAGTAGTGGAGCCACCGACGCTTTTTGTATAAATAACTTGAATTATTGAAGAGATAGAACTTGAGTTAAGAGATAGAAAATAGATAAAGTGCGCGATAAGTATACTTTCAGTAATTCTAAATTTTCTCAAGATCTTACAACTGAAAACTAAAGAGAAAAAGCTCATTTTCCAATTATGAAACAATTAAACAGGTCAACAACAACAAAGTAATCAAGAATGAAATAATTAAGAAAGGCAGTCCAGGAGCAATACAGCACTCAACTATCTTTCTTGGAAATTTTCTAATTAGCCTTAAGATATTTGAGTTTCATTACTTTCATTTAAAAATGCTAAAGCATAGACATTAAAGGTACTGAATAATAAACTAGTCACCTACTTGTCTCAAGATAGCGAACTGAAGCATACAAACACGATTCAGAAGCTGTACGTTTCTGTATGATTCAGTATTCAGTCGTCAACATACACACATAGAAGCATATGCCACTAACTTACAGCACGACTTACACACATACGCATGACCAATTAACCGTGTACGTAATTAACATTACAAGTGCCGAGTAATTGCTTTCCGAGCGGATCACGTGACGAATCGAGTTGTTCGGTTTTGCTCCGCGAATTCGTTCCACTGCTGAATACTCGTATAAGATTTCAAATACATCTTAGGCAACTAATGCAGCTTTAGCACGTTTTAAGCTTCAAAATTTTGGCTCACTGAACTTTCTGAGAATGGATGTTATGCAGTACGAGTACCTGTACCATATTCTGTGGTTCTTAAGGGCGTCACACACTAGCGCTATAATGTGCTATAAAATCCGCCACACTCATGGATGGAGTGGGGTGACCGTGAAGTTAGTAGCATTTTGTTAAAATATCCGTCTATAAGTGTGGCGAATTTTATAGCACAGTATAGCGCTAGTGTGTGACGCCTTTTACTGGGCGTTCTCAAACGCTGGACAACTTAATACACTGGCTATTATGAACCGCAATTTATATAAAGATAAGTGTAACCAAAACTGCTGATTTTATAAAATGCATTCCGATTGCGTCCCTAAATAATTCCGGTACGTCCTTGAATAAAATAAAACTACGTCATCGAATTTTCTATCCAAATTTAATTCAGTACAAGAACATGCCATTATTTGGCACTTACAAATACAAAACTTATGTTCAGAAAATTTCAGTGTCATTATATTCAAAACTACACGGATTAACAAATAAGAAACATTCACCCAAAGATCTCAGCTGAATAACTCATAATGTCAACTCGTGTATTTGCTTAGCAAAGCTAAGATACTTTGTGTGGACGTGATCTGGCGCAGTCAGCAGCGTCTTGCATTCTAAGTGATGTTTTGTTATGGTGATTAAGGTTTTCGTGAATTTAAATGTGTATTTCTGCTTTAATTCACAATGAGTAATCGCAAATTTCACGCTCAGCTTAGAGGATTTATTATACTATACAAGGCCAAATACAATTACTAAATCGCCCTATTTGTACATATCAAATACAACAGCCAATTATTGCATAAAATTTGTAGCAAATTATTCCCTACCACAAACATCGGAAGACATTCGCATCTACATATTTCCGTATTCTAAATCCGTATCAAGCCTAGTCCGTTGCCTCCGACCGATTGTGCCAATCATTTGCAAACCTGTCATCTCTGAATAACAGACTCGGGTTGGCTTGGCTCGAATGTACACACGCGGCATTGAAAACAGCGGCTAGCGGAGCGGAGCGGGCCGGAAACTGTGACAAGCCATGTCGACTGCGACGAACCATCAAGATAAAGATGAAAGCCCATTTACAGAAAAGGATACTTTTAGAAAAGGAAATTTTGCGAAAAAGGTATATTGATTGATCTGAGACGTCAGCAAATTCTCCCATGCATAAGTTTATTTCTCGGAAAGGAACATTTTGAGAATGGGACATTTTGAGAAAGGGACGATTTGCAAAAAGGACCATTTGAGAAAGGGACCTTTTGCTACCAGGGGACATTTTGCGAAGAACTCGTCCCGGTCTCGAAATGTCCCCACTCTATCGCAAAATGTCCCCTTCTCCGAGAAATCAACTTATGCATGGGAATTAGTGTCTAATGTCTATAGCATTTATGAGTTCCGGCACGCAGAAAAGATCCCCGTTGCATTGGGAAAAAACTTGATGAGCCCGATTTTGAACCTTGTTTGTTTGTTTGTAAACTCTTTATTGCATACAAAACACATAAAATACAATACAGAATACAAAGTTAGCAAAGAGCGGACTTATCCCTTTCGGGATCTCTTCCAGTCAACCTTAGAATGTTAAAAGGACAAAATACATACATGGCAAAGGCAAAAGTGTACACGACAATAGTTTAAAACTTAAATTACAACATAAAAATATATCCTAGTTATTATAACAGAATGAATGAATGAAAACACTGAATAGAACACACAGAATTTTTAACACTGAATAAACAATTAAATGTATTAATTTGCTACATATATAAATATATATTTTATATATACACAAACGAATACGATAAATACATACAATATATATACATTTAGCTCAAGGAAGGGGGGTTCAAACTTAAATAGTGCTTTTTGAGGGCAGTTAAATGCAGGGAGCTTCGCGATCATAATCACGAACAATTGTACATTTTGAAAAGTTCAAATAGTAATAAAGTACACAGTCCCACCCCTCGTCACTGCAGCATTCCCCGCTGACCGCCTATCTCGGGGACGTCACATAGACCTCAACTCGGTCGGGAAGGCGAAAATCCGGTCGACGCGACGTGCGCCCCCATGCATATTCAGGCCGACACGGATTGATAGTAAGTTCGACTACTATTTTACTGTAATCATGCGTATGCCACTCACGTTATGCAGGGTGTAACAGAAGTGTGTGACAATACTTCAAGGTTGGCTTTTACCCATCAAACTGAACAACTTTTGTTCTACAACTTTATTGAAATCGCAAAAAAATTTTTTGGACTTTTCATACAAACTTGGTTCGCCAGCTGATCGATTTGTATGAAAAGTCCAAAAAAAATTTTGCGATTTCAACAAAGTTGTAGAACAAAAGTTGTTCAGTTTGATGGGTAAAAGCCAACCTGGAAGAATTGTCACACACTTCTGTTACACCCTGTATATATGTTAGGTTTGGTGATTTCAAATTTCCTCGGGTGCGACGTTTATATTTTATTTCAATTGACAATTAAATAATAACAAAGAAAGCTTGCTAGAATCAAAATTTAAGCAGTCACCGTAGATAAAACCGGTCAGGAGCTCATCATGAATTGAATGGAACTGAGTTTTAAATCGAGTGCACTGTATCATCTGGTCTTTCTGCATTCTTAAAAGCTACATAGATCTGTGACATTCAACTATAAACTTCGTAATGAATCCACCATACTGTGCATAAATATCACACCTCACACTTAGGCATTTTCACATGCATTTAGTGAGAAACGGTGTCCAGACGTAACATAATAAAGCGATCATATAATATAAGCGTAGGCAGGCCTCATACCGACTAACCGATGACCTGGTGAAGGTCGCGAAATGCCTGAGAATGCGGGCAGCGTAAAAGCTGTGGTTATGTAAGTAAACCCTTATGGGAGGTGTTTGTTCGACAGACTCGACAGTGGACGTTTTTCGACTGATAATAAGCTTATATAATATTGGATAAATGTCACAGCGGCATGAGAAAATGACTTTGTAGTAATAAGTTCTATGCTAGGTTCTAGCAAGCAACACGAGAACTCTAATAACAAAAGGAAAGATTTATGTAAAAGACACGATCGGAAGAAAGATTCAGCCCTTGAAATACTTACAACTTTTATTTAATCTAAGTTAATTTAACCTATATACCTCAGCTTTATCAAATAACAGTTCAAAAACGTAATATTGCATCGTTAAATCATACATCCCGTTTTAACATTCCTGTTTCGGAATTCGCGACAGTATTCTACCTCAAAACTTCCTCTGTTACCATGGCCACCAAAGATAAGATTGACTTGAAGACCGACCCAACGTTCAGAAACCACATCCGTGTTGCAATATATCCCTCGAGTTCCCCGGTTCAGTTGACACTGCGCACGGCGCGGCTTGTATGGCGTCAAGCGAGATTTATCGGGCTACCATACACCCTCACCGACCACTGTCGTACGTGTTTTGAAACCTCAAAGGTTAGTAGGCACCTACTGTTTGTTGTTATGAGTTTGTGTGGTTAGGATATATTGTAGACATGTATTCATTGCTATGTCAAAATTGTATGAAAGTTTTGTTAATAACCCATAGTGCCCCCTTACTGGGGCAAGGGTCTCTTCCCACAGCTCGGGAAGGTTAAGTCACCAAACTCGGGGCCAAACACGAGGGCCAAGTACGGATTGGTGGATGTTGTGGGGGCAGTGGCCAGCTTCGGTGTCAGAAGCTTTCAAGCCGCCTATAAGGCATCCGAAATGTCTTAAAATACAGACAATCTCGCGAATTTCACATTCACTCATGGATAAATAATAATCTCAGGATTCAAAGAATCGCAATTAATATATATTTCCAATTATAAGAGACTCAATTTCTTAGTAAATCAAAAAAGTTATTTTACCAACTTCATTCGCTACTATAAGCTGGTTGGCTGGCAGCTACGTTCACGAGGAAGTTTTTTGACATTCCTCTGAAAACTCGATTTTTTCGGGATACATTTTACGAATATACTCTTATAATGTATATTCGTAAACATTTTCTTTGAAACCCGTTTCGGAATTGGTTGCGGACATTAGCGTACAAAAACATACTGCCAAAAAGCCTATGTATTTACAATTTTGTTATACCTATATGTTGTATAATTAACTTATTTGAGTCTCTCAAACAAAAACTAATATAGCAACTTTCATCGCTAAAACACATCAATTCACCTTTATGTTTCAGAGAACTAAGCTGCAAATCTAACCAACACTGTCTTTCACACATACTCAGTCCGCAGTCACGCAAATCCTGTCACATCACACCGAGTCAAGTGTCACACGAATCCAGGCGGCGCCGCGACCTGGCTGTGAAAAATTAAACCGGACACGACGTCATATTTCCACTCGCACTCTGAGGAAAATGGATCACACTTTTTTCCTTTTTCTCCATCCGAATGGGTAGTGGATGCGGAAGTGGGTTAATAAAATCGTATGTATAGTAAAGTAATACGACGCATGACAAGTTTGGTGTGAGTTCGCTTGTTATTCTAACTTACGCCTTGAAAAAATCTATTTACAGTTTCGATTTCTGATAGCTGATAAAAAGTTATGTTTGAATAGTTTGAAAACCAGCCAAGAAGTTCAGGGTTCAAACGCATGAAAAAGCAAATACCTTCGCTATCGTGTGACATATGCAACTTACCTTTAAACCTACTAGCGAGATAATACAAGACATAAGAAAATCTAATGAAAATAAAAATAAAATACAATTACAAAATTAATTTAAAAAAGTTATAAGTACCTAATTTTACCAAGGAGCTCTCAAAATTCAATTTTTTTCAGCGAGAGAATTGCAATAACCTCTTCGATATCCACTAAATAGATTCTCCTTGATATTCGAATCTAAGGGCATAAGCACAGACGAACTGAATCTGCCGTAGTTTAATCAATCACGATTTTACATTAATTATTAACACCGATTAAACTCAATCACTTCGAGATGATCGGATTATTAACAAGCCTGTACGTACGTGCATTTATGAGGTTTCACGAAACCGGCGTATGCTCAACATGGATACAATTAGATATACAGGGTGTAACAGAAAGGTGTGACAATACTTCAAGGTTGGCTTTTACCTATCAAACTGAACAAATTTTGTTCTACAACTTTGTTGAAATCGCAAAAAAAATTTTGGACTTTTCATACAAACTTGGTTCGCCAGTTGATCGATTTGTATGAAAAGTCCAAAATTTTTTTTACGATTTCAACAAAGTTGTAGAACAAAAGTTGTTCAGTTTGATGGGTAAAAGCCAACCTTGAAGTATTGTCACACCTTTCTGTTACACCCTATATATTTTAGACCGACTCTGTATTGTGGCCTATCTTGCTACTGGTGTAAGTAGATTTCATTGTAAGCATGTAAGGTATGCTATAAATAAATTATCTTTTGTTAACCGACTTCCGAAAACGAGGAGGCTCTCAATTCGACTACATTTTTCGTTTTCTCAAGGCGACGACCGTGTGTTGTTTGTCCCGGATAATTCCTCCCATTTGATATGATTGAACAGTTGAGAGAGTCACGTGTTTTCGCTACGAGAAAACTTAGCGCTCACACCGTAGCGGCACCTATGAATATTCGAGCTAACACAGGCATAACGTCCACTTTTTGGACGTCACGTTTGGAATTTGAACTTTGAATTAAAGGTTGAACACGAGAATCATACGAATGGATGGGAGGTTTTTTATTTCGTCATGAGCTATGAAATGCCTTTTACTGAAATCTCAAAACAAAGAGCTGATAATTTTGTATTAAGAGGACACACTTTTTTGCGATTTTAGCAAAATCGTAAACAATGTTCAGTACAATGAATGATTGTAGGTCCCAGTTAACGTATCCTTCATCTGTAGACATTACAGTTAAATAACCTAACCAACTTATTTATGATAATTGCTCCTATAACACTCAGGGTTTAGCGTAAATCGAACAACAATTGGCACTTCAAAATCCATGAAACTATTGGGTTAAAAAGTTAAAAAGCTCATCCGAATAAGCATAAACATACATACACCGAACATTTACCCCGTTCTAAGGCAATCGGGTATAGCAAAGGAAACCCTATTAAAAATATAACTAGGTACTAACGACTGGTATTCATCTGGTAGTAATCATTCTCTTATTCATCAAAATTATATTACGTTCATGTTCCAAGTATAAATTATCAAAACCTACCACGCCACAGACAGGCAAGGTAAATAAAACCAAAACCGAATTTCAAACATGACTCAATTAATCAAATATTAGACATATATTAGTTAGCTGGCTTATATGAATATTCAAACGGCGTGGAAACAATTTTGCATGTAAATTACTGCTAAAGTGACAGCGAAATAGTGTAAATTAACTTGACATATTACTTGGGTATGGTAATTTGCCGCGCCAATATGTAACCAACGTTATTATGGAACAATATAAGTTTAAGCTTCTTGCCTACTTATTGTTAGATTAAGCTGTAAATTTAATCTGAGCTAAATTCCAATCGACATGCTTTTGGCAATGTGCTGATTAATTAATGTTAATATTAAATAGTTCAGTATAAAAAGCAAGACAAGCCTATCAGCAAATTATTATTATAGGATATTAAACTAAGAGTTGTTCGTTTTAATTAAAGGTAGACTCTCGAAAAGTAACAAAGAATTAAAATATACCTGACTAGCTTCCACCCGCGACTTTGTCTGTGTGGACTTTAGAATTGGGTCGAGATAGAATAAATGTTAAGGCAGCCCATATCTAGTGACAAAGTAAAAATTTCAGTTTTTAGCCAATTCTCCGGAAACCCTCGAGTTTTCCGGGATAAAAAGTATCCTATGTGTTAGCCGAGCGCTTCATCTATCTACCGACCAAATTAAAAATTAAACATCCAAATCCGTTCAGTAGTTAATGCGTGAAAGTGGAACAAACAAACAAACATTGATACTTTCGCATTTATACAATAAAATTAGTAAGATGAGATGAGAAATGAGATGTCATTTTTATATCAATATAAAAATAAGATAAAAAAGTAGGTCTGCTATTTTCTTCCTCAAAAGTAGGTATCAAAAATTTTATACACTACACAGCTGGAAGAGCACATCAACTTTTCAAAGTGTTCAAAATGTCACTACATCTTTTAAAAGGAAACTAACGAAGAAAGACGTTAAATTTTAAAACATGTTTGGTTATAAAGCGTTCTTTACAATGTAATTTTATAGTTAACGGAACCATATTTTGAAGCAACTACAAGAATGTATCTCCTTGAAGTCTATTTTGATACTTTAGCACCATTTTTTATCTTCGTTATTTTGCTAAAATTACGTATAGTTAATTTAACGCAACACTTACGCCGTGTCGTTTTGACGGCTTTCATGGATTGGTTAAGGTCCCTAATTTTTTTTCCCATAAGAAACACCTAACTCAATTTCATGTAAAACAAGCCGATTCTAATGGAACGTTAGCAAAACGATTTTATGATAAACTTTTTCTAAAAATAATGTCGTCACGCAAATATGGTGTATTTTTAAAAAATAAAACTGCATTTTAACCTAAATCGTACACCTACCAGAACTTAGCGTTGCGCTTACCTTGTTTAATTTTAGCTATAGAATGACCTGAATAGATTCAAAATATTGTAACTATAACTTTCTAAAAGTGTTGGGATAGGAATCCTATAGAGCACTTTTCGATTTCAGAAATATAGTAATCCTAATACGATTCCAGCTCAAAAGGCAATACATATAGTAAAATTCATCTCACAGGAGACAAGCAGCGAAACCGAAAATCCATGGCGCGCCATCAATCAGCCTCCATCCGGAGTCTCGCTGTAATGACGCGGATTATGTGACAGCAAAAAGCGCGAACTACAGTTCGTTTAGCCAGGCGCGTGGGGCAGAGCTGCCGCCGCCATTACGGTAATGTTGGGCTAAACTTGACTGATTGCCAGTCCGACTGGATGAATTTTCCTACTGACTAACAGGGACATTAGCCGAGGTGGATCCGTCTTATCGCGAGATCAGAATTAGTGAAGACGTTTTTTCTGAAGTGTCCCGGCGGCGCTTTTAGAAGTGGAAGGAAACGCGGTGTCAGAAATGTCGGTTGTCGGACATTTCTTACACCGCGTTTCTATTCATTATATTGTAAATAAATGAATTATGAAATGAAATATGTTTATTGTGCATGGATTTAGGTATTACATTAGCAGATATATTAGCCTTAATACAAAGTTCCACTAAACCCTACTTTTTCAAGCAAATTTAAATTTAAAATGATATATTTCACATAACTTAAAATGTCAGCGATACTAATAAAATAAACTAATAAATAATAATTACAATTAACTATCTATGTCTTTAAATATTCGTAATAAACAGTAAATTAAAATAATTATATTTATTATATTGTTATTTATTTTCATTCGAAATATTCCTTTAAACTATAAAAACAATGCTTCAGTAGCCATGACTTAGTCATTTTTTTTTTATTATTTAATTTATGCGATTCGAGAGAATCTGGTAATTTATTAAATATGTCAATACACATGTGAAAGCAATTTTTCTGTGTCAAAGTCAGTCTGGTAAAGGGCATTAAACCGGTGTCGGAACAATTTAGTTGTCAATGCGTGTTAATACCCGCAGTAGGGTGTGCAATACCGGTACTGAAATATAGGCATTGCCGGTAATAACGGCAGAACTAACAGCAGCCACCCGCACACAGCTATTTGAACCCATGTGCAGACACCAATATTATTCAGGGCGTTAAATGTACTCGAATCTAAAGGTGTAAACCCACATACAACACCTTTAACATCGGAAAAGACTTGTAGCCCAACATAAGGGATGCTACGAGCCGTTAATGAACCTACTCATGTCATAAGAAAGTCAAAGCTTAGAAGATTTTATATGACGTGTGCACAGACGTGTCTAGTTTAATTTATTTTTATCATATATGTATTCAAATATATGTATTTCTAACAATACTCACTTTTGATAGTGTCAAGAAGATTTTTTTAAAACAGATGTGAACATATCCAAGCTACGATAGCACGTGGATCAAATGTTTGTCACTTCTGTTCTATCACTTCTTAACACTTGTTCTATCATTTTTTAAATATTTGAAATACGACAAATATTTTTGGAGTCTTCATACAAATCAAGTGACAAACTGGCCAGTTTTGTATAGAGAGTGGGTTCATTTTTATGTCGTTTATTTAAAGTGGTAGATCAAAATTTGTCAGATTTGACCGAATCCACCATTAAAGAATCACATTGTTAGAAAAATCAATATACATAATAATGTATCACCCTAGTATCTTTTATTTCGCTTTGCAATACATTTTACAGATAAATGTTAATTCTAAAGCCGGCAATTTTAACCGTGCGGAACCGGGACGTAATGAAACCGGATATCCGGAGCTTATCTTGCGCGGCAATTTGGTAAGTAATACCGCATGATTGAATTCAGCTTCACCATTGTATAATACATGAATCGAAGCAAAAAACAATTACTTTTTCATGAATTTAGTATTTGGGGCCATCAATGGAAATTTTACGATTTCCTTGCAAATTTCAAATAAGCTCTTTTATGATTATAATTATTTGGAAAGCGGTTCGTTGTTTCTCCTAGTAAGGAAAATATATGAAAAATACAAACCGTACGCTAGGCATTTTTCTATGTATTCAACATTTACTTACAGATGCTCACCAGGGATTGGTGCTGGGACCTCAGCCTTTATGTTTTGGTAAAACTGTTTATTCTTGTCTGCTCTAATGACAAAGGCTGATGCACTTACCTGTGAAAAGAAAAATACTTCGTAAATCACATTTTAGTATAACTAGATAAAAATAATTAAATAACTGGTTACTGAAATTAAAACCACATATTTCCGGGAAACAGTTATTGAAGTGTGTCTGTAGATTCACACTTATTTGACTATCAAAATCATAAGACACTTCTGACTGTTTAAGCTCTCCAGTGTTCCAAAGTTCTCCAGTGGCGCCCACGAATCAGAAGACGCAGCGTAGGCAGGCCTCCCACTCGGTGGACCGACGACCCGTTGCAGGTAACGCAAGACCGAAAATCGTGAAAATCTTTGGGGAAGGGCTTTGTTCAGCAGTGAACTAATGCTATGATGATGATAATCTTCTGCTTATCGTGTGGCCCAATTTAACCGTCCTATCCACAAGGTATAGGCGGCGGTTGCCTGGTGTTGCACTTATCATCACCCTTGGTCACATGTAGGGCATTTAAGATTTACACCTACGGACGTGTGCCACGCGACCATCATACACAACTAGTAATCAGGTGTGCAAGTTTCCTCACGATGTTTCACCGTTAAAGCAGTCGGTATGAAAATGCACGTAAGTTTCGAAAAACTCATTGGTGCACTGTCCAGGATTCGAACCCGAGACCTCTGGTTAGGTGGACGGAGTCAATAACCGCAGAGCCAATGACGCTTTATGATGATGATAATGAATCTGGGTTTACTGCAATACACTTTATTCTAGGCTATATACTTAAGCATTCCGTATCATATTTTTTCTCGACTTTCGACGACGCAAGTAAAATTATTCAGTAATTTCCTAGTCATACATAGCCAGTCTCTGTATCGATGTTTGCGACTGACAGTAGGTCGCCAAGCGGACACATGTCAGCCCCAACCCTCTTCTCACCGGACCCTCTTTAGGTGAACACCATCCATAATTGGTGTCATGTGAAATGTGAATAGTGAGTAAGACAACTCATTTGAATAATAGAATAAATTCAATGTCCTTTTCAATTGGAAGACGTGACCGTCAAAGAAATTGGGAAATAGGTAGGTACTTGGGATACGTACTGAAATGGAATTTGGTATGTGTATGTGCGAATCACTAATATAAATGAAACAACATATAACCGAAATGGGGTCGTACCGTTTTTTTCATGATAACTATAACAATACGAATTTTGTGTCCATTTTAACGGCTATTACGGTCAATTAGATACAATTCTTTTACCAACTGTAAGACAGAAAGACGAACGACATTGACTTGGAAATATTGCCCTTGTTGTTGTTGGCACCCTTTGGGTACGGTACCCTAGTAAAAACATGACCTGAAAGAGCTGAAATACAAAACCGACATAGTAACGAATATATATATATTGTTTTTGTTATTATATTTGTTGTAATGTATATTATATTTATTTTTACTGAAATCTTTATCCTAAGAGCCATTACATGGTTGGCTAAAATGAATAGGAAAATCGTTCAATCTTTTTTCCCGTTTCAGGAAAATCGGTGTGGACCAAAAATCTTGTAGACCGACATAATAGAATTAACGAGAGAATAAAAAGGTTTGACACCTATATACCCACGAGAAAAAGAAGAAAAATTCTCGGAGTACTCATTAACCTAAAAATAAATGTATGAAGAAAATAAAGTTCAGAATTTCGGGTAAGCCGAAAATGTAAGTATACCCGATAGATTAATGATTATTTTAATGGATACCATTTCAGACGGTAATAATTGCTGACAGATCTTATTTTGTCTGGTTGATTTCTATCTTATTCACGATTATTACGTATTATTCAAGATTATTGAGATAAATCGTTTCATACAAGAGTAGAGTAATAAGGTAAAATTGACATGTTCCTCGTAGCTTTAAAAAAAGTTTTAGTCTCAGAATTGTGAGTTTTCATGCAACCACTTACTTTTCAGTGCAATGTTCACTCAGCAGCCGCAAAAATGTAATACAACATCGAAATATATTACTCGTGCAGCATTTCACATTAAATCCTGAAACTCGCAGTTATTTTTAGGTTTCAGCTAACATTTTCAGCGGCCATTCTGGGGACTCAAGAATCTTTTCATGGCGCCTGTTCACATTTTTCTAAGACGACGCGACGGGACTATCATAACCTCTGTACTCTGTATTTATTTTACTTGGTGGAGCTAAGAGGAGTACATCTAGCACCACACATTGGCTAGCTAAAGGAAGACTGCTCTCTTTGAAACTACGAAATTGTTAATATGGGGA
The DNA here is from genome assembly GCA_958295455.1 of Coleophora deauratella. NCBI lineage: Eukaryota > Metazoa > Arthropoda > Insecta > Lepidoptera > Coleophoridae > Coleophora > Coleophora deauratella. Next base: position 11,395,326 of record OY282408.1, on the reverse strand, counting down.
ATGGACTGTTCTCGCCTAGTGTCTTCGTTGAGACATAAGTGCATTAGAGCAACGATGAAATCCTACTAGATACTACATGAATCTCTGGATGTTTGCAGGATTTTCTTCTATCTTAAGAGCGGGAATTGCAAATAACTCTTTGTGTACGAGGGATAAATCTCTTGGCTGATGTGATTTTAGCCCTCGTATAAAAGCCAGAAGTCTTCACTGAGATGTAACTTTTCTACTTCCTTCCTAACTAAAGGCGATTTATCTAGGCGAAACGTAAAAATATACCTTTTCCCTGCTAAGCTAAGCTTCTGAAGTATCTTTTAACGTAAAATACTTTTAAGATTCTAACCGTGACAGTCGCTAATCACTCAGCAAAATTATTTCAGTTTATAAATTGACCCGTCATTTAGTCTCTTTGCATTTATGAATTCAGTTATATTCTAGTGATTTTAGGTCTACGCAAAAGGTCTTTCACCAATATATTAAATCGCCACGTAAAATTCACGTTTCATCGTACGTACCAGCTTCAAGAAACTTTTGCTCCAAAACATCGAACACAGCCGTCTCAAATGTTCCAAGTGAACGCTCGCCCTATCCATTTCGACTCTGGCTTTTGTCGGACAAACAAAGATTGTCGGTTGGAGGAGCTGGCAAAGATGTCAAAGACTGTAAGTCCTGCAGACATGCATCGAAATATTTACTCCGCATACAAACTTGCTGAAGTGTGTAGCCGTATACAACCTAGCAGATGTTCTGGGCATGATTTCGTTGTAGAATCAGAAGTTGCTGTAGAATCAGAGTTGCTGTAGAATAAGACTGTCATCTGTGTAACGTTTTACAATGACCACTGACAATATACATGAAGACTTTAATTGCTTATAATGAAAAAACATCTTTATTTATTTTTGATTTACAATTTATTGTGTACACATAATAGACATAATACACAGGCTTAACATAAAATATACACAAAGGGTGCAGCTTATTTCTAGTAGAAATTTCTTCCAGCAGACCCGGACATCAGCAAACATCAATCAGACATGAAAAACAAATTAAATTAAAACGGCAGAATGCCAAATAGCTCTTTCAGAGACCCTTCATATAAATGACAAACTCAAATTATGTGAAGGTTCAATAAACAAGAAAGGTCAGCGTGGTGTCAGATAGGTCACAGGCACAGACGTGCCCCCTGCTCCTCCGGCCCCCAGTGGAGCAACAAAATAAAACTTATTTACTCGCAGGTAACTACAAAATTTTTTACGTGACAGATGCCAAGTAGGTAAATACATGTTCTTTAAAAAACATTACGATTGATTAGGGATATAGTTGTCAGACTCCGAACCCGAGCTCACGTCTGTCGAGTTAATTTTACAAATACAGCCAAGAAGATCTACAATCATTACCATTTTAAAAGTATTTTTAAGGTGTAACTATGATTCTGTGATTTTTCACTTATTAATAATCTTCCGTTACTTCTTAAAGAGAATTAGCTTGGGAGACCGCTCCGTTTTCCGAGTTCCCACAGCAAATCACCGCGGCTTTCAGCGATCTGATCAGCCTTAGAGCCATGTACTTGATACTTGCGTTTTGCCATTTTAAATAAAAAATATGCCAAACATCCAGGCTTCATAAATGTGGAATGCCAAATATTAAAAAAAAAACGGTTGATTTACTGACACTGACGTGGCTCAAACATATTTGAGTAGGTACTTTGTGCACCTATATTTAAAATCTGTAATTACATCTTATTCGCTAAAGCTCCAAGTAATACAGCAATTGTATCGAGTGTACGAAGCGTGAATGAATCCTTACTAGAGCCACAGAAAATCTCCAGGGCTAATTGGATACGTGACGGGCGCGGGCGCCATTTTCTTTCAATAACCCACGCGTATTGGTATTACTTACATTTATGCTTGATCCTGATCGGATGAAATAAGTAGAACGTGGGCCTACCTGATGATATCACTTAGAGGAGTTCTCAGAAAGTAAATTATGAAACACCAGAGAGAAGCAGACACGGGCAACCTAATTAAAATTACGGGCCAAGTTTCAGGATGTTTATAAAATATATATTTTTAGTTTCCTTTTAGCAAAGGATATCTTTTTGGGCAAACAATCAGTTCATAAACGTTTGTTTTTATTTTTGTTCGTAATTTTCGGCATGATTCGCGGGCCGCCAGATAAAAAGACATGGCGGGTCGAATAGTCCAAGGGCCGAGGATTGGCCATATTATGAAAGATACACTGTTCATTTAGTGAAGTGAAATAAGGAGCCGCAACCTACATGCGGCTTGGATGGTGTTAAACGCGGAGATCAACAAAATGAAGGCGAGGAAACCTAATAACATTTAAAATTTAATCTACATATCTATTTACTTATTTATTTACTTTTATTAAAATCTAAAATTATAGAATTTCTCAACCTATTAGGTAAATTCAAAAACATATCTGTTTAATAACGTTTCCCTTATTATATCATAATCCCAGTAGAACTCGTTTAAATGTCATTAAAGTTATTTAGTTTATCAAGTGACCCTAATGGACCCAAATGGTTCCGAGTTTTAACCTAAACTATTCCAACATTAAGGTCACTGGGTCATCGGTGGATGAATTAAAACGAACCGAAGTGGGCAAGACGTGACTACTGAATATCCTGCGATCACTCAGCGACAGATGTAGGTACTTGTTTATCTCATACTTTTTCTTAATTAACGTTAATTTCGACAGACAAAAATCTGTCATATTGGGGTATCTATAACTTTTTTTTATAAGAAAACACAACGAATGTGTTTAAAAGTTTTGACAGTGTTACAATAGATTCTGGAAGAGTTATTTTTTTATATCTGTATTGTATCTGATAACGAGGACTCTCAGTAGATGTCTTACGTCATATACTTAATGTTGATCAACTCTTGATGCAACCGACAAATCCCGTGTACATTTAGAGGCATATAAGATGTTTAAAACCCGTTCTGTCCAATTCCAAAGATGGCTCCCATAAATCGTAGGTGCGATCCATCACACCAGGGCCGGCTGTAGGACCAAAACGTCGCCGACACGTGTCGACGGCTCGGCGCGACGCCGGCGCAGCAAACCGACTAACAAAAACGAATCGCGATCAACATGATGGACGAGCCGAAATAGCCCCGACGTAAAGCTAACGATTGCACCAACCGAACCGATACATCAAAGTTGAACACCTTATTTTGGAAATTGAGGATTTTCGAAGCAGGACTGGAAACATATTAATGAGTATCGTTGTTTATATGCCCCTATATTTGTATGTTTAAAAAAATAATTTTACCCGCCTTCGTTGATTTGATTACTATAATGAATTAATCCAGACGCTTCGAATGACTTAATTACATGACTGCGAAGTACGTTACTGCGAATGTATGTCATTGCGAAAATAAAAACTTTTGATTTTGATAATTACAAACGTGTAGCATAATCGAAGTGTATTGAAATGTTTATGTGAAACAGTTTAATTAGGTTGATGCTCTGTAAATTAGCCTCAAATCTAAAAAAAAAAATTATTAATCTACCCACTTTAACTTATTTTTAAAAAATTTTACGAATTGGGTTTCTATTAGACTGACTCGGTGAGTCAGTGGTTAGTGCTCGTCACCACTGATCCAAAAATCGTGGGTTCGATTCCCACCTAGGACAAACGTTCGTTGTAACATTTTTCACAGTAACGTACATCGCAGTAACGTATTCGCTGTAACATTTTTCGCTCTTGTGCTCTTCGCAGTCATGTAATCGAGTCTAATCAAAGTCCGCCGTCTTATTTAAATCTTATTGCCAAACATCAGTTGAAAAAGCATTGATATGTTCATATATTATAACCAGTTCCTAATTGCGTTGGAGAAAATGATATTTGGTATTATATCATCAACAGTCATTGTTTAATATTGTATGTAGACAAACATATATAATATGATACTTATAATATCTTCAGAGCGACAACACTATTATTTATGTTTAGTAGGATGTAATTTCCGCTTTCTCGTAAAGTAATGTAATAACGGATCGTTACAAAAAAAAGTACTATCAATCCTATATATCGGAACTCCAAAAGCACGAAATCTCCACAAACTTCCAAACTCCTCTAAGGCGAGATCCCTTCAAATCAATCACGTCCACAAACTCCACATAAAGTATCAATCAAAAAAATGAACAAGCGGATTGAATAAACAAAAGAAAAAGTTGCCACAACTTGTTGAAACTGTGTAACAATAGCACAAAGCGAACAAAGGGGCGAACACAGCATCGGAAACCTCACGGAGAATATTTTTCTTCTCGGCATTAAACTTCTTAATGAGGTTGCTAAAATAATTGTTGTAACACTAGCAAGAAACGGAAAACGGGTAGCATTAATTAAAAGCAACGCGCAGTCGAGGGTTTGCGGTCAGAGGAAAACGTAACATAAATAATAACACGGGACCACCGCATGTAAAGCGAAAGGGACGTCCAAACTTTCGATCCTCCCTTTCGTAACTTTTCCCCGGGGACCTTTTTTCGTGTCATTATTTTATTCTGCCTCATTTGACTAAAAGAAACTCCAAGTATGGCATCCGTGTTATATGCCGTGCCGGTCCCTCGTTTAAAATATGCATTAGATAAAGTTGTTGGCCGAGATAACCCTAAAGTTACGTTTGTAACTCATCTAAGTGGATTGGGACCACTTAAAGGGAATCAGTTGTGAATTTTCGGCGCGGTTTATTCTCGCTGGACCGTGGACAAATTTAGGGTAAAATTTAGGAAAACACAAGTGATGTGGAACCATTTTCCGCGTCTCCCGAGACAGTTAGTTCAATTTAGCCGACATAAACTGTGGCAGTGTCTGTCTTGGAACGGGTGAGCGGCACACTAATTCGATTCCATCCTCGTCGCGAGATCGAGTGGAATATTTAAGTTGGATTTTCCTTTAAGCAGCACTAAACGCCACTGTCTATTTCTTTCCTCAGTGTGCAATTTAAGGCGGGCGTCGCGTCGCATCGCGTCGTCGCGTCGTCCCAGGCTATTTAGTTAAGATAAAACGGCATCCCGTTGAGGCTTGCTGTACAGGTCGTCAGGGCGGATTTACTAGTATGCAATAGTCATATTCATTGTAGACTTTTAATGGATTTAGATAGTAATGATACAATTAAAAAAAAACCTTAAAAAGATCAATATAAGACTAAAGTTTGATTTGAATAGTTCCCTCCCCTTATTTTTGGTTTAAAAGCATAGTAGAGCGTAGTGACGATGGAAAACTTTTACTGCCTTCTATAAGCAAAGAGACTATCGTCGACTGCAGTGGTCTGGAATATCAGAGAAGATACATTGCCGTCATAAGATATCGAACAAAAAAATTATATTTTTAAGTACCTATTTTTTACCTTTCAAGCTTATTCGTCTAGTAAAATTGGTTTCGTTTTAACATTTTTATACAAATCAACACCCTCTCGTCACGAACTAAGTCAGTAAGGAAGAAAACGTGTAAATCCCCTGGTCTAAACGGTATTCTAGAACATCCATCTAGTTTAGCCTCGCATTAAGTCAACGATCGCCACGGGACGGGGCCCGCTTTTTGCCTTCCACCTTTCATAATTGTTTTGCCTCCTTCAGTGGCACAGTGCAGCAACAAAGCCGGCAACAAATATATATTAAAAGGCCGATAACAATGGATAAGTGTTGACACTATAAATTTTCATGGAATCGTTTTTGTTTCTTTTTTATTTTATTATATAAGGTGCTACTTTATTAGTGCCCGATATTTTAGTCAGTGCTCCTACTCTTGATTCTGATCAACTTTCCCCAAAGAACCCATAGTCAAATCGCAAAAAAATTTTTGGGCTCTTCATACTAATTTGGCCGCTCGGCCGATCGATTTGTATGAAGAGTCCAAAAATTTTTATTCGATTTGACTATGGGTTTCTTGGGGAAAGTTTATCAGAATCAGGAGTAGAAGCACTGAATAAAATATCGGGCACTAATAAAGTAGCACCTTATATTCTTAACTTGAAAACTAAGTAAATATTATTAAAGAAATACCTATTTACAAAATGTTAATACATATGCTTAAAAAATATTAACAATATAAAAAGTTAAATGCAAAATGTTCTTAAATAAATCATCTTTAACACAAGCTATATTTTCCAGAGCAAAATGAAAAGCCCTCTACAACATCATACTCTTAGCGCCATCTATCGGCACGGTCGCACACTGAACCTCAGTAACCGGCGCGGTGCGGAAGTAAACACATAAACTCACCATACTTTTGTCACTTTTATGTTTGTTTCTAACGTTTGTCTTTGCAAGTAAGTCAGTATGATTTGTTTAGAACATTAACGACTCGCTTGGTAAAAGGGAACTGGACAGATATTTCGTTTCATAATATTTATTGGTCCGAAAACAATGCCAGCGCGAACTGGCGAATAAGAAAGTAAGGTACCTTACTTTCTTATTCGTACCTACTAACTGAAGAAAAACATAAAAGAAGTTATATTTAAAACAAATTAGTCAGGTATTTCCTTTGAGTCACAAACTCCGTTGATTCGTACCAAATAACTTGAGCAAGACGAATTGGATTGGAAGAAAAAGAATTGAAAGATTGGAAACATTTGTTTTGAAGTCGACCAGCGATCACGAGTTTCGCCTTTGAGGCCCAATGATCCGAAGAGACTTTCTTTCACTGGGTTTCATTCAACAAGACCAATGAAAAGAAAGACTAGGCTTTCACTAGAATTGTTAGTTTATGTCGAAGCAAAATATAGTTTTAAACAAAAATAATGAACATCAAACGAGGCGTAGCTGAATATCCATGAACGGACGATACAATTTTGCAAGCTGACCGACTCGACTGTTCTAAGTGAAAAAAACTTAATTGTCGTAATAGCGATAAGACCGCCTACAAATATATTGTAGGCGGTCTTATCGGTAAAGAAAAGCGCGATCGATTTCATACGACTTTTGGAAAAAAAAAACAGGAACGCGATGGTTTGTGCAGCATAGTTATCGCTTATCATCAGGTGATCCGTCTGCTCGTTTGCCAGCTATGCCATAAAAAAAAATTAATAACAACAATACCAGTAATCACAGATAAATTATTCGTAGGCATCTGCAGAGCATATCAAATAATACAATAGCAAAAAGACAATGTTGCGATATCAAAAGTGTTGCGTCACTTGTTCGCAAAAAATCTGCATAACATCGTAGTGATAATTTCCTCGTGTCTGTTCTATGACTCTGAAGTATTATGAGACTTTTTAAATGTTTGCTGTGGTTTTGTTATTAATTAACTTCAGATGATTATTGCCGTGTGGCAGGAATCCTTGGGTAGCTCATAGAATTAAAAATATGTCCCGACAACCTCATCCTATACGGGTTTGTGAAAATGGACAAAGCTTTCAAAACCATTTAAATGTATGTATTATTTTAGAATCACGGTGTTTTTCATTCTCTTTTTTTTAGTAAATCTCTGAAAAAAAAACGGCATCTCAATAAAAGAGATTGCCCGATTTCGTACCATGTTGCGTCTTAACCAGACATTTGTCAAAAATCGTAATTAAATTTATTAAGCACACTTAATTTTTTCTAGACCTATTCGAACTGCAGGAAAGAAATGTATGAAAAAAGATTTTAATTTGATATATCCCCTACATTTTGTACACTCTGACAGCAAACGTTCACTCTGACAACAGGATAGCATAATATAAATTGCCTAAGTGTGAAAGAGAGAGTACAAAACGGTTGCTGTCAAGTGCACCCTAGGAACGCGGCCCTGGATTCATAAAATGTGTTCCGAAACTACATTATGGTTGTATCGAGATTTTTATGCTTCATCCACATATTTCTTCTTCTTAATCTAAGAGATGTCTTCGCATTACACCACCATTTTCCTATACCCGCGCCCTCTTCTTCAACTCCTGGTAAGATTGACTATCAGACGATGTTTTATAGATTTGATTCTTGATCACATTGGTGCGTCCCAGGGTTGCCAGACGTACAAGAATTTTTGTTTGGACGTAACGTAGGGCCATAGTCACGTTGCGGAACGGCATTTTTTTTAAATCCACATATGCCACACAGTACGTTGCAAATCGGCATCGCACACACGCCCCGTTACGTCACGTTACGCCGCTGCACTTTACGATATTTAAAAAAGTATACCTAGTATAGTATAGTTTCATTGTTTTGTCAAGTTTCAAGCAGTGTTAATCACAAATTACAGTCTGACTACGATCTTTTGGTAGGTGGATGACATTGACAGGACAGCTTTTGTCGCAAATCTGACATTTTTTTCATACAAATAGTGTATGCCGCCACGTCCCCCCTCCTCCCCACCCTCACGGAAAGGAATACAGTGTAGCTGTATGATAGAATAAAATACAAGACACTATAAACTAGAGAACACGAAATAATAATTTAAAAAAATATATTAAAACTAGGTCACAAATCTAAAATATCCTTAAATCTAACCCTGACCTGATCGTGTGACGGTGGGAGGATTTGGTGCAGAGTGAGCTGTTGGTGGGGCAGATGTAGGACCTGGACATGTGGTTGCATTGCGAGGCCGGGGGCGTCGCGGGCGCCTGTGCGCTCGGTGAGATCGCGCCTCGCTCGGGGTCTGCAGCGATGTGTGCAGGCTTCCATTCGATCCAATCGACGCTCACCTGTACCTTATTACGTGAAACATCTAAGGTAAAAGTCTTCAGAGAATGACTGAGGACTTTATAGGGGCCGGTGTACAGTGTTCGTCGCGAAGGAAAACGTGAGATGCGTCTGCCAGGTCCTTAAAAGCGAACGACTTCGGGACGCATGTCGTTCATGGCCAGGTGTGCCACGAAGTCATCACTTACATTTTGTGTGAAAGCGCTAGGTACCAGGAGCTCCCCTGTAAGCATACAGGAGATCTGCAGCAGAGCATTTGAGGTCCTCCTTGAGAGCCAATCTGATACCAAGAAGCACAAGAGGTTGGGCTCTGTGGCAGGTTTCTCGATGGCACATGGGTGCAGCCTCCAGATGGCGGTCGAAGCGCTCCACCATGCCATTCGCTTGCGGGTGGTAGCTGGTAGTTCGTACGCATTTGGTAGCGCCTAGGTCGAGGAATCAGTTGAATAGCGCTGACTCAAACTGGCGGCCTTGATCGACGGTGACCGTCATGGGCATGACGAATCGCGCGATCCAGCCGCGTACGAAGGTATCGCCAACATCCTCGGCGGTGATGGATGACGTGAGCCACGCTTCGGGCCATCTCGAGAACCGGTTTATTGCCGGGAGACAATAGGTGTAGCCCTCAGAGTGCAGCAGGGGGCTGACGATTTCGAGGTGGACATGGCTGAATCTCCCAGATGGGAGGGAAAATTCACCGAGCGGTGCGGTCACCTTGCGTCGCTGGCAGTGGAGGCAGTGACAGCCCAGGTTCGACAGTCGCGCGCCACGCCGGAGCGCACGTAACGGTCAGCGACGAAGTGCGTGGAGGCGCGGCCGCCGGGGTCGCTCAGCGCGTGCAGGCGCGCAGCAGCGCCGCCGGCAGGTTCGGCAGCGGCCGCCCCGTCGACACGTTGCACGCGATGGTAATATTCGTGCCTGGAATTAGCGTCGGTTCCAATTTGAGAGAAGAACCGAAATCGGCTCGACGTGGGAAATCGCGTCCGCGACGATGTTGTCTTCGCCTTTGACGTACTCGATCTCCGTAGTAAACTGCGAGATGATCATCAGTTGGTTCAGCTGTGCGGGAGGCAACTTTTAGCGACGTTGTGAGAACGCGTACAGTAGTGGTTTGTGGTCGGTATATATGATGAAGTGTTGCGCCTCCAATATATGCCGAAAATGTACACGGCCAACAACTCCCTGTAGTAGGCGGGCCAGGTGGTTTGGCTGGGCTTAAGTCTTCTACTGAAATATGCCAGCGGTTGCTAGCCCTGCTCTGTCCACTGCTGGATACAGGCGCCTACGTGTGTGCTTGAGGCGTACGTGTGGAGGCCCAAGCATGCGTTAGGAATTGCATGCACGAGTGCGAGGCGTGAGTGATGCTTTTGCGTGAGCGTTCTTCTATCATAAAGCACTTCGTTTTATTCGTCGACTGCACTTCATCATTACAATATACATACAGTGCCGCGTTCGGTTTGTGGTGCTCCTTTATATTACTCGTTAGCATCACTGAACCATACCATAATTAACTAAAACTAGCTATCAAATGATTGGTTAAAACTAAGAATTTCGTGTACGCCTGAGCATTGATAAAGTACTTAAAAATAACCTCAAAACATAAAATGAAAGTGAAAAAGCTCTGGAGTTACAGTAGCTATGATAGTAATTTTTCGTATAATAATTAAATATGTTATCCCCTATCCAATTCAGAAGGTTTTTTCAAGACGCAATATGGTACGAGCGTTTCATACTTCCGTGGCATTCTCCTTTGAACGTCCAGCGTTTAAAAAACTGCAACAGGGACAAAGGAAAAAGTTTTTATATCTCTTCTCTTTTGTACCTCTTAAGTGAAAAGTTACAACACGCAAACAACGCTGTTTTTCACGCCCGAAAGGACAAAACATTACTGTTTACTCTTTCAAAGTATTGATTACTAACGGGGATAAAACATGATAAGACGAATTCGAACGCCAAGCTTAGTTATCCAAGAGGCGTAGTCATGAAAACTATTAATAACAGATGATTAAATATAATTGGATATTAGTTACGACACAATGATTTCATAATTAACATCACTGAAGGTAGGTAGTAGGAAAGAGAGCCCAGGAACTAGTTACATCGATCAAAGGAAGGTAAAAATAAATATCGTCGTGTCGTACAAGGAGGGCATAAAAGGTGTAGTATCCACGGAAATTTAAGCTTTAAACACATTTCTGATTCTTTTCTTTACGCTCTGAGAAGCGAGTCAGCAATGTATTCTAAATTAGGTTAGGTTCTGGTTAACATCGCGGACCATAGCAGTGGTTTCTGCTCTTGAAACTGAACAACTTTCTTAAAGGAACCGATTAATCGGAGCAAAAAAAAAATGAGTCTTTCTCTACACAAATCGATGAACTGAGTAGGATTTGTTTGGAAAGTCCAATTGTTTTATTTATTCTGAATTAGGTTAGCTTCTGGTTGACATTTCGGACCTTATAGAGCTGTGACCGCTTCTATTGTAGCTCGAATAATCTCCGAGTTGACTACATGAAAAATAAATTATGAAATATTGCACGTTATTTAATTAAAATGACGAAAAACTTACTCGATTAGATCGAGATATCTACAATTACATGTATAAATAATTTAGAAAAATATCGTAATTAGTATGCAAACTAATATACTGAACAATGACAAACATTTTTAGAAGAGTCGTTTCTAACATTTGATAAAAAAGTTATCAAATAACTAGCATTCAAGTAACGGATTTAATTTTTTATAGATAAAGTATGTTAAATATCACCATTCACTGGCAATGTAAAATTTTGTATAGAGGTAACACGCAAGGACGACTGGTATGCAATTATCTCTCTGCAACCTATAAGCTTTGGTAAAGAGCAAAGACTCGAACCATCTCAAACTCGAAGATACCTTTAATCTTACAGCAGATAAAGAGCTTTTATCAGTATTTAAAGGTTTAGCCATTGTACGAGTATGTACCTACGTAAACAGTACTAATACACTGTTAGTTAATGCTACATAAGAATGACAATTTGGTTGTTATTCAAAAAAGTTCAGTAAACCTTAAAATTAATATTTTCTGATTTGTCCCCCCAAAAGGCCCACTACAGTAAATTCATTAATTTAGGTTACACGTCCGTATTTTGGTCACAGAAATCTGTATGTGTACTAAGTTTCAACTTAATCGGTCCAGTAGATTCTGAACAAATAGGCTGTAACTAGATGGACAGACACACGAGTGATCCTATAAGTGTTTAGTTTTGCCAGGTACGAGACCCTAAAACAGGCCAAGAGCGAGACGGGGTTTTTTCGCTGATGACGATGACCAATAAAAAATAATATGTAAATAATAATTGTTTGATCTGTTTACAGCTTACAAATAGCATTATTAATCGGTGTATTTAATTGTGCTGCCCACTGAAGATACCCAGAATCCTTCGACAAAATATCACTAGACTCTAAATTTCAAAAGGTCTCAGTCGAATGTGTTTAGCCGCTAGGGAAAGAATGATATGAAGGACGAACTGAACGGACGAACGCACTGACGTTTTGGCAAATATGTTTTTTTTTGTTTATACAGTGACATACTCGTATATACAGGATGTAATAAAATTAGTGTAGGACCCGTTAACTGGGGATTCTACTTATCGTACTGAACAACTTTTGATCTACGATTGATCTACGACTGCTAACAAAAAAAAATTTGGACATTTCATACAAATTGATCATCTGTTTTGCTATTTTTGTATGGAGTCCAAAAATTTTTTTGCTATTGGAGCAAAGTCGTAGAACAAAAATTGTTCAGTACAATGAGTAGAATCCCCAATTAACGGGTCATACACCAATTTTGTTACATCCTGTATATACCACATTTCGTTTTTTAGGACCACTATATGTATATTATTTCTCCGTCGCGTCGCTTAGTCACTCGAAATTAAACACAGCAGATGACTTAAAGTTTAATTTCTTAAATGTTTTTTTTTAATTATATGCTTTACAAATAATTTTAAACTGTTTATTTTTCTTTCTAGTGCAAAGTCCTTAACACGTCCGGACGGTTCTTATCTAATAGTTTCTGTTAGTAAATGGACTACCAATATTTTGTATCAACTGCATTCGTGAATCAGTCTGATGCAATCTTAAGAACTTTGCATAGCTAAATCCTAATGGGAAAGATAACCTTATAGAGATAGAGAATGTACCATCATCAACGTAGAACCCTTCCGTTCCGTGACGTAGTCATCTTGACAACAGCAGGTCGCGGGTTCGTTTCCCAGCAGCGTCTAACTTAATCTACGTAACTTAAAGGACATGGTTTGGCTGGCAGGGAACCTGGCTCTACTGTTACTGCTCTGCTGACTTATCTTAATCTTGTCAAAAATATTATTGGGAATAAATAGAAGAATTAAAGCACAAACTAAGTAATTAAAGTTTCCCGGCATAGAGATAAAAAGAGACAAGTTCCTGGTGGAGGTGTATAAACTTGATTAACATCTTTGACAGCATCATCAATGACCATCTGAACTTTAACTGAAAACTGTTGGAAACTAAAATCATGCATGTTCAATATTGTGATAGGAATTCAAAGGTTGCGCCATCAAAAGGTAGCATGTTAGGGATCTTCCATTAATCACGTGAGGTTTAAAGGGGGGGGGGGGAGGGTGCTCGGAAAAAATCGTTTTCGTCAAACGCACGATTTCTAGAGTAAGTTCTAAGCGTCGGACTGTTGTTGTTACGTTGTTTTTAACTCATCCCAAGGTTCGAAACGTCTTCAGGCAGTTAGAAACAACCTGCAACCTTAATGTCTGTCTAGAAATTTTTATCACGGTGCTTAATTTTCCAGAATTAAATTACATTATACATTATAAAAAACATCACGTGATTATTGGACGACCCCTTAACAGCTACCTAGAGGAGTGTTGTCTAAGAACAATCGATTCTTATTACTTGGTTCGTAATTTTCTTTTAGTATTCGATTCATGAAACACTTATAAATTACGTCTACACGACTGACATATCACGCACAGGATAATAACGGTACCCTATTTTCCTTTCAATCAATAATAATCCATAATAATATGAAAAAAAAGGAAATAAAAAGAACATAACATTTTATGAAACAGCGAAGGCGAAAGAAGTTAATAAACAAGCTACGAAACTTATCTAATAGAGAAATAGAGACATAAGACGACACTTCACTTCCCAAGATTCAGCAAACAACCCAAGCCAGGGGAAATAAATCATTCGGCGACCGAAAATGAATCAGACTCGCTGCCGTAGAGTAAGTAGTGAGTGAGAGATTAAATTAAGCGGAGGCAGTAACGCGTCGGACTCTCCTGGCCGTTCATACGCGAGGCGACAGCCAGGGCAGGTCAACCGTGCCGGCGCCGGGGTCATCAATCAAGTTTAGTCTCGCATTAACGTAATGACCGCCGGCCCGATGTCGCCGTATTTTCCTTTTTTCCTGGAGTTTCCTCGCAGGCAATTTTGTACACGATACTTTCGCGAACGTTTCCGCCCTGATGGAAATCTATGAAGGATAACCACTCCGCTCCTCGGTGTTTTTACTAACAGTTTCCGTTTGACAAGGATATCAATCTTCTTTCGGTTTAATTCAGGTACATTTACATTTGTTTTGCTCGTTCGAGTTGAGCGTTGTTGGTAAAGATAGACAAGATAACACAAATTGTAGACTAAAGTACTGTTGATTTGAGGGAACCACGCCACGCGAGGAATAATAGGAAATGCTCTAATAGCTGTTTATGTAAGTAATTCGATTCGCTGTCGGCGCCGGCGGCGCGGAATCTCTAAATCTGTGTAAAGGCGCGCAAGAGGGCGAGTCAAGAAGTCAGCCCCTGAATTCCTTTATGGAATGTGAATTCTATCTACTCCAGATGTGGCCTCAAAATTCGTGACAGGAGGAAGGAAACTATGAATGATTTTCGGGTTGTTGTAAAGTTTTTAATTTCACACCTTATCCTTATCATCAAGGAAATGTTTGCGACTAAAATGAATCTCTTAATTTGTCTAATACAATGAAATAGTGAATAAAACATTTGTATTTCAAGAAACAGGAAATATTAATATTTAAATACCCTTATCTTATACAAAGACATATATTTTAAATTATTAATATACGAAATAGATACAATTAAGAAACAGGCGACATTAATAAATCTTATATTTCCTGGCTAGTTACCAAAGAATCGATACACAAGTAAATGTAACTTTTGTATCTGCAAAATGTCACTGTTTATCCTGAAGTAGGCACCAAAAAAAGCCTAACCCTCATTCGTGATTTTTATGGCCACAAACAGGTGAATCTAGCCGGATCACCAACCATTTTCGCTCGCTCGCTGACGAAATTTCAACGACGAATTAATTGCATAATACTCTACTTTATTTAAAAAAAAGTTTAGCCTACCCTGACCACATTTTAAACTACAGAATTGTGTTCGTTAAGGATTTATTTAAAAATTAATCTAGGCAGATATTTTATTCAGAAATTTTAACTGAAGTTCTTTGATATGGAGATGGGGGTTGTTTTTTACAAAGAACAAAGTTAAAATGTTTTGAATACTTTTTGCTTTAAAAGAGTGTTTTAGAATATAAATTACTCTTCAGTCTGACACTGGTATCGTACACGGCATCAAAGAAAACAAGTGGATACATAAAAACAAGCTGTTAATTATTTATTTTCAAAATATGGTAATGCAACGAATTGTAAAAAAAATTAACGAGATGGTACTGCAGCAAGTACTTATTTTATCAATCAATCAAAAGCAAATAAGCGTACCTTAACTCATCACACTGAAAGACGACTAGTTCTATGATTATGTTGAAACTGCAAAATGGGGAAGAAAACGCAAAGCTATTTGCAGATGGCGCTACGGACGCTTGACTCATAACAACTTTCAATTAGTTCCGGTTTTTTTATTATTAAGGTGTTATAAATTAGTTTTTTTTTCTGTAAAATTGTTAAATGGAAAATGTATGCGACTTGGACTGTTCCTAAATTAAAGGCGAAGTTGAAAAGTACATAATTGAAATCGTAACTTTTCCCACGTCTACTTCATCCGAGAATATTTAGGAAATTAATGATTTCCATTATTATTGCAACCAATCGCCACACAACGCGGCATTTTTTTAGTTATCTTATGTTTAGTTCACGTAAACATTTTTTTCTATACGTTTTGACAGTTAGTATGAGTCAAGCGGTATCAGCGCCTCTATCGGCGAGCTTTGTCAGTTTTCTTCCCCATTACCCAAACAGCTGCTCGATTTCTATGAAGAGTCCAAAAATTCTCGTGTCCAGTTTCACGAGTAGCTACCATTCCCATACCTGTAAGCTTAAAAAATATCACCTTTTCTGAATAAACCCGAAAAACATAACCCTGCTTCTGTGCAGATGGATAAATGCACCAAAAAGTTTTGGTACCTACCCAATTCATCGTTGCACACCACAACAATAGCATATAACAAAACTTTACAAACACATGCTATTCAAACAAACAAGCTGGCAAACAGCACGCATGGACAATCAGGCTCCATTCGCATGGACGATTAACAGCTAAACTGACCGATTATCACATCCACACCCGACATTGTTGACGCAGGTACGACCCGACTCTTTGGTCGTCTTCATCTTCATCTATGTATCTTTCTTTTGCGTCATCGTCAATTGTTTTTTACTCGTCATCAGGTTTCTTTGCTTAGGTAATGTGCCCGAAGTAAAGTGTCGTCGGCTGTGAACGTTCATATGAATGTCGTGGCAAGGTCGTAAATTGGTCAGATCATGGAATAACTGGCCATATAGTTGAGGAGCTCTAAAAAAACTTTTAAGTTAGGTTAAGTGACTGGTGTTAACATAAACACGGGGCTCCGTTGATTGATTTTGTGATGATCTGGCTATGACATATACAGAGTGTTTGCGCCATTTTTTTTTTTGGGAAAGATAGGTATAACATCCCTTTTCCCTGTCGCTGTCCCTCTCCCTCGCATTCCGCACGCAATCGTGTCGCGGTGTTCGGAAAGCAGAAGGCCCGAAGACTGCCGAACGCCCGCGGCTCTCGTCCGCTGGCGGCCCGTCTCTACGGCCAGACCCCCGCGGAGCGGCTTCAGAGTAGGACGCTACGCTTTTGCGCTAAAGTCGAGCCGCCTCATATGCCGTGAACTTGCGTGGTGTGTTCTCTTCTTTTCATTGAATGTTTCGACATAACCTTCGTTACTTGTGTGTTTGTGTTGTGAACTAAAAAGTGGGCCCACAACTGGATTAATACCAGCGAGCATCTTTAGCTGAGCAGAGGAGCAAGGACTATAAGATTGCGTGAGTGCTTTCCCTATGTTTCCTTCTGTTTTACCTATTTGACTCTCGTCTGGTGGTGTGGCGCATTCCCCGCTCTTTATTTCAACCAACAAATCAAATGTACATACATTTATAACTTCTTTTCTCTCAAGAGTCCAAGAGGGCGAAACCAATACCTTCTTTTTCTATTTAGTAAAGTTATTAACCTCGGCCTCTGGCTCACACATAGTTAATGGTCCTTCATAGCCAAATTCCTTCTAGGAAATTGTCCCAGTACCTAAATAAACAGATACAGTCCTCTCCATTCTCTATAATATCTTGTAGGTACAAAACAGTACGCAGTTAGTTTTAAAGTTCCTTGCTAAGTTACCCAAAATAAAAATTATTACGATACCTATTTCGATTGGGAGCTTATACGTGCCTATATATTTTTTTGAATATTGTTTGTTAATAGGTATTTGTTGTTGCGATTCCGACCGACTTATTCGGTCGAATATAGGTACACATAGCTAGCGCTCTACCTACTTCGTTCTAGAATCGTCATCGGTCCGTGTTAGGTACATATCTCTTTTAGGGTTCCGCGCGCGATTGAAAGTAATAAATAGGTAGGTAGAAAGGTGATAATTTTGTATAATTGAGTGTATTCATTAAATTTGAGTTTTTTTTGTTTTGCGAAATAGCATATTGTGTAGTTTAGTGTCTGAGATATAATATAAATATAAATATGTCTAATAAAGAGAAATTGGAAGTGAGTAGCGGAGACGATAGTGTTCCCGCGCGCATAAAAATCCAAGAGCTTCGCTCTCAGTCGTATTACAGTAGATAACAGCGCATGTAGATGCATCGCAGGACAGTACGCCGGCAGGACAAGACAGATTTTTATCGTTGTCTTCCTCCGTAGATAAGTTGCGTACGGAATTCAGCGAGGTAATAGAAACAATAAATTTAATGAAAATGGAACATGATCCTAAATACATACCTTCGTATCAAACTTGGGAAGCGTTTGATGAATTATATTCATATGTTGATCGGGTGAGAAAACAACTTACGCAACCTTCTAATAAATTAGAAATGTTGGAAACTAAACCAAAAATAAATTTGCCTCCTTTGAGCATTCCTCATTTCGACGGAGACCCAAAGATGTGGCCTACCTTTTACCAATGCTACAACGCGATGGTTCACAATAACCGTTCTATCACTAATGCAGAAAAAGCTTTCTATCTTTGCAGTAATTTAACGGGAAAAGCCTTAGCGGCTGTATCAGGTATTTTGCCTAGTGAGGAGAATTATATGCTCATGTATTCGACCCTGGTTGATAAATATCAAGATGTGCGTGCACTAGGTACTGCTTACCTTGATAGTATTTTTAATTTTAAAGAGATGCGATCGCCTTCTGCGAAAGGATTAAACCAGTTTATTGATACCTTTGTCGCGGCTGTAGCTGCGTTCGAAAATTTGAAAATTCCAAATAAAACTGAGTTTATATACCTATATCTTGCGATGAAAAAATTAGATACGGAGACCGCGCGTACGTTCGAGAACTTTGTTCGGAAGGAAAAGATACCGTCTTACAGTAGCTTTATTGCCTTTGTAAAGGATCAGGCTAAAATATTGGAGCGTACGGGTGGGGGCTCCTCACTTTCGGAGTCGGGTAGGACAACACAACATTTGAAAGTTCCTGTGCCGAGTTCGGTAACCTTTACAAAAAAGACTCAATCATTGGTCGCTTCTAGTGAAAATGACAATGATGGCTGTTCTTTATGTTCTGAGGTACACGACTATTTTAATCATTGTTCTATCTTCAACAAGCTTACTCCTCGTGAGCGTTTCCAGGTGGTTAAAAGGAAGGGAGCGTGCGTTAAGTGTTTGAGTTTCAAACACAAGACTAATGCTTGTAATAGCAGGAGTTCTTGTAGTTCTTGTAAGCTTAACACCCATCACACGCTGTTGCACTTTGTCGATAATGCCTCGGTATCGATGTCGGCGACTACTTCGTTTAGTTCTTCAGATTTGGAGGCTAACGACTGCGGCGATAGCAGCAGAGATGGTGCTGTTTGCGACGGCGATGGCTGTTTGCAACGTGCTATCTTGTCTCCTGACTCATGCTCAAATGCAGATCTCGCATTAGGTGCGAATGTGTCACTTAGCTCGTTGCAGGTTGACTGTGCGGCTCCGGCACCACCCTCAACCGACCTGCTCGCCACCGCGCAGGTGCGTGTGGTCGATGCGAACGGTAAAAATCATTTGGTACGTTGTCTGGTGGACAGTGGTTCTCAGAATCACTTCGTAACAGCTTCTTGTTGCAAACGCCTGTCACTTAAGGTTGAGACTTCTTCATCACCGGTTTTAGTTAATGGATTCGGGGGTGGAGTGAATAAGACCCTGGGCAAAACTCATATGAGTTTTACTTCACGTTTCGATGAAACGACTCGGTACGATGTACAGCCGCAAGTTGTTGGTAATATCACTGCTGCCTTACCTACGGCTCCTGTGGACGTGTCAGCTCTTTCCTATCTGACTAGTGTCCCTCTTGCGGACAGCACGTTCCATACGCCAGGCCAAGTTGATATGGTGATAGGCGCGGAGTTATTTACAAAACTTCTGTTGCCTGGCCGCCTTGTCGGTCCTCCCGGTATACCAGATGCGGTACAAACCAAGTTAGGGTTTATATTGATGGGTAATGTCCCTATAAAAACGGCTTTTTGTCCTTCAGCTTCTGTGGCTATGTGTGCTTTCACAGGCGCTCCTATCAGTGATACTATGCGCCGATTTTTCGAAATCGAAGAAGTGCCTACGCAGCCTTCTTCTCTCCTAAGCGCAGACGAAAGAGAGTGTGAAGATATCTATAAATCAACTACTGTCCGTGATCCTTCGGGCTATTACTCGGTAGCATTGCCTTTTAAATTTGACCCGGAACAACTGGGCAGCTCGGCTCAAGCAGCTCAAAAAAGGTTTCTTTCTCTTGAGCGTAAATTTCACTCTTCGCCTGCTTATCACACAGCATATAACGATGTCATCAATGATTATTTAACGAAAAAATACTTAAAACCTGTATTGTGTAAAGACCATGAAGAAGGTTATATAATTCCGCACCATGGTGTTGTACGGAATGATAAAATATCTACAAAACTACGTATGGTTTTGGACGCAAGTGCGCGAACGGATAAAGACGCGTCGCTAAATTCATTACTTCACACTGGTCCTAATTTGCAATCAGACTTGTTTCTGGTACTGCTCAATTTCAGACTATTCCCGGTGGCGTGTTGTGCCGACGTCAAACAGATGTATCTACAGATACGTGTGCTCCCTGAGTTTCAGAAATATCAACGAATATTATATAGATTTGACCCTGGTGAGCCGATACAGCTGTTCGAGTTCAGCCGTGTTTGTTTTGGATTATCGGTAAGTCCCTACCTTGCACTAAGAACCCTTCGTCAGTTGGCTGAAGACGAGGCTGTTCATTATCCTCTTGCCGCGGAGGTAATTAGAAAGGGTGATTTTTACATGGACGATGTTGTGTGTAGTCAGCCTTCTGTTTCTCAGGCCATTGAGACCGCTTCTCAGCTAATCGATATGTTTGCATCAGCTGGTCTTGAGTTGGCTAAATGGTCCAGTAATTCAAAGGATGTACTCGATACATTGCCTGAGGATTATCTTCACCCTCACGTTGTTAAATTTGACGACGGCATTAATCAGAAAGTTCTCGGTGTATCCTGGGACCCTGTTTCTGATGTGTTTAAATTCGAGACAACTCCAACTGCTGACAAATGTACAAAGCGTAACATTTTATCAGTTATCGCTCGACTATGGGACATTATAGGTTTCGCTGCACCCGTCATCTTGCATGCCAAACTACTTATAAAAGAGCTGTGGCTGCTGAAATTGGATTGGGATGACGAGCCGCCGCGATCTATTTGTGAAATATGGGAAAGGTTCCAACAGGAGTTACCGCTTCTAACAACGATAAACGTTCCCCGCCATGTCGGCATCACAAGTTCATGTGTCACTAGGCTCTTGGCATTCGCAGATGCTAGCGAAAAGGCCTACGGCGCTGTACTTTACTTACATGTTTCCGAAGATGAGGACGTTACAACGCGCTTCTTGTGCGCCAAGTCTAAAGTAGCTCCTGTCAAATCAGTTAGTCTGGCCCGCTTAGAACTTTGCGCAGCGTATTTGATGACTAAACTGATACGGACTGTCTTAGAGAATTTAAGCTCTAGGTGTAACATTGATGAGGTTTTGGCCTTTTCCGACTCGACGGTTACCCTGCACTGGATTCATTCAAGTCCACATCGTTGGAAGGCTTTCGTGGCTAATCGTGTTGCTAAGATTCAGGAAAAGATTCAGGAAGTTCTTCCACCAGAAAACTTCTACCATATACCCGGTAAAGATAATCCATGTGACTGTTTATCTAGAGGTCTCACCCCGACTCAGTTACTCGCCCATCCCTTGTGGCTTTATGGCCCAACTTGGTCAAAATTAGAACGTGAGAGTTGGCCTGTTCATCCTTTCGTCTGCAATGATACAGTGGAGGTACCCGAAAGTAAGAATAATGTGGTTTTGCCTACTGTTCAGGCAGCTTCGCCCGTTCTCTATGAGATGGCTGCACGATTCTCCTCATGGACTAAACTATTACGCGCAGTCGTTTATGTTCTGCGTTTCGTAAAGAAACTGAAGTCCAAAGGAGTGATTACTGTATCGGATCTCGAAGAAGCTGAAAAGGCAGTCATTAAAGCAGTTCAGCAAGTTTATTTCGCTGATTATATCAATGCATGTCAGTTAGGTAAAGCTTGTTCGTCTTCAGCAATTCAAAAATTGAGACCTATGCTGGTGGAAGGCATACTTCGAGTTGGTGGCAGACTTGAGAATAGCGACCTCACATTCGATCACAAGCATCCAATTCTTTTGCCACGAAAGGATCATGTTGTGGAGCTTATTATAGATCACAAGCATCGCGAAAGTTGTCATGCAGGTCCGCAATTACTCCTATCGTTGCTGAGATGTCAGTATTGGATTTTAGCGGCACGCCGGCTTGTGAGAGCTAGAGTACATGCTTGTAACTTTTGTTTCAGAGTTCGCCCCAAAGTTGTACAGCCACCTGTAATGGCAAATTTACCGAATTGTCGTTTAAAAATATCTAAGGCATTTGCGCATACAGGTATTGACTATGCTGGCCCTCTCAACATAACACTTGCTCGGAGGCGTGGTGTCAAAAGTCAGAAGGCTTACCTTTGTGTTTTTATTTGCCTTACGACCAGAGCAGTGCACGTTGAAATTTCACCGGATTTGACTACAGTGTCTTTCCTCAATGCGTTAAAGCGATTCCTATCTCGCAGAGGCCCCATTGAGATGTTGCATTCCGACAACGCAAAAACCTTTGTTTGTGCGCGCTCATATCTTGATGACTTGCATAATTTTGTGACTTCATCTGAATATAATGACCAGCTTTGCAATGAGCTATTAAAGCACCGTATTAAATGGCAGTTTATACCACCAAATGCTCCACATTTTGGAGGTAGTTGGGAGGCGACAGTCAAGTGTTTTAAAAGTCATTTGTATAGAGTGGTTGGCACGCAAATTCTCACCTATGAGGAGCTTCTTACCGTGCTGTGTCAGATCGAAGCCATATTGAATTCCAGACCTTTGGGAATATTGAGCTCAGATCCTTCCGAGCCGCTGCCGCTGACTCCGGCTCACTTTTTAAATATGACACCCTTGTCTTCCCTTCCTGCTCCGGATCTCAGTCAGGAACGTCAAGAGATTCTATCACGATACCAGCTTCTGGATAAACTGGTTCAATCTTATTGGCGTCGTTGGAGTGTCGAATATTTGCATACGCTCCAAGCTAGGCAAAAATGGACGGCTGATTCACCCAATGTTAAAACAGGAACGGTAGTGATAATAATAAATAATAACTCTCCTCCGTTGCATTGGCCGTTGGGAATCGTGACTGAAGTATTCAGGGGAAACGACGGAGTAGGTCGAGTTGCATTAGTTAAAACAGCATCTGGCACGTATAAACGACCAGTTGTTTCTTTATGTCCCCTTCCTTCCCAATAGAAATATTCAGACTTAGCTTTCTTTTATTTCCTGTTTATAATCTGTCATGAGATTCCTTTGCCTTTTGTTTTTTTTTATTTAATCTTCGTAGAATTTATCTTTTTTGAAAGGGAACCTTTCAAGGGCGGGGGCTGTGTTTGCGCCATTTTTTTTTTGGGAAAGATAGGTATAACATCCCTTTTCCCTGTCGCTGTCCCTCTCCCTCGCATTCCGCACGCAATCGTGTCGCGGTGTTCGGAAAGCAGAAGGCCCGAAGACTGCCGAACGCCCGCGGCTCTCGTCCGCTGGCGGCCCGTCTCTACGGCCAGACCCCCGCGGAGCGGCTTCAGAGTAGGACGCTACGCTTTTGCGCTAAAGTCGAGCCGCCTCATATGCCGTGAACTTGCGTGGTGTGTTCTCTTCTTTTCATTGAATGTTTCGACATAACCTTCGTTACTTGTGTGTTTGTGTTGTGAACTAAAAAGTGGGCCCACAACTGGATTAATACCAGCGAGCATCTTTAGCTGAGCAGAGGAGCAAGGACTATAAGATTGCGTGAGTGCTTTCCCAATGTTTCCTTCTGTTTTACCTATTTGACTCTCGTCTGGTGGTGTGGCGCATTCCCCGCTCTTTATTTCAACCAACAAATCAAATGTACATACATTTATAACTTCTTTTCTCTCAAGAGTCCAAGAGGGCGAAACCAATACCTTCTTTTTCTATTTAGTAAAGTTATTAACCTCGGCCTCTGGCTCACACACAGAGTGTAACAAAATTGGTGTAGGACCCGTTAACTGGGGATTCTACTCATCGTACTGAACAACTTTTGTTCTATAACTTTGCTCAAATCACAAAAAATTTTTGGACTCTTCATACAAATTGATCATATGTTTTGCCATTTTTGTATGGAGACTCCAAAAATTTTTTTGCTATTTGAGCAAAGTTGTAGAACAAAAGTTGTTCAGTACGATGAGTAGAATCCCCAGTTAACGGGTCCTATACCAATTTTGTTACACCCTGTATATACAATAAAAAATTGTCGCCCGCCCAAGACGGGTCGTACACAAGTTATTTACGTGTGAATGGCGCCAAACTCGAGTATACCGACCGCAGGCTGCAATTACACCGTCACGCTCCGCTAGACAAGGGCCGCGACTATCATGCACACCGATACCGGTAATCATACATTAGTTGCTAAGAAACGCGTAATAATTTATTGCTCGGTTTAATCTCGCCATTAGAGTAAATTAACATGATCGCATTAAGTTTGCGGTTAATTGCATGGAAATGATAAACAGTTGTTGTTACGTTAGGTATATCTGTTTTTTTAACAAATAACAAATAGATAAAATCTGTAAACCTTATAATAAAAAAAGCGGCCAAGTGCGAGTCGGACTCGCCCATGAAGGGTTCCGTAACAGCAAGTAACATAATATAAAAGTTCTTGTAGTTCGTTGTAGGTAAATTGCGGTTTACGATTTATGACGTATTAAAAAACAACTACTTACTAGATCTCGTTCAAACCAATTTTCGGTGGAAGTTTGCATGGTAATGTACATCATGTATTTTTTTTAGTTTTATCATTCTCTTATTTTAGAAGTTACAGGGGGGGGGACACATTTTACAACTTTGAAAGTGTCTCTCGCGCAAACTATTCAGTTTAGAAAAAAATGATATTAGAAACCTCAACATCATTTTTAAAGACCTATCCATAGATACCCCACACGTATGGGTTTGATGAAAAAAATTTTTTTTTAGTTTCAGTTTTAAGTATGGGGAGCCCCCAAAATTTATTGATTTTTTTTCTATTTTTGTGTGAAAATCTTAATGCGGTTCACAGAATACATCTACTTACTAAGTTTCAACAGTATAGTTCTTATAGTTTCGGAAAAAAGTGGCTGTGACATACGGACGGACAGACAGACATGACGAATCCATACGGGTTCCGTTTTTTGCCATTTGGCTAAGGAACCCTAAAAATGCCTCAAAAAAACGTAAAGAAGTAGAAGACATTGATTTTTCGAAAACTATATAAGTTGGAAATTTCAAATTTAAAAACCAAATCCATAAAATGTCTTAAGTATTGTCTAAGGGGTTTAAAACACCTCACATTCCAAAAATTCTTCAAGCCGTTTCGGCTCCGTCATAAAAACAGACATATACTTACGTAACTCGAAACGGTTAGTGTTACAACAGTAAATATCTTTCTTCGTAATAAAGGTTCAAACAAACAAAATGAAACACAGCTCTTAAAAGGCACGATGATTACAAAATATCTACGTGTTCAAACTTCAGACACAAGTCGTCATAAAAACGAAACTCTGTTACGAAATGTATTCGTAAAACTTATTTTATTTTACGCTCACATTTTTTTGTTACAATATTCCCTAACCATGGATAGATTGCATATGAATATCGCATGACGCGACCGCGTTTTTATTTGCGATGTAAATTTTTGCATCGGATCACGGCAACCCGGTTTATACGTAAATGGAATTGACGGGACTAATCGAATTCTGCTTACGTAAATGTAACGTATACGTTACGTTCGGTAGTAAATGAATTTATTTTACATTTATCGAATCACACTGGGGAAGCTGAACAGTGACGGCATTAAATCATTGAACATCCTTTTTTATTTACAATTGGTAAGCCCTTGGCATCGTCTCACCTTTACCATACATACGAAAATTCCCCAACGCATGGCGAATTGGCTATCTTATCTCTATGATGACTCTGATGTTTCAAACTCACACTAATTCCCGACCAATAGCACGAATAATCAACATAAATCGACCATCAGGTTGACCGTTTTTGTATAGAAAATATCACAAATATTTCAATAGTGGTCCCCGAATAAAAGTCTGGATATTTCCATATCTGCCATGAAAATCACCTGCACGGGTAGCATGAGGCGTAGACAAAGCTGTTTGTCGCGCCAAACGCGAGAAACCAGCTCAGCTGTCTCTTTCATTAGCTTAGCGTTAGAACGGAACAAATGCTTTTAAAACTCGCGTCGCGCGAGTAAACAATTGATGAAGTCCAGTCATTGTGGTTGTTATGGTATTTATTTGTATAAAATATTATTACATTAAAATGGCTACATTGTAGGTCTTAATTCTAAGACGGTCGGTTGGGTAGTGAACGCAGAATCTACGCTCGGAGGTCTGGCAATATTCGTATTCTATCTAAAGATCCAAAAAACTGTCAGGTATACAGACAAGTAGATCGGCGCCTTAGGCGCCGTCGCGTCGTCATTGCATCAAGTGCAGCAGGCAGATGGCACGTTATCTATCAGCGATGTTAACTCTCCACGCCCGGAATTGAAAACAGTCCTGCAAGGTTTGTTTTCAATATGTCAAGTTAGCGTTGACATATGTATGTATGTTGTGCGGTCTTTCTTGCTGTTATTCAGAACTATTGTCACTTGTATTTTCTGCAGACATCTTCCAGTTTATATTCTTATCAGTTTCTTCTTCAATCGATATCTGCTTGTAGGAATTTCTTTAAGATAAATTTTCCTTGATATCATTATACTTAAGTAACTGCCAAATATCCGTCTTTAATAAACAGGATAGGTAGGATCGGAAAATATATAGGGAAGAAAGGTTAACTATCTAAACTCTGAATAGGTATTCAAGTTTAATACTCGTGGGTTTACGAGTAATACAAACTAACTCGTTACAATCATGTTTTATTGAGTTAAGAATTTCCATTCTGATTTATTGTTATTAATTTTATAATCGTTTTTTAATGGATGAATTATTTGTTGTTGTTATTTGAATTTTTTAAATATTTCTTATTATATATATTTTTAAATAACAAAATTTTACAATTCCGACATCTTATTTCTCACATGTATTCTATTGTATTTAGTGATATTTTTACACGACTTTTATAAGAGATATTTTAATATTTGAAATTTTTATTTTACCTCTATTTTTGACAATCTTGCTACTCTTGATTTTCTTTGATATTTTATCTATTACATATTACCTTTGTAACGTAAATATGAGATTGGTAACATAAAATAAAGTATCTTACGTAATTTATATCTGTATACCAACATTTAAACAATATTGGTTGATTTTAATTGAATATTATTTTAATTATACTGAATGAGAAGTCAATAATTATAATTTTTACATTCCTTTCACGAGTGAATAATTTATTTGTGAGGCAGTTTGTACGCTATCATAATAAAATACCAGAATGTATTTTGTTTCAATGTATAAAACACTGTAAAGTTCGGATGGATACTATTAGACACTATACTATACGTAAAGGAATGAAAGATTTTTGGTTTTGATTTATTCTGTTCTGATTAAGTTTCTAAATTAAAAAGCCAGGAATATCGTTCCTTTCATCCTTTTCTGTATTTACTTATTCGATTTGGTTTATTTTTAATATATATTTTTATCCGTGTTTTTATTATAATAGTATATGTTAAATTGCTGCGCTAAAATTATTTTATTTTAGACAGTCCTTTATAGGCTGATATCTCTCTTCTAAGTCGTAACTCCAGGAAGTGGGGATCGTGACCATCATGAGGTCAAGTCAGTGAGAACTGTAGATTAGGCTATAGGCTGATATACTTCATACATAATAATTAGAGCTAATTGAGTGCTACGTCAAAATTCCCCCTTTTTTAACAAAACCTACACATGGGGTGTCGTTTGATAAGCGAATAATGACAATAGCTACTCCTAATAAAGATTACGACTATCATTCATTACCAAACCTACTATTTAGAGCTAGGTAATTAGGTGCCTCTGTCAAGATTCCCTTTTTTTGACAAACCTTACATATAGGGTGTCGTTTGGTAAGCGAATAATGACAATTAGGTGTTCCTAATAAACTTTAAGTCTACACATCTATAACATAATCATGCTAATAAGTAATAACACCCTTCATGTTTTACCTATTCCTTTTTTTTATAGTTAAATTAAAATTATCAAATGCCTAGGTTGATCAAGATTTCCCTATATTTGACAATCCTTACATATGAGGAGTCGTTTTTGATGAGAAATAGTGATACTAGTACCTATCTAACATTTATATTTCTATAATATACCTACAAGTAATTTCAAGATGCAGTTTTTGACAAACCCTACACATGGGGTGTCGTTTCGCATGATGACGTTACTAGATTACGTTATTCCATCCAACTTATTAATATTTTATCATTAATTATTTAATTTTAATTTCAATTATATTTTCTTTTTAATCATTTTAGGCTCTAGTCCATATGCTAGGCGATTTTATTTAAAATAAATATTAAATCTTCCTTTTTTTTAACTCTACTCCTTATGGTAGATTAATCGTACTTATTTTAAGACGACATATCTATGTACCTTTTTTTCTTCTTATAAGCCTAACATTTACCTTTTATAACGTAAGTTTTTATTTTAATTTTGTTTTTGCTTTTTTTTTATATATTATTAATTCTCTATCAATGTCAATCAATCGTAGCATTTCTATAAATTTATTTTAACTACTAAGAGGTTTATCAATTTTTGCTTCACTTCCAGATTTTTATTTATGTTTTGAAGTGATTATTGATTAATTATTTATCTGTTAATAATTTCTTATAACTTAAAAATCTCTAGAAAACTTTTAAAAGTAAACCATTTATTTTTTATGTTTTTAGCCCAAAAATAAAATCCAATGTGTCTTCGGATAAAGACGAACAAAGAACATAGCAGCGAAAGTATTACTACTTATTATTTCAGGCAATGAATTATTTAAATTAAGAAAGAGTTATATTTAGGGAAATTGATATGAAATGTATTTAAAATAATTTAACACTCACTTCATATTTTTTGAAGTTATCTTTTGAAATTATAAAACTTATTATTATATTCGTTAAATTTTGTTATTTTCTGTGAAGACATAAATACTTTTTACTCTGACTTATTTTCTGTAAAAGTTTAGACCACCTGTTACACGTTTCTCTTATATAGATATAGATATAGAAATATCATACTGTACTTTAAACTTCTGTGAAGTTATGAATATTACAATATTTAGTTCAAATTGAACTAAATGCTATGAAGATGTTGATAATATATTTGTTTATTTCTTTAAACTTACTTTACTTTATTTTTATGCGAACAAACCGATTCATTTTAGTTTTATAAATTCAGTTGATTTATTAACCTAATTTTATTCCTTAAAATTGTTTATTTTTTATTATTTAAGTTACTTGTTCTATTAATTCTTATTTTTAGGTTTTATTTTTAAGATTGACAGACAAATGATATGACTACCCAAGTACCATTTGCAAGGTGGAAATAGAAACCCATAAGGTTTATAAACATAGATGAACCATCGTTCATCCTACACCTTAGTGTGAATTTATGCAATTTAAATAATTATGTTTATTTATTATAAATCAAATTAAATTTTAAAAGAAGGAACTGGGGAACATTGTGATCAAAGGAAACTTTAAACGGATAATGTGCAGTACTTACAAATGTACATATTTGCACAGCAGGATTCATTTGGCCGATGACCGACGATTTCAATGTGTCTCTTTGATGTCCGCGTGATTTTCAGCACTTTCTTCGTGGTAACTGCACAAGCCAAGGTGCGGCGTCGTCCGGTTGCATTGGTTCTTGAATTACACTGCCAGTGAGGCAGTCTCGTCCGGTCGCAGTAATGCTTGAAGTATGACACTGCCAGTGAGGCAGTCCCGTCCGGTCGCAGAACATCTTGGTGGTAAAGGTTGTGAAGTTTGTTCGGGGTCCATTGTCCAACGGCTTGAAAGCCTCCGAGCCACATCTTCATGCCGTTGTAGGTGCCGGGTACCAGTTTGTGAGTTTGGAGATTTGACTCTTGGCTCGTTCCTGGTCAGCAGTGAACTTGGCGATGAGAGAGCACGTGGTGTCGTGACAATGCCCCACGTTGGGCGCCAGTAAACAATTGATGAAGTCCAGTCATTGTGGTTGTTATGGTATTTATTTGTATAAAATATTATTACATTAAAATGGCTACATTGTAGGTCTTAATTCTAAGACGGTCGGTTGGGTAGTGAACGCAGAATCTACGCTCGGAGGTCTGGCAATATTCGTATTCTATCTAAAGATCCAAAAAACTGTCAGGTATACAGACAAGTAGATCGGCGCCTTAGGCGCCGTCGCGTCGTCATTGCATCAAGTGCAGCAGGCAGATGGCACGTTATCTATCAGCGATGTTAACTCGCGCGAGATATGTCGCCATGCTACCAGTGCTGGTATATCTAATTCTCTAATATCATCAATTAACAATAATGAAACCACCAAAAATTTTGACCTCAAATATACTTTAACCATTTTGTAGCCGTAAAAAATATCTCTATCAAAAGTGCACATCAAAACCCAATTATGGGGCACGGGAAGGTCCCCCATAAAGGGTTTACGCAAGTTTTACACCTCCACGCGTGGCTTTTTACGATCCTCGCGAAACCCACTTCCCTTATTAACTTAATGCTGACATGCAAGTAGATTTTTGGGTTTAAAACCCAGTTTACTTACAGGACGGAAATGAGCAAGTTTTATTGCCAGCGTGAAATAATAAAATAAAAAAATAAATTTTGAAGTGGGATGAGTAAGAGGTTGAAAATGAAAATATTTTATTCGAAGTAGGTAGCAGTGTACACTTTTCGAACGTCATTCTTTTATCTACCTAATACGAGGTTCCTACCACTCGGAACTCGTATACCCACCGTTTCGGGAAGTGTTTGCGGAGTGAGAAGAAACGGCGGGCCCTAAAGAAACTCCCTCCAACACATTTTTTTTTAAGTCTTATATTCTATTACATCTTGTAGGTTGTATTGGTAATAGTATTTTAATGTGGGAACTGTGGAGAGCTAGATGGATCATACAGGTTTTACTGCGTAAACACCAGCAGCTTGGATGATTTTTAGTAGAAATAGCAGAGGTTTAAATTAGGTCCTGGATCAGCTAATAAAAGATGAAGATGCACTTGAAGAGCCAACTGGAACCTTTCTGCTGCAAGTAAATTTAACAGTATTTACAGTTTACTCCAAAATAAAGTTCAAAAATCTTGTCATTAAAGAAGATGTAATAAAGACCAGTCGACTGAAAGAACTGAATACGATGTAAGGATCCACTTACGAATTTCATAATATTAACGGCGGCGACTCTTGCATTACCGTTTATTACATCCTACGGACAAATTGCGACCGCGACATAAAAGCTATTTAAGCGCCTATGTAATGTTAGGGAGATGCTAATACAGAATCTCATTGTAGTTGTTCCAGACATTAGCATTCAGCTAGGTGGCGCTTGATTTAGCGCAAGGACTTAGGTGCAATGTTCCTGGTTTGTGCTTGGACTAATACGGATGGATTTATTGCTTAGCGCTTTACGTAAACGCTGCATTAGCATACGGTGTATGGAGCCTGAAAAAACATGCCGAGAAGAACAATGAAACCATCGTTTATAAATACAAATAGGTACAACAAGATTTGTGTTTTACTAGAACGTAAAATCCGTGTAGGAAATGAAAAAACATTTACGTTCTAAAGATATCTTTAAATCTTCTACACAGCTACATAGTTTAATATTAAGAGAGCGCTGTATTTGCTTGAGACGTAAAGCAAGACGATTGTGCAAGACTCAAAAAATAAGTTTTTTTTCAATATTTTTCCTGTAGTCTATACTTGATTCTGAGTAACCCCTTCAAATTTCAAACGCACTTTTTTAACATCCTGTATATACGTGGTTGATACGGAACTGTTAGTTAGTACTAGGGTCAATTCTCATTTGCATGCTTCATTTGGAAAATAAGATCATCTAGTCACCAATTACTATTACGAGTAATTATACCTTTGTATATCGTAATTCAACGGTATGAATTTGTAAACAAAAACATAAAAAAAAAACATTTCTAATTTATTTAACGAAGTATACGCTCTGCCATAAATTTTGCGTATGCCATAAATTCACATATTATCATCCATTTATTTGTCGTTGTCACTGAACTTTGTCACATAAATAACACATTTTTGGGCTTCCTCTCATTCACAGCACAGATTTAATGGGATGTAACTGTAAAGGGGACGGTCGGTAAAAAATCGGGAACGTATTTCAATTCAATTTAAATTGAAAAGGTACTTACTTTTACATAACCTATGTATGTTTGAAACAAATCAAATGTTACACAACAAAATGTGA
Source organism: Coleophora deauratella (assembly GCA_958295455.1). Taxonomy (NCBI): domain Eukaryota; kingdom Metazoa; phylum Arthropoda; class Insecta; order Lepidoptera; family Coleophoridae; genus Coleophora; species Coleophora deauratella. The sequence continues at coordinate 11,363,172 of OY282408.1, read as the reverse complement.
CGTGCAAAAATGTGTTACGAACTATTTACACTGTGCGATTATTATCTTCGATACGAGTTGATTTTCCGTGTCTCATTAGGTAACTATCGATTCAACATTGAGTTAGATCATATGCCTATAGATATGTATCTTAAGATGAAATGCATATTACTTATAATTTATATAAATAAAATAAATTATTAATAAATTAATAATTAAATAAAAAATACTTGTATCGCAGATATTAGCATTTTTTCCCTAAATTCGTTTAGTAAGTCGCGACAATACATTATTTTAATTGTAAATATTTATTATTTATGTATTTTATTTTGGAGTGGCATTCTTTATAGTTTACAGAACTTGATGAATCATTTTGATCTCCGGTACGATGTTATAAATACCAAAAGCATATTCTTAACATTTTTTATATACTAAACTTATGGTAACACCAAGTTACTCTGATGCGTATTTAAACAAATTTATGAAGTAAGGCTGTACTTAAGAACATCAAACAAAGATTCGATGCGTAAAATATAATCCTAGTGGCTTCTTCGTAGTCGGAACGCAGCGACAATTTTAATAACAAAACGCCTCACAACACGACTAGATTATCGGCACATTTATATAAACGTAACATTTAAAATGTAATCTAAAAAAATTAAATGTTACGTATATAAATGTAACATTTAAAACAAAATCGCACGTAAATGGAAATGCATACTGTTTAAGCTCACATACACGTTTGCATTATGCATAAGGCCCGCGCACGTGCGTAGATACATTTCAATTTTAATTTCACTGGCTTATACATGATCGACGAATGAAACTAATACGTAAGCAGCGGTTATACAGGATCCCTGAATCGAAAAATGGTTTTTGCAAACCCACAATATTTTTAAAGACCTTATCCTACGACACCCTACACCATGGGATAGTCGAGAAAAAAAATCATCCCCACTTCACGTGTAGGGGAGGTACCCCGAAAAAAATCATTTTTTCAAGATTTTATTTTACCAGTTTGTCGGCGTGATTAATATGCATATTCGTGCGAAATTACAGATCTCTAGTACTAATAGTCTCTGATCTAAGCTGCGGACAGACAAACAGACAGACGGACATGGCTAAACTATAAGGGTTCCTTGTTGACTACGGAACCCTAAAAACGACAGATATAACTTATAAGGAAATTGTGGCCACTAAAGCATAACTCCATGTATCTGTTGTAGCCAGATTATGAAACGACTGGCGATATCGTTGAGGAGTTCCGAAAAAACTCTAGGTTAGGTTACTTACTGGAAGCGGAGCTTCGTTGACTCGACGGAGATCCTCGGCGATATCAAATAAAATCAAATACTCTTTATTGTCAAGCAATACAAGAACATACAATAATAAAAAGAAACAAGTAGTCACTCTGGGCGGTCTTATCGCTAAAAGCGTCAGTCATTTTATAATCTGGCCAATTCTTATGATCTGGCTACGACAGATACATGGAGTTATGCTGTAGTGGCCACAATATCCTTATAAGCTATAGCTGTCGTTTTTTTTTAATTAAAACTTTTCAGTTTGGGATAACCTTAAAGCGCAACACAGACACAGGCGATGCGAAAACGTTCCGGGAGGGGTATTTTTTGTAATGTTCGGATTACTATGAAACCCTTCACACCAAAACCGGGCGGGCGCTCTTTATTCGCTTCCCGCAGGTCCGCCTCCAGAACGCTACCGCACCGTGGCCGCCTCTGTGTGTGTTGCGCTTTAATCAGCTTTGTAGCTAAACTGAAGAAACAAAGTTCAGATATATCGTTATATCAGTACTGTCGACGTTCACGAAACTACTAAATATTATATTATCATTTTGAATTTTCCGTAGACTAGCTAAACGAAACCAACGCAGTATTTTTAATATCTGAAATAAAATAAAAAGCGCATAAAGCTAGCAGATTTTTTTGCAAAGAGTGCACGTAGTTGTAAAAAGGCCACTCCCAGAAAAAACGGTTAGATTCCACTCATGAAACTAAACAACTTTTCTAAAAAAACATACTGAAATCTTAAAAAAATTGGACTCTCCATACAAAGTGGCTGATTGAATGAATGAAACACTTTATTGCACAACGAAACAGGAAAATATAACTAATTAACACAATAATAATATATTATAAATTTAATTATAATATATATATATATCAACTTATATGAAAAGTAATTTTTTTCCAAAAAAAAAGCAGCAAGATTTCGTAGAAATAGCGGTGCAGTATAATGAGTGGAACAAGTGATCAAAATTCAAAGTTCAAAATCGACGTAGCATATCAAACCAAACGTACATTTTGGGAATCGGTCATTTTGGGATAATGGTAATTTTGTGAAACGATCCATTTCGGATGTGGGTATATTATTAACAGACATTTCGGGAATTGGTATTTATGTACCTAAACCTTTTATTGCTATATTATGTATAAGTATTATTAGTTTTTACGATTTTTATTATTATACTTTTGACATTTATGAAATATTATGAATTATAAATCTTTAATAATGTCATGCTTAAGAATATAGTAGTTTTTTTTTTTTGTCTAAACTGTAATGTTCGTATGCTGCTGTAGCACATCACAGTGTTACTTTCCGATCATGTCACCTATTTTCTTACCTGTGATGACGAATAAATGATTATTATTATTATAAAGGAGCTATCTTCCTCAGTCCTAAGTCATCATTTCGATTGTAAAATTAAAAAAATACGACGTACTAAGGGGGCTTTATATAAGTAAAAATGTATCCTCTATGTAACAGTTTCTTTGTATCTAGTTCAAATGCATTGCAATAATTTTTATTTAAAAAATCGCCAGGGAGCACCACACAGAATATGTCCCCTTCAGGGGACTTGAGGACCGAGGTGACTATATGGCACCTTCGTTGTCAACATAATAACACAGTGAAGTATAGAACGGTACATATGATTACATGATACATCCTAAAAGGGATATATCTACAAAAATTAAATGGCAATTGGAAACGTCGTAAAGGCGATAAACGAATACATTTTCCTCGGACGCTTGTTCGTTCCATAAGTTTCAACATATTCTGCTCTCAAAAACACTATAGTGCGTTTCAATTTCAGGCAGTGCCATCTGCCGGTGGTTTGGAGAAGTATTTTCTCACTACAAAATATATGCAGTTTAAAAAACTTAAAAAAACTCAACAAAATCAACTTTAATTTGTTACGATAAATGCATTTACCCTTGCTAATATTTTAATTTCATTGTAGAGGGCAAACATAATTCAATACTTGATGGACGATATATATGCTAGGTATTATTTATTTAGATATTATTATTATTATTATTATTTTCTTCTGGACTTAGTTATGGCAATATTTTACATTCATGAGAGAATAAACAGTTTTTTTTTTTAATTGCTGGGAAACAATTTTAGATTCATACTGTAAGAACCATTCTGGTTAACAGTTTTGCAATTAAAAAATTATCGACAGTTCCTTTCAAAGAGTATGTAATCTACGCTTGGCTTGTCAACTTGTGACTTTGACGTGTGTCATACCATGGAACTTATTATTCTGAATCTACGAAATGCAGCAATGCATGGTGCCCGCCTTGAAAGATTGCTCACGTTCATACACTTTCATACAACGCGCTTCATACTCGTATTCCGAGCTGCGCCAGCCCGTCTATAGCTAGACAATTTTATGGAAATTTCAAATGTGAGCTAATTAATCGATCTAGGTATTAAGAAATAGCATTTTCATATACCTATTACTAGTAATTATAATAGTACTTTTTTAGTATTGTACAATAAAGAATATATCTGTCTATACAGAATGTAACAGAAAGGTGTGATAATACTTCAAGGTTGGCTTTTACACATCAAACTGAACAACTTTTGTTCTACAACTTTGTTGAAATCGCAAAATTTTTTTTGGACTTTTCATATAAACTTGGTTCGCCAGCTGATCGATTTGTATGAAAAGTCCAAAAAAATTTTTGCGATTTCAACAAAGTTGTAGAACAAAAGTTGTTCAGTTTGATGGGTAAAAGCCAACCTTGAAGTATTGTCACACACTTCTGTTACACCCTGTATATTCCCCCTGATGCCTCAGAACGCATTGTAACGTCATTATAACGTATATGCCAAGTGACATACTGAGAAAAAAAAGCTCCTTACAGAACGCAATTTTGTAATGTGCTTGCAATTTGCTACTTACTACGTTAGTAACACACGTAATAATTGTGGCGCTTCCTTACCAATGGAACATCATACTGACGTGAAAGTATGAAACCCAATTTTCAATAATGGTATTACAGAAACGTATGTATCATACGTAGTAATTATGTTTCATCATGACAATAATGAATCAGCAGACGATTCGTACGAAATTAGGCAACATCAGTAAGTTATACCTAGTGAGCTTACTAGGTCAGCATGCCGGCATAATTACAGCTTGTGGCTACCTACGTACAATAAGTAGCCGATATCTTGCTGTTATTAAGTAAGCCGGCTGCTTATTTAAGGTGGACAGCTATATTACTTTAAGTAGGCAGCCTATAATATTTTTGTGTGAAAATAACACTTTCATTATTTTTATTTAACAAAATTAACTCAAAAATAAAATAACAACATCATAAGGATTTCACGCTTCCGCCGAGAATCGAACCCAGGTTTAATTAAATTGAAGGCTAATCTCGTAATCGATTGAGCTGCCTTACTACTTACGTAGCCGATGGCATTACGTTTGTAAACATCATACTTTCAACTAGTTTAAAGCTACATATTTTACGTTACCCATGGCATTACGTTTGTAAGCATCATACTTTTAACAAGTTTAAAGCTACGTATTATACGTAGCCCACACCATTACGTCTGTAGGCAACATACATTTGAACAAGAAGTGGTATATCTTTGGGAAGTAGTCCGGGCATTACAGTACGTATTCGGCTCCGGTGTTTAATTATACCGCATACGTACACACAAACGCTCTCAGTGTTATCAACTTAGGGTGATTTACCCTGAATTTACGGGAAAAAATTAAACAAGCGGTTAATTTTACGTTTAGTATTTTATACATTTATAAGAATACCTTTAGCGTAATGACTTACTTGAGGGATTTTTTATGGAAGGCTATCTAAGTATCTTTGGTCACATTATTTAAGGTTTATTTAGCTTAGAATAAAGTCGAGGGTTCACGGGCGACTTGTATTAAGCGACATTTTTAGAAATGTTCAGGAGACTGATTTAAAAAAAAATATTTCTTAGAAAAATAATCATTAAAACTTTACTTCTTAGTATTATATAGATTCTCGATGTTCTTAATATTTTAAATATTATTCAGAAGTTATTTTTGTGAGGTAATTTGTAAGAAATAAAATTTTAAAGTAGAGGTTACCTGTGTTTCCAAAAATGTCGCTTAATACAAGTCGCCCGTGAACCCTCGATGTTTAAAGGTAGTTTTGGCAATGTTGTCTAAGGTTATCTTTGGCCGCTTGCGCCTCGTGTTCCGCATATCTTTGAGAAGTGTCCCTCACTGAAAACGTAATTTTTTAAACAGGAGTATTCGTAAACCAAAAGTGATGGAGTGTTAAAAACTAAAACATGTTATTTATTGGTCTTCTATTATAAGTTAAAAATATACAGTGTTTAATAATATTTAAAATGAAATCAAAGTTTCGCTTCCTTTTGTACCTAAAATCGGTTAATAAAATTCAAGCAAAAATTTAAAGAGTATACTACCACTGTACTCAAAATACTGCACAATTTTTAATGGGGCAAAAGCGTTCATGTGAAAACGATTTTCTCCATTTTTTTATGCTAGAGTTAATGCGCAAGCGAAAATTTAACGTCGAAAAAATAAGTATTTAAAGTATTTTATTTTTTAAGTATTTAAAGTAGTAAGTAAACAGTGTTTTTTTTATTAAGTACAGTTAACCGTATTGGGACTTATATTTTTTTCTTTCTTCACAGATCAACGACTTTCAAACCGTTCACAATTAATAATAACCTATGCCAATCTTACCTTCTCTGTAAATAATGTGCTCTCTACTAAAAAAAAGAAAACTACTCTTAAAAATGTGATGGTGTGGTCCTATTGAAGTCGATAGTGGAGATGGGTAATGACCCGTGTTTTAACCCACTGATGTCTTATAACCCAGTAACAACCCAGTTATCACCCAGTTTTAACCCGTTAGGGTGGGTGAAAACAAACTGCTTGGTGGAGGGTAATTTTTTTCAAGTATATGTATATGGTATGTATATTATGTATAAAATATACATACGTTTATTATGTATGCGTGTATGTATGTCCTTAAACCGTCTGTAGTCCAAAAGCAATGACGTCAGTCAGTCACAAATTTTATTTTTTCCGCTTGCATCGACAACGTCAAGTGATAATGAGGGCAGTTAGATATAAAAACAAACTGATTACTGATATATCTTTTTGTTGAAACAAATAATTAAAAAGTACCTGAATGATTTTGAGTTCATCTTTTTTCTTTCTTTGTATGTAAGATTTAAGTAAACTAATTATCAACCAGTGTTGGCAATTTAGCATTCATACATTAATTTCTTTAATCATTTAATCAATCGATTGAAAATGTAATCGAGATTTAAAAATGAATCGATTAATTTAAGTTCTCTACAATCTTAACCTGATTAAAGAAGGAAAGAAAGAAGAAAGAAAAATAGTAAAACGATTAACGATTAATATATTATATTATTATATTATATTATTTAAAAGCCATACGTCATATTGATTGGATTTAGTCCGTATTTGTAAAAAGATGGGTATATAAATATATTCTGTATATTAGTAATGCTTGGTGAGGGTGACAGTGGATTTTTGCATTGTCTTAAAAGGCGAAACCTATGAATAGGTATGCGTTTCTCGAAAAGCATTGATATAGGAGTAATTTTTGAGTAGACCAGAACAAAAATAGCATCTACTTTTGAAGCCAAGATGGCGGACATGCATTTTTTTAAATCGATATGGGTATCATTTTAAAAATTTTTCGAGGTGCTGATTACGAAAATGACATCCATTTTTGAATCTAAGAAGGCGACCATGCATTTGTCAAAAAATATCGCCATGGGCGTCATTTTCGAGTTTTAGCAGGGTGCTGATTACGAAAATTATCTTTGTTTTTAAACTTAAGATGATCGATATTTTTAAAACAAGTATTGAATGAGTGGCATATTCGATATTTTTCAGGGTGCTCACAAAAGCTATACTTTTTTCCGAAATCCGAGATGTCGGATATGTATTTCTCAAAACATTTCAATATGAGTGTTGTTTTTAAGGCTTTTCAATGTCATCATCATCATCAGCCGAAAGACGTCCACTGCTGGACAAAGGCCTCGCACAAGGATTTCCACACCGACTGGTCCTGTGCTGCTCGCATCCAACGGCTTCCCGCAAATGTTCTCCGCCTACTGCCACTTAAGTTTAGCGATTCTGTGAGCTATGTCGGTTACTTTAGTTCTCCTACGTATCTCCTCATTTCTGATTTGATCACGTAGGAAAACACCAAACATATTACGCTCCATCGTCCTTTGGGTAACCTTGAGCCTTCTTATTAGGCCCATAGTAGGTAAGCGACCATGTATTGGTTCCATATGTCATCACTGGCAACACACACTGGTCAAAGACTTTAGTCTTGAGACCTTGCGATATTTTGAACGTGAAGATATTGTGGAGCTTCCCGAATCATTTTAAGTCATCTCATTCCTTTCCCACGTTTTCACCCACTAAAATAAGCGATAATGGGTTATAACTGGGTTAAAACTCAAAAAACCCGGTTTTAACTCAAATGGAACGAATGCGTTAAAACCCACTGCCCATAGCGGTAAGTCATGGTAAAAAAATAAATATCGCCATGTCTTATTTTATGAAAACTCTTAAAAAACGCCTATTGAGTCAGTAGGCGTTTTTTGTTGTTGTGTTTTATGAAAACTCTGAAAAAACGCCTATTGACTCAATAGAACACCAGTTATCAGTTTTCATAAAACACAAGACATGGCGATATTTATTTTTTACCATGACTTACCGCTATGCAATCACAAAAAAGTAAAACTTTAAAAGTTTTGTTTAAAAATATTCAAAGATAGACCACTATTTTCAAAGAACTACGAAATATGTAAAATCTAGGGTAAATAGGGTATTTCACCATTTTTTGAAAAGTATCTCAAATTGATCATTAGGTGGGAAAAAGTCAAAACTATTTTTTTTAGAATTTTTTGAAACCTACAAGTACCCCAAAAATACATTTTAAATTACCATTTCCGATGACCGCGCGAAAACGCTAGCCGCCATGATGTTTTAGGTTGTGACGTCATTTCAGCGGTAAACATGACAGTTCTACGTACAATTTAGCTACATTTAGTGAAAATTTACGAAATTAATAGTGAGTTACAATCCCTTATCGCTACCGGTGGTGTGCAGTTTAAAAATACAAATGTTAAACACTAGGCAAGTTATGGATTCAACTGCCAACAGATACAAATAAATACCTATGAAAAACACTTGGATAAAACTTGCAAGAAGAGATCCAAAGTTATTGATTAAAAATAAAATATACCTTTCAATGTAAGTATCCATAATTTATTTCCAATAAGTAAATAGGTACATACAATACTTATTAATTTCGGGGGCGACGACTTCATAAAAATAAAGGTGGGGCTAGGCCGCTAGGCGTAAAAGCCTCGCTGATAATGGCATTGTTGGTGGGGCTTGGGCATCCCCAGGCCCTATGGACTCGGCGCCTATGCCTATTATACAAAACTAAATAGTTATTTGTCTTACTTTACTGTGGTTTTGTAATCTCATACAATGTTTATAGGTTATGTTAGGTACATAAATGAATTTGTTAAATTGTTTACACATACCTACCTTTTTTTACATTGCAGATAGAAACCGGCATGGAAAATTATATGCAATACCTACAAGACAATGGGTACAAAAAATGCAAGTAAATCAGGCTGCATATTGTCCAGATTTGATTGCACAGAACAAGGACATCTTGAAACCAAGATTTACCGAGCTCAGAAGATATTTCTTGTCATGACAGAAAGTCTGAACAGCTATCCTAGCAGTTCAGTCCCAAGATCATTAAGCAGGCCACCATATAGAAGTGAATTTATAAAAGTGTGAATAATATAATGTGTACATAGGTAGTTGTATATTTGTGAATTAATATGTAGATAAGTGTCTTGAGTGGAATACATATATTGGTTTACCTGTAAAGAAATTATTTTGTAATTAAATTTTTATTTCTTCTTTCAATGGTCATATTGTTCCTGAGGCAATAGGAGACAATGAGATTCATAACCCTTTCAGTTGTGTGTAGGCTACAAAACTTTAAGTAAGTAGCTATACAATTTTATAAGTCACATCCTAAAAGAGGCTTTGAAAATAATTTGTACTGAGCTATTTGACTGACTCGATTTCGTGACTGACTCGGTGGCTAAGTGGTTAGCGATCCTGACCTCTGATCCGAGAGTCGTGGGTTCGATCCCCACACAGGGCCAACTTTTCTGTGATGAGCAGAATTGTTTGCTCTGAGTCTGGGCGTATTATATCTATATATGTATGTATTTAGAAAGTATATGTGTATGTATATCAGTCTCTGGTTCCCAAGATGACCTGGGGCCAGATGACCGTGTGTGATTTGTCCCAGATATTATCATTATTTAAAAATATGAAGGTGTGGTGGTTTTCGAGGTACATATTTATATATACCCAGAAATTATGAGATTCCTCGAAAACCATCATACTCATATAGTGCTGTTTAGTAGAATAGCCTAGTACAAATTATACCTATATAGGTATGCATCTGTTTCATTACTACTGTTACCGCCTGTAGTTAAAGCAGCTGATAAATTTTGGAGTGATAGGATAAGAATTGTAAGATTTTTATTTTAGTTTCACTAGCTAATTTGTTAACTTTCCTAAAACCCTAAAATAATGCAACTTGACAAAGCAATGGTATAATTAATTAAACAACTAATTGGCATATATCAGGTAGTGGGAAAGTAGGATAGTCTTATCACAAAAAACTCAAATTATGTAATACACAAGTTTATATAAGGTGCTACTTTATTAGTGCCCGATATTTTAGTCAGTGCTTCTACTTCTGATTCTGATCAACTTTCCCCCAGGGACCCATAGTCAAATCGTAAAAAAAATCTCTATATACAAATCGATCAGTCGAGCGGCCAAATTAGTATGAAGAGTCCAAAAATTTTTTTGGGATTTGACTATGGGTTCCTTAGGGAAAGTTGATCAGAATCAGGAGTAGAAGCACTGACTAAAATATCGGGCACTAATAAAGTAGCACCTTATATAAAAACAAACTCTGGGAAAAGCATAGATTACCCACTATAAGTAGGTACTATTTGTTTAGTTTAAAAAATCCTAATGTGTTTTACTTACTCTTAGAAATAAGAAAGAAAAATGCAACAGTACCAGACAGATTTTTTATTTAATACAAATGCATATTTCTCTTTCTTCAGGTTTTTGTCTCATAGTCAACAAATAAATAATTTCCTCTATAGTAAAGTAGCTATCAAAGGTCACTGAAGTTATGCAGCCCTATGCATTGCCACCTTGGAACGATGCAGCCTGTGGGTGGTTATCTTCCTATCTATATGCATGTTTAGCATTGAATATCTGTAACATCACAAAAAAATAATAAGAACAATCAACATTTAATGTTTAATATGGAAGAGGAATAAATAACCCTTAAAAATACTTTATGCGTAACACTTCATGCATACGCAGCATAGAGATTCCTCTAACTTGGTGGACAGGCGACCTGATGAAGGTTACAGGAAGCCGCTGGATATAAGCAACCTAGGACTGCTCAGTGTGGAAATCCTTGGGGGAGGCCTTTGTCCGGCAGACTTCTTTCGGCTGATGGTGATGATGATTAGGCATAACAATTTATTTACCTGTTGAATGATACAGTTGCATCTCGGCCAGCTGCTTTATTTGGTCATTTTGCATTCCAAAAGGATTTCAAAGTAGCCTCTATTTTGAAGCAGCAGGCTGAGCAGGCATCTTATATGTATAGGTAAGAAATGTTTGTTCCCTGAAATGATTTAGCAAAGTATTAACAAGTATCCTTGTGTATTTGTTAAAGTATACCTAAAAAGTAATCTACTTTTCCCAATGACTTTCGAGGCTGATCATCATCGTTGCAACAGCAAGCCAACATTATTATCCTGCACCATCAACAGACACTGTACTGTATCTGTATAGGTTTTTGTTTGATGTTTGATATCACTGTTTTATTATCGTCATATTCAAATAACACCTAAACGCAAAAGCACAGAAATAATACGTTTTTATTTTAATGCTTTGACGTTTGTTGCAGCATTGTAAATACACACATATGTATAAAAGTATGGTACCTATCGCCAGACACGGTCGTTTCATTTCGCGCGCGTATCGAATTTATTTTTGTAACGAATTTTGCACAGTTTTTTCCAGATTTTAATCTAAAACTAAAAATGCGATAAAAATTAAGTTGCAAATAGGTACTTACATGCATATTCGGCAGTCGGGATTAGAAACAAAAACTTTGCCACTTAAATGTAGGTATTTATTCTCGGCAGATTCGTACTTTCTACTTTCACAAAACCGCCTTCCGTCATGAAATTTCAAGTTAATTTACTGGACACAGGTTATCTTTTCATATTTTTGAAATTAGGCGAAAAAACTAAAATTTAGCCACATATTGCGAACAAAATGTCACTGTTTACAGCTATCGTGACGTCACATCGACAACCAGCATGGCGGCTGGCGTTTCAGATATTTGAATAACAGATTAAAAAACTTGATTTTTGTAAATCAAAAATAAAATGTTTTTTCTCATTTTATTATATAGAAATCATCTTTATTCGATTACTTATTACAAATACCACAGTAAATAAGTCGTTCTGGATTTTTTCTTGAATAGAGTGAAATACCCTATTGAGACGAGGCCACGGGGTGAAATGAAAATCAGACCGGGCAACACTGTTTTAGTGGCCGGCATTGTTGTTCCGCGCGCCCGCGCCGCCGCCGCGTGCGTTCACAGAGAACCTTACTACAAAAAGAAAGCCTGGAAAATGGAAGAATGGAAGAGTTTTTAACTAACTGTGAAAATGTAAGGCTCAGATTGAAAGAAGTTATTTGTTTGTGGTACGTAAAATAAATATTAGTAGCTAAATTCATGATGCGACGTCGCATTGCAAAACGCGCGAATTCACTTCCTGTTCTTACTTTGTTTTTAATTAAATACAAAGGATATTGCCTTTTTCAGAAAACAACATTGAGCTCTTGCTTTTACTGGAGACTGAGGATTTTCAAGAATTAGTATCCAAAATTGGGGACTGGGTGAAAATCCAATAATACATTAAAAACAACTACAAGATAGTATTAAAAATTCGGTAAGTTAGCTTCTTTATTTCATTTACTTATAATAGCTTCTTCCTTACATGATTTAAGTGTGTTAAGATCTATAATATGAGCTCATTCATTCATACTGAAGCACTTACTAAACGATGATGTAAAGGCGGTCGATCTTTATTTCTTAGGTTTCCCTTATATAATGTATTTTGGATAAATTTCAGCTCCTGGATCCTGATTTCCTTGCTTCAAAAACAGATAAGAACAATGTAGAAGCTTTGCCATCATTACCCATAGCGGGATCTGACATTATACAGGAAAGGAGACAGAATCTATGTCATCTTTACCCGTAGCTGGAACCGACAACAAAGATAGTGTGAGTACATAATAATATGTATGTTTTTAAGGTTTCAAAGTCAACAAGGAACCCTTTGTCATGCATGTGTAGTTGGATTTTTAAAAGTTCAAGGTTTTCATACAAAATGTTTATAACTGCAAAAATAATTTTGTTTTTTAAAATATACATTTAATTTTTTGAATTTGAATTTGAACTATGGAACCCAACTTTGAACACGCACGCACTTGGCCACTTTTAATTGACTTGTTATTTTCTGTTTCAGGTATACAGAATACTAAACGTAATCAGTTTATATTAAATGATGTATTTCACAAAAATATACAGTTAACTCCGTTATCATCTGGGACGCAAAAAATGATAGCAACGTCTGAAGTATTCAGTGTTAGGTTAAATTTCCAATCTGAAGATATTTGTGATGATTATTGTAACTCAGCATCATGGTATAAAATAATTATTGACAATTTTATAAGATATTTCGGAATCGACATATTTGTTGTTTGCGGAAATAATATATATCTATTATTAATGACATTGTAATATAATAAATAACATTAATTTGATTAAATATAATGTTACATATTTCAGTCTGTTACATGCATTTTTTTTAATAAATGTGATTCAATTTTCTATAATGTATGATTATTAATTTTTCATCCTTATCTGTTAATACAAAAAACACATGTTTATTATTTGCTGTTTATTTACAGGTGATGTAATTCTTACAATACTGGCATGGGACCGCTAAAGCATTGAGTTTACTACGTATGTATTGTTGCTTCACAGGTTCTATACTGGGCTAAGCGTCGCGCCGTAGGGCTTTGAGTCTCCTACTTATGTACTGATGATGGATGCGTAGAATACTAGCACGGGGTCCGTAAAGCATTGTATAGCTACGTATGAATTGATGCTGCAGGTTCTGTAAACACATTTTACCCTGTATGATTCCGCAACGATCTTATTAATTAATTGCGAGATAAGGTTAAATCCGTAATTAATAGATAAAATCATTGCGGAATCATACAGGGTAAAATGTGTTTACAGAGCCTGCAGCATCAATTCATACGTAGGCTACACAATGCTTTACGGATGCCGTGCCAGTGTTGTACGCATTCATCATCAGTACATAAGTAGGAGACTCCATGCCTTACGTAGCCTAGCCCAGTATAGAATCAGTGCAGCATCATTTCATACGTAGGCTACACAATGCTTTACGGATCCCGTGGCATTACTGTACGCATACATCACCAGTGCATAAGTAGGACACTCCATGCCTTACGGAGCTTAGTACAGTATAGAACCTGTGCAACAACATTTCATACGTAGACTGCACAATGCTTTACGGATCCCGTGCCAGTATTCTACGCATCCATCATTAGTACATAAGTAGGAGACTCCAAGCTTTAAGGAGCCTAGTCCAGTATAGAACCTGTGAACCAACATTTCATACGTAGGCTACACAATGTTCTACAGAGCTTAGCCCAGTATAGAACCTGTGCAACAACCTTTCATACGTAGGCACCACAATGCTTTACGGATCCCTTACCAGTATTGTACGCATCCATCACCAGTACATGAGTAGGAAATTCCATGCCTTGCGGAGCCTACGCCTGTATAGATATTCCTATGTACGTAGTAAACACCATTCTACCAGCTACTTACATATGTAGCAAAACAACACAGCAGTAATTTACGTATGCCGGTTGATGACAAACTTCATGGCACCGCCTACTTAATACTAGCTACGTATGCGACACGGTTCCGGCTACAACTGTCATGCTGTACTGTTTTGCTATGTAAATTACGTAGCCCGAATACGTATTTTTTTCTCAGTGTGCTCGACGCAAAATTGTAAAGGTCACCATACAACCGTTGTATGGTGACCTATGGTCCTATGGGACCCTAGCTACAGTCCTCGGACTGTACCATGGATCTCGATCCATGGCGGGCCAACTGACGTTGAACGATTGGCATGGATGGAGCCGTCGTCGGATTGGTGATCGAAGCGTCTGCAGTATGATGGACAACTAGTCTAGTGTTGATTCGGTTTCGTAAGAGGTGAATGCACGAAGATGCATGATTGCGATACTTTATAGGGTTCCGTAGCCAAATGGCAAAAAACGGAACCCTTATGGATTCGTCATGTCTGTCTGTCTGTCTGTCCGTCCGTATGTAACAGCCACTTTTTTCCGAAACTATAGGAACTATACTGTTGAAACTTAGTAATTAGATGTATTCTGTGAACCGCATTAAGATTTTCACACAAAAATAGAAAAAAAAACAATAAATTTTGGGGGTTCCCTATGCTTAGAACTGAAACTCAAAAATTTTTTTTTTCATCAAACCCATACGTGTGGGGTATCTATGGATAGGTCTTCAAAAATGGTACTGAGGTTTCTAATATATTTTTTTTATAAACTGAATAGTTTGCGCGAGAGACACTTCCAAAGTGGTAAAATGTGTGCCCCCCCCCCTGTAACTTCTAAAATAAGAGAATGATAAAACTAAAAAATATATATGATGTACATTACCATGCAAACTTCCACCGAAAATTGGTTTGAACGAGATCTAGTAAGTAGTTTTTTTTTAATACGTCATAAATCGTAAACCGCAAATTACCTTTCATTCAATCAACTCAAATATAAAAAATATAGAGTTCAAGACATGTGTGATTATTAATTAATACGGAACCCTCGGTGCGCGAGTCCGACTCACACTTGGCCGGTTTTATTTATATTTGAGTTTAATTACCTTAATTTGCGGTTTACGATTTATGACGTATTAAAAAAAACTACTTACTAGATCTCGTTCAAATCAATTTTCGGTGGAAGTTTGCATGGTAATGTACATCATATATTTTTTCTAGTTTTATCATTCTCTTATTTTAGAAGTTACAGGGGGGGGGGGACGCACATTTTACCACTTTGGAAGTGTCTCTCGCGCAAACTATTCGGTTTAGAAAAAAATGATATTAGAAACATCAATATCATTTTTGAAGACCTATCCATAGATACACCACACGTATAGATTTGATGAAAAAAAATTTTTGAGTTTCAGTTCTAAGTATGGAATGGGGACCCCCAATTTTTTTTTTTTCTATTTCTGTGTGAAAATCTTAATGCGGTTCACAATATACATCTACTTACCAAGTTTCAACAGTATAGTTCTTATAGTTTCGAGAAAAAGTGGCTGTGACATACGGACGGACGGACAGACAGACAGACATGACGAATCCATAAGGGTTCCGTTTTTTACCATTTGGCTACGGAACTCTAAAAACTGACCTTGTTAACGAAAACAAAAAAATATTTTGGCAAAAAAACATTTGCTCTGTATCAGCGGCCGTCTGACGGTGTAATTAAGCGCCGTTCACAGTTTGTTAGTTTCTTTGAGCGAAACGGAAAATCTTTAGTTGAAATTGCGAGGTCGAGGGGCGTTGTTGAGGCGAAGAAAAATTACCAAGTTTTAACAGCTATAGACTTACATATTCTTTTGTTTATTACTTTAAATACTGTTTATTGTTAATTAAAATTGTGTTTAGATATAATTAATGTGGGCGGGGCACAAGGGCATGAAAGTTCTCGAATGATGACCGCGTACCAAAAACCGTAGCGTAATCGAGCCTCCCAATTGCTGCCGTACTTACGATAAGAGCAGTAAGTATATTTATAAAAGCAGTAACTTAATCCATTTTGTCATTTAATAATGTAACAACTAATAAATAATACAGATAAATGATCTCTCTCTTATCGTGTGGCACAATTTAAGCGTCCTATCCACAAAGTATAGGCGGCGGTTGCCTGGTGTTGCACTTATCATCACCCTTGGTCACGTGTATGGCATTTAAGATTTACACCTACAGACGTGTGCAACGCGACCATCATACACAACTAGAAATCAGATAAATGATAACGCAGTATTTAAATACTATCTATTAGTTTTAATGTTTTCGTACGGTATAATAGGTACATTCCCTTTTTAAACAATGAACTTTTCAGTTCTTTGTTCTTGGGAATCTGTTCGTGAATGTTTTTCATTAGAGCAGACTAATAATGTAATATATTATTTCTTGCAAAGAAAAATAAAATTTTGCTTTGTTAAAGTTATTCCTGTAAACAAAGTAAAAACAATTAATATATCATCGAATTAATGAAGAACAACGTTGAACCCTCGTGTATACTTTTGTCGACATAACAATAAGCATTTAATAAAATTTTTAGGTTTATGTGCTACGATTGATAAGTTTATCTGTGTTCTGATGATATGCGATACGTCAGTTCTATTAAGTACTATTCAATGCTTTAAAGCGCGCATTTTGTTAACATTTAAACTGGTTCAAAATACGATTATTACAATACAACGCGCGTATACGCTTGCCGTCAGAACCTACTCATATTAATTTATATGGACATTATACAGTCCCTAGATCCGTCCCATTTATTGAAATGGAACGCGAATATCTACATATTCTGAAAGCGGGGCGACACACAATAGTGTCAGGTATCGAGTAGCCGACACCTTGTTACCGGGAGAAGGCCTTCCTTTTGAAGGCACATCCACCCTTACTGGACCCAGTTATAGTTTCAATTCCGATTTCAAAGTAGCTAAACAGATAAGCAGGTAGGTACGGTTCATGGAAATTTTGGGTAGAACCCTTTGAAGTTTTTGCAAAGAAGTAGGAAAAGACTTATGTTAGTTTGGTCTTGTTATCGTAAGTGGAAGTCAATATATTGTACATGTTCACAGTTAACGGAGGAACTATATTCTTTTGAAATATCACAGCTTATGGTGCCAAACGATAAATAAATACGATAAAGAATTTGGTTGTTATCTTCTATTTCATACTGATCATGAAACTGTATGTGTTATTTATTTACTTAGCGGAATTTCACGACTCTAAAGAGCGTCTTGTATTCCAAAACAAGCGGCTTTCTGGGGAGAATTGAGATTCTTTATATAATATTTAGTTTTTTTCATTATTTGAGGAGGATGTTGAAGATCGTGCAAAGTGGAGTAGATTAAGTCGGTAAGCGGACCCGTAGTACTATTATATAATAGTACGTACATACTATTATCTAACCTGTACCCTGGCTCCAGCCGGGATAACGCTAGGTAACAGATTAGATAATACTCTAGGTAGAAGAAGAAGTTTATTTAATTAATCATCATATCAGCGGAAAGTCGCCCACAGCTGAACAAAGGCTTTCCCCAAGGATTCCCACAACTACCGGACTTGCGTTGCTCGCATTCACCGGTTTCCCGGCGACCCTCTCCAAGTCATCGAACTACCCATCTGCCCTAATAAAACCCTATATATATGACAATACCACTATGCAAACTGCATAATATAGATTCCTCGTTTGCATGACAAGGGACACATTTTATGTAGGTACGTATTGCAAGTATAGGACGATCGATGCAAACCAATATCTATTCTAATCCCGATGGCTACGGAACTTGAATCATGGCCACAAAACACGAGAGCATATCCTTATTAGATCACGTAGCTTCTTAGATAGCTGTAAAGGCTGTAATAGGTATTGCGACGTAAGTACTCATACTAACCTGTTATTTTTGAAAACTCTAATATATCCTTTTATTTGACCCTGTCATCCTTTACCCATTAATAGGACACGATCAACTTTATAAAAAAATAAGTACCTACTTTTTGTTTCTTTTATTACATTTAACCTTGTCGTGTGGGCTCTTTTGGATCATCTAGTCTAATTCAAAGAAATATTTATAACCAGAATATGTTAAATTGAAGGCAAGCTAGCTTTATAATCTTATACTGTTGGGTATCTCTTTGTAGTCAGTTTGCGCAGGCAGTACAATATGTACGAGTCCCATATCCCGCAACAGTGAAACCGAAGACGAGCAACCTTTACTTGTATGATCTTACTGTCAGACATATCTCAGTAACAACTATATTTCTGACCTACATCTTACATCAAAGGAGGACTCAAAAAGGTACAATACAAGATGGATTAAATCAAGCCAACTTGAATATACGTGGTCGAATAACCCGTAATAGAATATAAGAATTCATTGATGGGACAAAAATTACGTTCCAATTTCAGTATTCAACAGAACGGAAAGAATTACGTATAACTTAGGCCTTCTACGAAAAACCCAAGAACGACTTACATGGAATATCTAAGGTGTTAGGTAATAGACAAGAAGAAAGGAAAAACTTTTTTAAAGAAAATGTGAAAAAAAACCACAGCGCCGCGCCGATTTGAAATTTTCATGTGTCGATTAAAATTGTATGAAACAAGAAATTACTTTAAACCAATATTTTTTTATCTGTGATCTGTCAACTGAACGAAACTCACTTTCAGTTTTGTTTTATATGTTTGCTTATACAATTAATAAGGGAAGTAATTAAATGGTTTGCCGTTATCATTTGGTTAGCAACCAAAATCTGCTGTTTAATCTTTGGACAGCAAACAAATATTTGGATTGCAATAAATAAAAATCTGGCTACAATCCTTGGTCTGAAAAAAATCTAAATGTGGTCAAAAATTTAGCAGCGTGTAACTTCCAATGGGGGTTCTTATTAAGGCCAGGAGGGCTCAGATGATTTCTTGTTTCTAGGTCAAACAGTGTAGAAATAAAAAAAGCGGCCAAGTGCGAGTCGGACTCGCCCATGAAGGGTTCCGTAGCAGCAAGTAACATAATATAAAAGTTCTTGTAGTTCGTTGTGTTTATTAAATTAAATGTTTTTTTTATATTTGAGTTGATTGAAAGAAAGGTAAATTGTGGTTTACGATTTATGACGTATTAAAAAAACTACTTACTAGATCTCGTTCAAACCAATTTTCGGTGGAAGTTTGCATGGTAATGTACATCATATATTTTTTTTTGTTTTATCATTCTCTTATTTTAGAAGTTACAGGGGGGGGACACACATTTTACCACTTTGGAAGTGTCTCTATCGCAAACTATTCAGTTTAGAAAAAATGATATTAGAAACCTCAATATCATTTTTCAAGACCTATCCATAGATACCCGATACACATATGGTTTTGATGAAAAATTTTTTTTAAGTTTCAGGTCTAAGTATGTGGAACCCCCAAAATTTATTGTTTTTTTTTTCTATTTTTGTGTGGAAATCTTAATGCGGTTCACAGAATACATCTAATTACCAAGTTTTAACAGTATAGTTCTTATAGATTCGGAAAAAAGTGGCTGTGACATACGGACGGACAGACAGACAGACATGACGAATCCATAAGGGTTCCGTTTTTTGCCATTTCGCTACGGAACCCTAATTAATATAAATAATGCAATTGCAATAAAATGCAATTCCAAAAATATGAAAAAAATATATATAAACTGACAGAATTCTTCACTTTTAACCGTTAGTCAGACATCGCTTTAGCATTTGACATTGAGTGTATGATGTGTCAATTAATGTTAAAGATAACAAAATGAGACGCGTTAAGACATACTTAAAATTTAGTTATTTTTATAGTGGACGGCCCCGGCCTAAATACTTTATTTATGTGCACTGCGATAAACAAATTAAAATTTTACTTTTATTACAGAACGGAATTTGTTAATTGACACAAATTATTCACGAAATTCTATTTGCATAGCTGTGCTCTATTTACAATTTTAATTTTGCAGTATTTGACCTAGAAACACATGAACATAACACTTCAGGCCGTATCCGTTGGAGGTATAACAACCTCCTTTAAGTAGTTCCATGCCGATAAGACAAAAACGTATCATTATTAAACCCAAAGGACCGTTTACCTGGACTCCTTTTCTCCGAGTTGAATCGATTTCAATAACTGACAACCTTCTTGGCGTGACTTTAACATAAACTCTTAATTTCGATCCATACACTTAGTCCAAGGGTAAAGTGGCTGCAATAAAACTAGGCATCCTTTTTAACGTGAGACGGTATTTCACACCTTCGTTTCGGTTCGCTTCCATTTCCACTAGGAAGCTTTGGATGCTATCTAACAACGCGCCAGGAGATTAATAGGTTTCAATGAGTTAATCTTAAATAAGCTCCAAAGCCTCGCTGTTAAGTCGCCTCTCTTTCGGTTTTCTATCGAATTCATGTCGGAGAGTGTGCTTAAGAACTACACGAAATCATTTCGACAGCTCCATTCCACCTTCGGGCAACTAGACGTAGGGAGGGTTTACATCCCTTCTCTCGAAGCGCTATGGGTACCTCATTCATTATTCTGACTGTGAAGAAGAAAGAGGAACTTGCCTGCGTCTGATTCCCAATTCTCACAGTCTGGGGATCTTTAAAACGAGAACGAACAGGCATTATTTGAGCTTGCGTGTACCATCCTAGACTACATAGTCACTTCCTATCAGGTGAGATGTAGTTAACGGACTCAAATGATTAGTTTAAAAAGTATATATTCACTACAACTAAAGAGTTTGTAAATGTCGGGGCTCTGTCGTTGACTCTGTTTTGTCGGAGCTCCTCGACGATATGGTCATTCATTTCATGATCTCGCCACGATATAAACACATATAGTATCACTTATAAACGTTATGAAAGAGAGAACAATAGTTTTTGCTACAAAGCGACAAATATCTTCTTCATGGTCCTGTCACCAGACCCAATAGCACGCCCAATCCGACACCGAAACGACTTTTTCTTCTGCACGAATTGACTTTCTATTTTATTGTGTTGGCGCTAACGCGACGTTGATGGCGGCACTTATTGCTCTTGCGACTTTTTACTCGTGGTCGGACGACGTCGGAATTGGCCAGTAGTGCTGTGAATCTATCGATAGTATCGTGTCGTTTCGTACTGCCATGCCAATAACAAGGAATTTGGGGTCAGGGGCGCTGCTGTAATTATCGAGGGCAGTGTCAATAATCGGTTTACCGCTTACTTTCATCGTCCTTGCTACGACTGATCGCTCAGTCAAGAGTACAAAAAATTTGAAGAGTCACAGAGTGGTAGGCTCTAGATATTACTTTTTATAAAAAACAATATGCACATTTAATTTCAATCACCTAATAAATGTGAGGCAACAAATAAGAAACTCAGACCTCTCATTTAATTTGGCCAACACAGTATGTATTAGTAGACTGCCATTTTCAGTTTGTAAATTAAAATGAAATTCAAGGCCAACTATCGACAAATAAAGCTATCGATAGCAACCAAACACTAGTGGCCACAATGAAATTGAACGTCGAACGGTGTTGTGGCATGACTTGGCGCCAATACCTTACCCGATTGTGGCAGGGACGGTACAACCACCCTGGCGAATTCCCACTCGTATACGTACCTGGAATGAGGAGAATGTCACATAAGAAAAGGCAGGCAAACGATAAAATGTTAAATTAAAACGTGTAAAATACACTTGAGCGTTTTGAAGTATTTCTGTGAATTGCTAACATTGGGGACCTTATACTCTATGATATGGCTCTAAAGTATTTTCATTAATATGAGAACCATAGGAGTGAATAGAGACTCTCCATATATCATTTGCTCTCACTAGGAATCTAGTGTTGAATAAGTGGTTTATACATATATACAGTTGACTTTTTATAATAATAAGTAAATGGTAGATGCTATTTCCGGAAGGAACCCAAACAATCAGGGCAAAAATCCTTTTGACTTACAATACAAAATCTGCAATCCTACTGATTAATTCTTCACAATTATTGTACATAGTATAGGAAGTATTAAAGGAAAAACTGCTCTGATTGGGAAAATTTATTCAATGTTATAAGTAGCAGCTACCGTATGCCAATTGTCAAAGCATAAAAATGCATCCTGCATTAGATTCAACATACGCGCTAATCGCTGTTAGGCCCAAGTATAAAAGTCCTAGAGCGACTATAGAGCTCATATTACCAAAAGCGCTGAATTCCCAATCATAGCTACTATCACCAAGTATACGTTACAAGAGTGATTATAGTATAGAACAGAAGTACTATCATCACCGAACGCACTACATCTTCAGTAATCACTAACATCCTCCCTCATGTATCATCATACTTTACAAGAGTAATTAGGTTATGGTTACTATCATCACCAAACACGCTTAATTTTCAGTCATCGATCGCTAATATCCCCAAGTAATAAGGTCCAGGAGTTTGCTGTCACCATACCAGGACAAGGTACTCATTGGGCCCCTGATCCCGTGCGTCAACATCAATTGCAGTGGACGACGGTGCATGGCGGTTCGTTACATTCAATTGAATCAAATCTGTTATTGAAAATGAACTGAATATATACAGCTCAGGCTGATAAGACTAGACCTGGATTCCGTAATGCCGGCCGTAATCGCAAGCAAAAATTGAAAAATTTATATTTCAGCTCAATTTTAACTCTCCCTAGTGCAGGAATAATGAATGGAAAACTCGAAGAAGACGCCCTGAGTTTATAATAAAAAGGACAAAGTCAAACCCAAAATGTTTTTATTATTATTAATTATTAAGGAGACTTGCACGCTCTTATCAATTTACGATTGCCATGGACATCACAGAATAGCACCCGTGATCAAGTTTTAGAAGGCATGAAAAACTTCCTTTCTTCCTTCCTTTATAAGTATTAATCAATGTATTCCTAGAAATAAAATAAGACATACATTTTTTAATGTCGTGTCGCTGTTAACTGGTTACTCTTATCTGGGCTGGTTTACTTGTCAGCTACTATATGTAAATGCGAAACAAAAATTAACTACATTATTTTTCCTGTTCATAATATTATTTATGATTCCGATGTACCGCTTACACATAATTACATATTTACGATGCGATGATGCACACAGTAACATGTAATTAATATAAAACAAATGAAATGAAATAAAATGAAATGAAAATATTTTATTCGAAGTAGGTAGCAGTGTACACTTTTCGAACGTCATTCTTTTATCTACCTAATACGAGGTTCCTACCACTCTGAGCTCGTATACCCACTGTTTCGGAAAGTGTTTGCGGAGTGAGAAGAAACGACGGGCC
Organism: Coleophora deauratella; assembly: GCA_958295455.1. Taxonomy (NCBI): domain Eukaryota; kingdom Metazoa; phylum Arthropoda; class Insecta; order Lepidoptera; family Coleophoridae; genus Coleophora; species Coleophora deauratella. The sequence goes on along the minus strand of OY282408.1, from coordinate 11,339,503 downwards.
CTAAAGAAACTGCCTCCAACACTTTTTTTTTACTTGTATATGTAATATACATACAATTATTACATGATTTAGTGACTGAAAATAAGGAAAAGTAAAGTAAAAAAACACAAAATCTCGCGTACAAAGTAATCACAGAATACTCGTTGATTTAATTAAATATATATGTTTTCAAATAAATTTTATTACTTTAGTCATTATAATAAACATCAAATCTTATTCCAAGTGTTACGATCAAAGCAAATGGAACAGAGTGGAACAAACCAACTACTTAATCTACAGCTCCAGTGTGTATCCATTTGTGGCAGATTTCTACTATTCTGCCACAAATGGTCACACTGTACAGCTCTTTCTTGATAGCGGCATATATAATTGCAATGTCGATACAATATAGTTGTTTGCTGCATACGAATTGCACCTCCGAGTGTTCTATCAACCAAACAAAAAATCATTAAAATGTAGTGAGCACAGTTTGAAGCAATTTTCCTACAACTGGCAAAGATGCCAAATTGGCACACTATACCTTACACGCTCCGCACTGAGCAATCCTGCTAACAGGGCCATCATTTGCACAGATGCAGAATATCTTTGTCGCAAATTGTCATAGTGTCACTTAGCATTATTTCTGCATTTTTAAATAAACCTTAAAATGAGACAAAACTAATGTGAAGTCAAAACAGATGTAAGTATCAAAAGCAGGACTCGAAATTATCAAGATAATTGTTTTCTTTGATAACTATCAGTTCTTTTATTCATAAATTGATCTTTTTATTTTTTTTACTTACAAATGATAATTTATTACATTACTTATAAAAGTGATAAAACTGAACATAAATAGAAATCGTAATAAATATCAGGTATTGCTTTTAAAATGCCATTCAGCGCATTTGTATATGCGCGGAAGCGGCAAATCGCAATCGGGTACACAAAAAACAGTATAATTTTGTTAGAATTTAATTAATTGTATTGTTTTATGATTTTCATTATTATCAAGATAATTATCATTGAAAATTATTTTTATTGATAATTATCACTTCTAAACCAGATCAAAATGTAACAAAATATCAACTTCTGAGCTTATGATTGTGTAAATCATAGTTAACGATCACCTTGCCTTTCATCATATTATTGAGCCGTTACTTTTATACATTGGATTATTTTGTAAAATAAAAGTCGCATTTTACGAATAGACATTACGCGAATGGGACAACCTGAACGCAAATCTGAACGCATCAATTGCGCTCACACAGTATAGGTACATGGTACACCATGAAGCGATAAGAACGCAACAACTTCCGGGCTTGCGGCCAGGCGAGAGTGCCAATCTCGTTATGAAATCATGGGTTAGCAACACACGTTACGGTATGAAGTTTATTAATTAATAACAGTTAATCAATTATTAAAACCAGACCATATATCGACTCACAGAAACAAAATTAATGATAAATTAAATTCTACAGAATTAATGAATATACATATACAGGTGTTTTATTAGAGGTATGTAATAAAAAATACCAAGGTTACATTTGAGTTGTTAGTTCGTTTTTGTAGATACATATTTGGTATTACAATAAAGAATATTTGATGTGATTTAAACGTGAAAAAAGATACAATCACAAAAAAGGAAACTCAACTTTTTTGGGACATCAAGTATACCTCTGCAGGGACTAAGGCTAATTAAGAGTACATAATATGTATTTAGAGCTAAAACTACCAAGAACTAACATTGCATAAACTCTCATTACTTAGACTCTAAGCTTGTATATTTATACAGGTGACTACAGGACAAAAAATGTCCGGCAATATTTTAACTGTGGCCTTTACTAAATAAACTGAACAACTTTTCCCAGCAAATATACATAGGTACTAAAAAAAGCAAATAAAATTTGGACTCTTCATACAAATCCGTCAGCTGGTTTATAAACTTTGTATGAGAAGTCCAATTTTTTGCTTTTTGACCATTAGTTTCTTGGGGAATGTTGTTCAGTTTGATGAGTAGAAGCCACGATTAAAATATTGCCGGTTTTTTTTGTCACCCTGTACATTTGGCCTTACCAGACTAAGACGAATGTATTTAACACGGAATGGTAGGTAAAAAAGTACCGTCAGTAACAAAAAGACAAATTGCTCTTAGGAATAGAAGTGTAGCTGTCATAAAAATGGCTAGTCATTTACGATAGTTTTTAGGCAACACTCACGTGATGTCTAACGAGCGCAGACTTATTAGGGGTGTCACTGACTCGGTGGCTCAGTGTTTAGCGCTTCTGACTACTGATCCGAGAGTCGTGGGTTCGATCGATCCCCACTATTCAAACCCAGGGCAAACATTTCTGTGATGAGAAGATTTGTTTGCTCTGTGTCCGGGTGTATTATTTCTATATATCTGTATGTATGTATTTAAATGTATATGTGTATGTATATCAGTCTCTGGATCCCATAGTACCTACAGGGAATCCTACTTTGGGGCCAGATGACCGTGTGTGATTTGTCCCGGATATTATTATTATTATTTTGTCACTAAGTAAGAACAGGAGGTATGCCATTAAGTCATTTGCATTATTTGAAAATAAAAATTCCACAAGATGAAGGGAGGAACCGATGAATTTAGAAAAGTTATTTTTAAGATACGATTTGTGGTCCAAACGCGCCATGATCGCCTTCGTTCAATTACTGCATACAAATAAGATACAATTTGACTAATTCCAAATAGTACTATCATAGTTGCTTGTTTGAATCAAAGATATAAGTGTCATTAACGTAAATTGTTCCACTTCAATGAATATATGTTAAAGTTAAACATGCAAGATTTTAGGTCTCCATAAATTTCTTAAATGCGGGAACACAAAAACTTTATTTCCAGCATAAAGACGGATTAATAACTGGGAGAGCGAACCAAACTAGAACTACCTATACTAATTGAGTTGTCGAAAGGTCGCCACAAATCATAAAACAAAGTATAAACTCTATTTTTTGTGGTTTGATTGCTAAATTGCTAGCGACTTTACAGAAATCGCAAAAAAAGCTTTGATGATTTTGAATGATCAATAGAACCCCAGCTACTGCGTACACACATTTTTTCCAAAAACTCACAACACTAAAATCATCAACACCTGAAATTTTATTGTGAATAACTTATCCCTTTTGTAATAAACATGGGAGATTCTCGATATTTGAACTTCAGATTGATTGCTTGTGCACATGTTTAGATGGCAGATTATCAGGGTTTCGAATATTGGAGTTAGAATATCAAGGAAACTGTGGTATTTCTTATTACTATCTGTCCATGTTACAAAATCTATATTATATATCAACAACAAAGATACCTAACTCAGAAACTGTTAAATCTCAAGTAGGAAAGCCTAATTATAATACAAAGCGTTCCATTATAATACAATACAATTACTTAATAATAATTACAAAATTAAAACACATCATATTCTCATTATTCCGAACGAAGCCACAAAGCAAAACAAATTAGCGACGACGTCTTCGAAGCAGCTCCGGCCCCGCCCAATTCTGACAAAGTAATTACTTAATAACTTTGCAAAATTTGAAAGTCTGCCACGTCTTATTTTCAATTTGATAACTTGAAAAAGAATATTCGGTCAAACGAAAAAAGTTTTAATTTGACGGCTGTCCCCTTTCTTTTACGTGCTGAGCTGAGGAAAAGAGCTACAGTTAAACGTAAAAGCTATAACTTATTCAATATCTATCAATATAATAATACAAGCCTTAATCATATATTTTTTAAATGCTTGTATTAATTTATTTTCACTTTTGTTTCAATGCAAATTAAAACTACGCTTCAGCAACACAATTTGCCTTTTCTTCCTACACGCCAGAATATTTTCTAACAATAAGACAATCTATAATATCTATAATAATATCTATAATATCTGGGACAAATCACACACGGTCATCTGGCCCCAAACTAGGATTCCCTGTATCTTGGGAACCAGAGACTGATATATATACACATATACTTTTAAATACATACATATATAAATATAATACACCCAGACTCAGAGCAAACAATTCTGCTCATCACAGAAAAGTTTGCCCTGTGTAGGGATCGAACCCACGACTCTCGGATCAGAGGTCAGGATCGCTAACCACTTAGCCACCGAGTCAGTAATAAAGGAATAGTTTTATTGCCACACCATGCGATGCCACTTTGATCGCTCGTAACTTAGTCATGAATACTTGGCCCAGACGGTGGCTTTGACTCTATAAAGTGTTGAAGCTTACGAATAAAATAGTGAATAACAAAAAAAACATGTGGAACGTTACTTAATATTAATTTACTTATTGCCTTATCAGGATACATCATCAACCAAGCTGTCATTGTAATAAATATTGACACGAAGTCTCATCTAGATTAATATATAGGTATTTTAACTTCAAAAATGTTTCAATGCTAATTAATGAAGTTTATAACATGCGATGCGCATGATATCCGATAAGTCATCTCTTTGGCATACAACGTATCTAGCTTTTACTTTGAAAGTCAAACTCAAAAGAGATTCCTCAATGCATCGATGTTCAGCGGAAAACAGAAAATTTCAAAGCAAATGACTGGGTAAAATGTAAATTCATATCAAAGAGAAGGTGATGCTTCAATAAAAACGCCTCGTTTTTAATATCGATCTTTACAAACAGTGCCTTCAGAAATCGGTACCTGAAAGAGTTTTTTTAAATCTGTAGATTTACGAAAACTTTATTTAACCTTACTTTTATCTTTTTTTTTATCATTTTGTTATTTATCTTTATTGTTTAATACACAAAAAACATGACTAAACCATTTTATCATTTATATGTTATGTACGAGTAACAACTTAATTAGAAAGTAAGTAATGATATTTTTTAAATAGAACGTCTACTTCACATTTTATGGAGACCTATTTACGCCACCACGTCTAAAACAGGCCACAGACAGATTAAAATGATGATGAAAATAACCCAATATCGTAAGAACGCCTTAACTCGATATTCCCTCATGTTTTCAATACATCGAGCGAGGCGCTGCGCTGCGTCGGCGGCACAAAGGAGCCACTGGGTAATTGCCATCAGTACCAGAGTGCACTATAATAAAGCTATTATGCTCTATTGAGACACTTGAAACCCCGCTGCGGTCCATCTATTGCTGAACAGTTCAATTATCAGCTTCTAGCTCAAATAGATCGCACGCAGATATTTATGTAAGTGGAACATGCGGGTGGTCCTATAAGTGACAATTGTTTTGTTTGTGACTTTCTTTATCGTTGTTGTATACGGTATAGAAATATACATGATCCCAATAGATGATGTTATACTAACCTAATCAATTTAACAATAAAAAAATAACACTCAAATTATAGCCTATGACAATCCCACCATCACACCTTGCACTTAGAAACCCATGGCATTCTTGGCTATAAATACACCCGAAAACCTTCCGCCTGAGATATTGGGTAGAAATAAAGGCAAATAAATCGTTATTAAACTGCCATCTGTATGAAAAGTTATTTGCATTTGCTCCTTCTATTGTGACCCAAAAGTTTGCGAAATTGTGTCCGTCCCTACACCCAACCTTTTGTGAGTTTCCGCCCCCTATCATATGTCTTAGAAATATTAAAAAGTTTTCCGATACCCTCTACAGTGTACCCTCTGAGTAGTCTTTGACACAAGGATCAAATTCGCCCCCAGAGGTATCGAGCACTTACCCACAAAAGCATCGACGAGTACATTCTACAACTTCCTGCAACAATTTCTCTCCAGTATCGTATGTAAAGTTGCGAGTGGAATAAAGCGGAAGTGTGGAACATGGCGTGAGAGTGTTCTACATCGCCATTGACACTCTAAACAAGTTCTGGCAAGTTATGTTACAAAAGCCTCAAGGCATTCAACAACTCACTCGCTACTACTAGTTAATAAACTAGCAGTAGCTAGAAATTGCGCCTTCAACTAATGAAATTAACCAACTTTTCCCAAGGAACCCATAAGTTTATAAGTTAACCGATGATAATAAAGTCAGTCGACTATGTTAATGGTCTAATTAGTATGGAAAGCCCAAAAAAATGCGATTTGACTATGTGTTTTTTCAGTTTTTGGGCTTTATGAGTTGAACCCAGTTCATATAGTTTGAACTGATTGTAAGAACTTATAAGGTATATTGTAGATAGTTACTTCGCATTTAGATACAGTAGTCACTAGGTACTTGGAAATTCCGATCGTTCTGCGACATCATTGGAAAACTGATTTTGGCGGGACAAAGAATGAAATCGTACCTAAATCAAGAGAATAAAGGTAAAAAACATATACGCAAAGATGCGACGATCCTTCAAGAAAGCATCCGTAACAAAAGTCGACGCGGAACATATTGCGGACAAAGTCACCGAGTCTGACACATGAGGGAGAGGCAAGGGAATTAGATTACTCCCTTTTTTGAAGGTTCAGGCACACATAGTCCAATTCGCAAAACGTCCAATTCACTCAGTGATCTAGTTAAGCATTTGCGAAATGGTTGCCTAGTTGCAACATTAGAATGTCGAATGCGAGCGTCTAAATTGGATATAATGTGTATAAGTGCAGTATTACTATTCAATGATCTTTCAAAGTGTTTCTTTAATAATCTGGTTCGATTATTATTTGCAAAGTTTCAAATAATAATCGAAGTTTGTGCGATCAATTTACATTAGACTATATAACACTGTCATTATTTTTTAAATCATGATATTTTGGGACTTGGACAGTATGCTTCAAAACTTTTTGAAGGTTAAAAATAGGGGGCATCGTTGGACAATGGGCGAGCTCCGAGCGCCAGGGCACCAGACACGACGTTGACAAATGAGTTCTCGGCGCTTAAGGCAGTTGGACAGGTGATCCGGGGAATGTCTATTCATCCCGAGCAAGGCTAGTGGCTAGTGCGAACTCTTTTACAACGTCCATCTTTCAGGTAATAGGTATATTCACAAAATTTTTGGGCAAATGTAATATTTCATCTGCAATGCAAAAAGCAGTAAGTACGCACATTTCGCGCGAACGGCCGGCATTACTGGAAGCTTATCTCCTCAATCAAGTCCAGTAGTCCCCGAAAGTTTCCGACGACTACTAGTACGTGCGATGATAGATGATTCAGGAACGTATTTCCTTAATAATCCTTCAGTTAATTAAATGCTCTGCGGCTATGGAACGTTTTGTACCATTGATCAATTAACCGAATTAATGTGACCTCTTAACGTTAACAACTAAAAACAGCGATCTTACCACCTCAAATCTCATTTATAAAAGTAAGTAGTTCTTTTTTGTTATAATTGAAAATATTGACGATTTAAAAGCATGTGTAAAGCATCTACTTAAATAAAAAAACATTTTGAGTTTGAGTTTTTGAGTTTGAAATCTGCTGCTTAAAAAGTTGTTTTATATTATTTACTAGCTTTCGCCCGCAACTTCGTCTGCGTGGACTTCAGAATTGGATCCAGACAGAAATACAATGTTAAGGCAGCGCCATCTAGTGACAAAGAAAAAAATCTGTTTTTAGCCATTCCCTCAGGAACCCTCGAATTTTTCGGGATAAAAAGTATCCTATGTGTTAGCCGGATGCTTTATCTATCTGCCTACCAAATTTCATCTAAATCCATCCAGTAGTTTAGGCGTGAAAGTGGAACAAACAAACAAACAAACATCCATATTTTCGCATATATAATATTAGTGATTAGTGAGATGAGATGAGATATACTCGTAACACAAACCTTATTAGATCTTATTATTACTGTATCAAAAAATTTGGTCTCTAGGAATGCTGTCAGTTTCAGTCATTCTATCAATTTTCCGTTCCCTTTGGGATCATTCTGTGCCTATCAATAAATAACACAAGCATGTTATTTCTGTATTCATCTTTGCCTTGATCGTCTCCGTGAAACAAGACCATATAAAAGATCAACGGTTTTCGATCAAGCAAAATATCAACATTTTTTACAATTAATTGCGAAACATTCATTTATTAACGTTTTAATAAACCATTCCATTAACATTACTATTTTAGTAGGCAATAAAAAGTAAAAACCGCATAAAATCGGACAGTTAAACAGTTGAAACTTCGTAAATTATTTTACGAGTGTCCCGCGGAGAATGTTTAAGGCCGTCCAACGAAAGGGAAATGTGCCTGCAAGCTTTTAACTTGGTTCAAATAAAACCAGTCTTGTATTTAAAGTGTTCATAATTACAGCGTCTAGCACTAGGTCGTCAGTCCGAGCGATCGCTCAGTTTCAAAATGGATTTACGTAACGAGCACATGACGGAGAAAGTGAATCTCGGCGCGTGATGGGATTGCCTCAACGAATAATTATTATTCACATTAAGATTGAAATGCGGCGACTGGATAAATAGCATCACTTTGTTTATTCCTAAATGTTAGTGGTTAATGATATAAAGGTCCGTTCACAAGCAGCGAGTTTCATGCGAAAGTTTGTGCATAAATTGTGTAAAATAGACGTTATGGTATTCCGAGCGATGGTATTTTTTTTCACAAAAAAAAAAACATACGGAACGAAATGCTAAACTAGAACAAAATACATTCTGTGAAGAATTTATAATATGCAAAATTATAACTTAACTTGTTGATATATCGGTTTTCCTGTCCACATACTTGTGCAAATTGAGACTTTGTGGCAAGCTCGCGCGTGTAACCGGACCTTAACCCCGCACGTCTACAAAGTCTACCAACTTTATGGATATTGACGTAAGCGTCGTCGATGTGTACCTTCCATCAGATGAAACATAATAAGGGTAAGCAAACTCATCCGATCCCCGAAGGTTTTACGCAAAATAATAGGATATCCATTTTGATCTAACCGTCTCGATTGAATTATGGCTGGCTATATTTGCTCAGTAACAGTAATATTTTTACGTAAGGTAATACTAGAGGTAATATAAGCTCTCTTATTATTAGTAAGAGTGAGAAATAAGAATATGATATACTAGTTACGAAAACATAACTTATTATATTCGTCTGAGCAATAATTGCATAACATAGCGAAGTGCTGAACTCGCTGATGTGAACTAGTAAGAACAAGAACATGAATATTTCTTATCTTAGGTTGAGTTAAGAACAACTTACTACGGCTGCGGGTGAAGTATTCGGTGGTTAAGAAACTTCGCCACATTACACGATAATTGATAAAGTTTCGCATGTAATGCCGGGCCAAATATTGGTAAAACTGTTCGAAGCTTCATGCTCACAATTTGCGGAGCTCAATCTGGTTAATGGTCTGCTTTGCTAAACGTCTCACCCTGAAGTTGGATTCAGAACTTATAGTTTTGCAGTTGATTCTCTCTTATCTAATTGAATCGGCATTTATGCTTACTTTAATCTATTTTCATATTAGTGACCAGATCGATCTATGAAATTATGACACATACAATTAGCAAAACTAAAGATAGCAAAAGACCGCATCCTTATAAACGAACACGTAATTTGATACGTCTCTTGCAAACTTTTAATTAACAAAGTTGATACAAATAAAGGAACTTCAAACATAAATTGCAATTAATATACGTACATATACGTGTTTTAGGAATGTGACCTGTGACTTCGCATATACGGAAAAACTCTCACGGTTGGAAGACAAATGCACCGTGGAACACACGAACGCAGATGGATATAAATCACCGGGAACCTTACTAATGAGCAAATCTGCAATATTCATCGGGAATCCGCAAACAAAGGCCACACGGCAAATATGGACGTCATTATATCCGCGGGAACAAATACGCGGCGATAAGGCAAACAGACGCGAAAGGAAATCATTACACGTGTTACAGTTTGAACCATTATAATAAACTGTTGAAATAAAACAAAACATACAGTTTGGCTTAGCTCTTACGCTAGATTTTCCTATGTCACAGAAGATGGGCAGAGACAAACTGCTTCTATTGGTGATAAAGAAATATTCCGTTTTATCGATAGTAAATGGCCAGGCATCATTTTCAGTACTATCGTATTGGGAATTCCGATTGATTAATCCTCAGTTAGTTAGCGCTTGGTTGCGTAATGTTAGGTGGATTGGATACTAGTAGGCACATTGATAAGTAATCAAACAATGTACGAAAAATCACGTATATAGCAAACACCCGAATTATTGGCAAACACTGTGAAAAAACTAAGAATTAAATCGAGCGGGAGAGAGTGATGCACGATGGCGCCAGACAACCTAACCTAACCATCCATCTGTCCTTCCGGCCGACTCCGTTTTGTTCGTTTTCCACAGTGGTTTTCAAACCATCCGGAATTTTGCGATAGAATATATTTTGTAATTTTACTGTGATATACTCGTTTACAAATAATAAACTCTAAAAAAAGTAACTAAAACTAACAGAAGCGAAAGCGTGAAAGCAAGTTATACCAAGTGACATGTGCCATTAGTTCCATAGAGTATGTCGGATTCGTAATGCATCAAAACATTTTACCTTATATTTTTTCTTCTCAAACTTAAAAGCCCTGCAGACCTCGGTGGAAAATCTTTTACATTCTATATTCTGTCAACACCATATAACTCAATATACTTATACGTGCCTATTTTTAATGGATGTATCAAGTTAATGATGGTTGAAGCTTGCCAAATTAGAGAGAACTAAAACTAGCTTGACCAATCGATTACAAAGATTATCATCAAGAAAACGAGTTGACGACAATTATTTGATTAAAGAGTTACCACAACCGCCACATTCAATTTATGTGACTGCAAAATTAAGGCTCTACATTACAGATTTGACCCTCAGGAGATGAGGATTGCTTTTTCCTTTTTAAATAAATATACACATAAAAACCCAGTTGCATAAACGATCTCCTTTAAGGGGACTTTAAATACTAATGCTTCATAATATTTTTGCAAAAGAGTATTTTTAAAGATGTTTTTAAAGTTCCATAAAATATATTTAATGAAATGTCAGTCATAAACCTTATTAAGTTTGACATTTTACAATAAAATGCCTGACTTTGGAAAAAAAGTATCAAGCAAGGTCTAATAACAGGATCTCTGGATTCACATTAATACGTATTGAATGTTGAATAAACTACTACTGTCAGAAAATGAGCTTTTCCAAATAATAACGAGAAACCTTCATCTCCTGAGCGCAAATCTTTAACATAAAGCCTTAAGGTATGCCATGTTCGTTTCATTGTATTCTGGTAAACACGTAGAAATAGTTTTTACGATGAAAACCTTGACCCACAATTTATGACGAGCCAGTCACGGCAGATACCAGTCGAGCTAGTGTTTTCACGCTACCGTGCACTTTAGTATGCAACTGTGTCATACTGCAAATAGTCAGTCATTGCCGAGTGTAATTATGTATGTATCTATTAATATTCATAGCAAGAATGTCATTAAGAAGCAGAATCGTGTATCACGCTTGGCAAAAAGGAACGGTTGGAATTGTATAATTGTAGGGGATCTTACGAGTATAGCGCTATCACGATTTTATATTCAAATTTGAATGAACGAGTAGTAGAATTATTGAATATTTTTTGTACCCATATATTATTCCATTACTTTATGTCGATACCAAGCAATAACATTCTTTCAATCAGCTTAGACCTTTTGTTCATTTTAATACGCTTTTACACACCCAGTTGCAAAACGACAAAAAGGTATTAAAAAATTAAAAATATATTTGTTAAAAAATTCGTTTTATTGTATCACTATCTTTTCCTATATCAAACCTTGTTATCAAAGAACCATGTCCTCTATAACACTCACTCAACTTTTCGCAAATGCCCGCAGCACAACAGCCTTGCCTGCCACCGCCGCCGCGCCGTCACGCCCCAGATACGAGTGCGGCCCGCGCGGCGCGTGTTGCACATACGTGACAATTGCGGGATTTGCAGACGACATACCACTGCAACACGTTTACGTTAATCTTCAACCATTTAGTGCAAGTACAGTCCGACTCTTGGTTACCTATATCTCACTCTTACAAGATTATCTTGTATGTTACTCAGGAAAGACAAACTTTTGACTGCACTGTTGCACTTGTACAGCACATGGTAGAGATAGATTGATCTGATACGAATTACGATGTTTGTCCAAAGGTGTGTCCATTATTTTTAGTAATAAAAATATGTAATAGGTATTACCTACATAACTGTTGCATCTAGTTTGAATCACTGATTTTATTCCGACTTTGACTTCGCGAGATAGAAGAATGCATTACTAACATTGTAAACTGACAGTACTTTTTGTGAAATTCTTACAATGTAGTAGCAAGTATGTTCAGTAGCTATTTTCCTAATTGATCTGAGATAAACTGCCACGTTCAATTGACTGCATTAATAGAACGACTGTGCCGGTATTATACATACCGGTACACACTTTACAAAGTGTCGTATGTATAACAACTGACTTGACTGACTCGGTGGCTAAGTGGTTAGCGATCCTGACCTCTGATCCGAGAGTCGTGGGTTCGATCCCCACACAGGGCAAACTTTTCTGTGATGAGCAGAATTGTTTGCTCTGAAGTCTGGGTGTATTATATCTATATATGTATGTATTAAAAGTATTTGTGTATGTATATCAGTCTCTGGTTCCCAAGATACAGGGAATTCTAGTTTGGAGCCAGATGACCGTGTGTAATTTGTCCCAGATATTATATGTATTATTATTAACAAGCACCTTACACACGTGGCGATTGCAGAACGTTAACGTTAATCATAAACCTACTTTTAGAATTATTAATTACATGTAATGATAACATTCTGCGTACAATGAGGGACATAGCTGCCTTTAAAATAGAACGTCAGGATTGAGAGGAAAATATAGTCGGCCTCAATGGGATAAGGCGTTGCCGGCAGTGAAACATGAGAGAAAACGCACAACAGACCGACTCGGGAGAGCCATGGTGCAATATTAAAACGTCCATTCACGATAACTAAACAATATTTCCTTAACAAAGCTACTTACTTTACTAAGCAAGCAGAAAACAATGACACAGAAGCACAGGTCACAAACAAAGGAAAACAAAACAACAATGCGTTTGTCAACCAACCTTCAGGTAAAGGTAACTATTAAATGTGCCAGTGCAGCCACAATAGCGTTCTACAGAGTAGTTTTGACGTTTGTGTCAAGAGCGGAGCCTTGAATAGATCGATCGATAATAGAGTGTTTGTTGTCTATTGGCACAGTATATAATGAGCCACTTGTAATTATCTGGGTAAGATAGTTTGCAATGCAATGAGTCATTTGGTGTTCCAGCTAATTGACACAATAAGGAACTCTCTGATTAAGTATAACTGAAGACAAGCATCATCGATGAAACAGCGATAATGTAAAATAAACTAACTAGTATTTAGGTTGTTTTCGATAGCGAAATCGATAACCTAATTGCTATATCAGTAGAAATCTATGAAAAAGATCATGAGAAACAAACAAATAAAACCTTAGATGAAAGTGCTCAAATACTTTTAATTTTAACCTCAATGTAGAAGCGGAAAGCAAAACTGTGTTGAAGTATAAGGTAACAGAAATAAGCGCTAAGATTATTCTACTTAGGGCTCCCACACATAACTGCGAATTCGCATCGCATCGCAGAAATCTGCGAACATGCCCATACAAAGTCTATGTTATTAGTATGGGCAAGTTCGCGCTGCGACGTCGCATCGCAGTTTTGTGTGGGAGCCCTTAGGCGACTGGGCACTACTCCGCCGCGGGCACGAGTGCGAGGACAAGCGCCGTTGAATTCTGAAGTAAGTTGAGTACGTACTTGCTAATAAACTTTATAACAATGTTTCTTGATTACATTTGTCCCTTATCATATAAATCTAATATTTTTCTTTAATTTGGGGCTTGACCCTCGTGCTTGGAGTATGAATTAACCTTCCCGACGAAGCGGAAGAGACCCGTGGCCCAGCAGCGGGCACTATATGGGTTGTTAACACTTATCTGGGTATAAATATAAGGCAACACTTTCTTTGACATCAAGGTAAACAAGGTTTCCTTTATAAAGCAATTAATTCGCTTTTAGTATCTGAAATTGCACTTTTAGCTCCAAAAGCGTGATTTTAAAACGATTAGTAACGTTTTCACAATACGTACTTAAATCGCAATTAATAGAGTACAATTATAAGGCTGTAAAACTATAGTTATCACGAACGACAGAACAATAATAATGTTTTAATGGGTAATTTTGCGTGTCATACTAAGTGTTAAGTACCAGTATAGTTATGAGCTAATGGACCTATACAATAAATGTCCATATACAAAATCTTTGCCATGTACACTATCTGATATTTTAAATTATCTTTTAGAGCACACAGCTTTTTAACATGCGTTTTGAATTTGTTATCTGCCAACTAATTAGTTACATTTTCTGGTATTTTATTATAGAATCTTACACACTGCCCTATAAATATGTTTCAAACATTCTTGCCTCATGAATGTCTACTTATAAACAGTTATCTTTATGTTACTATACTATTATAACAAACGGTCTATCTGTTTCCCATCATACAATTCCAGTTACATTTATATCCTAGTCTTCATGGAACTTAATTCCTTATTAATGTTGATCATTATTATTATTTGTATTCATATCAATTCGTTTTCGTCTATGCTTAAAATAAAAATAAATACCATTTACAGTATTTGTAAATTATTTTTCATCACAGTTGATTCAGAAATAACTATTCTAAATAAATACACAGGTTCAAAAACCTACAAGAGAGTTTATAGAAGCAGCAATCATCGTTGCTTCACGTCTGTTTGCGAGCCCAGTACAGTAATCTTTACAAGTAACTCAATACTCAAGGGTATAAAAACATAAATAATAGTGCTAGTTGCTTCTGCAAAAAGTGAAATGGTAAATAGCTAAAAATTCTCGGGCACTATAATTACAACATACCTAAAATTTCATAGAACCAGCACCAAGCCTCTCCAAACCGCATGTTTTTCGTTTAATCCTGAATTATCACAAAACTCCTGCTACGGATCCGGGGAGCATTCAGTAATTGTTATTTATTAAGTGCGCTGGCAAATGAAATACATGCCGCTCTGACGGGGCCGTATATTACAATTAGACTCCTAAAGTCCACACCAGAACGTTCATAAACCAAAATGTTGCCACTGAAGCTTTGGATAGGGCTGTCATATCTATTTGTCTAAAATAAAACATGACGAATGAGATAGGCTAAATGGAGAGAATTAAGAGGAAGCCAAGTACATTTGAAGAGAATGGGTAAAAAATGTACTATAAAGAAACATAATTACATCGCGTCGATTAAGAAGAATACGATTCAACGTTACGTGAGTTAGGATAACGTTTTCATAAAGAACCGTCGTGTGACTCCGCAAAAGTGGAATCGATTAAAGAGATCCTTCCAACCAAGGATTAGCTACGCGAAGTCAAAAGAATAGCCATCGAGCTCATAACTTACAACCCACATCGTCCCCACTGCTAGGGCACGGGTAACCGGGTTCCGTTAACTCGGGAAGTTGAAGCTAGTCTACAAACACGACCGCTTTCGTAGCTATACCTTTCTTGATTCCATCAATCTGCAATATCAATTTAATTAAGAAAACCATTGTGGTTTACATAAACCTGGCAACCCTGCTGATGCTTGGTTTCGACGCGGTAGCGTCCAGCAGTCTGCGCTATTGGCAATATTAATTTACTAACATGGCCGGCCAACAATGCACCGGCGCCGACGTCGGTGACTGGCAAAATTCCAGCCAAATTCGAAGGCATTCTAGAACATTCCAGCACATTCTCCCGATAAGAAACTCCTAGACATGGACGGTTAGTTAGTTAGATTAGAACTTGACGAAATTGTTCGGACTGTGTTTGCTGTTTAGTAGTGCGGTTTCTATATTGTAGCTTATAACTAAGCACAGACGGAACAAGTGAAACATCAGTTATGATATGTGGTGGTAAAATTGGGTACATGATTTATGTATTTTATTGATATTTTAACCCAGTAACCCGACGGATAATGACAATTAAGGGATATTCAAGTGATTAAGGAGTCACTTGTGCAATGCATTATATGATATTTTGTGCATTGCTTGGAAGTCGTTAAACTTTTTAACGTCATGAATGCGACATCTGATTATCTCAGATTCGGAACGGTGGGAAACCAATAATTAAATAAATATTTAAAATGGGCATTCATTCGTGCATAATTAGAAAATGAATGTTCGTTCATAGTTTAATAATTAAAGTAAAATTTAATAAAGAATTATCTAAACTGTTAAAAAACAAGTTAATAAGTACCTAAATAATACCGAAACATTAAACTCGAAACTCAGGCCAAACACAAGATCTGCAAACTTAGGAAGATTAGGTTAACTTTAGGCATACACAGGCATATCTGAGAAATGGTGGGTTGACGAACGCCTCAGGCTGTTGCGTACATTATATTGTATATAACACAAGTCCTATGTACTCGTAGATAGGCAACATGTTAACGAAGCGTGAACATATCTTATGTAGGTTGTTAAATATTAACATGAATGCAATCTCACTGCTCAGCTCAATTATGGATTCCGCAGTTTAGTTGACATGCGAAAATTATATAAAACTTTTTGCGTCGCCGACAGGATTTTTTTTCTTTCACTTTGGATAATTAAGTATTGAATGCCATGTATATATTTCAATCAAAATATAAAATAAGCCGTTTCTAAAGTCATGTCGTTCCGTTACTCCTTGCGACGTGACAGGTCAAAAAACAAAACAATCTCACTTTCGCAATTATAACGAATCGAAGAACCTAAGAATTAATTATTTTTTAAAGTGGCAATGGCTGACGGTCCACTTCAGAGAAAGTGGCTACAGACCTGTATCAAGACGACCAACACTGGATATTTTTAATTAAACTAACTTAGCATTGTAAAAAAAACTAAGAGTAAATTAAATAATTTATGTATAAATCATAGTTACCAAAAGAAACTTTGATGTGTTCAAATGCTTTGAGATAACATTAAAAATATCAAGGTCAACATACCTGTTGAAATTCACGTGTTAATCATGATTTTTTTGTAACACGCACACAATTCTTAGTAGTAAATCTGTTAAAAATATATATATAATACGATACTAGGATGCGACACGCACATATATCTCTAAACCATTGCATAATTTGGCCAAGACCAACTGACACACTCTTGCGCAACGAAACCGTGACCTTTAAAACGCTCTCACTCTATGATCACTTAAATGATCTGCTTGGTGCTCGGTGAAAGGCTGGCAGCCACAGCCAATGAATGATTAGAAAGAAAATAAAAGTTGTTGTGAGATATTTAAAAATAGATTTCATTTACTAGAAAAGCACGAGACAGTTAAGATTTCATTAAAACAAAGTGTTTAAGTATAACTATAAGTGTGTAAGAGAGTATACCTGAAGATAAAACTTTACAACAACACTACTCCTACTGTAACGAACGCGATTACTCACACACAATAACATGTAACTAATACTGATTATGAAAATATTGACAAACAATAAATGAAGAAGACAATAGCTAATACAGCATAACAGATGTTTGTTAACAGATTGAATAATAGCCTTTGAAACATCAGATTAGAAAGCACTTCCTGAACGGAAAGCAGTGAAAGCAAAACAAGATAAAAGTAAAAGTACACATTTCAATAAATATGTATGTATAAATTAACCATACAACTCATACGTTCAATGAATTAATAAACTCAAAATAGAATACTTTCAAAACAATCGTAAAAATGAAATAAAAAAAATGTTTCAATAAATTCATGACTCGCATAATCCAAACTTTTCGTCTAAAATTTACGATGTCAGAACTCCGCGCCATCGCATCTCCAAAGCTGAAAAACACGAAGATAAAATTGCAAGCTCGGTCCGTAATCGATGACAACGGACATTCTGCTAAGTGCCAATATCAATTTAACGCGTGTGACGTCATTAGAGGACAGGGATTGTAAGTGTAAGGGTTGCTTCAGATTGTCAACTTTATGTTCCGTTCATGTTGGATATATCGAGCATTCCATTTAACTCTCATGGATAGTGACAATTGTCGCTAAAGTTTAATGAACAGTATGTGTTAACACTGCCCCTGTGGCGTAGTGACTAGGCCACGCACTTCACAACAGGATGTCGCGGGTTCGATTCATCGCGAGCTAACCAATTGTGGATAAAAAACAACACTGGTGTTAGATGTACCAAATCAGACATTTTATCAGATGGTATTATTGACATCCCAAGGATTGCTTAATCAATTGATTGTTCTGCTATTATAATCAACTACCTGCCCTGTTTTCAAAATATGTTCCTCCATTCATCTCTTTTTAACTGTCAGTGAAGTGTCCTTTCCTTTTCTACTCATATCATCCTTCACACAATCCAGCAATCTCTTCGTTAGTCTTCCTCTTTCCGCATATCCATCCTTCCTCCTTCACATTTATTACACGTCTAGTAACTATTCTGTGACCTTATCAATTAAACTGATCAACAAAAACTGACACTTAGCGAAAACGAAGATACTCATTGTCTTCAATCTCTTCATTAAGTAAACATTCCCAAGTAGCATGGCGACCTATCTCCTTCGCGACGCGAGTTAAAAAAGCATTTGGTCCCTTCCAAAGCCGAGTGAGAGAAAGAAGACTTCTAAAAATACACCCAAACTGATTTCTTGCGTCGAGTGCGGCAGACAGCTTTGTCTATGCTTCATGCTACCCATGCTGGGCTACAAACCATATAAGTAAACTCTAACTGCCCCTAATACCTACCCATTCAGCCAGAGACAAGACGCCAGAGATTAAGTGCATATCCCATTTACCTGTCTGCATGCCGGCTCGTGTGCGTACGCCCTAACAGCTTGGAACCTAGCCAACTCGACAGTAGGAGCCAAGGCACGGCCGGTGGAAAACAAGCCTGCACTTCCCTCACTCCATTCCACACCATTGATTAAGAATACTGCTATTTGTTATCCACTCTTTCGATTTTGAGTGAGTTTTTTATAGTCGATTTCACCACGAATCTTTGGCAAACCATAATTTATTGTTTTCGCCCCTAAAGCTTTTATGACTAGATAGAGTAGGCTTAACTTATGTTCTTTTTCGGAGCACTCCAAATACGAGATAAACAGTTTTAATTCTTAATGGCGATAAAAATTAAAACACATACATAGACATAACAACTACTTACTGATATTTCGATCAACTATTAGGGAAAATGATTTACATAATTATCGTAATTTTCTGTTTGTTTTGTACGGGAGAAAATTACTGTTTTTCGTAGAAAGCTTCCACACCACGTTCGCTGAATTATTTACGAGTGCAAAAGAGGTAGAGCTATGCTAGGTAGGGTTACTGTTAATTAGATTCATCGGGTCAATATATATTCTATTTACAGTAACTAACATCACAGCGGCACAGACAGTTCTGAAAGCTACTCATTCAAAACAGCGGAGCAAACTCCATTTCATACCTTAAATTCATAAAATTTTCAAACATGTGGTTTACAATAGATAGCTAAACCTGACTTTCACAATTTAAGTGATAAAAATTCCGTTAGTATAAAATACCTATTTTATAAGTATGGTGTAAGTAAGCATATATGATATGACACTTAAGCGCAACACACACAGAGGCGGCCGCGGGGCGGTAGCGCTCCGAAGGCGGACCTGCGGGAAGCGAACTTAGAGCGCCCGCCCGGTTTTGGTGTGAAGGGTTTCATCATAGTAAACCGAACATTACAAAAAATGCCGCTCCCGGAACGCTTTCGCACCGCCCCGTGGCTGCCTCTGTGTATGTTGCGCTTTAATGTGCTGCATATGACCTTCATAATGGATAGTTAAGCAAGTAGATCTCACAAACAGGCACACAAAGCGCAGTGACCTACCCTTGACGGTTGTATACGATCTGGTTGATAACTAGGTCTTACTTGTACATTGTACAATACTTGCTCATCAAAGATCCAAGGTGGTTAAAGGAATCAAAGCTAAGAGAATGTATAAATAAATACTATCCTCACGTCGCCGTTCTATGAATTAACCACAATCTGGAGATAAATAATAATAATAATAATAATATCTGGGACAAATCACACACGGTCATCTGGCCCCAAACTAGGATTCCCTGTATCTTGGAAACCAGAGACTGATATACATACACATATACTTTTAAATACATACATATATATAGATATAATAGATCTCACAAACAGGCACACAAAGCGCAGTGACCTACCCTTGACGGTTGTATACGATCTGGTTGATAACTAGGTCTTACTTGTACATTGTACAATACTTGCTCATCAAAGATCCAAGGTGGTTAAAGGAATCAGAGCTAAGAGAATGTATAAATAAATACTATCCTCACGTCGCCGTTCTATGAATTAACCACAATCTGGAGATAAATAATAATAATAATAATAATAATAATATCTGGGACAAATCACACACGGTCATCTGGCCCCAAACTAGGATTCCCTGTATCTTGGAAACCAGAGACTGATATACATACACATATACTTTTAAATACATACATATATATAGATATAATAGATCTCACAAACAGGCACACAAAGCGCAGTGACCTACTCTTGACGGTTGTATACGATCTGGTTGATAACTAGGTCTTACTTGTACATTGTACAATACTTGCTCATCAAAGATCCAAGGTGGTTAAAGGAATCAGAGCTAAGAGAATGTATAAATAAATACTATCCTCACGTCGCCGTTCTATGAATTAACCACAATCTGGAGATAAATAATAATAATAATAATAATATCTGGGACAAATCACACACGGTCATCTGGCCCCAAACTAGGATTCCCTGTATCTTGGAAACCAGAGACTGATATACATACACATATACTTTTAAATACATACATATATATAGATATAATACACCCAGACTCAGAGCAAACAATTCAAATGGAAGGTAGTTGTACCCCAGAAGCGGAGACGCTATGGGTTGCTATTGCTAAGCTTCTAGGAAATCAATTTCATTCTCTCAATCTCATTGAAATCGTTTAAAATTGACACACATTATTTATTTGATACAATAACTGATGAAATAGATCGATTATATGATTTAAATTTTAAAATAAAGATCAGAGACCGACATTTACAGAACTGGATTAATGAAATCGGCACGTTTCTTAAATCAGTAAAACATCAAAGGTATCCGTGACATTTTAATTTACACTTATCGACTGTTGATATGAAAGGAATCGTCAATGTATTCTCATTCCAAAAATGTAAGCCTGCATACTTTAAGTAGAATTTAATATAGTATAAAGGAGCTGAGTGCTATCCTTATTAACTCAAGTATTTTATGAGCACGCAATACTTATACTTTATTTGGAATAAAATTAGATAGAAGGTGAAACTGAGGTTAATTAAAAGTGGATATAGACATAAGAATACGACGTTCCGTTTTTAGGCTTCACTTACTATCCGTAATGTGTATTCAATGATTTTGTCCTAAATTCTCAAATTCTCCCAAAGTCGTAAATAACAAAAACTTTCGAAAATTTTGATATTCCCGCTAAGATCAAAACGACCCAACTTAAGGGTCTCATGTCCTACGAACGTGCACGGGTTTAACAATACTTAAATAACTGACATAGATGGTTCGATCTTGAAGCGGTCGTGGCTCAGGTCGGCTTGCGTGGTCGCCGATCACGTAGGTTAACTACAGACACGATCATAACCTTGGCGTTACGCCATGTCGGAGGCCTTATAGGCGGCTTGAAAACTTCTGACACTGGGGTTGGCCACTATACCTCCACCAATCCGGACTTGGCCCCCGTGTGTAGAGTATGGCCTAACCTTTCCGAGATATGGGAAGAGACCCGTGCCCCTGCAGTGAGGACGTTATAGGTTGTTAACTAACCTTAACCAGATGTTTCGATCGATCCAACAACAACAAATTACTTCCCAGCTCTACGAGTATCACGCGATAGTTATTTTCTACGCACGTGTTAGCTCAACACGTAATAGGTATAGTTAGCTGTAACAACTTGTTAATATTAGGTGTTGTACTGTAGATATAAACACGTAACGGTGTTCAAAAAATATGGCGTCGTTAAGTCGAGGTTTTAAATACCGTTCAGCTAGTTTCATCGCATAACCTTTCCTTATTGGTGGTTGTATCGATGCAAAAATTATTTGACGTTCTTATACTCACAATCGCTAATGTTTTAAAAGAATAGTTTTAATATGTTTCCTGTTATCAAGCCGAGCTTTATTGAAGATGGGTCGAGGACAGGGTCCGGACTTGGCTCTCCTGTGTGGAGTATGGCGTAACAATCCCAAGGTATGGGAAGAGACCCGTGCCCCTGCAGTGGGGACGATATGGGTTTTTAACGAGAAGAGACGAGGACGGTTAGACACACTAGACTTAATGTTTTTTGAGAGAAATTGATACCTAAGGCGAGACGACGCTTGCAAGCGCGTTTTAGCGTTAATAACCCACTATCACTTCCTATATGACAGCTGACGACATAAACGTTATTCTATTTTTACCTATATAGTTTTATGATCAACCAATTATTATCGCATCCACTCGCGCTTCTTCCGTTACTTTCATATTAATATTTTATTGAATTTTCATTACCTTGCGATCATTTTCCGTTTTATTGCGCAGTAAATATAAAACTCAGTTTTGTTGTTTTAGGAGCCATCCATAAATTACGTCACAAGAATAAACAATAAACAAGAATTTCATGATTTTTTGACCCTCCCCCCGTCCTTGTCACAGATGGTCACATTTGTGGGACCACCCCCTCCCTTATATGACGTCACATATTATGCAAAATTTCGCCCAGAATTGAATAAATGAAAACATAAATTCCAAAATTATATATTTTTATTATTTATTATGTGACGTCACAACGTTTATGACTCCTACCCCTTGTCACATAATGTCACACTTTGTTAACCCCCTCCCACCCCCTTAACTATGACGTAATTTATGGATGGCCCCTTATGTGAATAATCAAGAAGTATAACGCTCGCTCTCGTCACTTACATGTATTTCGTCAATTTATGAAAAGACCATAGAAACAAAATATTTAAAGCAATAACCTTAGCGCCTCTCAGACTAATGTATTATGAAACAGATTTAATCATCACAACACGTAGCGACGTTGATTGCTTAATAAAATATATTCATTCAATAAAGGTTGTTTCTAACTGCCTACCTATATACAATTACACATTTAATATTTGTCGTAAATTATAATTTATACATATTATTCCTGACACTGATGAACCTCCCTTGTTTCTAAATCCCAAATCACGTTAAAGTCAAAGTCAAAATATTTTTTATTTAAGTAGATGCTGTACGCATACTTTTAAATCGTCGTACTTTTAATCGTTCCATTCAATGTAAATAAAGTTGGAGGCTCCAGTGAGTATGTCGGGGCAAATAATCGTTGGAGACATGGCCCATTTGCAGGGCGCAATATCTGCTCCTCGGGGCCCGAGGCCCGGGGCGCAAGGCTCCGGCGGCGGCCCGGATTGTTTAATCGGCGAAGTTCCTCGATACAGGGGCGGCGATGCGGAAACTCGCTGCCAGGGCTAGACTGGCTCCCCGATAGTCGGCCTTGGATAATCCGAATCGATTTAGTAATTGATCTGTGATACTAATGGTTATGACAGTGAACTCTCAAGTTTTGGATTGTCTGACAATAATTATGATTAAGAGGGTAGGATTGTTGATTCAGTTGGTTTGTTAAAAGCTACTCATGTCAAAAGGCACAGTAGTATAGATTTCTTGCTAACATATAAGGAGAGTTTTGATTCGGTTAAAAATGACAAATCAAAATAAAAGAGGTACGATGTAATATCAAATAGACCAACTTTGTTAGAATAATAGATCAGTGGCTAATCCCGACTGGCTAAGAGTGAACTGATGCAGCGCCACAAAAATAGAATCCAAATTAAACTAACGCGAGATGAGACACGACCATTTACAAAACCGTACAGTAACCATAATAAACCGCAGCCAGCTTTACCTCGTCCTGAACAAACAACTGATTGAAGCTGCTACTACTTAAGCGATAGCGTGACTGGTAAGTACGTGCACGTGTAATTACATCCAGCTTGAAGCTGCCAGTGCAGAGCGCTCAGCGCTAAGTAGGCAAACTTGAGAACAATGACGTTCGCCTAAACCGCTTGATTGTTCTGGAATGAGCTAAATTAAGGGTGTATACAATATAAGAGAATTAAAATTTTAATTAAGATAATCGAAAAGTGTATTATAAAATATTACTAGAAAAATCGAGAATACCGGTTTATTTATACGTATAAATCACGAGAAAGAGAATCGGCAACCAACGCAGCGATTGCAAATAATTACGTACAAGTACATTACAAATAGCCGACATTTTAAAATGAAATGCTACCATTTCCATTCACAAACTATTTGCTACTTGAAACAAAACAATACCCTTCCGCCATCAATCCCGCAGTTAAACAACAACCACTTCTCTAATGAAACAGGAGCGTTTAAATAATGAACAGAAACCGCGGCGTTTTTTATTTGCTTCTTTATTTGCTAGCATCTCTTTGGACCGCGTCCAATGCGGTATCACTGATGGATTACCGCTTGTTTTCAAACAAAACACATTAATCTATCTATTTCGGCGAAAACATTTCCCATCGTTGCGTTGGTTCAATTGGTATGGCTTCAGGCTGTCTATTTAGGGTCCTATTTTTGGAGCATGCTAATATATTATTAATTTCACAGTACATTTCAGTTCAAGCGTGTGGCTGCCCATATTTCAAAATAAAGGTAGGTAATCGGGCGAATTTTCATTGCAATTTTTTTTAATACCTAAAATAACTTGGAATACATGTACGAAATACTAAAAAAAATATAAGTAAATGTGCCCAGTTTTTGGCGATGGTAATTCGTGAGTTGGTTTACCGTTCCTACATCTCAAACAAGTCTATGATTTAAAACCTAATCAACCCACTCTTTATTTAATTCCTGAACCATGTTTTGAACTAGCACAAGGTAGTGGCGACATTCACTGGCATAGTTGGCCAAATTCAAGCGAGAGGCGAATGGTCGCATAGCACTGGTGACTGCTATCCAGCTATGTGATCTGCACTAAGGAGTAAAGCAATTCCTTTAAACAGAGCGAGCGAAGCGAGGTCAATAATCGTAGTTTTGTTTTGCACGCCCCTATCATTACGAAATTTACGTACTGCTCACACCCTTGAGACGAATATGGTTCACTGCCAGATCTAGGAAGGATACCCAAAAGCTGAGCGATGCTTTTCTTTTTGTAGTTACAGCATAAGCTTTGTTTGCTTCGTCCATTTTCATGTTACGTAGGGTAAAGAAAACGAGGCTTTAACCACGTCTACGGCTCGTTTGTGACCTCCAACGTCAATCTTTCTCTTAAGGAATCGAAGCCGTATATATACCTTCGTGCTTAAATAAACTCAATAGCACCACAAACAAATACGTAACAAGTAAATTATGTACCGGCGTCATGAAAACAAAAAGCGGATGTAAAAAATCAAATAGCAGCCATGACTAACCCTCAGAGATTCCAAGATAAAAAACATATTCTTTAAAGCCAGGTCATAGAGGTCAAAACGTGTCTCGTTGGTTGAGGCAAACCGCGAGGTAATCTTGCGTTTTCAAAGTGCATTATCACTTAGATTCAATTTAATCCAAACGCTTCCTTGCTTCCGCACTCGAAAGTTAAAATTTAATTTTGAATATCGTAGCCATTCGTCATTGTTGTTTATCAAGTTAGTAACCGTAAGATCTTTGGTCAAATCTACATATAGTTAGTCCCTTAGTTAGTTTAGTTATATTATATTTGTTTAATAAAATATTTATTGTAATTGCCCCTCAGGCTTAACATTGTAAATTAATTATTCGGAGCAGTATGTCTTGAAACACAAGATATTAAAATATCTTTTTCAAGACCATGCCCACAAAGATGTGCATTAGCCTTCATGTATCATATTAACATAAGTAAAATATTTTAAGCTAAGATAAGCTGTAATTTAGGCTTAAGAAGTTTAAATAAAGTTTTATTATTATTATATATTTATAAAATTATATGTATTTCAAGATTAACCAGAACTGTGCTGATGTCGAATGCATTTGCCGGATATTGCATTTAGAATCACCCGCGGTCACGCGTAGAGCATTTCGATGTACACCTACGGACGTGTAGCAATAAATAATCTTGAATCTTGTGCAAAGCTATCATCATACACACCTAGGTAGTAATTAGATGTGCAGATTTCCTCACGATGTTGACATTACTGTTAAGGCGATCGGTATGAAAGTACAGGTAAGTTTAGAAAAACTCATTGGTGCATTGACCAGGAATTAAACCAAGACCTCTGGTTAGGAGGTGTAGCCACGCAAGCTATGGGTACATCGGTGGTACTTTGGGTAGTGCCTTGGCTAGAGAAATTACAGAATCCCTGCCGACATTCCAAACTGCAACAAATTAACCATCAAACACTGACCGTTGAGAAGAAATAAACCCCTTGCCAAACCACCATATTCCTCTGAACATTCAATAAACAGCAAACAGTTAGTAAACAGCAAACTACTCTTAACCTTTCAGTGTTGCCACATTCCGAGTGTTGCGAGATTAAAATAAACACAGTCTATTGAATGTCCTCTCCTCACCTGCATAGCACACGTGGCCCTAAGTCTGATGTACCTTGCATTTCTCCTGTTTTGACAGCTGTCGTCCCAAGGCGGTGCATCACCAACAAACAGTGCATAGGAAAACCATTTATCTTTGCACTTTTGTTTACTCTATGCCTTGCGAAGTGACACTTGAACTTGGAATACGATCTGGTTTGTTATTGTTTCATGATAAGATGTTTGCATTCCTGTCGTTTTACATGTACAATACAATTATTTTGGCATATTACTAGTATTGAACTTCTAGGATAAAGCAAGAAACTACACTATCGATAATGGTCATTATTCATCAACTCATCACAGTCACAGATAGGTAAATATGTATTTGTTGTAAGAAGCCTCTTTATAAATGTAAGTGCTTTTCTATAAATAATCACATAAAATAAAGACGAAAGCGTTTTTGTAACTGAAATAGTTACATACTACAACTCCGAATCACAAAAATAACATATTACAACTCTGAGAAAGGTGATGTGTGGATTTTTTTGCTAACGTAACAGATCCCAGACAGCTGACATGGTGCCTTACATGTGCCTTACCTACCAAGATTAGTACGCAACCCAAAAAACTGTTAATTAATAGTTTATAACTAGTGATCGGAAATTCGGATGCAATTATACCTAAAATTGGAGAGCTAGCATAATATGGACATGCCGTTTTGAATAGAATTGGAAACTATTGGCCATACATATGTAGTGTTAAATGTTTTACATTTTAGCCCCCCTATCATCTCCTAAAAGGATTACCGGTAACCCTGCGTATATAAAATAAGTTGTGGAAATAAACACACAATAGCATACATAAAATTTTCAATAATATCAACATTCACTACAATCAGATCATTACAATTAAGAATCCCAACGCTTTTTACGATCCCGGTATCCCGAGAATTTTTTCTATGAAAATCTATCTATACATTTATTGGGAAAGGCATATTCATACTATTCTTTCTAAAAACGAAATTGCATCCGAATTTACGATCACTATTAATAACACAAGAGATTTAATTTTGCAAACACTGCGCAAACAGTCTAACAGAACACAAAACAATCTAAGCGCTGTCTGTTCACGTTTCAGTAGTGACAGGACGACACACACCCGCCTAGTTCAGTTCCGGAACACGACCACGTGCACCGTGCAGCCTGCAGGCGACATAAATTAGATAAATTGTATTTATTCTAAGTTACTTGATTATACTCTTCCAAATTACATATATTTACCCGACTGCGCCAAAAATACGGTTATGTTTTTCGAGTGTACATGTATGTATATATATTTATTTGCACGCTCTGTAGCCTAAACGGCTTGATGGATTTTAACTTGAGAGGTGTCGTTAGATTCGTCTTGATCCCCAGATTGACGTAGGATACATTTCAATGCAGTTTTTTTAATATAGTCAGGTTATTACGAAAACGGATTTACCCATGTACAAACGTCACATTTTTGTGTAAGGTAGTGCGCGTGTTCGTGTGTGCACGGATTACGCATTTATTTTATTTAAAGACATTTTTACAAGGCGATAGCAAAGCAGTAACTTAGAATAAAGGAGATTGCCAGATTTCGTACCATGTTGCGTCTTAACCAGACATTTGTCAAAAATCGTAATTAAATTTATTAAGCACACTTAATTTTTTCTAGACCTATTCGAACTGCAGGAAAGAAATGTATGAAAAAAGATTGTAATTTGATATATCCCATACATTTTGTACACTCTGACAGCAAACGTTCACTCTGACAACAGGATAGCATAATATAAATTGCCTAAGTGTGAAAGAGAGGGTACAAAGCGGTTGCTGTCAAGTGCACCCTCGGAACGCGGCCCTGGATTCATAAAATGTGTTCCGAAACTACACTATGGTTGTATCGAGATTTTTATGCTTCATCCACATATTTCTTCTTCTTAATCTAAGAGATGTCTTCGCATTACACCACCATTTTCCTATACCCGCGCCCTCTTCTTCAATTCCTGGTAAGATTGACTATCAGACGATGTTTTATAGATTTGATTCTTGATCACATTGGTGCGTTCCAGGGTTGCCAGACGTACAAGAATTTTTGTTTGGACGTAACGTAGGGCCATAGTCACGTTGCGAAGCGGCATTTTTTAAAATCCACATATGCCACACAGTACGTTGCAAATCGGCATCGCACACACGCCCCGTTACGTCATGTTACGCCGCTGCACTTTACGATATTTAAAAAAGTATACCTAGTATAGTATAGTTTCATTGTTTTGTCAAGTTTCAAGCAGTGTTAATCACAAATTACAGTCTGACTACGATCTTTTGGCAGGTGGATGACATTGACAGGACAGCTTTTGTCGCAAATCTGACATTTTTTTCATACAAATAGTGTATGCCGCCACATCCCCCCTCCTCCCCACCCTCACGGAAAGGAATACAGTGTAGCTGTATGATAGAATAAAATACAAGACACTATAAACTAGAGAACACGAAATAATAATTTTAAAAAATATATTAAAACTAGGTCACAAATCTAAAATATCCTTAAATCTAACCCTGACCTGATCATGTGACGGTGGGAGGATTTGGTGCAGAGTGAGCTGTTGGTGGGGCAGACTTAGGACCTGGACATGTGGTTGCATTGCGAGGCCGGGGGTGTCGCGGGCGCCTGTGCGCTCGGTGAGACCGCACCTCGCTTGGGTCTGCAGCGATGTGTGCAGGCTTCCATTCGATCCAATCGTCGCTCACCTGTACCTTATTATGTGAAACATCTAAGGTAAGTGTCTTCAGAGAATGACTGAGGACTTTATAGGGGCCGGTGTACAGTGTTCGTCGCGAAGGAAAATGTGAGATGCGTCTGCCAGGTCCTTAAAAGCGAACGACTTCGGGACGCATGTCGGTCATGGCCAGGTGTGCCACGAAGTCCTCACTTACATTTTGTGTGAAAGCACTAAGTACCAGGAGCTCCCCTGTAAGCATACAGGAGGTCTGCAGCAGAGCATTTGAGGTCCTCCTTGAGAGCCAATCTAATACCAAGAAGCACAAGAGGTAGGGCTCTGTGGCAGGTTTCTCGGTGGCACATGAGTGCAGCCTTCAGATGGCGGTCGAAGCGCTCCACCATGCCATTCGCTTGCGGGTGGTAGCTGGTAGTTCGTACGCATTTGGTAGCGCCTAGGTCGAAGAATCAGTTGAATAGCGTTGACTCAAACTGGCGGCCTTGATCGACGGTGACCGTGATGGGCACGACGAATCGCGCGATCCAGCCGCGTACGAAGGTATCGCCAATATCCTCGGCGGTGATGGATGACGTGAGCCACGCTTCGGGCCATCTCGAGAACCGGTCTATTGCCGGGGGACAATAGGTGTAGCCCTCAGAGTGCGGCAGGGGGCTGACGATTTCGTGGTGGACATGGCTGAATCTCCCAGATAGGAGGGAAAATTCACCGAGCGATACGGTCACGTGGCGCATCACCTTGCGTCGCTGGCAGTGGAGGCAGTGCCAGCCCAGGTTTGACAGTTGCGCGCCATGCCGGAGCGCACATAACGGTCAGCAACGAAGTGCGCGGAGGCGCGGCCGCCAGGCTCGCTCAGCGCGTGCAGGCGCGCGTGCGCGGCGCGCAGCAGCGCCGCCGGCAGGTTCGGCCGCGGCCGCCCCGTTGACACGTTGCATGCGATGGTAATATTGGTGCCTGGAATTAGCGTCGGTTCCAATTTGAGAGAAGAACCGAAATCGACTCGACGTGGGAAATCGCGTCCGCGACGATGTTGTCTTCGCCTTTGACGTACTCGATCTCCGTAGTAAACTGCGAGATGATCGTCAGTTGGTTCAGCTGTGCGGGAGGCAACTTTTAGCGACGTTGTGAGAACGCGTACAGTAGTGGTTTGTGGTCGGTATATATGATGAAGTGTTGCGCCTCCAATATATGCCGAAAATGTACACGGCCAACAACTCCCTGTAGTAGGTGGGCCAGGTGGTTTGGCTGGGCTTAAGTCTTCTACTGAAATATGCCAGTGGTTGCTAGCCCTGCTCTGTCCACTGCTGGATACAGGCGTCTACGTGTGTGCTTGAGGGGTACGTGTGAAGGCCCAAGCATGCGTTAGGAATTGCATGCACGAGTGCGAGGCGTGAGTGATGCTTTTGCATGAGCGTTCTTCTATATTAAAGTACTTCGTTTTATTTGTCGACTGCACTTCATCATTACAATATACATAGGTACAGTGCCGCGTTCGGTTTGTGGTGCTCCTTTAAATTACTCGTTAGCAACACTGAACCATACCATAATTAACTAAAACTAGCTATCAAATGATTGGTTAAAACTAAGAATTTCGTGTATGCCTGAGCGTAGATAAAGTACTTAAAAATAACCTCAAAACATAAAATGAAAGTGAAAAAGCTCTGGAGTTACAGTAGCTATGAGAGTAATTTTTCGTATAATAATTAAATATGTTATCCCCTATCTAATTCAGAAGGTTTTTTCAAGACGCAATATGGTACGAGCGTTTCCTACTTCCGTGGCATTCTCCTTTGCAGATATACGCCCTAAACCCGACCGCATTGGATGCATATTCCAAGTATGGACATACGCGCACCAGACACGGTCTTCCTTCTCCCTCACATTATAATATGGCCTTGTCGGACATTGCAGTATCTTATGTAATACAGCCGTACAATATACAGCAGTCGGATATTAAATAAGCTCAGTATTACTGTGTTCAGTGTAGCTTGAAGCAAGGAGTCAGAATACTAAGTACATGTAGAAAATGAGTTTGTTACCCAGTTTTCAATTAAGTGACTGTGTTTTATTCATAATGTAAACCAGTAAGATTCTTCGATAGTTATATTGTTCGTATAAGTACACTCGCAACAACCAAATATTGCATTTTCGTATAAGAAACATAACATGTAAAACAAATAACGAATTCAAACCACCTTTTTTATGAATACTTAGTAGAAATAATCAAAATATGAATGTACGACACTGATTTTAATTTAACACATTTTTACATACATATCATATTCGTATAACCCATAACACAAACAAAACACTGCTTACAAATAATTTGAATGACAAATACCTATAGGTAACGAATTGATCACGCACTTTTGTCATTAGTCAACTGTACAAAGTAAATAAAACTACAGCCCGAAAGTGTTTATGCAAGATGACGCTATAATGGAGAAAGTTTTGTACGAATCTGCACTACGGAGATGGGCTTAACTGGTTGTTATGTAATTCTGACGACCTTGTCGTTTATCCTTACTAGTCCTTAATAATATTATAAATTGTGCGAAAGTGTTTTTTTTTTTTGCTTTGTTTGCTTATTTGTCCTTCATTCACGTCGCAACGGAGTAACGGATCGACATGTTTTTTGCACAGATAGTTAAACACAGGGTGCACAATTTGCACAGGGTAAAAAGTGACATAAGCTACATTATATCCGGTAATAATATCGAATTTCCTCGGGGAACATACCAGGAGCCCTAAAATATTGCAACTTGGTATAGCAACATTATTAATGTCTATTACTACGCAAAGAATTTCAGTGAAATTACTCAAAGAGCTTAGACAGAGAGCAGGGAACAACACAGATTAGTTTTATTCCGAAATACTCATATCCGTGCTCGCGATCCGGAATACAATAAAAACAACTTCACACAGATATTCATAATGCTTTCAATAAATTCTCTCAACACATTTTTTTAAATTAAAACGTAGTCATTAATACATATCTCGTATTTCCAATAATCTCATAGAAACAGAGAAAAGTTAAAGGAAACCATGCCTTACTATCGCCGAGCCGTATGAATGGAATGTTGATATACCTACACTGCATTTGGAAACAATGACTGTTTTAAAAAGGCTTACGTTTCTCACGGCTCATATCTCATCTAATAGGCCTTGTAATTGGCACACGTAGCTGCAGTGAACCTTACATCAATAGCATCATTACCAGCATATTATGAAGAACTACATATCATGAGGAAAAAACTTATTTAACGAGATCAACTCATACTAGTAGTGTTGCGGCCAGTGCGGCCGACTTTACCTGCACCAAAGGTTAACTGTCAACCTCATTTACGTCGACGCACACATAACATCATCTTACACCCGATGCACATATTAGCCTCGTCTTACCTTACTGTCTCCACCCATCCGCAATCACGCTTTCAACAACAAATAAGTACGTTACCTGAAACAAAGAGCATTAGCATTATATAGCACAGCCAACCTCCAGGTGAATGGGAATTGTCAAATAATAGCGACGCGAACGAATTTAGCTTATTTATTATCGCCATGAATAATTTAAATTTGAATCGAAAATTAGACACGGCTTAGTGTAGGACTTGCGCTTAGCATTGTTCATAATTGGCTTACACAAAACATGGGTACAGTATAAACATTACTGTCATGAAGTATAGCCTTTTCTGGCTACTCTCTAAAAGCGACTTCACCCTTCCCTCCCTTCCGGCAAGCCACGCACGCAACTGACACATTTATTCTTGTAAAAATGTCATAATTTTTATGTAGTATTAATAGGTAAATATTAAGCTATAGATGGGTGTAGTGTCCAAGGAGTGGAGTGGAGTTAAGTAAGAATGATTTTCTACCTAGACAACTTGAACGTATGACGACAAAGTGTGGGCGGAGGCATTTTCATGCCCCGACGCTGTTACGTCACGAGCTATCGAAGGCAATGTGTCAGGTTTATCACCTCATAAAATGGCGCAAGTACGTCACAAGTTAATTGCCGTATTTTCGCAACTAAATGCCCCAATTAATTTGATATTCATTCGCTCCCGTATCGGCTATCAAATTTCGACCTCAATTTTTATGGCTGCGGCATTCGTTGATGGTAACATTTACCCCGACGAGTGTTAAAATAATGTAGTTTTTGATATTTCCGCAGGTGATTGTTTGTATCTATAACACCCTATACACATAATTATTTGAGGTTTGTCGTTGAAGTGTGGGATTTGCGGAAGTGTACTGATCAAAGCAGTCCATTAAATCACTGGGGCAAACAAACTCCTCTGAAATGTCAAACACCCTTCCAGGAACTGAAATCGTTACCTGAGCGGGTGAATTATGGTTTTACTATTGTATGAAAAATTTCGAACACGTTCGACGGGTACTGCTTACATCCAAAGTCAAACGAAGTCACCAACCCAGCACTAGTGATAATTCTCAAAATTGTATAAGCGAATTTAATGTGTTCTATATAGCAGAGAGCTCGCAGTCTCCCCACGTCACAGGACTCCGGTATCAGTATTTATGTAAATACACCAGAATTTACTGGTCCCCTACGTCTTATGATTAACGACTCACCCACCCGAGGCGATACGTCTCGTCCCTACTAAATTACGTTATTAACATACTAAATGTTGCCAGCACGTATGTCAGTGTCCCTCAAAGTTTTGTCTTGCGTTACGCGTGACGTAATCTAAACACCCCAGGGCAGAGAATTGCCGCGAAGCTAATTCAGGGAAAAGTCTGAAATTACACGTATCCCGTTTATAACCCTTGGGTGAAACGTTGAGGACAAAACGAGATGGCCTTAATACCTTTTACATCGGCCCGTCCATCACAACAACGTGTTACATGCATGACGTGAAGTACTATAAATTAGGGACATTAATAGTACGTGCATACTCAAAACAACTAATCCATAGCTTTGCATTCATATCCTCTGACTATTCTAGTTAAGCTGCAATGATCCCACGACACTAGCTCAACGTTCGGCAAAGTCTTGTTCCTTTGTCTGCGGAACTGTCCCGAGATAACGGAGAACAAAGTACATTACGTATAGCTTCCAACTTTAACTGTGTCTCTCGAAACCATTAGAAATTGTTCTCATCCAGCGCTCGCATCAAAGTATTGTCTGAATGCGCAACGGCATTAAGTAAAACACTCTAAGCTCCGTAGAATTGGCGCATCCTTTCCATTTTATAGGGCGTTTCATTTATTCCATTCACTTATTTTCTTCGAAGGGATCTCTACGGTTACGGCCGAAAACGTTTCGCAAATAAACCTAATTCACCCGAACAACGCGATGTTTCTTTTCAATTTAGCAAATTAAATGACGGTGGATGCGGCCCTCGCTAAGATCGTTGATTGAATGGTGAACAATGGACACTTACGAATAGATACTTTGGCAACTTCCCTAAACGTGTTACGACAATAACATTATCTTTATTGCGGTCCCTCACATTACGTGGCTCAAGTCCTTTTCATACGGCTGGCGATTGGGCGCTTTATTGGAATTATTTGCGGTTGGCACTTGGAGTGCCAAGTATGCGTTCTCAGGATTCTCTAACAGCAAAGCTGGCTCAAGGGTAAATAAGGTCAAATAACAGCTTTATATATCAATAATATGTACTTACAGTGATCACTCTATTTATTATTCCAAATATCTAAGTACATATACAGGGTGTAACAGAAGTGTGTGACAATACTTCAAGGTTGGCTTTTACCCATCAAACTGAACAACTTTTGTTCTACAACTTTGTTGAAATCGCAAAAAATTTTTTGGACTTTTCATATAAACTTGGTTCGCCAGCTGATCGATTTGTATGAAAAGTCGATTTTAGCGAAAATTTTGCGATTTCAACAAAGTTGTAGAACAAAAGTTGTTCAGTTTGATGGGTAAAAGCCAACCTTGAAGTATTGTCACACACTTCTGTTACACCCTGTATATTAAATATTACTAGGCAACCACCGCCTATACCGTATGGACAGGACGGTTAAATTGTGCCACACGATAAGAGAGAATATCTAAGTGATCAGTAATAAACTCAATATTTGTACAAATACAAATATTGTCGAAACCGAAAGACAGACATCAAAGAAGGACATTCATGAATAATTTCTATTTCTATTTGCTTGTTCTGTTAAATATAAAGTTTGAAATTAATATTTTCTGTTATGTAACACTCAAAATAAGAAAAATCAATAAATTTGAATTTTTAAATATGTAGTTCCAGTAATTCCAGAACATTTCATCAAAATTTTATCGGAGCATTTGACGGTACGGTGTGTAAACATGAAAATGGAATATTCAGAAAGCACGGATGTTCCGACACATTTCCAGCAAACAAAGGCCGATGATGTAAAACTCATTACCGGTACCTACCTACTAGGTCATTACTTATAAGCATAGATATATTATTTTCCATATTCTCTTATAATATTGATGTGTTCTGGCGTGAAGATGAGATAGCCAGTTCCTCATTGCGTTGGGGAATCATGGTAAGTCCATCCATCCTCGGCATCCTTATCACTTTACCATCAGATATGATGATGTCAAGGGCTAACCAACGGAAGATATACAGGGTGTAAGGGACAGGTTTCCGAAAACTTTAAGGACTTGCTCAGTAGACGAAACTGAACAACTTTCCACAAGATTTTTTTTCAGGAAACGAAAAAAAAATCGGCTTCTCCATACAAAATTATAAACTTGATTATCGAGCAAGCCCTTAAAGTTTTCGGAAACCTGTCCCTTACATCCTGTATACATACATATGTGGTGCATACAAATCTATCAACTGACAGGCAAAATTAGTATGTATGAAGAGTCCAAAACTTTTTTGCGATTTGACTATGGGTTGCTTAGTGAAAGTTTTTTGTTATCATGAACAAATACACATCCTTTGCTAAGAAGAACTAATGTAACCCTTAAATGCATGTTTTTTTTCTGTCTTGCCGAAATATACGACAAAACACTAAGAAACTGTTGTTACGTTACTAATTACGCAGTATTTGTGTAACCTATAAAATGTGCGTTCCGTTACCATTTATCATTAATCGGTTATACAAATAATTTAGTAAAACTGGAATTAAAGTAATTCAAACTATAGTTCATTCCAATCAAAAAAAACAAAAGGTAAACAAACTTACTATGGAAATGTGTGTGTCAATGTTTGTGCCATTCGAGCGGGGTTTCTCGTTTTTTGATTATTTATTTGTAAAGTTGTAATTACCTAACATACTTTTTTAGAAATTATGTAAACGTATAGTTGTTTTAATAAATACGTTAATTAAGTGGTTGGTCGGAATCTCAGTGTATTGACCGTGAATTTAGCTATGGTAGACTGATTTCTAACCAATATTTTTTTTTTTATAATATGTGGAACACGTTGTTGGAACGTACATACTTACTTGTTTGCTTCATCTATTTTAAGTAAATTATTGTATGTTACCGTTTGTGTTCATCCAATGTTTGTAAAATAAAAAAAATAAAAAATAAATGTCAGATGCATACTATCTTTGTTTACGTTTTGCTTTTTTTTGATTGGAATGAACCATAAATGTATTATTTATCCTACAGTATGCATTTAAGGGTTAAAGTCACGTTATATTTTTTACTTTTTGGTCTATAAAAAAACAAATATTCTATTTTCTTCTAGATATTGCTATTATCCCAAGTCAAATAGTGACCAAGGCAAATCATCAATATCAACAATAAATCTCCTTCAGTCGAGTACTGACGTCTTTTAGAAATAATTTAATAATAATATCCGGGACTAATTACACACGGTCACCTGGCCCCAAACTAGGATTCCCTGTATCTTGGGAACCAGAGACTGATATATATACACATGTCACATATACATTTAAATACATACATATATAGATATTATACACCCAGACTCAGAGCAAACAATTCTGCTCATCACAGAAAAGTTTGCCCTGTGTGGGGATCGAACCCACGACTCTTGGATCAGAGGTCAGGATCGCTAACCACTTAGCCACCGAGTCAGTCAATTTTATCAAACTTATAAAGGTCATCTTGAGATAATTATGATGATATTATTGATCACTCATGGTCGTCATGTTGTAGAAACATAGTAAGATTTTCTGTATCAAAATTTTAAAAAGAAGAAAAAAAATTATAAAGAACTCAACGGTGCGACATCATGAATTCATGAATGAAGATATTCGATACCAAACGATTGTAAAAGAACATTTATTTAATGTTTATTAATATGGCGCAGTGCACCGAAAACAGCAGGCTTTATAAAATAAACATATCATTTCTAGCCAATGAATCACATCGAAAATTCCATCGTTTGCATTTAAAACGGACATATTATTGATAAACTGTCAAAATGCACAATCAGTGCAATGAACAGCTGGCTGAATGTGAATGGTATTCATAGAAGCAGTCAAGTGCGAGTTGGACTCGTGCACCGAGGGTTCCGCACCACATATTTGAGTTATTTATTTACCCAAAAAAATGTTTTCCTCGAAAACGAAAGCCGCAAAAGTGGTAAGAATACTGTGGCATTCTTTTCATAGTACTTCGGTCTAGAATCTAGAACATATTATAAATGCTAAAAGGGAGGGGATAACACTATAGAATTAACGCTTATCTAGCCATTCACAAGACACGACTATGACATCGCTGCCTTTGGTTCCCATCCCAGTTAAGGGTGACATTTAAAAGGATGACCTTTAAATGTTAAGACTGATTAAAACAGTAGATAGGTGGGTGAGAAGCGACTCAACTGGCTTGCCTAGCGAGCTAGAACTCTTGCGCCTCCAATGATGTTAGAGAAAGTACCCGACATCACTGTTCGACATCTCATTTATCTCGTAGTCCGCCAATGGGGCCAACCACCAAAACTTGTAAATTAAAGAAACGAGTGTTTCTACTGAGTGATATCTCTCCTTGCGTCACTACTGTTTTAATGTTGCTTGTTACCTAATAATGTGCAGTTTTTATTCGACACTTAAGTAAAACTCGATGTCGGAGTCATTTGTATTCAAGGATCAACGCGACCGGCATAAAGCAGACACCCGGCCGCATTGCAAATGACACCTCGAGAGCGAGCTTTGGTCGGAGACAAAGCGCCCAGTGGTTCATTAGCCTGCCATGGATTTAAGCCCACTTTTTTTAAAGTCACACAGCTTTGCGACACTCCTTCGACCGCCAAGTTCGCACGACACGTCGTAATGTGTAATTGTATAAAGCAAGTACGTGTTTTGGTCAAAACTTTCTAACGCTACAATTTCCGTTTATGGCGACATTCAAGTAACTACATATTTGGTTCTTTTGAAAACTATTTTCCGGCGGAACGCGCGGAATAACAGAGGCATCCAAAGTCCAGAGGATTACAGGAAAACTTTTGAATTAACGAAACTGTTGCCAAAAGTGTTGAAGCGAACACTCTGGGATAGGGTACACGATTGTTTTGGAACGGAATATGTTTTACACTTCCTGCTTGGAAACTAAGTTAGGGTTAAGTGATATACGTATGTTCACGTAAACAACAAACTTTCATATTCAGAAGTTACTTGTTAAGCTTCTTGTATTCGATTATAGTTTTGAATATCAAACTTGTGAATTTGATGCAAAGGATTTAGAAAAAAAAGTTTAAAGGAAAAAAATAAAATAATCAGCTATTAATTTTTACACTTGTGTTACCTTTACACAAGAATGCCCCACTATTTACTTATAAATACATCTTGAACGAGTGATAGCTAACTTAAAATCAAATCAAATACTCTTGATTGACTACAAAACAAAGAAGCACATACAAAAATAACAAAAGAAGAAGAAACAAGTGGCGGCCTTACCGCTAAAAGCGATTTCTTCCAGACAACCCGGAAAAACTTCAACTTCATGTTATGCATTCCATTCACATCTTAGTTTTAACTGTTTTTATCTGTTCATTCGTTTTATTCGATCCAAAAATAAATACTTAAGTAATGAAGAATTTAACTTGTAACAATTGTAACATTATAAAAAATCACTGTATACATTTCAGAAAATATGCGAGTATGTTGTTCTTTAAATGTTGTATTTTAAATCGCTTTTGAATATGGGTATAGCAAATGAAGCGTTCTTAGACCGAGCCAAGATATAAAGAACGTTCACGTCTCTCAGATACCAATCAGCCTTTACAAGACCCCAAGATAGGTATTCACCGCGAATCAAAAGATAACAACGAACAGACACGACAGTCAGCAAAAAGACGTTCTCAGTTTAAATTGGAGCACAAAAACACTAGGTTAGGTAAGAAGTCGACTTCCCCACGACCGGCCACGGTTTCCTGAGCGCGGCAAAACAGTCTTGCTGTCCTGTCTGTACATAGGAGTACGTGATCTGGGTACTGAAGACAGGCCAACGCTGCAAATTTCACTGCCACGTAGTTAAGTGACGTTTCTATGTGACCGGTGACCGCGTAAACTTACGTAGTAAGGCAGTGCACAGCGAAACATGATATATTTTAAACCGATTTCAAAAAAAGGAGGAGGTTCTCGATTCGTCGGAATCTTTTTTTTATTTTATTTTTTTATGTATGTTCACCGATTACTCAAAGACGCCTGAACCGATTTGGAAATTTCTTTTTTTGTTTCAAAGGGTATACTTCACAGGTGGTCCCATATAAATTTTATCGAAATCGATTTAGCGGTTTTTGAGAAAATCAACAAAAACATAGCAAAATTGGAGTTGTTGCGATTGAAGTCGGTTATTTTAAACGTATTCAGCGTGGTCAATTATCAACATTAGCATTAGACTTTTACCAGAATCACTTTGATTTCAAACTGCTTATGGAGAAGTAGGTATTAGAATGTTAGTACTAATTGGTCACTAAGCTAACTAAAAAAATATAAAAATTTGCCACGCTGCAGTTTTAGTACACGTGCAAAAAATAAGGCTGGCAAAAAACAAAGGAACGTAACGCTAATCAACAATTTATTGGTAAGTTTTGAGGTGAAACAAATTTTATTAAATTGGCATGAATAATATAAGAGGCACACTAAAAATGAAACTAGAAAATTGACAGTATTTTAGAAAAAAGTGGATGAACACAAAATGATAGCGGAAAATAAATACTAGTACTACCATTTCTTTCGGTTTCGTTTCCGTCCGTGTTATTAGTTATTCTTTAGATCAATTTAACTCCGTTAACATCTTGTTTTGAGACTATTTAAAATGATGTTCTGCTTCTGACCTTTTCATTCGAATCGGAGCTTGCCAACCACCAACCGATTCAATTTTACAAAGAAAGATAAGATAAGATAAGATAAAACATTTATTTGTCTTTGAAATGGGTACATTAATGGTCTTAAATTAACAAAGTAATCGCCAATTCAGCTAAGATTTTTTAGCATGCAAACATTTAGAACATAAATCTTAAAATATAGACACAAACATCGCCAAACCACACAAAGCCACAAAAAAAAACTCAACTTTTGTACTCCAGGAATTCTTTGATAGAGTAAAATAAGTGCTGAAGAAGCCACCTGTTCAATGCTATTTTGAACTTGGAGGAAATGCCTCTAAAGCGGCTTAAGTCCAGTCACATTGTTACCGCGTGTATCCGTAAGGGCTTGATGAATGTATTGTGAAGTGCGAGAGGTGTTTTTAGATTCATATCGACCTCCAGATTTACACAGAATGCATTTTATGCAGTCGGGTATTTTTTGGATAAACTTGTTAATAAAGTTTACATGAATATGCGAAGGAGTAGTCCTATTACATCCGACGACTCACCGATACGACAGCGGTAGTACGATTATTTCCGTACGATTTACAGCCGTTAAACCGGTAAACAAGGGAAGGAGCCGCGCCGCGCCGCGCTTCGGTTATTTATAAGGGTAGGGTTGTACCGGGAACCTGACTCGAAGTAGTTGTGTAATAAGATCACGCGATTTTTTTTTATTGTTTGCGAGTTAGATTAAAGTTTGCTTCACTTTGGTTTCCTAGGTAACCGTTATTTTGTACAAGAAAATTAAAAATATAAATATGTTTTAGTAACCACGTTATATTACTTCTACTAGTTGGTAGGTTGGTTCTGGTTGTTACTTTTTAGCTAGACAACTATCTATGTATACTATTAGGACTAACAAAACCAGCAGAAACTATAGTATGGCTTCTTTACATATCATTTCATAACTTCAACCACGTTGAACGACGACGCTATCATATCAGCTGATCATTGGTCAATAGTCTGCTTAAGCTATTTGCGGGGGACATGAATATCACTATGTTAAAGCTTTAGTTAATTACTCCAAAAACTCAAAAGAGGCAAATAACTTATTTATATTAGAACTCTTCATTCATGAAACGTCAAGAGTTCCCGCTAAACTTGTTGTTTGGTTGCGGAACTTGCAAACCCTATACCGACCAGCAATGAGAAATACGAGTAAGTCCGGATTCCCGCGGAATCACGTCGCAGATCACAAGATACGGGCACAGTTCACACAGTTTCCCAGCAAACATCGAGTGCCCTCAGTCAGACCCCGTGGAAAACGGGACGCGATTGTCTATTGTTTATTTTGCTCCTCTCTCTGACATCGGA
Organism: Coleophora deauratella; assembly: GCA_958295455.1. Lineage (NCBI taxonomy): Eukaryota > Metazoa > Arthropoda > Insecta > Lepidoptera > Coleophoridae > Coleophora > Coleophora deauratella. The sequence goes on along the minus strand of OY282408.1, from coordinate 11,297,589 downwards.
CACTGTTCCGGATATCGGGAAATCCATTACGTTTTCACGGCGGCGGCGCCATTAATTTCATAAAGCTTTATAACTTCGATAAAAGATATAAATACGGCACGGCACCAACTATCCAAGGTCCTTTTTGTTTGAGTCTTGACTGACGCTACTACTATGATGTTTATAGTGTTTATATTATCGATATTATTCGATCGACTATCTTACTCTAGCGTGACTATAACAGGCAAACTTTGACGTGTACAGCTCGCTGTAGCTGTAAATTAACTATCCAGTTTAGAATTACTAAGAAACAGGTGTTTGTTACAATCAAGTTTACGAGTAAGTTTGCTTTATTTGCAAAAGCTCTTTAAACTAACAAAAACAGTTTTGTTCAAGTCTCATAAATATGTAAGAGCCCTAGCCACGCTGTCGGCCATACAGTAATCTAGAGCTCCTGTTTTTCTCTTACAATTTACAACGGTTAAAATGGCAACAAAATGGCGGGGGACCTTATTTACACGGCGCCGAAAGGAAGTCTAAAAGAACGGATGGCCGCCGCCGCGCCACAAGGGAAACACACATAAATCACAGAATTCACGAAAAACATCTGAAATCTCATTATGGACAACACTATTAAAAGAAAAGAAAAATCCAAGAGGAATGTGTGAAAAATAAAATGCAAATCAGAGCTTTTCGCAAAACAAACAGCCAGTGTTATCAACGCCCGCTATGTTCTTGAGCAAATTAGAGAATCTAACGATGTTATCTTAGCTGATGTTTTGCAAATAAACAAATTACGCATCGGCACACAAAACCCGCAATGCTGGAATCGTAAGAAGATTTTGCTATGCTGCATTGTTGACCGACCGACTTAGGAGTTGTGTAATCCGACAATTTGCCGTTGCTAACTCGCAAACACAACAGAACAACGCGAAACATATTCCCCGGCAGAAAGGAAGTTCACTCGAAAAGGCAACTAGCTGCGGGAAAACCTTATATTGTAGAATTTATGATATGTGCCTCGCCTACTGCGCTCCAGTTTCTGAGGCTGCTAGCTCGGTATTCTGGCTACATTTCTTTGAAAATAATGGCGGTCACGGAAATCACGCAATATTGCCTATACACAAACACAATATAACGCCCATTCATTCTGTTTCTGACTTAATCAAAAGTTGCACTGGATGAGATAATGCTCTAGATTTTGCCCAATAGTGATTAAGAGAGTTTAACGACGCGCTATTTGGAATCGAGTGCCGTATATCTGGAAACAAAACGCCCACCAGATAAAGTATTTATTGGTCAATTAGTGTGCACAGATTGGAGTATAGTGTTGTGCGTAAACTTGATAAGGTCCGTGATAGCGACGGGCAGGCGGCGGCAGCGGCGAGGCGCCCGCGAGCGAGGCCTGGCTGCCTCCGTTAGACAAATTCATTTATAGGTATGGTATGACTCTACGCACCGGTTTATATTAACTTTGTTAGCATAGTTAATCAGATATTATTTGTAAAACAACGGCAGTATTTCTTCATATTAATTGTATGTGCCATTAATTAGGCACATCCTGTTATAATTCCGGGCAAGTGTATCGACACGTATCGATCTTGCAAAGCCACCACCAGAAATATCTCTTGCGACTTCAAAAAATATACTTACAAAATGTAGTCCTATATGTATAATATAATATCTGTATATATGAATACGCAGCTGTAGCGCAGTTTTGACAAAAACCGTAACATTTAATAATTCTTTTTTTACCCATTCCCCAAGAAAAAGATCGAAAAACATCGATAAACACAGATTTTCAGATCCAGGTCTTCCACGCAAAGTTAGATGGTGTTTAAATTTTGGAAATTGCTGAATTTTGAATGCAGTTTACGTGCCTAAACCTAAGGGTATCTGCTGACAATGAAGCTACACTGCACTGGCCTAGTGCTGTGACGTAATCACATTACACGCTTACACAGGCGTGACCTCGTTCCGACGTTATAATTATCAATTGTGTCGATACGGAGGTTAATAATTCAAGCCGCGAGACAACGTTATATCTGCGTTATTGTAATTAGTACAGAACAATGGAGCTAGGCAAATATAGTGTTTGGGTTGATATGGAAATTCCAATTGAATATCTACTTAGTCTTTAGAGATCATTAGAAATGTCTGACAGGCCTACTTTTACAGTGAATGCTGTCCATCTGATAAGTAGGAAGAGATATTGTTTCATTGTTTCAATTTGAAAGTGGACTAAAAGAGGATGATTATGATGACAACATGTATTTGTAGATAAAACTTACAACGGTTAGGCGATGGATTAACGAAACTAATGGTGGAATCTTTACGTATAGAATTTGTATGGATTTGATATACTTGTTGGTTGGTTGTGTGTCGTTGCGTCACCTCGCATTTCAAAACTATGTTTCTACATTCAAGGGACCTGAAAATAACCATGCGTTTTAAATTTCAATCCGATTTTTATCCCATAATTTAAAAAAAGTGCCCACAGCGCCTCTGCGAAGACCGACACTACAGCAACGTCTAGCTTTGTTCCAGCTTCCACCGGAACCCATATGCCTTTCGTGAAGTGTTAGCGAAGTGAGAAAAAAGGTGAGACGTTGAATGCCCCACAGAAACAGAATTCAGTACGATCTACTAAACGAATTTAATGTATGTATCGTATGACCTAGGCTCCTCTAATAACTTTGTTTGATTCAGTATTTCTTCGAATATATATCTTACTAATTAAAATAGAGCAACTAAATTAATTCAACACCTGTTCAGAAGTCGGACAAATTTGTGAATTAGACGACGAAGCTGACGCAAATTGAATATTTGAGTTGTGTAAATGTCACCCAGCGAATGAAACAAACAGATGACCTAGGCAGCCTAGGCGACTGGTTGCGTACAAGTTCATATCAAATTTCAATTTTGAGGCAATATTTGAAATGTACTCCATGCTTTAATTAATATACTAACATTGTGAATTGTGATACAAAGGTTGTAAACTCCCTAATATCTAAATAAACTATTTAAAGTTTAAAGATACTATGCCACACACACAGACACACATGATAGGCTTCAAAATAACACCCCTCTTTTGCGTTAGAGAAAAGTTATATGAAAAAAAGCTTATAAAAAAGGCGAAGGTGTAAGGCTATAGTGAGTAAATATTTACTTTCAATTTGAGCCATGTATTACGCACATACTCGGATTTGCCGACCGATGGATATGGCGATGCTCTTTTTTGCAGCGGAACAAACAATGTTATTGATGCATTCAAAATAAATTTTAAATGGGTTTTCTTTTCTCGAAGGCGAAGCAATTTGCTTACGTATCTTTTAAAAAGTAGTATGTATTTAATTATTTACTAAGTACAATAGTTAATTTCAGATTTTTTTTCTTTTTTTATGTGATAGGTGACAAACGAGCAGACTGATCACCTGATGGTAAGCTATTACCGCCGCCCATAGACATTTTTTTTTTGTTTGGTTCTTTCCTGCTTTTGCAAGGAAAAGGCAAAGGCTTCTCTGGCCATACAGCCTATTCTAACGTACATAGTTTGCTCTTCTCTAAATATTTTTATATTTCATTTGAGTTCTCATTTATCAATTTCTGTCGTCTTTAACTTTTTCTCTATTCTTCAACAAAATGATAGCACTTTTGATGAAGATTTCATGGACTTCTTGAGAGCACTCGAAACACAGTCTGCACACTTTTATTTCATTATCCTACATATAAGACACTTAAATGGCACTTTATTGAATAATACACTATCAATATTATGCATTAAAAACCACGATATCTATTTTTTCGGATAATAAAACAAAAATGACAAACTCTTGCCGCGAGTTCCCGCCAAAAAGTCCCCCGCCCATAGACACCCGCAACACCAGAGGAGTCAGTGTTGCCAGTGGATTGTTAGATTCCAATCCAATCCAATCCGTCGTCGTTCCCTCAATGCTGGGGACCGTGTTATTGTAATGTGTACTCGTAATTTGTTAGATTACGAGTGTAGAAATGTGATGATGTGTAGTAGTAGTAGAACAGGAACTAATAGGTCGTTGAAGTCAGAAGGGAACACGGAAATACTTAGCTTAGGAAAAAGGCGCAGTGTAGGAGCAGGATTGAAATAGGTAGTTTCGGTAGAGATTTTACAATAAAATTACAGTATACGTTAGGTTAAAAATGAAATGGTTATTGGATAATTATTGGATCGCGTCTTGCTCGTTTTGCGTTCATGCAGAGAAGAGCGCTGTCAAACAAACGCGCATCGTAGCTCGCGCAGCCATGGCCATCTAGAGCGGCGCCAACGAAGCTCGCGCTTCGCTATCGTTCATAAACTCCTTAAAACGCGCTGCGTCCAAGGAGAATTCATGTCGCTACACAAGTATTCGAATTCCAAAGATAAGATGGGTATTCAAACTCTAAATGCGCTCTGGTGGTCTCTATTTAGAATTTCAAGTGTCTTCTATGTGCTCGCGGCACTAACCACTCCAGACAGGAACTGAATCTCGCTAAAGCGGTCCCCACTGTGCAAGCACCCTGTATAATTTGATAGTATAACCAAACATCACGGGTCGGCGGCTTCTCAAACTTGGACACACATACCCCTAGGACATTTCCCAAACAATGGCGAACCCCTAAGAAAACTGCCTATAAAAGAAAATAGAGCATTTATTTAAATATACAAAGTTACAAATAAGTTTTTACTAATATGATGGATGGGCTTGGTCTTTGTAACAAAATGAGTCTATTTATGTAAGCTACAATTTTGCCCAATTTCAATCTTAATTTAGATTCAGGATTTAGTCGATTCCCGTACTTTAATTTTTAGCCACTATTACGTCATTATTTTCGGGTACTCCCTACGATCACCTGGAGACCACACTTTGAGAAACCCTGCTATGGACTATGGTCCTAGTTATAGTGTAGGTATAGTGGGGGTGAACGGATCTCTTTATGGCCTAGATACAAACTGCAACTAGTTCTGAGTAGAAAGTAAATTCAATTAACAGAATTTGGTTTACTTACATAGAATGTTTAAAGTATAATTTCCATTTGAATATAATGTTTTTACCCTAGCGGAGAGTCATGTTTTACGGGTGTATACGTCCGATTTATTGTATGAGATGTCATTGGATTTTTGATCCTCACACTAACATAAGGTAAATGACCCAAATAAGGCCTACCTTATTTTTAACTTGACGTAATTAGTAGGTTTTTAAGAAAAACTCACTCATCTTTCGAAATATTAATCTTTATTTATTAAACTTTAAAATAAATATAGTTGAAACGTTAAAAAAACAAAAATCAGTCTTCTGTGAATCAAAATAATAAAAAAGTCATTTAGGCTTTATTGGGAGACCCATGCCGCAATAAGGCCTTTCATACTAAAAGAAAGTAAAACAATCATTAAACTTCAGTTACTAAAACATATCAACGTAACATTATTTAAATTTAGTAAGATCCTTTAATAATCATATTTGGGCGTTATAATCAGTCTTGATAATCGTCTCAACATATTATCCTTCCTTTCTTCATTTTCTTCAAGCAATCTCCTGAACAGTAATTTTTTTTTATCAGCAGGGGTTAAGCCAACACACAGCTCATGATACCTACCAAATATTACAAGCAAGGCATTGCCGCATGTTATCCATTCGATATTATTTGCACTTATATTATTTTGATAGGCCTTATTTGGACCTGTCGTATGTGTAAGAAAAAAATATATTACAGAAAATACACTGAAAAAATGGCGTATAAATGGTTATGTAGGGGTTACTAAACTTTTAAACTAAATAACACACAAAAAACATCTCGGCATGCGTGCAAAAATATCAAAATACATACATCATTATCTGTAGAAATTTTATAAAACAGGCGTATTCTCCGCGTCCCGACTGTTTTCGACTACTTGTTCCGACATACTTGTGGAAAGCGGCGCTCGCTATTCTTGTATGAGTCAGATAAATCCTTACGCACACCGCTGTAAACTTTCGCAGTTATTTGAAATGTCTAAGCGGGAAATTTGAAACCTAGGCCTTATTGGGGCATAGGCTTTATTTGGGTCTCTTACCTTAGAATGCATTTAATGCAGTCAAATTCATTTTTTCTTTATGTGATAGGTGGCAAACGAGCAGACGGATAACCTGATGGTAAGCGATTACCGCCGCTCATCCGCCGCTCATAGACACCCGCAACACCAGAGAAGTCACAAGTGCGTTGTCGACCTTTGAAATGGAGCAATTATTAAAATAAAAATTGCTAATTTTAATTTTGGCAATTATTTTGATGCAAAAATTCAAATTTTTTATCACCTATTCTGTCACATAAGCTACGTATTAAGCAAGGGCTTTTGCAACGTGACGCATCAAGAGGATTTTCCGGTTCAATTTATCTAATACAAACATGTATTAACTTCCTTTGTTTCACATGATATTTTAATTAAGAGAAAACGCTAAGATAAACAAGTAATGTCACATAAATTATAATAACGCATCCAACAAGCCCCGGGCAATGTTAAGTCTGCTCGAGTTACTTTGCCAAACTTGGGAAAAGTTACGGCGCGTTAACTGAACGTAATGTTAACTCAGTTTGTCATGTGTGTGTCCTGGGAATCGCGACATCGTTCTCGCGCTGAAGAATACCAAGATATTTTATTACTGTAACTTTTTGATGTATCGGCAAAGTTAGCTTCTAAGCGAGTTATATCCTGAGTCTATAGTGTTTTTAGTTGTAGGTATTCATGTTTCTCTAAATTCAAATTTAACTCGTTTGCTAATCAATACGCATTTGAGGAACTAGACTAGAAGATGCTAGACTGCATAACTATTACATAAGCATAATTTGCCTAATAAATGACAACCTAAAATATGAGAAAGGACACTTGCCCTATGAGTAACCGCTGTAGGTTAAAGGAGGACCATCATTATTAACTTACTCGTAAATATAATAACATTTTGCATTTTAGAATTCCGGGTAAAGTTATGAATAAATATGTATATTCAATAAGAGATTTACAACGCTAAGCATTGTATCGCGTGAACGGAAAAAAAACTTACATAAATTACAAACGTCAGATTAAATTTTGACTTCTTAATAGCACTCAAGTGTATTTAATGTTCAGGAATAAATTAAGACAGTAATCTTGTAGAATGCTCGCAAATACCAAAGTCGGCACTCCGGATTGTTGGAGCTAAGTTATAAAACAATTTGCCTTAGTTTACAGATATATTAATTAGTTATTAGCTACTATATTAAGTATTCATAATGAAGCTTAACAGGTTCTTCCTTAAAGCCTTTCAGAGATGTTTACATACAACTATACGTAGATAAATCTTATGATGCCTATACAATCTTCTTCTGAGGTCCTGTGACTCCTCGGAGAGCACATGGCCTCAACTACGGCTTTCCTCTGCCTTCAATCGGCGACGACAGCTACAATCTCTGGCCAGCTTTTCTCCAGAGAGCTCGCTTACCGACTTCTAGTGCCACGATCTTCTGCTCAGTAGGCTTTGGTCGACTTCTCTTCCTTTTCCCACGGGCGAGTAACAAAGATTCTGTTTCGTGAGACAAGAGTTCTCTTGTCGCAGTCTGCGGCCAATCCAATACCATTTTCTGTGGAGGATATCTACTTGAATAGGACGTTGATTCTTTATTTTCCAAAGGTATTTGTTGGAGATGACGATTACAATGACATCTGTCAAATCCATACAACTGGATACGAGCATGATTTCGTCAATTAAGATTTCGCAGTGTAATTTACCATTTTAAAACATCATAGATCTATATCCAAGGTTTATTGTGGCTGTAATTCAATTTTTTGATCATCTTTAAATGTATAATGAATGATGATTATAATAATCAGTTTTATGAATCTCAACGCCAAAGAAAAAAAACTTAAACTCAAGGAAACGTGACAGAATAATTTGATAATAAGCAGAACCTTAACCTAACCAAGTCTGAATTAAAAATTAAGCGACATACTTGACAAAGCGCAAAAAAATGCTATGAGCAACCGAATTACCGAAGCTTATAAATAAATTACCCGAAACAAAGCGGGCTTATGCAAGGACAAGGCTCAAAAAGACGGCAAAAAGCGGCTTAAGACAGGAGATAAGGATTATTGTTTAATTTTATTGCGTAATCACGGAGCCGCGCAAGCGCACGGTTCGCATGCAACGACGCCCGTGACGGACATACCAATTGTGGCATTAAGTAGTGATGTGACTAAAACACGGTTACCAAAGAGAATCTTTGAGAAATTTTCAGATTCCAAAGTACTAAAGATTAGCTCGACTTACCAAGTTACCAGAGCCCTACCAGTATCATGTGGGCTCTGTAATTATGGCTTTCAACCTATGTAAAAACCACATTAATGCAATAAAGAAATTGAAAATGTAATTTACTTGTTTATTCATACGACTATTTTCTGCTCTATAGCATTTACCTTTAAGAGTTTTCCGAAAAGAGGTATATTATCCGAGCTAAAAGGGATCTTAGAAAATAAAAAGTAGCGCTGGACATTGTCTGGATCTAATCGATCGATAGCTTACTATAACGAATGATAACGTCACTAGGATTAACACGAAAAATTGAAAAACAAAATTGGGGCGGGGCTAACGCAATGACATCACTACTGGCATCCCTGATAAAGACAGTGCATGGAGACGCGTTGCGGTTTTACTTGATGAGGAAAATATGTATACTCTTTATATCAAACATACAAACCTCCATTATTTTCTTAGAACTTAGAACTCAAACCAAATTTTCCTTTATGTAAAAGTAAAACATAATTATGTTCAAAGTAAACTTTATAAGTTTCATGTTTTACTGCCTGACTTTGAAGAAAAAACGGATGATCAGTTTGTCCAACCGTGTTTCTGGAATCATATTTATATATATTGGATCCTGAATAAACTGGTATCTATATTAAGCTTTTGTGAGTAATAACAAATCCTCATCTCCTGAAAGTCAAATGTTAAATATAGCGCCTCAAATAGCAGCACTTAGGACCGAAATAGAAACTGTGTTTGTTTTCCTACCTTAATATACAGCATACACCAACACATGGCTCCTCTCTTCTGCTTTTGATAAATGTACAAACTTTGTTTGCGCTCCGTGAATGAATCTCGAAAATGGTTTTAAGAAAACTGTGCTGGGTGTGAAAAATTGTCGGGCTAAAAAATTGCAATGGACGCACTGGCGACGGCAAGACGACGTCTTTGCATAATGGTCTGAGAACACTTTACAGATTACCTACTGAATTAATATAAAAACTGAAGTCGTCATAATGACAGCATTTTTTTGCTATAATCAGCTCTTAGCTTCTAGACACGAATAATAATTGAGACTATTTCAATGTTCATAGCGTAAACATTCAAACTGTTAGGAATAAAATATGTAAGTTATAAAAACAGAACGCACATAAAATCTTTCGTTATCATATCGCATTCAAAGAAAATTCTCTTAGAGCTAAATGGAACAACGTGCAAACAAAAATGACCGACACAAATAACTTTTATAGGGCAATTTGTAACAAAGTTGTGTCATCAGAATACCCCCGTAAATCGGAGAACGAACGGAATGGCTGCCGATTATGGAGGCCTCAAGACATACCCAACTGAAACAATAAAACCGAGATATGACAGCCCAAAGATTAATCACCATTTAGCGGCGATTCTTACAGCAAGCGATTTGTTATCCAATGAAAGGCTGGATTTGCCCTAGATGGGGATATTACTCAATGTCAATTGGCAATATGGAAAGGATTAAGCTCTTTTTGCATTATTAAACGTTTCATCACTTTCAGTCATTGTGGACCGTATAAAGGATTGCTTTCACTTTGATTTTGTATAAATATCAGCATTTATGACTAAACAGGCTTCCTGAAATGTTTAGCTGTAAATGCATAACATTTCTTATACTAATCTGCATTCCGTTCTACTACGGAAATGTGACAAACTTGGAGTAGACTGCTTTTTTGCCAGATCACCAATCAAAACTTTATGTATAAGAAAAAAATGTTTCTTCCACCTACTCAATCGCTTTTACTATTATATTAACATTTTATAAAACGAGCGGTTTTCCTCAACACCTTCTCCCGACTTGCGTACCAGACTCAATTTGCGAAAGATTTGACTGCACGAAACTTTTCTAAGACGTTAAATAACGTTACAACTTCTATAAACGTTATAAAGTATTTATTGGTCAATTAGTGTGCACAGATTGGAGTATAGTGTTGTGCGTAAACTTGATAAGGTCCGTGATAGCGACGGGCAGGCGGCGGCAGCGGCGAGGCGCCCGCGAGCGAGGCCTGGCTGCCTCCGTTAGACAAATTCATTTATAGGTATGGTATGACTCTACGCACCGGTTTATATTAACTTTGTTAGCATAGTTAATCAGATATTATTTGTAAAACAACGGCAGTATTTCTTCATATTAATTGTATGTGCCATTAATTAGGCACATCCTGTTATAATTCCGGGCAAGTGTATCGACACGTATCGATCTTGCAAAGCCACCACCAGAAATATCTCTTGCGACTTCAAAAAATATACTTACAAAATGTAGTCCTATATGTATAATATAATATCTGTATATATGAATACGCAGCTGTAGCGCAGTTTTGACAAAAACCGTAACATTTAATAATTCTTTTTTTACCCATTCCCCAAGAAAAAGATCGAAAAACATCGATAAACACAGATTTTCAGATCCAGGTCTTCCACGCAAAGTTAGATGGTGTTTAAATTTTGGAAATTGCTGAATTTTGAATGCAGTTTACGTGCCTAAACCTAAGGGTATCTGCTGACAATGAAGCTACACTGCACTGGCCTAGTGCTGTGACGTAATCACATTACACGCTTACACAGGCGTGACCTCGTTCCGACGTTATAATTATCAATTGTGTCGATACGGAGGTTAATAATTCAAGCCGCGAGACAACGTTATATCTGCGTTATTGTAATTAGTACAGAACAATGGAGCTAGGCAAATATAGTGTTTGGGTTGATATGGAAATTCCAATTGAATATCTACTTAGTCTTTAGAGATCATTAGAAATGTCTGACAGGCCTACTTTTACAGTGAATGCTGTCCATCTGATAAGTAGGAAGAGATATTGTTTCATTGTTTCAATTTGAAAGTGGACTAAAAGAGGATGATTATGATGACAACATGTATTTGTAGATAAAACTTACAACGGTTAGGCGATGGATTAACGAAACTAATGGTGGAATCTTTACGTATAGAATTTGTATGGATTTGATATACTTGTTGGTTGGTTGTGTGTCGTTGCGTCACCTCGCATTTCAAAACTATGTTTCTACATTCAAGGGACCTGAAAATAACCATGCGTTTTAAATTTCAATCCGATTTTTATCCCATAATTTAAAAAAAGTGCCCACAGCGCCTCTGCGAAGACCGACACTACAGCAACGTCTAGCTTTGTTCCAGCTTCCACCGGAACCCATATGCCTTTCGTGAAGTGTTAGCGAAGTGAGAAAAAAGGTGAGACGTTGAATGCCCCACAGAAACAGAATTCAGTACGATCTACTAAACGAATTTAATGTATGTATCGTATGACCTAGGCTCCTCTAATAACTTTGTTTGATTCAGTATTTCTTCGAATATATATCTTACTAATTAAAATAGAGCAACTAAATTAATTCAACACCTGTTCAGAAGTCGGACAAATTTGTGAATTAGACGACGAAGCTGACGCAAATTGAATATTTGAGTTGTGTAAATGTCACCCAGCGAATGAAACAAACAGATGACCTAGGCAGCCTAGGCGACTGGTTGCGTACAAGTTCATATCAAATTTCAATTTTGAGGCAATATTTGAAATGTACTCCATGCTTTAATTAATATACTAACATTGTGAATTGTGATACAAAGGTTGTAAACTCCCTAATATCTAAATAAACTATTTAAAGTTTAAAGATACTATGCCACACACACAGACACACATGATAGGCTTCAAAATAACACCCCTCTTTTGCGTTAGAGAAAAGTTATATGAAAAAAAGCTTATAAAAAAGGCGAAGGTGTAAGGCTATAGTGAGTAAATATTTACTTTCAATTTGAGCCATGTATTACGCACATACTCGGATTTGCCGACCGATGGATATGGCGATGCTCTTTTTTGCAGCGGAACAAACAATGTTATTGATGCATTCAAAATAAATTTTAAATGGGTTTTCTTTTCTCGAAGGCGAAGCAATTTGCTTACGTATCTTTTAAAAAGTAGTATGTATTTAATTATTTACTAAGTACAATAGTTAATTTCAGATTTTTTTTCTTTTTTTATGTGATAGGTGACAAACGAGCAGACTGATCACCTGATGGTAAGCTATTACCGCCGCCCATAGACATTTTTTTTTTGTTTGGTTCTTTCCTGCTTTTGCAAGGAAAAGGCAAAGGCTTCTCTGGCCATACAGCCTATTCTAACGTACATAGTTTGCTCTTCTCTAAATATTTTTATATTTCATTTGAGTTCTCATTTATCAATTTCTGTCGTCTTTAACTTTTTCTCTATTCTTCAACAAAATGATAGCACTTTTGATGAAGATTTCATGGACTTCTTGAGAGCACTCGAAACACAGTCTGCACACTTTTATTTCATTATCCTACATATAAGACACTTAAATGGCACTTTATTGAATAATACACTATCAATATTATGCATTAAAAACCACGATATCTATTTTTTCGGATAATAAAACAAAAATGACAAACTCTTGCCGCGAGTTCCCGCCAAAAAGTCCCCCGCCCATAGACACCCGCAACACCAGAGGAGTCAGTGTTGCCAGTGGATTGTTAGATTCCAATCCAATCCAATCCGTCGTCGTTCCCTCAATGCTGGGGACCGTGTTATTGTAATGTGTACTCGTAATTTGTTAGATTACGAGTGTAGAAATGTGATGATGTGTAGTAGTAGTAGAACAGGAACTAATAGGTCGTTGAAGTCAGAAGGGAACACGGAAATACTTAGCTTAGGAAAAAGGCGCAGTGTAGGAGCAGGATTGAAATAGGTAGTTTCGGTAGAGATTTTACAATAAAATTACAGTATACGTTAGGTTAAAAATGAAATGGTTATTGGATAATTATTGGATCGCGTCTTGCTCGTTTTGCGTTCATGCAGAGAAGAGCGCTGTCAAACAAACGCGCATCGTAGCTCGCGCAGCCATGGCCATCTAGAGCGGCGCCAACGAAGCTCGCGCTTCGCTATCGTTCATAAACTCCTTAAAACGCGCTGCGTCCAAGGAGAATTCATGTCGCTACACAAGTATTCGAATTCCAAAGATAAGATGGGTATTCAAACTCTAAATGCGCTCTGGTGGTCTCTATTTAGAATTTCAAGTGTCTTCTATGTGCTCGCGGCACTAACCACTCCAGACAGGAACTGAATCTCGCTAAAGCGGTCCCCACTGTGCAAGCACCCTGTATAATTTGATAGTATAACCAAACATCACGGGTCGGCGGCTTCTCAAACTTGGACACACATACCCCTAGGACATTTCCCAAACAATGGCGAACCCCTAAGAAAACTGCCTATAAAAGAAAATAGAGCATTTATTTAAATATACAAAGTTACAAATAAGTTTTTACTAATATGATGGATGGGCTTGGTCTTTGTAACAAAATGAGTCTATTTATGTAAGCTACAATTTTGCCCAATTTCAATCTTAATTTAGATTCAGGATTTAGTCGATTCCCGTACTTTAATTTTTAGCCACTATTACGTCATTATTTTCGGGTACTCCCTACGATCACCTGGAGACCACACTTTGAGAAACCCTGCTATGGACTATGGTCCTAGTTATAGTGTAGGTATAGTGGGGGTGAACGGATCTCTTTATGGCCTAGATACAAACTGCAACTAGTTCTGAGTAGAAAGTAAATTCAATTAACAGAATTTGGTTTACTTACATAGAATGTTTAAAGTATAATTTCCATTTGAATATAATGTTTTTACCCTAGCGGAGAGTCATGTTTTACGGGTGTATACGTCCGATTTATTGTATGAGATGTCATTGGATTTTTGATCCTCACACTAACATAAGGTAAATGACCCAAATAAGGCCTACCTTATTTTTAACTTGACGTAATTAGTAGGTTTTTAAGAAAAACTCACTCATCTTTCGAAATATTAATCTTTATTTATTAAACTTTAAAATAAATATAGTTGAAACGTTAAAAAAACAAAAATCAGTCTTCTGTGAATCAAAATAATAAAAAAGTCATTTAGGCTTTATTGGGAGACCCATGCCGCAATAAGGCCTTTCATACTAAAAGAAAGTAAAACAATCATTAAACTTCAGTTACTAAAACATATCAACGTAACATTATTTAAATTTAGTAAGATCCTTTAATAATCATATTTGGGCGTTATAATCAGTCTTGATAATCGTCTCAACATATTATCCTTCCTTTCTTCATTTTCTTCAAGCAATCTCCTGAACAGTAATTTTTTTTTATCAGCAGGGGTTAAGCCAACACACAGCTCATGATACCTACCAAATATTACAAGCAAGGCATTGCCGCATGTTATCCATTCGATATTATTTGCACTTATATTATTTTGATAGGCCTTATTTGGACCTGTCGTATGTGTAAGAAAAAAATATATTACAGAAAATACACTGAAAAAATGGCGTATAAATGGTTATGTAGGGGTTACTAAACTTTTAAACTAAATAACACACAAAAAACATCTCGGCATGCGTGCAAAAATATCAAAATACATACATCATTATCTGTAGAAATTTTATAAAACAGGCGTATTCTCCGCGTCCCGACTGTTTTCGACTACTTGTTCCGACATACTTGTGGAAAGCGGCGCTCGCTATTCTTGTATGAGTCAGATAAATCCTTACGCACACCGCTGTAAACTTTCGCAGTTATTTGAAATGTCTAAGCGGGAAATTTGAAACCTAGGCCTTATTGGGGCATAGGCTTTATTTGGGTCTCTTACCTTAGAATGCATTTAATGCAGTCAAATTCATTTTTTCTTTATGTGATAGGTGGCAAACGAGCAGACGGATAACCTGATGGTAAGCGATTACCGCCGCTCATCCGCCGCTCATAGACACCCGCAACACCAGAGAAGTCACAAGTGCGTTGTCGACCTTTGAAATGGAGCAATTATTAAAATAAAAATTGCTAATTTTAATTTTGGCAATTATTTTGATGCAAAAATTCAAATTTTTTATCACCTATTCTGTCACATAAGCTACGTATTAAGCAAGGGCTTTTGCAACGTGACGCATCAAGAGGATTTTCCGGTTCAATTTATCTAATACAAACATGTATTAACTTCCTTTGTTTCACATGATATTTTAATTAAGAGAAAACGCTAAGATAAACAAGTAATGTCACATAAATTATAATAACGCATCCAACAAGCCCCGGGCAATGTTAAGTCTGCTCGAGTTACTTTGCCAAACTTGGGAAAAGTTACGGCGCGTTAACTGAACGTAATGTTAACTCAGTTTGTCATGTGTGTGTCCTGGGAATCGCGACATCGTTCTCGCGCTGAAGAATACCAAGATATTTTATTACTGTAACTTTTTGATGTATCGGCAAAGTTAGCTTCTAAGCGAGTTATATCCTGAGTCTATAGTGTTTTTAGTTGTAGGTATTCATGTTTCTCTAAATTCAAATTTAACTCGTTTGCTAATCAATACGCATTTGAGGAACTAGACTAGAAGATGCTAGACTGCATAACTATTACATAAGCATAATTTGCCTAATAAATGACAACCTAAAATATGAGAAAGGACACTTGCCCTATGAGTAACCGCTGTAGGTTAAAGGAGGACCATCATTATTAACTTACTCGTAAATATAATAACATTTTGCATTTTAGAATTCCGGGTAAAGTTATGAATAAATATGTATATTCAATAAGAGATTTACAACGCTAAGCATTGTATCGCGTGAACGGAAAAAAAACTTACATAAATTACAAACGTCAGATTAAATTTTGACTTCTTAATAGCACTCAAGTGTATTTAATGTTCAGGAATAAATTAAGACAGTAATCTTGTAGAATGCTCGCAAATACCAAAGTCGGCACTCCGGATTGTTGGAGCTAAGTTATAAAACAATTTGCCTTAGTTTACAGATATATTAATTAGTTATTAGCTACTATATTAAGTATTCATAATGAAGCTTAACAGGTTCTTCCTTAAAGCCTTTCAGAGATGTTTACATACAACTATACGTAGATAAATCTTATGATGCCTATACAATCTTCTTCTGAGGTCCTGTGACTCCTCGGAGAGCACATGGCCTCAACTACGGCTTTCCTCTGCCTTCAATCGGCGACGACAGCTACAATCTCTGGCCAGCTTTTCTCCAGAGAGCTCGCTTACCGACTTCTAGTGCCACGATCTTCTGCTCAGTAGGCTTTGGTCGACTTCTCTTCCTTTTCCCACGGGCGAGTAACAAAGATTCTGTTTCGTGAGACAAGAGTTCTCTTGTCGCAGTCTGCGGCCAATCCAATACCATTTTCTGTGGAGGATATCTACTTGAATAGGACGTTGATTCTTTATTTTCCAAAGGTATTTGTTGGAGATGACGATTACAATGACATCTGTCAAATCCATACAACTGGATACGAGCATGATTTCGTCAATTAAGATTTCGCAGTGTAATTTACCATTTTAAAACATCATAGATCTATATCCAAGGTTTATTGTGGCTGTAATTCAATTTTTTGATCATCTTTAAATGTATAATGAATGATGATTATAATAATCAGTTTTATGAATCTCAACGCCAAAGAAAAAAAACTTAAACTCAAGGAAACGTGACAGAATAATTTGATAATAAGCAGAACCTTAACCTAACCAAGTCTGAATTAAAAATTAAGCGACATACTTGACAAAGCGCAAAAAAATGCTATGAGCAACCGAATTACCGAAGCTTATAAATAAATTACCCGAAACAAAGCGGGCTTATGCAAGGACAAGGCTCAAAAAGACGGCAAAAAGCGGCTTAAGACAGGAGATAAGGATTATTGTTTAATTTTATTGCGTAATCACGGAGCCGCGCAAGCGCACGGTTCGCATGCAACGACGCCCGTGACGGACATACCAATTGTGGCATTAAGTAGTGATGTGACTAAAACACGGTTACCAAAGAGAATCTTTGAGAAATTTTCAGATTCCAAAGTACTAAAGATTAGCTCGACTTACCAAGTTACCAGAGCCCTACCAGTATCATGTGGGCTCTGTAATTATGGCTTTCAACCTATGTAAAAACCACATTAATGCAATAAAGAAATTGAAAATGTAATTTACTTGTTTATTCATACGACTATTTTCTGCTCTATAGCATTTACCTTTAAGAGTTTTCCGAAAAGAGGTATATTATCCGAGCTAAAAGGGATCTTAGAAAATAAAAAGTAGCGCTGGACATTGTCTGGATCTAATCGATCGATAGCTTACTATAACGAATGATAACGTCACTAGGATTAACACGAAAAATTGAAAAACAAAATTGGGGCGGGGCTAACGCAATGACATCACTACTGGCATCCCTGATAAAGACAGTGCATGGAGACGCGTTGCGGTTTTACTTGATGAGGAAAATATGTATACTCTTTATATCAAACATACAAACCTCCATTATTTTCTTAGAACTTAGAACTCAAACCAAATTTTCCTTTATGTAAAAGTAAAACATAATTATGTTCAAAGTAAACTTTATAAGTTTCATGTTTTACTGCCTGACTTTGAAGAAAAAACGGATGATCAGTTTGTCCAACCGTGTTTCTGGAATCATATTTATATATATTGGATCCTGAATAAACTGGTATCTATATTAAGCTTTTGTGAGTAATAACAAATCCTCATCTCCTGAAAGTCAAATGTTAAATATAGCGCCTCAAATAGCAGCACTTAGGACCGAAATAGAAACTGTGTTTGTTTTCCTACCTTAATATACAGCATACACCAACACATGGCTCCTCTCTTCTGCTTTTGATAAATGTACAAACTTTGTTTGCGCTCCGTGAATGAATCTCGAAAATGGTTTTAAGAAAACTGTGCTGGGTGTGAAAAATTGTCGGGCTAAAAAATTGCAATGGACGCACTGGCGACGGCAAGACGACGTCTTTGCATAATGGTCTGAGAACACTTTACAGATTACCTACTGAATTAATATAAAAACTGAAGTCGTCATAATGACAGCATTTTTTTGCTATAATCAGCTCTTAGCTTCTAGACACGAATAATAATTGAGACTATTTCAATGTTCATAGCGTAAACATTCAAACTGTTAGGAATAAAATATGTAAGTTATAAAAACAGAACGCACATAAAATCTTTCGTTATCATATCGCATTCAAAGAAAATTCTCTTAGAGCTAAATGGAACAACGTGCAAACAAAAATGACCGACACAAATAACTTTTATAGGGCAATTTGTAACAAAGTTGTGTCATCAGAATACCCCCGTAAATCGGAGAACGAACGGAATGGCTGCCGATTATGGAGGCCTCAAGACATACCCAACTGAAACAATAAAACCGAGATATGACAGCCCAAAGATTAATCACCATTTAGCGGCGATTCTTACAGCAAGCGATTTGTTATCCAATGAAAGGCTGGATTTGCCCTAGATGGGGATATTACTCAATGTCAATTGGCAATATGGAAAGGATTAAGCTCTTTTTGCATTATTAAACGTTTCATCACTTTCAGTCATTGTGGACCGTATAAAGGATTGCTTTCACTTTGATTTTGTATAAATATCAGCATTTATGACTAAACAGGCTTCCTGAAATGTTTAGCTGTAAATGCATAACATTTCTTATACTAATCTGCATTCCGTTCTACTACGGAAATGTGACAAACTTGGAGTAGACTGCTTTTTTGCCAGATCACCAATCAAAACTTTATGTATAAGAAAAAAATGTTTCTTCCACCTACTCAATCGCTTTTACTATTATATTAACATTTTATAAAACGAGCGGTTTTCCTCAACACCTTCTCCCGACTTGCGTACCAGACTCAATTTGCGAAAGATTTGACTGCACGAAACTTTTCTAAGACGTTAAATAACGTTACAACTTCTCAGCGAATTTTCCGTCTGTTCACGGCACAACATCACATTTTTTCCCGTACTGTGCTATAACAAAATTTATAATGTAAACTTGTTTCGCGAACTTTGCGGACCTCTCTGGAAATATTCACTGTAAAAGGAAGTTTTGACAGAGGAAAATAATAACTGGCAGAAAATAATAACAGGGAAATTGTATTTTTTTACCTACATATATTGTGGCAATCTTTATAAAGCTTGCATGTATATATTTTATATTTACTTGTCTATATACTTAGATTATAAGCTTCTTATCTAAGTCAACGTAATCAAAAGGAAGGGTAAGATACCCTATACTGATGGTATGGTCTGGCTCATGTACATAATTTCAGTACGAAATATGACCAAAACGGTCACGTGGACCGTTGGGCATGAAATTCTTCATCATTACCAATAGCCCACTTGATTTTTCTAAAGCGGCAGTTGGACATATATTTTTTTCGCATTCCCACGATCCATTTAAGGGGAAAAAGCTAAGTGGGTCGTTGAGAACAATCCATCTTCATGTCGATAAAGCTACAGAAATCCTTAACATCAAGACTGTGTTACGACTTAAAATTTTAATTTATATTTTTTTCTCAAGAAATTCGCGTTGTAACAATAAATACCATTAAGTAATTTGTCACAAGTTTCTTAAGTGTAGCAAACTTGGACCTATTAGGGTTACATGCGGACTTCGAAGACTTTTATAACAAGTGCCAAGTAGTTTCGTGCCAGCAGGTACATTGCGTGCCTAGCACTAGCCTGCTAAGTAAGCCCCACGTAATAACTGGTTAGAACCATCAGTTGGCACCGCACTATGAATAGTGGAGGTAGAGTTAATCTTTATTCGTGTGGAAGGAAACACATTTTCTTTGCTAATAGCTATGCGCTCTGTTTCACTACTCTGTAGGCAGGTACTAATTAATTATGTTATTTCATCCTACTAATATTATAAATGCGAAAGTATGGATGTTTGTTTGTTTATTTGAATGTTTGTTCCGCTTTCACGTCGAAACTACTGAATGGATTTGAGTGAAATTTGGTAGAAGATAGAATAAATACTGGACTAACACATAGGCTACTTTTTGTTCCGGGAAAATGCATGGTTCCCGTGGGATACCTTAGAGACAGACATAAAGCGGCATCCACGCGGGCGGAGCCGCGGGCGAAAGCTAGTAATGTAAAAATTCCAATAAGAATAATAATTAGCGTTTCAAGAAGCCTGTGTTGGCTTTAGTAGCTTTTTGGTATAATAATATACGTATAGTAAACATCCAGAGACAGACATGCCAACAAATCTTCTCATCACACACACGTTTGCCTTAGGTGGGGATTGAAGCCGTTGTAGCGGCGGAGAAGTCAGGATATCTAACCGCTACGTCATTAAGGAAGTTATCGAGTTTTTGAAATTACAGAACGAATCGTACGTTGTGCTTGTGGAGAATCGTCGCTCTGTGCGTTTTATTGATCATAGGAAGTCCCCTCACAGTATTACCGACGAAACTGATAGTAGGACCTTTAAGTCAATAGCCGTGACCTGACCTCTTAAACCGATATCTTGACTTGCTCATATTGTTCATGTTCAACTCAGATAAACCTATTGGTAACAAGAACAAAGTCTTTTGTTCCTATTCTAAAGGAGAACATTATATAGATTATAGACACAAAGTCGTCTATAGCGTTCATTCGTATTGTAAGAAACAGTAGCCGACCGATACATACATATATAAAATTTCCGTGTTGTTGCATTTCCGTTTTATAAGATCATCAGTTTTCTGCACTTCAGAAACTCTCACTTCATCAACAAACAGAATAGAATGTAACCGCCTCTAATATGTTAAAAAGTTATTGTAAAAGTTGATATTATAAAGTAAGTACATGCAAGTACTTTATAAAACTTTATGAAAAGAAAACACAAAACCGGTACACACAGAAATAATAACGAACCTTGAGTGCCAAACAAACGGAACTAAGTTGACTGCAAAATGCGTTATTTTATTTTTTTAGTTTGACCTGAGAAGGCCATTCATTCACTACCGCTTACCATTCTTGACATCCGCATTTTGATAGGTCATACTCTGTGGTCACAAGCTTGATCAGGCAGTCATTGAAAACAGACTTTAAGAAAGTAAGAAAGGGTTCTTTGAATTTTTATTTGTAATTATTTAAAATCAGAAAACTGTTTCATTGGCCACCTCTTGTCATACTTACAGATTTTATAAAAAACATATTATAGTCTAATATCATCATTATAATCAACTAGCTGGGAGACCGAGCGTCGCTCGTTCAATCGGAGTCTTTATAAACAAAGATAACTTGTTTAGTAGTACATAATATAAGATATATTTTCTATGAAACATTTTGCAGGGTATTGTTTTAGTCGGTAGTGGCCTTCTGAGGGACGAAAGGGCAAGCAATATTTGTTCTGAAAATATCTATAATATTTTTTAATAATTTGATTCTATTGAAGAAAATATGCATGTATTATCCTTTTTTTTATAACAGAAAAATATTCAATGATAAGTAATATTAGAAAGTTGTTCATCATTTATTATGATATTAGTCAGTAATATCAATCAGTTTTGGCGACTTTTTAGAGATTTTCTTATTGCAAATGTTATCAGCGCCATCTAGTTAAGTTTAGAGAAAGCCGCGGAAAATTCCCTATTGTCAAACACGGGGCAGGGCGGCACAATCATCAGATATGTAATTCACTTATATGGTGAAAGATGGCGCTATTTGTCTCTAAAATACAAAGAGGTTAAAATATTATTTTTATCACTCTTAAGTCTTTTTATTTATTTACATAATATTTACACAAGTTCACACAAAATAAAAAGACAAAAAACTATAAAATCTCATAGGTAGGATTCGAATCCGGACCTAAAAGCAGCAAAACGTAAGTGGCTCGCACCAAAACCGCTAGTCCACCAAAGTACTTACAAGTGACGCTTAAAAATAAGCATCATATGCGTTCTCCTTTTATGTAATTTCACTCATATCTCCCTTAAATGAATTTTTTCGAAGATAATTCCCTCATAGATCAATTTCTGGTGATTTTTTACCTCTAGTCCTAGATTTTCGTCAAAAGTTTTCAAGCCGTTTTCGAAATCGTCGGGACATTTAACTCGTTTAATATTATAGGATAGGATATGTCAACAAATTATTAATTATCGCACAAATAGGTATAGGAAAAACCAATTATACCTACAAGAATCGACAGGATAAAAAAATATAAGTGTTGCTGTGGTTTTCCCCTATATTTCCGATGTGTTTGTTATAATTGAAGACCTATTGCCAACACTAACAACTACATACACAAGCAATGCATGACTACAGCCGAGTGCTCATTGGGCGATTATCTCGAAGCTAGCTGTACGTCTACACTTGTAAAATATCTTGCTAGACGTCCTCACATTTAAAGTTTATAACCTCATTCCGTGAGACCTGAGAACTAGCCGGGCCGTCACGTATCACAGTACAGCACAGTTAGTGTTTGTACGTGTTGATGGGGTTTGGCTGAGTGTTGCTTATTTTCTAGAGAGCTTTATTTTCATATCAATAGACTTCAAATACGATATGAACGAATGGTATCATCCAAAATAGATAACACTTTTCAAAAATCATTTTTGTCTACCTTATTCGAGGTTCCTACCACTTGTAACTCGTATAGTACATACCGTATAGTACTGCCGTCGTATAGTACCACCATTTTGGGAAGTGTTTGCGGAGTATTTTTTTTAATTTTAGGTCACGAATCTTGATTTAATGAGTAATATTGCATATATGTATATTGAAAAGAGGTCAAAGTAAATTGCAATAAGAAACTCATTCATTACTAACAACTTACATACGTAATGCCAATGACAAGAACAGGCCAATCCACATGGGCCTGAGCGGAGGGAGCACCTAATCATGAGTATATCGCAAGAGTTAGCCATCGCTCTCCTTAACCATACTTGAGGGAAAAGGGAACGACCAGAAATATACATTTGAAAAATGGAAACGATTTCAGAGGATTAATTAGCACTTTCGGTAACCGTTTAAAATACATACTCATTCTATTTACAAACCCATTCAAGATTAGCTAAATGAACCAAGACAAGAACTTAATCCTTAAGCATATGAGACCAACTTGGGTAGTTTGGTACGTAAGTCTGGCGGTAAGAGGTTTTTGACGAGAGCGTTTATCGGCAAAGTTGGAGTGTGCAGTGGTCCAGGAACTTCCTCGACAAATGCCAGCACTTGAAGCTTCTTTGTGCGCCTCCTACATAGACTTTCTCTTAAAGGACAGGACCAAACTATAGATAGTATATCTTTAATTCTTTTAAGTGGCGCATCCGAACACACGTACACTATGTGTTCACAGTGGTCTCGGTCTTTTCATGTTGACCAATTCGTTACCTTGGAGTTGGAGACTTACGTATCATCATCATCATCTTGGAGTAATTAGGACTCCTTTTTTATCCACAATTGTTAAGCCTAAACCTAGTTCATTACCTAACTTGGATCCCTATACTAGATAATTTTAGATATTGTTGAAAAACAAAGGTCAATAATCCTCGCGATTTCTTAGTAGCAAGATAACTTTATTTGTTTTATGTTGTTCTTGGCTTGGTGTAGTTTTGATAAAAAATAAACATTTTTCATTCAAAGTTTTAACAGTTAAATATTATTACGTAGTTATATGAATATTTAAATTAAAGAAAAAAATTGTTGTAATTGAGTATCATGATTCATAACATAATACACAGAATTGATTTCAGAAACTTATCGTTTGAGCCTCGAAGCTAGCATTGAAACTAAAGTTACAATACATAAGCACATCAGTTTAAATTCATTGTTTTCCACTTACGTAATGGTGACAACAGTAGAATTTGAATGTGATCGGAAAGCCTGACGGCGAAACAATTCGTTAGAAGTTGCGCCTGCCAAAAGTTGGTTTGGCCAGAAACATTCGCGTCCAACTTACTTACATTCAAATAGTAAATAAAAAGTTTGCGCAACACTGGCCGTTTGCGTTTTCTACTTATTGTAGAAAGGCTTGTGAGAGTGTACCGGCAAAATTGTAATTCTAGGAACCTTTTGTTTCATAAAAATTTAAAAAAAGGTTTATTATGATCTAAAATCTAAATTATATGAATTTGAATGAATATTTTGAAAGTTTAGTCAAAAATACATATGAAATGTACCCAGTTTTACAAAAAAATATCAATTTAAGGTTGAGAAGATTTAAGGCGCGCCGGAAATCGGATCTCGGCAGGCTTATGTTAATTTTCATAACAACTGCAATTTACACTTTGGTACCAATGCTAAACACATAATGATATATTGTGAGAAACCATACAATTAAAAGAGTAAAAACTGAGGAAGATGTTTAATAGTTCTATTTTGTATACAATTTAACTAACACTAAAATTTTGAAGGACTTTATTGTGCATGTTTTAAGGGTCATAATCTAATGTCGATAGTACACTGATTGGCAGCCAATTGTATTGTTTTTGCGCATACTGCCTAGAACAGTGCACAGTGTGAGAACATGTTCAATAGAAAAGAAAAATTGCTTATGTTTTATGTATGAACATGACATTTTGTGTGCCGGTGCCTTTAACAATTTTGTATTAAGTATAGATATAGATCATTGACTCAACTATCAGGTTCAATGTCTTTTAAACAAAGAAATGCATAATTTAGAGAGGTAAAGTATTTATTATTATTTAGTTATAGGCAAGCAGCTTATAGATAATATGCCTTTAACTGTCCATTTAAGTAAGTCTACACTGACAATACACTACTTCAATGAATTTTCTTTGCACTGTTTGTCCAGTCTGTTTTTAAAACTAAAACTATATTATATTTACTATTCTGTTGTTATGTGTTGTGTGTGATGTCCCACATTAGTGTATGAACCAATCTCATATTGTTAGTATTCTCAGCTGAGTTAGAAATTTATATTACCTATTAAGAATATGCAACAACACTTTGCTATCATATAAAATGGTCAAAATTTTGTGATATTGTTTCAACTCTAAGACACACATTTATTACTCATGTATGACATTACAAACAAAGTACATAATATTCAAAAAAGAAAAAGGCACATTTTATTTAAATCAAGTATAATTTATCATAGTGTTGAATGAAATAGATAGATACCCTTTTGACTCTCAAATTATCTTTGAAATTCCAGAAACCATATTTGTTTTTTGTTTATCTGTACAATTGTGAAAGGTTAAATTGTTGTGAACTATATTTCCTCGTAACTTGGAATATCTATTAAAATATTTTAGTTTTAAGAGCAACTGTAGATTGTAAAAACCAAATCATTGTAAACTAAGTAAATTAATTTTATATATTATATGTAACTGAAGTAGATATATTAAAGTCAATAAAGATTCTGTTTTGAATTTATATTATGCATTTTTTTTTATTTTTTTCTCTAAAAATATGCCATCTTACTTACTTATTATTATTAAAGTATGATAATCATCTTTCAAAAAAAAATGCAATAATGACACTGATTATTATCAATAAATCTCAGCACAATATAAATATCAAATATCAACAGAAAATTTTGATATTAAATTTATATTTTTAAAATTAAGTACTTCAACAAATTTCTTGATATACAGGGAGCTCTTTGGCACAAACCGGACACTCCATATAAAATAAATTTGTGTGTTGCGAAGCTTGCACTAAGCAACCGTCACCAGATCTTACCCTCAGGGGCATGGGGTTGCCTTTGGAGGGGCAGATAGTGACCATACTTTTTGTAGTACTAATGTATATACTATGTTTTTGGTTGGCACACCTCACTGGATTGACCGGAACCCTAACAGTTAAAGACATGAAGGTAGAATAAATGAATGATGATTAAACCCATAGTAAGGAAGTATGCCTCAATAAGTATGACTAGTTATTGTGACTAATGGCATATAGGTATGAGACTTATTTATTCCTATCCCATTGGCTTCTTTCAACACTTCATTAACTTTTTAGCCCATTTACACTCACATAGTACAGTCTTGTGCAACTAAAAGTATACAGCCAAGTAGTGCAAGTAGTACTAGATGGCATGGCTACCCTGTATACTTTTAGGTGCACGGGACTGTACTAATGTATATACTTTTCTTTATTCATATAATGTAGGAAATTCATATAAAGTATGTATATAGTTGTGCGGTAAGACCAGTATTCAGTTGCACTGCTACTTCCTTGATACCAAGAGCAAACAACTTTCGCTGCAGGACTAAGCCCGCTCAAGCTAGCCCTCAGCGCAGTCCAATGCATGAAATACGTTTCATTTCGTATCGCATTACGCAAGTCGAAACACCACTTGAATACTCGATCAGCTCGAAACCACTAGACTTGACCACGTAAAAGTAAAAACCTTAGGTACGTACGTACCTCTGGTACAACTTGTTTTACGGCTACGTTTCGATGCTTACGTTTATGCTTCTATTGTATGCGAATATGAGAGGAAACACTCACCGATATGTTTATCGCTTCAAATCCCAAACAATATAAAAACTGTCACTCACAGGTTAGGACACAAAACACACTTTATTCACCTCTTGACATCTGACATGGCACAAAGATATCGAATTAACACACCTATATCTCACCAGTTATACGTCGGAGTAAAAGTGTTGGCATAAAAACAATAAGATATAACAAAAGTTTATGCAAAACGATCGCAAAATAACGATACAAAACGTAAACAGCTGCCTACTTTGACAGAACCATCCAATAAACTGACACTTGTGGCTGCCAACTGCAAAACTACTTTCGCTTTTACAGTACTGGCAACATTACAATCGTATATCTTATACCTTTACGTTCGGATACATGTTTTTATTATCATCCCCCTACCGCCCACTGCCCACTTCATATCCATTCCTTTGTAGGTATTTTGCCCCCAACGGAACGAAATTCTGGATACGCGCCTGCCCTAGTTCGCTTGTTCGTTCCTCCGTCCGTTCCTCCACAGATTCCTCCAAGACATGCGAAAAATGGTAGCATTTTTCGATCTATACTTGGCAACATATTTATCAGCTGTCAATTTTCGTCATCATATCATCAGCAATCTGTCAGAGAATCGGTGGAATTGTTCTGTTTTATTCTAAATATAATATAATTATTGGAGCAAGACTTCTTTGTGCTACGCAATATATAATAAACTTTAAAGTGGCGTAAAAATAACTAGAAACTATGTCTAATTTCGATGATAATCCGTTTGACGACCCAACCATAGACAACCCCTTTGCTGTAAGTAGCCTTTTTCGGTGAAATGGGAAATTTGTTTTTGTGCTTTTGTTGCGTTATCGAGGAGTAATTTTCCAGGATCCGTCGGTACAGCAAGTAACGAGGAGTACGAACAATGCCGCGCGAGGCCTGGACGACTATAACCCCTTCGAGGGACAACAAAATGCAAATCAGGCTACGGCAAGTGTTGTCCCATATTAGTCATTAGTGCACGAATTAGTAGGTTGATACGCCGACCAACGGTATCGCAGAGACATTAATGCACCACCTCCTCATAGATGCTAATGACCTCATGATACTAACGTTTTGATTTGAGTAGTATTGGAATGCACGGAGTGCAACAGTAATATGATTACAGTAAACATAGTTTATCACTTTTACACTGTGTTACTTTCCTTTTTATTATACCAAATAAGATAAACATTTCTTTCACATTGTACTTTTTTGTCTCTACTATATCCTTGTTCAGCAGTAGAGTCTTTCGGCTGTGATGATATCCTTGTTTGCCTCTAATCACTTAATTATTTGTGTGTTAAAACTTCTCTTTAAAATATTTTCTTATTGTTATCTTTTAACAGTACTACAGTACACTTTACTTATTTTAATTTCCTGCTTGGGTGCATGAATCTTTGGGGTGTATTATAACTTTTGGTGTTGGCTCTTTTTATGTTGTGTTTTCTGCCTGGACATACTTATTGTGCTTTATGTTATTTAGTGTACTTTTTGACATTTAACAGTAGAATTCCACTGGACGGACTGAGGATCTGCTCAGGTTTGCAGAAAGCTGTTGGATGCGTGTAGTTCAGAATCTTGGTTAATGGAAGTCTGTGTAGCCTGTAGATGACTACAGGTTTTGTTGTTTTGTTTACAATGAGATGTAATTTGCTTTCACATGCACAGTGGCACTTAGTTATAGCATGGTCTTTAACATCTAAAATAATATTTTGTTTGTTGTTTTTAATAATATAAATATTGTCATGAACATATTTGTTTTAAATAATAGCATTTAATTAAGAGAGAGTTTCCAGTAAGAATCTTATATACATATTGTATATTATACATTATTCAATCCAATTCAAATAATTTTCAACTAAACCATACAGGCACCCCAGCAACCAGCACAACCAGCTATCATGCAAGCAATGTCTCCACCAGCAGGAGCCGGACAGTTCACCAGACCCGCCCAGCCACAGCCAGCCCAGGGGCCACCACCTAACTTCACCACTGCTGATTTCCAGGTACGGTATATTCTTTTTTGAGGACTCTGTACTCAAATAGCACCCAAGAGACCATATTACTAGGCTCTGGCAGTCTGTCTTCACATTAATCTGTCTGTCTCACCTTTAAATGGCTGTATGATTTGCACCATACTAGGTGGCAGGTGGAAATTTTGGAATTTAGGAAAAGCATGCGTTTTGCAACATTTTTGTTTTTGCTAAATGATATAAACAGATATAAGTTTCAAACTTATTGAAATTATAGTGGAAATTAACACTCAACTATAAAAGATTAGGGTCAAAAATTTTTTCAAAAATGTTGTCAATTAAATCGTCAAATGCATTTTCTAGCTTAAAATTTTGCGAAATCTAGTGCGCTAAATTGGTCTTTAAGTCTTTGAACTCACTGTCATTAAACTTGATTAAACTAAGAATGTGTTATTTAACCAAATGTAAAGAGGGCTATTATACAGGGTGTAAGGGACAGGTTTCCGAAAACTTTAAGGGCTTGCTCAGTAGACAAAACTGAAAATTAATGAATATGAATGAAAATTTTGTATGGAAAAGCCGATGTTTTTTTCGTTTCCTGAAAAAAGTTCTTGTGGAAAGTTGTTCAGTTTCGTGTACTGAGCAAGCCCTTAAAGTTTTCGGAAACCTGTCCCTTACAACCTGTATATGCAAGATAAGCCAATGAGATTAAACAGCAATGAATGTAACACAGTAAAAATTGATCAGCCTCATCACAGATTTATTCATTTATAATACCATAAAATTGTAAATAAATACATTTATGTTATCTCACTAGCTATAGGTAAGTATATTTTTTTTGTATGTCACTAAAATTCACTTTGCTTTTTCCCACCATGCACTGAAGGAGTTAAAGGTAATCACACACTTGTTATTATGACTTTTGAAATGATTACAGACAGGGTAACTTTAGTTTTTATCCGTAACGTAATTAGAACAATACATACATAGAAGAAACATTTATTCAATCATTTTAGTATCTAAAGGGAACCATAATTTAGTATAATTAAGTATTGTAGATACTGCTTCACTCATGTTCAGAATAAAATTAGACATATAAAAAGTAACCTGTTTACTGTGTAACATGCATATGTCATACATACTCAATGGTGTCGATTCGGTTTTCATGATTAGACTTATTTGACAGGATTAAATTTAAGTCTTTTTCTCTCTATATCGAAAAGACAAGGACAGGGCGCTTATATTTAGTTTAGTCCTGTCATATAATTTTAATCGTAAACACCGAATCGACACAAGTGACTCACCTAGTGTTGTATTTACGTATAAATATTTTGTATGAGGCGTTACAGTCATATCAAACATATTATCACTATAATGTGACATTATCACTGTTGTTTTCATTAGATATACTGTTTGGATATTTTTGTTAATCCATGTCATCAAATCACCCATTCATTTGTGTTTTTTTTGTACATTTATTTGGTTAGTTCACTGATTCCAGTATATTTTCGTAGAGTTACAAAACACCACAACTACTGGTAGATAATTACCATATAAGGATACTTTAAAAAAAACTGAGGGTCTAAAAATGCACTGGAAATATTTTCTATTGTAAATATGTCGTATTGTTTGCTTGTGTCAAGTTTGTACTAAATTACTGAGCCACACCACACTAAATTGTGTCACTTTAAACACTTACTCACATCTTCGTGACATACATTTGTGGCAAATTGGGTCTCTTCACTTTATTGACTATTATGAAAACCAGTTAACTTCTCGTGTTGAAACGACACGACACGATTTTGAACACAAGTTTATTTAAATATATTGTTTACAAATGATTTAACATTAAGTCTCCTTTCTGCTTGCAATAGTCGCGCAGTAAGCAATGTTAACGCAACTCGAATTACAGCGAAGACAAGAGGAATTGGAACGCAAGGCTGAGGAGCTGGCGAGGCGAGAAGCAGAACTCAGGGCAGGGTCAGCCGGTAGACGTAACAACTGGCCACCCCTCCCGGCTTTCTGCCCCATTCAGCCTTGCTTCTATCAGGACATAAATGTTGACATACCCTTGGAGTTCCAGCGGATCGTCCGCTACCTATATCATTTGTGGATGTGTGAGTAATATTTTTTTATAGTATTCATAGCCTATAACTTAAATCTTTATTTTTGTGTTTACAAAATTTTCATTAATATGGTATGTTAGTTTGCTGAGTTCATAGCCTAAGTGAACTGCGAGGCGTCGTTAGTCTTTTACCCTATTTATTCATCCTACATTTTATCAAGCCATATTTTAGTTATATCCAAAGTAACAGAAAAACCCTGTACTCTTTTGTTGCACTTTTGAGCATACATACAAAGTAAAATTACATGAATTTCTATAATAATAAACATTTGGGTTTACTTATCAATTATCATATACTGTAACATTCAAGTAAAATGATTTTGTGCATTCTTTTAAATAAAATAATAAAAAAATATACTTACATACTTAGAAAGCATGAATTATATATCTTCACTTTCGTCTATAAATGTGTTTTACATGTCATAAAAAAGGATTTCCTAATATTTCTATTACCATACATACATACAGTACAAAGACTGCGATTGCTATCCTGATCGGCGCTTTGCTCTATTCTATTTTTTCCAGCTCACATTAAATATAAATAATTTTAACTTTGCCAATTGTATTTTTCCAGTCCACGCGCTGGTGCTAGCAGTCAACATCCTCGGCACACTGTCCCTCCTGATTGCCAATAAAGATGTCAGCGCATTCGGCCTCTCCATCATGTACTTTATCCTGCTGACTCCCTTCAGCTTCCTCTGCTGGTACCGGCCCATCTACAAGGCCTTCAGGAGCGACTCCTCGTTCAACTTTATGGTTTTCTTCTTCATATTCCTCGTGCAGATCATCATTACGATCGTGCACGCAATCGGGATCGGAGGGTCGTGGTGAGTATCATTATAGAAGACACAAATAATACAAATATGTAAATATTCTAGGAATAAAATATGCAGTCATCTGTCTTCGGTCTCCTGTAGTTTTGGAAATAGAGACTGATATAATTCTTAACACCCAGAAATAAATCTGGCCATCACAGAAGTGGAAAGCATTCCAGAACACACACATGAAATTACACATCACACACACACGCACACGCACACGCTCACACACACACGCACACGCTCACACACACACGCACACGCTCACACGCACACGCACACGCTCACACACGCACACGCTCACACACACGCACGCGCTCACACACACACGCACACGCTCACACACACACGCTGACACACACGCACACACACGCACACACACGCTCTGTCACACACACACACAGACACACACACACGCACGAACACACACACACGCGCACACACACGCACACACGCACACACACAACATTACAGTATTTTTTTACTGCTTGTTATTTAGTATGAAAGGTAAATCTCACCTTGGCCTTATGATGCTTGTAATGAGATGAAAATACCGTCAATGCGATTACACAGATAACATTTATTTCTGTTGCTCAATCTATAATAATATGTTTTTTTATGACTGCCTAACTTCTCCGTCCTTTTTCAGTGGACTGATAACGAGCATCTCGATATTCAGTATAAGCCCGACTGCAGGTGTGATCACACTGCTGGTGGCCTTCGGCTTCATCACTGCGGCCGTTGCGGACATCCTGCTCATAGTTAAGGTGCAACTTTCATATGTATTAGGGCGGGGATGAATATATGTTGTTCTAGACAAGAATGAAGATTGTAGAATTAGAAAAGTAAATGATTTCAAAACGACAAATAGATGTAAGTTTTGGCGCTGTGGGTGTTGCTATATTTATGACGGTCTGCTTTATAAAATAGTGAGCATCCTGGGATTTTGGGCGATTAGGTTGTTGTCAATAATTAAAGCACATTGGCTGTGCCAATATTATTGAATACTTTGTATCTAACATATTTTGTTAGTCACCAACAATTTGATGCTGACTGTACATGCACCTATTTTGCGTGTAGGATGGCTATTTGTTAACAACCCATCACGTCCCTACTGCAGGGACACGGTTCACTTCCCATACACCGGAAAGGTTAGGCTATACTCCACACATGGGAGCCCAAGTCCGGATTAGTGAAGGTTGTGAGCCTGGTGGCCAACCCCAGAGTCAGAAGTTTTTAAGCCGCCTTATAAGGCCTCCGACAAGGCTTAACGACTGCCATCTAGCGATAGCACGGAAACGGTCGAAATACGAGTAAATGCCACAAACAGCCAAACCCATCCAAGTATGACCGTGCCAGTTAACCTGCGACGTAAGCTGCACTGAGCCACGACCTCTTTCTATTATTATAGACGAGGATGGCTATTCTCACAATTTCACTAGCTTAAACAACTTTAACCTGTTTCTCCCATTCGGTAGGTGCACCGCATATACAGGTCGACGGGCGCGTCCATGGCAAAAGCGCAAGCGGAATTCGCGACGGAGATTTGGCGCAACCAACACGTGCAAACCGCCGCTTCCAGCGCCGCCGCCGCCGCTGTAAACGCGCACATAGCCAGTAACAATCCCGGAAGCCGGTACTAGGGGGATCTGCCTGGCTACTTACGCGTAAGTATCGTACATTCTACATACAGACATTTTGGGTTAAACCTTATAGCGCCCGCGCCGCCGCCGTGAACGCGCGTATAGCCAGCAACAACCCCGGCAGCCTAGGGGGACCTACCTGGCTACTGACGCTAAGTATCGTACATTCTAGATACAGACATTTTGGGTTAAACCTTATAGCACCGCCGCCGGGTTAAACCATATCCACCCCGGCAGCGCTTATCAAAATAGTGTCCTAAAGTCACTTGACATAGTGAGTCACGGGTTAAAGGTGCAAAAGGATAGAGCTTTATTACAATCTTTGTATGTATTGATGTCTTACGCACTGTTATTAAATCAACCAACAAGGTTTAAACAGTCGTAGGTATCCAAAAGGGCTTGATCTGATCACTGATCACAAAGAAGAGTATTTAGAACATCATTACAGCAGCATGTATGATCAAAGCGCTGAATAGCTTAAAGGCTTTGCCACACTGGAGGCGGTCTGTGATCAGGTCAAAGCGATTACAACCCGCATTAGATATGAACAACATCGTCGGTCTGGCTAACCGGTCAGCGTCTTATCACTCCCGACTGCACCGCTTGCCCAGTGCATTCTCTGCGTTTCGCATCGCATCTATACAAAAAATATAGAGACCGACAATATTTTTCAAACATGATACGGGTTGCGATCGCTTTGACCAGACCGCAGACCGCAGAACGCATTCAGTGCAACAAAGCCTTTGAAATGTTTTGCAGCCATCCCTTTCTAACTTCTGGTCTTTTGAAACTGTATAGAGATTAGATTTTTGTTCGGTTGTTACAGGTTTCATGGACAGACATACGGATGCTACTGACGTTTATGGGAAAAGTACACGTAATTCGTCAATCGATAATGTAAGCTTTTTTTTTATTGTAAATTATTCAGACTTATATATTTTCAGTACTTTTGGATATGGTTGGCGTGTTTAAAAGTAGTTTACACATTAGTCTACTTCAAGTCTGATGTGGAATGTCGAAGTCAATATTTAATCTTTCTATTAGGAAAACAAATGATGAAATTGTATTTTGCCAAGTAAAAAATGAGTGTTTTGACTTCATGGTGGCACCTGACTTTCAGCGTTTAATTATAAGGTCTGGTGCTTTTCCATGGGATATGATAGAACAGGAGTTGCCCCCAAAATGTGGTATGGCTGTGTAACCTTGCATTTACATTGCCGTGGAAGAAAACCGAATGGAACGGAAGTGTGACATTTTGAACTTCATCTTTCATTAGTAGATATGAGACTTAAAAGGAATAGCGCATCTTCTCTCGAGATTCCGCCAGTTCGCGCGACTGCAGTCAGCAACACTCGTTTTTGGTCTCATTTGTATTATACATTCATTCCACAAATTCGCTTCGCATCCGTTTCTGTATCTTCCACGGCAGTGTAAATTGACCCTTACAGATTTTTCGTGTATCACGTAGTGGCTAGATAATATATAGGGTGACTTTAAATTAGTTCTTGATACGAAAGGCTATGCATGTGCTCATGATAACGACAAACTTTCCCTAAGGGACCCATAGTCAAATTGTAAATAAATATTGTGACTCCATACAAATTAGTGTGAAGAGTCCATTTTTTTTTTTTGCGCCGTGACTATGGGTTCCTTAGGGAAAGTTTTTTGTTATCATGAGCACATTTTGTTATCATGAGCATAGCGTTTCGTATCAAGAACTAATTAAAGTCGTATGTATGTATTTATGTTTTAACAAGTTCAGTAACAAAATTGATGTTGGTGTATTTTTAGGAAGTGAGATTTAATATATTGGAATTATGTTCAATTGTTGGATTAAGGTAATAATTATTAGTTATTAATTAAGATGCGTGTAACTTATTAGCTTTACCATCGAAATTACGCGATTGAAGTTTTTTTATTGCATTTTATTATAGTTGGTTAATTTGGAATAGTTAACGTTTCGCTTATATTTGCTAGTTACTATATTTAGACAACATGAGCTTACAGATGCTTTAAAAATTTGCAATTTGTTAATCGATTTTTTAAAACTTGCATATCCTGATTCGTCATCATATTTTTTAAGGGGAATCATAATTGTTTGTGCTATTTCGTTATTATTATCATACCAAGCATTCCATTTTCAAAAAGCACTACATCTCATAATCACATTTCTTTTTAAATCTTATGAATTTAGGTGTGAAGTTTTAGATTCTTTGATGTGTGAATCCCCTCTTGCCCAAATGACGTTTAGTTAGATGCACAAGACTTCGACTACTCTATACATATTTATATCAGTGTATAATAATAATAATTTAAGAATTTAACAATTAAGCGTCTTAACTAGTCACTCGACTAAACAGCTTGGATAAAAATAAGCTTTTGGATCAATATTCATAATGTCTTCATATTCTTACTGTACAATACAGACAGCTAAACAATCATACTATATATTTTTTTAATGTGATAGGTGGCAAACGAGCAGACGGATAACCTGATGTTAAGCGATTAGGACCGCCCATAGACATCCGCAACACCAGAGGAGTCACAAATGCGTTGCCAGCCTTTGAAATGGGATGGGGGAATTGGGGGGAGGGGGGGGTTGGGCCTCCAGTACCCTCACTCACTCGGCGAAACACAACGCAAGCGTTGCTTCACGCCGCTTTTCTGAGAGGCCGTGGTATCACTCCGGTCTAGCCGACCTATTAGTGCTGAAGTATGGCTCTCCCAGGGTTAAAACTAAGGTACAATATTATCTTGTTCCATTAGTTTTAAGTATTTAAGATGGAAAAAAGGCTGGCATGTGAATGCAACTACAATATATTATCGATAAAGGCACGAAACAATGACATGATGCATGTCTATTCTGCCTTGTCTACACAACTATTTGGTCAGCTCACAAAACTATTCGAATTTTACTGAAGAGTACTATACTGTAATAGTCATTGATTGTCTACTGTCTGTTCTACTGCGTCTAGTGTACGTTTGTCCGGTTCAAATGACATTGTAACTATTTAACAGCATCTGGGCCTATACATAACATATGAATTGTAAATTATTATCAGACCGTCCTACCCTGGTTGGGAAGAGGTGTGTAGATTATTCTATTTAGATGTTTAAAATGTTTTGTAACGATTAAGTCATGTTATAAACTTACGATTTATGATTAATTAATAAATATAGTTTCAGATGAACTATGAAGTGTTTTATTGAAAGAAAACCCCAAACTTGCATTTCATCTGTTTTTATTTATATTTATACAGACAAAAAAGATTTTCTCATTAGAAACTAGATTTGAACTAAACCTAAAAATTATTTATTTATTTTAAAATTCACACATACCTACGCAATTTAAAAACTGTACTCTCTTTAAGGGGACCAACTTTGTAGGACTCAGTTTGGTTGATGGTAAGGGATTTTTGAGCCTACCTGGCGAGCTACCACCATCTTATCTAAGGCTTGACACCAAACATTCACAATCTTATCTAATCTTGCCGCCAAACATCCATGTGTTCCAGCATGAAGATAAAAGCAATGTTAGTAAACCAGCTTCCAGCTTCGGCATCATCCTCATTTACCATCAGGTGAGATGATGCAAGGACTAACCAATAATGGATAAAAAATAATATTGTAACATTGAAGATATCCTTACTTTAATTAAACTATAAATCTATTTTGTGTGCAATAAAAAGAATTTATTTTATTGCTGAACTTATACCACTCGACAGAACCAACAAAAATCCTAAGCTAGTCTTACAGCATCCCCAATACGTAAAACCAGATTCCATAAATGAATACTTCAGGAGCAAGACTTATGTAGCAAACATACTTATGGGCGATACCTAGCAATAGCACTAGCATCACTTACAATTTCTTTGATTTATATCTTTATAACAAAAAATAGACAATCCTTTATAAAAACTCCAGTTACTATTAACTTCACTGACTTTGGTGGCCACTTTTGTCAGTTGTTTTTTGTATTACAAAATCCTTCACTGGAGAGATCACAATTATTCTGGCGAACTTTTTGTTATTTCATTTAACAAAGAAATATTTAAAAAAGTTATTTCGGGGCTCTCTTAACACAAACGATTACTAAAACAATCAAGGACGTCAAACACTAGCGCTATACTGTGCTATAAAATGCGCCACACTCATGGACGGATGGCGAGTCGAGTGGGGTGACCGTGACGTTAGAAGCCTCATGCTACAATTGCCGTCCATGAGTGTGACGGGATTTTTTAGCACAGTATTGCGCTAGTACGCCCTTCAATAGAATCACACTTATAAGTGTGTGGCGCAGAACACACAATTAACATTCATTACATAATCTAACCATAACTATAAACACAAGGTCACCGCTATCGCTACCACAAGCACTATGTCTGAGGCGCGTTGGCATGCGCATGGGCCCCAAGCCGCGCGGGATCCTGGCTGGGGTAGTGCAGCGCGGGGGGGCCGGGGGGCCCGTGGGGCACGGGCGGCGCGCCCGGCGGCGGCGGCGGCCCCCACGGCCCGGGTGGCCACATCCCCCCGCCGGGGCCCGCGTAGTGGTGCAGGTTGAAGAAGTCGTTCGGACGGTTGGGTGGTGGTGGCATCTGCGGGACAAATTAAAACTCGTATTACATGATTATATGAAGCCGATGGGAAGTGTATCTGAGCTCCACAGTAGTCCATAGCAGCAAAACACGGTATATGACCAATATAAAGTGTATTCGGCAATTTCTAGAAAAACAAGAAAGAATCATCTGTTTGTCTGTGATCTTCTTCTTTTAGGTGCTCTTAACTCCTTGAGGAGCATAGGGCTCAACTACTGCTTTCCACTGTTTTCGATCGGCGGCAACACGCGACAACTTGCTCACTTGACTTGCTCACAGATGGCGTTAATTTGCAGCTCTAATAAGTAAGGCCAAGGTTTGATTTCAATTGCAGACAGGCCTTAGCTTTACACAAAACTTTGACAACTTATAGCTCTCTGCTTAGTTTAGTTAAACTATAAAACAATGTTATATACTGACCGGTGGCGGGAACGGATGTAGGAAAGCTGGCGGTGGCAGAGTTCCAGGAAGGCCTGGCACTGGCTCCAACATGGGAGCTGTCTCGTTCTTCTCATTGACACCTTGGCGACCTGAGAAACAAGAAAATTTAAATACATGTTGAAGGACAGCATTATCCAAGCAGGAGGAAAATGGTTGATGAAACATAGCAGAAGGAAGCTGTGCAATAAAAAAAACTATTTTTACACAATGTTCAGTGTTCTCCTCCTCTACACATAGGCCCATCAAGGGCCAGCAAGAGGGATGGAACTATAGGTTAGACAAGGATGTACTTACAGCTTCACTCTACTTTTATATGTATAGTTTTGTCTCTCTAGCTGGCCTATGATGGCCCATTGTCTAGAGAAGCCTTAATACGAAATTACAGCCAGTAATTTCAGCACTTAAATAGTGTTGTTTTCAAATAAAGGTAGTTCATAATCTATCACTATATGGGAAAATATTTACCCTGAGATTTGCCCCACTTGATGGTGAGCCTCTTTCCACCAATCACAAGCCTGTTAAAGGTCTTCTCGGCGGCGTGTTCGGCAGCACTCCTCGTAGTGTACTGGACGAAGGCGCACTGTGCTCGCGGTACTAGTGTTAATGACCTGGAGAAGACAATTATTCAAGATCATGAGCAAGTTAAACCCATTTTTGCTAGCCTCCTATTATATGGGAAAGTTGGGTACTTGGGGTACAGCTAGTTAATGATACATTGACAGATGTTGGTACAAAAACTTTAAAAGGCCCCAATTAAATTAAAAATGGCCCCAAAATAAAAATTGCATTATGGCAGAGCTGTAATGTACAAATCTTCTCTTTCTTTTTCAAGAATGGGAAGCTAATTTTGATAAGTTCTTTGAGATTACCTGATCTCTCCATACTGGTAGAAGTGGCCCCTCAACTCCTCCTCAGTAATGTTCTCAGGTAGATTGCCAACATACAGGGTTGTGACGGTTTTGTCTTCAGGAGGAGGTAAGGCAGGCATGGCAGCTGCTCGGCGCATCAGCTTTTCAGCCACTGGGTCATTGACTCCATAGTATCTGAAAATAAACAGTTTCAAAATCTGTTAATTTTTTGTATCTAATATTGATATTAATTTTTACTCAAATACCTACAAACTAGGATGGATGCCAGGCATGTGATAAATTTTCACTTGCACTGGGCAAAAGTGTTATGGACAATTCAAGAAGGATAGAGCTTGTTCCGGTACTAAAGATACAGTGGAAACAAAAACTTATAAAGTACAAATCTTTAACCTTGATTTTTCACAGGAAATTAACTAAATTGTATGGGATTGATATTCTTCTTGTGTGGCAGTTTGACCGTCCTATTCACAAGGGATAGACAGCATCACATCATCAGCTTATTTCCAACGTATTTTATCTTATATGTATAATATCAGGCTAGGTTATTACTATGACTATTAAGTTATCAAGGTTTATTACGTACCTATCCTTGATATTCTGATCGGCCAATGGATCATCTGGGTCTGTAGGCTTTTCGTGGCGGTAGGGACACTCCTCTCCACGCCTACACTCCCCTTTCACCCAGAACGAGCAAACATGGGGCCTATTCCTCTTATAGTAAGGTGCAGTTCTCGCCAACCGCAACAGTAAGTCTGAAGCTCCTTTAGACTTCAAAGCAGAGTTACTTGGCTGCGTTGAATCAAACTTCGACATCTGACTGTCCAAGTTTTGGATATAGTATTCCTTATTCACCTCATTGCGAGGCAAGTCATCTTGTATTTTCAATGCTGCATCTCTCACTTGGATTGGAAGCCCATATTCCAAGTCTAACAAACATGTTTGGCAGACATTCTTCAGCTTAGAGCATGTTTGACAGATTTCTGTCTTTTTGAAGCGCATCCTTGCGCCAGGACACCAGCGGAAGACGGTGAATGGACGAGCACATATTTTGCACTCTTTTCCATATTTCTCCTTGGTCTGAAATTTAACAGCAGCGTTAGGGGCACAATTAGGCTTTAAAACAACACAGCAAAAATTACATACGAATTGCAACGCAAACATACCATACGAATGTAAGGGTTATCTCCGAGACAAGTCTGGCACAAAATTGGGAAGTCCTGAAAAGAATAAAATAAAATCTATTAAACCATTGCATATACACTACGAGTTATAAATTAGTTTGCTTGTGAAATACTTACAGAATCTTCCCAATTTTGGCGATTGTATGTGTTTGTCGATTTGGAAACAGCCATCCTAGGTTATGAGATGACGATTGATATTTTAGCACGATTACTATATCATTGTATTTCCAAAATCACAAAGGCACTTAGAGTTTGAATAACTTGACGAAATCTTCAAAAATTTTCATGAGATTTAAAATAAAATTGCAAACTAAATAAAGATGTGACATGTAACAAACGCAACCAATTCTACTTCATCTATGCGCAACCATAACCAGTGTTGCCGCCACTGATTTCCGAAAACGCACATATCAAGCGCTGAAACTGTACATTTTGGGTTAAAAAGGTACATGGGCATTTTTTACTACAACCACTAACTACAACCATACTGGGGAGTTATTGGGGGGGGGGGGGTCATATTTTTATTTACCTGCACCTTTGTGGCATTTAAAATTTATCAGATAAAGTATTCAGATTACCTACATTTGAATGAACCTCCTCTGTATGAATCCTCTGTATGTTCCTCGAGTACTGTAACTAACTTAGTAGTAGAATCTACAGTTATAATATACATGCATTTAAGAAAGCGCGACCAACTTCTTTTGCGCATATGCATCCAGTAATATCGTTCACAAAACAGAAGAACCTACCCTGTTTATACTAAAGGGCGCGAGCGGAGCGAGCGCAAAAAATTCAAGGTGGAGGTTCATTATTATCGCCGCGCCTGTGGTACTATACTAACTTATCTTTTGTATAAGTTCAAAAGGTACACATGAGGTCCAAATTACACATTACACATGGGAGCTTAAAAAGGTACGTCAAATGTGTAAAATGTACGCAAACGGCAACACTGACCATAACGCAAAGTAAGTCGTAACCGTCGTAGTCCGTAGTAGACATTTACTTTTTTGTTTCAGTTTACCTTGAGATGAGGAAGGCAAATGATCAGAGCCACACAGCCTAGTCTGTTGAAAGTAATCGTACATATCTATAAGTTTGGAGGAGGATGTCTGTCTTCCAATAAACGTAGTGAACTGACTGAATTATATTATCTTTGTTCTATCTTTGTCCTCCAAAAGAAACAGACAGAACCCCCAGGCATAACAGAACCATCTGAGCTCTGAGCGTGAGCGTGATGTGCGTGGCGTGGCATGCGTGACCAAATAGAAAAGAAATACATAGCTTCGTCTCTTTCATTTTTCTGAGTTAAATTATAGTTTCGGAACGATTCCTCAATATGTCAATAGTCACAATATTATCTGGGTTTTTGTAAAACCAAAATAAATACTCTTTTTTACGAGGTTTTATAGAAGACAGTGGGATACTTATTAATTTACTGCCCGAAATGTCGATTACAACACTGGTAAGAAAGTATTAATAGAAAAATATGAATTTTCTGCCGGCAATGATGTGTCTTGCTCACGGTCAATATTTTCCACTTTTCAGTATTACTTACAACTAAAAAAGGAGAACGCCCACGAAGACTCCATATGGTGTTGTGGATGGAGCAAAATAAACCATGAAAAGCCAAAGGAAGACGAGAATATAGAGAATTCAGAGGTTACAGAGTGAGTTCTAACCTTTCAATGCTATTAATTGTTTTCGGTCTTTTTACATCCAAATAGAAACAAATCAGGTGCTTAATATAGTCATCTATAAGCACAAAATTGCTCAATGAGCTATGGATAGATCTATACTTGGGGTTTCTTTATATGATCAAATCGGAAATTAGATCTGTTGAAGATCTTTTAGTTTCCAACTTAGTTTAGAATTAAGAAGTTAAAGTGGAAGTGAAGAAAGGTCCAAGATTCCCCAGATCAGTAGATCAAATGATTATGTTGAGAGTCTTGCATGCACAATCCATGTATCTTAGAATATTTTGAAATAGAAATGTATGTAAAGATTATCATTATTCTCAGAAACTCAGCGCCACAGCAAACTTCAGAGGATTACATAATTACTGGTGGTCTGGATGACGTGATAAAAGTATGGCAGCTGAACAACGGCAAGCTGGAAGTGAAACATCAGCTGGAAGGTCACTCTCTCGGCGTTATATCAGTCGCAACTAGTCCTGATGGAAAAAGTAATTTCTTAACATGTGTTCTTCTTATAGTGTAGCTAATTTTTAACCATACACAAGGAATTAGATGAAAATTGCTTGGTGTTGCACTTAGCATCACTAGCGGTCTCATGTAGGGCATTTTGACACTAGATACCATTATAATGTTAGAGCTACCAAATTGTGTTTATTATTGCATGACCTGAGATACATTCACTTTTCAAAATGGGTTTTCCGCATGGACTACTGATAAGTTTAGTAAATTTGAGTCATACAAAAGATCACTTAATCATCACTCCACCTGTACAAGATTCAGCCAAAAAACTCTTTGTTTTTTATTGTGTAAGATTGCAAAATGCAGAAAAGGGAGACTTTACAAGATGGGACGACGACATAGTTAAAGTTGCAGGGAAAACTTGTACGAGACAAGCACAAAACAGAAACGAATGGAAAAAGTTGGAGGAGGCCTATGCCAAAGGGAAAAACGACAAGAATTTTCATTATTTTTTATTAATTTGTAACATTGTTTTGTCTGAATAAAGGGCTTAAAAGAAAATAAAAAAAGATTGCAAAAGACGAAGTAGAAACTTGTTTTTGCCACCTATATTGCTGATTATAGAGGGCTAAAAATGGCTAAGATGGAATGCGCCATATTGCAGATTCTTGTAACTTGCTGAGGTACTAGAGTTTGAGCTAATAATATTTAGTTTTTTCAACTCTGTATTTTCTCTAGTATATGTAGGCAAAGAAAGTTTTTGATAAGTTGTTTACTGATTTTTATGACACATTTAAATAAATCGATTTTATCAGTTATAACCAAATTTTTTGTCTCTAAGATTCCTTGGATCTCAAATAACTAAAGTGTGTTTTTTTTGTAATTACAGCTTTAGCAAGCAGTTCTCAAGACTCTACACTCATCCTTTGGGACATTGCATCTGGAGAGAAACTTAAAACAATGGAAACAGGACTGACAGATGTATGGACATTAGACTTCTCCCCAGACGGTAAACACATAATCTCAGGCAGCAATGCAGGAAAAATATTGATATTCTCTGTTGAGAGCGGAAAGCAAGAACAGACATTGGATACAAGAGGGAAATTCACACTGAGTGTAGCTTATGTAAGTATCTTCCTTTTCGTTAGGTTCTGGAACTCCTAGGGGTTCATAGAATCGAAACTTAATGTTTATGCTCAGACCTATTTGCAGTTATTGACTTAATTCTCTCTGTAAATAGAGTGTAAGGCACTGGAAGGTAGCATAAAAAAAAAAAGAAT
This sequence comes from Coleophora deauratella, assembly GCA_958295455.1. Lineage (NCBI taxonomy): Eukaryota > Metazoa > Arthropoda > Insecta > Lepidoptera > Coleophoridae > Coleophora > Coleophora deauratella. The sequence goes on along the minus strand of OY282408.1, from coordinate 11,253,947 downwards.
ATCAAACAACATGAAAACAGCACATTACAGAGATCCCACACTAGGCTAGGCCTGTCTCGTGGCAATCAAAATCGACTAATAACATATACCATTAAAAATAAAGCACTGATCACATAAATTTCCATTTTATCGTTAAATGATGCATTTATTTATGAAATGATAATAGTAATTTTGCTATTATGTGTAGATATTGTTTTTATAGAATTTTCGAAAATAAATCTAAAGCATAATCTGTAATGTGCTTTGCACGCATAAATTTGTAGTCGTCAAACTATTCATTTTATTGAATTAATGGCTTATATAATATTAATATTTCTGTATTTCAGAGTCCTGATGGCAAATACATAGCGAGCGGAGCTCTGGACGGTATCATTAACATATTCGATGTGGCTCAGGGCAAACTGGTACACACGCTAGAAGGGCACGCCATGCCCATCCGCAGTCTCTGCTTCTCACCGGACTCTCAGCTGCTACTGACAGCCTCTGATGATGGCCACATGAAGCTGTATGACGTGTAAGTTTAATTATGAAACTGGATTTTCTATTAAACCAAATCATAGTTGTAAGAGCATTGATAAAATTTTGGTTTCATTACAACCATTACCAGTTCACTAAATATTTTTGGTTACCTTTGCTTTTAAAACTTGTTAATTAGACATTGTTAGTGAAATCCAGAGCAATGTATTAGAATTCCAGATTAATTAAGTAAAATCAATGGCCAATTTAGTAGAATTCTGATTCACTTAAGTAGAATTCTAGATTCATTTAGTAGAAACATACACATTTGCTGAATAAACATATTTCTATTCTATTCTTTTCTAAACAATGGATAATTTAGTAGAATTTTACAGAAGGAAACTTTAAATACTGTAAGTGTATGAATGCAAATAAAGAACTATACTATGCTATACTTTCTAAGTAGGTGTAGTATAAAATACAATAAAATACTCTTATATTTTTAGGGTACACGCAAACTTAGCTGGCACGTTATCCGGTCACGGCTCCTGGGTTTTGTCAGTAGCATTCGCGCCGGACGGCAAGCGATTCGCATCCGGAAGCGCTGACCGAACCGTGCGCGTGTGGGATCTCGACACCATGCAATGCCAGAACGTCTTCAAAGAACACACAGACCAGGTATGTCTTTTTATCTGACTATCTATAGCAATACCAAGAAGTTTTACTACTACATCAGTTTATTTTGAAATAAATTCTCGTTGTCTGGTTTTTAGTGTTGCTCCCAAAACCTTTTGAGATATAGAATGGCCTCTTCAAGTTCACTGCTATACTGAACTCAAGGCTTTTCATTGATCATGCATGAAGACTACCCTCAGTTAGAAATATACCACAGATATGCATGATGAAATATTATGTATGTATGATCCAGACTAAGCTTCAAATAAAATAAAGCTTTTTCTTTTTATGCTTATTCTTAAACTCATATTTCTTGTTTTTTTGTTACAGGTGTGGGGTGTAAAATTCAATGCTGAAAGCAACAAGATAGTTTCTGTATCCGAAGATAAGAATATAAACATATATGAATGCCCATTATAGCCTGGCATTTGATTATTATTGATATAATAATTTACCGATTAAATTAAGATATCTTCAATTTATTTAGTTGTTTTTATTAAAGTTGTGATCCAACACCATACTCAAACCTTTTACCACAGACTTGCACCCCGCTCCCCCCTAAGCGACGATATAAAACTTCTTTGCCACAGAACAGAGACTACTCATCACTCCATGTTGCTAATAGTTTGTTCTGTGGTAGATACGGTTTATAGCGGATCAGACACTATCAGTAATAATGACTGTTAAGGTTCATACCAATGCTTAGTACATAAGTTACTTACTAGATGGCGCTGTACGATATTAAAACGCGGTATTAAGTTGTACCATTAGTATAGCGTAAGTGTTTTGTATGAGTTAAGTATTTTCCATCTAATAGCCTTTGAATAAAGGAACGTTTTCACTGGAGTCGCTTGTTTCACTGGAACGGGACTCCTTTGGGGACTTTTTGGGACGTACTTCCTGTACATTGGTCCTTCGTCCGCCGGTGTAGCGGCACGGGGTTGACCGAGTGCAGTGACAAGACACCGACAAGTGGCCGTTTGCCGTCTATGGTGTCTCAGCTTGTTGAGCAGTACTACGCCGACAACTACAGCGGGGGGAGCACCTCCTCTATAGCCCTCTGACGTCGATGCTACGCTTCTACGAGTACTGTGCTACAACTGCAAGTGTCTACGCATGCTACGGTGCCGGGAAGGGCATCTCAAGCAGAAGGCGCTCTGGCTGCGGGGTGTAGCGGAGCAAGGAGCGACTTCGTCATCGAGACTGACGTCAGCCAAAAAGTGCCAAGTGCGAGTGAGTTGTGACGTATAAAAACTGTGAGTACAATTTGAACCTTATAACCAGCAAAACTTTAACTTAGAAAAATTTCGTCAATCTTGAAGATAGTGCATGAACTTTAATTTTAACTTGTGATTTCACTAAGTGTTTGCATGGACTTAGAATAGTTTCGCAAAAAGTGTTCAGACGGGGAACCTATGCCCGATTTCGGAGCGAAGTTCAAACACTTAGAAAAATTCGTCGACTGTTTATATGGACTTGTAAATTTTTGCTAAAAATCTTCAACTTGTAAAATTTTTGTGAACGATCTTGGAGTTGTAAATTTTTAAATATTATTGTTTATAGTTTAAAATAGAAATTTTGTGTTGTATTTAAAATGGCAATCAATTATATCTCAGTTCAAGAAGATCTTTCAAAAACAATTGAAAAAGCCTATACAAATTTTAAGAAATCGCCTAAAGAAAGGATAAACATATCGTATGTGGATACTCGTTTAGAATTTTTAGAACAAAAATGAATATAATTTTACAAGTTAGAACTGATGATTTGGATAAAAGTTCATATCGTGTTAATGATGTTTATGGTAAAACTGAAGAGATCTATTTGGACTATAAATCATTATTAAAAGATGTATTGTCAAGGCTGAAACCTAAATCCACTACTAGTGCCGAGACAGTAGAAGTGAAAAAGAGCAGCGAACAATCTGTAGTAAAGCTACCAAAGATTTCCATACCAAAATTTTCGGGAAGGTATTCAGAATGGGTTAGCTTTCGAGATATGTTCATTTCTCTCATTCATAAAAACAGCAGTATAGACGATGTACAAAGATTACATTATTTAAAGAGTTCGTTGACTGGTGAAGCAGCTCAGTTGATTCAACACATTCCAATCACGTCAGATAATTACAAAATATGTTGGAATCAGCTAGAAAATAGGTACAATAATAAGAAATATTTGTCAAATTGTATTCTGAAACGTCTGATGGGTCAAAAAACTCTGACAAGTGAGTCTTCCAGTGCACTGAAGCTACTTTTAGACACTACTAAAGAGTGCCTACATGCCTTACAGAATTTAGGTATCAATATTAACTCATGGGACTTAATTGTAATTTTTATAATCAGTCAAAAACTAGATCCAGAATCCCGTAAGATGTGGGAACAAAAGGTCACAGAGTTGTCCCAGGAACTTCCAAGTTTAAAAAATTTTGAAGAATTTTTAGAGACTAGGTTCCGATCACTAGAGTTTTTGGACCCAAAAATTAATAAAGTTGATAAGGTAAACTGCAACCATCTCACTACGACTAGCACTATGTCAAATATTTGCACATTTTGCTCTGAAGAGCACAAATTATGTAATTGCAAAAAATTCGGTAAAGAGACTGTAGATGTCAGGCGTAAGTTTGTTCAGACAAACCATTTATGTTTTAACTGCCTAAATCCAGATCATTCTGTTTATGACTGCACAATGTCGACCAAATGCCGTCTCTGTAAGAAAAAGCACCATACTTTGCTTCACCCAAAAAGTTTCAAATCAGTTCCTCAGGCTAAGGCTGATCAACCCGTTGAAAACAATGTTGTTGCTGCCGCGACAACATCGCATGCTGAAGATCAGGTGTCTTCAGCGTCAGCATCCAGTTCCAGTCCAGTTGTGACCTGCTTTGCCAATACTTATGGTGAGGTTTTGTTGGCTACTGCCCTTGTCAAGGTCGTTTCAGGTAGTCAAGCTATCACTTTCAGATCTCTGATTGATCAGGGATCTCAGGCGTCATTCATTACCGAGTCTGCTGTGCAGATGCTTGGTCTCAAGAAGACGCCAGGAGTTAGTCTTGTTTCACTGGAACGGGACTCCTTTGGGGACTTTTTGGGACGTACTTCCTGTACAATGACAGTATTTTCAAGTAATGACAATATACTGACAGTGTAGTGGTTGGAATGTGTTCTAACGTATACTGAACAATGGAATGTCAATATACTGATGTAAAAATACTGTCATTATTACTGATAGTGTCTGGTCCGCTTAAGCGCTGTCTTTATACATATGTAGCTATTAAAAAAATATGTTAAGAGGTAGGATGAAACCTTGTTGAAACCCTAGGACAGCGCAGGAGTGGTTGGTGTAGAAATTCTTTTGAATGGCCTTTGTCCAGCAGTGGACGTCTTTTGGCTGATGATGATGATGAAACCCTAGGTAGGGTAGGCGGTAGGATATATTCCTATATCAGTTGTTATAGGACGGGGCCCAAACGGGGCCAGCCAAGGGAAATAACTAACGCTCATTATCCTGATTGTTTTGGAACGAAACCAAGGTAGGGTGAGGTAGAATTTAACTCGGAGAAATGAAAGAGACGTAGCTATTTTGAGAAAGAGAAAATAATATGATTTTGGAACGCTTGCGAGTGATTCCAGGGCAGTGAAATGTCATATCTCCAGAACACTATTCTATATCGCAAACATGCCCCAACGGCATATATGGCTAAAAGTCTTATGAGTTACTCAGTCTGTATCAAGCTACGGTCACGACAACGTGTCCTCCGTACTCACTCCTTGTTACACAAAAACATGCCGAATTGCGTAGTAAAATTGTGTAAATCTCATTCCGCCAGAGATATCAAGAACACCGGACGGTATCACATTTCACAGGTCAATAAGTATTTTGTTAAGATTTTGAATAAAAATAACTTCGTAAAAAATCATCACAAATTGTCGCCATTTTCCATCGTTCAGTGTTGCTTAAAAATAAAAATACTAAATACCCTAATTTGGGGGAATTTAAATGAATGAATGATGAGGACGTATTACGTGTGACTATCGATAACTGTTTAAATTGTAAAATTACTGTAACTGTATATTTTTTGTATAAAATATATACAGGGTGTTAAAAAAGCGCGCATGAAATTTTAAAGGGTTATTCAGAATCAAGTATAGAATACAGGAAAAAATATTTAAAAAATCCAATATACAACTTTTTTGTAGTTTTCCACACAAATTCTTAATTAATTATTCAGATTCAGTATTAGAAACTGAAAAAAATATATTGTGGACTTATTCAATATTTTTTCCCGTATTCTGTACTTGATTCTGAGTAACCCCAAAACGCACTTTTTTAACACCTACTATAAATAAACGATAAGAGAGAGAGAGAGAGAGAAGAAACAATAAATAAAAATGTTACCCTATATTTGTATTTTATATTAATTTAAAACGTAAACTAGGATTCGCAAAGATCCCGTGAGGAGAAAAAAATAGTAATAAATAATAAAAGTCGCGGGCGAAAGCTCGTGACAATAAATACAATAGTTGATAAAACTAAATTCTCGTATTTTATATTAATTACAGTTATTGCTTGAAGTAAATGCCGATTACAATTACAATTCGGCTGTTCCAAAATAAAATACTGAAAACGCCATTTCGATAATTTTATATTAGCAAAATTTGAAAGAAAATCCTTAGCCTTAAAACTTTCAAAATACTTTATTGCCTTTTTTCGGTAGCTCAGAAGCCTGATTCTTTTACAAGCTATCGAAAAATAAATCTCCGCTAAGGTGACATCGTATGCAGTAAATTCAAATGTAAGAGAGTCCTTTTTTGTGAAATAGCCATATTCAGTGTTTTATTTTGGAACAACCTAATAATTGAATTTAAAATTGGTTCTGATAATATTTACGAGTGAGTTCTGATAATTTTAATAAAAGTTCCTGGATTTTTAAAAGACTATCAATTAAAAATTAAAGTACGAGTTCTCAAACACGACACAAAATGACCTGTCAAACCTAAAAGTTATATGATTTATGTCGTTTAACATTAAAAATTAAAAAAACAGCTCTTTAGGTTTTCTTTCATTTTTCAGTTTTTATTAATCCTGCTATCGAGAAAAGTCTTTCGGAAGTCACATCTGAATGTTTTAGTAACAAGTATTTGACTAAAAAGTTGAAATAGTAATTGTTAAATCATTTCAGTAAACGTAACAATAAAGGGTTTTCATTTTCAAGCAATTTAGTGATTTTCAACAGTGAAAATAGATGGCGCTGCACCGAAGTCGAGCGTTAATGTCGTAAATAATTATGAGATTTCATGTTTGTACGTAATTCTTTTTATAGGTAATTACAATTCTTTATTGGACATTTAAAGAAGATTATTAAATACAACACGCACATATTCATACAATTAAAATGGTCGGCAGCCTTATACAGAGTATTAAGAAAATTAGAACTAGGTACTTTTTGAGGGACGATTTAGAGATTCTTTAATATTTATCAAACTGAAAAACTTTTGTCCCACATCTTTGTAAAAAAATTGTGTACTCCATACAAAGTTCCCATGGAAATATAGGCTGAGTACGGGTTGCCAGCTGTTTAATTTAATACCTAACTTTCCATCAACGCCACCTATTGAAGAGATTCGGCAACTTTTTTTTCTTAAAAACCTCTCATTACAATTAATTGTTAAAATGCCAATAATTGCCAATTACAATTAATTGTTATTGTTTTATCACTAACATTTTATTACACTCTATTTTTTATAAGTTTCTATTAATTTAAAAACCTTTGTAAGCTTCATTACACCTATTCACTTTTGCTTTTAAATTATTACTAGTAATTAGATAATACGATATTATCCACTCGGTGTTACATTGCAGTTACAAAAATATCGATCTATCATTCATTCATTGGGGGAATATGATACTACTACTGGCAACATTGTTCAAGTGTCATTGAAAACATATAGCCCTCTTTTTCTTACTTGACGTTTAGTTGTATAGATTCGCTTAGTAAGAGTGAGACAAATATAGTGTCACTTTCACATAAGTTCATGTTTCAAAGCTACGTCCTAGTTTTTGTTACTTTACTCCACGTTGTCATGGAAGCGTTATAGGTGATTGCGGCTCTTGTATATAAACCTCTTTGTTCCAGGGTGACAGGGTAACAAACGTCATCGAAAATAATTCAGAAAGGTTTCTAGCTTTTTTGGGTAGTGTTCTGTCTTATTTATGACTTTAACACCTTAGCAGATACAAGCAATCGTATTTCAAAACAATTCCGAAGATAAAATGTTTGTTTGTCTTAGTCTGTTTGACATTGACTACGAACTTCCCGCCGAATAAACTGTCAGGCGAATTTTAACGGTAATCAAACAGCGTTAAAAATCGCACTTGTCAGAGTGAAAATCGCATTCACGAAGGCGTTCCGAAATCTCGACGGAGAACTGTCAGGCGATCATTCGGTTACCCTCGGTTTCACTCGGCTCGGTTTTGGAACGATTTAGGGTAAAATTCGCATCACCCCGAGTGAAATCTTTGGTATTGGAACGCGTGTGTATTACGCCAGCGGAATGTTATAGCTAAGAAGGATGTGAGTATAATAGAAAATTAGAGCATCATAAGGACTAATTGTGCGCCAGCAGCGGAATTTGTGCGTCTTACAATTTCGGAGATATTCATAAAAAACCGATTCCGCCACAGTAACGTTCCCTCAGCGGCATAATTTTGAAAAAGACGGTCTAGCTCATAACAAAGTACATGACTGAGTAGCTTTCGTCGTGTTATAAATGTGCGCAAATAGCGGAATTTGTGCATCTTACGGTTTTCGAATTATTCAAGATTCCGCTGCAGTAAAGTTTTTGTGTTTTCTGTAGCTCGAAAACGGCTGATAGGAGAAATTTAAAAAAAACCACTAGTACACCTTAATTTGTGCGTAATTTGAGCAATGTTAGTTTTTTGAAAATTGTGATATTTTTTTAGTAATTAATTTGTTCAGAAAATCAGGAAATTTTAATTTAGAAGGAAACGAGTGAAGTTGCAATCGAATAAAGAGCACTCAAATATTCCTCTGGTAGACCCTAATAATGTCTGCAATTGTGGATTGTATTATCCGATCAATTAGTGAGATATACCATTTAATTACGAAATTAAGTTAGCGAAATTTTAAAGATTGAATTCAGTGCTCCCATAAGACTATGTAACATGAAATTTTACATAAAATTAGAGCGTCCTGTTAGCAAGCTTTCCTGTAAGTTTCAGCTTTGAATAACGTTGATTTAAAAAGATTTACCCAAAAGAAGAAAGAACGAACATTTTCCCTATAACCCGACCAAATTAGAATGTATATGAGAAAGCGGCCGCGCCATACAAAAGGATAACCTTCCTAAATTGGTAGCATACAACCAGAACTAATTGGACAATTAAGCAGAAAACATTTTGATATGATGTTAATATATGTTTTATTATTTGGCGTCGTATTTAAATTAACTAAAATCGGGTAACATCGACAATTTGAACAACAAACTTTTTGATGTATCGGCATAAAACTTCAAAATGTTTAAGTAGATGCTTTGCACATGCTTTTAAATCGTCAATATTTTTTTTCTACCTAGTACCATAGAACAAATACCATACCATAGAATAGCATAGAAGTAATTAGTACTTTATTACCTCTATGTGTTGAGGTATATTTCTCGCAAAGCAGATATAATCAAATCAATGCTTTGTTAATTTCTGATCAAAGTGTTTATCTTATCGCTTTGAACTGAGCTGCGCTCCTCACACAGGTAGCCCCCGGGGCACGGGTACACGTGATGAGCTCCCCCCGTCGCGCGAGTTCCCGTGTTTTTGAAACCCGTCCAGATGTGCACCCGTCCATGTGGCAGATTTCTGCCATTTGGGCAGATTTGGCTACTAAATTTTAACTCAGGCAGAATAAGCTGACGATTTAAAAAAGTTTTTGGCAGTTTTCAAGGAAATACTTTTTTTAAATAGCAATAGAAAAGTTATATATTTTTTTTATGACTTGCTAACTAGAAAATAATTTTAATTAGGTTCTGAGCTAGCAACTTTTGTTTCATGCAAGGTAGTACGGGAATTTCCCGTTTATTAATTTTATGTAGGTGAACCATAATTATCCATAATATCAGGGTTCCACGTAGTGTGGCAGATTTTAGCAGATCTCTTCTTTCTTCTCTCAGAACTCTTCATTGTTTCATTCTTCTTTTTAATTTTTATTTTAACCTTCTCGAACTATTAATCAGTATGCTACAAATTAAACACTACTTAATGTTGATTTTTTTTAATCCTCTGTTTTTAGCCCTTGGCATCATCTCACCTGAGTAATGATGACGCCGATGATGGAAGCGGGCTTACCAAAGAATCCCCAACGCAATGGGGAACTGGCTATCTTCATGCCGGAACACATCCGTGCTGTTAACATTTATGTTTGGCGGCAAGACTTAGATAAGATACTTACTATCTAGAAATCTTATTACAAGTATCTTTTATAATAACTTCGTCCCGGCCGCTATACGAGCACGTAGGTACTAAGAAAACAATCGTCAATAAAACATTTGCACGCAACTGTACTTACAAAGCTTCCTTCAATGTACCTTTCATTTAAGAAGGTTATCCTTTTGTATGGCGCGGCCGCTTTCGCGTATACATTCTAATTTGGTCGGGTTATAGGGAAAATGTTCGTTCTTTCTTCTTTTGGGTAAATCTTTTTAAATCAACGTTATTCAAAGCTGAAACTTACAGGAAAGCTTGCTAGCAGGACGCTCTAATTTTATGTAAAATTTCATGTTTCATAGTCTTATAGAAGCACTGAATTCAATCTTTAAAATTTCGCTAAATTAATTTCGTAATTAAATGGTATATCTCACTAATTGACTGGATAATACAATCCACAATTGCAGATATTATTAAGGTCTACTAGAGGAATATTTGAGTGCTCTTTATTCGATTGCAACTTCACCCGTTTCCTTGTAAATTAGAATTTCCTGATTTTTCTAAACAAATTAATTACTAAAAAAATATCATAATTTTCAAAAAACTAACATTGCTCAAATTACGCACAAATTAAGGTGTACTAGTGGTTTTTTTTCGAAATTTCTTCTATCAGCCGTTTTAGAGATACAGAAAACCCAAAAACGTTACTGCAGCGGAATCTTGAATAATTCGAAAACCGTAAGATGCACAAATTCCGCTATTTGCGCACATTTATAACACGACGAAAGCTACTCAGTCATGTACTTTGTTATGAGCTAGACCGTCTTTTTCCAAATCATGCCGCTGGGGGAACGTGACCCTGGCGGAATCGGTTTTTAATGAATATCTCCGAAATTATAAGACGCACAAATTCCGCTGCTGGCGCACAATTAGTCCTAATGATGCTCTAATTCCCTATTATACTCACATTCTTATTAGCTACAACATTCCGCTGGAGTAATGGACACTTGGAACGCAACCTTAGAAGTCGTTCCAAAACCAAGGTAGGGTGAGGTAGAATTTAACTCGGAGAAATGAAAGAGACGTAGCTATTTTGAGAAAGAGAAAAAAATATGATTTTGGAACGCTTGCGAGTGATTCCAGAGTGACAGGGTAAAAAACGTCATCGAAAATAATTCAGAAAGGTTTCTAGCTTTTTTGAGTAGTATTCTGTCTTATTTATGGCTTTAACACCTTCGCAGATACAAGCAATCGTATTTCAAAACAATTCCGAAGATGAAATGTTTGTATGTCTTAGTCTGTTTGACATTGACTACGAACTTCCCGCCGAATAAACTGTCAGGCGAATTTTAACGGTAATCAAACAGCGTTAAAAATCATGAACGTTATCTCCTCGGGCCCATAGCTCAAAGAGGCTTCAGACCTGAAAAAACCCTTTGTACCTGAAAAATGATTTCTTATTTTGACACTCACAACATTTGTACCGCTGTCTGTGAGGAATGATTGACAAAAGAGTTTGGGCCATACGGCGCCATCTTGAAAATTTGTTTTTCCATTTTTTTGATAATTTGGCTTTTCTCCGACCAGATTTGAAGGCCTAACACGCGTTACATATCATTTGTAACGGGGCTGGTGTACTCAGTTTGTTTCTAGATTGTCTAGATTTTCTGTAATTAACCTCCAAAAAAAAGCCCGACGGGCTTTTTTTCCCATGCTAATTACAGAAAAACTAGGTACTCTACATACCAGTTCATTACATCAGCCCCGTTACATATGATATGTAACGCTAGTTAGCCCTTCAAATCTGCTCGGAAAAAGGCCTAATAATAAAAAAAAGGGAATAACATTTTTCAAGCGTTACTCCGTCGGGCCCATAAACTTTCATCGATAACTCCATAACGAGTGCGGTACAAATGATAAGAATGAAGTATTACTGAAATGTTTTGCTGGTACAAAGGTTCTATGAACTTATTTTGTTAATATCTGCAGTAATTATGGAGAAATTCAAAGCGAAAGTTTGTATGTAGCTCACGAAATAGGGTGACAATGATTGTTAATGTTATTGGAATAATACTGGTTAGTACTAAAATGTTAGGTAGGTAAGAATTATAACGAAATAATCACAGATAAATCAATCTAGGTACCTGCAGTAACCTTATTACCAAAAAAAAATGAAATATTGTATTATATATAAAATATTATCAAAAAAATATGCATCCATCGAAATTCTTGTTAAGAATTATTGGTTGTTCGACCCAATGGTCATAACAAAAGTTAGATAACGCTTGTTAACATAATAATACATAAATAATACGGTCATTATGTTAACAAAATAATAGAAAAAAAAAGTTATTTAGGTAACAAAATAAAATGAATGAGCGAAGGATTTGTTAGGTGGGGAACAATTTTAGGTTTTTATTTGAAATTTTTCATAAATGTCCTAGTTTGCAACTATAAATTTTAATGCATTTAATTAAGTTCCTGAGAGATGAAGAGAAATTGGGATTTTTGAAATTGTATTAGGTATTAGTTCACCATTTGTAAAATTAATTTATAAAATAGATGCCTTTACCAACTTATCACGGACTACTGAAAATGCTTGCCTAACTTATTTTTACTCTGGAGTGATTGCTATGGATATGAATAATCGAAATTATGGTTCAATTTAGTAATAAGGGTCGGAACAGATACTTAACTATTAGTGTAATAAATACCTACTCCGAATCGGAACATCATAAGGTTAGCATAGCCAAAATGCCTTAGGATAAACGGGATTATAAGTTTTATGTTTACATAAAACAATATTAAAACTGTACAGAATCTATTTGATGAGAGTCTTTTACTTAAAGTATTTTAAATGGTTTTATTATAAATAAAGTTAAACATAGTGGGGTTTTATACGTAATCCAATGTGTATGGGGAGGTAAAATTTGATGATTAAAGGAAATCACTTGGCACACGTGTATGTTGAGTAAATAGAAGCTGATTTAGCCCAGTAGCCACACCTCACCCCCTGGCAGGTGATAAGGAAGGGCGTACAAAGTCTCACTTTGGCGTGCTTTAGAAAAAAAACTATCTATTTGACCTATCATCTTGAACTTGGTGTCGTTTTCGAATAAACTGAGAATGTAGCTTTCATTTTTGGCATAATTTTTGTTCAATTTACTACATTTATTGTAAAAAAAAAAATAAGAAAATGAAAAAACTCTCCAAAAAATCTACTAGATTTTGCTTTAATATGCTATCGTTTAAAAAATATGCACTAGTGGCATAAATAAAAATATTGGTAACACAAGATATTACAAGACCAAAAAAGAATTAATGTTGTCCATATTCTATGCTCTAACAGGGGGTGATACCATTTCAGCCTCTAATGGAGGAGGAAAGAAAACCGCGTCGTAAGCCTGGAATGTTTCTCCTCCAGCAACTCTCGGTTTTAAAACGATGGGTTTTGGAGACTTTGAAGGGGCCAAAAAAAATTTTGGAAAAAATTATCATAACCATGTGCGCCTATGACAAGACAGTTTGAATAAAACGATATTTTTGTATTGTACATAGATTTCTCTGTTTGGTTATAAAATTATTTTAAATTAATTTGTTTTTAATATGTTTAAGATCCAGCTACTGCATCAGCTTAACCCATTGCAGGCGAGAATCATACTCTAAAAGATAAGGACAAATTAAAAAAAATCCATCATCGGAAGACAGTTTTCAACAACATCTTCTGAGAGCAGTATACCAGGGTGTCCACGTATGGGATCAGAAATTAGTGCCCGTTCAAAATCTCTCACGTCCGGCTCAGTGAAAGTGGGAAATAGCTACAAATAATCAGTAGATGGACTACTGCTGTGGCTGCTACCGCTTGTTTAGAGCTAATTCGGTGCAAATGCAATTCAAACCACATTGTGGCGTTAAATACAACTGTCAAAAAAGACAAATAAACTGCCCCGAATTATGCCTTTGCAGTGAAAAATGTCGTTCTGAGGAATGAGCACTCAGCTAGAACAAAGGTATACTCGTTATTCATTAGTGATGGGGTTTCCGGCTTAATAAAATAGAAGCTTCCCTATTCTCAACTAGTTGTTGTGCAAGTGAGGTACTTATACATCTGGATTCTGGACAAAGGGATCGCCCACCCTTTAGGATACGGAGCAAAATATTTATGAGGGAACAGGAAAAGGACTGCAATATTTTTTTGAAACAAAAATAGCAGGTTCGATTTTTGATATTTTTAATTTTTTTTGTCTGACATATCGTCCCTCGCACCACTAAGTCACGTATCTCAGTTTTTTGATGATTTGAGTTACGACTGCCGCTGACTTTCTTGGGTCGTTCTCTATGTTTTCCTTTAACTCACGCTTCTGTATGAATAGTGGTTCTCATGATATTGGTATTTACATAATTAACCTATCTCATAAAAATCCAGAAAAAAATTCTACTAAGTGACGTAACTCACATAGGGTATTTAGTCAAAACATGTTTTAAGACTTTGATAAAATATTATATCCTATCTCATATAGGATTTATAGTGAAATGTTATTTACTTAGGCAATGAAACGATACGATATTATTATACTGTTCTTTATTTTGGCGGGAGATAGACGGTTGATATGCTGTTAGGCCGCGGGTGCACTCATCTGATCCGGTCAGATCCGACAGCCCAGCCCCACCCACCTGTTGGTCCTCTTAAAAACTGTCAGATGTACGCGGGTGCACTGGTCCGGTAAACTGTCGGACGGAAACAGTCATTCCACCGTTTTACAGCGCTGCTGCACTCATCCAATCCACCTGTCGGTTCTGTAAAAACCTGTCGGATGTACGCTGCTGCACTAGTCCGATAACTGTCGGATGGAAACAGACATTCCACAGCTCCGCCCGCTCCGCATAGCAAGCGGCGTCGTCGCTTTGAATAGTGTTGTCTGTTGTACGATAGAAAATGTGCTCGGCTTTTACACCAACTATTATAATATTATTTAATAATTTTTACTCGTATGTTTAGTTATATTTATAGCCCATAGGCGTATTGTATGAATATATACGTAAGTATTTATTTTTCATTAAAAATGCATTACGCTTAAGTACTTGGGTGGTAACAGAACCTAAACAAGTAAATATTAAAAACTGAAAAATCAAAATATTTTATATAAGTAGATGCTTTACAACTGAAGAAAACTATCCCTACTTAACTTAGTTGTAATATCAATTGTATATTGTTATGTATTTATAGTATTTGTATATTTTTAAATGTATTGTATTTTATATATTTCTATGGGCCCTGTGCCTGAAATAAACTGATAAATAAATAAATAAATTTTCTTAAATAGTATTTTTCACTTAGTACAAAATACTATAATATATTCATACATACATATGCATTTGCATATTCAATAACTATACATCAAACCTTAACATAGGCATTAATATATATAAATCGATAACAACATGTCGATAAATTATGCACAACACTTCTTTTCGTCCTGTAAGAATGTCAGCGTCGGACTATGAGTGCAGCATCGTTCATAGAAAATGTACAGCAACTAGTAAGAGCCGATGAAATAAGAGCCGCTTTGAAAGTCATCGGTCCTGTAAGTAAACTGTCGATGTCGGATAAGTGCAGCAGTGCTCATACAAGATGTATAGCGACTGAATCGGACTGTGACGTCATCTTCTGTCGGATCTGACCGGATCGGATGAGTGTAACAGCGCTGTTAGCCTGTTAGTAAGCGTCGGCACGTCGTTGTTATTGAATAGTGTTGTGCCCAGTACATGTGTGCCCGGCTTTTAGCCAACACCAATTATTGACGTTGTTGTTATTAATACAGCGGAAAAGTATAAGCATACCTGTATTTGATTTATGATGTATTTAAACCCTTAGTTACCTACCTAGGTAAACAAGTGTTTTAATACATCTAAAATTGTGGTTATATCATAGAACTTTTCATATTAAAAATGCCATATCATTATATGAAACTGCATATTCTAAAAGTGTATGTTAATTTCTATAGTTCCAAAAATAAAAACGAACCTTGTATTTTATATTAAAAACGCATTACATTAAAACAAGAAGAGGCTTGGGTGGCTACAGTACAGAACCTAAATATGTAAATATTATTAAAAATCAAAGTATTTTTTATCTAAGTAGATGCTTTACATTACACATTTTCTTAAATTCTATTTTTTTCTATTAATACAAAATACCGTAATATACATACACACATATGCATTTGAATATTTTATAAATTTAAATTGATTTCTATAGGTACCTATGAAACATTATCATATTAATATACAGGATGTAACAGAAAGGTGTGATAATACTTCAAGGTTGGCTTTTACCCATCAAACTGAACAACTTTTGTTCTACAACTTTGTTGAAATCGCAAAGAAATTTTCGGACTTTTCATACAAACTTGGTTCGCCAGCTGATCGATTTGTATGAAAAATCCAAAAAAAAATTGCGATTTGAACAAAGTTGTAGAACAAAGGTTGTTCAGTTTGATGGGTTAAAGCCAACCTTGAAGTATTATCACACCTTTCTGTTACACCCTGTATATGTAAATCAGTGTTTTTCAAACTGGGGGTCGCGACCCCCCGGGGACATTAATATAATAACTAAATCATTTTCTAATCGAAGAAAATTATGCGCCAGTATAAACGTAGTCTTTCAAATCAATAACATTATGTAAATCGATAACTAAACTCTACATGTCGATGAATTATGCACAACACTTCGTCTCGTCCTGTAAGGATGTCAGTGTCCGACTGTGTCGGATGAGTGCAGCACGTTCATAGAAAATATACAGCGACTAGTGAGAGCCGATAAAATAAGATCCATTTTATAAGTTATAAGTCCGGTAAACTGTCGGAGTCAGATGAGTACACCCGCCCGCCCTCATACAAAATGTACAGCGACTGGATCGGACTGTGACATCATCTGCCGGATCTGATCGGATTGGATGAGTGCATCCGTGCCTTTAGGATGTTTGCGGGGGTGAACAATGGCGGCGCAGGGAAGTTCTGGCTAACTAAACTATAGGACTTGGTGATAAGTAGTTCTTTAATGATTAGATAAATTTTATTACATATAGGTTGAAAACAATACTGTTACTCCTACCACATAAGGTTTGATGAGGCGTACTAACAAAGTACAAACTAATATTATGTAACAAATCTTTTATGTGGGAAATATTCCTATTTTCATAACAAAACTATGATGAGTTTGCAGTTTTTATTTTCATAAACTAGTATAACTGTAGGATCGTAAGTGGAAAATTATTCGGCTATTGAAAAACAAAGTTATCTGTTTTCAAAAATGAAAAAAAATATTACACAGAAGTTTGATTTTTTCACATCTTCAAGGGGTTGCAGTCCTGAGTATTTGATATAAATTTCAACTTGATACGTTTACGCGTTCCTGAGAAAAAGGGTCTTGACAGACGGACAGACAGACAGACAGACCGACGGACAGACGGATGGACGGACAACGAAGTTGTCCTGTAAGGGTTCCTTTTTACCTTTTGAGGTACGTAACCCTAAAAATTTAAGATGCTATCAGAAATACATCGAAAAAAATCTTTAGAAAATATCTGATAATGAATGAAACTTTAAACATCGGCGACGTAAAAAAATGTTTTGTCTCATATGCTTTAAAAAAATCTTGTTTAATGCCCATTTTAGAAATGTACAATACTTGTACATTTTTCTAGCAAACATTGAGTGAATTACTATTTTTGACATAAAGGTGCTGATTTAAATAGAAAAACTATATATTCGAGATTTTTCACATAAAATTAATTAGAATGATTAAGGATAGAAAGGAGATCATGTGTGTGTTCTACAAGGGGGTCGTCCATTAATCATGTGATATTTTTAGCAACTTTTTAGACTCCCCCTCTCCCCTGGTGATACGTGGTGAGGTTTTAGACTACCCTCCCCACGCCTACCCAAAATCACGTGTATTTTTTTGATACAAAATATTATCTTTAAATACAGGTGTAATGTAATTTAATTTTGGAAATTAAAGCACTGTGATAAAAAATTCAAACTGACGTTTAGGTTGCAGGTTGTTTCTGACTACCTGAAGCCGTTTCGAACCTTGGGAAGAGTTAAAAACAACATAACAACAACAGTCCGACGCTTAGAAATTACTCTAGAAATCGCGCGTTGAACGAAAAAATAAATACACGTGATATTTAAGTACCCCCCCCCCCCTTGTGATATAAAATAAATAAATAATAGTTTATTATATATTTCAACCTCTTTGTATTTTAGAGACAAATAGCGCCATCTTTCGCCATATATGATGATTGTGCCGTCTTGCCCCTTGTTTGACAATAGGGAATTTTTCACGGCTTTCTCTAAACTCAACTAGATGGCGCTGATAACATTTGCAATAAGAAAATTTCTCAAAAGTCGCCAAAACTAATTGATATTACTGACTAATATCATAATAAATGATGAATAACTTTCTAATATTACGTAACATTGAATATTTTTCTGTTTTTTTTTTCAAAAAAAAGGATAATTTGCATGATTTTTTTTCAATAGAATCAAGTTATAAAAAAATAATATAGATATTTTCAGAACAAATGTTGCTTGTCCTTTCGTCCCTTAGAAGGCCACTACCGACTCAAACAACACCCTGCAAAATGTTTCATAGAAAATATATCTTATATCCTATACTATTAAACGAGTTATGTGTCCCGACGATTTGGAAAACGGCTTGAATCCTTTGGACGAAAATCTAGGATTAGGGGTTAAAAGTCACCAGAAATCGATCTATAAGGGAATTATCTTCGAAAAAATTCATTTAAGAGAGATATGAGTGAAATTACATAAAAGGAGAACGCATATGATGCAAATTTTTAACCATTAGTTATAAGTACTTTGGTAGATCAGCGGTTTTGGTGCGAGCCACTTACGTTTTGCTGCTTTTAGGTCCGGATTCGAATCTCACCCATGAATCTTTATAGTTTTTTGTCTTTTTATTTTCTGTGAACTTATGTAAATATTATGTAAATAAATAAAAATACTTAAAACTAATAAAAATATGTTTTAACCTCTTTGTATTTGTATTTTAACTATTATGTTTCTGACGATCATATTATACTCTGACATTTTAAATTTTATTATGAATATGACATTGATAATATGAAATAAAATAAATCTAAATCTAAATCTGCAGGGGCTTTTCTTAATGAACTCTTTCTATAAGAAAAAGCCCCAAAGAAGATGGACCTGGAAAAGCCCTGATACTGTTACCAAAAACGAAATAGATTTCATCTTGACTGATAAGAAGCACATATTCAGAGATATCTCCGTGATCAACAGGTTTAATACCGGCAGCGATCACCGACTTCTCCGAGTCTGAATATCGATTACAAGCTAGAAAGAAGTCGTCTGATGAAATCTTCTCTTCGTCCTGATCAGTTTTAGGTCCTACTTGGTTCCGAGCGATTCCAACTGGAGCTGAAAAATAGCTTCGATGCTCTTACCCCATAAGTTGGCTTAGACGAGGACCTCAACAACGTGGTAAATACCATGAGGGCTGTGGGAGAAAAGTTCTGTAGAGTCAAGCATAAGGACAGGAAATCAAAACTCTCGGATGAGACTTTGGAGCTTATGAGGAAAAGGCGAGAAAACACGACAGCCACTTCGGGAGATGACAAAACTCTCTCAAAGCGGATACGTAAGCTGATGCAATGAGATCTTCGTCGTTTCAATGCTCTTCATATCGAAGAAGCTATAGAGAAGAATCGAGGAACTAAAGCTTTCGTTCAGCAGCTTGGGAGAAGTCATCTGACAAAACTTACAACATTCGACGGCAGAGTCGCTACCTCTAAGCCCGAGATCTTGTCCGAGATCGAAGGTTTCTATAGTCGGTTATATGCTTCAAAAGCTTCCAGACCAGATCCCCATAACACGGAAGCCCGAGCCACGTTGACTTGCAACTTCACTGACGAGCTTCCCGATATCAGTCACGACGAGATCGAGTTAGCCCTCAGACAGCATAAAAATGGAAAAGCACCTGGAGAGGATGGAATAACTTCTGAGCTACTGAAAGCAGGTGGTAAGCCTGTAATCAGTAGGCTTCAGAATATATTCAATGTTGCTTTACAAAACGGGAGAACTCCAAAGGCGTGGAACAGAAGCATCGTGGTCCTGTTCTTTAAGAAAGGTGACAAAACTCTTCTAAAAGACTATAGACCGATATCGCTTTTAAGCCATGTCTACAAGCTGTTCTCGAGGGTCATCACAAACCGACTCGCACGTAGGCTTGATGAATTCCAAACACCAGAGCAAGCTGGGTTTCGAGGAGGTTTTGGCACTCTAGACCACATACACACAGTGAGGCAGATTACACAGAAGACAGAGGAGTATACCGACCGATATCGCTTTTAAGCCATGTCTACAAGCTGTTCTCGAGGGTCATCATAAATGGTAGTGGTATGGTAGAGGTGGCAAATGAACAAACGGATCACCTGATCAGTTATTGCTTGACCTAAAAAAATAAGAGCGGCAATGTCGCAATCTGCCGCAAGTCGCCGTAATTATTCAAAAAATTGGCGGGAAAAATCAGTTTTTAGCGTCTACCGCTGTAACTATAACGTTTGGGATTCTATTTTTTTTGAGCAGAATGCTCTAATTTTGCTCTAAATCTGAGCATAAGAACCAGTCTTGTATTCGTATTAGTTTCAAAGCTATACAGCTTTTTCACTTTTGTCATATCCATCCAGCAAGAAAAGAACATTGGCTCGTAGCACAAAGAGTACTGATTTTTGGGATACAAAAATAATTGAGCATAGGTTTCTAGTGTTGCTCTAAATCCTGGCATAAAAATTTTGAACCAAGATGCTGTAATTGCTGAGATCTGATGTGACTGCTGGAAAGATTCGTGAAAATAACGTGAAGCAGGTTTTGCGTTCTAGCGAGATAACTATTGACATGACATTCATGAAAATTTGCAGTCTGACTTACTTTATGATGATCTAAATCTGTGCATCAAAAATTTTTCCCAAGTCTTCGTAGTTTTTGTGCACCAGTTGTGCTTGCTGGGTGGAATTCCATCCAGCAAGCACACCTTTAGGCGCTCGTATCTCGAAAAGTATGATTGCTCAATTTTTTTCCCTTGGCATAATGATTGCTCTAATTATGCTCTAAAATTTGAGATAGGTAGGATTCTCCTAGGAGCACCAGGAAAAAGTGCTTGCTGGGGGTCACTTACACCACTCATCCAATCCGGCAGATGATGTCACAGTCCGATCCAGACACTGTACATTTTGTATGAGGGTGGGTGTACTCATCCGACTCCGACAGTTTACCGGACTTACTTATAACTTATGAAACGGATCTTATTTTATCGGCTCTCACTAGTCGCTGTATATTTTCTATGAACGTGCTGCACTCATCCGACACAGTCGAACACTGACATCCTTACAGGCGAGACGAAGTGTTGTGCATAATTCATCGAAATGTAGAGTTTAGTTATCGATTTACGTATATATTAATATGATAATATTTTATAGGCATCTACAGAAATCAATATAAATATATAGAATATTAAAATGCAAATAATGTGTGTATGTATATTTTGGTATTTTGTATTAATAAATAAAATACGATTTAAGAAAATGTGTAAAGCATCTACTTAGATAAAAAGTACTTTGATTTTCAATAATATTTACATATTTAGGTTCTGTACTGTAGCCACCCAAGCCTCTTCTTGTTTTAATGTAATGTATTTTTAATAAAAAATACAAGGTTCGTTTTTATTTTTGGACCTATAGAAATTAACATACACTTTTAGAATATGCAGTTTCATATAATGATATGGTATTTTTAACATGAAAGTTCTATGATATAACCATAATTTTAGATGTTTTAAAACACTTGGTTACCTAGGTAGGTACCAAGTGTTTTAATACAGCATAAATCAAGCATAGGTATGCTTATACTTTTACGCTGTATTAATAACAATAACATCAATAATTGGTGTTGGCTAAAAGCCGGGCACACATGTACTCCGCACAACACTATTCAATAACAATGACGCGACGACGCTTACTTTATGGCTAAAACGGTGGAATGACTGTTTCTGTCCGACAGTTCACCGGACCAGTGCACCCGCGTACATCCGACAGTTTTTAAAAGGACCGACAGGTGGGCGGGGCTGGGCTGTCAGATCTGATCGGATCAGATGAGTACACCCGCGGCCTTACAACATATTAACCGTCTATCTCCCGCCAAAATAAAGAACAGTATAATAATATCGTATGGTATCTCATTACCTAAATAAATAACATTTCACTAAAAATCCTGTATGAGATAGGATATAATTTTTTATCAAAGTCTTAAAACAGGTTTTGACTAAAAACCCTAAGTGAGTTACGTCACTTAGTTGAATTTTTTTCTGGTTTTTTTTTAGATAGGTTTACTACGTAAATACCAATATCATGAGAACCACTATTCATACAGAAGCGTAAGTTAAAGGAAAACATAGAGAACGACCCAAGGAAGTCAGCGGCAGTCCTAACTCAAATCATCAAAAAACTGAGATACGTGACTTAGTGGTGCGAGGGATGATATGGCGCCGAAACGTGGACACTAACAGCGCAGTTAGTCCACAAGCTCAAAGTCACACAGCGTGCCATGGAGAGAGCCATGCTCGGAGTTTCTCTGCGCGACCGAATCCGAAATGAGGTTATTCGCCAGAGAACCAAAGTAATCGACATTGCTCAGAGAATTAGCACACTGAAGTGGCAATGGGCCGGACATATATGTCGAAGAACTGACAACCGGTGGACAAACAGAGTGCTACAGTGGAGACCGCGTTTGGGCAAACGTAGCGTGGGACGCCCCCGGCTAGGTGGAGCGATGATCTGCGCAAGGTTGCTGGTAACAGCTGGATGCGCGTGGCCGAAGATAGGTATAAGTGGCGTGCCTTAGGGGAGGCCTATGTCCAACAGTGGACTAATGCAGGCTGACCATGATGATGATGATGATGAACACCAGATAGCCGATTCAGCAGCATACTTTCGAACAGCTTGTAGATGTGAAAAAGGAGGGAAATTGGTCGGTAATTTTTAGGGTAATCACAGAATTTCCAAGGTTTTGGGATAGCGATTACTTTTGACTTTCTCCAGAATTTGGATATTTTTGCAGTCTCAAGACGCTCGTTGAATAGTTGAAGTAACCACGAGATACCCACAGGGCCAACATGTTTAATTTGCTCAATAGATATTTTATCAAAACCTGAAGCCTTCCCGAGTTTGAGTGATTTAATTTCTGCTACAATATCACTAATACTAAAAGCGTAACATATGGATTCCTGTGACGGTGGGAAAGTAGCTTTGGGGATTTTGTTGAGTCGGTGATTTGGTTTGCCATTAATAAGTAATTGGTGAGCCACTTGGTGAGTCAGTCCAGTGAGTCAGTGACGAAATCGTGAGTTTTGAGACATTAATAAAATCTTAAGTATAATAGCTACGACATTCAAACTTTGTATGTTTAATTATTGTACTGATGGCATTCTATCTTGAAAAATTTAAATATTTAGCATCATCCAAAGCAAAGTTATAAGAGTTCAAAAAAACGACGAAGCGTTTCGAGAAAAGGTAGGTAGTGCCCTTGCGCTTCGCCTGGCTCGTCCAAAGCAAAGTTATGAGAGTTTAAAAAAACGACGAAGCGTTTCGAGAAAAGGTAGGTAGTGCCCTTGCGCTTCGCTTGGCTCGTCTTGGCGGGGGTACTTCCGTGCCCCCAGATAAATTAAAAGTTAAAGGGGCTCCCCTACTAGAAACGTGTATTTTTGGCGTTTTTTGCTCGATCTTAATAATGGCAACAGGTAGACGCTTGAAATGCTCACAGAGTTTGTATTGCTATAGTCACTAATAAAATATAATAAAATGAAATTATATTTAACAATTAAAGGGGGTCCCCATATAAAAGACGTGTTTTTTTGGAGTTTCTTGTTCGATGGTACGGAACCCTTTACGCGCGAGTCCGATTCTTACTTGGCCGGTTTTATTTTCTTTTTTTTATCTCAGGTCACGGTAACCTTATAGAACACTCACATGATATCCTTTCTATTCTTAGTCATTCTAAATAATTTTGTGTCAAAAAGCTCGAATATAATGTTTTTTTTTTAATCAGCACCTTTAAGTCGAAAATAGTAATTCACTCAATGTTTGCTAGGAAAATGTACAAGTACTGTACATTCCTAAAATGGGCATGAAACAAGTTTTTTTTAAAGCATATGAGACAAAACCATTCAGTATTTGTTTTTTACGTCACCGATGTTTAAAGTTTCATTAGATATTTTCTAAAGTTTTATTTCGATATATTTCTGATAGCATCTTTAATTTTTAGGGTTACATACCTCAAAAGTTAAAAAGGAACCCTTATAGGACAACTTCGTTGCCCGTCCGTCCGTCTGTCCGTCGGTCTGTCTATCTGTCTGTCTATCTGTCTGTCTGTCTGTCTGACAAGACCCTTTTTCTCAGGAACGCGTAGACGTATCAAGTTGAAATTTATATCAAATACTCAGGCCTGCAATCCCTTGAAAATGTGAAAAAATCAAACGCCTGTGCCGAGTCAATCAAGAGATACGACCGTTTATGCCGCATATTTGGACACTCGCATGGGAATCAAAACCTATAAGGTACTTTCCGTATACCTAGAATCATGAAATGTGGCAACAAGCAAAGCTTATAGCACAAAAAAGTGAAAAGTCCAAAAACCAAAAATTTTTATTTACATGTCAGACAAAAAAAAAAAATATCAAAAATCGAACCTGCTATTTTTGTTTCAAAAAAATATTGCAGTCCATTTCCTGTTCCCTCATAAACATTTTGCTCCGTATCCTAAAGAGTGGGCGATCCCTTTGTCCAGAATTTAGATGTATAAGTACCTCACTTGCACAACAACTAGTTGAGAATAGGGAAGCTTCTATTTTATTAGGCCGGAAACCCCATCACTAATGAATAACGAGTATACCTTTGTTCTAGCTGAGTGCTCATTCCTCAGAACGACATTTTTCACTGCAAAGGATAATTCGGGGCAGTTTATTTGTCTTTTTTGACAGTTGTATTTAACGCCTCAATGTGGTTTGAATTGCATTTGCACCGAATTAGCTCTAAACAAGCGGTAGCAGCCACAGCAGTAGACCATCTACTGATTATTTGTAGCTATTTCCCACTTTCACTGAGCCGGACGTAAGAGATTTTGAACGGGCACTAATGTCTGATCCCATACGTGGACACCCTGGTATACTGCTCTCAGAAGATATTGTTGAAAACTGTCTTCCGATGATGGATTTGTTTTAATTTGTCCTTATCTTTTAGAGTACGATTCTCGCCTGCAATGGGTTAAGCTGGTGCAGTAGCTGGATCTTAAACATATTAAAAACAAATCAATTTAAAATAATTTTATACCCAAACAGAGAAATCTATGTACAATACAAAAATATCGTTTTATTCAAACTGTCTTGTCATAGGCGCACATGGTTATAATAAATTTTTCCAAAATTTTTTTTGGCGCTTTCAATGTCTCCACAACCCATCGTTTTAAAACCGAGAGTTGCTGGAGGAGAAACATTCCAGGCTTACGACGCGGTTTTCTTTCCTCCTCCATTAGAGGCTGAAATGGTATCACCTCCTGTTAGAGCATAGAATATGGACAACATTAATTCTTTTTTCGTCTTGTAATATCTTGTGTTACCAATATTTTTTATTTATGCCACTAGTGCATATTTTTTAAACGATAGCATATTAAAGCAAAATCTAGTAGATTTTTTGGAGTTTTTTCATTTTCTTATTTTTTTTTCACAATAAATGTAGTAAATTGAACAAAAATTATGCCAAAAATGAAAGCTACATTCTCGGTTTTTTCGAAATCGACACCAAGTTCAAGATGATAGGTCAAATAGATAGTTTTTTTTCTAAAGCACGCCAAAGTGAGACTTTGTACGCCCTCCCTCATCACCTGCCAGGGGGTGAGGGGTGGCTACTGGGCTAAATCAGCTTCTATTTACTCAACATACACGTGTGCCAAGTGATTTCCTTTAATCATCAAATTTTACCTCCCCGTACACATTGAATTACGTATAAAAACCCACTATGTTTAACTTTATTTATAATAAAACCATTTAAAATACTTTAAGTAAAAGACTCTCATCAAATAGATTCTGTACAGTTTTAATATTGTTTTATGTAAACATAAAACTTATAATCCCGTTTATCCTAAGGCATTTTGGCTATGCTAACCTTATGATGTTCCGATTCGGAGTAGGTATTTAAAACACTAATAGTTAAGTATCTGTTCCGACCCTTATTACTAAATTGAACCATAATTTCGATTATTCATAGCCATAGCAATCACTCCAGAGTAAAAATAAGTTAGGCAAGCATTTTCAGTAGTCTGTGATAAGTTGGTAAAGGCATCTATTTTATAAATTAATTTTACAAATGGTGAACTAATACCTAATACAATTTCAAAAATCCCAATTTCTCTTCATCTCTCAGGAACTTAATTAAATGCATTACAATTTATAGTTGCAAACTAGGACATTTATGAAAAATTTCAAATAAAAACCTAAAATTGTTCCCCACCTAACAAATCCTTCGCTCATTCATTTTATTTTGTTACCTAAATAACTTTTTTTTTCTATTATTTTGTTAACATAATGACCGTATTATTTATGTATTATTATGTTAACAAGCGTTATCTAACTTTTGTTATGACCATTGGGTCGAACAACCAATAATTCTTAACAAGAATTTCGATGGATGCATATTTTTTTGATAATATTTTATATATAATACAATATTTCATTTTTTTTTGGTAATAAGGTTACTGCAGGTACCTAGATTGATTTATCTGTGATTATTTCGTTATAATTCTTACCTACCTAACATTTTAGTACTAACCAGTATTATTCCAATAACATTAACAATCATTGTCACCCTATTTCGTGAGCTACATACAAACTTTCGCTTTGAATTTCTCCGTAATTACTGCAGATATTAACAAAATAAGTTCATAGAACCTTTGTACAAGCAAAATATTTCAGTAATACTTCATTCTTATCATTTGTACCGCACTCGTTATGGAGTTATCGATGAAAGTTTATGGGCCCGACGGAGTAACGCTTGAAAAATGTTATTCCCTTTTTTTTATTATTAGGCCTTTTTCCGAGCAGATTTGAAGGGCTAACTAGCGTTACATATCATATGTAACGGGGCTGATGTAATGAACTGGTATGTAGAGTACCTAGTTTTTCTGTAATTAGCATGGGGAAAAAAGCCCGTCGGGCTTTTTTTTGGAGGTTAATTACAGAAAATCTAGACAATCTAGAAACAAACTGAGTACACCAGCCCCGTTACAAATGATATGTAACGCGTGTTAGGCCTTCAAATCTGGTCGGAGAAAAGCCAAATTATCAAAAAAATGGAAAAACAAATTTTCAAGATGGCGCCGTATGGCCCAAACTCTTTTGTCAATCATTCCTCACAGACAGCGGTACAAATGTTGTGAGTGTCAAAATAAGAAATCATTTTTCAGGTACAAAGGGTTTTTTCAGGTCTGAATCCTCTTTGAGCTATGGGCCCGAGGAGATAACGTTAATTAAAAATCGCACTTGTCAGAGTGAAAATCGCATTCACGAAGGCGTTCCAAAATCCTGACGGAGAACTGTCAGGCGATCATTCGGTTACCCTCGGTTTCACTCGGCTCGGTTTTGGAACGATTTAGGGTAAAATTCGCATCACCCCGAGTGAAATCTTTGATATTGGAACGCAACCTGTATCCGAACACGAATACAAAACAACAAGGACTTTTTGGCGGGAACTCGCGGCAAGAGTTTGTCATTTTTGTTTTATTATCCGAAAAAATAGATATCGTGGTTTTTAATGCATAATATTGATAGTGTATTGTTCAATAAAGTGCCATTCAAGTGTCTAATATGTAGGATAATGAAATAAAAGTGTGTAAACTGTGTTTCGAGTGCTCTCAAGAAGTCCATGAAATCTTCATCAAAAGTGCTATCATTTTGTTGAAGAATAGAGAAAAAGTTAAAGACAACAGAAATTGATAAATGAGAACTCAAATGAAATAGAAAAATATTTAGAGAAGAGCAAACTACGTAAGAATAGGCTGTATGGCCAGAGAAGCCTTTGCCTTTTTCTTGCAAAAGCAGGAAAGAACCAAACAAAAAAAAAAAAAAACAAAACAACAAATAACAGCTGTTTTTTTTTTTGGACTTTTTGGCGGGAACTCGCGGCAAGAGTTTTTGTCATTTTTGTTTTATTATCCGAAAAAATAGATATCGTGGTTTTTAATGCATAATATTGATAGTGTATTGTTCAATAAAGTGCCATTTAAGTGTCTAATATGTAGGATAATGAAATAAAAGTGTGTAGACTGTGTTTCGAGTGCTCTCAAGAAGTCCATGAAATCTTCATCAAAAGTGCTATCATTTTGTTGAAGAATAGAGAAAAAGTTAAAGACGACAGAAATTGATAAATGAGAACTCAAATGAAATAGAACAATATTTAGAGAAGAGCAAACTACGTAAGAATAGGCTGTATGGCCAGAGAAGCCTTTGCCTTTTCCTTGCAAAAGCAGGAAAGAATCAAACAAAAAAAAAAAAAAAAACAGCTGTTTTTGACAGCTAGAATAGGACTGTGTTACGGTTACGGATTTTAATCCTTTTTAATTAATATTTATTCAGTTTTAGCATTTAAATAAGTTTAATTAAACTTATATTAGTGTTTTAATTAGCTTCACATGAAATGCCCGCTTCAACAGTGGTAAGTACTATAAAGTTTTGTTGGAAAATAACCTCCATATGGTTACTGCGAGTATTCACCGGTTTCTTTAAAATATTGCAGCATTCCCTGTTACTGAAAAAGGAAAATGCTCACGATGATCCTATATACTGCTGCGCTTGGACCAAAACTAAACTTAATCAAAGTGAAGAGTCAAAGTAAGTTATTATTATTGAACCTTTATCCTGCTGAGATGGAGCTGGAAAACCTTGTATTGGGGTACAACAGGGTTGCCTGTGGGACTTTTTAGTTTTTTTTAAATAGGCATTCCTCTTGAGTGTCCTCCTGCTAACATTATCAAGTTGGTGGTGATTTTGTACTGATTTTGTAATGAAATTGAAATAATTGATAATAACATACACCAATATTACGAAAAAGGAAGTAACTATCAATTTTTGCTACATGTACCATAGAGAAACAGTACGATATTAAAAATTACATTTGGAATTCAACTTAAAAGTCATGCGTTTAATATTATTTCGAATCCTCTAGAGAGCCATCAAAGGACTTCATCATAACTGCCGGGTTAGACTGCCTGGTGAAAATATGGAAATTGGAATCCAACAGACTGGAACTGTTGTATGCCTTAGAAGGGCATCCTATGGCTGTTGTGTCCGTAGCTGTGAGTCCTGATGGACATAGTAAGTGTAACTTTGCCTTTTTAAATTTCTTAAACTAGGATATGCTGTCGGGTCGCTGAGCCAGCAGAGTAAATAAGTAAGTAAGGGTATAGGTACTGTTAGTCTCTACTGTTTCTTGCCTTGCAAGGTATGCTAGGACATTGCTTCCAGATGCTTTCATATACGGAAGTCATTAAGCTGTATCCGACTGACTCGGTGGCTAAGTTAGCAATCCTGACCTCTGATCCGAGAGTCGTGGGTTCGATCCCCACACAGGGCAAACTTTTTGTGATGAACAGAATTGTTTGTTCTGAGTCTGGGTGTATTATATCTATATATGTATGTATTTAAATGTATATGTGTATGTATATCAGTCTCTGGTTCCCAAGATACAGGGAATCCTAGTTTAGGGCTAGATGACCGTGTGTGATTTCATGATTTGTCACGGATATTATTATTATATTATTATAAAGATGTGATTACAAGTTTTGAGCAATTAAGAAATTCACAAAAAATTAGGTACTAAATAGCAGTTTCTCTTAGAAATCTCTTGCAAATAAAGCACAATGTTTTTTGTTCACATGACACTTCATCTTTGTGACTAGCTTTATCAAGAAACATTTATTATAATTTTTATGAGAAATCCAAAACCATAATCTGTTATCACAAATCTGAAATATGTAGCTACCTAGTCTAACATTTAAACAGGTATTGCCAGCTCATCACTAGATGGCACTCTCATAATCTGGGATCTGCTCTCTGGCAACAAAGTACATGAGATACAAACAGAAGCTACAGATGTGTGGACAGTTGCCTTTTCCCCGGAAGGCACTCAGTTGGTATCTGGCAGTCATACGGGGAAACTGGTGATCTATGGGATTGAGAAGGGCAGTACAGATAGGGTACTGGACACTAGAGGGAAGTTTGTACTGAGTGTTGATTGGGTAAGTTATCGAAAAAAGTATTTTTTTATTATTTAATACAATTACAAACCAATTAAATAGAAAAATAAAATTCGTTTGTGAAAAAAATATTCCTATGTCAATCTGGAGACAAGACGAATCTATCTTAAATAAACCTCATGTTTTTAAACCTATAAGCCGTTTTGGCTATTGACAGCAATGATATTTCTAAAAAATATTATTGATTGGCAGTAATACTAATAATACGAACTCGAAAACCTTTACCCTATACTTAGGTAGCTGGTTAAAAACATCAGTATACAACTTATATTGTACATATATCGAACTATAGTGTACATCAACAGCTAAAATACAGTCAGTCGGGTAGAATTCACAATAGATGCTATCACTTCTATATTCTTTTCTCCAGACAATGAATTTGTCCCCAGAGCCACGACGGCAAATACATCGCCAGCGGCTCACAAGATGGCGCTGTTTGTTTATTCGACGTGGCACAGGGCAAGCTGTTGCACACAGTGGAGGCACACAGCAAGCCCGTGCGAAGTGTATCCTTCTCTGCGAACTCTAAGCTGCTTGTTAGTGCCTCTAACGACGGGAAAGTGAAGATCTTCGATACGTAAGTATTATCGGGTGTTATTTAATCTTTTATTATTCCTTGTCTAGGATTGTTTGGAGCCACAGCAGGGTAAACACAGTGGAATCAAACTGAGAACTCTTGTCTTGATCGACTGGATGAACACCTTTGGAGTCTTTAGCTTTCTGTCTGTATCCTAGTCGTCGACTTCGTCGTCAGATCTACCGCTTGCTACTTGTAACAGAACATGCGACGATAGATCAATTTCCACACCCTATATAAAAATAACTTCGCTATGTATAATACAGATACAGAAATTGTAATGAAGGGGCGCCGCGCGCGCTTTATAGCGAAAGGTGAAAAGAATAAAACATATTGCACACTCTCGCACTATTACTCGTGTTCAACTTTTAATTGTTCAAAGTCTAAACAAGGTATGTTGCTATGTCACCGTGTGTGTATCTCTGCTCCAAGATGTCCATGAATTTGGCAACAGATTCCAGATGTGTACTAAAGGAAACTGTATCGGCATTGTGTTGATTCGCAGATCCTCTTGTTGAGTTTGCTCTAGCAATGAGTCTTGGAGATTTATCCGGAGAATATCCTGCCTTATACGTGCGTATAAGGTACGTGCGTGCGTGACTCGGGCACCCACGAACTTTCGATAACCTGCATGAAAGAAAAAACTGTATTTTCACAAATAATTTAGTTGTACAAATAATTTAATTTAGAAATTATCCACTTGTCCAAATTATCCATTATACACGATTAACTCGGTCGTGTCGTAATGGTTAACACTCCTGACTGCTACGCCGAGGGTTTTGTGTTCTATTCCTAGCCAAGGCAACAAAAACAGATTTAATTGTTCTGCGTGTGCTCTGTGTCTGGGTGTTAAATTTAATACATAAATTGGGGCCACGTGACCATGAGCAGTTTTTCCAAAATACAATATATATTTAAATATTGTCTTGCAGAGCTAGCGCGAATGTCCAAGGCACATTGGACCACGACACATGGGCAGTGAGCGCTCGAATGTCGGCCGACGGGTCTCGCGTCGCTACTGCGACCGCCGACGGCAGCGTGCGGGTCACGCTGTTGGACGGATTGAAAGTCTTGCACACTTTCAAAGAACATACGCAGTCGGTATGTAAATTCCTACTAGAACTTTTAAATAATGTTTCAAAACACCTATAGGACTTTTTGTCAAATGTTAAAAAATGATATGTTCTAAAAATGTTTGAAATTTCAACCTACGACGTCATCATTTAGTATAGCCACAGTGTTGTATAGTTGTTCCCGTATTCATTTGCATGCGTGCATTAATAAATAAATAATTACACATGTAATGAAATTCCAAGCTGGGGCTTGTCTCTGCTTACTAATTGTTCAGTTTCTTGTAAGAGTTTCTTATAAGAGGTAAATGTATTTTGATTGATTTTGATTTTATATTTCAGGCGTGGGGAGTCCAGTTCAACGCTGAGTCCAACAAGTTGCTCTCAGTGTCTAAGGATAAGTCAATCAATATTTACGAGTGCCCCGTGCCGCCTAAAGCTCCAGTAAAAAAATAAAAATACATATAAAAAATCCTTATTTTTCATTTCTCATATTATATTTATTTTATTAAAACATTTTTAAATAAAGAGCATCTAACTTCCTACTAACGACGCAAACGTGTTTTTTTAAATATTTACTCATAAATAATTTAATCAAAACCACTTTTACTATACAAACGCATTTTTGACATCCATGCAATACTTATTCCTGCAATACTTATTTACCTACCTAACAGTTAATTTCTAGTACTAATTATTCACAATAGCTACGACAGATTATTAAAAAAAAATCGCTCTCGACTCGTGGTCCCACCGCATTTTTAACCTTCCACTCTTAAACATATTCTGCAATTACTCATTAGTGATTATTTACCACTACATTAACGGTATTAAAAAAAAAGAACTTTGAATCATATGCTTTTTCCAACCCTGAATACCAGTTTGCAGTTTGTTGCGCGGTGGCCAGGCCAGTCCCCGTCATAAGCCGCGTCTAGCTGCTGGCTTGATTAATTTTCGGTAAGCGGATTTCGCCGCCACCGTCCCGCCCCTGTGCACGTTGTTATTACGTTTCTGTCTGGCTCGCTAGGAGGTACTTACAAAGAAAACTTTAATGTTATATAGATATAAAGATAAAATACTTAACTTAGTTCCCAGAAGATATTTGACAGCAACCAATTAGTTTATTTTAAGAAAAAAAAAATGCGGTAATGCTCGTTAATTGGACACTAAAGTATAAGTCTTATATTCTGATTTAAGTATGTTTTGGAAATCTAAATGACGGTTCGCTTCAGTGGGCATTCTCTGTTTTACCTTTCTCTATGGCCGTCACCCGTCTGGTCGTACATAAATGTTTTCTATGGTAATCTGGGCATCAAGACGAATTTAACGACAACTTGCATTTATCATGTGGCATATTTTGACCGTACGTATCACAAAGAATAGACGACAAATGCCTGGTTTTGTACTAAGCATCGACCGCGGTCAAGTGTAGTGTAGAGCTCTCCAAAATCCATCAAATCGTTTAACTACAGGCGGTAACAAATTAATGGATATACATACTTAACCCACACCCGAAAACGTTACTTGGGCTATCGGTGTCGGGTAAAAATGAAAAGAGCATTTATCAAAAAAATATTTACATTCGCAAGCGGGCTTAATTCGCGGTCTCGCGGCTCGCTAGGGAAATCGACTTTGCATCCAATTTTCTGTTTCTCCGCCAGAACGCAATCTCCGATCCTACCTGCCAGTAAACTGTGGCTGTTGCCCTGGAAATAAAGCACGTAATTATGAGATTTTTTTAAAGCTTTTGAAATTCTTGATGACTGATCCATGGTACTTGCGAGTATCTCGATACTTCAATTTATTTCAGTTTCCGGAAAAGCTCTTTAGTGTCGTAAACAGCAATCAGACTAAAATAAAATTTGGTATTGACTGAAAAAGTTGTTTTCAAGTGTATATGTCTGTTCAATGTGATTCTGATAGTATTCCCCTTAAAGTTATTTTACGCCAATTAGATTTCCTTACCTTACACCATTAGGATGTTTCTAAGCGGCGGCTGTCACCTCCCAAAGCTCTTATACACAAGGTTTCTAGTCGCTATTCTACCGTTATCATTTATTGATCGTCGCTGCCGTTCAGTTGACAAGCCGCATTGTGACGGAGGTATCATGTTGTAATCACGGCCGCAGGCCGCGCCATTCAATGAGATGAAATCACTATGCGCCCATGAATAATTCAGGTGTGGAATGGACTGAGTCCCACCCTGGGGGTGGGGGTGGCCTGGCTATTACTCGATATCGATATTATGTTGACGTGGCTGAACGGTTGTGTGCGATGTTTAGGTGGAGTCCGGATGGTACCTAATGTATGAAAGATATCGTTATGTATCGTTCGTTAGGTAAGGTGTATTGGTTATTGATTTTCAAATGCAATTTTGTAGCTTTCACAACTTGACATGAAACTCTCTTTGATGTGACTGTATAAGTTACGACATTTATTACTAAGTTACCACAGGGAACGATAAACGAAAGATAAAATAATTTTCAATAAATAATTTAGTAGCACTATTCACATTAAAATTAATAACATCACAAAACTAATAAACAAAATTTCAATGGTGGTAAGAGATGGCCGGGGAGGAGAAGGTCACGTGGGTGATGGGGGCTGCGTAGGCCACTTTAGCCACGGGAGCAGTATATGCCACCTTGGCGATGGGAGCAGTGGCATATGCTACTTTGGCAACAGGTGCTTCGTATGCCACTTTGGCGACCGGAGCGGCATAAGCGACCTTGGCGACCGGTGCAGTGTACGCGACCGGAGCCAGGACCTTAGCGGGAGCCGGAGTAGGGTGACCCTCGTAACGGACGACAGCGTTGAATCCGTGCTCCTTGTCAGCGGTGTAGTCCACGATGCGGGTGGTACCGTCGGGCTGGAGCAAGGAGTAGGAGCCCTGAACGGAGTCTCCTTGGCGGGCCTCTTTCTGCTGCTTGATGTCGCCGCTGTGGTCGTCATGGACAGAGTATTCGAACTCGTAGTGGGCGGGGGTCTCGTGCTCACCGTATGCGAGCTTGGCGACTGGCACCAGGGGGATGGCGGAGGCGGCCACGGCCAGGGAGAGAAGAGCGACGAACTGGAAAAAAGATTGTTAGTTTAAAATATAGGTAAGTAACAGTTATATCAACTTTGGATTTCTAATCAGGTTCGTATGAGATTGAATGATACATTTTTTTATTGAAAACATTGTATCTAACTTATTTTAAAATGATGGTAATCTGGCAGTCCACTCGTTGTTAATGGTTACTGGGTTGGCATTTGTAAAATTACGAGCGCTTAAAAATGTTTTGCATTTGCCTGTCTTTAGAAAAGAAAGAATTTCAATCACTCTTTAAAAAAAAGTCCGACATTGTAGTGCCATATGAAGGGATGTTGTATAGCGTAGGTCAGCATTTCTCTTAGGTTACTGCGATCCAGAGTTCTTATAGTAAACTTTTGCCGAAATGAGTATTAAATTTCACTGAACTTTACAACCAGGCAATTTGATTAAACAAATTTTTTAGTTAATTACCTTAGCTGCCATTGTTGCTAATTTGATTGTCTGTGCTTGACTATGGCTGTGTGTGACCCGCCGCAGTTTTTATACTAAATTCGTCGCCTACGGGCCTGGGGCTGCGTGTACGCACTGGCCCCACACACAACTGATTGAGAGGTGAAGGTTGACAAGACAGGTTGGCGATAAGGGACTTAGTATTTTTTGACGGTGACACCTGATTGTAAAGAAATTGTAACAAGCTACTGAAAATGGTCTAATCTAGTATGTGTGAATGCAGGACCCACTACAAAATTGATACGTAAGACTATCTTGGGCACGGGTGTTCCCAGCCCACCACCGCTTTGGAAGTCGTAAGAATGGTTAAAAATGTACTCTCTTTGTACTATTTAGTACTGCAAGGAAATTAATTGTACCTAAGTATTATTGGGACCATAAACCGATGGCGATTTCTGATGTTCCCATCTTTGCAAAACGCTAGCTAGACGAATAAGTAGGTATTAGTTATTATTTTGTACGGTGGTGGAAAACGTAAGTTCTCTCTGATTTTATTCCGCGGAATTCTGAGGTTTCTTGGTGTTGTCACTGTGGTCACAAAACAGTCCCAAAAAGCGGCAAAATAATACACAAGGAAAACAAATATTTTCCGAAAGAACACTTCAGTCAAATATAAGTGAATGTGTTATTTAAAAATATTCGTGAATAATAAAATTACATATTATTATTTCAAAACATATACCACTGAGTTATTGTCAGCAAAGGGGAAATTTTAAAAAATGCACTGACATCACTCAATAATGTAGCGGTGGTGGCACACATTTGGCAGAATTATGAAAATAATAATTTATAATTTTCTGGTATAGGTTTTTCCAAGTATTTAAAAAAATATATTAATTTTGAACATTTGCAACTAATTTATAATATTTTCGTTATGAATAGATTACCAAAACAATAACCAAAATTAAATAAAGTACTTTTTTTAAAAAAAATACCATTTAAATAACCTTATTAATTTACATTAAAGATTATTATATTAATTAATTTAAGTAAATGTTATTTATTTATATACCACAATATTTAGTTAGTATAAAATATTTTTCATAATCTATGTAGGGGTTTAGTTTGGCAACCTCTGCGTTCACATTTGTCAAAATCAAAATGACGTCTGTCAGAATTTCGCCGAATTAAAAATCAGAGTAAAATAAATATGACGAGTAACTCCATCTTATATAAGTCTTTCTGCCAAGTAGCATTGTAAATTGTAAACAACATTATATTGTAAAATGTGGCTACTGGGTTATGGATATCTACTAATACTTAATAGACCAACTTCCTACTTCGGCATCTTGGAGTTCTAATGAGTCCTAGTTTGACGTCATCATCTATCACTTACCATAAGTTGATGATACAAAGGGTTAACCAATGGTAAGAATCAAATTAACTAATGAAACTTCCAAAATAAACGAATTCATAAATTTCATTTTCTTTTCTTCATTGCTTCTACTCCGTTGATGAGAGTGGTGCATGCTCGCTATACCGGTATTGGAATGTAGGCAGTACTACCGGTACTACTTAAATTTACTGGTTTAAAATGTTTTTTAAGAGTTTATTTTTTATACACAATTGGGAAGCATTGTAAACTACTGTATACCACATTATTTCCGCTTCGTCTTGGATCGTACTATCCTATTAACTATATCACTGTTCTATTTTTGTAGATGTACAGCATAATTTTTTAATAATTTATCGAAAATAACTTCATAAAATGTATCTTATATTAATCTATTTTTATCCACAATTGATAAGCCCTCTGCTATATCTCAACTGATGCCAAGTGACGATGATACCGAAATATGGAAGGATCTGAGAGTCTTACGTAACATTGCATTCAAAATCCATCAAACCGTTTAAGTTACAAGCGGTAACAATGAAACAAACATACACACATACATCATACATACATAATACTTAAATAGGTACTACTTTTCGCTTGGAAAAAAAGTAAAGAAATCCAGCACAATATCGTCTAGTCACATCAGCATATGTCACACGTTCGGTAGAGCCTTTTCTTCGGATCTTACAATTAGCTGAACTATCGAACATATTTTTTAATGTGAATAAAACATACACACAGGTCTAGTGGCTAGTCTGCTTACTTCACATCAGGAGATCGCGGGTTCGATTCCCGGCTGGATCCAACTTTGTAGAACTTTGTTTGATTGGTGGTAGGGTATTTTCGGAGCCCGCCTTGTTAGTACCATCATCTTATCTGAACCGAGTCTAAACCTTGCCGCTAAACAGATAAGATAGCCAGTTCAGTTTAAAAAAGTTCCTCATTGCGTAATCTTGGTAAGCCCACTTCCATCTTCGGCATCATTATCACTTACCACCAGGTGAGATAATGCCAAGGGTTTACCAGTTGTAGATTAAAAAAAAAGCTTTGCCGATGGGATGCTTCTTAAAAAACAATGCAACCTCCCAAGAATTCTCAGTTCCTTCCCGAATATCTTTCACATTTTGGTCTAAGTGATACATTTAAGTATAAAGAGTCAGTCAATCAACTAGGTAATTTAACTGTGTCGTACTTACTTAAAAGTTTTCTTCTACTTGGTAAAAATATAACAAACGGTCATAGCTACGTCTACACATGAATTTAGTCGCCGACAAGTACATATATTAAATAGTTCTTCTTCTCACATGGAAAAATGACCGTGCTATAAGTTCCTCTGGTGTTACACTTAACAACACCCACGTGCCCACGGTTACGTGTATGGCATTAAGATTTATGTACTTACATCTACGGATATGAGCAACGCGCCTTTTACATATATATGGAGATTTTTTTGTAAATGCTACGTCCATATGTTTTTTGTAAATTTTTATTCGCAGACAAGTAGTAAATGGTTCTTTTTCTTATCGCATGGCACAATTTGACCGCGTTATTAGAGATAGACGCCGGTTCCTGGTGTTGCACTTAGATTTTTTTTTTGGAAATGGAAGATGATACGTTGCGCCAAGTCACTTCAGTGAATCGTCTTTAATAGCCAATGACTATTTGGTAGATGATGACACTGATCAACTTTCCTTATTGAAGCTGCACAATCGTAGCGAAAAACTGACTACTCGTACAAAGCTTTAATACCTAGTGCGTACTGTATAGGTAGAAGTATAGATGAAGTGTTTTACGTAAATAAGAAAAATGTATTATAATATTTACAAATTTGCAAATAAAGTAAAATTTCTAAAACGCCAACTTACTATAGTACCCACCTTTTCCATTACTTAATGTATGATATCGTTATGTTATGTATCTTTCGTTAGGTTAGGTTATTGATTGTAGATTTTCAAGTGCAATTTTGTAGCTATCAGGGCTTGAGAACAAAGTTTATTTAATGTGATTGTATTAGTTACGTACGACATTTATTAGTAAGGGTACCAAAGGTAACTATAAACGTAAGATCAAATAACTTTCAATAAATAATTTATTAGCATTATTCACATTATCACATTAACTATAATAGCCTTACAAAAACTAATCAACAACATTTCAGTGGTGGTAAGAGATGGCCGGGGAGGAGAAGGTCACGTGGGTGATGGGGGTGGCGTAGGCCACTTTAGCCACGGGAGCGGCATATGCCACCTTGGCGATGGGAGCGGCGGCATATGCTACTTTGGCAACAGGTGCGGCGTATGCCACTTTGGCGACAGGAGCGGCATAAGCTATCTTGGCGACCGGTGCAGCGTACGCGACCGGTGCCAGGACCTTAGCGGGAGCCGGAGTAGGGTGACCCTCGTAACGGACGATGGCGTTGAATCCGTGCTCCTTATCAGCGGTGTAGTCCACGATGCGGGTGGTACCATCGGGCTGGAGCAAGGAGTAGGAGCCCTGAACGGAGTCTCCTTGGCGGGCCTCCTTCTGCTGCTTAATGTCGCCGCTGTGGTCATCGTGGACAGAGTATTCGAACTCATAGTGGGCGGGGGTCTCGTGCTCAGCGTATGCGAGCTTGGCGACTGGCACCAGGGGGATGGCGGAGGCGGCCACTGCCAGGGAGAGGAGGACGACGAACTGGAATAGAGATAATTAAATAGAGACAGAGATAATTAAATATAACCAATAGTCTGATTGTAAAACTTTGGATCGAAATTTTTTAAACAGGTTCATATGAGCAAGGCTGAATATTTTCTTTGCACTGACTGACTTCTCGTGCAAAAATCTGGCAGTCCACTTTGTGTATTTCAAAATTGCATTAAACAAATTATTTAATTAAATACCTTAGCTGCCATTGTTGCTAATTAGATTGTCTGTGCTTGTCTATGAGTCTGTGTGACCCGCCGCAGTTTTTATACTAAGTTCGTCGCCTACAGGCCGGGGCTGCGCGTACGCACTGGCCCCACAATTGATTGAGAGGTGAAGGTTAACAAGTCAGGTTGGCGATAAGGGACTCAAATTTTTTTGACGGTGACACCCGATTGTGAAGAAGTTGTAACAGGTTAGTGCAAGTGATCCAGTCTTGTATGTGTGAATGCAGGAGTTTCTACAAAATTTATACTTAGGAACATCTTGGAACTATAATACACCTATGGCGATTTTTGAACGTGTTTCGAAATTCTTTACAAAACGTTAGCTAGACAATTAAGTATTAGTTATTATTTATGCGGTGCGGTGGTGGATAACATGAATTCTAAAATAAATATGGCTAGTAAATCTATCTTATGTAAGTATTTTTGCCAAATGGCATTGTAAACAGCGTTATAAAATGTACCTATTCTCTGCGTTATGGATGATAGATCCACTTGTTACTTTGGTATCTTGGAGTTCTAATTCCTCCAGGTTCGGCGTAATTGTGTATCACTTACCTTAAGTTGATGATTTTAGGTGCTCGCTCACCTATGAAATTCCGTTTCAGTTTTGAAAATTCAACTTAATAATTTTATCCTTAAAAAATATTTTTCCTCCTTCAGATTATTTTACATAGACTGACTACATCCAAGATCGTTCATGACTTAGTAGCGTGATGTCTCGCATGTAGAAATTCACCGAGTAAGGTTCTATCGAATACTGTATTGGTGTTTTCCTAGAGGTCAAACGCGTAATCCTTTTTCTACTAAAAAACTCGATTGCGATGTCGCAACGCAGTGTTGTGGCCTGGCACTAACCCCTATTATACATTAAAAATAAGACAGTATTTCTTCCCTGCAATAATGGTGATTTTAAGGCCTTAAGATATGTGAAATGTCCAAATTCTTGGATATTTCAGGCAAATTGTTTCAATAACTGTTAATCTAATCTATAAATAAAAAATACACAATAATAGACAAGGGTTTAATTAATCTTTTGTCTTGATCAAAATTATATTTTTGACAACCGCCTCTCAGAAAAAAAATCCCTAAAGAACACCTATTTTGCCATAAATGTTATTTTCTCTCGGAAACGGCACAAGATATCGTGTTAATTTTTACACATGATAAACATCTTAACAATATTAACAGTTTGTCTTGAATATTTTATTTTTACTGCGTAATTTATTCGTGAAAAGTATTTATTTCTCCAAAATGGAAGTAAATCCGCGCGACCCTGCCTGCTCCACCATCCTGTAATCCCCCGCGGACTCTGCCGGCAGTCCGCGTCGCGATCTCATCGAGGGTGGACTGCGCGTCTGTTTCGGAGCGACGTCCTTGACAAAAACACTTCGCTTTTGAAGACTAAGCTCACTTGTGCATACTTTTATTAATATCAGTAACTTAGTTAAGATATTTTCTACGCATTAGTGGGCGAAAAGTAAATGTAAATATTTTTTCACGAAAAATATTTTTTTTATCTCGTCAAAGTAAAAGGAACCAACGATTGTTTGTTTCATGTAATAGAAATGCCTAAATACAAGAAAAAATATTAAGTCTGTTAAAGCAGGACGGCGATTACAAGAGTACTGATGTTATGACTTTTGGTTCAGTGATCAGGAGCGCTATCCTGACTACTGATCCACGGGTTGCGGGTTCGATTCCCGCCCAGAGCAAACATTTCTTTAACGATAGATTTGTTTGCTCTGTGTCTGGATGTATAATATTTATATATGTTTTTATTCCAAAAACGTATCTATTTACATATGTATATTATTCGTCTCTGGTTCCCATATTACAGAGAATCCTAGTATGAAGCCAGATGACCGCAGGATGATTGTATGTTAATTGTCCTGGATATTTATTTATTATCTTATAATTTTTGGATATTTGCACAGAACCCCTGAGGGTACCCTCTGACCGAAATCTAAATAAATAAAATAATATACAGGTTGTCCTAAAACTAATGCGACAAATTTTGGCTGGTGATAGCTTTGAGCAAGACCTAACAAAATAACGTAACATATCGTCGTATCTTACGAATAAGGGCATAATTGCAAAACGACAACTTTTCAGGAAGTGGTTTTAACTAGAGATGGGACGGATATCCGGTTACTATTCGGTATCCGGCCTATCCGGCCAGTATTTAATAGTAGGCCGGATACCGGATAATAGCTCAATAATCCGGCCCCCGCCGGATAGTTACAATTTCGTAAATGAACATCAAAAAACACAAAACCAATTTTTAGTCTAGTCCAATGGAACTCTTTAATGAGGTAGGAGAAAAAGAGTAGTAGAGTAGGAAAAAAAGCGTCGGTGGCGCAGCGGCTAGTGACTCCGTCCTCCTAACCAGAGGTTGTGGGTTCAAATCTTGGCCACTGCATCAATGAGTTTTTCGAAACTTACGTGCATTTTCATACAGACTGCTTTAACGGTGAAGGAAAACATCGTGAGGAAACCTGCACATTTGATTTCTAGATTTGTATGATAGTCACGTTGCACACGCCCGTAGGTGTAAATCTAAATGCCCTACACGTAACCGCGGGTGATGCTAAGTGCAACACTAGGCAACCGCCGTCTATATCTTGTGGGAAGAACGGTTGAATGTGCCACACGATAAGAAGAATAATGAGGTAGTAATTATGCTTTTTGAGCGCCGACGTTTCTGCCTTCTTCCCAGTGCACAGTGTTTTTTTTGCCTCAAAAAAGTGACATCTTCGTTTTTTTCATTCATTCAATTTGGCTTTTTATAACAAATGCAAGAGTAAAACTCCCAGGAGTCCATTTTGTATAGTTTATTTTTAAAAAAATCACAAAGTTTTGTTGACCTTCATGTTAAAAATACGGAAATTAATTCATAGAAAAAAAAATATTTACAATTAAGTATTCATTGTTTTGCGGGTATATAAAGATAGTCTAGGCGCATATTATTCCCTTTTTACTTAATAAAAAATGTTTGTAATTTCTTCAAAAAAAATTTTTTTCTGAATTTTTAGGTTTATTTTTTTCTATTTTTTCGAGGCCGAAGTAGAGGTTCTGCCTAGGACAGATATATTCCTAATACTAATATGTATCACCCATAAAATCACTACATTCTACTTCGGCGGAAGTTTAGAGAAAATGATTTTCAAATATACGTGTTAAGGTTGTCACTAATTTGACCTTTCTATTAATATCGTATTATTTTTTGAAAGCTAAATCGAATGCTTGTTTCTTCCATTAATTGTGAAAACGAAGTTAACTTCTGTCTCTTAACCTCTAAAATCCCGTAGTTCCGAACTGTCGAACACCGTTGAAATCCGGGGGTGTTCGCGGTTCGAAATTGCTCTGACCCGATATGGCGTCCGTGTGAGTTAGATGTACGAATTGTGCCTACTTGTATCCTTATACAGAGTGATCAGCATTGTAGATCGGATTTTTCAACTATTTTTGCTGAATTCTATGAAATAATCCGACCCAGATTTTTAGGGTTCCGTAGCCAAATGGCAAAAAACGAAACCCTTATGGATTCGTCATGTCTGTCTTTCCGTCTGTCTGTCTGTCTGTCTGTCTGTCTGTCTGCCCGTCCGTATGTCACAGCCACTTTTTTCCGAAACTATAAGAACTATACTGTTGAAACTTGGTGAGTAGATGTATTCTGTGAAACGCATTGAGATTTTTACACAAAAATAGAAAAAAAAAAAAAATTTTGGGGGTTCCCCATACTTAGAACTGAAACTCAAAAAAATTTTTTTCATCAAACCCATACGTGTGGGTAGGATATGGATAGGTCTTCAAAAATGATATTGAGGTTTCTAATATCATTTTTTTTAGAATAAATTTAATTTAATTTTTTTTCTGAATAGTTTGCGCGAGAGACACTTCCAAAGTGGTAAAATGTGTGTCCCCCCCCTGTAACTTCTAAAATAAGAGAATGATAAAACTAAAAAAAATTATGATGTACATTACCATGCAAACTTCCACCGAAAATTGGTTTGAACGAGATCAAGTAAGAATTTTTTTTAATACGTCATAAATCGTAAACCGCAATTTACCTACAACGAACTACAAGAACTTTTATGTTATGTTTCTTGCTGCTACGGAACCCTTCATGGGCGAGTCCGACTCGCACTTGGCCGCTTTTTTTCAGTTTCCCATATAAATTCTTGATTCACAATTTTGATATAACAAAAACAAGGTGGATTATTTCTACTCATGAAATTGCACTCTATATGTTTTAATACTTTGGCGAAATCACAAAAATATTCCGGCGTTTCATACCTATTTAATCAGTTAAATGTCATGTCTGTAAGACCAATTTTCTTTTTCGCTATTTGGGCGAAGTTGATGCGCAAAAGACGTTTAGTTCCTTAGTTTACTACATCCAAGTACGTTTTGAATTAAAGTCTTTAAAATAAACTTGATTGTGTATAAAGGAAGAAAAAAAGAAATGACCTTATTGTGTCAACCCTAAATCCAAAATTTTGACCTTAGTACATAAAAAAATATTTTACCAAACTTCCGCCGAAGTAGAATGTG
The DNA here is from genome assembly GCA_958295455.1 of Coleophora deauratella. Lineage (NCBI taxonomy): Eukaryota > Metazoa > Arthropoda > Insecta > Lepidoptera > Coleophoridae > Coleophora > Coleophora deauratella. The sequence goes on along the minus strand of OY282408.1, from coordinate 11,209,996 downwards.
TTAATTTTGTGGGAGATACTAATAAGTATGAGGAATATATCTGTCCTAGACAGAACCTCTACTTCGGCCTAGAAAAAATATAAAAAAATACATTTGAAAATTCAGAAAATTTTTTTTTTTGAGAAATTTTCCAACATTTTTGATAAAATTAAAAGGGGATAATATGCGCCTAGACTATCTTTATATACCCGCAAAACAAATAATACTTAATTGCGAATAGTTTTTTTTTCTATGAATTAATTTCCATATTTTTAACATGAAGGTCAACAAAACTTTGTGATTTTTTTAAAAATAAACTATACAAAATGGACTCCTGAGAGTTTTACTCTTGCATTTGTTATAAAAAGCCAAATTCAATGAATGAAAAAAACGAAGATGTCACTTTTTTGAGGCAAAAAAAACACTGTGCAGTGATACCTCGAGAAATCACCTCACATAAATTACACTTAGAAAATTGTTCCTCTTCGACGAAATCTCATCTCATCTCACCAATATTATAAATGCGAAATTATGGATGTTTGTTTGTGTTTTTGTTTGTTTGTTTATTTTAGTTTATTTTGTATTTTAGTTTATTTATTTGTTTGTTCCGCTTTTACACCACAACTACTGAATGGATGTAGATGAAATTTGGCAGGCAGATAGATAAAACACTCAGCTAACACATATGATACTTTTTGTGCCGGAAACTTAAGGGTTCCTGGAGGAATGCTTAAAAACTCAAAAATTACCCTTCGTCACTAGATGGCGCCACCTTAACATTTTTTTCTCTCTGGATCCAATTTTAAAGTCCACGCAGGCGAGTCGCGGACGGAAGCTGATACGTCCATAAAGGCGACTTTTTCTGTACACTTGCCATTTTTACAAACACAAATTAAATTAGGACCACTATCACGATTAAATTTTTATCAGTAACTTAAAAAAGGAATCGCTATAAGCTATAAGATCGCCTACATTTTACCACTGTAACTTTAATATTGTGCCTTTTGTTGTTATATATTGTTTGTGTGTGTACAATAAAGAGTATATCAATCAAAAACGTTGTGATTGTTTGATTGAATACATAAACAAAACAAGCGAGTAAAGTAACTGTCCACGTTCGCTAGGTGTCAGCCCGAAGAAAGCCCGAATCAATGCAAAGCGTGGGCGCCACGCAGCCTCCCGCAGCTGCTGCGCATAGTCATGTCATAGCAATTAAGGCTGCCATCCGTTTGCAGACATTTTTAGACGGCAGGATAATTTAGCCGAATATTCGGTATCCGGTTATCCGGCCAAAACACTATACGTCCCATCCCTGGTTTTAACATTATATTTTCAACAGGAACTGATATTTTTGAAGTGTTAACATTCAAAACATAGATTAACTACTCTTGGGTTGTTATTAGCGATTTTATCTCAATAGGTATATAACGTTATGTACGCAATTTAACTCTTTCAGGATCTTGATCAACAATTAGGATATTACTGAGAACTTCGCGAATACAGCCGATACGAGTATAAAAACTATAGTGGTATCAAAGTGATGTATCAAACAATGAAGTAGGATAATCGAGTCATAGATACTTGTAGTCGACTGAGCAGGGAATGTTCGCTCTCTAGTTTGTAGTAGATCTATTAACTGCAGGTCAATGTTCACAATAACCATCATTGCTGATTAACATAGAGCAATTGACCCCTTAATCCCTTCTAGACCTGGGAGTAGTTTTGCGTTTGATTATGTGTTTAGAAGTACCTGGATATTCAGGAAAGGAAATATACCAAATGCTACTAATACATTACCTATCAAACTGATGAAGTTGGATGATTGAGTCACAGAGGTCAACTTGGCAAGGAATGTTATGACTCCCAGTATCAGTACGGATTTGTGGTAGGTCTGTCAACGGTAAGTCAATGTTCACAATCACCATGATTGCTGAAGAACATAGAGCAAAATATTTAGTTTTGGCGATCCACTGCGAAGCAGAAAATTTAAACGCTTGATGTAAATGATAGCACTCGAATTAGTGATTCGATCATATAGAATAATCTCTAAACATTTTTGGGAAATCATAAGATTACTAGATGTCATTTTGAATGGGACAGCCTAATATTTATTGTCATAGCGGCAAAAGAAATACACACTCTGTAAAATTTCATTTCTCTACTTATTACGGTTCATGAGATACAGCCCGCTGACAGATATACAGACGAACGGACGGACGGAAAGTGGAGGCTTAATAATAGGGTCCCGTTGGCTTTTGAACTTTGAACCCTAAAAAAGATAAATTTTGCCGCCACTTTTCTATCTTTCTTCCAAAACAACATCTCTACTTCGGCCAGGCAGTCTGCAAATCAGCAGCTTGGGTGTATTAAAAATCTAATAGTACAGTTGTCTCCGATTAGGGTAGGTACTTTTGTCCCACAGTGTCGCCGCTGCTCTTTCACTCTTGCGATTTAAATGAAATGCTCACAGAGTTTGAATCGCTACAGAGTTTAAACACTACACAGAGTTTAAAATAATATTAAAAAATTAAAGGGGCTCCTCATACAAGAGACGTGTTTTTTAGAGTTTCTTGTACGATAGTACGGAACCCTTCATGTGCGAGTGCGACTCGTACTTGGCCAGTTTTATTTTTATTTTAGGTAGTTAGTCACGGTGACCTTCTAGAACAAACATAATATGATCGCCTTTCTATTTTTAATCAATCTAATTAATTTTATTTGAAAACCTCGAATATAATAAGTCAGCACCTTGAGGTCAAAAATAGCAATTAACTCATTGTTTGTAAGGAAAATATCCAAGTATTATACATTTCTAAAATGGGCATGAAACAAGGATTTTTATAGCATACTATGCTCTATCTTATAATGTGAGACAAAAATTATTCAGTATTTTTTTTTACGTCGCAGATGTATAAAGTTTCGTTATCGAATATTTTAAAGCTTTTTTTAATTGATGATGTATTTCTGATGGCATCTTTAATATTTTTGTAGAATAAAGTAGTGAATCCGAGTGGAGACACTAATCAACGATATTTGAGTCCAAAAAACAAATTAATTAAAAAACATAGTAGTGTTTTTTTTTTTATTAATCTGGTATACCTCGAAAACTATAAACTTTTGCAGAACATATGTTTCGTTATTTTGATAGGTCTTGATCAAAGCTATCACCAGCCAAAAGGAGATCATTAATTTTGAGCCTTTTATGAAAGTGCCGGCCAACAAAAAAGAAGTACGAATTGTTAGAACTATTTGGAGCAATAATTAATGTTAATATGACACAAAAGTTGAAAAATGTAAATTGTACCAGATGATAAACTCTAGTTATATCTGAGCTTTCAGGAATCAATAAATGTATGAAAATGACGATTCATCCATCTTATATAACATTGTTCAGAAAAACCCTACAACTTTTGTGTCATTTTAACTATTGCTCCAAATAGCAAGTTCTAATAATACATTTTTTTTTGGTTGACCGGCACTTAAAAAAAGGCCAAAAAATGTATGGAGCCTGAATGATCTCCTTCGTCGCATTAGTTCTGGGACATAGTTAGTTAGACACAGTTAGAAGAATATTTTTTATATCACACCTAGTCCTAAAATCTAAAAACATAAACTTGACGGACTCGTTGGCTCAGTGGTTTGTGCCCCTGACAACATCCGAGAGTCGTGGGTTCAATCCCCACCCGGTGCAGGTCAAATATTTCTATGATGAGTAGATTTATTATTTTTCTCTCTGTTGTCGCGGGCAACAGCTAGTAATAAAATAGTGTACCCCATGTCACTCCCACAACTGAGAAAAATCTAATAACATCAAATACTGCAATCCGACAAAAGAAGTTGAATCCGATTTGGCTGTAGGCATGCTCTACATACTTACATACTTCGTATCGGTTCCTGACGCCTACTGGTCATAAAAAATAAAACTCAACACTTTGCACGTAACGATGACGTCAGTTGCAGTGATGTGCAAACAAAAATAGGCAGTTGTGTAGGATAACTAATAAATAACACTTGTCCCTTCTGCAGTTTTTATAGTATTTCAACTGTACCGACCGTTGCCGCTAGATGGCACTGACGTCTGCAAAACTCTCAGCGATCTCCGTTTCAGCAAGGTTATTCAGACTACTTAAAGCCTTAACGAAAAAATCAGTTTTCATGGCTCCATCCATTCTCTCAAAATTAATTTCTATTATTATTAATTTAATTTCTAAATGACCTGTTACACTTTGAGAATAGTTAATTGTTTTAATACTTTATTTGTTTTACATATACAATACAACCATACAACATACATAATGCTTACATAATACACTTGAAAAACTACTTTTTCGCTTGGAAAGTCAGGTAACAAAATCCAGCTCAATATATTTATAAATTCTAAACATGTTTATTCAGTGTCAATATCGTCTAGCCACATCATCATATGTCAGACAGACTTAGTAGAGTATTTTCTTCTAATATATACTAACTGTCAAACCTAACGTCTTTATATGGGCAAAACACCCAAAAACTATATTAAGGCCTCTATAGTCTCCAGCTTTGACCGCCTCCGTGGTCTAGCGGCTAGTCCGCTTACATCAGGAGGTCGCGGGTTCGATTCTCGGCAGGATCCAACTTTGCTGCTGTTTGGTTGATGGTAGGGTATTTTCTTTTCGGAGCCCGCCTGGCTAGCTACCACCATCTTATCTGAGTCTGAACATCAATGTTAATATAATACAGCATTAGTGTGTATCGGCATGAAAATAAGATAGTTTGTTCCCCACTGCGTTGGTAACTCGTTTCCATCTTCGGCATCATCATCACTTATCGCCAGGTGAGATAATGCCAAGGGCTTTTTGTAGATAAAAAAAGCTTTGCCATATTGACGCTTCTTCAAAAACAATGAAACCTTCCACGAATACTCAGTTCCTTCCCATATGTTTTGGTTAGTGATGTCAACCGGTTTTAAGAAAACCTAAATAAAACCGTTTTTTTATAATACCGGTAAAAACCGGTTGTATTATTGTTAATTTTTTGCGATATTTGAAGTAATAATACTCATTTTCATTTGTTGCCAACGCTGATTATAATTGCTTTGAAGTACCTATCTGTGCCAGAAAATTCTGTACCTTACAAACGTACGTTCTCGGCATCGGGCTACATTTTTTTTATCATCAAAAAAGAACATATTGCAGAATTTTGCAATTCATTATTAACCTTTTTTTTATTTTAGTATTTATCTCACTTTCAAAAATACCTAAAAATATTTAATAAAACCCGTCTTTTTTCAAAAAACCAATCGGTAAATACCGGTGGCGAAAATTGTAATCGGTTGACATCACTAGTGCTGGTCAAAGTGATAAATATAAGAGTCAGTGGAATCGATCAATGTCTTCAAATGTATCTGACTTACTTATAAGTTTACTTTGCGTTCTCACAAGAAAGATACCAAATGTTCAAAGCTACATCTACAGGTAATTTTGATTCGCCGACAAGTAGTAAATGGTTCTTCTTACTCTCGTATGGCACAATTTGACCGCGCTATAAGGGAAAGACGCCGCGCCGGTTCAGTTAGCAACATTCACGGTTACGTTAGATTTATGGTTATGGACGTGTGCAACGCGACATTTAGAGTTCTTTTTAGGTAGATGAATGAAGTGTTGCATAAATAAGAAAAATTGCGGTATAATATTTACTAATGCTTTGCAAATTAATTAAAAGGTTATAGCCGGGTTTCCATACTAATAGTGCCCTTCTAACGTCGTTTGCAGGTTATTACCTCGTAAATTTATTGTTCTTTGAGAGAAACATTTTTACACCTAATTTCAAACCCCCTCTCAATAATGGAAGAGGGCACTGATTGTCTGAGATACAGGTATTTTTACCTAGTTCAGAAATCAGAGACTTCATAATGTCTTGTAAAAAGTTATCGTCAATAAATACTTATTATTATTATAATGAGGAAGATGTGGGGTGTAGATGCTTAACTTAAAAATTCATTATATTTAAAACTATTTGAGATATCTTTATGTCATATAAATTTTGTTAGATTTTTATTTTATTTATGAAGGGCAAAAAACAAAATGTTTAATTTTTAGGAGTGGTTTATTATGCTTACCCCTGGAGTGACACCAACCAAAAAAATATATTATATTCGTCTATTTACTAGTAATAACATATAAAAGTTACAGAAAGCTCGAATTGTCGAAACATTGTTAAAAAAATATAAGTCTATGTGATTTACATAAAATGAAGCATATATTTTGGCGAATTACTGTAAGATAAGTCAAATGAGGGAAACGGAAACAAAACTTAACTTTCGTCACTGTTTTCCTCAATAGAGATAGTTAGACCGGGTTCATCAAATAAGTTGGTAATATTTCGGCTGGTTTTATGATTTTTGATTTATAACGATTATGTGACAAGTAAATAATCGAGACTTTATGCGAATAGTATCCAATCGTTTCTCCCATTTGCACAGTCACATATGTATCTTTTAATAACCTTGTAGTTGTTCTATTAAAATTTTTTACGCAATGGTTTATGCACTGTAACAAAACGTTATATATAATTCTCCAAGTAATATATAAAGAAACATAGAATCTGTTATAACAAATTTACTGCAGCGAGAGAAAAAGAGCTTATATTTAATATGCCACGACAGACAAATGAAAGAGTGTCTAGAAAAAAGACATAGTTTGACACTAACTTTGTTGCAGCTTGTTGACTGTAATGAAATAAAAATCTAAAAAAAATATATGACATAAATCTTATTAATAAATATGCACCTTTAAAATTTCATTGAGATATCTCAAATAGTTTTAAAGATAATGATTTTTTAAGTTAAGGGTTGACACCCCCACATCTCCCTCATTATTGAGAGACGGGGTTTGAAATTTGGTGTAAAAATGTTTCTCTCAAAGAACAATAAATTTACGAGGTAATAACCTGGAAACGACTTTGGGGCACTTTTAGTATGGAAACCTTACCCTGTACCCTTTCTGTTACGGAGCTTGCTATTCGTACATTGTGTGGTAAGTATTTAGGTAGAGTCCGGATGGTACCTACTCTTATAATGTATGAATACCCTTCCTAATGTATCGTTTGTTAGGTTAGGTTATTGGTAATGGATTTTAAAGTGCAATGTTTAAAATGAAAAACTATGGATGAAAGTTTCTTTAATGTTATTGTACAAGTATATTTTTTATAAAAGGTATTACAAGGAACTATAAACGAAAGATGACACAATTTTCAATAAATAATTTATTAGCACTATTTACATTAAAATTAATAGCCTCACAAAAACTAATCAACAACATTTTCAATGGTGGTAAGAGATGGCCGGGGAGGAGAAGGTCACGTGGGTGATGGGGGCGGCGTAGGCCACTTTAGCCACGGGGGCGGCGTATGCCACCTTGGCGATGGGAGCGGCGTATGCCACTTTGGCGACGGGAGCGGCATATGCCACTTTGGCAACGGGAGCGGCATAAGCGACCTTGGCAAACGGTGCAGCGTACGCAACCGGAGCCAGGACCTTAGCGGGAGCCGAAGTAGGGTGACCCTCGTAACGGACAACAGCGTTGAATCCGTGCTCCTTGTCAGCGGTGTAGTCCACGATGCGGGTGGTGCCATCGGGCTGCAGCAAGGAGTAGGAGCCCTGAACAGAGTCTCCTTGGCGAGCTTCCTTCTGCTGCTTAATGTCACCGCTGTGGTCGTCGTGGACAGAGTATTCGAACTCGTAGTGGGCGGGGGTTTCGTGTTCAGCGTATGCGAGCTTGGCGACTGGCACCAGGGGAATGGCGGAGGCGGCCACGGCTAGGGAGAGGAGGGCGACGAACTGGAATACAGATTATTAAATATAGTTAAGTAAGTTATAGTAATCTGAATTATTTGAATTTAAAATGTTGTCGTAAAAATATTTGCAATGGAAGTCCACTCGTTGTTAAAAGATACTGGGTTGGTATTTGTTTTATCAGGAACGTATTTGGTTATTTTTGCCTGTTCTTTAAAACATTTCAGTCACTCTTTCAAGGTCCAACACTGTAGTCTCATTAAAATTTGCAGGAAACTGTGATCAGCATTTTCCTTCAACAGACTTTGACCCTCTGTCGTTGTTTACCTTATGTTTCTAAAGTCCAGTGTTCTTATTGCAAACTTTTGCTTAACTTTCACCAGACAATTTGATTAAACAAATAATTTAATTACCTTAGCTGCCATTGTTGCTAATTTGATTGTCTCTGCTTGACTATGGTTGTGTGTGACCCGCCGCAGTTTTTATACTGAGTTCTTCGCCTACGGGCCCGGGGCTGCGCGTACGCACTGGGGCGAGGTGAAGGTTGATAAGTCAGGTTGACGGTAAGGGAGATAAGGGACTCATTTTTTTTAGAGTGACACCTGATTGTTGTTACATACATTAAGTGGTAGTGGTGGTGGATTGTAAAGAAATTGTAACAATCTAGTGCTACTTGCAAGTGGTCTTGAACAATCATGCTGCTCCTCCGTACCTCAAATGTTACTTCATTTTGTAAACTATTTTTAAGTTACTTAAAATAAACGTTTATTATTATTATTATATTATTATTATTTTGAGGGATAGTGTTGATCGCCGCCATCCATGTTCTTGTAACAAGCGCTTCTGTGCTATCCTGTGTTTTTCCGTACTGATTTTTATAGCAAATCCTTAGTACTTATTTTCTTCTGATTTTAACTGAACTATCGATCGAGGACGATATTCAGGACTCTTGTTCCAGTTTTGTCGACGCAGTGTTTTAAACAGAATGAAATTTTAGACAGAAATTATAGCTTCTGGATCTCAGTTGCAGAAATCAAATTACATTGAATATGCACAGTTTTCTGTCATTCACCTGGATTACAAAAAACAATGGAAAAGTATATACAGGGTGTTAAAAAAGTTAGTTTGTGATTTTAAAGGGGTTGCACTGGTTTTAAGGGTTTTAAAAGATTTTAGGGGCGTCACAGGCTACTCATAATATTCCACGTATACTTAGTTCTTTCCCGATTCTCAAATATCTTTTACAGTTTGGTCCAAGTGATACGAATATTAAGATTCAATGGATTCAAACTTCATCTGTATCTTTCTTACTTATTAAGTATGTTATCTTCTTCTTGGCGTTTTCCATAAAAAAAGTAACAATCGTTTATAGCTACGTCTACCTATACCTACCTGACAAGTGGTAACAGGTACGTGCTACTCATGAGACTGATCAACTTTTCCTATGCGTTCATTTGAAATTAATTTCTTGAGAATTTTCTAATGCGTACGAAAAATCACTACCTCCCCTAATTGGATGATACAACTTCTCGATTGATCAAGTTATAAATAGTTCCTTATTTTCTGAGAGTGAAACACCTGAAAATTTGCATGGGAACTCCAAAGGTAGTTTAAGGGTGTTTTGCCTTGATTATTTAAATTTATTGTAATAAATCACATTCACAATCACATTATGAAGTTATTTTTTTAGAAGTCATTCCATATTTGGTTTAAAATTCATTATGCAAATGTCAGACAAGCTTGATATTTAAATTAAAATATAAGAGAAGAATTACTTTGAATTTAAGCAGCCGGTAAAACAGAGGCATTTTTTTTCGTACCTACGAAAGTAAAATGGCATTCACATGCCATGTTAATAAACATTCCTAAGAACCAACAGGTTCATTACACCACCAATCTAGTAAGACCTTCTTTTTCTACCTGTGTTTGTAAGACCAGTGATCAACCGGAAAGTTCCAACTATAGTGGTGCGGTCGCATTTAAAAAAGTAGTTTGGTGACCGCTGCCTTGACCGACATGTGATAAAAGGTGGGTACTGTTGATATGTGTAACACGCGCCACACGACCGGATTAGTGTATCTGTAGATTGATTGATCGGACCGTGTCGAGTGTGACAACCGTTTGACATATTATAATTACACGCTATTATTGCTGCAGACATAATGTACCTATGATAATATGGTCAATGACAATGAATACCGTGTACATACTAATTACATGATTATTTTATAAACATGTTTTTTTTTTTTGCTTCTCTATCTATATTCTAAAACCAAAAATGTATATAGGTGTAGCAAAATAGGTAAAGAGCCCGAGCTTTACCAACGAAAAATGTTTTACTCTCCATAAAATATGGCCAAACAACTGAGCTATTTGTATGAAACTGGACAAATTTTGTTCTACGAAAATATTTTTGCATCACGTTTCATGTTTGTCATCGGTCATGTTTTTAATAGAGATTCATACATATTTTTTTGAGAATAATTGTACTATGGGCCCCTTTGAAACAGTTGTTCAGTATAATGAAGAGAAGCCAGCCTCTGTTAATGGGCCCTATACACATTTTAGTTAAGCTCTGTAAAAAGCGCAATACACACAGAGGCAGCCGCGAGTTACTTGTGAAACTGAAAAACTTTCTCCAAGGAGCCGATAGCGCCGGAACAAAAAATAATTTGGACTCCCCATACCTACTGATTAATCGACATGATTAATTGACAGGGAAATACCTTAATGCCTACCTACCCATCTTTTAACTTATGTTACCCATCAGGAATCAGTAATATTGTTGTTCCATATTAAAACAATCGCATTTAAATTGCATCATTATACTAAAAGACATTAGAAGCAATTTAAATTAGAGCAATAACACATTTTAGGCAATGCAAGATCAATTTGTAACAGTATCTGCCTAAATGTTGTCCGACTAGTTATGGCAAGTGTTGGTCACTTTGGTCGTTTTGCCTAAACCAGTGGTTTCTAAACTGTTTTAAATAAATAAATAAAATAGAAATAAAAAGTTTATTTCAGTATCTCACAAGCACTCTTAATTCTATAGTTTGTTTTATATGCGTAATAATGATAAATTCAGAGCTAGATATAAATATTATACTATTTCGGAATTGTGTGTGTGTATATGTTATGTGTTTGTATATCAGTCTCTGGTTCCCTTATTACAGGAAATCCTAAGTTTTGGGCCAGATGACAGTGTGCAATTTGTCCTGGCTATTTTAAAAAACAACATTTCAGTTGTTAGACATTATTATGTGTCTATTTTGTAGAATAAGTATTCGAAAATAAAAGACCAATTCATTCAGTCTTTGTTTTTTTTACTGCCAAGTGAAATATAGTTTGAGTACCACTCTGATTAAAAGAACAGGATCGTGTTTCGTGGGAAACGGTGACACTCTGCAATTATTTGACTCATACATGTTTCTTGCCTCAACGTCGTTTGATATGTTTATGGGTATTTTATGGGTTAGTATACGTAAAACGTAAAAGTTTTTTTTTATTGTATCTATAGTTCTAATGAACTTTATACTAAGGTATAAGTAATATTTTAGAATTTTGTTGCTTGTGCCAGGCAACCACCGTCTATATTTTATGATAACACGGTTAATTTCTACCACTCGATAATAAGAAGATCGAAACAGAATATTTATGTAAATTGTATAACAAAGTAGTAAGGTATGATACATGAAGAACATACGGAAATGTCGATTTCAAAGTTTACTTTAATAAATACGTAAAACATTAGCAAACTCCTGTAATTTTATCAATGATTGTCATTTTTCATATTTTCTTTTCGAAAAATAGTCTTGTAATTATAAAATACAATTTTCATAAAAGTAAATTGTATGTGTAACTAGTAAGTAAATTGTATTTGTAAAAATTTAAAGCCAATTAAATTTATTAATGAGTATTACAACTATTGATCGATCACACAAATATAATAGATCTTTATAGATAAAAAGCAATCGCTTTATCTGATTTTATTAGAACTCACAATAAATAATTGAGTCATGTCATATCATATCTGTAATGAAATGGCATTTAGTCGTTCCACGTTCGCCAAACTGATCTAGTTCTAGTCGTCCGGGCAATCTGCAAGCTGTATATGTTAGTTGGTCGACAAGTACATCTTTATGATGAGTGCTGTGCAATTCTTGCTATAAAAGCTAGCTACAACACCACTTTTATCTAGTATCTCCTTTACTTACAAAAATGATGGTCAGAGTAAGTAGATATTTGTTTGTTAAAATATTTTTAAATACGAGTAATAATTGCAAAATTAAAATGCTCGTCTATAATAAGGAGCTAAAGGGTTTACCGATTTACCTACTCGTATTCTAGAATACATATCTTTTGCCCTTTATGTTTAGACACATTCCAGGAAAATGCTTCAATTAATTCAAATATAAAGCTCAAAAAATTAACGATTATCAGTTTTATTTGTATGTATATGAATCCTGACTATGCTTGACTCTTGACTAACTATTGAATTTATTTTATTAACAGCTTACAGTATTGTTATGCTGCGTTGCCGCCGCTGCAGCTACTCCAGCTGCACGCCCACAACATGCACATGAAGCAGTGCAGTCTGCACACTTTGCTATCCAACCTGCGCAGGTCGCTGTCCCAGCTCCCGCACCCAAACTTGTCTACGAAGAACAGGAATCTCCAGCACAATACGAATACGAGTACTCAGTTAAAGATCCTCACACCGGAGATGACAAGCAGATGAAAGAGAACCGTTCAGGTGATGAGGTTCGCGGATTTTACGCGTTCGTTCAGCCTGATGGGGTGCGTCGTATTGTGGAGTATAGCTCCAGCAAGGAGGGATTCAATGCTGTTGTGAGATACGAGGGTCAACCGGCTCCAGCTCCCGCTAGAGTGGCGTCTGCTGCTGCCCAATCTCAGGGTCCTGTTGGTTTTGCCCAAACATCAGTCCCCCAGATTACCTACGCCCCTGCACCCACTGCCCAAATTTATTACGCCCCAACCCAACCTGCTCCGGTTACCTTCAATCATGCCCGGGCTGGCCCAGTGGCTTATACCCAAGCTCAGATCGCCTATAATCCTACCGCAGCTGCTAAAATCACATATGCAGCGGTTCCATCAACCGTGGCATATGCCCCTGCGCCAAGCCCAGTTGCGTACGCAACACAAGCACAACCAGCCGTTGCTGTTGCCTCAGCTCAAAGAATAGCATATACTCCAGAACCAGCGGTCAGGATACCCTACATACAGGCTAACGTGGCCTATGCGGCACAGCCACAAGTACCCCACACTCAAGCTCATGAGGCTCACTCGGCGCCTTTGACCTATGTCCAGACACCTGTAGCCTATGCCCAGTCATCACTGGCCGAAATAGCTTCCCTGCCTGCTCCATTCAGCTATGCAGCTGTCCCGGTTGCCAAATTAAAGTATGCTCAACCAACTGGCCACATCACCTACGCCCATTAGATTAAGTTACTATAAAAACTAGTCGTTTATGTTTTAGTCAATACAGTACAGAAATATCGAAACCAATATATGTGATTTTATTTATTTCTTTATTCTCAAGGGTCAACGGGAAAAAGAATAGTGCAAGGAGGCGTCAAAACGGCGTATCCGATATCAAAACGCTCCAAACGAAGTTAGGTGGAAGCGTGCGGGTAGTGTCGGGGAATCAATTGAATTATGTAGCGTTATGAGGAGCGGGGCAGCTCCCGTCGAGCCACGTCGCCCTTGCGGTCGTTCGGCTCGCCTAACGCATTGCTCTTGACACCTATTCATTCCGCTACTTAAGCTCTCTCTAGCCACCAAACTAAGTGCCTCTCGAGGACACCCCTCAGAGCCCTCGAGTGCCAACATCTCTGCGGGGAGCGGCGGGTCTCTTTGGCTGGTTTCACCGCTCCGCTAAAACTAAGGCCGTAACTATTGCAGGCAAATATAAATTGACAGCTCCGAGTGAAAGTGGTTGTTAGATAAAACGGAGGGTTTGCACAATGTGTGATGTGAATATTTTATTTCCAGGCGCGACATGCAGCTATTGATGTGAAGGGTTGGGGAAATGTTTTGATAAACTCTGACATTTTCATTTCTTTGAAGTTTCTAGTTGTATCGGCCTACATAAAAAGTAGTTTTTCTTTTCTCTATTAGTTCAATGTTTTACTACGATTTAAATTAATATTGCTATATACAAAGTAGGTACCTGTCCTATGATTTGCATTGGTAATAACTCTGATATAATCATCTAATCACGTGTTGTTTGTGTAGCTTGTCACTGGATCTTACCCGCAGAAGGCCAGATCGCCTTTAGCTGTATGCAGTACTACTGAAACTATTTAAAATTCTACTCATGAAGTTTCATGAAACTGAACTATTTTCCCCAAGCACAGATAGCCCCAAGTAACCCATAGTCAATATGTACGCGTAAAAATTTTGAACTTACCATACTAAGTTGCCGGATAGGTGATGGACTTGTTAAAAAAGTCCAACATTTTTTTCGCGAATGGACTATGGGTTCCTTGGGAAAGTTATTCACTTTCATGAGTAGAAGCCCCAGCTTAAATAATTTTCGCTGATATTGTTAGTACTGTTACAACTATATTCATTGTTGCTGTAAAGTTTCAGTCTGCCACCGCACACAATTTCCCAACCATCACAATATTTGCTCCATCGTTTTCAGTCGTGATTCCAACTGAAGCCAATAACGTATTCACTGAGCGAATAAATAATCATTACTCGAACGCGGCGAATAAATAATCAGCACAAATGTTTTGACGAAGTTTTTCGATCCACCCACAAAGGGTTGTAGCGATAATCCCGCTATTATCGGATGATGAACTATTATCCCCCTGCTCGCCCCTGGTACCCCCTCCTCACCCCTGGAGACCCCTTTCCTCGTTTGTGTGACCATTAACCACTGATATTACACCGACTGTCTAAGCTCTTGAGACTAAGCTCTTGGTGGAACAGTGTAAATATAATTCAAGTAACAGAAGGGTAAAACAGTACATCCTATAATTACTTATACTGCTTATATAATTATATACAGACTTTGTGAACTAAAAGTGTTAATAAATATACCTTTCTCAATAACAAATCTATTAGCGTTTAGCTCTGTACGAGAGGTATTTTTTCCTCTTTTAGGGTTCCGTAGCCAAATGGCAAAAAACGGAACCCTTATGGATTCGTCACGTCTGTCTGTCTGTCTGTCTGTCTGTCCGTCCGTATGTCACAGCCACTTCTTTCCGAAACTATAAGAACTATACTGTTAAAACTTGGTAAGTAGATGTATTCTGTGAACCGCATTAAGATTTTCACACATAAATAGAAAAAAAACCGGCCAAGTGCGAGTCGGACTCGCGCACCGAGGGTTCCGTATAAATTCATAATCACACATGTCTTGAACTCTATATTTTTTATATTTGAGTCGATTGAATGAAAGGTAATTTGCGGTTTACGATTTATGACGTATTAAAAAAACTACTTACTAGATCTCATTCAAACCAATTTTCGGTGGAAGTTTGCATGGTAATGTACATCATATATTTTTTCTAGTTTTATTATTCTCTTATTTTAGAAGTTACAGGGGGAGACACACACATTTTACCACTCTGGAAGTGTCTCTCGTGCAAACTTTTTGACCGCCTCCGTAGCGTAGTGGCTTGCCGCTCGCTTCACATCAGGAGGTCGCGGGTTCGATTCCCGGCGGGGTCCAACTTTGTGGACTCGGTTTGGTTGGTGGTAGGGCATTTTCTGAGCCCGCCTGCCTAGCTACCACCATCTTATCTAAGTCTTGCCGCCAAACATCAATGTTAACAGCATTGATGTGTTCCGGCATGAAGATAAGATAGCCAGTTCCCCATTGCGTTGGGGAATCTTGGTAAGCCCGCTTCCATCTTGGGCATCATCATCACTTACCATCAGGTGAGATGATGCCAAAGGGTTATCAATTGAATGTAAAAAAAAAACTATTTGGTTTAGAAAAAAATGATATTAGAAACCTCAATATCATTTTTGAAGACCTATCCATAGATACCTCACACGTATAGGTTTGATGAAAAAAAATTTTGAGTTTCAGTTCTAAGTATGGGAAACCCCCAAAATTTATTGTTTTTTTCTATTTTTGTGTAAAAATCTTAATGCTGTTCACAAAATACATCTAATTACCAAGTTTCAAGAGTATAGTTCTATAAAGTTTCGGAATAAAGTGGCTGTGACATACGGACGGACAGACAGACAGACATGACGAATCCATAAGGGTTCCGTTTTTTCCATTTGGCTACGGAACCCTAAAAAATAATAAATTTTGGGGGTTCCCCATACTTAGAACTGAAATTAAAAATTTTTTTTCATCAAACATATACGTGTGGGGTATCTATGGATAGGTCTTCAAAAATGATATTGAGGTTTCTAATATATTTTTTTTCTAAACCGAATAGTTTGAGCGAGAGACACTTCCAAAGTGGTAAAATGTGTGTCCCCCCCCCCCCTGTAACTTCTAAAATAAGAGAATGATAAAACTATGATGTACATTATCATGCAAACTTCCACCGAAAATTGGTTTGAACAAGATCTAGTAAGTAGTTTTTTTTAATACGTCATAAATCGTAAACCGCAAATTACCTTTCATTCAATCAACTCTATAGTTGAAATAGTTTCGGAAAAAAGTGGCTGTGACATACGGACGGACAGACAGACAGACAGACAGACATGACGAATCCATAAGGGGGGTTGGTTGCCGGGACTTGTACCGAGCACAAGTCTGTTAAGTTAATTTTACAATTATTACCGTTTTAGAATAGTTTCAACGTTATTTTTGTGATGGAGAAATAGCTGTGATCCCGATTTGAGATAAGCGATAATAAGAAGAGGATTAACTCAGGAGACAGCTCCGTTTTCCGAGTTCCAGCAGCAAACCACCACGTGGAGCGTCTTTAAGTGCCCATCACCCTTAGAGCCGTCACTTTCACTTGACATTGGCGTTTCGCCATTTTTTTTTAATTGAAGATTCTCCCATTTTTCACTAGACATTGGCAAAATCACGCTCGGAATGAGATGTGGAATGCCAAATAGAAAAATAGAATAGAATCCATAAGGGTTCCGTTTTTTGGCATATGGCTACGGAACCCTAAAAATATAGAGTTCAAGACATGTGTGATTATGAATTTATACGGAATCCTCGGTGCGCGAGTCCGACTCGCACTTGGCCGGTTTTTTCATCTTTCTAACCGACTTCAAAAAAAAAGAGGACGTTCTCAATTCATTGGAATCTTTTTTTTATGTTCACCGATCACTCGAAGACGCCTGAACCGATTTGGAAAATTATTTTTTTGTTTAAAAGGGTATACTTCGGTCCCATATAGATTTTATCGAAATCGATTCAGCGGTTTTTGAGAAAATCAACAAAAACAAAAAAAGAGCAAAATTAGATTTGTTACGATTGAAGTCGGTGGTTTTTAAAGTATTCAGCGTGGTCAATTATTAATAAAACCATAGACTGACATTTTATGTTAGGTGCTACTCATGAAACTTAATATTTTTTCCCAATAAATATATAATTTTATCTTTCTCTTTATCTGTTTGATATAATTTCTTACAAATTATCTACTTTTTAAAGCGTACAATACATAGCTTTTCCTTTTCTCTTTTTAATAGTTACTTTCTTGTCTAATAAAACAAGATTTTTAACCTAAAATTAAGAGGATGGCTTGTTAATCATTAATAATCATTCTGTAATGACTAATGACATATTTTTTTAAATCCAAAACTGATGCGCCCTTGGCATTATCTCACCTAATGGTAGGTGATGATAATGCCTATAGATGGAATGGGCTGATCAAAATTCCCAAACACAATGAGGAATTATCTATGTATCGCCTTCCGGCACGGCATCGATGATATTAACATTTATGTTTGGTGCAAGACTTGCAAGACGTGCAAGACTTGCAAGACTTATTATAAGGTGGTGGTAGCCAGGTGGACTCAGAAAATGCCCTGCCACCAACCAAACCGAGTCCTAAAAGGTCGTATCCCCTCTGGAATCAAACCCGCCACCTTCCGATGTGAAGTGAGCTGGCTATCCATTATTCCCTAGGCTATATAGGACGCCATATAATATGTCGGGGACGGCCCGTAATTTTTTAAGTAGAATAAAAATTGTACTTCGATTAAAATATTTTATTTTATTCTCATTTTCGAATACAATTATTTACACGCGTAAACTGACCATTTCTTACCCTCTCACAATTCCACCTCTCACAGGTCCACTATGTTTTTTTTTATATAAATTCAATCTCTAATCATCCCAGCAGCCAAGATATCAATCTGTTATTGTAGCAATAACATCACGGTTGTCAATTATAACGAGCGTGCCCTATAGAACGGACAAGCAAGATACGATACGGCAATTAGAAGCAGGAAGCGCGCGCGTGCGCCCCGCGACCCGCCTAATTGTTTCCGAAACTGTCTTTCTCCTTCCCCTCCCCTTGCATCCGCGCCCTTCACTCCCCTTCACTTCACCCCCTGAAACCCCCTCGAAGCCTTCGTTCGACGCAACTCTCGCAGAAAAGGAACGCTACAAGTGGAAAATGCTCGGCGCTAAACCTAACGTGAATTTTCATGGTGATAGTATAAGATTTAAAAATTGATGAGTTTACGAGTATTTCGAAAAGACAAAACTGTTTTTGTTTGTTTGATTGATTAAAGTTTCTGTGTATTTGAAAATAAATAATATCCTCCAAGAAAACTCAAGAGTGAATCGGTGGGACCACGAGTAAACAGTCAATTACTCGTCGACCCACCAGTGGGTCAATGCGGTGGGACCACGAGTCATATCATTGTAACTATTTTGTAATACGCGTTAGATTAATTTGTTTGTTTGTTTGTAAACTCTTTATTGTGAAAGAACAAAATACAATACATAAAACAAGGACAAGACATACAAGGGCGGACTTATCCCTTACGGGATCTCTTCCAGTCAACCTTAGACTTTTAAAGAGGAATTACATTAAAATATTTAGGTGGAGCAAAGGCTACAAACACGACTTATAAATCTTATAAATGACACATCTTAAATATGCATATTTTAATATATAAATAAATATTAAATATAATACATACAGTAATATACATACAGTAATATACATACATAAATAATATAATTATAATAATGAGCTCAGGAGCCAGGGTTGGGACTCCACAATTAATTTTGTTGTTGTGTTTCTGTTGGCTGATCATTATTAATTTTACGCAACTGCTGCAGACGGATTACATAATATATTAATATGTTTTTACTAAACGCCCAGACACATTATTATCATCTTATCAAGCGAAAAACCATGGACTTTTTAAGTTTTTAGAGCACAGTTTTGAGCAGGATTCTGACTAGATTATTCAGCACCACTTCCAGCCAGCCAGTACCCATTGCGTTGGCGAATCTTTGTAAGCTCGCTTCCATCTTTGGCATCATCATCACTTACCATCAGGTGAGACGATGCCAAGGGCAGGGCTTAGCAATTGTGGTCAAAAAATCTTCTTCCGGCTCACACACACATACCACACGGCCCGACACAGTCCAAACAAATCATTTCATCACACAATTTAGATTGATACATTACAAATTCATATATTTTCACGTCCTAAAAATTCCATTGAACCTACTGTACTTCTATCGGCATAGAAACCACTACCATGAACATTTAGACTCCTTCGAGATGCTGTAAGTAGTAGTTTCTTACAAGGAAACTCCTGCAACTCATGAAATCCGATCAATACTCATGAAATTCGACACTGGGTCATCTGGAAACGATTACTGTTAACAATACCATTATGTTATACCGTTGTCAAGTATTCTCCAATACTCTATAACTGATTGTCCCCGTATTGTTGTACTGTTCACTGTACAGCGTACACGTGCCGACACGTGCCAGCCTCTGAGCTGGTGCCTGCGACGAATTGTGGGGCAATGATTACTGTAGAGACTACTTTTATATTAAATGCTGTTCACGCTTGTTAGGCGTTTAGATGGATGTCTGTCTGCTGGCTATCAGTGTAATAATAACAAAGGTAATAATGCGAAATTGGTTAAGTCTTTGTTAATATTCTATAGTTTTATATGCATTTAATGCACTATTGATAGGTATGATATTAGTAAAAATTAATTGTCAAAATTCAATCAATCTCCTTCCTTCAGCGCTATAGAATGAAAAATTCTATAAAATATTCAGGATTCACATCGACCTAAATAAACCTACGTTTACTTTGTTCATTTTTAAGTCTATAAGTTACTCATCATCAGCCGAAAGACTTCCACTGCTGGACAAAGGCCTCCCCTAAGAATTTCCACACTGGTCAATCAAAGACTTTAGTCTTGAGACACTGCTGTATTTTGGACGTGAAGATATTGCGAAGCTTCCCGAACACTGCCCAACCGAATTGGATTCGACGATTGATCTCTTTCTCGAAGTTGGACCTACCTAACTGGACTGTTAGTCCCAGGTATACATATTCGTCAACAACTTCGAGTGTAGAGTCTCCAACCTTCATAGGAGTGGGTGTAACGTGGAAATTTAACTATAAGTTACTATTATTATTGGAAAAATTATAGGAGAAAAAGATCATTACATCGCTCGAATATTGCCAAGAAACTTACTTAGAATAATATAAATACATGTTAAATATTTACTAACGCCTTGGCAACGTTTCATAGTTTTGTATGCCTAATATGTATTTTTAGAAAGCATTTAATGCTAGTAAGAATACTGCGAAAAATTAAAAGACTAACTTAACTATACCATAATTTTAACATCTATAACTAATGCTGGGTCCATAGGACCTTGAGAGATTTATCTCGGAATTTACGTAATTACCTTGATTAACTAAACAAGTGTAGTCATCAGTGTTGTACGCTAAAATTTAGTTAGGTTAATTAGATTATAGTAAATCTTCTACATTAATGAAAAAAAAATATTTTATTCGAAGCCGACACTACATTATTTTTCGAAGGTTCTTTTTTTCTACTTAATATAAGGTGCCTACCATGTTGAACTCGTATACCCACCGTTACGTGAAATGTTTGCTGTGTTCAGGCTGTGTTCATAAAAATAAACTATAAAATCTTCATAAAACTTGCGAATGACAATTCGAAGCCCCTCATTAGCAAAACAAACGGGCCCGAAGCGAGGGTGCGCCCGCGCCACGTATTCCCATACGCCCCAAAGTCGAGACCAAAATCTATTTATTCATATCGTATTGCTAATTTCGGGATTAGGGCCGCGTTCCAGCGGTTATTCAATTATCCATTCCGTTTGGTTCTGCCGACTGGTCGGTCTCTGGAGGATTGGCGCTCGTTTAGGCTTTAGGGCACTAGTAGCTACTAGCAGCGGATTGTAAGCTTTACAATCTTTTTGGGTAAGACTTCAGAGATTATAGCTGGCAAAAAAGATGCTATTGATGAGCAGTACTTCTATCGGTCCTTTTTTATTACCAGTGGCAAATCTTATTACATATTAGATACTTTTTATCTCGGAAAATTCAAAAGTTCCCGGAGGTAAGGGCAGAAAGCGATCACTGTAAGTTCCACGCGTACAAAGTCGAGTGCACTAGCTAGTGAGACACTCATTATCTTACACCTCAAACAGAACTTGACGGATTATAACTAAATCTTTCCACTCAAGCATAAATTGACAGTCAAAACAGAGAGTCGTCACCGCATTTGGTCCATATTTCTAATCGCCGACTAAACCCCAGTGCCCCTCGAGCGAAGACTTAGGGGCACTCATTACGGCATTGTAGTTACTCTTTCAAGCGCGAATGTCTATAAAATGGTCATTAATTCGTCATTTCCGCGAGTAATTGCTGCGACAATAAGGAGCCACTCAATTAGCGGGTATTCAGGAGCTTTGACTTTGGCAACTTGTGTTGGGAACTGTGTGAAGAGAAGAGGGGTTTCTTAAATGTTCAACTTAAATATTGTAGAGTTATTTTTAAAGCGAATACTGTATTTTCCAGTAGTTGGGACAGGTTAACAGCATTAATGTGTTCCGGTTGGAAATAAGAGGGCCAGTTCGCCATTACATTGGAAAATCTTACTTTTGATCTTCGACATTTTACTTAAACCAGTTATCAGGCAAGATCATAATAAAAACGTTATATAAATAAATTTAAAAAAGTCTCATAATAAAAAGTTGCTGAGTACCAACTACTCGTATGTATGTAACTACTAATTACCTATACCTACACCGTTTAATGGTTTTGGCGGTATTTAACCTCAACTTAAACTATTCTTAAATTGTAACTTTGGGTCAACAATGTTTTTAAAGGTACTTTATAAACTATGGACTCGATGGAATTAATAGGAAAAGACATGACGTAGTGATGATTTTAAATTTTATTACAATTTCCTAGCCTGGGCGTCTACTCATGTCCCTGAGCAACTTACCCGAAGGAACCCATAGTCAAATCGCGAAATAAATTCTGAAAGTGAAAAAAAACCACTTTGACTATAGGTTTCTTATGATGGTACTTTATTCATGAGAATTAATTTCATCTGATTTTATTAGATCTCATATAAATATACCAATTCAATAATAAAACTAGAACGCACGTCAACAGTTACCATTATTTAGCATTTCAAATTCATCGAATTATTATTCAATCAGCGTATCAGTACTACACGTTTACTAATCCGTATAGTTGGGCCCTAAGCCAGGGCCGTACCGAGGGGCCCCTTTTGGGACCTACCCGCATTAATGTTATTATTTGGCAACATTTACTAAATAATTTGCTCGTTAAACGACCGCTGATAGCGCCCCTCCTAACTAGTGTATTGTGTTGGTTGCTTTGCTAGTCGCGAGGGAGGAAGCAACTTAGAAATGTCAGCGCTTAAAGTTGTCAGTTCGACAAATAGGGTAACAAATAGCTTTATTAATAAGAACCATAATAAATATTATAATTATTTTATCCATGTATCCGACGGAGCCGACTATTTGGACGGGTAGGTATCTATTCAACCGTAAACATGTATATAATTATCCTACTCCGGATAGCTAAAACGACACAAGTGGACACTGTACGATTTAAGATATTTATTTCTCAAAACCAAAAACTTTTGTAATAAAGTATAATAAATTAATAATATACTTGACAAATCAATTATTCTAAGTTATTTTATGCATTACTCTTAATTATGCCTTAATTCTCAAATAAATGAATAATTAAATTTTCTTATATATTTTTTGACTCTTATTTAAATATGTTTCTGTCCTCACTATTGCACTATACGGAAAATTGTAAGCTCCGCTTTATGAAGCGCTTAAACAGCTACAAACACTAACCCCTCCATCGCCCGCTCCCCCGGGACTAACTGTTCGATTCAACCAATACGACTCCGCATTAATTACTTCGCCGTCTTTTGTCCCGATATTTGTACCAACTTTGTGGGGCTTTACTTCTTTTATTTAGTGTTAGTGAGGTTTGAGAAACACTGTCTTTGACAAAATACGTGTAAATAATGATTTAAAGCCTGGCTAGCTACAACCATCTTATGAAAGTCTTTTTATCTGTCAATGTTAAAAGCATTGATGTGTAACAGTGCTTTGGGAAATCTTGGGAAGCCCGCTTCAATCTTTAGGCACGATCATCACGTACCATAAGGTGAGATGATGGCAAGGGTTAACAAAATTGGTGAATTTAACAAAATATATTTGTAAAGAATGCTAGGGAAAGAAGAAAATTAAAGTAAACAAATAATATCACAAGAGTAAACAATCTTTACTGTATGACTATAAAGTATATACTTAGACAAGACGGTTAATCAATGTGATCAAGAAGAATCTAACGTCTTATTATTAATTACACTCCAAAATCCATTGAGCTGTTTGAAGTACAGGCGGTAATAATGTAACAGACATACATTTTACATACAGACATCATACACCTGAAAAACATGGCATGATTTTTTGTTATAGGTAACTTTTGTCTTTAGTCTTTTTCAGATTAGAATAAACATAATATGTATAAGAATATTACATGCCTCGTGTAGTGTGGTTTGATGAGTTTTCGCTAAGTCCCCTCCCGCCAGAGATTAGTTTCATGCGCGCCTTTTGTATGGCATCTAAATACTATGGATTGGTTTTTTTGGCTCTTTGCCTATCCCATACAAATGATGCAACATTTTCTGAAAAAAAAAATTGGTTTGTATTTTGAATTAGTTGTGTACAGCTCTTTTGTTTTATAGTTGTAATTTCATGTTCATTTTAAATATAAATATCAAAAAATACAACCATATTAGGTTAAAATAATACTTAACGGAAATGTGTAATATAAATAAATGTAATGAGATATTTTGTGATCTGCTACATTCAAAAAAGAACATAACTTTCCTTTAATAAAATTACACTTTGAATTAATTACTTACAAAGAACGAATCTTCCTTGTTATTTTGGTTCCATCAAAATTTACAGGATGAAATTGAAATCGAATCGGAACAAAAACTGTTATCAGCCCCTACCATCGTTTATTTTACTCGTAGCACCAATTCGTGTACTCCAAACCGTTCCACCAGGATACAAAGTCACTTATAAACTCGGACTTGTTTCTCGGTTTGTTCAGAACAGCGCATAGAGCACATAGAGGGTGATCATAAGTCCCGATAGTATACAGGTTGGTCCAAGAGAAATAGTTCTCGATAACTGTACGGTTTACTATGATCTCTTTTATTTTTATCGCAAGCAACTCTGGTTTTGCAATTTCGGCGTTTAAATATGAGCTGGGTGGTAAAAACCTGTAATAAACGTATATTTATATCCACGTAGGTATTCACCTTACATAGAAAAGATAAATAATGCATTTAAATCAAAAGAGCGAACATCTGTTTTGAGGCCATGATTTCGATTCTCTATAGTATGGAATATTTGTGAATTTAAAGCTTTTCTGTAACCTATAGGCATTTGTAAAACCAGAAGTACAATATTAGCATTGTCGATACTTGAATTCTAATGTGAAAAGCTTCGTAATCTGGTAATGGAGCTACCAACATAGTTATGGAACCACAAGTATGGACATTATATCTGTGCAAGGAACGCACCACTTTGCTCGGTGACAGAAATGAAACCAGCCACAGTGGTATGATCTTATGGTGCAACGTCTGAATGGATGGATTTTGCACCATAAGATCCTATGCCTAGACAACTTCCTGTGAGATAAGATAATTTGTTCGCAATAAAAGATATGTTGGGGTAGCATAATACTGTACATTAAATATGATTCCCAAAATACGTTTACGTACAAATACTTGCCTATTGTAATTAACACCCCCGTGCACAATAGGCACTGCATAATTCTTATAAGCTTGCAGCACTACATCCGACACGTAACCCGGGGAATAGCGACTCTCAAAAGCTATATAAAAGTAGTAATCATTTCTTATCATCTTATCACAATCGTTGTTATCACATTTGGCACCGGAACAGGTCCCATAAATGTCCAAAGACAGATTTAACCTGTTCAAATGCATTTTTAGTTGCACAACGTATTCCTCCACGTACCTATAGATATGGCAGTGCTTCTTCTTCACTATCCAAACTACTGCTTTCTTCTTGTTCATCAATGCAGTCTTTATTTCTGACCTAATGGATTTCGTTTCAGTTTGCCATTGATATTCAACGTTTGGAGATACGACTTCACCCAAATTATTGCGAACAGTAAAATAGTTCCAAATGATTGTGGAGTCTAGACGATACGTGAAAGTCCAATTAAAGATGCCCTCATCGAAATCTTCGCAGAATGCCATGTTGGGGGGCTCGTGAGAGAAGAAAATGTACAACTGTGAGTTGTCTCGCATCATAGGACCATCCGATAAAAATAAATCGCGCTCATTGAAAATTATGGCATCAAATTTAAGGTATTCCTTATGTGCATAACGCTTATTTTTGTGGAACATGCAATTGTTAACAGTGCAGTTCAACCGAGGAAATATACTCTGTCTATTCTGGAGTGTCTTCGGGAATATCAAATCGTTTTCGTTCCATGATAAAATATGGTATACCTGCGGTTTCTCCTTATGCACAGTGAACCGTTTTAGAGTTAGCTCAATTAAAATAGGCATCTTAGTTTCTTCTCTGTGAGCATCGTTCATAATCTGATATTCCAACTCTTCGGACAAAATGTCGATGAACCGCCACGCAGACCAAAGTTGAAAAATGCCTAAAGCCAATACTATAACGTACATGCATTCAATACTACATTTGTCTGTATAGGTCATTATTGTGAATTCTTGATACGGAAGATTAAAATGATACCTAAACATAGTGAAACTGACACTAATTTCAATGGGATTTCTATGACTGGGAATAGATTATTCAAAGTTCTGGCGCACGCAACCCATAGATTAGTAAATTCATTAAGTACCGATGGTTGGCACAAAGCGATTAGTCTAAAAAAAGAAGTCTAAATAAATGTTGAGTAAAAAAGATATGAAAATAATATTCCGTTCATTGTACACGAGGAATATAGCGAAGTTCCTACTATTTTAGAACAGACCTGAATCCATTGGAGTCTGTGATTTTAATACTAGCATAGATATAAAACATTAATTTCCATATCGATGGATTATAGCGCCGATCAGGGTACCGGATTGACCTGTGGGACCTTTGCAGCATCAAATGTATCTTCCAAGGAGTTTATAACTCAAATATCTAAAGTGCAAGTGCAATTGTATTTTAGTATTAATTTGTTGATATGAATAAAACTTTGATAACATAATTCATCTTCCCATTGTTCAGGGGGCCGGAAATGGAATCATAGAAATAGATAAAGTGTTGCAAAGTATTATAGCGTGGGAGAGTCCAGACCAGGTTTGTCCATTCATACCCAGTATTACCACAGTCTACTTACTATGGCATTGTGTACCGAGGTAGATAGGACGACGTACCGGGGACGAACCCATTTGTGGTGCATAGGTGGCGCATCCATCACCCCGCATTACCACCGAACAGACGACAAAATGCATAGAAATATTTGACGACAATACCTTAAACACTCACAAATCTCGGATTAAGATCGTATCGCCACTGTAAACACTTCACAAGCAAATAATAATTCAGTTTTAACAGTTATATCTAGAGTGGAAGCAGGACTGACCGCGATGACGAGGCGTCGCGTCCATTCTGCATTATGTGCCAAATACAGTTATATTGTTGGCAAAATAAAGGTATTGTAAGAGTTGGAGTGCAAAAACTTTGGTCACAATAACGTAATTGAATTAAGTCCACTCTAGCTCGAGTCATCCTTTTTTTGGACGTCCGTTCGTGGAACGTTATTTGCAGTTTGATATTGTGTTGGGCTGAGGTGTTGGGTTGTTGACGGTAGCGGGGCAGCTGTGCGCTGTGGGACTGTGGGTGTAACATGTGACCTGCGGAAGTGGGTGAGGTGTACTTACTGTGTGTTTTATTTTATATCGTTGTATTACACGAGCCTTACTCGAAATAAGTATACATATTGTATTTAATACCTCAATATGTATATTCTCAAACTTCTATCGTACTGCTATCGTATAAGTACCTACTCAGGCGCATGTAACAGATTACCTAGAGGGAAAGGTGATTGAATAATATTGTTTTTTGACTGACTGTGCTCATCCCACGAGTACATAGAACGATGGGTCAGTGATCCCTAAATACAAAAACCGAAATTTATGAGAAGGTTAAACGAAACCGAAACCGACTTCGAATATTTTACGAGTAATATGCATATGCAGTACTGCCCTTTAAACCGTCTCCGTGGCATATCGCCTAGTCCACACTCACTTCACACAACGAGATCGTGAGTTCGATTTCTGGAGGGATCCAACTTTGCAGGACTCTATTTTGTTAGTGACAGCATTTTCTGAGCCCGCCTGACAGCTACGAACATCATGTTTTACATCTGGTATCCATGTTAAAAAACATCTCCCACATCACAGAAAACGCACTTGTGACTCCTCTGGTGTTGCGGGTGTCTATGGGCGGCGGTAATCGCTTACCATCAGGTGATCCGTCTGCTCGTTTGCCACCTATCACATAAAATAAAAATAATAATCATCATTCCTAACCACCAGGTACTTCATTATCAGCCAAAAGACGTCCACTGCAGGATAAAGGCCTCTCCCAAGTATTTTCACATTGACCGGTCCTGCTTAGGTGCTTAACAGTTGTTAATTTCAAATCTAAAAATGAATTTACAGTTCTGCTGTAAGCTGCATAAACATACCACACAATACGGAACTAAATCACCACAATACATTTTCCTATTGTGTTTTCATTGCTGAAGTGTTTAGCTACGCCTGTATGAAAGGGAGACTCTTTTGAGACAGAGAACAGGGCCCCGATCGCGCTAATTTTAAACGGAAATACCAAAACAAAACCTCGACCATAAACGTTACGTTACGCACTTTTTGTATCGCGCTAACAAATTTAACGGTAACGAATTAGATTTTTATTGGAAAATGTGTTGGTGTAGCGATCGATCGAACTGTATGTATTCTATGGTATCGCGCTATTCTTTGACAACGTTTATAAACAAAAACGTTTCGTTGGGAACGTGTTTTCCGCTATCAAACGAACGTTTCTGAAAAAGTTAGTGCCAAGGAACTTTTACGTATAGAAGCTGAGCTAACGCATTGAAAAATCTTTTGTTTTTTCGTATTTTTATTCGCACTTCACACACTTCCACACTTGGTTAGCCCTTGGCATCATCTCAACTGATGGTAAGTGATGATGATGCCAAGGATGGATGGAAGCGAGCTTATAAAAAAGCGCCAACGCAATGCGATTGGGGTGTACCCTTAGGAGCTCTATAGGCCAGGGACTTAGAAAAATTTCGGCGAGATTTTTTTTGGTTCGCAACCCCCCCCCCCCCCCTCTTTTTATTGTTTTATCGAGTAGGGGTCACTAAGGGGAACATTTTTGGTCATGTGAAGTTTCTTCGTAGGCTCAACCGTTTACGAAAAAACGGGTCCAAAGGTGCACGTTTATAAAGGAGCCAGGGAAAATTTCTACAAACGGTATTAATGTATGAAGGGGGTGTTAAGGGGGCGCCCCGGGGGCGCAAAGGGGATGTTAAGGGAGCACCAAGGGGAAATTAAGGAAGCGCCAAGGGGATGTTAAGGGGGCGCCCTAGGAGAGCCAAGGGGCGCCCCGGGGCCCAAAGGGTATGTTAAGGGGGTGCACTAGGACAGCCAAGATGATGTTAAGGGGCCGCCCTAGAACGCCAAGGGGGCCTTAAGGGGGAGTTAATGAGACGCCCCAGGGGCGCCAAGGGGATGTTAAGGGGGCACCTTAGGAGAGCCAAGGGGGCGCCCCGGGGGCGCAAAAGGGGATGTTAAGGGGGCGCTCTACGAGCGCCACGGGGGCGCTCAAGAGATGTTAAGGGGCACCCTAGGAGCGCCGGGATATTGAGATAATTTACGCTGCACACTCCGGGTCCCCTGTATTGGCTGCGGTGTCAGGATAACCCCCTGCTCTGATGGTGGGATGCGATGAAGGGGAGCTTGGGCAGTAATGTTTCTATAGGACAGTTTTCGCTGCACCCACTTCTGCGCCCCCGGGGCGCCTCCTTGACTCTCCTAGTGCACCCCTTTAACATACCCTTTGCGCCCCGGGGCGCCCCCTTGGCTCTCCTAGGGCGCCCCCTTAACATCCTCTTGGCGCTTCTAAGGCCCCCCCCTTAACATCTCCTTTAACTCCCCCTTAACGCTCCTAGGGCGCCCCCTTAACATCCCCATGGCGCCCCCGGGGCGTTCCCTTGGAGCTCCTAGTGCGCCTCCTTTACATATCCTTTGCACCCCCGGGGCGCACCCTTAGCTCTCCTAGTGCACCCCCATAACATACCCTTTACGCCCCCGGGGCGCACCCTTGGCTCTCCAAGAGCGCCCCCTTAATACATTAATACCGTTTGTCGAAAATTTCCTGGCCCCTTTATAAACGCACAACTTCGGACCCGTTTTTCTCGAAAACGGTTGATCCTACGAAAAAACTTCACATAACCGAAAATGTTCCCCTAAGTGACCCCTATTATCTATCGACTCGGTGGACCGACGACCTGGTAAAGGTTGCAGGAAGCCGCTGGATGCGAGCCGCACAGGACCGGTCGGTGTCGAAATCCTTGGGGGAGGCCTTTGTCCAGCAGTGGACGTCTTTCGGCTGACCCCTATTAGATAAAATAATAAAAAGGGGGGGGGGGTTGCGAACAAAATAAAATGTCGCCGAAAATTTTGTCCCGAGCCTAAAAAAATTTTTTATAATTCTTTGTTTCAAGGCGTTTCAAGGCGTATTATAGCGCACCTAAGGGTATACCCAACAGCCTCTAAGGATACAATCTGACCTGCGAAGCTAGCTATCTTACTTACAATGCTGTTAAGATTTATGCGCATAAACTTTCTAGCAATAAAAAATCGAATAGGCTGGGACTCGAACCCCTGACCTCATGAAGACGAGCAAGTGGCTTAGATACTATGCCAAGGAAGTGGTTAATAATCATAAAGCTCAATTTTTATCACATATTTGAAAAGATGCCACAAGGTAGATGGGACAAAGCAGGGTAACAACCAGCTAAATAAATGCTCATTTTAGAAGGTCACTTCATAATCATCACTGCCAAACAAAGTATGTCCACTGCTAAACAAAGGCCTACCTGTACTTTGTTTTGTCTCTGTGTCCTCGAGTTATCTGGAAGAAATCGCTTTCAGCGATAAGCCCGCCCAGGTGGCACCACCACATATCTTTTTTATTTATTTTTTATTAATAAAATTGTATTTTGTGTGCAATAAAGAGTATACAGGGTGTTAAAAAAAGTGCGTTTGAAATTTTAAGGGGTTACTCAGAATCAAGTACAGAACCCAGGAAAAATATTGAAAAAATCCGCTCTTCAATTATTTTTTCAGATTCTCATACTAAATCTAAATAGTGAATCGAGAATTTGTATGAAAAACTGCAAAAAAAAATTGAAGAGCGAATTTTTTCAATATTTTTTCTGGATTCTATACTTGATTCTGAGTAACCCCTTAAAATTTCAAACGCACTTTTTTAACACCCTGTATATCTTAAAGGCTTCCCCTAAGGTTTCCACCCTGACTGGTCCTGCGCTGCCCTCACCTTTCATCAGGTCATCGGTTCACCACCGAGTGGTTGTTCTGCAAGCTGTGTGCTCCGCCTACTGCTGCTTCAGTTTAGCAGTTCTATGAGCTTCGGCAGTTACTAGTACTTCTCCTGTGTATGACTTCATTTAAGTGACTCGGTGGCTCAGTGGTTAGCGCACTTGACTATTGATCCGAGACTCGTGGGTTTGATCCCCATCTAGGGCTAACATTTCTTCGATGAGCAGGGCTCCGGAATGTATTTAAATCTAAATGTGTATGTATATCAATCAGTCTCTGGTTTCCATTAGTTTGGGGCCAGACGATTGTGCATGATTTATCCGGGATATTATTATTACCTACCTATATTATTTCTAATTCGATCACATAGGAAACTCCAAACACGGCATACTCCAACACCTTTGGTTGTCCTTGAATCTGTTTATGAGACCCATTGTAAGTAGGGTTGCCAGGTGTCCGGCTTTAGCCTAACATGTCCGGCTTTTTACAGTCTTGTCCGGCCAAATATCCGGCCCGTCCGGCTTTTGTTAGACTTTTCGTCAACCCCGCCCAGCCAAATATGTCGAACGAAAGCGCGAGTAACTGACGCAGACACGCATGACTTGCGATCTCTCGCAGGAGTTGCACCTACCTATAATTTGTTTACAAAACAAAAACCAGTGTTTCAGGCCTTCAGGGCAAAATGTCCGGCTAAATATGGATCTGTGTCCGGCTTTTCTATTTTTGGACCTGGCAACCCTAATTGTAAGTGGCCATGCCTCAGTTTTACACTAGTCAAAGACATTGGTCTTGAGATACTGTATGGTTAAAAAACAATATGGTCTGCAGGCCAAGCCGTTTGTGGGTTAAGAGTTGAAACCCCACATACCGTCTGGATGTGAAAAAGACTGTAAGCAGTGCTGGTAAAATAAAAAATACCTAGTTCCTTACACAATATTATTATTTATTATTGTATTGGTACTGTTTGTTTACATGTTTCGAATTTTGATGGTCTTGTCCTTCTATGCAAACTGAACATACTGTCTGCTAGTTGGAGACAGCTGTTATCATGTGATGTGCACATCCAGCCTCAGCATGATCACCAAAGACACTACAGCGGCGCTTACTTATTTAATGACCTTTTTATTGGCCTTGCAAAACTCGACCAACAGCTGCAGCTGTTCTAGGTTGTAATAGCCGTGCCGGGCTTCCATCCACCTTAAAAGCATAGAAAATAACACATATACTGCACTAACAATAGCTGCGCTGTACACATTTATAAATTATTTCAGAAAACTACTACTACTTGCAGTTTATATATGCATTTTTTCACATTGTTTTACGTTTTTCCTTTAATAACAATGAGCAGACACTACATTTTGACAACAATTTGACATATGAATAGTGCTGCGCGCTTCGCAAAGTGCATAATCGATCATCGATTGAGAAAATAACACCTAATATTTTTGTATACTAGTGGTAAGCTCTAAACGTTCTGAGTTCGATACAAGTTTTGATTTGGTTTGGTAACATCAACGATTAAATCGTTGAGAAAAAATACCGCGATACCATTTTTTACATCAGCTGAACAAAATCTAATCCAAAACCAAAAACGCTTCGTTGGTAAGGTAAAACCTATTGAAATTAGCGCGATCGGGGCCCAGTTCTTGTTCGCCATTAAAGGTGGGAATGTTTATCTCCAGTTATAAGAATAGGGGTTTGGATACAGGAAACTTTTGAAAATTTATGTATATAAAACCTTTTTTGAAGGTTTTACTAAACGAACTATTGCAGTATTATTAGAGTAATAAGTATGTATTGGTATATGTATATTATTACATTATTATATATAATCTAGCTTCTTACTTCTACTTCTAAACGGTATTTAGGTTATATTATTATATATTTTGTTATTGCACACAACCCCTAAAATATGAAATCAAAACTCAAACTCAAAAGAGTTCGCTCTCTCGTCGTCTACCTGTATAACGTTTTTTACATGTATACATGTTTATATTTTCCTGTTTTATATTGTTCAATGTAGTGTTTTCATTAATTCATTATTGTAACAAATGTACGACTAAGCATATGATGGTTCATAGGGTCGTTGAAAAATAAAAAAATAACTAAGAGTACGTACATCCTTAAAACTCTTTTACTTATAATAGAATGACTATAACTTGTGATTATACTCATGAAAGTTCTTCAACTTTGTTATATTTCCAAATTAATTTTGAAGTTTTCATACAAATCGATCACCGACTGTGAGCGAAGTTTGGGTGAAAAGTCCGTTTTTTGTTGGCGTTTTCATGTCGATTTCAGCAAAGTTGTAGAACAAAGGTTGTTCAGTTTCACGAGTAGAGTCACCAGTCAAGCAGTATAGTATACCTGCAAACTAGTACATACCAGTCACCTTGTATAAACCTGGCTTACTTTAACAAATCCAGCACAATAACATTTAAATAAATAAATCAATGAACGTAACGACACGGAACGGAAGGGCCGTTTCCACCACATGTTTAATCCAGTTTTTACGTTAATCCGTGCTCGCCACCGCTCCAGTGTGGCGCGAGGAAGAGCTGGGAAGTACTTACATACTGTTGAGCACACAAGCACATTACAATCACAACTGTAGTACACACAACTGTTGGTCTGACTGAGCGGTGACGTGACGAGGGGAGTAATAGGCGATTAGTTAGCGATTTGTTAAGTAAATAAAACTAATTGAATTATTATTTTATTGCGTTATTTTTTTTTTCATTTCGGTGAGTTGTAGTTAATCATATACTTGAAGGGGCAACGGAACCCTAATTAGTATTAGGTAGGCAATAGGCACCTTTAGGCTTAATAGCCTACATCGTCCGTCTGTGTGCCTGCCAGTAATTTTAACAAGGCTAGAATGTATTAGCTTTGGATATATTTGCTTCTTTTATTTTTTTTGTTTTGGGTTTATAACATCAGAAAAATACAATATGGTTGATTTATTTGTTTTTAAATTAATCCATATTAAATGGTAAATGATTTTCACGAGACTATTTAGGTGTGGACTTAAAAACTTTTACTGTTTTTCTATTTCCTGTGTAACAAAAATAAATAGATTACGATATTTTTTACACAGAGAAATTACAAATTGCCTTCTACGAAATGGCGAAAGTCACTGACTCATATTACCTTTCCTTGCTTTCAAACGTGAAACACTATCTTAAAAATGTATCTTAAACTTTGCACTATCTCCCATCTACACTCAGCAGATAAAGGAACTCCCCAAAAAATATTTATTGTGTTTACACAAATACGTAGGTGGTAATCCGAGAGAAGCAGCGCTTTAGTTATTCAAAATATTAAAAATAAGTCACAGGGATCAAGAAAGGGGACTTCATAATTCATTGTGTTACAAAAAAAAGTACTTTAATAATATTATTGGGTTCTAATTTCGTTTGTGAGTGTTAATCGTGTGATATAAAAGTGTCAACCCTGAATGGCGTGTATTGAGTTACCGCGCCTGAATGGGAAGCTTTAGATTTAAGTTACCTGGGTTACGCAAAAACCGAACAATGGTAGCCACTAATAAAATAAGTGATTATTCAAGATTCAAGTGAAGACGTCGACTCGATACGACCTTATTGGGGGTTTTTGCAAAGGCGTTTCGGGGTAGCAAAATATTAGCTCGAGTGGATCTCGAGAGGGCTATTATTGAAATATTATTGATATCTTCTATGCGTATGATAAGAACAATTGTCATTGTCAGAAATAGTGACAATGTGCCATGCAAGATTTAAAAGAAACTTTTAAAATACCTACAAGCGTAATGTACGTATAAAAATATGTCCTCATAAGTATATAACCTGCAAATCCATCGTTTAAAATCATAACCACTTGTCTGATTAAGTAGGTCTTTTTCTGAATGAAGATAAAATAATAGTCTCTTAATTTTCTTACGTCTTTTAAATACATCATTACAAACAGATGTATGTATATAGGTATTACTTAAGCTAGCTATAACCTCCCCTTGTGTTTTCTGCGACCGCGGCCTCGCAGACAGCTCGTAATTAGCTCCTCACTCCAGAGTTCGGGGCTGTAGGAACCTATACATACCTACTCTATTCGCAGACTGAGGAACCGTTGCGAGGAGGAAACCAGCAAATAAATATAGCTGCAAAGATTTGGCATTCACCCCTATTTACACAAATCTTTCTACTATAATAGACCGTATACGTACGTATATACTCATTGAGATACTAAAACATTAATGATACTAATCACTATTCATACAGAGATGTCGCAAAAACTAATTATTACTATCCTACTGTTATCATTTATAAGACACACACGTTTCTATACAATATCATTACCTTGGGATAATTAATTTTGACCCCCAGCAGAGGGGACATAATTAGTCATTTTATTCTCTTTGGTTATGGGTTGTTAAGATTTTTTTTAATTATCCTTAAATAGAATTTGTTCAAAATACCGATTATCTGTAAAGTACTGTAGTGTAGTTTCATGTATGTATATCTAAGGATTCGTTTTTAAATTTCTCCCCCTATATATCCGAAACTACTCTAGTTATATCATAATATTGAAAATTGTAGGAAAGGGCCAAAAAAAAAATTACCTCGCGCTTAAGTCGTCGCGTTCCACTTTTAACAGTTAAAAGTCCAAACTAGGTGAGATGATGCCTTTTAAACATTACACACCATTTTTCAACAAGATTATTGTGAAAAAAACTGAATTAATAACAATTTAAAAAAGACTTAGAAGGTTGTAGACATTGGATATCGGCTTTGATTGTTTAACCTACGCTGCGTTTGTCTCCGCCATAAATATTTCATTAAAATTTCTATGGTCTCCGCTCATTCTTGCTTACTTTCTTTATGGTGTCTTTACTAATGCATATGTTCTCTTGTTCACGCCGAAATAGAAATAGACCAAATCTAGTAAACGATCTAGATCGAAACCACAACTATTTCAAATTTACGTAATCTCATTCGTCCAGAGATGAAAATTCTTAATTACTTTTTGTGGGTCCTCCGATTATCTTCAAATAAGAGTATTACAACCGGCCCACATTTTGTAATCCCAATAAATAGGGTTTCCAAAGATGATAACAAAACTATTATGAGTTTTCCCTACTCTACTGTGAAAATGAGGTACAGCTATAATGTGAGTTTTGTGCTCTGTGGCAGGGACGTCACAAAGTCTGGTTGTCAAAGCCCGGGGGACGCGCCGGTTTATTTGCAGATTTAACGAATGACTAAGGTTTCACAACGCTTTTCATCTTCTGAACAGTAAATAATGCGGGATTACGTTTGTAATGTGATTTCGTATGGCTTGATTCGAGGTATTTTGTTGGGGTTTTCATTATTATTTTGTCCTGGGTACCTATCTGTGTCTTTTGATTTAGTTTGTAAATGGTGTCGATTCGGTTTTCACGATTAAACTTATTTGACAGAACTAAACTGAATTTAAGTGTTTTGTCTTCTCTCTGTATCGAAAAGACAAGGATAGAATGCTTAAATTAAGTTTAGTCCTGTCAAATAAGTTTCATCGAAAACACCGAACTGACACCAATATTTGCCTATATGTAGATATTTAATTCTAGACTTTCTTAGGTGTGATTGTAACTTTCGGGGATTTTTAAAACGAAGTTTTTGTTAATATTAGAAAGGGTGTTGGAAGCAACACTGTATATGAATATCGTATTTTAAGTTTGAGTACAAAGCACTTTGGTTTTGTTTATATCCTAGATAAATCCTAAATTATAATCCTTAACTCCTATTAAAACATAAACATTAGCCAACGTTCACATTTGTGTATGTAACACATAAAAGCTCCTGAATTGTGAAAATTACCATCACTTTTAAAATTTTACTCGTCATTATCAACAAAGACGAAAGCTTCGAAGCCAACAGCTTATGTTTCAACTTGTTTCCCCGTAGACATAAACAAATTTGCGTATCTAACGGGCTCGCCGCCGCCGGCGCACCGATTTACATAAATTATTCCAACCCCCTCGCCCGTCCCCCGCTAATGCCCCCTTTGTCGCGCCAAAATATTTTGCGAACAGTTTTCCACACAGCCTATTTATTCGATCTAATTCAATATTCTCTCCGTGTTAAATATTCCGCAAGGAAAAGTTTTCGTTGACAAGGAGTTGCTGGTAAATATTTTCGTGAGCTGAGAAAAACAACTTTGTTGCCACTTAAGTTTTTTGTCAAGCCAGTGTAAATTGAATAGCGTTTTGTTTTAGTTTTGAACATGTTTTCTTTTGTTATTTTATTAAATCCCTATGTAAAGCATATACTTATGTATTTTTTTATTAATATAAAATCACATTTTACCATTATTGTTTACATGTCAACCCATTCTGAGGTACAGTTAAACAAACAATGCAAACTCAAAATAAACTGCGGGGCGTACAGTGAGCGACAAAAATAAATAGAGCTTTTGATTCGGTACGCAGCTAAGTACACTTGAGCACAAAGAGCGGCGGTGGGCGGGGCAGCCGCCCCCGGCAATTAGCGCCACAATGACGAAACCCAGGTAGAAATAAATCAATCTACATAAATTTCAAAGGTGTAGTACACAATCTCTGGAGGATGCGGATTATTTTGTGGCTAATGGGGTATGGTACATGACTTTGTTTGTTATTTATATTATTATACACAATATTTTCAAGAAAAAGAAAGACAATTTTGGAGATACTTAGACATTAATTATTTTTATATACAGAGTGTTAAAAAAGTGCGTTGTTAAAAAAACCGATCTACTTACAATGTTTTTTTCAGTTTTCCATACAAATTCTTGACCGACTAAGATTTCGTATTGGAAACTGAGAAAAACATTGTAGATCGGATTTTTTCAATATGTTTCCTGTATTATATAATCGATTCTGAGTAACCTCTTAAAATTTCAAATGCACTTTTATTAAACTCTTTATTAAGGACCAACAAACAAATAATAATAAACAACAATAAGGTCCAAGAAAAATTAAAGAAAAATATGTTATTAATTATGTATCCTTCTTGCAATGTGGATCACAGGTAATGTGACTGATGAATGAAAATTACCCTAACGTATCTTAACAGGGGTAGGTAATTTGATTTAATAATATTTCAGTGGACAAATGATAGGATAAACATTGTTTTGATCATTTATTATTTAAATATGTCTTAGGGCGAAGGCGTAGTAAAAAAAACTATTTGTGTAATGTATTCTGTAATTAAAGATTCCTTTATACGATTTTGCTAAAACATTTACAACTTTTGACAGTCGACTTAATAAAATAATATATACTTTTTATTCAGTGGTACCTGGCTAATTCTCAGTTTGTTTTATTTGTGCATCGCATGGCCTGTTAAATTGAATTAAGCTGCACCCAGCTCTGTTTGCGCGGCGGTGGTTTTTCGGTTGTTTTGCGGGTCGAACCGACGGATTGGTTTAGTTGTTTAAAACTGCCCCAGAACGTGGCTCGGATAGGGTTAACGGTTAAAATTCGTTTTAAAAAAAGGAGATGCTTTAAATCAATAAAATTAATTTTACAAAAAAATATATGTTTATTAATTTCGCGGTGAACAAAATCATATGTATAATTATCCATTGACAACGATAGGTACATATTATATAAATATGCGTCATAAAACAAATATAAGTAAGGATAATAAAAAATATGATTCGCCTTTTCACATATTTTGCTTATTTTTTGCAATTAAAATAAAAAAAATACTTTTAATCATACGTTGATGCTTGGTGTAACAAAAAACAAAAAAAACTTTTATTTTCAAAAGCATTTGCTCGTATGAACCAACACGTTCTCAAGACTACAGACAACAAAGTCTTAAATATTCATGCTACGACCCGACTACGGTTTCTCTATCTGTCACCGTGGCCCGTAGACTTTACGAATAGGTAAATATTTCCTGTAATTTGGTTACGGCGTACACTGCTTTCAGAACACAAAGACACTGAACAAAATGGCGCTTTTAAATGGGCGGCAACGTATTGTGTACGCAACGATACTTCTGCCGTCTCCCTCGCACCTGTTTGATATCGCCACCTCTTTATTTTCACCTCTCTCTACTGATCTGTAGAAAGCTTTAACCGCCACGAGTCGGTGTTCGATTTTGGACTCTATTGTTCTTATAAACTAAGCAGAAAGTCGAATGACAAATTTTAGGGGTATCACATTCGTTCCAAATATGAAACTGTTACACAGTGTTCTGTCTCCCTTGCGCAAGAAGGGGTGTAGCATTTTCATGTGTTGCATCTCTCTCGCACACAAGTCGAGAAGTAATGTGTTGTGTGTTGTTGTGATATCTCCAAAATAACAGGGAAGCACTCGCTACGAAGTTGTCATTTGTAACGGCTTTCGTGGGTACTGTTTGCAAAAAAATGCACATTAAACAGTTTCAAGGTGGTTTGTTTTTGTCATTTAGGTATATTATAGCACATCGTTCGAAATATTTGTCTTATAAATAGGCTTATTATTGAAGTGACAGTTGTAATAGGTAGGCACACATGTCTAAATTATTTAATATTATTATCCGTTAGTGTCCCACATATCTAAATTAATCAAAAATATTCGTTTACAAACAAGTGCTTCCTTCTACTAAGGAAATCTTTTTTATAGTCAGTTGGCGGAAATTAATATCTCAAATCTCTTTCTCAACTCAAATCTTTATCTCGACCATTTCCGTATTCGCAAGGTACGTTAAGCCTTATGTGCCGGCTGCTATCACTAGATGGCAATCGTTAAGCCATGTCTGAGATCTTATAGGCGGCTTGCAAACTTCTGACACTGGGGTTGGCCACTAGACCTACAACCTCCACCAATCCGGACTTGGCCCCCGTGTGTGGAGTATGGTCTAAACTTCCCGAGGTATGGGGAGAGATCCGTGCCCCTGCAAACAAACAGACATTCCGAAATAAATCTATTTGTGTCATTTACCCATGCAACATTTAACGTATCGTTTTTTAGAATAGTTAATTAACGAATCCACATTAACTATCTGTAAGTATACCAGTCTATGGTTCCCATTAATACAGTAAATAGGTATGTCCTACTTTGTGGCCTGATGTCCTTGTGTTATTTGAACCTGGATAATGTTTTTTTGTAGATTCGACACAAAAGAGTGCTAGAAGGCCGCAGCCGACGCCCTCTCTTGGCTATAAACATTAAATTATGACTGGTACCATATAAATTGCTGCTACGCACGTATTATTGGGTTATTTAGGCTACCAGTTGTAGATTAGGCATAAAATACACAGTTACTCGGCTTAGTATGGGAAATGTAAAGTTATTTACAATTAAAATCGTGATTAACACCACATTAGTATTTATAAAAAATAAGTTAGGTTGTGATGCTCGCGTTGATGTCTTTTCCTTCAATTTTAATCATTCATACAAAAGACATCAACGAGACCGACACTTCTATCCCGATTATTAGTTAGGTCTTGTAAAACTTTTTATAACATTATCTATTTCAAGTCAGTGTTGGTCGGTTGTCATATGGACGGACAGGTATTTCGCTGCAATCAGTACCGGTGGCCCCGAGGCAGGGCGCGTGGAACGAAGCGGTCGGAGTGGGGCGTCGCTAAACAAAAACACGTCGACGAGTGTGGGTACGGGCGGCGATTGGCCGGCGGGAGGGGCCGCCGTCGGGAGCCCGCGGCGCCGCGTCAGCGCCACACTCCGCGCGCTCCGCTCGACCCGGCAACATGTGCAGCGGCCCCGACGGCACCCCCTGGCCGCTCAAGGACGCCCCTACGGTCGCCGCCGCCGCGCTCGACCACTACCGTCTCCAGCTGTACAACTATGCCGTGGCGGAGCGTCTCCGCCTGTACCCGCCGACCGTGGGGCCATGCTACCCGTACGCGCCGCGGCTGGCGCTCTCCATGTCGCTGCTGCAGCAGAGGGCGCTCCAGCCAGAGGAACCCAAACCCCAGCACAGCTACATCGGCCTGATCGCGATGGCCATACTCAGCTCGCCGGATCGCAAGCTCGTGCTCTCCGATATCTACCAGCACATTCTGGACAACTACCCGTACTTCCGTTCGCGGGGCCCCGGCTGGCGCAACTCCATCCGACACAACCTGTCTCTGAACGATTGCTTCGTGAAAGCGGGCAGATCGGCGAACGGAAAAGGACACTATTGGGCGATTCATCCAGCAAATGTGGAGGACTTCCGAAAAGGTGATTTTAGAAGACGCAAAGCACAGAGGAAAGTGAGGAAGCATATGGGTTTGGCTGTGGATGATGATGGGGAGGATTCTCCATCACCGCCGCCAACGTCACCGCCTCCGACGGCTTTGCCACTGCCGTTTTGGAGCGGGAGAATACCTGGAGGCGTGCAGGCGCGGAAGCGACAGTTCGACGTTGCTTCGTTGCTTGCGCCGGATGATAATGACATTAAGAGACAGCGACGCGATAGCAGCTGCGAGGAAGAGCCCGAGGAAGACATAGATGTAGTGGCGAGTGACCAGGAAGAGGCGCCGGCGCCGCCGCACCCGCTGCTGGGCGGCTGGTGGCCGGCGCTGGACCCCGCACTGCTGCACCACCTCCGCCGGGCGCCCCCCAGCCCTGCCGACGGGCGCCCTCCCGACACCTAGGCCCAGTGACTGTGGTGAACCAAACTATCAGTATTATATGAATGAACTTGATTATTAGTTGCACGGCGTGCTACATAGCCTAGTGAAATACTCATAAAAAGAGTTACTTTTACTATATTTCCTTTACAACATTCTTTTCTTAATTCTAATCTTCAGTTTTCTTTACTTTTCTGTTAATAATTCGCGCGCGTTAACTTTTTAAATGCAGATACTAGAATATCGTATTTACGATCATTTCTTTCTAAATTCTATAGTCCCTAAATTAGATTTAAAAAGTGTATATTATTGTAAATTTAAAATCTACTTAATAGATATGTATATGATAGTTTTAGAGTGAGCGAGCGGTATCCATTACAGCGACGACCTGGTTATAAAGTTAAATATTAAAGTCTGAGAACGACCAATCTCGTGTAGATAAACCCCTAGTTCTATTATATTTGTAAATAAAGTGCGTAAGTATGTTCATAATCGTTATACTTATCAAGTAAAATGTAAACATGCTGTTGTTTATTTACTAGAAACCCTTAATTATATCAATCAAAATACCTACCACAAGGCTATACAATTTTCAAATAAATAGAAAACGTTCTTATAACTTACCTTTTTTATTTCAACACCTTATTTACGCATATTTCTTTTAAGTTTAGTTGAAGAAAGAATAAAAATGTTAATTACATTTTCCATAAAATAAAATAAATGATAACGTTTTCCAAAAAATTAAGCACATTTACTTTTATTTGATTGAAAGTTAATTCTCCATAAAACAAATTAACTTCAAAGGTTCATAATCAAGTCTTGTATTTAAAATACATACATAGTCCCTTTTAAGAGATTACTCTTTATACGCATAATTTCGATCCAAAGAAAGGTGCATCATTGAGGTTACTGGTCACTTTTATATTATAAAAAGCTTTCGTAAAATTTCTCATAACTTTATTAAACTGTGTGTTTCTCACGGTTTGTGTTATCTTTATAGTATTGTTACCTGCTTAGCATTATCATAGGCCTAATAACTTCTCAACAATGCTTTTCATATGAAGCTTTTGTGATTAGTGATAGTCCACGTGTTCCAGTTAAAACGGCATGCCGTGTGAAATGTTGATTTGCCTTTTTAGAAAAATCCTTCTAGTACTATATTATTTAGCAACATAAACGTAAACATTCTTGATATGTATTTTTATTGCAATGTGGATGTTAAAATTCTGATATTTCGTGCGAACGCAGGTAATAAGTTTCTCTCGCTTTTCTATTAAGCACGCAATAAACACTACTCGTTTGAGAATTCCAACATGGACATATTAATAAAGAGACTTGTCAAGATTGTTTACATATATTTCAATCCCTAAATAATTTAAGTTTAGATTAACAGATCTCTAATTCAGTTTTAAAGGCTTTAACTATGGGTAGGTACCTAATCTTATATTCGAGCTGACAGTTGAATAAATGAGTTAATAAAACTACCTGTTTTGTATGAAATAGATAACAAAAAGGGTAGATTAATATGTCTCACTACCTCGCTGATCCTTGAGATAGGGACTGCGTATACGCATAGATTTGTAGTGATAGGAATTAGCCACCACGGTGCTGAGATCGGCGATCAGTTCTCACGCCTTTTTTGTTGAAAGGTTTACAAATTGTTACAACTTAATTTCTTCCTAGAATTTTATTGCCGTTTAATTTTAGTTTTAACGCGAAACGCGTTGGATGGAAATTATATATGGATTAAACACCTTGTTTGTGGGCGTCCATAAAAAAGTAAGTAGGTAATCTAAGGCACATTACAATAGGACTGACATATATTGTTAATATAAAAGTCCTTCTAAAAAAGTTAATTTAAAAAAGTCATATTAAAATATTACAAAAACGTTTCTTCTCACTTCGCTTATTACTTACTTCCCGAAAAGTTGAGTGTACAAGTTCCGCAGAATCTCTCTTTTATGTGTAATAGAATGAAAAAAAATACAATTTAAAAGAATGCGTATAGAATCAACTTAAATAAAATACACTAGTGGTACTAAACTTCATTTGTTTAGGTACTTAAAAAAACGTAAACAAACTTGACATGCCTTTTTATTCATATTCAGAATTGCATGTTTAAATTCTGATATTTCTTGCAAACGTAGGTACTAAGTTTCTTTTGTATTTCTATTAAACACGTAATACATTCTATTCGTTTAAGAATTTTAACAAGCATGTATCAATAAAAAAAGACATATCAAGATTGTTTACGTTTTTTTAAGTATCTAAACAAATGATGAACAAATGGTTTAGTGTAATTGTAACTTGTTGTCGGCCGTCGTTAGAGGGCAATTTTTACCTTAGCGCACATATCTAAATTATTTAAAATATTAGCTTGGAAGTCAGCAATATTTCGAAACCAATCTATTTGTTTTTAGTATGGAAGACGATCCCCGTTAATTGAGAGAGAGAAAAGACATATCAAGATTGTTTACGTTTTTTTAAGTATCTAAACAAATGATGAACAAATGAACAAACGGTGTAGTGTAATTGTAACTTGTTGTCGGCCGTCGTAAGAGGGCAATTTATACCTTAGCGCACATATCTAAATTATTTAAAATATTAGCTTGGAAGTCAGCAATATTTCGAAACCAATCTATTTGTTTTTAGTATGGAAGACGATCCACGTTAACTGATATTGTTTATCCCATATTACAGGAAATCTTACAATTAGTTTGGGGCTGGATGGTAATGATAATTTGACCCTAGATTAGGACATGTTTGTTGTTGAACACAAAATAATGCTGGAACGATACATCTCTCTTGGCTATAAACAATTAAAATATGACAGGTACCATATCTATTGCTGCTGCGCAAGTAAGTATTACTAGATTATTTAGAGTATGCGTTGTAGCATATCAAGGTAGAATAT
The DNA here is from genome assembly GCA_958295455.1 of Coleophora deauratella. Lineage (NCBI taxonomy): Eukaryota > Metazoa > Arthropoda > Insecta > Lepidoptera > Coleophoridae > Coleophora > Coleophora deauratella. The sequence continues at coordinate 11,165,650 of OY282408.1, read as the reverse complement.
ACACACTTGGTCTTATACAGGGCTGTTAAAAAGTGCATTTGAAATTTCAAGGGGTTACTCAGAATCAAGTATAGAGTACAGGAAAAATATTGCAAAATTCCGATCAACATTTTTTTTTCACTTTCTTATACTAAATCTAAATAGAGAATCAGTAATGGGTATGGGAAACGTAAAAAAAGGTAGATCGGATTTTTTGGGCTCTAGTTGGGCAATTTTTACTTATTTACTTACATTTAAAATCGCGATTCACAACACATTATTATTAATGGAAATAATTTAGGTTGTGATGCTCGCGTTGATGTCTTTTCCTTTAATTTTAATCATTCATACAAAAGACATCAACGAGACCGACACTTTTTCCCCGATTAAAAACTTTGGTGTTAATACTGAGTTGTCTGCTCTTTGTATATTTTTATAGGTTGACTGGAAGAGATCCCTTAAAGGTGTAAGTCCACCTTTGTACATCCCTTTTTTTTATTTGTTATCTTTTATATTAATTTTGTCGTACAATAAAAAGTTTACAAATAAACAAACAAGGGTAGGAACTGTGTAATAAAATGAAAAAGAAAATTACGATTTAAAAGAATGTGTACCTCATAGAATCAAATAAAGTACATTTTTATTATCACTTATCCTTACCATCAGGTGAGATAATGCCACTGGCTTACCAACTGTGGACATAAATAAAAGATTTGAGTTTGTTAAAAAAATATTTTTGAAAAACATACAATAATCACATCTTGTCTCTTCATCACCTATGGTATGTAGGAAGAAAACTCTGACAGAGTTATTCATACCAATTGTACATAAAATGTGTAATCATGTGTGTGTATCTTTTTCAAGTGTGCAATAAATTTGTAAATAAAATAAAAAAATAAAAAGTAATTAAGTATTTATACAAAAATAAGATATCTATTAAAAATAAATAAAAAATATAATTATCATGCTAAACCAAAATAAATCTGACACAATTACTGTTCTTAAAATTCTATCAACTATTATAAATACTTTTTTGAAAAACTTTCGTGTACAAGGTCTATTTTTATTAGAAGATATTTTTATTAGAAGACAGTTAGTTCAGATCAAAATCAAAAATGCTTTATTGGAACTTAAACAGGTGTTATTTTGTGTACGATAACAGCTGCATTTATTGTAACGCCCACACTGATTTTGTGTTCCAGAAGTACAGAACATTATAAGCTGATACAACACTCAGTACAGAAAATCTGTGTAAGCACTATTAAATCTTTAATCCAACATGTTTTCAAGATGTTTTTATTTCATCTCAAGCGGTCCCATTTACGAGCACAAAGTTTTAGCATCCTCATCGTTCATTGATCCGCTGTCAATCAAGCATCAACGTCTCACGTGCGCGTGCGCCCTCTAATTTGAGATGACGCCTTCATTCTAATACTTAAGACTTGGGACGCATCTTATTGAAATGAGACCACAAATTTATTGAATATTTATTGAATAGTTACATGCGTAGTGTTGGAAGTTTTGGTAAAAAAAATATGTTATACAGAACGTAATAAAATATGTGTAGGATCCATTAAGTATACAGTGTGTTAAAATTTAGGGGTTCTCAGAATCAAGTACAGAATACAGGAAAACTATTGAAAAAATCCAATCTTCAATTTTTTTCTTCAGTTTTCTATACTGAATCTGAATAGTGAATCAAGAATTTGTATGGGAAACTGAAAAAATAATTGAAGATCGGATTATTTCAATATTTTTTCTGTCTTCTATACTTAATTCTGAGTAACGCCTTAAAATTTCAAACGTGCTTTTTTACATTCTGTACAAAGCTTCTATACTCATCAATCATCATACTTTTTTTAACCGCCTCCGTAGCGTAGTGGCTTGCCGCTCGCTTCACATCAGGAGGTCACGAGTTCGATTCCCGGCGGGGTCCAACTTTGTGGACTCGGTTTGGTTGGTGGTAGGGCATTTTCTGAGCCCGCCTGGCTAGCTACCACCATTTTATCTAAGTCTTGCCGCCAAACATCAATGTTAACAGCATTGATATGTTCCGGCATGAAAATAAGATAGCCAATTCCCCATTGCGTTGGGGAATCTTGGTAAGCCCGCTTCCATCTTCGGCATCATCGTCACTTACCATCAGGTGAGATGATGCCAAGGGCTTACCAATTGGGGGTAAAAAAAAAGAACTTTTGTTTTACGAAATAGCGAAAAAACACATTAAACTCTCCGTACAAAATCAGCCAGCATCTGATCAATGGTGTGAAGAGTGTATTTTTTTTACGATTTCAGCGGTGTCGTTGTCACAGTGGTTTAGTGTGGTGAGTATAGAAGTCACAGTTCACCATTCCTATTTTGTTACACCCTGTATAGTCAAGAGATTTCAACAGATGAAAAAAAATCAACATTAAGTAAAATGACAGTAAAAAATTGTAAGTCTAGTCCGTTTTAATTTTACATTTGAGTTTGTTTTCAGTAGTGATCTGAAAAATTAAAAATGTTCAGTCTTTTGTCGGTGTTAACTTATTTTTTTTGTATAGTTTTAGTTAGTTATTAGTTACATTGAAACTATGTTATGTAAGTTAATATTTATAAAAAATCAAACAATAAAATTCAAAAAATAAAGCGAAAAACTGTAACAATGTATAATAGAATATGCAGCAAAAAAGGCTTCAACTTAACATTTGAATTTTATCGAACTACAACGCCGGTATTCAATAGTTACCAATAAAACAACATTGCGTACTTATAAATAACAAAAAACAATCATAGAAAATATTTCACGAATGGTATTTAGCAACTGCTATTTAATAACAATAACCTGTCTAAATTAGCTATAGATGACTACTAGTCAATTACTTTTTATCATCTGGCAAAAACTAAATATTGTTCTAAAAAATTTTTGAAATAAAAAAAGTGATATCATAATTTTACAGCGTCATTAATGGACACACTTTGTGTTTTTTTTTAATAAAAAAAATATGATGACACCAACAAAACAAATATGGTTTTTTGAACTCAATAGAAGAGCGATTTAGTTCACATTTATTATTGATGCAGTCTTCTAGCCTGTTGTTTTACATTAAATTGTTTTCTAATCGCCTACGTTGCGCTGTTTTGTTTTATTATTTCTCACCAAATAGTTCCCCAGTCTCCTTAGCTTATCTTCCATTCGTCTGTGTTTTTTTCCCAGTTCCTCAACAGAACAGTACTATCTTAGTTTGCACTCGATAATTACCAGCACTGTGTTATCAGTTCTTATCGCCAAACAAAGGCATTAGGAGTAATCCACAATGCAAGTAAACAGGGAGGGCTATATTGGTCAATGGACAATTTGGTCACGCAAAACTTGGTTACTTGCAATTCTTGCAAAGAAAAACAATATATTGTACATATTTATTTAGATATTGTTGGTAATAACCAGTAAGTAGATTTACTTGATGAATATATAATATACAAGGAAGGATAATTAAGATCGAACTTCACTTGAGGTAAGTTCGTTTGATCATCTAAATATATGGTATAATAAATAAATCATCATAGTACATTCACCAAGTAAATCACTTGTACCCTTGTGTGCTTGTACCTAATTGCAAAATATGCACTTTTTTAATAAACTAATTACTGTTTGTTTGTTTGTTTGTATACTTTTTATTGTACGACAAAATAACACAACAAAAATTACTGAAGACTATTTACTGATTTAATAAAATTTTAATCGAATTCTAAGTTTTCAAATAAAGGAAATACTCGTGGCCACATAAAACTATGTCCATTTAACACAACTCAAGCAAAAAAGCCCCATCAGGAAGGCGCATGCGTCAACTTCCTGGGCTCTGGGCTGGCTCCACCTGAGCCCTTTGTGGGGCTAATCCGGGATTAGTCATGCACAAATTATTGTGACATAATTTTGAATCGATGTTTGGTTTTGGACATATTTTTTTGAAGCTACTGGTCTTAAGCAGTTTAAATTTTGACTACCCATTCAGTCTCCTTGACCGGAAACTCACCTACTTAAGGCACATTATTCTATTGTTTGTTTGTTTAATTTCTTTTTAATATCTATTGAATGGGTATTTCAAAACCAAACTATACACTAGACATTTTATTGTACATTGCACCTTAAATTCGTTAGGTAGATACATATACAGAAGAAGCATTTGGATATTTCTCGGCGATATTTTACTATTAGAACTTCTACTCAAGAAAGTTTACAACTTTCTCCAAGAACCCATGGCCCGTTCGCATACCGAAAGGTCCGAAAATAATTGTTGATTTGTAAACTTTATATTTTCTTGTCACGGCATATTGTATGAAAATATCTAGACCGATACTGTATTTCTGTGTACACTGGCCCACAGAGATATCTGAACCCCTACTTAAGCTATTCATGATACATGGTGTATTACGGAGAGGCTCAGATATCTTTGTGGCTGTCTGTACACTTGAAATAAGCAACAAACTTCGTTTTTTTTTTTTTATATTTTCACAACAAACGCTCGTTTAAAAAACCATGAAACACTTACTACACTGTACCCTTTTCGTATTTATGTATTGCTTGGTAGCAAAACGTGAAAAGTGCCTATTAGGCAGACTTGGCTTGTAGTATACATTGGGTACATGAAGTGGGCAAATTTACATTCGCTAGTGTTTCAGTGGAGTTGTGCACTTGTGTACTAATCAAGGCTGCGCTGTAGCAGCGCGGCGGTGGCGGGCCGGATAATCCAATGACAGCGGCGCCCAAGCCTGACAGGGTCCGGAGCTAGACGTCTAATCCAAGTCTATAGCGCACTATAGTAAAACCCTTTGCTACCTCCCTATGTAGTGCCATACGGTTATGCGATAATAAGACCCTAAAATTTACATAGCTGTGGTCTATCTATGTCTTATTTTGTGGAAATGTCATGTCAGTCATGGGAGTGACACTTAGCTCTAGTCTATCTGCACTTTTCACAAAGCCCATCTTACTGCGAAATGGTTCCCTTTCGTATTAAGATAAATATTTTTTTTGAGCGTTAATATACACTACATACGATTAAAAATAATTGTTCCTAATTCAAAGATTCCTGTATGTTTGAGCCTCACCAAAATTTCCCTCCTATATCCAACCCTGCCCGCACCGAGAGAAGGGGATGCTACAGACAGGGTAAACGCATGTAAATGCGCCCTAATGGCTCTGCAGCCACCGCCTAATGACGTGTGCGCAATACAAGACTAAACGCAGTATTGTTTCAAGTTTTGGAGGGTTCCGGAATCAAATCAGCACGTTTTAATGATCGGTAGTTTGTGTTGATATCTGAGCATTTAACTCATTATTTCTGAATAGCTCATAGCCAAAGACATTTCATACAGGCTACGTTTAAAAAAGACTTAGTCCAGTTGTAGATCAATACGTAATCAACAGTCTATATAGACCACTTTAGCTAGATAGGAGGGCAATCGAACGTCTATTAAAAGGAAAACCTTTTCAAACATCGCCTGAAAGCTTCCATTAGGCCCCATTGAGGTGCGTCCGAGTGTCCAGGCGACGCCGCCGGCGCTAAAACGCGTCCGTCCCGCGAACAGCTATTTGGCCCGCAACTCCCGAATCTAAACGCTCCCAATCTCGCCAAGTGCTACAAAGGCCGACTTTTAGCGGCAACAATGAATGAGGGAATGAAGCAAATTACCGCTTTTCGACACTTGAAAGCGGGCAGCGAGGCGCACCGACGCGCGCTTTGTGCGCAACGGTTTGCGCCTCGAAACAAACGATAACAATAAACAGTAAAAAGGAAAGTGCAGTATTTTGCGTGGCAATGCGCGGGGATAAAGGGCGTATCGTAATAGGTGTTAATGCGGCGATCTCGCTGCGTTCTCTGAATGGAGCGCCCTGCGGAGTTCCATGTTCGCTGAGTCAAGACATTATTTTTATAACAAACATTCTCGACGATGATTGACAACATTGTGTTTGATTTTTAATCTTATTTACGATACTTTCTATAGATTTACTTCAATTTGATATTCGACTTTATCAAAAAAATATGTTAACTTGATTTCCGTACCGCAACTATTTCTAGTCGTTAGTTTAGTCTTGATAATTTTACAGTGGTGACAAAATAGGCGTAGGATCTATTAGCTAGAGATTTGTTAAGATCGCTAAAACTTTTTGGACTCAATTCGTATGAAGAATTACATGGTTTTTAGCAATAAGACCGCCTTTGTACACGTAATCCAATACTTTATATGTTGTGTAAATTCTTTGTGTGCAATTAAGCATTAATACAATACATAATCAGTTGCTTGGCCATTTTTCTATAGCGAGTTCAAAAAAGTCGTTTAATAGAACAAAAGTTCAACATGAAGAGTAGTATCGTCAGTTGACGGGACCTACACAAACTTTGTTACACCCTGCATATCCACATACGGAAAGTTAGATACTGTATATCGATCTCATGGCGATACGCTCACCCCTCATGATACTGTGCTAACAAAATTTGGACAAATAGCACAACAGTAACGCGACACCCACTCGAGCGGAGGAAACTGATCATCACGCCCACACCTTCGCCACGTTCCACGTATCTGCCGAGTGTTGACCGTTTTGTGCAAATATTATCTAAGCGCCAGCGAAACTGGTACATATATTGGTACTGCTCAGGGTTTAGCATATGAGCAGAAAGACTTGTGTAGAGGTACACAAAGTTTAAACAGTTATGATAGATAGATTTTTCAATTTCTGGTAATGGATATTTTTTCTGGTTTATAGCTCTTTTCTACTGATTTGGATTTCTGGATTTTTTATCTAATAAGTTTATTCTAAAATCGACATCCTACGGCACGTGACACTCGGGGGATGCGATGAATATCGACACCTAGCCACAAGGTAGCAAAGAAATATATGTACTATCCATACAAAAACTTTTTTTTTTTTACTTTATCCATTTCTGTATTTTGAAGATGGTGTGCAATAAAGCATATTTATTTACATACTTACTTACCTTCCTCCTAGGGCAATCAGGTTAATATAATACTCTTAAAAAAACTTGCATTTTAAAAGAAACTCGTGAAAAATCTAAAGCCCACCCAAAGTTACTTATAAACCGAATATACGCATATATTTGAGATGAAACCACCTAGTTCAACAGTAGCCCTTACAGCAAACACCAGCAAAACAAACGAACTCCAGGACCGCCCGCGGAACCCCGTGGATTCGCACTTCAGCACGTCAAGGGTTCGCAGGAATAGAACAGGACACCAGCAGCTGTATGTTAGCTATGTAAACATGGTGGTAATGTTGAAATGTCCCAAAAAGTCCGTAATTGGTTTGATTTGACATCGCCTGAGCGATGCATCGCTCAGGGTACGCCTAAATCTGGCAATTGTTTTTCATAAAGCGCGGATATTACTACCTTTATTAGTTTTGTAATAATTATTTATTGTATATATTTCAAAGTTGACCTAAAACAATTTACATATTAGATTTTGCACATATTTAATTAATAAAACAATTCGAAAGTTACATTTTATTTTTTACAATTTTCAATATTATCTGATATTTTTTTATGTTATTGAGATTTTTAAATTATAACGTAATGCGGGATATTAATTAAAAATATGCTGACTTGTACTGTATTTTAATAATGTGTACCTACTTTCGCGACAATCGATATAGGATTGATGATTTACCATTGCTTTGGAATTGGTGAAATTAAAACAGTTCAGCAAACTGAATACCCACAACCCATAAGTTCAGCTTGGACAAATATTTACGAAACCAAAGCATATAGTGGACACCCACTGGATGTGTATCTGTATTATCTTTATTTTTTCAAAATCTTTGAACGAGCGTATTGTGACTGAGAAACAAATTTCAAAAAACTACATTAAAAGTAATGGGATAAATATTGTATGTAGGTTATTATAATACGGCAATAACCCTTTTTAAATATTTTTGTTTTTCACAGACAAAGACACCCAAAAACAACTAAAGTTATAGTGACAAAATAAATTCCCATTATTATAGTTACAAATATAGTTTTCGATGTTCCCTTTGCACATATTAAAATGTGAACTATTTCGCGGAGCACGGCACATATCACGCATGCGATCCCGGAAGGATACCGGAGCGTACACAAATCGCGATTCCCATCCAATCGGCGAAATAAAATGTCGACGAAATAAAATAGGTGTAACGATTTGTGGAATGCAGCGATGCGTGTCTGCATTCAGAGTCGGCGGGCTGGACACATTTAATTGTGGCGTTGTTAGGGCTGCCTCCTATTTGCAATGCGACTGTTACGATTTTGTATTCAATAATAGTACAGAAACAATATGAGGCCTGCTGCGATGGGACTTGCGTACACGCGTCACGTTAGTTGCCAAACAACTCACAAAATTACTTTTCTGAAACATATTCATTGTCAGTAAATGTTCAACACCTAAGCGTAATTTAAAAGAGACATGATGCTTAATAAAGTTACTAATAAGGTACTATCTCCATTTTCACATGACATACATATTATGCGATTGCCATGCGATTGTAAGATTCACAGTACGAGTAACGATCCATAACCATAACTCATTTCTTATCAGCTAAAACTAAATTTAAAAAAAAATGAGCAACCCTACCCCCTACAACTTCCGATCGCATGGTAAGGAAGCAGCAACAGATGCTGATTATCGAGATCCGTCTTGGGGAAGAGAGCCCAAATTACACTGTTAGACAATTATCATATTCAAGTGCGGCCTGACTTGATTTGTTGTTAGATTTTGCACTTATTTAATAGTGACCAGATGTGCCAAAAACCTGAAGGAAATCGGAAGTAAAAGAACTACTCACACTATTTGAAACTGTGATTAAAACTTTGATTTGTTCTATGACTGTAATTTTTTGTAATAATTAATATTTCTGACGAAGCTTTTCGCTGATGCTTTATTGTTTTGGTTTTCCTTTTTGCAATAAAGAAATCAATTTAACACTTTCTGTTTGCTGACAAGTGACTAATAGTAGATGCTACAATCGTCGTGATTAAAAATTAAGGAATTTTTAAAAAATCTTTAAAGTTCAATATCTCCATAACGGTTAAGTTTAGGACACCATATCATAGGATTAAATCCATCAGAAATGACCTGAATAATAACGTCCTTTAATATTCAGTACGACTTTTCCTGTAGCCCTGTATACTGTTTGGATTCTAATCGTTGAACTGACCGGCCATCGCCAAGAAACCAAAATATCGTAATTATAGAAAAAAAAATTTTGGCTTTCCATAAAAACTGCAAATTAAAATCACTCCGTAACTGTGTGTAATACCGTAATTAAACATTATTCAAACCTGTTTTCACGTTTTTCGTTTTTTTTTTCGTTAACCTTTTTAGACTGTTATTGTCTAATTTTAAATGACGTTTACGTATTTACGTATAATTTGCTTTTATTGCCCCAAATGTCACCTCCATTTCCACAAGACTTAAATGATATTCAGTGAATTCATTTATGTATTTATAATACATTTTTGATTTGTGATTGCCACATAATATTGGAGATAAATTCTAAGTGTTTATCAACAACTGGGACCACCGTCCGCGTCGCGACACTCGACAGCTCTCTAAAATATCAACACATTTCTATGATCGTAGTGTTATTTTGATAAACATTATAGCTTTTTATCCGGTATCAATCCTTTCGACAATAATATTGAGAACAAACTTTTGTATTACAATCAATGTTAAAAATTGTAAACGAAATTGAATCTTATCTTTAATAGAAATATGATTTCAGACGATTTTATGATAGTTTAACTGGAGATGTGTTAACGCATCGATACGTCATCTTTTGTGCTTGATACTTGTTTGTTTTACCACGAATACTGTCAATACGACCAGGTATTATAAATATTGTACCTACATAACTTATCCATTTTATTTTATATATTTTTTTCATCTCTTTTTATATATGTTTTTATTTCAATAAAAAAGAAAATCTCATTTAAAACATCGTAAATACTCGTAGCACAATAAGATAAGCCGAAATGAAAGTCGTGAGTTTACATAAAAACTACACATTAATGTTACATAAAATAATTAAAACATAAAAAAGTTATTTTATGTGACATCTATGAAAATGCATAAAAACTTTCCATGCATACTGTCATAGAGTAGCTGACTATTATTATATTATCTATCAATGACCTACCTGAGCATGAGTATTAAATGAGTACCTCGTCGGTTCTACACGGTTAAAAATTGTATAGATTAGATTATTAGGAAAAAATATTGATAAAATCTGATCTAAATTCTTCTTTTCTCATACAAATCCTTGATTCACTATTCATATTTATAAATAGTATGGGAAACGGAAAATCAAAATTGCAGATTCGATATTTTCAAATTTTTTCCTGTATCCTACACTTGATTCTGAGTAACTCCTTAAAATTTCAAACGCACCTTTGTTTAACGCCCTGTATGTATACTGCTCAAACCACACGTTCAAACCTCTGGCCAGTCTGGGGCTTTTACTTATAAAACTGTAGAAATTTAAAGGTGTTGTTTAAAAACGATCCATTGTTTTACCCAAAATATATATAAAAGTACAAAAACAAAAGGAAACAATAATTTCATCGTCTCATCATCGCAAGTAGTTCCTTCGAGACAACCTGGTGCTCATAAAAAAGGCAAGACCGTAAGTTTCTCGAGTTTAATCAAAAATATGTATATAATATAGGAACCACAGTTGAGTTTTGAAAAGAGGTGTCTGTATGTTTTATTTAATCTATATGTTTTCACTGCTCTTCTAGTTTTAATAGCTCATAATATTCCTTACAAAGCGAGGTTTGTCAAATATGTCACATATCGGCCGCTTCCAGGAACGATCGTCTCATCTGAAGTGTTGACTCGGGCCGATGACAATGGAGGCAAACCCCGGCACAGGGCTCTCACCAGATTATTTTGAAAGGAGACCCATCCAGGCCAAACGTTTGGATAAGTGACGTGGCGAAATTGAAGGTGTTATTTTTGGGAGTAAAATTCAAACATAGAATTTAGTCGATATCTACATGTGGCTGGCTAGCTCATTGAGAGAAAAGATATAAAATTGAGTTTAGGTATTTTAATCGTCAGTTCAATACCCAATCATACCTGAAATTGTATATGAAACTAAAATATATACTTTAACTTTTCTCTAAAATTCCGTCCTTAATCTTGTTGATGATTTTCACAAACTTTTAACTATGACTTAACTACGATGTAGGAGCTAAAATAAATAAGAAAAACACGCGAAATTAATAAGTAGATGCATTTATAGTTTAACGGGCAACGTTTTTCGCATATGGGCTCCACGCAAGCTTTTTAAAGGTCCGGTACGTGACTGCCTGAGATTCGGGAATGATAGACAATATAAATGTAAGTGGGTTAATGTTGCAAAATATAGTTACATATTCCAAATGAACCACTACAGGACTTTTTCTTCCACATTCCTTTTTTCTGTCACAGAACTTCTCGACTCGTACACTAACATTTTGACTTTGTTATCCAAAATTTGATTCATGTGCCTGATACCTATCTATACAAATTATAAATACATGCGCTTCGTCACACCCAACAAATACGTACTTTACAGGTGTAACAAAATTCGTTAACTAAGGCTTTTTCGCATTAATTACTCAAACAGCTGATCAGTTTTTATGAAGAGCCAAAAACTTTTTGCGATTTTAGCAGAGTCATAGAACTAAAGTTTTGTTTGGTATAATGAATGAGCCTCAGTTGAATCATCCTATACCTATTTAGTAACACTTGTAATTGCATATACCTACATATCTGAAAAGTGGATAATGTTGTGGGCTATGTACTTATTCACATAATTTGGTCCTTAATATCTTATAATGTAATATTTAGTACATAGTTGTTAATTATCCCAAATAAATTAAAAAAAAAACGATTCTTATTCTATTTCATTCCAATTTGATTTACCTAAACGGCGCAACCGTTGAAAACAAAATATTTTAAGCAAATATTTTTTCCAACTTTACGTTCAAATTGTGCGAATATTTATAAGGAATGCCTATATTTATCGTAATGTTTGCCTTCCCAGAGATGCGTCTCGTCAGAAAACGTCTTAAGTGAATTCTTCACAAATTCCACGTAACTTCATCTCGTTCCTACAATAACAAACACGATGTCTAAATATGGCAGAAGCAAACACAACAAATATTTTGGGAGACTTCTTCCAAATTACACATACTTCTCTGGACACGTTTTCTACTACGCAAACAAATCAATGGCTTTCCTAATATCGATTGGTAGCCAATAGGATAGCAATATACTCGTAGTGCTGTTAAAATGCTTTTGGCTAAATTATACCTTATCTTTACCATGGTATCTTCTTCTCGAGTCGATAGTAAATTAAACAGACTCTTCCAAAAATCATGCCACGCGGATAGCACTACGTTTATTATGGTAATTAAAATGTTAATGATCGACGTCATTAAAGCGTTTTATAAACGGTACTCTATGAACCTCAAAAATGAGTCACAAACTCTAAAACTATAAGTACTAATTTTGGAAGTTAATAAAAACACAATAAAATGTTTAAATCATGGGGAACTTAATTAGTTGGTCAGTTTCATGCGACCCTTTTACTGAGGTTTAATTTTAAAATAGTTCGGAAAATAAACTTTAAACCTCGAAGAAATTTTTGACCTCTTTACCAAAGATATTTATTTTTGGGTATAGTTTGTATGTATGTTTGTTTCACTGAGACTGCAGCCTAAACGACGTGATGAATTTTGGAGTATGAGATGTTCTTCTTCATTCCCTGTTTATTGTTCGGGTTTTTAATTAAAGATAGGCCATTTTAATACACCAGGAATGAGCCTCAGTTGAAAGTTGCGTACAAATATTTGAACATTCCGGCACAATCGTAATTACGGCGTCGTGGGCCGCAGCACAAAGACTGGTAGTTGGTATAACAGCGCGTGTTTATCGAGACTCGGGTTCGAGTCCCGACCAGTGCCGGTTTAAGTACAGAGAAGGTGCCACAGATTTAATGCTTTGCTAATTTACGTATGTCATAAGGTACAAATGCTGTCAATTATTGTTTCTGAAAAACTAAACATTACAATGTTTACAGGCCATCGTCAATTGAAAAATGAAACTTCGATTTCAAGTAGATAAGTTCGTTTAGTGAAACGATTGATCAATTGTTAAGAAAAGTCGTTCTGTTTTGATTTCAGTAAAGCCGTGGATAAAGAAACGCATTTTTAGTCTGACTGAAAAAGTTTAATTTAATTTGTTTTCTTTTTAGTTTATTTAGGGAATCCCAAGGCCAAAAAGAAGACAAACTCAGGGCACCAACCACACTAAGTTCGGCACTGGACCAGCTGGCTCATTAGAAACACATCGCGGACATGTGTAAATAAATACGTATTGAGACGGCCACCACAAACATCTTCAGCGGTCAACGAGCGACCGCTCTGCTAAGGAGCTGATCGGACGTTTAACCATAATTCCTAAAATCATGTATAACGTAGTGGTATGTAAAATTTCACTGATTCAAACTTATTCAACTTAATTTTTAACCGAATTTCAAAAATGTGTTCCTAGTGTTTCCTAGTGTTACAATTAGTTTAGAGATTTCGGTAGCTGACTGCTAGTAATCTGAGCCACTTTTGAACAAATCTATAAAATGACATTGTGTTCTAAAAATTTTAGAAATTGTGATCGATGACATTCTCGTTTTGCCTATATGGTAATTTGCACACTAATGACGCTTTTCAAAAACTTAATAATTTATGTATGTGATGAAATCCAAACGACTTTTTTCTGCAATTTCAATAAAATAAGCTATTTAGTGTTTAGGTACTTTTTTACTTATTTATTGTTAATTTATTTTTAATCACCTAGAACCAAGGTATGGTTAGTCATTTCTAATCCTGTCTGTGAAAAGTATTATAAAGGCATTGCGTCGTATTAGAATAAAGACGTCACAAGTACTTATGTTTCACTGATCAATAATGGGACCGTTTATCCCTTAGAATGTCACGCCTTATACAGATAGACCAGTGTTTTTCAACCTTTTTTAATACCCGACCCCTTTACAGCATACAAAATTCTGGCGACCCCCTAGGGTCATAAACATACAAAATGTTAGTCATTTCAAAGACTAGTTTTATAATTTTCTTTAATTAGAATATGATTTAATTTAAGGTATCCAAAATAGAACCACATTTTTACAAACCAGCCTTCTCACTGAAATCGTATTTTTGTATTGCAGTGTAGAAGACTTGCCTTTTTCTTTTACTAACGACCCCCTGAGAAAGGCTTCGGGAACCCCCCAGGGGGTCGCGACCCACAGGTCAGTTGAAAAACACTAAGATAGACCTACAATTACAATAGAGGAAGATTACGGATGAGTATCTTTTAGGTGTGTCCACATAATCAATAATTAAGTGAAACTCCTTCGAAACTCGTTAGCACATACTGGTTGTCCAGCAATAGCATTAAAAATACAGCGTTTCGGAACTGGCTCCGGTTACAGACCAAACAATAAGCCACGAGTTATGGCTGCAGTGATACCCGCGGGTAAGCTCTACTCACCATGGCGGTAGTCCAGTAAACGTTTATGGAACTCTTCAGATTTTGTAAATGGATATTGTGTTTATGGATTGTTGAAGAATATACCGATTAAAAAGCGTCCGTAGCTTCAAAAAGCGTCGGTAGCTCATGTTAGTTACTTGACGTCCGAACCAGAGGTCTCGGGTTCAAATCCTGGCCAATGTATTTTTTTCGAAACTTTTTTTTATTTTTATGGCAGAGGTGGCAAGCGAGCAGACGGATCACCTGATGGTAAGCGATTACCGCCGCGATTAACTTACGCGCATTTTAAAAACATCGTGAGAAAACCTGCACTGATTACAAGATGTGTATGATGGTCGCGTTGCACATTCCCGCAGGTGTTAACTCTAAATGCTCTAGACGTTACCGCGGGTGATACCAAGTGATAATGCATTACAGGCTACTGCCGTCTATTATACGGTTAAATCGTACTACACGATAAGAAGAAGATGACGACAGAGTTACCAAAATTACAATCAAGCATTATATAAACACCCTCACCTTCACCTTCACTCACCCTTTTGTAGGTGTCATTCTGAAGATCATCTACTAAAAAACTTTTTTAATAAAAAAAAGTCCTAGATAAAATATTATTATCTGTAATTATGATAAATATACGTACATGAAATTAGTACATATACCTATTGTTTTGTTTTAATATCACTAATATTGTTATAGTCTTACTTGTTATAGCCGTGTACTTAAAAATATTTTAAAATCTCCTCTCCTATTAATAAATAAATAGCTGTTTCTTCAAAACCTTACCATAAAGCTAGAAAACATTACAAATAATGCGTGAACAGTAAGACAAACTCCTCGATTTCAAGTGCTAGCCTCGTCATAGAGCCTTCTTGCCCCTTGACATGAGATCTGTGCGTGGGAGTCCGAGGGTTTAACCTGTTCTCTTTGGACCGGGAGATCGTTCGTGCGCTAATATGTATGTATATTTATATCGATTATAACTTAGAACACAACAAAACACCAGGCAACCGCCGCCTATACCTAGTGGATAGGATGGTTAAATTGTGCCACACGATAAGAGAGAGAGAGATAACTTAGAAGTAATCGAAAGTAACCCGTGGAAAATGAGTTAAGTTTAACCTGCTTTATGGTAATTTAAAGCCTGATTGACAAAAGGCTTTATATACAGTCATGAACTTATAAGTACCTCGTCAGGATACAGGATATATAATAATAACTTAAAAGCGAGTGTTCCTGATCGATCGTAATAAAAAACTTTCCTCAAATTAATTAATTAATAATTAATTAATATTTGGACATTACATACAAATCAGTTGGATGATCAGCCTTTATATGGGAAGTAGAATTTTTTGTATGTTCATTATGGGATTTTCGTATATTCAGTATGAAGTTAATAATGGAATTAGAAGCCTCAATTAAAGTTTCTGGTAGAGGTATTTTTACATCCTGCAAAAAAGTTGTTTAACTTACCTACACAGAGTTACATACTTACTAAAGCTCATATAAGCTCACTTAAGCTCCACATGAATATCAAAATTCAACTAAGAGAGTAATTTTCAATATCTATAGCTTTGTCTTTCCTCGTCCTTATGAAGAAAATACAGAAGGTCTGTGGAGTGTGAGTTCTGATCCAACTGACCCATGGAGAAATTTAGTGCAGTTCAAATAGAGGTATTGTTGTTCGTTTACGTGGTCGCACTAGTCATAGTGTATGATACCACCTCAGATGGTGACGTGGAAGGAAAATGACAATGAAGGATGAATATGAATAAACAACTGAGAGCGCAAATATAGACAACTATATAATAAAACATATAATTTAGTGAAACACTTTTATTTTATCCGTAACTGACAACAATTCAAATTTTCACCACCAATTTTTACGAGTGTTTTGTGGAGCAAATGCAAAAATAAAATACCCTTTTTTTATATGTAATGAGATATTTTACGGATAATTGCTTTTTTCTTCGTTAAGCTGTATAGGGTCTTCTCCCTTTCCCTCCCTTTCCATCAGGTCATTTCAGTTCCAGCAAATTTTGTCAGACCTTATATCTATTTAAGATCTTCATATATTTAAGGACTCTTTAATTACTGTCAATTATAGTATGGAAAATCAAAAGATTTTTGTTTAGACGTTCCACGAGGAAAGTTATTTAGTTTCTTCAGTAGCATCTACTATTTGCCATTTGTCAGCGAATATAATGTCACCGTATTTTAACCAAAGAGACTTTAATAAAAAGAACACATACTAGGACATGTAGTTGTGATAGTACATTGCACGTAAGTCGGACCTGACGTGTGGCATTAGGTTAGCAGTTGGCAAGTGGTGTGCGCGATGTATGCAAATGTGCGCCCGGGGGCCAACGGCTGGCCAAACTTCGAAATGTGGTGGAATAGAAGGTTTAGATAGTTTTGTCATATATTGGAAATAAATGGAATAATAAGATACCTAGATATTAATGAAAGTTGTAAACAGAGTCAAACTTACGATCTCGTATCTGATCTGGTCATTATCTTTAGGGTTTTAATAAAAAAATACTGGCACTATAAATGCATGTAAGTAAACGCCTGAAACTGAACAGCTTTCGAGAGAAACCCACAAAATATTTAGACAAAGTTAAACCAGAAAAAATAATTAACTTCTAAAAAATATCGATTAACTTAGTATGCTAAGTTCAATTTATGTTTTGTGTATGGGTTCCTGGGAAAATTTGTTCAGTTTTATAAGAAGAAGAGTTTCAATAGTGGCAGTGCTATTTTTAACACCCCCATATTTGAGGGATGACCCTGATCAGTTAGTATAAAGTGTAAAAACTTTTTTCCTAATGAACTTCAGAAAAATATAATTACATTTTATTTTTTTTGATGGCAGAGGTGGCAAACGAGCAGACGGATCACCTGATGATAAGCATAACTCGTAGAATAACACTTGTTTAGTTTTATGAGTAGAACCTCTAGTTAACAAGTTCTACACCTATTTTATTACACTTATATACAATATTACCATTTTCCACCAAACCGCCGAGGTGGATGGTTTAAGTGGCTCATTAAGAAGGACTCCAAAGAGCGGCATACCAAAACTACGTTATTAGCTTAACCTATAGATAAACGAGTATTATACCCACCCTCTATACATACATTTATAAAGCAGATCTCACCGAGAACAATTAAATTTCGACTAAAAAACTTTACGTGCAAAATTCATGTCACATACACAATGTCCCTTCTTCCTCCGCCCGTTGTTTGCCGCCATGTTTATGTAATACATACATACATACATACATACATGTCTAACTCAGTACATAAACACGCGCCAGTTTTCCTTGTGGGGTGAATACATTTGCAGGTTTCCCCGCAACGCTCTTTGAATGCCGGTTTGAGAAGGCTTTCAAGCATTTTATTTGTTTCGTTTCGGCAAATTCGATTTGGTGTTGTGTTACGCGAAATAAAGGCTTGTCAGTTCAAACCACACAAATGCTGTTGAGAAAATTTCAAGTAAGAACAAAATTATAGACTTTTTCTTTTTATGTAAAGCTAGGTTCGACTGGGCTTCTTGGAGAAGTTTAAGCATTGTCCCTTCTAGTTCCTACTCAACTTCTTGGGGTCCTCATATTATGACACAAAGAGTAATTTGGCTTTTGTTTTCTTTGATAAAAATATCATAGATTAAGAGTGATGAGTGAATTAATATGAAGCCTGGTTTCAGATCTACCAACATAGTATTCTATATTCGTGGTATACTTAAAGTAAGGGCGTTACAGTGGCTATACACCTGTAGTGGCCCCAAAATATTTCATGTGCTACACTCCACATAGCTGATTGCTAAACTGGTCCAGAGTTTGATGATTTGTTTTGAGTTTGAATTGTCAATAATGTTTTTCTAGCTTTTAGCAAGTATATACAGTTTTAGAGCACTCTAAACATCACAATTTTTAAATACTACTAGTACTAGTATCTGGCCACTGAATACGTAGTACTATTATCTAATCTGTGACTGAAGTGCAGATACTTTGGTATACCGCATGTAAACGGTAAATCACCCATTACCCTGCATTTATTTATCAATAACTGTTTTTCTATCGTCACCTTTTATTTTAAAAATAGATTGATTTAAAATATTTAAATAGATGTTTTACATACATAACATGCACACCCTTTTATTATTTTTAGATTTCATCTTCTTATTGTATTCGTCAGTTCAAATTCTGTTATTATCGTAGGATATTTAACTATAAAAACTAGCCTTTGTATTTCATACGTCCATCACAGAACATACAAGCCTTTGTGTACACAAAGCCCTCATAGAATGATTGCTCAATATTTGAACAATACACAAGCAATATGGCAACACCAATGAACGTCAGGACACGGTGATTGGCGTACCTTTTGTTTTACAAGCGTGCCGCAATCACTACATACTCTATTTACCATATTGTTAACAACCGACCACTTTCAAAGACCCGTAAACTTCTAAGTAATGATACAGGATGTAGGCTCAGTAGATTTTGCTAAAGATCTTCAATTTTCTACTGCAACTAGCTTTACGTCCGTCCGCGGCTCCGCCCGCTTGGATATAGTTTTTATTGCTGTCGGTTCTTACCGTGCTCTTGCGCGCGTTGCGCGATGTGCAAACGGCTCGCGGTTTGTAAATATTCTTTTATGGTATAAATCTATCCTATGTTGTTAGCCTTTGCCAGATTTAATTAAAACGGTTTAGGCAAACTTAAATAAATGCCAAAATTCTGCTTCAGATTCAGATTAAGGTGGATCCCACACGGAAAGTGGTTCGACGGTAGTGACAATTCAAATCAATCGTTATAAAATATCTAACTGCGTCTAGTGTAACTTATATTTTCCGATTATTGATTTAATAATGCGAACGTGGGCGGCAAACGGCAGCAGCAGACGATATGTAGGATCCGCCATCTCGCAAATAAACCTACTTTATGCAAAATATATCAGTCAGTCATTTTTCTTGGAGAAGCAATTAATTGTCTTTCAACAGGGACTACAGATAAATTTCAACAAATAATCGTTAAGAAAAAAAATTTCAAAAAATATATAAATTAACTGGACGAACCGTAGTCGGTATAGTTGCTAATTAGAAGATGTATCGGAACAAATGAACATACATACATACGGGTTAAAATCATAACCCTCCTGTTTGCTTCGTTTTAGTCGGGTAAAAAGAGTATTTATGTACTTTCCTAAAATATTTTTTTTAATTTCATAGCGTAACTTTACTTCTTAACCAAGACATAAAAAACAATTAGAAAACTCAAAATCAACAACCCGTATATCAGCCGTCTATTTAAATTGGAAGGTTTGCATTGTTAATTCGAGTGAGCGGATTGTGTTCTTCAGAAAGCGATCGGCATTGTTTTCCGATTGTATTATCGATAAACGGCCTCCTTAGTTATTTCTTCCTTTATTACAAGGTATTAGAGTCTAAAAGTGACTAGTGGAGGTTAGTGTTGTGCATAGGTAACAAGCGGTAAGCGGTCGCTTTGTGTCGGCGCCGCGGCGGGGGCGGCACGAGTGAGAGATGCGGATTGAAAGGCGCCGCGAGATGACGAGGCGCTTACATCTGTGCAGTACAAGTCACGAGATTTCTAATATTCCCACTTACTTAGTAGAGAGCATATTGTGCTGACTGAAAACGTAGGTAGCAAAACACATTTTTAGTTTTAAGAATAGAAAGAAAGAGAAATGTTATTTCAGATACGGTGACAAAAATATGTAGTTTTAAAACTTTCAGAAACAAAAAAAAAATTAACACGACTCAACATTTGCGACACAAATACCAAGGGCTTACCATTTTCAGATTTAAAAAAAAACTTAATAAATATGTGTCTAAATTATTGTAGTACTTACCTGTACTGAAAATTATAGTTTCCCTTCATGTTGGTGTATGTTGATTTTGAAGGGTTTATAGAAATCTCAACAGTCAAAATGCTACTGTAGATTGAGTTAAACATACGATTGACTTTAACATAAGAGAAAAACGAACACGGCGAAAAATAACGTCCATAAAATCGGTGCCGAAATCCTACTGAGAAACAGAAACCTTAAGAGACCGACTGATG
Organism: Coleophora deauratella; assembly: GCA_958295455.1. Taxonomy (NCBI): domain Eukaryota; kingdom Metazoa; phylum Arthropoda; class Insecta; order Lepidoptera; family Coleophoridae; genus Coleophora; species Coleophora deauratella. The sequence goes on along the minus strand of OY282408.1, from coordinate 11,145,014 downwards.
CCAGCTCAACTCCGTATTTCTGAGGACGCAGCCCAAGATGTACAGAACATACAATAGATTTATAAACGACTCTGGCGATATCGTTATACTAGAAAAATACCTCTAAAAATGTTGTTATCACTTAAATGAAACCCACGGGTATCGCCACAAATTCACAAAGGTCGATCTCTTATGACTTGCACCACCCCACCGCGCTAGTTGCGCTACACGGCCGCTCTTTGAACTGTCCAAACGATTGTTTTATATTTGTAAAGCACGCCTGCCCCTCGGCACCTTATGGCGCAACGTTTCAATTAGTCACAAATCTATAGCGTTTTATTTTATAACAATGCATCTGTCGGCATCTCCTTTGATACGACTCCTTGGCGATTGATACGAGAATAATTGTTACAATAGAATGTTTTGTGAACGAGAACTTATTGGAGGAAAATAACTGACAACTCATACATACTCCCACTGCTGGAGCACGAATCACTTCCCATGCCTAGGAAAGCTCAGGCCTTACTCTACTTACGGCAAAGTCCAGATTGGTGGAGGTTGTAGGGCTAGTGGCTAACCGCAGTGTCAGTACTTCAGTAGTTTTCAAGCCGCCCAATAGGCCATTTCTAGTTATAGTAAGCAGCTTCAGCGCTTTAAAGTGCCTTGTGAAGCACGGAAACGATTGAGATACATGCCACTAACAGAAAAAACTCACCCACTCACGACCATGTCGTGTCGTAGTCAGTTAACCACGCAATTCGCCCTTGTATTAGGTTAAATAAATTGTCCATTAAAATAAAAAAAAATTATACGCTACTTATTTTACAATCAATACTTGATAATTGTACACTGGTTAATTTAATATATTTATAAATGTAAATAACCTAATCTAACCAAAATAACGAACCCGACTGCATAAAATGTATCCTGTATCCAAAGAAGTTTTATATTGTCGCTCCGCTCCTGAAGCGAATCCCTTTTTGCTAATACACACGCAAAATGTTACTCTCTGATTTGCAAGTTGCAAATCCGGTAAAATTGTTTTTGATTTCTTTTGAGCGCGGTTCCGGTTTTCGTAGCGCGCGTAGTACATTTACTACAGACTGCTTCACGTAGCACCATATTAAAGAGTTAAACGCGAGCAACAAATTATTTAATTACCGTTTTCTTTATTTTAGAAGTCGATCTTACTTCATAAATTCTTCTAAATTCTTTTTTCATATTCTGTAGTAGCTTATCCTAATTTTTATTATTATTTATTTCATTTCACAGATTACATTTCTATGTATGTGGTTCTCCACATTTTGTTAGTAATGTTACTACTATAATAGTTAACGTTTATGGTAGTTGGGTAAAAGTAGAGTTTATTTAATGTCCACTGACCACGACAAGACACGCTTCTTCCTACAATATATTGATTTATCTGTTTTCGCCAGTTCTATATGTAAATTATAAACAATATACGAGTACATAAGTAATTGTAAGATGTACAGGTAGGATTCGCATAACAATTTTTGGAGTTCCCAAACAAAGTTGATGAATCAGCTGATACTTAGTATGAGAAATGTTGTTTCCTTGAGTTGCATCTGTGGAAGCCACAGTTACAATTATTTCAGAAGGACCCTATACTCTATTTTTAGTTTTGATTTGCCATGTCCATCCATAGACTATCTTATAAACCAGATAGGACAGTGCAGCGGCACTTTAGTACCTACAAACAGGAAGCGGCTAATTCGATAATTTCGGGAACTGCATTAGCGGCCCTGTGATCAGCGGGCGGCCTCTAATCACCCACTTACAGAGTACAGAACTGGTAGTTTTATTTAGTCTATGGTACTGCTGTCATATGAGCTGTAAGTAATCAATGACTAATTATTAATGAGAGACTGTGTCAAAATTTAACTGTTCCTAGTTGCAATTGACTGCTGTTCTATTTCGAAACTATTTAAAATGTGATTAATTTTATAATTAATTGGAAACAAATCGATTTGAATCTCCACTATAATAAAAACTCCTTAGAGTGAACCCTCATAATTTAATACTTTTTCTGGATTCGTATATTTTACCAAAGAACTTATATTGTATATTGGTATTATTGGTAGGTGTTACAAGTTCCTTATAGTTTACTCTGGCTTTACGTTGCGTTTGTAAATAGCTCCACCATTACACAGGGTGCGGTGAATCAAAAATCTATAGCATTAAATTAGCAACACATAAGCGAGTCCTGGAGTTCGTGAAAACCTTTGTAGTCTGTGAAAAAAATACCGCAAGACCACGCTCTAGAACCAGTTTTGATGTTCAACTTACCCTTTACAATACAAAGTAAGTCAATCGGATGTTGCCTATGTATGAAAATTCCATAATTTTTTTACCATCGTAACAAAGTTGTGGAACATAAGTTATCCAGTTTTAAGAGTAGAAGTAAAAAAAAGTTAAAGTTCACCTTCATGATTTTTAGCACTTTTTAGAAATTAAGTCCGCAAGTGATAATCAAACAAAAAGCTTTAAAATTAGTTGTGAAATTCACAAATCACGAAGTGTGTTGTGTTAGGTAAAACAATATGGAGTAATAATATATTTTTGTGTAAAATCTCGCTCTCGGCCACTTCCTTTCACCTCTGTTAGGAAACAAAATTAAAAAGACCACTTCGGTCATTACAGAAAGTGTTGTATTAATGGTATTTTGTGTGGAAACGTGTCAATTAGGCGGGACAGACGGACGGACGGCAGTTGTTTTATATATATTAGGCGGTTTTATAACAGACGAGAAGCCGCCGTTTCCTAAAACATTTGTAACTCAAAAGTGACGAATCATGCTGTCCATTTACGCCTTCAGTGTTAGGGTGGGGTTATGAACCTTTGGCTACCGTATTGTTTTATATTTCTGATATTAGAATTAACAACATTAAAATAAATTGATCCCAATTTTGCGTGTTTCACGAAAACAATGCAATAATAAAAGACTCACAGTTTTCCTTTTTTAAATAATTACAATTTTTTTTGAGAATATTTTTTTCCGCTAATTTTACGCATATGTGTAGGATGTATGCATATGTATTATGTAATGTTCCTATACCAAAAACAGGGTGAAAACGATTTTGCTCGGAGATACCAAGAATATAAGAATTACATGACATTCGTTTCCACCGGTACTTAGATTTTCGGTTCAATTGGTTACAATTAGATTATTTGTAACTTTTCCCAATAGTTATGCACCTCTGCGCGGCGCCACCAAATGTTTGGTTGTTTGCGCTACCACGACGCAGCGATACCGTCTCCCAATACTTTACCAACACCAAAGTGCCGACATCACACGCGCGATGAAAATTGCCTCTCACATCACAATCAAGCTTTTGATTTTTTGAGAAATAAAATAATCAGGTTAGAACAAAAAACTATATTTTAGAACAGTGGTTTGTCTCTGGGGACATGTTTTATTTCATCGCATGCACGTCGAGATCATCAAAGTGAAAAAATAAGTCATTTTCAGATATCCTTGGGGGGAGGCCTTTGTTCAGCAGTGGAAGTCTTTTGGCTGATGATGATAATTCCTGCCTTTGCATATATCACTCGTGAGCATACCAAAAGTTCTTGAAGTTAGTAGAAATACGTTTCCTTGTAGGTATTAAATGGTAGATTTCACAGTGATTTCTCGAGACACGCTGATCATTGCTATTCGTGATTAATGCGTTACTTATTCTAGTCTTTTATAACTTCTTCAGTCGTCTTCGATAATTTGACTAGGCATTTTCTAAATTCAGTTTCGCTGGCATTAACCATACACAATACACATATACTAATGCTCTTTAATTTTGCAATTAATCACCCTACCTACATACGAGTTATTTGAGCGCTATTAACGTTTTTGTTTCTTGAATATTTATAAAGCAATTTTACTAAAAGCAACGTAATTAAGGGAATATGAGTGTGCTTGATTTTATTTCACACTGAAGCCTTGCTGGATATAACAGGTGTTAGTTACGTTATTCTGATAGAGATTTTGAATATTTGGTTTGCATATGTAAGGCTTTGAGTGATTTAAAATTGCATATTCATATTGCTTATTTTTGTCATTTTCATGAATAGAGAATTGAAAATCCTAAACAAATGTGAAACTCATTTTTCGTTTTCACACTTATTATCTAAGATAATAGCTGTCTGAAAAGTACATTCCATCAGCCAAAATAGCTCGATAAAATAGGAAATAGTATAGTGCGGAAATCGCGCTCAGTGTTTTTTATAACATCTTCCATTTTTTGAAATCTTAAATTCATGCATTTTTGAATCTAGGGGCTTTTGTCTACAAATAGGCCAGTTAAAGAATTAGTACTTAGTATAATATGTACATATAAGACTACAAATTCATAGTAAGTTTCTCGACAATGTTTTAGAAAAAAGTTCATTTTACGTCAATAATAAATTTGTTTTCCAATAGACGGTCGAGTGAAGGTTAGTTTGGGTGACGAGGATTATTTAAAATTATTACATCTGCGTTGCAAATTCCATTTAAGCATATTTATAATGCCTGATTTTATATTGTAAGCAACCACAATGTACGACTATTATAATAAATTAAGCACTTATCATGTTTTCTGACATAACCTCCAATTACCTGCGCTGCAAGTGCACTTAAATGCATGTAGCAGTTTATACATATGCCGGTTGCATGTTATTTATTCAAACTTTGTATATAGTAGCTGTCGTGTAAGCCAGCATAAGCCAGCGTATAGGTTTAAGTGGCCGGAGCGAGGTGCTCTGCCCTCTAATTATCGAGATCCAGCAGATACCGACGCTTTTATCTCGAGCACTTCCATTAACCAAATATACAGCTTTGTATCACGATAATTATATATCGCAATATTTTCTAACTCTAAAAACCAATTAAAAACGTTTTTTGTTAATACAAAAATAATAATTATTTAGAGTTAGCGACGCCATTTTGTTTTAGTTCCCATACTAATGGGCGGTTAGTTTGAGGAGCAAATATTTTCGCTTCCGCATTTTAATTATCCTTTTTGTTTTGGTTTATTTAATTTATGCAAAAAGGCGGTGGGTTTTGGAAGAAACATTACAAAAAAAACACATATTGATGGTGGATAGATAGCATAAAGTTCTCACCAATGAATATCCGTCGTTATATCTTAAAGACGATTCTCTTCGAAAAGTTTATAACAAGTAACCAGTATTGTACTTACAACTAGATACAATGCGATTGAGTTTAAGTAAGTTGAGTCTTAAGAAAGTTGAATAAGTATTAAGTATAGGTACCTAGAATACATATAATATATGCTGGCATTATCAAAATCTTAAATAGAATAGAATAAAAAAAACGTTTATTTACAAATGAAAACAAATGTTATAGGTACAGTGACGAAAGTGCCCAGATGTTGCCATTGCTTCAGTATTACACGGAAAATCATCTGCGAAAGCTTTCAAGTGTCAATCACATCAAAACGCGCCTTAAATTCAATATATTATCCGAATTAGCAACAAATTATGTGAAATCGAGCGATGTCACAGCGATGGGTGTGCGAGGGAGGCCGGTAGTGAGGCGAGGGCTAATTGGCGAGTTAGCCCCGTGCGAAGAGTGGCCCACTCAAATGCGGCTAATCTGATTCATTACCTTTGTCGCGCGCTCTAACTTGGCCGCTTTTCAACAGCCAACGTTTGGAAACTTTGTCCGGAAAGCTTTGGATAGAGTTTAGTTCGAGCGTATTATGTGAGTTGCCAGTGGGTCGGCCATTGGCTAGAAACGTTCGTAGTTTAAGCCTTCACGCCTAAGGCAAAAGCCTGTGTTTTCTTTCCTATTTATGTGGTAGTTTAAAAAAGACATACACCAAATTTTCTTATAGTGCTTATTTAACATAATGAACTATTCATCTATTTATGATCCGAATATTATAAATATGAAAAATCTGTCTTTTTACGTGGCCTGTGGCATAGAAAAAACATAGGCTATATCTGAACCCGATTCCAAAATTGTATTTATTTTATTTTTTTATTTATTTAATAATCAAAAAATATACATAGTTACAAAGTCGGTTACAGATAGTGCTACAAAAACCAATTATAGGTTTGTCTGAGCTCTGTGGACTCGTCTTTTCACAAATTTTAACTTATAGCTATCTTACTATAGACTACCTAAATCTCAACTGCCTTCTATAGTAATTAACTTATAAGGATCCCATGCCCTTACGAGCAGGTATCAGTTCCCTCTCACCTCTCCAGCGCTATGCACACAACACTAACGTTATTTGGACGCGTAATGGAGTAAGTGCTCGCAAAATGGCTCGAGCCATGGAGCTTTTAATGCAATTCTGCTCCCTTTGTGCGGGAATTGGTGCAATCAATCCATTTACACTTGTTTCGCCAACAAGTGCCACTACGGTACGGCACTACCCTCTGGGTGGAACCTTTTAGTGACGCGACCGACCGACAGAGAAGGCATTGCGTAACATTTTCTGTTTCCATTTTCAATCAGTTTTTTTTTTCAGAGTCTATTTGTGTTTTTTAAGGGGAAAAGTTAATAGTCGGCCTGCCATTATTTTTCCTGCCCTCTTTAGAGCTTACTGGTAGACAAAAGTATTAAGTCCTATTAAGTCAACGGATATTAGTTATTATTACGATAGTTAAATTAAAATACGTGGTAACAGGATGAAATATAATATATTTATATATCAAATATTATTATGTAAGTGCTTACATTAAAAGCTCCTATGTAGTAGCATAGACACGTTAGTATAGGTACAGTGAATGAAAAAGGTTTATTATATTTGGAAAATAAACTATCTTGTATGAAGAAACGACGATTTGTTGACAGCAAGGAGATCGTAGTCTGGCGATTTACGTTTATAGTTGTTACCAAAGAGTGTAGAATTACTATGCGACGTTTTGATACACAATAAACATTAACTTATCGTAAAATATCGACTCGATTTTTTTTACTTTAATCAGTAAATAAGATGAGAAGATCTGATATTTTTAATAACATTAATCGGAATAACAACGCATTCTACAATCGTGAGTTTAAAAATTTGGATTGTCAACGAATATTATATTTTTTTTAACATAAATTATATTATTCAATCTGTTTGTAGATTTAAACCTAATTTCTCCGAGAGACTTGCATTCAGAAACCAATATAGAAGAAATCTGGATAGAGGACAATCGCGTCTCGACTGGCGTTCAGATCGTCGAGCTGAACTCGTCCGACAACCCCGTGACCTCATCAGAAGACGACAAGGAGAAGACGAACAGGAACTCATGGATTTATGGAAATCAAGAGAGTTTTCAAGAAGGGGACAACTATTACAAAGCGAACGAAGGCGCCAGAGAAAGGAGACGAAAAAGAAACCAATTCGGAGACCACCTCGCCACGCATAAACAAACCGAATACGAAACTTTCGTCTGCCCCGGGTTCTATGGCCCGCCGGAAAACGTTATATTTGATCACCAAATGAATTGCTTCACAATTTTGGACAAGCATTTCGTCATGGGTTCGGAATCATCTTCGGAGAACGAATATGCCGACATTGAAGAGTTTAGCTGTGGAGACCACGGGTTCGGCCAATGGAGCAATCACGATAACAGCACTGCGAGAAATAACGTTGGCGAGATCGTAAGCGCTGAACCCGAACCTGATATGCAGAAGCGCACAGTGTGGATCTATTCCTACAAAAATCGGCACCGTCTTAATGAATCTAATTTTGACCCCATGAATATCCCCAGCTGTGATAGTAGCAACTCTTCTTTTGAAGAGTCAGAAGATTTTTCTAATCGAAGAGAGGGTAGATCATACAGACTCGCGACACCAATACCACCGACTCATGTGCCAAAACTGAATCTAACATTGTCGCCAAAGTTGCCGACTGTCACTGAAGTTTCTGAGCCTCAAAAGATCTCATCTGCCAACCAAACAGACAATACCTTTGGTGAAACTTTAAAACCAAAACCGTTCAACAATTGGTTCAGGAGCGCGAACGCCACACCGCATAGTGCTCAGTACAATCGCGATAAAAACAACTCTGTTTTAAACTGGATGGCGTTGTCGCCTAGGAATCGGAAGCGCAAGGTTACACCGAGTCCTGTAAAGAAACAAGTTTTGCCAACGTTGCGGGAAGTAAGTAGTGTCATAGAAAAGACGTCACAAAAGCTTGAACACTGCGACGAATCGAATAGGAGCTTGCCTTCAAAAGTGCAGGTGGAAACACAAGCAGAAGTTCATTTAGAATCGACGACTTCTCACAACAAAGCTACCGAGACGGAACATTTTGATACACCTGAAGGATCACCTTACATGCAGATGGGTGACTGCGAAACCCGTGAACTTAAAAGCCATGAGCGTATTCGTAAACTGCAGATACGCTTCAGTCCAAAACCTATTTTGAACGTATCTGAAATTACAGAACCTATTGAAAAGTTAGATGGTCACAAATGGATCGTGGAAGATAATAAGTATGCTCATGTACCTTACTACTATAGGTACGAAGTGAAGGTCGATGACCCCGAGGAACGCGACAGGGGCGACACAGCCGGGGACACGCTGTTGATACGCAACATGTCCCTGCTGAAGCCAGCGCACTGGGCAGAGTACTTGCCCATCACTGGTAGCATACCCTCCTTGCACTTGTCTATGAATACCGACTCTGTTTCGGATATGGGAAGGCAGAGTTGGTTCAAACGTATAACTAAGTGGTTCCGATGTTGTAAATAATTTGTTTTTCGTTTTTAAGGTAGTTAGCCAACATAATTTACTTGAACCATCTAAGAGTACATAATAAATAGTGTGTAAATAAATAAAAACAAATATTACTGTTTAAATTGGCGAATTTATTAAATTCAATCACTATCAACTTCCAGTAATTGAAGTACTTAAAATAAACCTGCTTAGGTACTTTGCAAAATATAACAATAGTACACGACACAAAATCATTCAGTTTAAAGTATTTACAAGTTTAGTTTCCTTTTAAACTATCACATTATGTTTACACACGGAACTGCCGTCTCCAACACAAGATTCTAAAATAATGAAAAATAAAACAAGCCCATATCCGTCAGGAATGTAAAAATGTTATGAAAAATAAACGGTTTACTGAAACGGCGGCGAACACGAATCCAGGGGCGTCGACCCTAAAGTATTGTATATATTAAAAATGCATCATATGTCACTCCGTTATCGACTGTAAAATAAGTAGTAGGTATGCTACTATATCACGCTTTCTTAAATAGTAAATTTTTTTTCTTCATTTCTATATTAGTCATTAAGCTCCAAAGTCAACAACTGCATAGATTATGTATTTAATGAGTATTTACCACTATGTCTACTTAACAGGATAATATGTAATATGATTTTAAAGGCAATTGTAGAGCTAAAACTGTCGTAATTATTTCATATAAACTTATTGCTTGAAATACAAATATCGATGCACATTTATTTTCCTGTGTGGGAATTGATGAAGTTATAAAAATGTACAAGATACGCCGTCAACGAAAAATTGACGATGCGAATACACATAGTAATTGAGACCAGCTCAATTTGAGACCTAGGAATGCTAATTAAATTGTGTTAATTCAGTCAAAATTAAAAAATAAATCTTAGCATGGACAGCAAAACAGTACTTTCATGATTTTTTTTTATATCATACACATAACCAATTGTTTAGGAAAAAAGTCAATCATCAAAAAAGTTTCAGTGTCTAAATTCACAAATTTAAATCGTACAAAAGTTGTGACACAAATCAAGCTGACTTTCTGCTTATTGACAAAGAATACTCAATTATATTATGTACATAGAATTTCAAAAAGGTTTTTTACAAGCTGGCCGGATGGAAATTTTCAGCCGTTGCTTTTTTACTGCTGCGGCTAACTGAAATGAGCCCTTAGATTATAATATATAAAGTGTTACAGAATTCTTATTTTTTTCCTTCACACATATAAAATACTCAGTTTTTTCTGTGACAAATAACACAGCCCTATTTAAGATAAGGCTGTAACAATATTGATAACACACTTAAAAATCAGTGGTTTTACAAACGAGCTGGCCACTTTGTAAATTAGTAAGCCCGTTTGTAAAACGGCAGATCTTACAGTTTGGTAGACATGATATTAAAGAGGAAAACCCATGTGTAAATGAATAGTACTAACAATAAGCTTGTTTGTATCCTTTCGGTCCGATAAATGGAAAAAATAATGTAAAAAATGTGAAGTTGATTGAATTTTGTGCCCACTTACTACAGACGCTTACGGTTGTGTCGTCAGAAAGTGGACCTACATAAAAGCGGCATGGGTTACAAACAATTGTATCATAGAACAGCATACAGGGCTTGCAAGGCTCAACTCCTTTACAAATGACAGAAGGTGAACCAATGGTCTAACAAAGCGAAACAAACTCCCGCCTACTTACAGACACTTGTCGCATCATTACACTATATTGTGACGTCACAGCTGCGTGTGACGTCACGAGGGCTGCGGCAATGGCAGCGCGAGCTCCCTCCGAATGTAGAACAGTATGTAGGGCTTGCACGACTCGACTGCACTGGAATCGGTCGCGCGGACTGTTTGGTCGTTGAAGTGGAACCACTGGTCTTCGTTGATCGCGAATGCCGTGTAGTGGCCAGAGCCCGCTCTGTGGGATAAAATAGAACTGAAATTAATTGAATGTTAAAGAGATTTTTTTTTGTTATTGCCAGTAGTTTTGTATTACCTAGTCAAGGTTCCCAACTAGCAAAGTTGTCATATAATATCGAGACCAAATAACGTTTGGTTTTAAAAAGGTTATTTAGTGGCATCTCGGATGTCAAAGAATTGTCTTATAGTATTTTATACGAAAGTTTAGTCGTATAATACTTGGATGTAATTATTACTTTAACAAGACGTCTACACAACTAATTTGTTATTATTAAGAACTTTACACGATTTTAAATCGAATAATTTGCGCCCTTTTCGCGTTATGGAAACGTTAATACAACCGTTATTCGACGAACCTTTGCTACTTGGGTTGTGTACTAAAAATAAATATTTCTTTGTGATATTGCCAGTACTCTGTATTATTACACGATAGACATTAGTGGTGACGGGTGTGACTACGATAGATATTTGTGGTGACAGATGGACATTTGTGGTGACGGGTGTGACTAAGCTAGACATTGGTGGTGACGGGTGTGAGTGAGATAAACATTAGTGGTGACGTGTGTGAGAGAGACAGTGAGACAGTCACCCCGAGCCGTGGTGCACGATGACGGCGGCCAGGTCGTACAGCTGGTTGAGGCCGGAGCGCCGCGTGTCCGGCACGTTGCGCGGCACGAAGCGGGACATGTCCAAAGCACGCAACGGGAACTCTATGCCGGTGTCCACTTTTGTCCTGCCGGCGGATAAAGATGTCAAGGTCAGCTGTCAGACTAAACGTAGTTAAGAAACGAATAAATAGTTATCAAGAGAGATGTCAGGGTCAGCTATCAGACTAACCAAGGTCAGCTATCAGACTAACGAAGGTTAGCTATCAGGGAAGTCAAGGTACTAACCTGGTATTATTGGTTATCCATATGACACAAAAAAAAAATTTGTTTTCACATAAATATGAATAAAATATTGGGTCTTGAGAATAAAATGTTTTCTTTCTTTCTTTCAAATTACGATTTATTGTCAAAGAAATCAAAATAGCTATTAGATATTTTTGTAAAGACTCACCTAAAATAGTTGTGCCATCTGAACCGCTTCAGATGCAAACAGAGAACGTTGGGCAGCCGCCGTATCCAGAACTGTTTGGTGGACTTCTGCTTACACTTGCAGCTACTGCAAAAGTAACGCTCCGTGTCCGCTAACTCCTCCACCTAACAACAATGTTATAAGAATATTCAGTATCGACGTTTCCTTCAAGAGCTTGGTGTTAGAAGAAGGCTGCTTTAAGTGTGCGGCCTTGCCTTTGCTATTGTTCAATAAAAATAATAAAAATCAGACTGTTTCAGCCCCATAGGGCCTTTAAAGTAGCAACACATTGGGCCAGTTGACTTAATCCATCGACACATGAGGGTCGCTCAAGCAAGTCACGCCACTTTTTAACCCCCCATGCAAAAGAGGGGTGTTATAAACAGCCTACGGTTTGTCTATGGCACTGTCGCTCTTAAACAGTTGGACCGATTTGAATGCAGTACTTTTTACAAAAGCAGCACTAATGGTTGTGATTTCTTAGCTATGTCTAGTAAAAATCGGTTCAGTTGTTTTCGAAGTATTCTTATTCTAAAAAGCAGACTTTTTTAGGGTTTCTACGCTACTTGTATTATAAAAAGGAGCGGTGTTTTTAAATATCAAACATTATCGGGGTCCATATGCAAATCTTTGATCCAAGCTAGGTTACTCTAAATGTGGGTCCGCACGAACGGTTGTAACTTGTACCTACTGTCAATAAAAGTTCTCCATCAATAGATAGCTTACTATTAAACACCTACAGTCAAAATGAAAGTACAATAACTTGATAACATGAAAGTGCAATAACATGATAACATAAAAATACAATAACATGATAACATAAAAGTACAATAACTGCCATGTGACCTGCACGAAGCTGTTGAGGCAGTCTGTCAGCGAGACAGGCCCGTCGTGTCGCCCGCTCTCCGGCAGCTCCAGCGAGAGATCCAGGAAAGGGTCAAACTTCTTGCTCTCAGTCCCGCAGGCCAAGCAACGCACCTGGGAAGTTGCAAATTCAGAGTCACAATATTATCTATAATGTATCTCCAAGCGATCAAACGCAACTGTTTTAGTTAGAAAATTACAATTTCGCAACCTTCAGCTAATGACTAATTTACTAAATGATATGACGTTTATAAGAGTGATTAATGTACCTACGTAAAGAAATAAATTATTTTGAATTTTGAACTTAAACTGGTCTTCGTTTGGAGCTGAAAAGGACTAAAGAGTTGTCAAAAAAATGTACCCTCTGCTAACCTTACTGTTATTTGGTCAATATTATGCCTATTTAATAGTAAGTGTTATACCTTTTTAAATAGCTAAAGAGACGTAGAAGTTTTTAAAACTATTTGCAGAATAAGTTCCATACATTTTTTTTCAAACAGGGAGCTTCAAATTTAAAAACTCTTATTGAAAATTATTTAATTCTAACCGTTGTCAAGCAGTATTTTTATTCTGTTAGTAGTAGGTTCAGTTTTGGTTAATCATTTTTATTAATTGACATGCTTTCTAACTAGTTACATCAAAAAAACGTACCCCAGAAGCACTAACCCCAAAAAAATCGCCAAAAAAGCCAAAAAATTAAGGATTTAAAAAAAAATCTTTAACGTTCTATATCTCCATAACGGTTAAGTTTCGGACACCATTTCATAGAATCAAATCCATCAGAAATGACCTGAATAATAACGTCCTTTAATATTCAGTACGACTTTTCCTGTAACCCTGTATATATACGTGGTGACCGTCACACACCATATGTATTGTTTTATCGATATCGATAAGACTCTTATTAAGACCGTTAGAGCAGATACCTCGCTCTGCAGCGTGCCGCCGAAGACGGCGGTGACGATGGAGGCGGAGCGGCAACACGCGGCCGCGGCGTGTGTAGTGTGTAGTGTGCACCTACCTCGCTCTGCAGCGTGCCGCCGAAGACGGCGGTGACGATGGAGGCGGAGCGGCAACACGCGGCCGCGGCGTGTGTAGTGTGTAGTGTGCACCTACCTCGCTCTGCAGCGTGCCGCCGAAGACGGCGGTGACGATGGAGGCGGAGCGGCAACACGCGGCCGCGGCGTGTGTAGTGTGTAGTGTGTAGTGTGCACCTACCTCGCTCTGCAGCGTGCCGCCGAAGACGGCGGTGACGATGGAGGCGGAGCGGCAACACGCGGCCGCGGCGTGTGTAGTGTGTAGTGTGTAGTGTGCACCTACCTCGCTCTGCAGCGTGCCGCCGAAGACGGCGGTGACGATGGAGGCGGAGCGGCAACACGCGGCCGCGGCGTGTGTAGTGTGTAGTGTGTAGTGTGCACCTACCTCGCTCTGCAGCGTGCCGCCGAAGACGGCGGTGACGATGGAGGCGGAGCGGCAACACGCGGCCGCGGCGTGTGTAGTGTGTAGTGTGTAGTGTGCACCTACCTCGCTCTGCAGCGTGCCGCCGAAGACGGCGGTGACGATGGAGGCGGAGCGGCGCGCGCCCTCCGCGCCCGGCAGCAGCTGCAGCAGCTCCGTGTGCAGCCTGCAACACGCGCGCCCTCGCATCAACAAGCGGTACAGTAGCACACAAACAATAAGGCGCGTCGGTAATCTACGCTCGCACAGACAAGAACAAACTATCGACGGAAACAGGTGAAACGATCAACGCACGGTAACAGCTTCCTGACAGCTGACGATTTCATTGAATCAGGCCCGAAATCAATCAACCAATAGCGAAAGATATTTTAGGAACGTGTAATGGTGGCGGGTCAACTCAAATCTTTTCCAAGCTAGAAGACGTATGCTAACAAATCAGTAGGTTTATTATACAGGGTGTAACATAATACTTCAAGGTTGGCTTTTACCCATCGAACTGAACAACTTTTGTTCTACAACTTTGTTCAAATCGCAAAATTTTTTTCGGACTTTTCATACAAATCGATCAAATGGCGAACCAAGTTTGTATGAAAAGTCCGAAAATTTCTTTGCGATTTCAACAAAGTTGTAGAACAAAAGTTGTTCAGTTTGATGGGTAAAAGCCAACCTTGAAGTATTATTACACCTTTATGTTACACGCTGTACATTTTTCCTGTATTATTATGAACTAGCTTCCACCCGCGTCTTCGTCTACGTGGATTTCAGAATTGGGTCCAGAGAGAAAGAAAATGTTAAGGTGGCGCCATCTAGTGACGAAGTGGAAATTTTGAGTTTTTAAGCATTCCTCCGGGAACCCTTTAGTTTTCCGGGATAAAAGTATCCTATGTGTTAGTCGAGTGTTTTATCTATCCACCTACCAAATTTCATCCAAATCCGTTCAGAAGTTTCAGCGTGAAAGTGGAACAAACAAACAAACATCCATACTTTCGCATTTATAATATTAGTGAGATATAATAGAAATCTTTATTTGCTCTGAATTGGGTAACAATTACATCATCATCATATTAAACGTAATCAGTCCCGGGTGTCACCTGTCGAGCATGTAGCGCAGGAACTCGTGCGCGTCCTGCTGCTGGTAGCCGCGGAAACGCGGCACCACCTTCCAGATCACCAGGAACAGGCACTCGGGCGAGATGGCGCCCTTCGCGCCCTTCGCGCCCGCGCCCGCGCCCCCGCCCCCGCCGCCGCCGCACCCGCCCGACTTGAGGCTGATCAGCACCTACAAATAAAACAACGACCAAATTCAAAATTTTGGCAAAATGAGTTTTGATAAAAAACGACCTTAAAGAGCAAGCCTCGCAGTCTCAGTAAAAAAAAACACCTCTAAATCTTAAGCAATAAGGTAAAAAAAAATGCGCCTTTCTTCATCTCATCGCACACGCGAGTGTCTCTTTTAGATGGGTTTTTTATCAAAACCCATTTTGTCAAATTTTGTATTCAGTCGTTGTTTTATTAAGAGTGCGATAGCAGATACATAGGTATAGGTTAGCCTACGTGTGTGAAATATGGCCTTACATTGTTGTGATGTTGGAAGGTACCTATGCCCAAGCTTTGGTTAACCTACGGGTTGTTAAAAGACCTAATGGACAAATACACTATATCTGTCAGATTTGTTCAACTTCAGAGTTAAAAGATAAAAAGTGTGTAATTTTAATATGGAAGCAACTTTCTTAATAATCAGAAACTTGAAATTGATCTGGGGTTCACTAGAGAAAGTTGTTCAGTTTCAATAAAAACCCAGTATAAATATTATCAGTATCTGTACATATAAAACCTTGCACTATGTATATTAAGAACATATACCTTCCTGAGCTCCTCAGCCATAACCACTTCATTAACCTCCTGCCGCGTGTAACTTCGCGAATGGTACACTTTCGTCCGTCCGTTCGTCTTCACCTCCAGAGACGGCAGCTGGCTGAAGTAGCAACTGAACTCCTGTATGTTGTTCAAACTCTGCAGCACGGCATTCATGAAACATGTGTTGCCTAAATTTTTTAGTCCTACTATTTTCTTTTCCCTTTGAGTTTTTCCATTACAAGGGGAGGTCTTCTTTTCTTTTCTACTGGATTGTGACGAGTTTTCTGCTGAACTACTGTCTTCTGAGTGAGATCTTTTTCTAGAGCGAGGTCTTAAACTTCTAGCTGGTTCCTCTGGACTCTGAAAATGAATGAATCCAGTGGCTTACCTGGCAAATGGTGACTTGCTTTTTAAACCTTGTGATAAATAAGTTTTAAAGTAAAAACGCAAATCTCACCTTGGCAGTTTTAGTTGATTTACTATCACTAGAGTCAGTTGACTCAGGTACTTCGCCTAGCGAGTTTGTGAGTGCAACGTCAGATGTTCCATTCTCTTCTCCATTGGAAACGGATGCATTTTGAACTGTAGCACTGGAGACATTACTGCTACCTCCTTCACTGCCATCCTTACTGGTTTCCTCTATATTGTCCACATTCTCATTATTGTCTGAATTAACTTTCATAAGTTCCTGTCTTATTTTATCTATTGCTCCGTGTTCCGTATCGTTTGAGACATAATCATCGCATTTGTAACTGTAAATTGAAAACAATAAGTTAGTGCTAGCCGAGTCACAGTTGTGTAAATTGGTCAACAAGATGGGAAAAATACCGGCGCCGCCGCCGCCGCCGCCGCATGGTCCAAAAATATCAATAATGCACAGTTATTTCTAAGACATCTAATTAGCATATGCATTGGTTTATTATAGCTATTTATAGTGCTATCGCTATGACGATGACGTATCGCTGCTCAAACATTTGAATAAACTTATGCTGTTTGATAATATTGTAGTAATAAAGTTCATAAGCATATTGTACTGTACAAATAGCAGGCGACTTAGCAGGACCAATATAACATTTATACACCATAAGGGATGTTGTATGTATGCGCAATTTTATTTCAATTCTTCGCGTCATCACATCGGTAAATAAAAAAATGTGTTTTATTAAACTTGATTTACCCTTTCGAATAAATAATATTTCTGAAAGAAAAAGCTACATTGAAGACGAAATCTTGCGGCGCACATTTTTTTCGTATTGGCAAAAATATCTGCTTATACTATAAACAGTGAAAAAACAAAACTGCTTAACATATAACCATTAACAGTCGGTGGATTACTGAATCTAACGACACACTTATACATATACTTACTAAAATACATTAAACTATTTACGCTACAGACTCACTAAAGAAACAGACGTACATACATACACAGGAAAAATATTACCATACCTACTTCTGAGGCAGTAGTAGGTGAAAATATTTAAAAAGTTAAGAAACATTCAAAGAAAAAACATTACCACACTTACATCTTTTGGCACCATCATCACTTATCATCAGGAGGCTTACCAATTCTGGATTAAAAACCAGCTTCTGGGGCAGTAGGTTAGCAGAACATACCAGTAAACAGAGTAGACGTCGCAGCTGATGCAGAGGTGGTGGTCGGTAGCCTCTGCGTGTTGCTTGGCGTGGCCGGCCACGTAGCGGCCGCAGCCCGCCACCCCGCACGCCAGGCACACCCAGTTCTGCTCCCTCGTGGAACATTCTGGAAATTATTTGGTACTACATTATCAATACCTAGGTCACACACCATCATCCCTATTACTGGGGTGTAGGATACTTTGGGAAGGTTAGGCTATGCCCCACATTTGTTGATATTTGTAATACTGTTGTTTTTCTGTTTATTTCATTTCAATAAGTGAACTTCTTTTTATGGAAGAGCAGGACCTCCTGTTTCAGGTATTTTTATACTTAAAAGGATGGTCCCATCCATGTTTGTGAAATTGTGAAATAATGATATTGGAATAAACATTTATTTATTTATATTGTGTGGTTAGTAGCCAACTCCAATGTCGCAAGTTTTTAAGTCGCCTATAAGGCCTCTGACATGGCTTAACAAATGTCATCTAGTTACCTATTATTATTTAATATATTAAATCAATGCAGTATTTTTAAGGTTCCATACCTCAAAAGGAAAAATGGAACCCTTATAGGATCACTTGGTTGTCCGTCCGTCTGTCTGTCTGTCAAGACCCGTTTTCTCAGGAATGCGTAGACGTATCAAGTTGAAAATTATATCAAATACTCAAGCCTGCAATCCCTTGAACCTGTGAAAAAATCAAATTTTTATGCCAACGTAATCAAGAGTTACGGCCGTTTATGCCGCATATTTGGACACTCGCATGGGAATCACAAAAAAATGTGATGTAACAAAAAATTTTTCCCTTTACTTGTGTTTTCGGACTTTTCCCTTTACTTGTGCTATAAGCCATTGCTTCCTGCCAAATTTCACGATTGTAGGTATACGGGAAGTACCCTATAGGTTTTGATTCCCATGCGAGTGTCCAAATATGCGGCATAAACGGCCGTAACTCTTGATTACGTTGGAATAAAAGTTTGATTTTTTCACAAATATGCGGCATAAACGGCTGTATCTCTTGATTGCGTTGGCATAGAAGTTTGATTTTTTCACAGCTTCAAGGGATTTGATGCCTGAGAATTTGATATAGAGTTCAAGACATGTGTTAATATGAATTTATACGGAACCGAGTCTGACTCGCACTTGGCCGGTTTTTATTTTATTTCAGTTTACTAAAGGGTAAGTAAATAACTTGAAACGCGAGCCTTCGTTGGATCACTGCAATCTCAGATTTATTGTTCATGCAGAAGTAAGGGCACGTAAGGGTAGTCATTTTACTAAAGTGACTGCAGCAATTTTCATCTTATAATAAGTATACAGTCAATCTGTCAACTTTAATAATAATTCATCAAGACACACCAAATGAACAAATGAATAAATGATTTCAGGTTTTTTATTATAAAAATAACATTTTTTAAAAGGTCACTTCTTGAATACGAGATGTATCGTTCTCATAAGAATATCTTAAGTTCACTTTAACACTCTTACTAAAATGTGTATCTTATCGTGTAGTTAATGAATTCACAGTTGTTTTGCCATAAAACGTCGCGTTGTGTTCGCTTCTCGATTTGTAAGAGAAAATGAATACTTAAATGATAAAATAAATGAAAAGTAAAGAATAAATGGGAATAAGACACCAAAGCTTGAAAATTAAAAGATTAAGCTTCCATCCATTCACCTTTGTAAGAATTACTTTATCGTTATTTACATAAAAGTATACATATGTCTTTAATTTCTGCTACTAAAGTTTTAAAGACTAAAAAATTGCAATTTTAGCAAAACATTTAGGTAAAGTACCTACCTATAAAATGATGTTAACTGAAATAACATGTAAGCATGTTTTATGAATGTGTTTCTATTACAATAAATAACATCCTCAACAACACCCTCTGAATAAAACCATCTAATTTACCTTTCATTCGGCTATATTTATGAGTTTGATTTGAATAACAGGAGTAGAATACATACTTGTAGGATAGGATAAGCCAACATCTCAGAGCATTTCCACACTGACTCAGTATTGGTGTTAGATGTTAAAATATCAGTCAAATGTGCTACCATACACATTATTCAGCCCAATATTGATGTCGAAGGAAGTTAAAATATCTGTGCAAATTAAATATATGACAATATGTTGTGCCTGCCCCAAACACTATATGGCCCAATATCTGTTATTAGTGCAGACACAAGCATATTCATTGGCATGCCAATGAATGCCAATGAATATGCTACATACAGGGTGTCCAAAAAGTGAAGGATAATCCTTCACCTGCGGATCGTCGAATCATTTCCTACTACATACCAAAAACTTTTTCTAGTAAAAGTCCCACCATTTTTGTGATATCGGTATTTTTAGTTTTTTTTTTCAAAACATTGACCTTCAGTTTAATGCATGTCATTCCTACAAATTATGACATTTTTAAGTCCTGTTTTTTTTAAATACTCGTGGATAAATAATTCATCAAACACAATGGTAAATTATTTCTAAAAGTGCTGGCAAATCCTGTAAAAAAATAAGATTTGCAAATTTTCTACAAAAACTTTTTCGAATAGTGAACTTCGATAGCCTGCGGTGTAAAATAAAATTACTAAGCTCATCATGCCAACAACTTTAAAAAATTGCTTAGTTATTGACAATTCTAAAATGGTATAATTGTTTGACATTACATTAAAAACAAATTTTTTTATGATAATTCTAATGCACCAAGGTCGAATTTTTGGAGTTTTGCTTTACTTTATGTCGATAGTATTTTAGTACGTATAGCAAAACTCCAAAAATTCGACCTTGGTGCATTAGAATTATCATAAAAAAAATTGTTTTTAATGTTATGTCAAACAATTATACCATTTTAGAATTGTCAATAACTAAGCAATTTTTTAAAGTTGTTGGCATGATGAGCTTAGTAATTTTATTTTACACCACAGGCTATCGAAATTCACTATTAACTATTATCAAAGTTAGCTATTCGAAAAAGTCTGTGTAAAAATTTTTCAAAAGTAATTTTTTTACAGGTTTTGTCAGCACTATTTACCATTGTGTTTGATGACTTATGTATCCACAAGTATTAAAAAAAAAACAGGACTTAAAAATGTCGTAATTTATAGGAATGGCATGCATTAAACTGAAGGAGGTCATTTTTTTCGAAAAAAAAACTAAAAATACAAAAATGGTGGGACTTTTACCAGAAAAAATTTTTGGTATGTGGTAGGAAATTATTCGACCAATCCGCAGGTAAAGGATTATCCTTCACTTTTTGGACATCCTGTATATAGTAGAAGGCAAAGATGTATTTCATCACCTCATAAGCTGGATGCAGTTTGAGGTAGAAAGTGTGGGTGTGTATGTAAGATCTAGCCAAGTATTTTGCTTAAATTCTGTTTAGTGTATTTTTTTTCATTATAATATACCTACAGGGTGTCCCAGAACTTAAGCAACAAATTTTACTCAAGACTTATCGAAATAACAAACATAATTGTTAGCTTATTCAATAATCTCTACTAGCTCGGGGGATTTCAAAGTGTAACACTGGCCAAAACAGCGGGACGTGTGGGTGTCATTCAGGAGCCAGTCTTAGGAGTAGGCCAAGGTGTATGTACTGAGTGCGGTCAAAGCTTTTTATTTCCATACTTCCAAAAAATGACTATTACATTTAAATGAATAAGTTTTGTTAGTATTAAGTTCTAATTATTGGTATTGGTTAGTTAACTATCGAGTATGGAGCCCTTGTGGGTAAAAGCCTTAAATGCTTTCCAAAGCTCAAAGCGGTCAAATATATCATTAATATAATTAATGAATACTACAGCTTGTCATTTCTACTGGTAATCCATAATATAATATTATACTCCACCTAATATAATAACAGTTGAATCGGCATATGGTTGGTTCCAACACCAATATGAGGTTATAAAGTCTGAAAATTCTCTCACTCTACATGTGGGTATATACCTACATAGACAAAGCAGAATTTATGGTATATTCTTTCAGTTACTAAATTATTAAAGTGGGTAAATGTTTCTTTAATGAATGAGTAACATTCCCCAAAAATCAATATTGGTACGAGACAGAGCCTTATTTATCAATAGAAATACTACTCAAGGCAGAGTTTTATATTAATGTCTACATCACCAAGGTTACGTATAATTTGCATAGGTACTAAAAAAAAAGTTATATGAACATGATGGCTAACAATCAATGAGCTATCATTAAAGAGTGAAAAGTTATCATGATAAGTACCTACAGGCATGATAACTGTCTGTTCCTAGAAGTTCTAGAAAGATATACATTTCTGTATCAAGTTTCCTGTAGCTATAGCATGACAAAATATGAAGATCAATTTGATCAGATTTATGACTCATTTTTATTTGGTGCAGTGTTCTGATATAAGCGGCGAAACGACAGGCATGGCGTTGCGCCGCGCCCGCGCTCTAAGGGCTTATAGCAAAAATACCAGCCCAGCGGCATCTGCCACGGTTGTAAACGCCATGGACAGAAATAGCCCGCTAATAAAAAGTGGTACATCATTAATTTAAAAGCAACGCGTCATAGCAGCGCAGCGCTGAGACGCAACTCCCCCAGTCACGGCCACACGTATCCACCCCGTCCCCCGCTCCCCACAAACAGCTGATTATTAAACTTGGTAGGTATTGATTTTCTAAAACTAACCTCGCGTTACGTGAATGCTCTTTATGTGGCGTCTATTTCCAGATACCTGTCACACAAAACCCGACGGGTGTTGTTTCATAAAACAATGCAGTCCGTTACCTGAACAAGTGAAGTTCTTTGTGACCGTGGTGTCCTCGGCGACAAATACGCTCTCCAATTTGATGTTATCTAACAAATGCGGACACTCCATTTTTTTTCATACTACGAATCCCTTTATCCAGAAACAATACAACAGATTTCTAGAATTAAGTATCCAACTACGTTTTAGCGCAGCCACCTTCTACGAAGAAAATGGACAAGAGCGTCCGACATAATTTTACTCGATTGGAGATTTTTCTTCGAGCGCGAGCGAGCAAGCAATCGAAGAAGCAAAACAATTATATGTTCGGATACACGGTATTGCCAGGCTGCTGGCGGCGTTGGCGTAGTTGGCGTAACAAGAAATATGTAAAAAAACCGGCCAAGTGCGTATCGGACTCCCGCACCGAGGGTTCCGTATAAGTTTATAATTGCAAAAAAATGGTGTGTGAGTGTCAAAATATGCGGCTTATAGGGCCATATCTTTGGATGGCGTTTACTTTGTAGAAGTTTGTTCTTCACAGCTCCAAGAAATTGACCTGCCTATTGAATATTTGATAATAATTTCAAATTGATACTTACACGTTACTCGCGTTCCTGAGAAGAAAGGTATTGCTTGACAGACAGATAACAGTGATCCTTGCTTGGGTTCCTTTTTTCCTTTTCAGGTACGGACGGAACCCTAAAAAAGCTTATATTATTATTAGGGACGCGTTCCAGAACTAAAAATAAGGCAATTTACTTGACAAGAGTCTGTCTCTTTCACACTTAAGAGATTTACTATAGGGTATCCTGCTGTCAGGGAAAAATACTATCAGGAAAGTATTCTGGAAGGCTTTTGTACATATCCGAATAAAAAAACCAAAAGGAAGCCATAAGATTGCCATTGCCAGAAACACCAATTACCAACGAACGAAACGAACGCCTTTCTTTACTTTGAGTTTTTACATTGGTATTTTGGGCATTAGGTTGTACTTTGTCATCATCAAAACTTAGAAAATAATCCGGGAGTCGTGTCCATTACGCCAGCGAAATGTTGTAGCTAAGAAGGATGGGAGTATAATAGGGAATTAGAGCATCATTACACGGTCACCTGGCCCCAAACTAAGATTTCCTGTATTATGGGAACCAAACTGATACATACATATACAGGGTGGAATGTTAGAACCTCACCTGGAGGGAAAGTTCTCTAAATACTGGAGATAGCTTACTCAAACATTCCTTTATTTTTAAAAAGAAGCAAAACTACATTCAAAGATTTTTGAAAATACTCTTGTCACACCCAGGAATCGGTGTCCATGACGCCAGCGGAATGTTGTAGCTAAGAAGGATGTGAGTATAATAGGGAATTAGAGCATCATTAGAACTAATTGTGCGCCAGCAGCGGAATTTGTGCGTCTTACAATTTCGGAGATATTCATAAAAAACCGATGCCGCCAGGGTAACGTTCCCTCAGCGGCATAATTTTGAAAAAGACGGTCTAGCTCATAACAAAGTACATGACTGAGTAGCTTTCGTCGTGTTATAAATGTGCGCAAATAGCGGAATTTGTGCATATTACGGTTTTCGAATTATTCAAGATTCCGCTGCAGTAACGTTTTTGAGTTTTCTGTATCTCGAAAACGGCTGATAGGAGAAATTTCAAAAAAAACCCACTAGTACACCTTAATTTGTGCGTAATTTGAGCAATGTTACTTTTTTGAAAATTATGATATTTTTTTAGTAATTAATTTGTTTAGAAAATCAGGAAATTCTAATTTACAAGGAAACGAGTGAAGTTGCAATCGAATAAAGAGCACTCAAATATTCCTCTAGTAGACCCTAATAATGTGTGCAATTGTGGATTGTATTATCTAAGCAAATAGTGAGATATACCATTTAATTACGATATTAAGGTAGCGAAATTTTAAAGATTGAATTCAGTGCTCCCATAAGACTATGTAACATGACATTTTACATAAAATTAGAGCGTCCTGCTAGCAAGCTTTCCTGTAAGTTTCATCTTTGAATAACGTTGATTTAAAAAGATTTACCCAGAAGAAGAAAGAACGAACATTTTCCCTATAACCCGACCAAATTAGAATGTATACGAGAAAGCGGCCGCACCATACAAAAGGATAACCTTCTTAAATGAAAGGTATATTGAAGGAAGCTTTGTAAGTACAGTTGCGTGCAAATGTTTTATTGACGATTGTTTTCTTAGTACCTACGTACTCGTATAGCGGCCGGGACAAAGCTATTATAAAAGATACTTGTAATAAGATTTTTAGATAGTAAGTATCTTATCTAAGTCTTGCCGCCAAACATGAATGTTAACAGCATGGATGTGTTCCGGCATGAAGATAGCCAATTCCCCATTGCGTTGGGGATTCTTTGATAAGCCCGCTTCCATCTTCGGCGTCATCATTACTTACCATCAGGTGAGATGATGCCAAGGGCTTACCAATAGAGGATAAAAAAAATGCAACATTAAGTAGCGTTTAGTTTCTAGCATACTGATTAATAGTTCGAGAAGGTTAAAATAAAAATTAAAAAGAAGAATGAAACAATGAAGACTTCTGAGAGAAGAAAGAAGAGATCTGCTAAAATCTGACACACTACGTGGAACCCCGATATTATGGATAATTATGTATATGGTTTACCTACTTAAAAATTAATAAACGGGAAATTCCCGTACTATTTTATATTATGTATTATAAAAATAATAAAATTAAAAATATTTTCTAGCAAGCAAGTCATAAAAAAAATTATAACTTTTCTATTGCTATTTAAAAAAGTATTTCCTTGAAAACTGCCAAATTCTGACACTTTTTTAAATCGTCAGATTATTCTGCTAGAGTTAAAATTTAGTAGCCAAATCTGCCCAAATGGCAGAAATCTGCCACAAATGGTCACACTGCGGGGCGGATGGGTTTCGAAAACACGGGAACTCGCGCGACGGGGGGAGCTTAATGCTCATTCCCTCTGCCCGTGCCCCGGGGGCTACATGTGCGAGGAGCGCAGCTCAGTTCAAAGCGATAAGATAAACACTTTGATCAGAATTTAACAAAGCATTGATTTGATTATATCTGCTTTGCGAGAAATATACCTCAACAGGTAGAGGTAATAAAGTACTAATTACTTCTATGCTATTCTATGATATGGCATTTGTTCTACTTCTATGGTACTAGATAGCAAAAAATATTGACGATTTAAAAGCATGTGTAAAGCATCCACTTAAACATTTTGAGTTTTATGCAGATACATCAAAAAGTTTGTTGTTCAACTTGTCGATGTTACCCGATTTTAGTTAATTTAAATACGAAGCCAAATAATAAAACATTTATAAACATCATAACAAAACATTTTCTGCTTAATTGTCCAATTAGTTCTGGTTGTATGCTACCAATTTAGGAAGGTTACCTTTTTGTATGGCGCGGCCGCTTTCTTGTATACATTCTAATTTGGTCGGGTTATAGGGAAAATGTTCGTTCTTTCTTCTTTTGGGTAAATCTTTTTAAATCAACGTTATTCAAAGCTGAAACTTACAGGAAAGCTTGCTAGCAGGATGCTCTAATTTTATGTAAAATGTCATGTTACATAGTCTTATGGGAGCACTGAATTCAATCTTTAAAATTTCGCTACCTTAATATCGTAATTAAATGGTATATCTCACTAATTGCCTAGATAATACAATCCACAATTGCACACATTATTAGGGTCTACTAGAGGAATATTTGAGTGCTCTTTATTCGATTGAAACTTCACTCGTTTTCTTGTATATTAGAATTTCCTGATTTTCTAAACAAATTAATTACTAAAAAAATATCATAATTTTCAAAAAAGTAACATTGCTCAAATTACGCACAAATTAAGGTGTACTAGTGGATTTTTTTTGAAATTTCTCCTATCAGCCGTTTTCGAGATACAGAAAACACCAAAACGTTACTGCAGCGGAATCTTGAATAATTCGAAAACCGTAAGATGCACAAATTCCGCTATTTGCGCACATTTATAACACGACGAAAGCTACTCAGTCATGTACTTTGTTATGAGCTAGACCATCTTTTTCAAAATTATGCCGCTGAGGGAACGTTACCCTGGCGGCATCGGTTTTTTATGAATATCTCCGAAATTGTAAGACGCACAAATTCCGCTGCTGGCGCACAATTAGTCCTAATGATGCTCTAATTCCCTATTATACTCACATCCTTCTTAGCTACAACATTCCGCTGGCGTCATGGACACCAGGAATCGAACCGGCTAAAATCCTAAAAAATAACACCTGTAGTTTTATGATATTAATCGATAGGGTCAGTAATAAGGATCAAATCTCTGTTAACAGGCATGGTAAGTTAAATTAAAGAAAAACCATAAAAAATTAACATATAAATCCAATGAGACACTTTTACTCAAGCACTAATACTATATATGTATAGATATAGTACACCCAGACACATGAGCAAACAAACCTGCTCATCACAGAAATGTTTGCCCTGGGTGGGGACCGAACCCACGACTCTTGGATCAGTAGTAGTCAGGACCAATAACACTGAGCCACTGAGTCAGTCAAATTCTGCCACCTAATCTGCCATACAAATTAAGAACACAGTGAAGAAACTTGTATCACGTTTCGAATAAAGTTCAAAATCATTCGCCCCAAATCTGTCAATTACTGTGTTCTTAATTTGTACAGCAGTACTGATCACTATTTTTTTGTTTAAAATTCCAAAATAAAATTTTGTACTCCTTGGTATGCAAAGTAAAACAATGGCATTGTTCATAATTTCAAACATTTTTAGAACTACTTCTGCTCTGACATGTAACTCAAGATTATAGTCACCTACTGGATAATTGACATTGATAGGGATAGGCAACTATAATAGAAAATGTAAATAAAACAAGTTATTTACACTTTAAAATTTATTTTCCTTAATTACGTCTGCCACCATAGCCGCCCTGAGTAGCGGGTTGTGTGAGCTGGAGCCCATTGATGTTGTTGAAGTCGAGCATCTTCAACATGTCCTTGGTGTCAGGGTCCACCTCAATGATGTCGTGCTCGAGAGCAGAGACCTCTGGCACGTAGTTGTCACGTCTCTCACGCTCCTCCTCTTGCAATTTGATGGAGATTCCACGTACCTGGGAGTGCCTAAGGCGCCTCATCAAGTGGGTGGCAAACCTGAAAATATTATTTTAGAATTGCATTCTTTGTAGTTTATAAAGAAGGAATTATAATGAGTGTAAATATTACGCTCTAAGAATTTACGCAAGTGTAAGCAATAGTGTTACTATTTTATTCTTAGCAAATGTAATACTTGCTTTGATAAGTGGTTATAGATTTACTCAAATGCTACTTTGTAGACAACTTAGGTAGCTGTTGCTGTTAACAACCCATATCGTTTCCACTGCAGAAGCACGGGTCTCTTCTTAGGTTAGGTACTAGTTTCAACTAATGCTTATCTTTAGCTTCTTCAGAAGCAAATGAAAACAAAACATTACTTACCCAGCGATTTTGTTACGAAGAGGCTTGGTCGGGATGATAGCTATTTCCTCACATATCCTCTTGTTTGTATCGAAATCCAAAGTCAATCTAGTGTAATATTTCTCAATTATAATCTTCGCCGCTTTTTTGACGGTCTTAGTCCTGACACGACCCTGGAATAGGAATCGGTTATAATGTAAATACAGTCATAGACCAACTCAAATTCATCCATAATTAAAGGAAGCAACGATATAGTAGCACTTTTCTTTAAAACTTAAAGGATTCACAAAGATTTATTCACAAAAATAAAATTTACCATGATTGAAACACTGCAACCGCTTTTGACACTTGACAGAAAAGAGTTATAGATTGTTTAGTCTATGGGTATTATTCGTCAAACAAAAGTGTGGTCAGATTTACCTGCAAATCTGCTTTTAGAATATTTTTAGAATAATAATGATGGCCGTTTATTCATAGAATGAAATGAGATACGGCGCGCGCGACTGTAGTAATCACATAACACCACTAGATTAAAATACTTCCTCTTTTTTATTTCATACGGTCTTTGATGAATACATTTGATAAATCAATAATAATAAATTATAGTTTGTATGGAAGTTAAAGTTTTTTTAAACTTGTAACTCTGTATATCCCTAAAATATTGTTTATGGTTTAGGTAAATTAAAACAAAAAAAAAATGTTTATGGTTTAGTTCAACAGACTAGGCTGTATAGCTCTAATCCTTTGCCTTCCCCATCTTGGGGTAAAATAAAACAAAAAAAATGTTTATGGTTTAGAATGTTGTCATCAGAATAAATACCCAACTTTTGATGGCATGATCAGGCCTAGCCTGTCTCACTTGACGAAGCTATAATACGAGCACAAGTACAGTCAGCAACGAAAGTCCATGAACACATGATAAAACCCAATAGAAAAGAAACAACATCTTACAGATCTTGACGAGCAGACTTAAAAGCGTTTCGCGAGATAATTTTGACAAGTTCAGTATGACTCTAATTAAAAATCATTGAATATTGAACTTGCTGTATTATCTCACGACAAGCTTTTAAGTCTGCTCGTCAAGATCTGTAAGATGTTCTTGTTTCTATTGGTAATTTTCATAATACTTTTGGTAGCATTTTTCCGGCCATTCGTCCAACAACCTATAATCAATCTGACTTTAAGTAAAAATAATAATTATTCTATCCAGTTTAGTGCAAGAAAATAAAAGCTTGTTTTTAAAACCTTTTTTACTTTTATTAATTATTTTTATTTTAGTCATAATAATATTTATTGAAATGGTTCATTTTTATAAGGCATCGTTATTGCAAGGTCGCTTTCCTGTAAGTTTAGTACAATCAAGCTCTTCAATGAACAAGCCGTCTTAAGATTTTACCCTGCTCAGGGTAACATAGGCTTGCCCTGTCGCGACACAAGCTCGTAAAAACATGTAAATAGCAACACCGGACATCACGTTTCATTGGTAAAGTAATATTTCAGTGTGTAAAGTGTTTAAATAATTTAATCCTGTACTGTAAGTTATCCCCCCAGTATTATTTTCTTGCTATAGTTACTAGTTATTTCCATGCGATTTCTCAGTAAGTAGATATCATTACATGATTATATGTAAATAATTAAATTCACAGTTAATCCAACTCCCATAACTTCACACTAAACCTGGACTTTATATCTTATCTATGAGGTTACAGAATTATTCCAACCCCTGCACATCTGGCTCTTTGTAAGTATAGTTCATTCCAATCAAAAAAAGCAAAAGGTAAACAAACTTACTATGGAACTGACACATGTCAAAGTCAGATGCATACTATTTACGGAGTTTATGTTACGTGTCAGGGTTGAAGTTCGCTGGAGCAACTCTGACTGAACCCTACTAGCCGGCAGACATTGTATACCACAGTGTCTACCCGGCGGTTATTTAATTTCACAGAAGAGAAGAATGATGTCAAATATGAATCCTGTTTGTGAAAGCTGAGAAGGAAGACGTTAGAGCAGAAGCAGATGACCAAGTGGATATCGATGAGACCTGAATTTAATATTTACAAATGTATTTAGCAACCCGATGCATCATTGGCTAAGCAAGGGTAATAGTACGCTTTCCGCGACACCGTTATCAGTTTGCATGACATCATTTGGTTAAGAGAAAGAGATGGAAGAAATAAGGGCGGCCTAAAACAAAAGCAGTTTTTTTTAATTGTAACTAAAGTTTTTGGAGGTAAATTTGAATTTTAAAAATCTGGGGTTTATAGCGTTCAGTAATTTCAGTATATCTGATTCATGACTCAACCTGAAAAAGTGGATGCGAAGCGTAAATTTGAGAAAAAATAGTGCAACTTTACATCCTTATTTCTTGTAAAGTAATGGGAATTTCGACTTCGCTCTTTTTTATTTGTGATAGGTTCTATAGCCCCTACGTGCTATTTAGATATATTTAAATATTTACACTATTTTATCTAACACCCGGTAAGAATATTTCTTCTCGCATTACAAATACTTGAGTGTACAAATTCCGCGTGATAGGAACTTTGTAGTAGGTAGAAAAAAATGACGATTTTAATCATCTATTTAAATAAAAATCATTTTGATTTTGAGGTATTGTTATTTCCGTTATTTGTGTGTTTTATTTTTATTTGTTTGTATTTTAACCCATTTATGTTACGGCGTATTCACGTTTAGATGCATGCGTTTGAGTTAAGATATTAAGTTCAGTTTTAATGTAATCAGAAGCACCAAATTCCTTTCCTGATCTTGCCTAATAGGGAATTTTCCACGGCTTTCTCTAAACTCAGCTAGATGGCACTGATCAAGTTTGGAAATAAGAAAATATCTAAAAAGTCGTCAAAACTGATTAATATTACTGACTAATATTATAATAATGATGAATAGCTTTCGAAGATTACTTTCATTAAATACTTTTTTGTATTTGATCCAAAAAATACTTTTCATAATTTTTGATGCATAAAGCTTGTCAGTATTGTTTTTGTTTTTCTTAAAATAATTCTAACATGATACCGAGTTATAAATTGCATTTTAATCATAAAAATGTATTAAAATCAATTTATTTTTGGTTTGGAAGAACAAATAACATATAACAGAGAAACCAGAACGCATCCAGGTTATCCATACTTGACCAAGTTGGAAATTTATCGTTTATGTTAATTCAATAAATAAGAATCTGTGTTCATGTGGCTTTTTATATATTTTCAACAATATTGAATCTATTTTGGTACCCTAAATTCTACGCTGCTTTTGAAAATACATTGCCAAAGCTTAGAAACGCCATCTATTGAGAATCTCATGAACGGTGCGACATTACGACACACGTCATCTGAAAACTCCCTATTAGACTTCCTAAATTCAGAAGAGCGGTTAGCGTAAAGGGTGAATTAAGTATGGTAACATTATACAGAAATCTCCCATTTTGATAATCTGTCATCCGTCAACGACGGATAAAAGGATTTCAAGACGATTTCACCGCGCGGTTTCTTTCTTTCCCACGTTGTACTGTGTAAATTACATTTAATCTTTTAATTTACAAAGTGATCCGCCTATACATCGTAGTGAATTCTTATTTTTATTAGATAAAAGCCAAATACAACAGTCAAAATGTTCTGGGGTAAGTAATTTTCGCATTGCGCTAAGCCGGTGATACCTGGCCGGCAGCGTTCACCACGTGTTATGTGGGATGTCTGTCGCTATTGTACTTATACCGCATTGGCTATTAGTTTAACCGTTTTATACCTATTTCTTTCCTACATATTTTCATTTTTTCTGCCTCTAAGCTATGAAATAGTTTATAAATGCACTTTTACCAAGCAGCCTTGTTAATGCACTCCAACCAAATTACCTACCTCAACTTCAGACATGATCTCGGTATTTTGGTGCTCCCCGCCTCTAAGTATATCCTGTGACCGTTCAATTCATGAGATTAACGTCGCTGAAGGTACATACATTATGTTAGTTAATAGGCAGCTGTTTGAATGTGACTAGTAATAGTCATCGTGTCCCAAAGCTATGGTTACTAAGTCAGTTCTGATCAGGAGTTCTTCATCCTCAAAATGCACATTTGTGTTTGACATTGATAAGAAATGAATAAAATTCTTTCAATTCATAGGACTTATAATGGAACCTAACAAGCGGTACACGCAAGTGGTGGAGAAGCCATTCCACATCTCGCAGGCAGCGATGGACATCTCTACAGGTGACAATGACCCCTGCCAAGTCATGGTTGTGGTGGACGGCAAGAACTTCCTCGTGTGCACACTGCAGAAAAACAAATGTATCCAGGTGCCCCTTGACCTGTACTTCAAGATGGGAGACTCCATAGCCTTTTTAACAAATGGTATGTTGCGATATTCAATTTACACATGCATTTTTTTTTTCTACTTTCATAAGTTTCTCCAAGCTGTCTTACGACGTTAATATTTAAGAAAAAATGCTTTAAATTAATAATTTTAAAAAATTGAAAAAACTCTAAAAGTTTAATAACTTGAAAACCATTTAAAATTTTTAAGCACTGCCCAACCAGACTTATGTTTTTTGGGTGTATACAGGGTGTCCAAAAAGTGAAGGATAATCCTTCACCTGCGGATTGGTCGAATCATTTCCTACTACATATCAAAAATTTTTTCTAGTAAAAGTCCCACCATTTTTGTGATATCGGTATTTTTAGTTTTTTTTTTTCAAAAAAATTGACCTTCTTCAGTTTAATGCATGCCATTCCTACAAATTATGACATTTTTAAGTCCTGTTTTTTTAAAGTATTCGTGAATACATAATTTATCAAACACAATGGTAAATTATTTCTTAAAGTGCTGGCAAATCCTGTAAAAAAATAAGTTTTGCAAATTTTTTACAAAAACTTTTTCGAATAGTTAACTTCGATAGCCTGTGGTGTAAAAAAAAATTACTAAGCGGATCGTGCCAACAACTTTAAAAAATTGCTTAGTTATTGAAAATTCTAAAATGGTATAATTGTTTGACATTACATTAAAAACAAATTTTTAATGATAATTCTAATGCACCAAGGTCGAATTTTTGGAGTTTTGCTATACTAAAATTCTATCGACATAAAGTAACTAAGCAAGACTTTGGTTGGTTTGTTCATGTGAATAACGAACTGCCACTGCTTATACGATTTAGTCTATGCAACGGAGACTTCAAAATCACGCAGCTGCGAGAAGAAATAGACAGAGCTGCAGAACAAATTTCAAGAGAAGGATACGTCCGCCGTAAAAAAGTCCTTTGTAAAAAGATGTAGAGCATGCATAAGGGCTAGTGGCGGGAATTTTGAACATTTATTATAAAAAAAAGATATTTTTTATCCATACTGTCTTTTGTTTTTATCCATTGTATCCTGGTGTAGCGTGGCAGTTCGTTATTCAAATGAACAAACCAACCAAAGTCTTGCTTAGTTACTTTATGTCGATGGAATTTTAGTATAGCAAAACTCCAAAAATTCGACCTTGGTGCATTAGAATTACCATTAAAAAAATTGTTTTTAATGTAATGTCAAACAATTATACCATTTTAGAATTGTCAATAACTAAGCAATTTTTTAAAGTTGTTAGCACGATCAGCTTAGTAATTTTTTTTACACCACAGGCTATCGAAGTTAACTATTCGAAAAAGTTTTTGTAAAAAATTTGCAAAACTTATTTTTTTACAGGATTTGCCAGCACTTTAGGAAATAATTTACCATTGTGTTTGATGAATTATGTATTCACGAATATTAAAAAAAAAAACAGGACTTAAAAATGTCATAATTTGTAGGAATGGCATGCATTAAACTGAAGAAGGTCAATTTTTTTGAAAAAAACTAAAAATACCGATATCACTAAAATGGTGGGACTTTTACTAGAATTTTTTCTTGATATGTAGTAGAAAATGATTCGACCAATCCGCAGGTGAAGGATTATCCTTCACTTTTTGGACACCCTGTATATTATTATATCCATATGTAGCAAAATTTGGGAACACTACAGTTCTAGTCTAGAATTTTTGCCTTTGTAATTCCAGAAACACAAACTTGCACAAACTTTCACTGCATCAAAATTTAAAAGTCATAAATTAATTTCTTACAGGGAAATGCAATGTCCATCTGACTGGTTACCTGGACCCTGAATTTGAGGAAGAGCCTTCAGATGATGAGGAGGAGGAGGAGGATGAAGACGAGGCACCTGAACTGGTCCCTGCTGGCAAAAGCAAGAGGAAACTTGACAACAGTGGTGAAGCAGCACCCAGCAAGAAAGCCAAGGTCAGTTATTGCGGGATCTCAGCTGGTTGCCTGTTTAGGCATGGTGTGTAAACAAAAGTTTTGTGCCAATGGAAACGCAGAGCCGCCCAGGACATGCGTTACCTTCTCGGCCTCACTGGCTGATTCCACATGAAAGGCAAGCCAGTATGTGTGCAGTGTGTGGTGAGAGGTTACTCCACCCACAGCAGCTTTGCACGGAATAGCGACACTGCAGTGAATCATCTGTAATAGACCCAGATGCTAATGGATGGCAGTGGCATGTTTTCATAGGGTAACTTTTAATCTCATCTCATCTCACTAATATAAATGTGAAAGTATGGATGTTTATTTGTTTGTATGTTCCGCTTTCATGCCGAAACTTCTGAACAGATTTGGATGAAATTTGGTAGGTAGATAGATAAAGCACTCGGCTAACACATAGGATACTTTTTATCCCGGAAAACTTAAAGGTTTCCAGAGGAATGCTTAAAAACCCAAGACTCCCACTTTGTCACTAGAGGGTGCCACCTTAATATTTTCTTTCTCTCTGGATCCAATTCCCTCTACTGACTCGGTGGCTAAGTGGTTAATGCTCCTGACCACTCATCCGAGAGTCGTGGGTTCGATCCCCACACAGGGCAAACTTTTCTGTGATGAGCAGTCCCAGTGTGTGATTTGTCCCGGATATTATTATTATTATTTTATTCTAAAGTCCACGCAGACGAAGCCGCGGGCGGAAGCTAGTTTAAAATAAGTAGTAAATAAAAAAAAATAGTTTTATGAAACCAATTGTAAAATAAGAAATACTGCTTTAAGGCAAATGAACAACTGTAAGAAACTGTTTGATAATTATAATAAATATAATTAATGAAACTTAAGACAATTTTTTAACTTTGTTTTTCCTCATTTCTATCAACAGAAAGGCAAGAAAGCAGCCCAGGCTGAAAGCGACTCAGATGATGATGAGGATGAAGACGAGGACCAGCTGCAGAAACTCCTTGATGGAGACATGGACTCTGATGAGAATGACGACTCGTTTAAAGTGAACACCTCTGCTGAGGCCAGTGACAGGTTAGCATGATTATCCTCGGATTTCTAATTTAACCTAACCCATTTTTATAGAAATGTTCTTCAGGGTAGTGCTGCCCTATTTTTTACCTGATTGCACGACAGAAAAGACTTGGTTATATTTTATGGCTCTCTACTGCTCTTTGCTGTGTGTTGGCACTAATATTCCACCAATGTTATTTATTGTTCATGATCATGACCACTTGCTCATGTGACCCGTGAAATACCTTCACACACCTATATTTGGTATCCACTAAATTATCATGCATGCATGCAATTATCACCTCAATTGCTCAGTGTAATATTATTACTAAAATCACTCTTGACAGTTAAACCAAAGCTGTTTTTATAAGAAAAACCCGGTGGATCCACATAATGTTTTTTTATTTTTATTTATCTTAATTTGGGTTTTGCTCAATAGTGACGAAGAGGACTCTGATGAGGAAGAGGAAGGCGAAGAGGAAGAGGAAGTAAATGGTGAGAAGGAGTCTTCAGAAGAAGCAGACACTAGCATGGACACGAGCCGTGAACAAGCGAACGTGGATGTCAGCAAGCTCTCCAAGTCTGCACGCAAGAGGCTGCAGAAGAAGCTGAAGCAGCAACAGCAGCAGCAGCAGCAGCAACAAGGCAAGCCGCAAGTCAACGGCGTTGAGAAGGCCAAGGTAAGGATAATACATCAATATTAACTTATGATGAAAGTAACAGTGGATCAAGACTTTTTGATGATATGACTTGACAACATGTCAATAGGGTGACAACTAATTAAAAACAAACTCTGCCCCAATACAGCCTTAAAGCTCTAATGGGAAAAAATATCTCGAGCAATAATTAAAAAAATAAATATTTAAATGCTGCTGCATCACAGATTATGTGCACATCAAGTAGACTTTCAACAGCGCAGTTCATCAGGCAGTTAATAACCTTACACTTTTTTTTTTAATAAATTGACATCTACAAGACAATTTTTTTCTTCAGAAGCAAGACGGACAGCAGAAAGAGCAGAAAGCTGAGAAGAAGAAAGAAGGCAAGCAGGAGCCCGCCGGAGACAAGAAGGAAAAGAAGAGCCTCAGTGGCGGAGTGCTCATAGAGGATCTTAAAGTTGGCAACGGTCCTGCTGCTAAGCCAGGAAAGACTGTTATGGTGAGATCTTTCACAAGCTATGATATGATATGAGCTTTCACAAGATCACCTGATGATGTTAAAGATAATGTGTACAGCATACTTAAATAAAACAGTTTGAGTTTGAGCAATTGTTTCTCATTTTATGCAGGTGTACTACGAGGGCAGACTGAAGCAGAACAACAAGATGTTTGACAACTGCCAGAAAGGGCCCGGCTTCAAGTTCCGTCTTGGCGCCAAGGAGGTGATCTCGGGCTGGGACGTGGGCGTTAGTGGCATGAAGGTCGGAGGGAAGCGCAGGATCGTCTGTCCGCCCGCCATGGCGTAAGTTAATTTTTTTTTTTTTTTATCCACAATTGGTAAAAAAAAAAAAGTACTCTAATCTAATAAAAGCTAATCTAATCATTGTGGTCTTCTTAATACAAAATGTGTTAATTTTTTCGAATATAATCCCATCATAAATTAATTATCCTATCTGTCAAAATGTTGACATACATTGAAGTCATTATAGGTAAAGGTAGATAGGTATCATTGTTGAAGAGATGTACCACACAGAATCCAATTTTGACCGATCTGTCTACTATATTAAGTTCACAAAAATATTGTAGTAAATAATTTACAGTGTATTCAATATGGATTGGAACATACTTTGAAATGCAATCTATTTATTAAATTATACTATGCTACTTTGTGTTTGTATGCAGGTATGGCGCGAAGGGCTCCCCACCAGTGATCCCGCCCAACTCTACTCTAGTATTCGAAGTGGAATTGAAGAATGTCAAATGAAGTGTTTACTGTTAAAGTGGAGAGCCAGTATATGGAAGAGATGTTTATTTTTGGATTTATGAATGTTGTTGAAAGGTTGCATTTGAATGTAGGAATTATTACAGCCTATTATACTACTATAGTTATTCAGCCAATGTGCCGCAACTGCAGCAGCTTTTGAATTTTTAAGTATAAGTGACCTACAGTAGATGATTTTAATTAAAAACAGGGCCGACCTGCAGATGTGTCATATTCGCTAGTTGCTAATATGTGTAAGTTTCAATATAAGTTAGGTTGTAAGTTGAACTAGACATTGTATGATTGTTCTGCACAATATTCCATTTAACTCGTTAGAGGAGCTGACATTTTATTATTTAAAACTGTTTAGATCGCATCCAATATTACAATTTTACAGTTACAATGATTTATATAACTTCCTTAAGTATTTAAAACCATCAAAATAAAGTAATGTATTCTAGTGCTACAACATGGATGTTAAGTCATTAAAGTGTTTTAAAATCTGTAAAATAAAATTTCAGTTTTGTAATAAGGCATTTTTTATTTACATATCCTTTTACAATTTTTATTCTATTGTATAGCACAGAGGATAATAATAGGGTGTCCATGACGCCAGCGGAATGTTGTAGCTAAGAAGGATGTGAGTATAATAGGGAATTAGAGCATCATTAGAACTAATTGTGCGCCAGCAGCGGAATTTGTGCGTCTTACAATTTCGGAGATATTCATAAAAAACCGATGCCGCCAGGGTAACGTTCCCTCAGCGGCATAATTTTGAAAAAGACGGTCTAGCTCATAACAAAGTACATGACTGAGTAGCTTTCGTCGTGTTATAAATGTGCGCAAATAGCGGAATTTGTGCATCTTACGGTTTTCGAATTATTCAAGATTCCGCTGCAGTAACGTTTTTGAGTTTTCTGTATCTCGAAAACGGCTGATAGGAGAAATTTCAAAAAAAAACCACTAGTACACCTTAATTTGTGCGTAATTTGAGCAATGTTACTTTTTTGAAAATTATGATATTTTTTTAGTAATTAATTTGTTTAGAAAATCAGGAAATTCTAATTTACAAGGAAACGAGTGAAGTTGCAATCGAATAAAGAGCACTCAAATATTCCTCTAGTAGACCCTAATAATGTGTGCAATTGTGGATTGTATTATCTAAGCAAATAGTGAGATATACCATTTAATTACGATATTAAGGTAGCGAAATTTTAAAGATTGAATTCAGTGCTCCCATAAGACTATGTAACATGACATTTTACATAAAATTAGAGCGTCCTGCTAGCAAGCTTTCCTGTAAGTTTCATCTTTGAATAACGTTGATTTAAAAAGATTTACCCAGAAGAAGAAAGAACGAACATTTTCCCTATAACCCGACCAAATTAGAATGTATACGAGAAAGCGGCCGCACCATACAAAAGGATAACCTTCTTAAATGAAAGGTATATTGAAGGAAGCTTTGTAAGTACAGTTGCGTGCAAATGTTTTATTGACGATTGTTTTCTTAGTACCTACGTACTCGTATAGCGGCCGGGACAAAGCTATTATAAAAGATACTTGTAATAAGATTTTTAGATAGTAAGTATCTTATCTAAGTCTTGCCGCCAAACATGAATGTTAACAGCATGGATGTGTTCCGGCATGAAGATAGCCAATTCCCCATTGCGTTGGGGATTCTTTGATAAGCCCGCTTCCATCTTCGGCGTCATCATTACTTACCATCAGGTGAGATGATGCCAAGGGCTTACCAATAGAGGATAAAAAAAATGCAACATTAAGTAGCGTTTAGTTTCTAGCATACTGATTAATAGTTCGAGAAGGTTAAAATAAAAATTAAAAAGAAGAATGAAACAATGAAGACTTCTGAGAGAAGAAAGAAGAGATCTGCTAAAATCTGACACACTACGTGGAACCCCGATATTATGGATAATTATGTATATGGTTTACCTACTTAAAAATTAATAGGTAAACGGGAAATTCCCGTACTATTTTATATTATGTATTATAAAAATAATAAAATTAAAAATATTTTCTAGCAAGCAAGTCATAAAAAAAATTATAACTTTTCTATTGCTATTTAAAAAAGTATTTCCTTGAAAACTGCCAAATTCTGACACTTTTTTAAATCGTCAGATTATTCTGCTAGAGTTAAAATTTAGTAG
The DNA here is from genome assembly GCA_958295455.1 of Coleophora deauratella. Taxonomy (NCBI): domain Eukaryota; kingdom Metazoa; phylum Arthropoda; class Insecta; order Lepidoptera; family Coleophoridae; genus Coleophora; species Coleophora deauratella. The sequence continues at coordinate 11,105,927 of OY282408.1, read as the reverse complement.
CCAAATCTGCCCAAATGGCAGAAATCTGCCACAAATGGTCACACTGCGGGGCGGATGGGTTTCGAAAACACGGGAACTCGCGCGACGGGGGGAGCTTAATGCTCATTCCCTCTGCCCGTGCCCCGGGGGTTACATGTGCGAGGAGCGCAGCTCAGTTCAAAGCGATAAGATAAACACTTTGATCAGAATTTAACAAAGCATTGATTTGATTATATCTGCTTTGCGAGAAATATACCTCAACAGGTAGAGGTAATAAAGTACTAATTACTTCTATGCTATTCTATGGTATGGCATTTGTTCTACTTCTATGGTACTAGATAGCAAAAAATATTGACGATTTAAAAGCATGTGTAAAGCATCCACTTAAACATTTTGAGTTTTATGCAGATACATCAAAAAGTTTGTTGTTCAACTTGTCGATGTTACCCGATTTTAGTTAATTTAAATACGAAGCCAAATAATAAAACATTTATAAACATCATAACAAAACATTTTCTGCTTAATTGTCCAATTAGTTCTGGTTGTATGCTACCAATTTAGGAAGGTTACCTTTTTGTATGGCGCGGCCGCTTTCTCGTATACATTCTAATTTGGTCGGGTTATAGGGAAAATGTTCGTTCTTTCTTCTTTTGGGTAAATCTTTTTAAATCAACGTTATTCAAAGCTGAAACTTACAGGAAAGCTTGCTAGCAGGATGCTCTAATTTTATGTAAAATGTCATGTTACATAGTCTTATGGGAGCACTGAATTCAATCTTTAAAATTTCGCTACCTTAATATCGTAATTAAATGGTATATCTCACTAATTGCCTAGATAATACAATCCACAATTGCACACATTATTAGGGTCTACTAGAGGAATATTTGAGTGCTCTTTATTCGATTGAAACTTCACTCGTTTTCTTGTATATTAGAATTTCCTGATTTTCTAAACAAATTAATTACTAAAAAAATATCATAATTTTCAAAAAAGTAACATTGCTCAAATTACACACAAATTAAGGTGTACTAGTGGTTTTTTTTTGAAATTTCTCCTATCAGCCGTTTTCGAGATACAGAAAACACCAAAACGTTACTGCAGCGGAATCTTGAATAATTCGAAAACCGTAAGATGCACGAATTCCGCTATTTGCGCACATTTATAACACGACGAAAGCTACTCAGTCATGTACTTTGTTATGAGCTAGACCATCTTTTTCAAAATTATGCCGCTGAGGGAACGTTACCCTGGCGGCATCGGTTTTTTATGAATATCTCCGAAATTGTAAGACGCACAAATTCCGCTGCTGGCGCACAATTAGTCCTAATGATGCTCTAATTCCCTATTATACTCACATCCTTCTTAGCTACAACATTCCGCTGGCGTCATGGACACAATAATAGGTATAATATTTGGAATTTAAATTATATGATACTTAGTTTCAACAGAAAACTTAAAAATGCAACTTTGGAAATAAAGTGATCACAGACAATAGATCAAAACTACAGAAAATCTTTACGTTGCATTTCTTTCCTAAGAGACCATATTGTGCTTGAGCTAAATATGGAAATTAATGATGTAAAAGGCCTTCACCAAACAATATATGATTAACAACCATATTCAAACAAGCTACAGATACCAGACTGCTACAAAAAGTTGAAAACGCAACGGACATGTGGTCAATAAATAATAAATATCGTATTCCGATGCTACCAGTCCTCACGATCACTGTGATTTCAGTTTATTTGCCGAATTATAGATTTCTTCACGTTCCTTGTTGTCGTCAAGTGCCTTCGCAGTTTCATTTTCGACGGGTTTCGGTTTCCTTTGAAATGCGCATACACCACCTTCGCACTTGATAGGGAGATCGGTCTTTACGTTGCCGTCAGCGTCCTTCACTGCCCACGGGTTCCAGAAGCGCAGCACGTACGGCTGAATGAACTTGTGCCACAAAAACAACAGGATCGGAACTATGAAGCAAGGCACACAAACCATCTTGATGAATAATATTTGATTACGACTAGATCACCCAACTACGTCAGCAGTGTATCCGCTTTATTTCTAAATAGTGTCATGTAAAAGAATAAATTATAGATATTCGTGCTGCTTTGGTGTCGACGGATGTAAAGGTTGATTTTCTTCAAGAAACAAGGAAGAGAAGCAATGCAAAGGTACGATAACGATTTAATTTTTATTCATGACAATTGACATTGACATTCTGGCTCTAACCAGCTGATTCTTTGATTCTTATAGCTGAATAGAATGTTAGACAGTGACACGGCTATGTAGCTCTACCCTTATCTCGCTTTAGGTCAATGATGAAAATATAAAAGTTTAGTAAAAACGCACCAGCTGTCATTAACGTTCCATTATCCAATGATACACAAAAAGTTCACTTGGGTGGAATCAAGGTGGAATGCGTTCTAGACACGGAAAAAACCTCTTTCTTCCGTGGTGGTTCTAGAATACTTATGTAAGAGTACCCTATCACAGCAGGATGATTAGATGATGACTAACCTAGGCCTTTTGTTTTAAGAGCCAGATTCACAAAAAATGGCCTACACTCAACCAAACCAAGTTCTACAAAGTTGGACCCTGCCGGGAATCGAATCCGCGACCTCCTGATGCAGACTAGACTCGGAGGCGGAAAATAGTCAGTTTTTTTAAAGTACCTATAAAGTAAAGTTAGAAAAAAATAAAGGGAATATAATTTATTACCCTTCTGGACAGTTACTATTATACATAATCAGGGTGTTAAAAAAATGCGTTTGTTTTAAGGGGTTACGCGGATATCACACTGAGGCGGAAATCGGACGGGAGCGCGTAGCGACGAAATTCGCATGCGGCAGCGATCCGCTCCACCGGACGGTTTCCGTCTGAAATTCGTCCGAAGCTGCGGTACACTACGAAGCTCGAAGGCGCGGATTCCGCCCCACCGCACCGGACGGACCGGACGGACAAAAATCCGGACGGTACTGCTGTGCAGTGGTATACGCTGCGAATCGCGCCTCCGGACGGAGAAGCGGTGTCAGTGTGTGGTAACCGCGTTTTTTGTATACAAATCAACATTTTTCAGTACAATGTTTAAATCCGCTCCACCGCAATCCGTCGCGGTGAGCGGAGCAGTGTGTTTTCCGCTTTACTCAGAATCAAGTAAGCACCTTATGGTTAATTTTACATACAGTCAGCATTAGAAGTAGATGAGAATCTGAAGTTACAGGATGTTAACTGCGTTTGAAATTGTAAGGGGTTCTCAGAAATCAAAATCAAGTATAGAATACAGGAAAAATATTGAAAAAATCCGCTCTTCAATTTTTTTTTCTGATTGCCATGCTACACTCAGCTTCAAAAAAATCGCACGTCCGTAAAAATAGGCTTCAAGCACTGTTAATCCTTAAGACAAGCAGTTATTCGTAGCAATATTGGTATCATTTGAGAGCCCTATAAAAACTCTTTAAAAAAATATCCATTTCATTTGATTAAAGAAAAAGCTTGACACTTTAAGTCACTGTGAATGACAATGGAACTGATTATCCTCTTCAAATTTTGTTTGTATTGTTTTGTTTTTTGGGTATAAAAGGGTCGATACAGCTTATCGGGGGATAAATTTGCTACCAACAGTCGAAGAAGACACAGAAGAATATCTTTCATCAGAAAAACGTCCTTGAAGATGGACACTACTGCTGCTGAAGCCGCCCAAGTTATCGCACTACTGCAATCAGGACTACGTCAGTGTGATGTTGCTCGGCAATTGCACTTGAGTCGCTTTTCTGTTCGAAGAGTGTACCAGCGGTTCCTGCAGACCGGTGGCTTTGTCCGAAGGCGTGGGTCTGGTAGAAATCGCTGCACTTCTGCGAGAGATGACCGATTCGTCCTATCGAAGTCTTTGAGAAATCGGTTCTCTAATGCTGTTGAGTTGCAACAGCAGCTTCAAGCAGTTCGTAGAAGGGCCGTGAGTGTCTCTACAGTTAGAAGAAGACTAAAGGAGAGAAATATTGTGGCTAGAAGACCTGCCACGGGTCCAAAATTAACCGCAGCGCATCGGCGAGCACGCCTGCAATTTGCTCGCGCCCACGCCAATTGGACCCTGGACCAATGGAGAGCTGTTCTCTTCTCAGACGAAACGAGAGTGTGCCTTTTCTGCAACGATAGACGCGAAAGAGTATACAGAAGACAATGGGAATGTTTTGCCCAAGCCTGCATCCAAGAGACGGTAGAATACGGGGGCGGTTCCTGTATGTTCTGGGGCGGCATATCTGCCGACGGCAAAACTGAACTTTCTTGCGTCTCTCGGACCGGCGGTGCTCGCGGGCAAGGGTCGATGACTGCTCACCGGTACATCACAGAGATTCTGGAAGAACATGTGGTCCCCTATGCTGGATTTATTGGCGACGGGTTCACATTAATGCACGATAACGCTCGCGCGCACACTGCTGGAATTGTGCAGGGCTACCTTCAAGAGGTTGGGATCCCTGTCATGCAGTGGCCAGCGAGAAGTCCAGATCTGAACCCGATAGAGCACCTCTGGGACCAGCTGAAACGCAAGGTTAGATCCCGTGATCCCGCTCCCGCGACTCTTCAGGAGCTCCAAGACGCCGTTATTGAGGAATGGGACAGAATCCCTCAAGAAGAGGTCCTAAAGTTGGTGCGATCCATGAGGGAGCGCATGGAAGACGTCATTAGGGCTAGGGGGGGTAACACTAGGTTTTAGGTTAGTTTTAAGCAACTTTGTTTTGAAAAATTAATCAGATTTCATTTGGGTTTTTTAAGGATTTTTATTGTTTTGTAAATTTTTCTCAGTTACAATAAAAAACATTGAATGAATTATTGTTTTTGCATTCTCTGTTTCCTTACCTTTCAAATGATACCGAACATTACCAATATTTCATAATACAAATACGATTGAAAGATGTTTAAAATAGATTTCTTAAAAGGTGCGATTTTTTTGAAGCCGAGTGTATAAATCTGAATAAGTAGTGATAGATGATAACACAGACTAATAGGTTGGTACATAAGGGCCGAAAACGAAATTAGAATTTGCCGATGACCGGTTGGAATTTATAGTGAAACAAGATTGATCGCAATGGGATACACAGAGTTAAATGAAACAACAAAATAGAAAAACTTATAATTTTATTACGAACAAACGTACCTATGTAGTGCGGCACTTACTGTCTTTTTATTATTCTTACAAAGATTCAAAAAGTTATGTTAGGTTTAAAAGTAAAAGTCGGAAAATAAAATGTCATCATTATAAAGATTTTAAAATAAATAAAATTGTATAGCCACGTTGTGCATATTTTCTCATGAAACTTTTCATTCAACGTCTGGTACCCATATTGATTGACCTTTGAATAGGGTCGAAGGGATTGACATTTTCCATACCAAATTAGCAATTGGTAATCATTCATTTCATTCATAGCATTGTAACAAATTCCTATTTGTACCTTTTTTACTCCTGTAAGAAATTAGGTAATCAGACTTAAGAATATAACAAAACTAAATAACCTATAAGTATTTATATGGGAGGTATTTCGGGTTTTCACCAATTTTATACCCAGTGAAGTCGCCGCATAAAATGTTAGGAACGTAAAAAAATCATTAGTCATAGAGCCATTTTTTGGGAAAATAAGAAAATAAACACTTTGTAACAACAAAACAAACAACAAGCAAAATAAAATATAATTAAGATTACATAAGTATATTTTTTATTTTTTGAAAATTAGTAGGCACTTAAAAGAAAATCGATTAATAAAATCTAGCATCTTCTGTTTTTCGCTCAAAGAAGAAATAACAATATGTAAAAATAAAGATTTAAAGACTAATACCCTGTACTTACAATGTAACATGTACCATTACCTATAGGTACGTTAGTTTAAGCATAAAGTTTCGTACTTACTTAATAATTTATACAATTTATTATACCTTAATTCCACTCATACAATTTAGCCTAAATTAACACCTGAACATCACAACCATAGGACGTTTTCAATTGTTACTTGTATAAAACCTACATGTTTAAAATCTTTTTGTAAAACAAAGAAAAATATAAACTTTCTCGAACATTTAATAATCGTAAGCACACAAATTATAACAAAAATATAAGGGAACTTTCTTGTATATAAAAGTTATGCACTATTTAATAAAATAGATATTTTTAACATATTTTACACATCTGTGAAAAACTTTTTTGATTTTTCACTAATAATAAGAGTATAAAAAGAATGTCGCGGAGCACGACGCGAAAACGCTCAAAACCAGCGAATTTTTGTAGCGCTAGGTAGGTATAACTTATTCGTACTGAGTTTATTTGGAGGGTTCATATATTAACCCTTAAAATAAACGCAGTATGAATTAAATAATTTACTTTATAAGTAAATGTCGTCTTGACTTCTCTTATCCTGTGGCACATTTAACCGTCTTATCCACAAAGAGACGGCGCGGCGGCGGTTGCCTATGCCTAGTGTTCCACCGTTTGTTCCCCTAGGCTCAACTGCGAGGCTCAACTGGTTGAGCCTTACCAAAAAAAACCCCACGGCACAACTGGTTGAGCGGTTCGTAATTTTTTTTCTCGCGGTCACGTGTAGAGCATTTAGATTTACACCTACGGACGTTGTGCAGCGCGACCATCATATACATCTAGAAATCAGATGTGCAGGTTTCCTGCCGGTGTTTTCCTTCACCGTTAAAGCAGTCGGTATGAGAATGCACGTATGTTTCGAAAAACTCATTGATGCACTGGCCAGGATTTGAATCCGAGACCTCTGGTTAAAAGAACGGAGTCACTACCCGCCGCGTCACCGACACTTTTAAATGTCAGTAACAGTAAATGTCCTAAAATATAAGGTTTAAGTAGTGCATTTTGGAAATTTTCCATTTTCGAACCCTTAGAGAAACAGTAAAGGGAATTGTATTTTTTTGGCATATATTTTACAAATACTATGATATTATTATATACTTTTATTTATGAAAATATATTCATGCAACTTCCCTATTATCGCCTTTAGACGTTAACGTTATATTAGTTATTTTATACACATATTTCTTTTGAGATCCACTCACAGCACGGTCAATGATTTGGCACTCTCTTCAATTCACAAATAAAATAAAATATCACTTTGACTAACCTCTATTTCATTGATAAACTAATTTTGTTGTAGGTTTTTATTTGGCCTCAAACTTATGTAGATGTGTACTCTGTTTAAATTACACCTACTGTCATCAAAATTAGATGGCCTCCAAATATCGAATGTCGCAGTGCGAACTGTCAAATTAGATATACAGGTGCATCAAAATAGGTGTAGGGTAGGATGTATGAACATTTTATAATATACATTTTAAGATTACACGCCTATAACTTATGCAATAAATTATTTATTAATATGAAATGGATCTTCTACTCATCAAGTTAGTTACCTACTTTTATTCTACGACAAACACATTTAGAAAATAATGCAATTTCAAGAAAGTTGTAGAACAACAGTGATCCAGTGTGATGAGCAAACGCTCCATTGTTACACCTGTTTCGTACATAACGCAAACGTAATTTACTTCATAGTTTATAAATATACATAACTGTGGACTGGAGAGTAACAACGCTTCACTTCAATCATTTATCTAGTAACAACTACTTACGTACCCATAGTTAAAGGCACTTATAGTGAATTATATCCACCTAGGTAAAGATCTCTTTATGTTGAATAACAAAGGTAAATATATTTTTATTTATCTAAATTTCGCGACCAATGAAACGGCAATAAAACATATTTCTATCGACAGTTACCTACGCTACGTCACGCTTTCGCATATTAAACAAATAAGTCTCGCATGGCACCATGAAATCACTAGCACTGATAACACTAGAAGGCACATTTTATGCCCACCACATAAACCCTATACTAAACCGCTCTAGGTCTTGCAAATGGTAACTACATATAAACAGTTTTTGAAGGCTTAATGATGTCCAAAGAGTCCAAACTTTGCTGTAGTAAATAAAATGCACTGAACCGGTCACTGCATGGCATAGTCGCCCTCCACAGTTGTTAGCGCCCCGCGCAAGGACTGAGGCAGCTCGGGCACCCTGTATATCGGATCCGATAAAGGCGGCAACTCCAGCGCGCCCGACGATTTCTCATATCTACTATAAGACAGGTACAGCTTTGAAACCCGGCTGATCTCGTCCTCGGTCATCGACACCGCCCGCAGATGCTTCCGAAAGTCCACATCGGTAGGGTCACCACACTTTGAGCAAATCTCCTCGACGATAATCTGTTTCTGCCTCTTCAGTCCGTGTTTCCTTGGCGTTTCGAGCGGCTCGACGAACTTGTACTTGGCGGCGGGCAGGAGGCGCGGCTTGTCGTCGCAGTCGGAGAGCAGCACGAGCAGGCGGTCGGGGCGCGCGGGGGCGCCGGTGCGCGCGATCGCCTCGCCGCCGCCCTGCATCAACGCGCGCCACAGCTCCTGCGAGGGGTTCTCCACGTCGTAGTACACGCAGCGCGACTCCGAGCTGCTCTTGGAGGTGTTCTCTATGTGCAGGCTGTACCGGAGCCGGATCCTCTTTGGTTTGTTGCTGTATTTCAGGTACACGTTGATTGGAATGTCGATGGACGCGCAGCCGGATTCTTGGATTTCGTACGGCGGCTCTTGGATCACTGTAAAAATGTTACAAAATTGTGAGACATCGAGGTAAACGAGATATAAAAATGGTGTTGTTAAATTGAAATTGTCGCCCTGATAAGTCTGCAGAGAAGACTACAGCCATGTCAGATAACGATAATATTTATTGAGGAGCTATAAACGGAGAACGCGTGATAGCGCGGCACCGATCCGCGCTTGCTCTTTCAATCAAGTCTAATTACTTAAATGACTACGAAACGTGTTCGATTTCGTATGGAACTAGTAGAGCAAGCTACTAGATATGCACAGTCGCGTCGATTTTTTATTTTAGAACAAACTGGTTCTTGTGTGTTAAACTTTTATTAACTAACGTTATTTATAGCAATCAAATGCCTGTGCTGAGTTAACACAAGTAAATCAAATGAGTTACCAAAAATATGTAGGCATAAGTACTAAACACTAACCATTATCTACTACTAATAATTACATTACAGTTAATTTTATCTTTAGCGTGATAAAAGATTCAAGATATCTTGGGACATCCGAGCGTCATGTCAACATGATACTTGCCCCCATTTACAAATTGTTCTTAATAAATTAGGAAAGTGTCACAGATTTAATAGGTACAATACTTTTGATTAAACCTATTGGAAATTGTAAGTAGTCGAAGGAGATTGATACCCTTGCTCGGGATAGACGAAGAAGCTAGCCAGGGTCTCTATCCTAATTGTACACGAAGGAGGTACTCAATATCATGCTTGCTTACTCGTTCTTGGGTAGGCAAGGGATCTTTTTTTAGTCTGAGCAAGGGATGCTTGCTCCATTTCAATGTGAACGCCGCCACAATGAAGTTGATATTGTACAGCCTGTTACGACATTTATTCAGTGAGTACTGTAATTAGTCGATGGAGATTGATTACCTCTCTTGGGGTAGACGAAGGCGCTAGCCGGGTTGAGTATGAACACCACCTTATGCACGAAGGAGCTGATGTCGTGGCCGCTGACGCCGCGCACCCACACGCGCCAGTCCAGCGCGAGCGCGCGCCCCAGCGCGGAGGTGCGCGGCTCGCACGCGTGCCCCACCTCCAGCCATACGCGGACACACATCTGTGGAACCAAATAGGTAGCTGTTAGAAAGAAGCCAAACTGCGATGTCATAACAAACATATTAGAAAACAAAAAAAAAAAACATAAAGGTACAAAGGTTTTAAACATATAGGTACCTAATTTTAAAAAAGAGGACCACAGACTTTTTGGTTGGATGCCTCATACTTGATGCTTCTCTGAGTCGACTAGATAATTAAATTAGTATTGAGGAAAACACTCGAAGGTCAAAATTTCATTGTTATTAAAAACCTACTTTTAGAATTGTCAAGATGCTTGACTGTAACGTGTTCGTTAGATCAATGTTTAGTATATTTACATTCATAACTAGCTACTTACACAAACCTTGGCCATGAGTGTCTGTTAGTTTGACTGGCTGGACACAAAAAACCTACACCGCAATAAACAGCAGCACAAACTTTTTGTAACACTGTCATGACAGTACAAAATAAAAATGTAGTGTATCCAGATTTGAAAGAGGGTAGACTCAAAATAATAATTTAAAAACGCAAGTAGATACGCACCACGATAGAGTATCACCTAATTGTTTCGTAAATAAACACACACAGTAATGTAAGTTCTTATAAGCGGTAATTGGCACAATACCATTAGTTACTGAAAACCAACTTTACCTACTAACTGTTAAGTATAATTATTATTCATTAGATTATTTTTACAATATTTAGTTAACTTATTTTCCCCACGCCTAAATAAACAAATATGTTGGTGTAACGCGTGGCTTGACGTTTCTGAATCAAAATTTGACGCTGCTGTTTTTGTTATCGTTGAAAAGTGTATCGTATGCAGATCGAAATATTTATGCCTTTGTTGCAATTTTATGTAGCGGGAATATTTCGAAATTTGGCCACGTAGCTATTATAGTGCCTAACTTTGTGATACTTTAATACATATAAGTCGGTAATAAACAACGATGTTTAAGTACCTACTGTAATAATAAAAATAACCATACAATGATAAGTAAATGCAATAAATAAATGTATATAGGTACCTACAATAAGTTATAGTTGCTTATACAATAAATAAATTAGTAATATGGAGCAGTATGAATGTAGCAGGATGACATTTATTTGCTGACAAGCGACAATGGTTAAAATTAAATATAACCACAGTTAAGTGTATGGCCCAAAAGTGTCAGAGCATTTAATCTAATAATATTTATATTATAACTTACTAATCGGCAAATGCAAGACGGTAACAATAATGCAATGTACAGTGTACGTACTTTTTCTAACAAAAACCATATAGTCAGCAATGCCGGTTGCACAGACTTGCACCCTTAGCGACGATATAAAACCTCTTTGGCCGGTTGTTGCAGATAAAACAGTGTATTTTTCACTAATATTCCATATTCAGAGAGTTTTATTTATTTTAAACTGTGAATTTAGGAAATCTTGATTGGTTCTGGAGGTTCCATATAAAATTTTATACCTGTAATCGGATGAGATATTATGTCTACGTCGGTAATAAAAGAGATATGATATGAGTAATGAAAATGTAAAAAAAATTGTTGACGCTATTGATTCTCTCAGTTTCTTTGACATTTTGAGTATGGACGATACTGATCACGCTTTTTCTGAATTTTATAACATATTGCTAATGTTTTTTGACTTACGCTTCCCGAAAATAAAAGTGAAAATTGTGAACAAAAATGACAAATCACCCTGGATGATAAAGACGCTGAAGGAAGCTTGTACTTATACATAAAATTGCAATGTATGCAATATAGCAAGTCAAAGGCAAGCAAAATGTCGAATAAAAATACATATTTACGATATTCCAAAATCTTGAGATGATGCATTTTTCAATCACAAAGAATGTGAGATAAACGTTTCATCCAAAAGACGAAGAAGAAAGGTAAGGCTGTATGAGATATTATCAAATCCCACACTACACCAGACAATGCACAACCACAAATTGGCGAAATAATTGCAAATGGTGAATCACTATCAGACCCATTGAAGATTGCGACAGCTTTTAACAACTTCTTTACTAACATAATAAATTTTGAATTTAATAGTGTGCCTGATGGAACAAAAATCGTCATGCCGCCAAGTAACATGTTCATACTTCCAACCGTTGCTCAAGGAGTGCAACGAATAATAATGTCGCTAAGGAACACGAATGCTACAGGTTACGATGAATTTTCCACGAGGTTGGTAAAGGCTGTAGCTGTTTAGATAGCACCTGTTCTCAGACATTATTAACCTGTCATTTTGTCAGGGCGTCCCATACAACCATTTCGGTCGCAGTGTAGACAATGCTACTTGCTTCTGTTGCAAGTAGCATTGTCTACATTGCGACCGAAATGGTTGTATGGGGTATTTCCTGAAAAGCTAAAATTTGCAGTTGTAAAGCCGCTCTACAAAATGGAAAATGCAAATGAAATAAACAATTATCGCCCAGTTACTCTTGTTCTCATACTTGCCAAAATAATAGAGAAAGCTATGCCGTATATATATATATATATATATATAAGCTATGTGTATATATACTATTATCAGGCTCAAAAATTTGTTTGAGAAACATGAAATGTTAAAACCAGAACAGAATGGTTTTAGACAAAGCAAATCTACAACATTAGTCAACTTCAAATTGATTAAAGCTGTTACTGAGTGCCTTGATGAAGGTTCATCTGTGGCAGCTCTCTTTCTTGACATGAGCAAAGCATTTGACTTTGTTCAATATGATAATCTACTGATTAAGCTTCAAAATATCGCACCAGAGGAATAGCTAATAAATGGTTTAGAAGTTGTTTAAACAATAGACATCAGTGCACGTAAATTAAAAAAACTTGTTGGTTCAAAGAAAGTAACTAGCCGTTCAATCTATATGCCTGTTAAAAATGGAGTACCGCAAGGGATATACTTGGTCCGTTTCTATTTATCATATACATTAATGATTTGCCAAGTATTACATATCACCAAACCATACTATTTGCAGATGGTACGACTATTGTTATAAAGAAGTTGTTATACAGAGTAACAATAAGTTAGAGTTGGAACAAGAGATTTGTAAAACGGAGAGCTTATTATTAAAATGGCTAAAGGAAGACAAAGCCAAATTGTTGCCATTAAATATACAACTAAATGGAAATAAAATAGAACATGCTTTTTCAAATAAAATTAATTAGATTGATTAAGAATAGAAAGAAGATCATACGTGTGTTCTACAAGGTCACCGTGACATGCTACCTAGGATAAAAAAAGAAAATAAAACCGGCCAAGTGCGAGTCGGGCTCGCGCATGAAGGGTTCCGTACCATCGTACAAGAAACTCCAAAAAACATGTCTCTTGCATGGGCACCCCCTTTAATTTTTAAATTGGTATAATTTTATTTTATTATATTTTTTGCGACTATAGCAATAGAATGAGTTTTAATGACAGTTGTACCTAACCTGGTAAGTCCTATTACGATAAGTAAAAGGTACTATTACGATAAGTCTGTAATTACATAAGCAACTGAGAAATAGGTAATTTTTCTCAGTGCTGCAAAACAACAGTAGGCTACATACTCGTAGTAAACCTTTTTCTTCTAAATCATAGTTTTGTATGTTTGGCTGTATGTATGTGTTACAGATACAAACAAACAAAATGTATTGTTTTTATTTTATTTCGTATATTTATATGGGTATTGTGCGTGAAATAAATGAGTAAATAAATAAATAAAATAATCAAACAATACTAGAAATAGAAGACATTATACAAAAGAACTGAAAATATTAATTGAGAATGACCAGAGCCCAGCGAATTCTTCACACAAAAGACATCAACGAGGCATACATATATTTGTATTTTTGCTTGACGAAAGTACGACAAATACAATGAAATAACGTAAACTCTGTAACTAACTGAACCTACGCGATGCTTGACGCTTGAGTTATTTTTATGAAATCTTGATAAAGAAAATTTGTTTTAAAAATGATAGAAATAGCAACAAATCTCGGCATAATTTCCATACTCATTACGAAATTTTTATAAATAAAAAATTGCACATTATGTAATAAAATTCTAAGACAGTAAGTTTTTCTACTATTTTATGAAAAGAGCTATTTAGTTAAAATATTTCGTAATTAATTGTTGATGTTATAATATAACTTATGTATGTAATGTGCTATTATATAAGGTGCTACTTTATTAGTGCCCGATATTTTAGTCAGTGCTTCTACTCCTGATTCTGATCAACTTTCCCCAAGAAACCCATAGTCAAATCGCAAAAAAATTTTTGGGATCTTCATACTAATTTGGGCGCTCGGCTGATCGATATGTATGAAGAGTCCAACAATTTTTTTGCGATTTGACTACGGGTTTCTTGGGGAAAGTTGATCAGAATCAGGAGTAGAAGCACTGACTAAAATATCGGGCACTAATAAAGTAGCACCTTATATAATAAGATAAGACAAGAAATGTATGTACATACTTATTTATTTTTATTTTTTATTATGTAGATGCTGTACACATTCTTTTAAATCTTATTTTTTTCTACCTAGTACAAACTTCACTTGTACACTCAACGTTTCGGGAAGTGTTACCGGAGCGAGAAGAAACGTCAAGTCCAAAAGAAACTTGCCCTAACCCATTAAAAAAAACTTGATTTCTAATACAATTTATGTCATTACTGGAATTTAAATCTGAAGGATCTTTACAAGCCCATACTTCTTTATCATTTAGGAAGTCTAGGATTTATAATAACCTTTGGAACACAGGCGTTTGTTCACATGAGTTTTGAACTTATTTTCTGATAAGCTTGTTACAGGAATTTTATTAAAGAATTTAATATACTGCCCCATTCAATCTTGAATAGGCAACTTCAATGTTATTCTTATTTCTTAGGTTAAAATTATGCCTGTCACCGTTTATCGAAAACAAATATAAATTCTTACAAACGTACATGATCTTTTCATATATGAACTGACTGGTAACAGTTAAAATGATTTAATTTTTAAACTTGTTCCTCAAGCGCTCTCGAGATCGCATCTATGTATCATCATCTATCAAAGATTGCGCGGATGGCTCTTTTTTATAACATAAAAATAGTGTCTATGTCTGCCGCATGTCCCTAAATAAGGATGCCGTAAGACATTATACATATGAAAATAACTAAAATACACAAATCTCGCAGTATCTATATCTGTTAACTGTCTTATTTTCTTAACGGCGCGTAAGCAGCTGAACTTAGTTTTCCTGCTAGAGTTTTCTATGTGCGGTCCCCATTGTAATAAAGCGTCTAATGCAATACCAAGAAAAAAGCGGCCAATGAAGGGTTCCGTAGCAGCAAGTAACATAATATAAAAGTTTTTGTAGTTCGTTGTAACTTGAATGAAAGGTAAATTGCGGTTTACGATTTATGACGTATTAAAAAAAACTACTTACTAGATATCGTTCAAACCAATTTTCGGTGGAAGTTTACATGGTAATGTACATCATATATTTTTTTTAGTTTTATCATTCTCTTATTTTAGAAGTTACGGGGGGGGGGGGGGACACACACACATTTTACAACTTTGGAAGTATCTCTCGCGCAAACTATTCAGTTTAGAAGAAAATGATATTAGAAACCTCAATATCATTTTTGAAGACCTATCCATAGATACCCCACACGTATGGGTTTGATGAAAATCAATTTTTTGAGTTTCAGTTCTAAGTATGGGGGCCCCCAAAATTTATTGTTTTTTTTTCTATTTTTGTGTGAAAATCTTAATGCGGTTCACAAAATACATCTACTTACCAAGTTTCAACAGTATAGTTCTTATAGTTTCGGAAAAAAAGTGGCTGTGACATACGGACAGACAGACAGACAGACATAACGAATCCATAAGGGTTCCGTTTTTTGCCATTTGGCTACGGAACCCTAAAAACGTGGTATTTACGAGTTCTAAGTTATTGCTATTTAATAATACACTATCGTAAGTTTGTTTAACATTTGACAATCTGAAAATTGTTTTCGTTTTATTAGCTTTTATTAACAAATTGCTAACAGTAAACCTTATGTATCTCAAAAAGAGTGCTGTTTGTTTACTTCGTCAATTTTGCAGTCTTTCCTATCTACCTTAAATATATGAAAAGTGTCACCTGTAAACAACACAATATTTGAGAAATATATGCACCATAAATAGTAAGTCATAAATATAGAAAAGGAAAAGGGCCTAAAATAAATCCCTTGAGAACACCGATTTTTACTTTAAAGCCGAGAGCATTTGTGCCGTTTACTTGAACTGTTTGTGTCCTTACTTAACTTATTAAAGATGTTTAATTGAACAGCTGTTCATAAATTACATGTAAAAATAGGTAAAGAGTAATTCATTTATATTCTTCATAATTATTATTTTGTATTTTGAAGACGTCCTTTGATTTTATTTGTAAAATAATAGGCAGGTCCCCATTAGGAAAGAGGCCAAGGGCTAACCCATGGGTCTTCTGCTCTACTAATTGCTCTATACAAGAAAAATTCTAATAAAACTCTTATTTACGGTAGTAGCTTCGATTGCTTATAGCTAAAGCAATCGAAAAAATATGGTTTCTATATATTATACGATATAATCATATTTTAATTATGATCTGCTTTTCTTGTATCTGATATGCCAGCCGCCATGGCTGTTCGGTTCTGACTGTTCTGGGTGTGACGTCTCTAAAATGGCATACAAAATAACAAACGTACAATGAAATTGTATTTCTGAAATGATGCCTAAAAAAGCGTATTTCTGTGGTACCACCTAATATATAATATATATAAACCAATAGGTTTAAGACGCTATTCTAGTAAAAAATCATTTAATAAAATAAAACTCTCCAGGTTGTTTTCTTTCAAAGTACTTGATAGGAAGGTAGGTACACCCGCACACATACACGGATTGATAACATAAATGAGAAATTAACGTTATCAGCAGTATAATTTAAAATATTTATACTTTACTATCGGATTAAACGGTTACGCTGCATGTTCGCGTACCTGCTCACGTTCGTTGTATGATGTGTTTTTTTAGTTTATGTATAAGTAATTTTATAATATTTATCGTATTCGTTTTATACAAATAAATTATCTTATTCACACAAAATGAGACCTTGAAACAGTACTTCATAAGGTTATAATTTAAAAATATAGTAATTTAAGTATGTAATTGTGAAGTAAACACCGATCTGAGAATTTATGCATTTTGATAAAACTGTTATCAGAAAAATATATTTCTTTTTTTAAAGTTTCGAAGTTTGGACAGTTGTTTTAAATTTTTTCGTTGTTACTTACAAAATTGTACATAGTATTATACTTTAGCATCTGCGTCGTTCGTTGATGTCTTTTGTATGAACAGACTTTGTGGATATTTAAAGCTTAAACCTAAGCACAATCTTTCTTTACGTGCTGAAAAAAATAATTAAAGTTGATTTCTAACCTCTTATAACAACCAAAGCTATGACGAACGGGAATCGAACTTTTGACCTCCCTGATTGAAGCCACCAGTGGCCAAGTATCTTATTATTATTGCTCGACTGTTATACATATAACATGTAACGCGCGTTCATGATAAATCATCACATCATCACTCAGTCAAGGCGGTCAATCAATAGAAGTCAAGATCAGTTTCCACTAACTCGTAGCTTTGTAGAGACATATAGTGTTAACAACCCATTACGTCCCCACTGCAGGGGCACAGGTCTCTTCCCATAACTCGGGAAGGCTTAGGCCATACTCCACACACGGGGGCCAAGTCCGGATTGGTGGAGGTTGTGGGGCTAGTGGCCAACCCCAGTGTCCATAACCTGGATGGGTTTGACTGTCAGTGGCATTTATCTCGACCGCTTCCGTGCTTCGCAAGGCACGTTAAGCCGTTGGTGCCGGCTGCTATCGCTAGCAGTCGTTAAGCCATGTCAGAGACATATAGATTTAAATGTAAAAAAACACAAAATAAGGCGTTGGAAAATAGAACGTTATACTCCATATGACTCGATTTGACTGTTGGCATGGTGGTATAGTATTGTCTGACTGAGCCGACATGGATAATAGAAATAAATATCCAAGGATTTGCCAGTTGTGATTTGTCACACACGGTCATTGGCCCCAAATTAGGATTTCCTGTACTATGAGAACCAGAGACTGGTACATAGTACAGTACCTTTACAAACATATACGAATACGCTTAAATACATATATAAATATGTGTGTGTAATACATGCACTGTGGTAATACACACTGACAGAGCAAACAAATATGCTCATCACAAAAATGTTTGCCTTTTGATCAGTAATCAGGAGCGCCACTGAGCTATCGAGTCAGTCAAAATAGCACCATCCATCATAGGTAACTACTGCTGGGGTACAAGATAGCCACTTCAAGTTGAAGTCCAAATATGTGAAGAGATAAAAGTGACTAAGGAACTATGATGATAAATTGTAATAAAGGGGACTGTAGGCTGAACGATTTGATAAAAAAAATATTCTAAGAACCGATTATAAGTTCCATGGAAAAACTTGTTCAGTTTCATAAGTAAAGCGAAGCTCTAATCTAAGATTCTTGGTATGTTCTTTTTACACTCTGTAATCATTTTATCTTTTGACTTTATAGCAGGTAAACTAACGGAGTAATTTCGAAATTAAATTAATTTAAAATAATATTTGTTAATCCATTATCCTCTTTTAAGTTAGTATCTGCATGCTTAGTTGCCTATTTCTGTACACAATTCATTAGCAAGTTCATTCGTCAGTCGTAATTATATGGTCATACCTACACAACGCCTACTGAACACAGTGCAAAGGGAATATTAGAGTACCTAATTCATTGAAATTGTTAATTATTTTAACTTAATAGCTGTAGTCATTTTAAAACAATGGGAAATGGGACGGTGTCGTTAACATATTTATAACCAATTTGTTAACGAGAATCGACATTCTTGTACACCACCACATCAAGACAGAGGTAGAGGCCTAAGCGACGGCGGTGGCTGCGTGATGCGTGAGGCCCAATGCTGAAATTCGGGAACTGTTGCATTGCAAAGATAAAATAACTGGTAACCACAGATTTGGGCGGTCCCTTAAACCAGTAGCATATTTCAATTTTAGGCTATAAAGAACGGCATTTTCAAAAGAAAATACATTGTCGAAAGTACTTACGGTAGGTAGCGCTGTACCTAAGAATAGTGTGTATTTTTCTGGATAATGCGAATAAGATATAATAGTAGTGAATAATAGTTACGATTTGTTTATTGACTATTGGTGAGATATTATATCTATTCCCATATCGATACTACATACCTATCTACTTAACTAATTACTATTTTAAGTGCTTAATCGTGAGAGCGAGTAGGTATCGAATAGAAAATTTACAATGCCGATAAATAACACCAATGCAGAGTCAAGAAAAACATGATGTCTCAAGTGTTTTAGTAAAAATACGTGTACGACATCAACTAGTTATAAACAATTGGCAACTTACTGCCCCTCACCTCAGTACTGGCTAAAAGTGCAGCGACCGACCTTCATCCATTCGACTGATAACTCAAGTTCTGAGATTACATTCCTGTCTGTCACGGTCACTATTACGTACAAGTTTTTAAGATTTTTAATTTTTTCCTCGCGATTTTTTTTGTAATACCTAGCATCTAACTTCTCGTATTCGATGGGCACTCACCGACTTCTCATGGCGACCAGCTGGACCCTCAGTCATTTTCCAATGTGTGATAAAACCGCCGCTGCGCGTGCGGTGACGGCTGACATCTGCAGTTGGTCACCGAGGTCATTAGAGCCTGGTGGGTGCTCCACTTGTGCAAATAGTGGCGACTCGTTGTCTGCGGGCTCACGGAGTGGTCGTTGGTACACAGAGATGCATGGAGGCTGGCTGGGTTTGTCGGAGCTAGAGCGGCATGGCGATGACGAGGAGACGCGCGCGCGGCGCGGGCGGCACTGCGCACGCACGCGCACGCGGCGCTAGAGGGGCGCGCGCGTATGACGTCGAGCATGGCACGCGCATGTGCGAGATCATCTACGCTCCGAATATATGACGTAACTGACTATTCTATGATATGCTACAGTGTGTCGATAATCGGTATCCATCATTATTCTAGTCAACTATTCAAATTGTCTGAACAATTTTTTTGCAAGTTACTGTAGATACCCGTAAACTGCTGAGACTCGTATCTATTATATGTAAAGTGTTTTTGGTTTTCCTGAACAGCAGCTCGGAAACGCTGGTCTATGTAATTGCTATTTGAATTTAACTAGGACATTATCATTCGCGAGCTGTTTGTTTTGTATAAATCTTACGACGATCTACGCGAAAAGGAGTTTTTTTGTCCTTCTTTCATGTTGCAACGGAGCAACGGCATTATTTTTTGCATAAAGGTAGTTGTCGAATTGGGAAGTGACGTAGGCTACATTTTACGTATATCCCTTGAAAACATCGGGTACCCTTGAGAATTATATCGGGAACCCAAAATTAATGAAATTTGAAAAAACAACGCTATTTATTGTTTTAACTATTCAACGAATTTCATTGAAATGTTGCAAAAGCTTAGATAAGTAGAGGTCGGGGAACAACATAGGATAGTTTTATCCCGTACAACGCATACCTACCTAGATTTTTCTTTGATTTTTGGAGTCGGTTACAGCTCAAAGCATATCGGACATTGCTGACCCTTACCTCTAAATAGTTATATCCTACATAGTTATTAAACCACTTATAATATAGTTACATTGCACAGTGTTAAAAAAGTGCGTTTCTTTACTCAGAATCAATTTTAAGTAGAATATAGAAAATACCCTGTATAGTTACTATTTATAAAGAAGTGAACTGAATGAAAGTACATTTGTGAGCAGAATTTTTTTAAAGTGTTTTGGTAAGCCTAGGTAGGTACTTCCTAAGGTATTTTTCCATGCGTAATTTTAGGACCCGCAACCTCTGCTAACCTGGGTTTATACGAAGCAAGAGAACAACTAACGCTGTGGTCACTATAAACACACCAAACCTTTATATTTTATGGTCTGATCTTTCTCTTGATCTCTTCTCTGACAAACCCTCAGGGCCCAATAACTGGAATTTTGCCTATTTTACCTACATATGTACCTTTTTAACCTCCTGGGGCCCAGCACTTTCGATTTTCGAAATGTTTAATTTAACTTGTATTAACGAATCAAAGGTCAAAAAAGTAACCGAGAAAAATAGAAAAAGAAATATTCCGTGGAAAATTAGGATTTTCTCAATGGCTTATGACAGCTGGTCTCTATGACGTATCAATTTAGTGTCTATGACATAGAAGAATATTAATTAATATAAGAGAATTTCTAAAGTGATAGCCGCAAGCGTTAAATATTTCAATTGATTAATAATTTCTATGATAAAAAAATTTTTTTCCTCACCAAAATCACAGTTAGCAGTCATAGGCTGTGATTTAAAATTTCTGTCGTCACAGTACACATAATCTCCAAATTACAACTAACTTATCTTTTGTTAAAGAACAGGAACTATTAATACAATATAAAAATAATGGGCCCCCCTTCTCCCCCTAATAATAAAAAACTTCAAAAAAATAACATTGTCATGATAATTTTATTAGTTTTTCTTATGAAAATCTAAGAAAAATTTGTTTTCTTAATAGTATTTAAAAATATATCCATTTTTTTTTTAGTATTTAAGTTCTATTAGTGGTATCAGGCATCTTGAGCTGGAAAAATTGCAATTTTAATGGTGAAATTTTTCCATTAAAACAGTAAAGGGCCACGTCCTTTAAGAACAAGAGTTCTTAGAACACGGCCCCTTGATCAAAATCCTTTACGAACGTTACTTTTGCTTCTTGTTTTAGCACAGACTACTTGGCACTGTCAATTAAAACTAAAAAGATAAAAAATTATGATAATTAACAACTATTTCAGATAACGGACTCTTTGAATCCTTCTCAAAAGGATCAGCCGAAATTATACTTAGTCTTGCGGCAGTACTACTGCCATCATTACGAGCTATTAGAGTACCCTTTACAGAATTATCTTCGTCAGACAGAAAATCAGTGTTAGCTAGAACATCTGTGATTTCTACATCCCTCAAAACTGTGAAAAATAGCGAAAAAAGTGAAGAGAAGTGCTCTAAAACAACATCTGTGACTTCTACTTCCCTCAAAACTGTGAAAAATAGCGAAAAAAGTGAAGAGAAGTGCTCTAAAACAACATCTGTAAAACATCAAACGCACAAGTCATTGGGACCACGTGTAATGTACGACATAAAACTTTTCTTATTTGTTTCTGAGAAGTCATCATGATTTTCATGATGACTAACCCATATTCCAAAGAATAGAATAATGTATTACAAAATATTAGTTATACACAGTGAAATTTTAGTTGTTTTATCTCAGAATGGGGTCGACTTAATTTGGTCCAATTTAACCCCACTAAGACACAAGTTTGCGCGTTCACTGCCAAGAAAATGCCATTTGTCGTATCACCTCGTTTTGAGGACACTCCCCTAAATGCCTCAGCTAGTATCGGAATTCTTGGTGTCGACATATCGAGTGAAGTCCAGTTCCGTGGCCATCTAGAGGGTAAGGCTAAATTAGCCTCGAAGAAGCTTGGTGTGCTCAATAGATCGAGACAGTATTTCACTGCGGCGCATCGCCTGCAACTTTATAAGGCGCAGGTTCGGCCTCATATGGAATACTGTTCTCATCTCTGGGCAGGGGCACCCCAGTACCAGCTTCTCCCTCTGGACCGCATTCAACGAAGGGCAACTCGAATCGTCGACTGCCAGGATATTTCAGATCGGCTTGACTCCCTGGCGCTGCGTAGAGATGTAGCCTCGCTCTGCATTCTCTATCGCATGTACAATGGGGAGTGCTCCGAGGAATTGTTCGGATTGATCCCTGCCGCCTCTTTCCGCCATCGTTCTACGCGACAACATATTCATCCCCATCACATAGATGGTTGGCAGTCCACAACTGTGCGTTTCACTAGAAACTTTCTGCCTCGCACAACCAAACTGTGGAATGAATTGTCGCCTGCGGTATTTCCGGACCGATACGACATTCAAACCTTCAAGAAAAGAGCGTACTCCCACATCAAAGGCCGGCAACGCACTTGTGACTCCTCTGGTGTTGCGGGTGTCTATGGGCGGCGGTAATCGCTTACCATCAGGTGATCCGTCTGCTCGTTTGCCACCTCTGCCATAAAAAAAAAAAAAAAAAAAAAAAAAAAAAAAAAAAAATACTTAAATATTTTTCTAAATATTGAAAATTACTTTTCACGCGGTGATACCCTAGCCGCCATCGTTCACGTCAAAATGAAGAATGAATTAACTAATTGACAGTTGACTGACCAATATAAGTTCAAATGGCGTATTAATAGTTTGCCTATGAACTTAAAATAACAGTTCGACATTTATTATACAGATGGCGATCCAAAAAAAATTTCTTCTTATGTATTATATTTACGACTTTACGACGCCGGGCCCCAGGAGGTTAAATGAAAATGAGCCTCATCACTAAAGATAACTTTATTGAGTGAGACTATGCTGCGTAGGGAAAACTTCCAATATTCATTCAGGGCAGGTTTTTTTAACCATAGTCGTTTTTCTTCGAAGCTTACGTTAACTGAATTTTGTTAAGATGGAAATGCAATTTTTTCTTGATATTATTAAGCGTTGACCTAGCGAAACCCAAAACTGCTGAGTGCTTCCGTAAAGTCGTGCCGTGGATTTGCAAGGATTGAATCATTGACTCGACCGAAGTTGTCTTCAGCTGAAACTGTAAGCGCGGGGCATGAATTAGGTTGGTTAAAAGTAGAATCCGTTTCATTGAACTTTTTTTTAATGTTTCTACATGTTTACGATTGGGGAGACCCTTGGTCGACGAATATTGTACTGAGAATGTTTCCGATACGAAGCTTTGATCGAAAAAGCGCTATGTGCTTCCGTTCAACCTTCGATCGTGCCAACAAATCCCGCACATTTACCGTTTTGACTAATACTCCTCTCGCCTCCCCCGCCTTCTCCCGTATCAACCATCGCTGAATATTCCTGAACTTTGCCACCGGACACATTGTATCATATTTACAATGTCATCAGGTAGACTATTACTAGGAACCTCGTTGATTGTAAACAACAATTTAATAATATCAAACCCAATCACAGATCGGATCCGATCGGATCGGAGAGATCATACGCTAGCTAAATTATTTATCAGCGACCATTTGCAATCAACTGGCAGCCCGGGTGCAGGGGTAATGTGGATGCAAATTATCTAATCAGTCAGCTTTGATATTTTGCGCAAATAAAGTTATCATGTTTAGAATTAAAACCTACAATTTCTAGAAAGTAATGCCTATATTACATTTACATTCAGTGTGCTTACATTTTTAAGTTACATTTCTAAGTTTATTCTTATATATTATTATTATTCACAAGTCGCTGCACTGTGCAGATACCTTTATCATGAGGAGAGCTATTGGTTTCTCGAGAAAAGTTATTCTGTTTTATGAGTCGAAGTTAAAATATGTAGTTTCAAATACATATTTCTGTTAGATCATAAATCATCGTGATCGTCATCATTCTGTATGAGATTAGATAATCTATTAGCGGGTAATGTTTACAGTTTTCTTTTATATGGAGTGAAAAATGAAATAAAAATGGTCATTATGAATTTTAATAATATATTATTAATATATCTATAGGGCGTTACGAAAGGTGTACTTAAAGGTGGGTTACGATTACAAAACTCAACAGATTTCGTTCAAGACATACCTAGCTAAAATCTGAAAAATGCCGTTGGACATTACAAATCGTATCTAAATTCATCACAAAAAGTAACTACAAATTTATGGTTTTCGGACTTTTCCCTTTATTTGTGCTATAAAACATTGCTTCTTGCCAAATTTCATGATTCTAGGTAAACAGGAAGTCCCCTTTAGGGTTTGATTCCCATGCGAGTGTCCGAATATGCGACATAAACGGTCGTATCTTTTGATTGCGTTGGCATAGAAGTTTCACAAGGTTCACAGGTTCAAGGGATTGCAGGCTTGAGTATTTGATATAAATTTCAACTTGATACGTCTATGCGTTCCTGATAAAAAGGGTCTTGACAGACAGACAGACGGACAGACGGACGGACAACGAATTGATCCCGTAAGAGTTCCTTTTTTCTTTTTGAGGTACGGACACAGATTAGATAATTGGTACGGAACCCTAAAAATTACGTCAGTCGATTGTTGCTCTTTAAACAAACAAAACAACTAAAAAACACACTTTTGCATTTTTTATTAACAGTAACAACAAACGTTGCTGAATAAGAGCTGTTTAAGAAAAACTTTATGCACCTAGTAATGCCTACCTCAGAGTAAATAATTAACTCTGAGATAGTGTTCAGTTTGTTATACGGAAATGCAGAGGAGCGAAATGAATCCGCCGGTAGTTCACATTGCACTGACCTTTAATCGTCGACACACAAATATCCACTTATAATATACAACATTCCCTCCACCTTTAAATGATAATTTACGAGCTAAATCTTAATAACTAGAAGTTCTAAAATAATTTATTCAGTAAATCAAAGTTTTTCTTTTCACGATGAGGCCTGGTACTGTTTTGTGCTGGTTCTCTGGCACTTCCATGCTCTAATTCATTTGGTGGAGCCGCATTATTCCCGGAATCAACAATAGCAAAAGAACCGTCACCTTCTAGTACTGTTTCACTTGATGTTTCCGACTGTGGCTCAACTTCACTGCTTTTGTCTACAGCTGGTACTGAATAACAGTCATCCACTGCTGCTTCTGTTCCAACTGCACATGCTTGTGAACTGGGGTCAGGCTGAGCGCACCAAGGTTGTAATGGAAGATAAACCATTTTTTGTTTATATCTAAAAACCTCACTGATATATTAACTCTGGAGGAGGTTATTTATTCCACAAAGTTTTTCAACAAAACACAGATATCTTAATTGTTTGAGTAGTTAGAGATCGTGAAAAAGATTATCTTCATTACGTCTATAATCGATTTTCGTGCTAATCTTGGTAAAGAAATCAGTGTTTTTCTTTATAATCAACCGCTGATAATAAGATCAAAAAGCGTATATGGGGTATAAATTGGGAAACATACCGCCCTAAGCATCAGTTAATTGCTTTGCATTACTGATTAAATGTCTACCTAATGTAATATGCAAGGTAAGTCAGTTTTTAAACTTTCATATTATATTAACTGGTACACAAAAGATTATGCGAACTTGTCATGTAATTCTTTGAAATCATTCTTATTGTTTTATTTAGTTTTATTATTTTATAGAATTTTGCTAAAATATATGTATACTTATAGGGAACTGAAACATACAATTTTGTTTTCAGGTAAACTATTAACATTGATCTGTGCCGTGGCATTAACAAGGGGGGTACTGAGTAATGTAGACCCCTTGTCCGCATGTTCTCGAGCGTGCAACGCGTGCACATGCTTGCCCACTGAACCTCCAACAGTATGCTCCTCTAAGGAGGCTGAAGGTACTCTCCTGCCACACGAACACTGTAACAAGTTCTACATCTGCAATCATGGATCCAAGGTAACATTCGATTGTTTCGGCGATCTTCTTTTCAATCCACTGACCGGGCAATGCGACTACGAATACAATGTCATCTGTGGTAACAGGGTTATTCCTGAAAAAGAAGACAAAAATGAAGAATCTGAGGGTAACGAGTCTAATGGCAACGAAACTGATAACGAAAGTGTTGCTGAAGAAGTAGAAGACAATAATGAGGGAAATGGCAACTGCAACTGCAGCCCAAGTGAAGCATCTTCAATATGTTTAGCTGCTAAATCTGATGGTATATTAGTGGCACATGAAATCTGTAATAAATACTTTCTCTGTGCCCATGGTATTCCAACAACTATGAGCTGTCCTAAAGGACTACTGTACAACCCATACACTGAAGAATGCGACTGGCCTAACAACGTCGAGTGTGGTGACAGAATTATTATTGAAGAAGCGGAAGCAGACAATGGCAATACTAATAAAGAAGAAGCGGAAATAGAAAATGGCAATGGGGATAGTGACAACAACGTAGAAGGTGGCACTTGCAATTGTAATCCTGACGAAGCTCCTCTGATCTGTTCGAACCCAGAATCTGAAGGCATATTAGTAGCACACGAAGTTTGTAATAAATACTTTGTTTGTAATAATGGAGTCCCAGTAACTATGAACTGTCCCAAAGAACTGCAATACAACCCATATACTAAACAGTGCGACTGGTCTCACAATGTTGAATGTGGTGACAGGATTATTGTCGTAGAAATAGAAGACAACAACGATAATTCAGATATTGATAAGGACAACAATAATGGTGATAATCAAAACAATGGTGGAAATAGCACCTGTAATTGCAATCCCGGCGAAGCTCCTTTGATTTGTGCAGTTGACGGATCTGATGGTAAATTAGTGGTGCACGAAGTTTGTAGTAGATACTTTATCTGTGACCACGGAGTTCCAACAACTGTGAAATGTCCTAAAGGACTTTTATACAACCCACACACTGAAAAATGTGACTGGCCCCAAAATGTTGAATGCGGTGATCGCGTTATTAATGAAGAAGAAGAAGATAATAACGACAATTCTGAAAATGGTGACAATAGCAAAGAAAGCAATGAAAATAGTGGTGACAACGACAACAATGCAGGAGCATGCAACTGTGATCCCGCCGAAGCTCCATCTGTCTGCTCAAAGGAAGGATCTGACGGTACTCTTGTGGCGCACGAAGTCTGCTGCAAATTTTACATCTGTTCCCATGGCGTACCAGTTACACAGAGCTGTCCATTAGGATTACTGTATAACCCGCACACTGAAAAATGTGATTGGCCCCAAAATGTTGAATGCGGTGATCGCGTGATTATTGAAGAAGAAGAAGAAGATAAAAACGGCAATTCTGAAAACGGTAACCAAAGTAATGAAAGCAATGAAAGTAGTGGTGACAATGACAACAATGTAGGAGCATGCAACTGTGATCCCGCCGAAGCTCCATCTGTCTGCTCAAAGGAAGGATCTGATGGTACTCTTGTGGCGCACGAAGTCTGCTGCAAATTTTACATCTGTTCCCATGGCGTACCAGTTACACAGAGCTGTCCTTTAGGATTACTGTATAACCCGCACACTGAAAAATGTGACTGGCCCCAAAATGTTGAATGCGGTGATCGCGTGATTATTGAAGAAGAAGATAATAACAACAACTCTGAAAACGGTGACCAAAGCAATGAAAGCAATGAAAATAGTGGTGACAATGACAACAATGTAGGAGCATGCAACTGTGATCCCGCCGAAGCTCCATCTGTCTGCTCAAAGGAAGGATCTGACGGTACTCTTGTGGCGCACGAAGTCTGCTGCAAATTTTACATCTGTTCCCATGGCGTACCAGTTACACAGAGCTGTCCATTAGGATTACTATATAACCCGCACACTGAAAAATGTGACTGGCCTCAAAATGTCGAATGCGGTGATCGCGTGATTATTGAAGAAGAAGATAATAACAACAACTCTGAAAACGGTGACCAAAGCAATGAAAGCAATGAAAATAGTGGTGACAATGACAACAATGTAGGAGCATGCAACTGTGATCCCGCCGAAGCTCCATCTGTCTGCTCAAAGGAAGGATCTGACGGTACTCTTGTGGCGCACGAAGTCTGCTGCAATTTTTACATCTGTTCCCATGGCGTACCAGTTACACAGAGCTGTCCATTAGGATTACTATATAACCCGCACACTGAAAAATGTGACTGGCCCCAAAATGTTGAATGCGGTGATCGCGTGATTATTGAAGAAGAAGAAGATAATAACGGCAATTCTGAAAACGGTAACCAAAGCAATGAAAGCAATGAAAGTAGTGGTGACAATGACAACAATGTAGGAGCATGCAACTGTGATCCCGCCGAAGCTCCATCTGTCTGCTCAAAGGAAGGATCTGACGGTACTCTTGTGGCGCACGAAGTCTGCTGCAAATTTTACATCTGTTCCCATGGCGTACCAGTTACACAGAGCTGTCCATTAGGATTACTATATAACCCGCACACTGAAAAATGTGACTGGCCTCAAAATGTTGAATGCGGTGATCGCGTGATTATTGAAGAAGAAGATAATAACAACAACTCTGAAAACGGTGACCAAAGCAATGAAAGCAATGAAAATAGTGGTGACAATGACAACAATGTAGGAGCATGCAACTGTGATCCCGCCGAAGCTCCATCTGTCTGCTCAAAGGAAGGATCTGACGGTACTCTTGTGGCGCACGAAGTCTGCTGCAAATTTTACATCTGTTCCCATGGCGTACCAGTTACACAGAGCTGTCCATTAGGATTACTATATAACCCGCACACTGAAAAATGTGACTGGCCCCAAAATGTTGAATGCGGTGATCGCGTGATTATTGAAGAAGAAGAAGAAGACAATAACGACAATTCTGAAAACGGTGACCAGAGCAATGAAAGCAATGAAAATAGTGGTGGCAATGACAGCAATGTAGGAGCATGCAACTGTGATCCTGCCGAAGCTCCATCTGTCTGCTCGAAGGAAGGATCTGACGGTGCTCTTGTGGCGCACGAAGTCTGCTGCAAATTTTACATCTGTTCCCATGGCGTACCAGTTACACAGAGCTGTCCTTTAGGATTACTGTATAACCCGCACACTGAAAAATGTGACTGGCCCCAAAATGTTGAATGCGGTGATCGCGTGATTATTGAAGAAGAAGAAGATAATAACGGCAATTCTGAAAACGGTAACCAAAGCAATGAAAGCAATGAAAGTAGTGGTGACAATGACAACAATGTAGGAGCATGCAACTGTGATCCCGCCGAAGCTCCATCTGTCTGCTCAAAGGAAGGATCTGACGGTACTCTTGTGGCGCACGAAGTCTGCTGCAAATTTTACATCTGTTCCCATGGCGTACCAGTTACACAGAGCTGTCCATTAGGATTACTATATAACCCGCACACTGAAAAATGTGACTGGCCTCAAAATGTTGAATGCGGTGATCGCGTGATTATTGAAGAAGAAGATAATAACAACAACTCTGAAAACGGTGACCAAAGCAATGAAAGCAATGAAAACAGTGGTGACAATGACAACAATGTAGGAGCATGCAACTGTGATCCCGCCGAAGCTCCATCTGTCTGCTCAAAGGAAGGATCTGACGGTACTCTTGTGGCGCACGAAGTCTGCTGCAAATTTTACATCTGTTCCCATGGCGTACCAGTTACACAGAGCTGTCCATTAGGATTACTATATAACCCGCACACTGAAAAATGTGACTGGCCCCAAAATGTTGAATGCGGTGATCGCGTGATTATTGAAGAAGAAGAAGAAGACAATAACGACAATTCTGAAAACAGTGACCAGAGCAATGAAAGCAATGAAAATAGTGGTGGCAATGACAATAATGTAGGAGCATGCAACTGTGATCCTGCCGAAGCTCCATCTGTCTGCTCAAAGGAAGGATCTGATGGTACTCTTGTGGCGCATGAAGTCTGCTGCAAATTTTACATCTGTTCCCATGGCGTGCCAGTTACACAGAGCTGTCCATTAGGATTACTATATAACCCGCACACTGAAAAATGTGACTGGGCCAAAAGTGTTGAATGCGGTGATCGCGTGATTATTGAAGAAGAAGAAGAAGAAGATAATAATGACAATTCTGAAAACGGTGACCAAAGCAATGAAAGTAGTGGTGGCAATGACAACAATGTAGGAGCATGCAACTGTGATCCCGCCGAAGCTCCATCTGTCTGCTCAAAGGAAGGATCTGACGGTACTCTTGTGGCGCACGAAGTCTGCTGCAAATTTTACGTCTGTTCCCATGGCGTACCAGTTACACAGAGCTGTCCATTAGGATTACTGTATAACCCACACACTGAAAAATGTGACTGGCCCGAAAATGTTGAATGCGGTGATCGCGTGATTATTGAAGAAGAAGAAGGAGAAGAAGAAGATAATAACGAAAATTCCGAAATATCTGAAAACGAAAACGCAGGCAATGGCACTTGCAACTGTAATCCCGCTGAAGCCGCGTCTATCTGCTCATCTGAAAACTCGGACGGTACTTTGATCGCTCATGAAGTCTGTTGCTGGTTCTACAAATGTGATCACGGTATAGCAACAGTGCAGGCTTGTCCAAGTGGTCTATTGTACAACCCTCACACTGAAGTGTGTGACTGGCCTCACAACGTCAATTGTGGTGACAGAGTTCAAAGTGAAGAAGAACTTAACGGAGGTCACGGCGCCGGTGAGGAAAATAGTTCGGACGGAACAAACGGTAACAACGTACTCGAGGAGTCACAGTCAGAGGTGGATCTGTTCGAGATCGCTAAAAATGAATGCGTAGAAAATGAATCAGATGGACGTATGGCGGTCCATCAAAACTGTCATCAGTTTTACGTGTGCTTTAAACGTGAACCAGCTCTGCTCTCGTGTCCGCTCGGTCTATACTTCAACGCCGAGACACAAATTTGTGATTGGCCACAAAATGTGGAGTGCGGTTCTAGGATAATGATAAAAAATTAAGTAAACTCTATAAAGAATAGGACGAATTCGAGTTATTTATTCTTAGTAAGAAAACGAAGTTATAGAACTTATTTTGTGACAGAATTTAAATACACACACACTACACAGGCAAATACATATACAGAATTTAAATAAAAAAGTATTTTTTTAGATAATTCAATGTGCTATTCAAATAAAGAATAATTTAAAATTACGGTTTTTATTTCATGATATTATGTTTTTTTACATAATGACGCCGTTACGAAAATGAAATCATTATTTACCATTTATTTATTTATTGTGATAGTGACCGTGTGAGTTTTAAACAGTATACTCTTTGTAGTACGGCTCGTTAGCTCAAAAAACGTCAAACCTGGTCCCAACCGACAGAAATCATGAGAGGTGAACACCCAAAAAAGCCCAAGGCCCGGCGCAAAAGAAAGTTATCTCAGAGTTTTGTGTATTTTATTAGAAAAAGAAATGTATAAGTGTCTTTGCTAACGTAAAAAATTAAGTGAAAGAAAAAAAATAACGTTATTATTAATAAAAAGAAAAAACCTTATTTTTATATACAGGGTGTCCCAAAACTAATGCGACAAATTTT
The DNA here is from genome assembly GCA_958295455.1 of Coleophora deauratella. NCBI lineage: Eukaryota > Metazoa > Arthropoda > Insecta > Lepidoptera > Coleophoridae > Coleophora > Coleophora deauratella. The sequence continues at coordinate 11,074,144 of OY282408.1, read as the reverse complement.
GGCTGGTGATAGCTTTGATCAAAACCTATCAAAATAACGAAACATATGTTCAGCAAAAGTTTATGGTTTTCAAGTTATACCCGATTAAAAAAAAATGAAAATCACTACCTTGCGGTGTTCTTTTGAGCTTTTCTTATAAAAAACTACTTAATTTATAATATTTTTTTGCACTCAAATATTGTTGATTAGTGTCTCTACCCGAATCTACTATTTATTATACAAAAAAATAAAGATGCCACTAGAAATACATCATCAATTAAAAAAAAAAACTTTAAAAATATCCGATACTGAAAGTTTAAACATCGGCGACAATTTACTAAATGATTTTGTCTTATATGCTATAAAAAATCCATGTTTCATGACCATTTTATAAATGTATACCTATCAAAAAATATTGTACTTAAAATACACAAATAACTGAGATACTTCTCGTCTGCGCCGGGACTTAGGTAATTTTCTATGGAGTTTGGGTGTCCTCTTTTGGTATGCATGTAGCTTTTGCAGGTACAATAAAACATAGAAGGGGGACAAGTCTTGTAGTGATTTTTTCTCCCCTCCCCCCTCTTTTGTGTCCCAAATCGCAATTTTTCAATGTTTTTGTGGAAATGGTTAAACATACAACAAAACTGGCAATGAATGAAATATTCTCCATTAAATTATCTACAGTAACTTTGCATAGTTGTTTCTTAGGTAGTCTTGAGTGGATCAAACCCGAGAAGCATCGGGGGGCATCACGGGAATGTTGAGGGTAGGCGGAGAAAATTGATTTTACCACACTCCTCTTTGGGGCTTACAGAGATACTAGAGCAAGTGCGATAACATTTTCTAATAATTCTAGGATGACAAATTCATTACTGCAACTAAAAAAATACTTTCCATAGGAAAAAATGAAATATTATATTTGGTAAAACACAAAAAACGTGGACAACTTTTTTGGAAGAATGGTTTAATTTTTTAAAGATCAAAGATGTCAGCATGAAAATAATATATTTATTAAAGAAATATAATACTCATTTGGATAGCATGGTAAATACTGAGTGAAAAAAAATAAAAATTATGCGTGGCAGCGTGGCATTAAACGCGCGGTTCGCGCGGTTCTAACTTTCAGCAGTTATATTTCATTATTTTTTTTCATATGAAAGGTATATTTTGTTTGTTAAAGAAATGAAAATTTCATCCTTGAATTATCCGAAAATGATATTGCACTTTCCCTAGTACCTTATGGAGATATAATCCCCAAAACGAGCTTGGCAAAATCAAACTTTCTCCGCCTCTCCTCATCACCTCGATGATGCCTCCCGATGCCTCTTAGGCTTAATGCACTCAGGACTACCTAAGAAATACCTATACCAAGTTTCAGTCTTGTTCATTGACAGTCTTGTTGTTATTTAACCGTTTTCACAGAAACAGACAGACTACACCGTCACTTTCCATCAGGTGAGATGTAGTCAAACGCACTCAAATTTTTAATAAAAAAATAAAAAAAAACATTGAATTACTGCCATTTGGGCACCAAAGAGGGGGGGGGGGGTGTAAAAAATCACTATACCACTTGTCCCCCCTTCTATATTTTATTGTATATACTTGCATTTTCATGCAAATTTCATGATTTCTGCCTGTTGAGACCGGATTTTGAGCTAACGAGCCGTACTATTGGAAATCATCGAATTCATAAAAAAACTAGCGGTAGTAACCCTAATTCTACCCACTTGATTTTTTTAACATTCTTTTGACTTGTATAATATGTATACAAGTGTAACAATATTTCCACTTATAAAAATGTTCAACTTTTGTACTAACATTTTGGCGAAATCACAAAAACATAGGGTTTCCCTTACTTTGGCTAATTAGCTGATCTTATTTGTTTGAAAACTTCGAAATTAACGACGAATTCAGCAGATTCGTAAAAAAAAAGTTTTTCAGTTATAACAGTAGTAGCCTACGATAACTACCCATATCAACCCTACTGCTGGGCATGGGTGTCATTCCATAGTTATAGGGTAGGTTAGGCAGTACTCTTTATCTTATAGTTGGCAGTCCACAACTGTGCGTTTCACTAGAAACTTTCTGCCTCGCACAACCAAACTGTGGAATGAATTGTCGCCTGCGGTATTTCCGGACCAATACGACATTAAAACCTTCAAGAAAAGAGCGTACTCTCGACAACGCACTTGTGACTCCTCTGCTGTTGCGGGTGTCTATGGGCGGCGGTAATCGCTTACCACCAGGTGATCCGTCTGCTCGTTTACCACCTCTGCCATAAAAATAAAAAAACTTATCTTAAATAATCGTCATAATCAAAAATTAAAGAGTTCTTGCGGGTCTAAAACAGTAAAACAGTATTTTCTCCGCACACGGGGGCAGATTCGTATTGGTGGAAATTGTGAGTCTATTGGCCAACCCCAGTGTCAGATTCTTTTTAAGCTGCCTCTGCTATGGCTTAACGACTGCCATCTATTTATAGCAACCGGCACCAACAGTAATATAATAATAACAATATCATACAGGGTGTCCCAGACAGAATGGGTGAATCAAATTGCTATGGTAGATACCTTGTCTAACGTCGCATCAGATAGGCTATAGCTAATTTAAAAAAACTACTTGGTTTTCTAATAAATTACGTTTTTCCGAAAATAGGGAAAAAGTCCGACTTTCCTTAAATTTTCGCCTCTAAGTGTCACGTTTAGAGTTAATTTGTATTTTTCCATATTTTCGGAAAAACATCATATTTTAAAAACTAAGAAGTTTTTTAGATTAGCTTTAGTCTGTCTGGTTGGACATTAGATAATCTATCTACCATAGCAATTTGATTCACGCATTCTGGGACACCCTGTACAGATATGAATGTCACCGTAATATTGCGCAAACAGATTGCGGACCGATTTATTAATATATGCGCAATTTCAAAAAAGATTTAAAATGTGAATTTACGGGATACAGGTTGTACTCGTATTTTCATGAAAAATTGTTTCAACCTATAAGATTGTGTAAATCGTATGACGTAAGAACCTATTTCCAAACGTGACCGATGTTTCCCCAGAACATAGATTTACGCAACTTTATGGACAGAAACCATTTTTTTGTGAAAATGCGGTATGCATTCCACAATAAAGCATCGATTACGGAATCTCTGAAATTACGAAAAAACGGATTCTAAGGCGATCTTACTGTGACATTAATATAATTTCTTAAGGATTTTTCAAAGTTTTATGTTGCAATAAATAAAACTACATTTTCAAATAATCAGGATTTATCAACTATAGATCATAAATATTAAAGCAACTGTTGCTGAATTTCGGATAGCTGATGGTGTCTACGCGAACTGACGAATCGCAAGCCTTCCGGACAGATGTTTGTTGGCGGAAACGGCGCACCCGGCGTCGGTAGGCCAGTCACACACCTAAAAAATAATAATAATGAATTTAAATAACATTTAAAAAAAAAATAGCATCTCATAGAAATGTAAGAGTCTTCTTTATAGTTCTCATACAATTTTTTGACAAAGAGGTAATTCTATTCTATAATATAGCACTTGAAAATTTCCTCCTTCTTGAAATCGAAGTAACAAAACAATCTAGGTACCATTATTACCCGTTTATCTAAGTTATTACAATTTACCTAAGGCATTCTTCTAACTAGACTAAGATTGATTAGTATGACTTTGGACACAACTAGACTCTTCGTCTTATGTCTCTGATTATTGATAAAAGCATACGATAAGATATTTACCTGGAGCTTACTGTTGAAATGCATGGACTCAGAACACTCTGACAGAATCTTGTGTCCGTCTTCGCAGTAGTAGAAAAGGCTGCAGTCCTCTTCGTGGGGCAACAACCAGTGCACGTTTGGTTTCACGGGGCAGCCAATCTCGTTGAGCTCGATTTCTTCCTTCTCCACTTTGTCCTCACAATCTTCAGCTGCAGTTTCTGGCTGCTCGGGTGCCTGCGCAACTTTAACAGCTGGGATATTTCTGTCTCCACAGTCGACAATCTGTGGCCAGTCGCACCGCTCCAGCTCGAGGCTGAAGTAGAGGCCAACAGGGCAGTCCTGCTCGACAGGCTCGCCGTAGGTGCACTTGTAGAACTTGTTGCAGTCCTCGTGGATCAGCAACTTCTCTACATTGTCTTCTTGGGGGCATTGGTTCGCGGCAGCAGCCGCTATAACCGCGAACAGTACGAAAAGACCTGGGAAAGTGTTAAGAATCAGGAATTTTGTCTTGCCCATTTCATTCTCAAACAAAGATTGACAGGGACTTCTAACCGCAAAAACTTCGTAACACGGTATATTCGATTTACTTTTTCAAAAAAATATTGGTCAAATAATTATTTTAACAATTGAAGGAAAGGAAATGAATTAAATAATAGACTAAAGTTTCGGCCGTCTTATATATTTTATTCCAGCTTACCTTTCATGTTGCTACTCTCAGTTGATCAGGTAGGTGTATAGCAAATAAAGTGTTTTGTCGAGATTTATATACAAGTATTGGTCTCTTCTAATCACATTATCTAAACAATACTAGAGATTACAAACGGTGAACGATGACGATTGTGTCGGTGAGATCACTGTGATTTCAGGTTTCAGATACCAGTCGGTATCAATTAATTACTGTTTTTATTGAAAAACAGTAGATACGATGCATTAAATCTGCAGGGATTCTGATAAAGAAAGGAAAATCAAAATTTACCAATACTGTTATCTACAGATAAGCAAGTACATAATCTACATAAAGTTGATGATTTTGACCATTTTCAAAAGGAAATATAAACAATGACGTCACGATAGGTGCGAAAGTTTGTTTGTTCCGCTTTCACGCTGAAACTGCTGAAATTTGGTAGGTAAAAAGCACTAGATTAACACATACATAGGCTTATTTTCATCCCGGCAAAATGCATGGTTCCCGTTGGATACCTATTACTGTATAGAAATTATTTAAGAACGGGCAAGGGGATTGTGCGTTTGTTTGTATGTACTTCTTTCACGTTGCAACGGAGCAACGGATTTGTTGAGAGTGTGGGAAGTGTTATAAGATATTTATAATCTCGGAAAGTTTTATGGTTCCAAAGGGACAGGAAAGATGTTTGGACAGTATTTTAATGTTAAAACTAAGTAACCCATGTTACTGTGGTTCGGCATATATCTAAAGGCAGGCAAACAGGCGCGGATCCAGGATTTCGTTCAAGGGGGGGGGGGGATTTTCAGTGTACCCTTATTTATGAGGTGGTCGATGGTATTAGACCGTTAATATAAAAAGTTGCGAGCGTCGCGAACGCGAAATGTTTTTAATTTGCGTTTTATAGAAGTTTTAGTACTTCGGTCAGGCTTCAGGGGGTGGGGGGGGGGGGGAATTGCAACCATTGCCATTGGGTCCCACATCTATTTTCTTTTTTTTAATGTGATAGGTGGCAAACGAGCAGACGGATCACCTGATCACCTGATCACCTGATCACCTGATCACCATCTTACATCCTGTATAGTAGTACCTCGCCTCTGCCTCTCTCAACGTTTACAAAACCAAATGAAAATAATTTGTTTTAATGCATGTCAATGATTTAATGATTTTTGTATATTTTCTCCTTTTTTTGTATTTTGCTGTGCAATTTAGTATATTTATTTTATCTTAATGTTATCGATACTCTGTTGAGACCCAAGGTACTCAACATAGTTTCTTATACAAGGCGGGGGGGCGGGCGGTGCGTTCATTGCTGGTACGATTAGTTTGTGTATTTTAGAAGTCCTGGGCCAGTTGGTCTTCAGGCGACAGAGATCGATGCTTGCCAGGGTCCAGTATGGCAGCCAGCAGCCCACGGCCAATCACACACCTGGAAATAAATGTTTTATAGTTTTTATTTAAACGGTTTTTTCGCCCCTATCTTATTTATCCTAGGTCGAGTGCTCAATAACTCTATCAGTATATTAAGGTGGATTCACCAACTGTTATACAAGTGAGTGAGTGTACTATTTTTATTTGGTTTTGCAATAAAGATAATTTATTTTGATTTGATTAAGTCTTAGTTTAAAAATCTTAAATGTTTTGCTCGTTTCGCTGATATGTTTATCTATCAAACATCAGTATTTCCTATATTTTGTCATGTCTCTTCTGGCTATTAGCACAATCTTATCTGAGTGAGTGTTTCAACTAATCCATAATGTTTATTTGTTTGTTTGTTGTAGTAAAAAATATAACTATTATGCAGTAAAAGTTTGTTATGTAGTTAGTTAGTTGTTGTTATTCATTGTACAATTGTACAATCAATTAGTCAACTTTTGATGGCAAGTGGAAAGAAGAGCCATACGGATAGCCATAAGGATACTCTGAAACTACTATTTCCAACAAAAAACAAACCAACAGAAAAGAAAAAAGAGAATATAAGTAAAGGTTTCATCTGAATAAATTGAACAATTCCGAAGACCCAAAGACACTTACAGGTCTACTGGTCGCTAATATCATGTGGGAGCCATTCTATAATTTGTGATAAAAAATACGTTCTGTCATTGTATCTGGTGTGTATGACTCAAACGGTCATAAATAAAGATGTTTTTCTTTACAGGTAACAAAAAAATGGCATACATATCTAACTCTATATGTATATCTATCTAGATTATTTTATCTGTCCTTTTGTGCAGTCAACTTATTGTAATATAGGCAAAAACAATTTCTTGCCGCACGTAAAAACTATCGCACAGCTACATACATGTTAACTAGATGTGTATGATGAACGCGTTGAACGGTTCTCCATTTATAGATCGGCCATTCCCTGAACTTGAATAAGTTAAACAAATAAAGATATCTTGCCTGCAAGACCTCGTTGAAGTGCAGCGAGTCAGGGCATGACATGGCTACCCTGTGGCCCCAGACACATTGGTAGAATTGTGAACAATCCAACCTGTTGGGTATCAGCCAGGGGATTCTGGGGTTCCAAGGGCACCCGTTCGGCCTAAGTGCAGGTTTGAATTTCAGTACTTCTGCTTCATCCACTTCCTCGAGTTCTTTTACTATTTCGACTTTAGCATCTCGCGGAATCTTTCTTTCTTCAGGTTCTTGTTCCGATCTTAATGGAATGAAAAAGTCTGCTTCAGCCACCAGATGCTTCGCAGCGGCACATGCCACTAATGCGAAGAGTAACAGACCTGTAATTACTGTAAAAAAATACAAAATGTTAACTGAAACTTATCCACAGCAACAATAACTTTCATTTAAATAAACCAAAATTGGTCGAACCCATACAAAGTTCGTAAATTCGGCAAGATAGATATAATACAAACATTTCCTAATATGATCGTCATCGACATACCTAATTCGAACAGTTCCTAATTTTCAAGATATTTCCGTGCATGTTATAGAATTTTTAATTTAAATACATTTCAATATATTAGGGTAACTACATGCTCATAATCTTGAGAGAATTAAAGGTCTCCATTTATCTGGATCAGTTGATAAATTTTAGGTTTGCACATTTTTTGCGAAAAAACTATTTATTTTAAAATTAAAAATATATATTTTGAAATCCTTACAACAAGACAACAAGATATGTCACACGGTACAGTTTGTTTTCTTTAACGTTTTGATGTGACCCCAGAATTACCCTACACTCAATATTATTTATTTTGATTACACGTCCATGTTTAGGTCACAGAAATCTACATATATCTGTACTAAGTTTGAACTTAATAGGTCGGAGATTCAGAACAAAACGGCTGTGACAGACGGACAGACACACACGAGTGGATCCTATAAAGGTTCCTTTTTCCTTTTGAGGTTTTTTTTTTATGGCAGAGGTGGCAAACGAGCAGACGGATCACCTGATGGTAAGCGATTACCGCCGCCCATAGACACCCGCAACACCAGAGGAATCACAAGTACGTTGCCGGCCTTAGGTACGGAACCCGAAAAAAATACTGTCATATTTATTTGTTAAGGATATTAGGTGTCCCAATTATTTTAATTCTCTTATTGTTTTAGTAGTTTTAAATCGATTTGAGTGTTTCAGCGAGATTTGATCACACCCTGCCACGACGAAAGGCCAAAAAGACGCCCACGTCGGAGATGTTACTTAAATACATTTCAGTAATACAATTAAAAATAATTTTAAAAGTAACATGAATAGATTTAATTAAATCCGATATGATTTATATGACCATGAAATGATGTTATGAACAAACCAAAATACGCACCCTTCATGATCTCCTGGAATTTAGTACAGTAACAATCTTGTTTGGTGAGCATTTAATTATATACCCTTTTTTTCTGATAAAAATCTTATACGATAATTTTTTTATCGTACAAAGGGTATCCAAGAACAATTAGAAAAAATAAAGGACACTGATAAAATAAGGTCTGTGATGAGTAACATGTTTTTAACAAATAACAAAACGTAAAATTGTTTGTTTTTCTGCATAATTATAATTATTTAATGTTATTGACTGATATCACCGATTAAATCTAGGGATTAAATATATTTTCTTTTTTTCTTTCTAAGATTACAAGGACGCGACATCGTCATCGTCTGCTTGGCTGTCTGCCAATCAGTCTGTCAAAACCTATCAACCTATACAGCATAAAACATATTTTTTGGGAGAACAATTTTAAACTACAAACTTAAGTTTGACCCCGACAACTTATTTTTGTACGGAACCCTAAGTGCGTGAGTGAGCCAAGGTGCTAACACGAGTCCGGTTTTTTAACCAATCGTCTTATATGGTAGTAGTAAGTAACATTGAGAACCAGTTCAGTTTCAACAAAGATAGATATGATGTTTCGTACAAATTTCTCGATTTTTTAATTTCATTTCCTAATTTCGAAATGTTTATTCAAAATTGTATTATTATAAAACGCTGCTTCCAACAGAAGTATATTCCAGCGATTGCGCCGATAGTTTAATTTAGAAAATCCACTAAAGGAAAAAAAGTCTTTCCAACTTTTCATCACCTAATTTCCTCAGAGCGTCTGAAAATCCTGTTTCATGCAATAATTACTGTGTATATCCATGTATATGTATATATTCGACATTTTCTGGCTGAAGTAACGCAGTCTTATTCAAGTGTCTAACCCTTTATTTTAGTCCTCCACGGGGATGACGCCTGTTTTATTATATAAGGTGTAAAAAAAATTGCTGATACTATTTTAAGCTGGAGCTTCTACTCATGAAACTGAACAACTTTCCCAAAGGAACCCATAGTCAAAAATTGGACCCCATACTAAAAAGCCGATCAGGTGACCGACTTGTTAGAAAAGTACAAAAATTTCTTCACGAATTGACTATGGGTTCCTTGGGGAAAGTTGATCAGGATCAGAAGTAGAAGCACTGACTAAAATATCGGGCACTAATAAAGTAGCACCCTATACAGGGTGATAAAAAAATGTCTATCGATATTTTAACAGTGGCTTCTACTCATAAAACTGAATAACTTTTCCCAAGAAACTCATGGTCAAAAAGAAAAAAAAAGTTTGGACTTCCCATACAAAGTTCATCAGCCGACGGATTTGTATGAAGAGTTCAATTTTTTTTTTGCTTTTTGAGTAAATAAACAATGTCTGGCAATATTTTAACAGTGGCTTCTACTCATCAAACTGAACAACTTTGCCCATGAAACACATATGTAGTACATATTATGTGCATATGTGTACATACAATATGCCTACAGAGTGATAAAAAAATGTCTGGCAATATTTTAACAGTGGCTTCTACTCATCAAACTGAACAACTTTGCCCATGAAACATATATGCACTACATATGTGTCACATATGCACTACATATGTGTTTCATGGGCAAAGTTGTTCAACACATATGCACTACATATGTGTTTCATGGGCAAAGTTGTTCAACACATATGTACTACATATGTATATATTTCATGGGCAAAGTTGTTCAGTTTGATGAGTAGAAGCCACTGTTAAAATATTGCCAGACATTTTTTATCACTCTGTAGGCATATTGTATGTAGTACTATTAATCGAGTTAACTTGTAAGCGTAGACGATTTCGAAAACGGCTTGAAACCTTTCGACGAAAATCTAGGGTTAGGTGTTAAAATGACCAGAAATCGATCTGTGAGGGAATTATCTTTGAAACATTCATTTTAGATAGTTTTAAGAGAATTTCTATTCAATTCAATTTCTATGATCAATTTTTTTTCTGCCTAGTGAAAATGTGCATAAGTAGACAGTTTCTTTTTGTGATCTTATCTAACTTGGTAAAATTATGTAAGGAAAGGTGGCTAAACAATTTCGACGAAAATCTAGGATAAGGGGTTAAAAAAGTTCAGAAAGAGGGGATTTATCTTCGGAAACTTTCATTTTAGGGACTTTTGAGAAGATTGTAATGCGTACTGTGTACAACCCTTTACTTTAGCGCTATCTTCTGGCGCATACCAGTATCAATTTCAAAGAGACGAGACGGCTACAATACACTGGCTGGATAGTACCAGAGATAATACTTTGATAATACCACTACTTAATGATAACACTAGATGTCGTGCAATTCTCGAAGGAAGCGCTGGAGGGAGACGCTTTAATTTTATTTAGACTTTCTTTATTATATATCATTATACAGGTGTTACAAAACTACACCTAATGAATTAAGGGTGTTAAAGTGTGTCATGAGAGGAGTCCATTGTATTTTTTTTTAACAAAACGTTAAATAAAAATTTGCGAAAACTAATTATTTTTAATCATAAATAAGATTATCGACTATACAGGGTGTTAAAAAAAGTGCGTTTGAAATTTTAAGGGGTTACTCAGAATCAAGTATAGAATCCAGGAAAAATATTGAAAAAATTCGCTCTTCAATTTTTTTTTGCAGTTTTTCATACAAATTCTCGATTCACTATTTAGATTTAGTATGAGAATCTGAAAAAAATAATTGAAGAGCGGATTTTTTCAATATTTTTCCTGGGTTCTGTACTTGATTCTGAGTAACCCCTTAAAATTTCAAACGCACTTTTTTTAACATCCTGTATAGAACCACAGTACTATTGTATTCACCTGTCAGTTCGTGACAGGAGTACAGATAGCCGCGCTATAATAAGCTGCGTTCATATGCCGCCGCTGCGCTTTAATTGGCACGTTTGCGCGCGGGGTCAAGAACGCGACTAGATGATCGCTAGAGTTGGAAAATTGTAAATATCATATCGATATTTTTGAAGAAATTCGATGGACGATTTCTCCGAAACGTGAACTGATGCAGCAAAAAGAAAAAGTACGCAAATTTTAAAATGATTCACAGTCCACGCCGTTTCAACCATTAGGGATAGTTGTGTAACACCTTGTATAAATAAAAATAAAAAAATTATCCAAGTAAAAGTAAAATAATGTAAAACAAATACATAATAATATATGTAAATAAAATAGTTTAAAACTTTCAAATTGTCCGGGCGAAGCTCGGTCACGCAGATATTACATAGTTAAGCTGCATTCCAAGTGAATTGTATAAAGAAAAAGAATTTGTCCGTTATAGTAAATTTGCCTGTATTTCCTTAGAATTAAGATCTCCCCCCTAATCCCCCCTAAATCCCCCCCCCTCCTTATATACGCCCATGTCTCCACTCGAGAACTTTCCTTCCCCAACCGCCGCCTATTACGCTGTTACGTTGCTACATCAGCCGTAGCAGTGCCGGTTACTTTAGATCTTCTACGTATCTAAAGCCTAAGCCTTTTAATCATTGAAGACAGCCGAATTTTGTTATTTATCGTTTTATATTAGAGTTTGCACTAAATATTTACACCAAAGTTTAAACTTTGTTTGCATGTATTACCGTGTCTGTATGTATGTTATATGATATAAAGTAATAACAAAAAAAAACATTGAATAAAAGGTTTTTGGTGAATAACTTTGAATGCCTTTTCACCAAAAAACCCATATCCATTCGCAAAAAAATGAAATAAAGTTCCTACGACCAATCAAAATCAAAAACTAAGATTTTATTGGCAAATCGAAATATTTTTTTTTATTTATTTTTAGTATCGGTTCCGTGAGGAAACAAATTCATATGTATGAGTAGAAGCCATACGGTTATATGTTTTCAGCTATTTCAGAAGTACTATTTATATTGTACGCTCCTAGCCTGTACCTATATTAAAGCTACATTATTCTAATGAGTTCAACGAGGTATAACATTTAATTTAAGGATAATATCGCGTGGAAACCAGCACGTCTGATGGGGAAACGGGGACGTGTACGAAGGTCGTTCAATACATACTTATTCTACGTAAATCTTCTATACAGGCTGTAAATCTAGTCGTGCATCAAATTTTGATCAGTGCTTCTACTAATGATTCTGATCAACTTTCCCCAAGGAACCCATAGTCAATTTGCAAAAAATGTTTTTGGACTCTTCATACAAATTCATCAGCCGATACGGCCAAATTAATATAAAGAGTCCAAAAATTTTTTTGCGGATTTGACTATGGGTTCCTTGGGGAAAGTCGATCAGAATCAGGAGTATAAGCACTGATTAAAATATGACGCACAACTAGATTTTCATCCTGTATAAATAACAATTAAATTATGTTCGTTGGTAAGCGCATAATATGATAACTGCTGAACCAATTTAGCTATTTTTTTAATCAGGTTTTTATTAGGTATTTATGGCAAGAAACGTTGTGTTTCCCAGAAACTTTATTTACTTACACGTTCGCTCGCGAATTGCACGTGCGCACCCTCAGCGCTGCGTCAATCGTAATTGTAAGGCGTTACCTCGCTACTTTCTCTCTCACTCAACGTTTAGTGCGCGTTTACTGCGAGTAAGAGGGTTAAATGAAAATAAGTTATTTGAATTCAAATCAATAATTTTAATGTTTCTTTTGTACTTTCTTGTTTCTTTTGTATTTATAAATTTTGCTGTACAATGAAGTATCATATGTTAATGTCTAAACAATAAAATTTTGTCGATATACTCTGTTGAGACCTAAGGTACTCAACATAGTTTCTTATACAGGCGGCCGGCGACGGTGCGTTCAGTGCTAGTAACGATTAGTTTGGTATTTTAGAAGTCCTTGGACAGTTGGTCTTCAGGCGACAGGTATCGATGCTTGCCAGGTTTCAGTATGGCAGCCAGCAGCCCACGGCCAATCACAGACCTGGAAATAAATGTTTTATAGTCTTTACATAGAAGTTATCGAAATTACTCTATCAGACTTAAAACCAGATTTAGATCCTGATGTTTTGTGTTTCACGGAAACTTTTGTGAAGGGGGGTGAAGAGAGACACATTTTTATCCATAACTTTCACTGCGTATCCACCTATTCACGTAAAGTAAACAGAGGTGGATCATGCATTTTGTTAAAAAAGGGACTAGCATACAAAGAAATCAAATTTGATGACTTACCAATGGACAAAATATTTGAATTATCAGCAGTAAATTTAGTGACAAATAACATGATAATAATCTGTATATATAGGAACCCATCCAAAATTAAGAATGACTATGATTGTTTTATTGACAAATTAGATACATTATTATACAGATTAACCTTAAAATATCCTAAGAAAAAAATTATTTTAGCTGGCGACTTAAATGTGAATACTTTAGAACATAATTACAGAACGGTAAAGCTGCAAGACATCGTTAGAAATTATAATATGACTTTACACATTACTGAACCGACTAGAGAGAAATCATGTCTAGATCATATCATTAGTAATATAAAAACGGCGAAAGGTTTTACCCTCCCGCTGTATCTATCGGACCATAATACAGCTCAAATAGTGTCTTTTGCTTTTAAGTCCAAAAAGATACTTCCGAAGTTTGTATTTTCATTTAAGCGATGCTATAGTCGTGAAAACATGACACAATTTAAGCAGTATTTAAAGTCATTGTCGTTTGCAGAAGTATACTGTAAAACAAATTTAAATGAGGCCTTCGATACATTCTACGAATGGTTCTGCTTACTATACAGACTTTGCTTTCCTGTAACAAAAATAAAATCGATCACTTCAAATAACACCAAATGGATGACAAAAGGAATTAGGATTAGCTGTAGAAAAAAAAGGACTCTACGGTCAAATTATTACAAAAATAAAAATAGTCAAACAAGAGAAAACTACAATAATTACACTAAACTACTAAAGAAATGTATATCACGATCACAAAGAATAAACAATGGTAACTATATAATAAACAGTAAGAACAAGAGCAAGGCTACGTGGAATATCATACAAAGTGAATCTTGCAACACATCTTATAATAAATATGTTGAAAAAATCAAAATAAATAATAATTACATAACTGACCCCTCCAATATAGCCAATTATTTTAATGAATACTTTATAAACATAAGTAATAAGAAAAACAGCGTCAAAACGACAAATCTCAAAAAGAATTTGAGAAATTCCATGTTTTTAGACCCAGTGAACAAATCTGAGGTTTTAAAGGTTATTAATTCACTCAATAATACAAATTCTGAGGGTTATGACGATATCAATACAAAGGTAATAAAGGAATGCAAAGAAGAGCTTGGCACAGTCTTGGCATATCTGGCAAATCTCTCTTTTGAATCCGGTACTTTCCCAGAAAAGTTAAAAGTATCAGTGGTAAAGCCCCTGCACAAAAAAGATGATAAATGTGTTATGGAAAATTACCGGCCTATTACCTTAATACCCATCTTTTCAAAAGTATTTGAAAAATTAATGTACGCAAGATTAGAAAGTTTTTTTCTTAAATTCAACATCATTAATGATGACCAGTATGGTTTTCAAAAAGGTAAATCCACTACCCTTGCCGCCTTTAACTTAGTTACAGAGGTTCTTCGTAAACTAGATGAAAAATACTACACAACAGTTTTATTTTGCGATATGTCGAAAGCATTCGACTTTGTTTGTCATGATTTGTTATTAACTAAGCTTGAAAAATACGGTGTGAGAGGAAATGCTCTAAACTGGTTAAGATCTTACTTGATTCATAGAACTCAATGTGTTGAGGTCACTCAAATTAATGAAAAATGTGTGATACAAGCGCACAAATCAAACTACAAGCAAAATAACTCTGGAGTCCCCCAAGGAAGCATTCTGGGTCCTCTCTTGTTTATCATATATATTAATGACTTGCTCGAAATAACTACGCATAGAAGTATTCTGTTTGCCGATGACTTATCCATTATTATAACTACAAATAAAAAATCGGATAATATTGAATCACATGAAACTGACATCAGAAATGTACTACAATTAATATTGACTTGGTTAAATGATAATAATTTGCAGTTAAATATTAGGAAATCTCATTTTATAAATTTTAATAATAACACTGACATATCTAATTTAAATTATTGTGGACAAATTCTTAGTAAGGCTGATAACGTATCATTTCTAGGTATGACATTAGACCAATCACTTGACTGGAAAAAACAAATAAACAACATATGCAACAGAGTGAATAGCTTTTCCTATGCTTTATACAAATTAGCCAAAACAACCTCCAGAAATATCGCTAAGATTGCCTATCAAGCTTATGTTGAATCGATCCTCAGATATGGTATTATAATCTGGGGAAACAGTACCGATATAAATAAAGCATTTGTTGCGCAAAAAAAATGCATTCGTGCAATATTTCGAGTGGCACCGGATGAACCTTGCAGACCAATGTTTAAAATATTAAATGTCTTGCCATTGCCTTGTATTTACATACTTGAAGTGTGTAAATTTGTGAAAGAACACCCAAAATTATTTAAAACCGCTGATCAAGTATTTCCCAGAAATACGAGAAGAGGCAAACGACTAGCTCACGAAACTGTCCCAAAATCTGCAAAGTCGCAAAAAAACTGTTATTCAATGTGCATATACATCTATAATAAGGTCCCAGATGAAATTAAGGAGTTGCATGGTATGAAATTTCTAAAGAAACTTAAAATATGGTTGCTAGAAAAGTGTTTTTATTCTGTAAAAGAGTTTTTGGATAACAACTCGAGGTAATTTTTATGTCTTAGTCTTGTAATATTTTTCTCTTTTCTTAATTTTAAAATTCCTACCTATTTGCATGTCTTCAAATAAGACTGAATGTGTCTGAGCACTTATGTTATTTTAAAGCTTTATCTTAGTATCTAATTTGTACCACATTCTAAGCAAATAAAGATTTACTTTATGAGTCATAGTATTTTAGCCACTATGTTATTAATTATCCTAGGTCAAATGCTTAAAAACCCTGTCAGTATATTCAGGCGGGTTCACAAACTATTATGCAGGTGATTTCTTAATGGCACATATGAACATATCCAGGCTATTATTCGAGTTAAATGTGACAACTTTTGTTTTAACACTTTTTAATTAACACATTCGCTGCGTTACGGGAACTGTTTGGTCGTATTCGTGTTCCTCGCTGTGAGGCGCCTGCAGTACCTGCAGTACGGCGAAATGTTTTTAAGTTCTAAATCACGTAGAAAAGAGTTATATTTTTATTTATTCGTACTTGAAACAAAGTCACGTTTTGCATAAAAAACGTACAGGAATTATTTTATCGTAACGCACAGAAATGTGTCAATTTTTGTTTGTTCGTAATCGCAACCCCGTACTGCACTGAAGTCCGAGTACGCGTCGCCTCAGTAGCGCGTAATTCATATGTCGAATGAGTATTTGTTTTTTGTCGAACGCATCGATCAAAAAAATAGAGTGAAATGAAGTAATCACTTAAAAAACTTAATATGTCCGGTCCCCAAAAAGGCTGAAGATACGGGAATTTATTGACTCGTAACCACCGACAGAAAGTCTGTGAAAGAGCCTGCCGCAGCGAATGTGTTAAACGTCTTCTTTTTATTCTCCATACAAATAGATTGACAATTTTAATATGAAATGTATCTACATTCATTCAGAGATTTTTCGTAATAATGATCTGATATGCTCTTGAATTACTTAAACAAAAAGTATATCTTACCTGCAAGTCCTCGTTGAAGTGCAGTGAGGCAGGGCATGACATGGCTACTCTGTGGCCCCGGACACATTGGTAGAATCGTGAACAATTGAGCCTGTTGGGTATCAGCCAGGGGATTCTGGGGCTCCACGGGCACCCGTTCGGCCTAAGTGGAGGTAATTTGTCTTCTTCGGCTTCATCCACTTCATCGAGTTCTTTTACTATTTCCATTTTATTATCTATAACGACCGCTTCATCTTCTGGAGCTGACAGATGCTTCGCAGCGGCACAAGCCGCTATTGCGAAGAGTATCAGACCTGTTATTACTGTAAAAATTTACAAAATGCAAACTGAATCTTGTCCACAGCAACAATAACTTTCATTCAAATAAAACAAAATTGGTCGAACCTATACAAATTGGTCAATTAGGCAATTTAGATATAATACAAACTTTTTATAATATGACGATTCACTTGTTCCTAATTCTAATATTTCCTAATTTTTAAGTTATTTCAGTACAGTTAAAGAATATTTTATACATTCGATATATTTGGGTAACTGATAATCTTGAGAGATTTTAACTTTTTAGCTATAGAGGTCTCCATAGTTGATATATTTTAGGTTTACACATTTTTTTATCGAGAAAATTAACTTGATCGATTTTTAAGTTTTGTAAGCTAGAGCTTCAATTAAAGATATTATATGGTGAAATCCGTGAAAAAGCCGCTTTGCTAGAGTTTCGTTTCTTTCCATCGATACTGAAACAGACCCCCTTCCTACCAGTGCTTAATAGAACAGTAAAGAGTATGCCATAAACTTAAGTGCTACAAAAAAACGAAATCGAGCTCATTTTATTTTACATATAAAAAAACGAACAAGTGCAAGTCCGAAACGCGTGCCGAGGGTTCCGTACAAACAAACAATATTGCGAATTTTAGTGTCTTAAGACCATACACTTCGTATAGTTTTTCCTGTAATCTGTAAGTAAAGAAACTATATTTTTTCCGTATTTTTAATTTAAATTTCCGTAAGGGGGGTTGGTAAATGTTCGTCTATTTTCTTAAAAAAAAAACTGTTTATTTTTAAATTATAAAAAAATATAACCGAGACCCTTACAACAAGGCGGTATAGTATGCGATTTTTTTAACTTTCTGATTTGATTCCCCAAGTGCCCCACACGCAAAATTAATTTATTTAGGTTACACGTCCGTCCAAGGGGTCACAGAAATCTATACGTGCATTAAGGCGCGACGCACACTCAATCTGAGCAGGTTGATGCATGATAATATAATATCGACTGTAACGCCAGTCATTTTAAGTTCAGATCAGTGTGGGTACTATCGCGGCGGTTACGTCTAGGCCGAACGCAAAATTCTCGAGATTTCGATGTTTTTATTACTTTTCTTGGCTTTCAAATAAGTTAAAAAAAATCCGTTCAACGTAAATTGAAGGTATTAAAATGGCCGATTTTTGTGTGTTGGTTTCATCATAAACAAATATTGTGTTTCCGAGAGAATTTGCAATTAATGCAAAATACGGGGTTTACAGGATATTTTTTTTCATCAAAATTTTTGTGATTTTTATTATGATTCTGTTTAAGGCGATTTGTTTTTTATTGTTTCAAGTATGTTATATATTTTTTTCCACGGTGATAGCTTTAACCATTATTTCAAGAATTTGAATTGAATATTGCGATTTGGTGATACTTAACGCCTTAAGTTTCAACTTAATCGGTCCAGGAGATTCGGAGCATATTGGCTGTGACATACGGACAAAAAGACAAACGAGCAATCATATAAAGGTTCCTTTTTTCTTCCTTTTTTTTAAAGGATATCAAGGATATAATATATAAAGATATTAAGTGCCCCAATTATTTTAATTATTTCGTTGTTTTAGTAGTTTTCAATGATTTGAGCGGTTTAGCAAGATCTGATTGCACCCTGCCACGACGAAAGACCAAAAAGAAACACGTCGAAGACGTTACGTAAATAAATACATTTAAGTATACAATTAAACATACTTAAAAACTAACACGAATAATTTTATTTAAATCCAGTGTGTTTTATATGACCATAAAATGCTGTTAATGAATGAACCAAAATACGCACCCTTCATGATGTCCTGGAATTTAGTTCAGAATACAGGCTTGTTTGGTGAGCGTTTAATATATACCCTTTTTTCTGATAATTTTGTACGATAAAATTTTTATCATACGAAGGGTATCTAAGAACAATTAGAAAAAATAAATGACGCTGATTAAATGCAGTCTGTGATGAGTAACACATGTTTAAGTAAATAGTTAAACCTAAAAAATATTGTTATCCTTCATTATTCTTTTGTTATTGATTGACTAATAATTTATCACCGAACAAATATATTTTCTTTGTGTCTTTCTAACAGTGCGACGTGAAGAGGTCTACGTGGAAATTATAGGATTACTTCTTTGTCCGTCTGTCAAGACCTTTTTTCTCAGAAACGCGTGGCTGTATCAAGCTAAAATTATCTATATACGTATATATAAAAGAGGAACCTGACTGACTGACTGATATATCAACGCACAGCCCAAACCGCTGGGTCTAGAAACTTGAAATTTTGCATAGAGTTTCCGTATAGAACGGAGGCGAGCACTAAGGAAGGATTTTTCAAAACTCACCCTCTAAGGGGGTGAAATGGGGGTCCAAAGTAGATAAATCGACGCACAGGCCAAACCCCTGGGTCTAGAGATTCCAAATTTGGTAAATAGGTTCCTTGTGAGGTCTTAGACCTACTGAGAAAGGATTTTTAAAAACTCATCCACTAAGGGGGTGAAACGGGGGTCCAAAGTAGATAGATCAACGCACTGGCCAAAACCCTGGGTCTAGAAACTTGAAATTTTGCACAGAGTTTTCTTACAGAACGGAGGCATCTACTAAGGAAGGGTTTTTCAAAATTCACCCCCTGCAAGGGTTAAAATGGGGGTGGAAGTTTGTATGGGAGAAGTCTAATTTTCTGCGTGTTTCAACTTGAAACTTGGCACAACTACTCTTAAAAACAATTGATAAAACTTGTGTAAAATTTATTTTCACGTTCACCTCAAGAGGGGGTGAAAGTGAGGGTTAAAATGAGTAATGTAATTGCACAGGTCAAACCTATGGGCCCAAAAATTTAAAACTTTGACAAAAGGTTCTTTATATAACACAGGCATTCATTATGAAAGGGTTCTTCGAAATTCACCCCCTAAGGGGTGACACAGGGGATTGAAATGTGTAATATCAACGCACAGGCCAATCCCCTGGGTATAGAAACTTGAAATTTTGCATAGGCTTTCCTTATATAACGGAGGCATCAACTAAGGAAGGGTTTTGCAAAATTCACTCCCTAATGGGGTTAAAATGGGGGTGAAACTTTGTATGAGAGAGTAATTTTTTTGCGTGTATCAACTTATAAGTTGGCGTAACTGTTCTGAAAAACAAATGATGAAACTTAAGTTGAATATATTTTATAGTTCGCCCCATGGGGTGAAAGTAAGGGTTGAAAAGGGTAATATCAATGCGCACGCTAAACCAAACTTGAAACTTGAACCAGTGGTTCTTCATAAATAACAGAATGTAAAAACATCGAAATGTCAATTTATGTAATAAAGTAATAATGTCGAAATGTCAGTAGGTATTAGACATGGGCGCCGACCTTATAATATTTGCCGGCGGCGGCGCACCGGTCCAAATTGGTCGGCGTGGCAACGCCGCGCCGCGGCGCGACGTAATTTTTTATTTTTAAGATTGGTAATAAGACAACAAATTTTTACGTATATAAATAAATAAAACTTTTAATTGCGAATTGAAAAGGTATATAAAAATAATATTTCATCTTCAGAAAAAGAATTCTACATTTGATACAGAACTACCCTAGATATTCACGCCTATCAGTCTTACGATGCGTTGTCGTGACGGTCTACCGAGTGACAGGTCTGCCTATGCTGTGTCTTCCGGTGTGTGGTCACCATTCGAGAACTTTGATAACCCTTCATCATCATTATCAGCCGAAAGACGTCCACAGCTGGACAAAGGCCTCCCCCAAGGATTTCCACACCGACCGGTCCTGTACTGCTCGCATCCAGCGACTTCCCGCAACATTTACCAGGTCGTCGGTCCAACGACTTGGAGGCCTGCCCACACTGCGTCTTCCGGTGCGTGGTCGCCACTCAAGAACTTTGCTGCCATATGTTCTACGAGCTATTTACCCCGCCCACTGCCACTTAAGTTTAACGATTCTGTGAGCTATGTCGGTAACTTTAGTTCTCCTACGTATCTTCTCATTCCTGATTCGATCACGTAGGGAAACTCCAAGCATGGCACGCACCATCGCCGTTTGGGTGACCTTGAGCCTTCTTATAAAGTCCATAGTAAGATACCATATTTCGGATCTATATGTCATCACTGGCAACACACACTGGTCAAAGACTTTAGTCTTGTGAAGATATCGGAGCGGAGCTTCCCGAACGCTACCCAGCCGAGTGTATGGCTTTAATTTTTTTGTGTTGCCTGCTTCAATGTAGAAATGAGATCTATGGTACTGAAATATTTTCGGAAACCCTGGAAATTCATAAAACAAGCGTCCAGACGATTCGTGATGACTTTTCTTCTTCTCTACTTAGCGTTATCCCGGCTGGAGCCAGGGTCCGCTTTCCTACTCAATCTACTCCACTTTGCTCGATCTTCAACATCCTCTTCAGTAAGGTCATTTGATGACTCTTAAAAACGAAAAACATTGATGTGGGTCTGTAGGGTCTCACAATCAGCAGTTCAGCTAGGTCATTACCAATTTTGAAGAAGTGCACCACCCACCACATTTTTGTGCTATGTGGTACGCGTTCGTAATGAAATCAAGCAACTTCTGAAGAGCTTCAAGTACCGGTTTTCGACTACTTTCAGAAGCTCAGCCGTAACTCCATCTTCCATCACCCAGTGCCATCTTAAGCTGTTTTTTATGTGATAGATGACAAACGAGCAGACGAATCACCTGATGGTAAGCGATCTTAAGCTGTTTAATCTCGTTTAAGCCGATGTCCGAGATATATTTTTCATTATTTTATGTGATAGGTGGCAAACGAGCAGATGGACTATCTGATGGTAAGCGATTACCGCCGCCCATAGACACCCGCAACAGCAGAGGAGTTACAAGTGCGTTGCCGACCTTTGAAATAGATGGGGGGATAGGGAGAATCGGGGGGGAGGGGGTTTTGGTCCTCCAGTACTCTCACTCACTCGGCGAAACACAACGCAAGCGTTGCTTCAACGCCGGTGTTCTGTGAGGCCGTGGTATCACTCCGGTCGAGCCAGCCCATTCGTGCCGAAGCATGGCTCTCCCGCGGTTTAAAGATATCTTCGTTATAGTGTCGATGTCGGATCGATTTGGATTAAAGTTAACTTAATCTTTGAAATTGGGTGATGCCAGGTATCTCTAACATTTTTGTGTAAAATAAGGGCAATAAGAATTTACATACTCGTTGATGCGGTCTGAGAAAAGCCACACGAGTTGTGTTTTGTATCTCCACGCATGAATCGATTTCTTTCTCTGTTTGCATCTGCAATTTGCTCTAAATGATATGAGGTGCAGTACCGTACCGGATGTTGAAAAAAACTACATTTAATTTAACCAAAATTACTTGCTGCTTGGTCTGGTCGGCGCGAATTTCGAAAGAGTCGGCGGCGGCGGCGGCGTGAACAAATCGGCGCGACCGCGCCGCGCCGGCGCCGCGCCCATGTCTAGTAGGTATATGTAATAATATCGAATTGACGAAACGTCGAAATATTAAATATCGAAATGATAAATTGCGAAATATCAAAAACCAAATGTCGAAATATCTCAACTGTCAAAATGTCTAAAAGTCAAAATGTCGAAATCAAATGTGGAAATGCCTTAAATGTCAAACTTTAAAAGTCAAAATATCAAATAACAAAATATCAAAATGTCAAATGTCACAATGGCAAAATGTCAAAATATCAAATATCAAAAAATTCCAAATTTTCATACTTTCGAAATGTCGAACCGTCGTAGCTCGAAGCGTCACAACGTCGAAGCTTCTTGTCGTCGAAACATCACTGCGTTAAAATTTCGAAAATGGGAAAAGGTCAATACATCAAAAAGTCAACATGTCAAATCTTTTACATAACGTCTAAAATCTCCAGAAAACATCCTTTTCTTTCTGATACCCCCTTAGTTTCTCAAGTCACTACCCTTCGACAAAACCTTTTTGCTTTTAAAGTCTTCTAATTTTCGCTCCGCGGACAGTCCCTTTCCTTCCCTATTTGATGTCTTCTCCAACTCCCTAGATGGCCCCCTTATATGCATACTCGCTTCTCTGCTCAGTTATTTGAACCGGATGAACGGACTTTACTATTTCAATATTTTATAGATTATAAGAGGATAGTGTAACCGCTTTTTTAATCTACACGGGCTAGCACAAGCTAGTAATCAATACGATAACTTGTTAAAAATACAATGTTCTAGGTCAATTTCAATAAAAAATACGACCATTAATGTCGGCAAAAAAAATCAAAACCTATAGGATACTTCCCGTTGAGTTCTCGCAACACAAGTAACGAAATCCGATCAGAAAATCGTTAATTTGATGAGTTAGATTTGCAGTTAGAGAATTGGCCATGACATATGGGAGAACAATTTAAAATTACAAAGTTGACTTAATCTGACTCCGACTGAATCTTTGTACGGAACCCTCGGCCTCGATGCGCAAGTCAAACACTAGTCCGTTTTTTTAAACAAACGTCCTATATGCTAGTAGGCCTAACCGTAACCGTCTCCGTGGTGTAGTAGTTTGTCCGATTGCTTTACATCTGGTCGTGGGTTCAATTCCCGGCGGGGTTCAGCTTTGTAGATCTCGGTTTAGTTGGCGTTATGGCATTTTCTGAGCCTGCCTGGCTACGCATCTAACATCTTATATAAGTCTTGCCAGAAAACATCTATGTTTATAGCACTGATCTGTTCCGGTATGGAAATAAAATAGCCAGTTCCCCATTGGCATGGGGAATCTTATCACTTACCACCAGGTGAGATTATGCCAAGGGTTTACCGACTGAAGATATGAGAAAAAGGCATCACATCATAAACGCTTCCAGCAGCAGAAATATAGTCAGCTGGAGATTGCAATTGCAATGATGGTTAAATTTAGAAAATCGAGTAAAAGAAAAACACTTGTCTATTGGACTTTTCATCACCTTATCCCTTCAAGGCGTCTCGAGAGATATAATGAAAATATTAAAAATCTTGTTTGTTTTATAATTATAGAGCATTTATTCCAGTGTCTAATCCTTTTTTTTCAGGCCCCCAAGCGCGAGCGTGATGCTTCTTTTGTTCTTCGTACATAGATAAGCTAAATTTCAAGTCGATCGACCAAAGAAAAAGTAGGTAGGTAATGGTGTCAAACTAAGAATTAAGTTCTATATGTATTTCTAACTCACCCGTGGACTACATCTGCAATAAATGGTTTGGTTTGATGTGATTTCAATTGAATTATTTCTTGTGTCAAGTATAGAAAACTAACTTCTACTCTCTTTTTCACCTCTATGATATCTCTCAAAGAAACGTTACGTAAGAATTTTACTGAGGAACACGAAATATTGAAATACACCTAATGTAATTAATAATCAGATGAAATATCGTATCTCATTTTAACATCTTTATTACCGTAATATATTGTACAATTTTTGTGCAACAAGATGGAATTTTTTTAAGTTCTAACTGCTTAATATTCTGCAATATTTAGCCGCTCACTGTTCCTTTACACCATTTCATGCGGGCTTTACGGGAGCACGGAGCAGCTCCGGCAAGGGAGCGCTATCGCAGCCAGCAGCCCACGGCCAGTCGCACACCTGAAAATATACGTAGGCATTGTTATCATCGTCATCATCCTTACCAAAATTGTAAATGCGAAAATTTGTTTGCATCTGGCCTTCTTTCACGTACCAACTGTAAATTTTATTCGAAAAACCTAAAAGCCGATACTGGAAGCCAGTCCACGAATCAATCAATTAATGAATACGAAAATCCCAATATTTTATTTGCGAATTGAGTATTGGTTGCTTGATGAAAGTTATCTTTATTTATTTATGAGTAGAAGCCATAGTTATATTTTTTCAGGCATTTCAGAAGTAACTTCTATTTATTTATTTATTTTTTATTTATTTTTTACTTTATTGAGATACCAACAGCATTACAGAGTGATGTAAATAACAGATAATGGTTAGACAGTAAGTGTAAAGCCAATAATAGGTATCTACTTTTAAAAATTAATAGGCAAATGTAACAAACAAGTAAACGGTTCTGGCCTCTTTAAGATTAGGTAAGTATTAACAGTAAAAAAAAGTTACAATCATAATTAAGAAGAGATTAAACATCATCAATACAGAATACAAAACGTATGTAGGTATAATATGACTACCTGTGTGTGTGTGTGTGTGTGTGTGTGTGTATATATTGTATGCTCCTATCCTGTACCTATAATAAAATTATAAATCAGTTTAACTGGTTATTAACTTATACCGCTTTTATTAAAAGAACAATATCGCGTGGAAACCAGCACATCTGTTGTTACCACGGATGTGCATGTAGATCGTATTATAGATTTATTATTTGAATGTCTTACCTGCAAGACCTTGTTGAAGTGCAGTGAGCCTGGACACGACATGGCCACCTTCTCGCCCCAGACACACGCAAAGTACTGGGAACAGTCAAACTCATTCTCAGTCAGCCAGTGGATTTTGGTATTCAACGGGCACCCGTTCGGCCCAAGTATGGGCGAAGCTACCTCAACCTCTTCTACTTCCTCTACCACTTCCACCTTATCGACACCTGCAGGCTGGTCAGGCACGACTGCCGGATAGTTTACCCCAGGGGTTTCAACCACCAACACATCTTCTGCCAGATGCTTTGCAGCGATGCATGCCGCCAATGCGACGAGTAATAGAGCTATTATTCCTGTGGAGCATCACATTGGTGTCGATTCGGTGTTCTTTTTACGATTAAACTTATTTGACAGGACTAAACTAAGTTTAAGCGTCCTGTCCTTGTCTTTTCGATATAGAAAAAGAAAGACAGAACACTTAAATTAAGTTTAATCGTGAAAACCGAATCGACACCAATGATGATTATAATTAGATGATCAAACGAACTTACCTCAAGTGAAGTTCGATCTTAATTATCCTTCCTTGTCGGAGAGATTTAATTGGTTAACATGTAGTAGTCCTCGTCTACGTTTGACCCACTCGCACGTAGTTTAGCGCCATAAGAGAAAAAGAGACAGCTAGGTACTCTCCCACCTCGGCGCCATTGCATGGTCCAAGCCTCATTCATTTTAGAGAATAAAAAAGGCAACCTACATACTACAACATTGGTATTAGGGGTTTTAATACTAGCATCCTAGTATTGTCTACTCTAGGGCAGGGAGGGACCTTAAATCTCTCCGACAAGGAAGGATAATTAAGATCGAACTTCACTTGAGGTAAGTTCGTTTGATCATCTAATTATCCTTCCTTGTCTTCTAGATTTAATTGGTTAACATGTAGATGTTTAGAGAGACTAACAATGTTGTAGGTAATAGGTATGGGAATTATTGCAATAAAATATAATCTGAGAGATTTTATAACTGTAATTCAATTAACAGAAATTTATTTCTGGAAGAAATTTCTTTTAGAAACAAGTTGCACCCCTTGCGTATATTTGATGGTAAGCTTTTATATTATGCCCATTTTGTGTACACAATAAATTATTAAAAAATAACACTTCCTAGAAGGTTATCAAATAAACAATATGAAAATAAAATTAAATCTTGTTCAATTTTATAAATGTGATTGTTAGTTGAACTTGACGTTAGGTTCTGAGTGATGAGGTTACACTTAGCATAAGTGCAGCGATAGACGATAGTGTTTTATGAAAGGTATATGCAGCGTCGTTTGGAGCCGACGTCGATGCATAGGGAACCTGTTTGACATTTCCATCCTTTAAGCTATTTGGAACATCTGTTCTAAGTCCAAAGAACTGCTAAGATGGTAATCTAATACGATATTCTGGAACCTTAATTACACTATGTACCTATCGTATTTTAACAAATATGGTTTTAACCTGTACATCTTTCATGTACTGCTTGAATAATTCACGTTGAACATCTGAAATTCATTTTTAGGTAATTTGACAAAAAATGTATCACAAAATAAACCCGAATAACTATAGGTATACCCGCAATGGGGATGAGCCGTGAACAAACCAACGAATCTATACTCCTGATCGATAATATTCCCCCACTGTTTAAAGCTAGACGTGAACCGATACTTGGTATTATCGACCAGTGATAGGAATTTTATATCCAGCACTGACGATATGCATTTGTTCGTTCCTTATACGAATGAATAAGTAAATATTTGAGACAATATTTGAAAATATAAGTTTCAGGTTCACTTATAAGAAATAAAATATAGATAAATTCTGATTTCATAACTGACCCTACGTCAGGTATGAAAACGGTAGTAGCTTGAGCAGCATTTTTTTTAAGACTTATTACATAATAAGTCATAATTTCGAAATAATAATATGAAGTTCATAATAATTGGAAAAAGTGGGAACCGTTGAAGATAGTTACACAAATAAACGGAAAACATTACAAAGATGTAAAAATGTACTTATTACATTTTGTATTTATTCTTTAAGTTAAAATTATTATTTTAGGCTCGATAAGCTTATTTAATAAGTTTTGGAATGAAGTAGAAAACATGTTTAGTATATTTATCTAAACTGTATCGATAACGGTAATTTCAGCAAGTTTTATATGTATTCTATTGTCAATACCAGCAATAGTATTCTATTGTCACAACTTTTTAACATTTTAATTTATCGTTCTTTTGTTGTGTGTTTACTTAAAAAAAACTACCTGTTTGGTTTATAGAGAAAAAAATTGCTGTAATTTTATATAGCCACGAAAGTATATCGCGGTTAATAAACTTTCAATTGTAAATAATTTAGTTCAAAATATACCAGAAGTTTCACGTAAGCTACGACTTATAATAATTTTGTTTTTGCAAAATTCGCTGATGTTCACATTTTTCATTTTTAATTCATTCAACATATATAAATCTTTTTAATGTATATTTTGATTATAGGCGATCTTAAACAATGCCAATAAATAATTTTCACCATCCTCACAAGGACATCTCCAGTGTGCTGTGGAGGCATCAACAAAAATTTTGATTATGCAAAGTCAAAATTTTGATTATCCACCATCTAAGAATTCACAGATTTCACCCATCAAACATTATTGTTTATTCTTATCTGGTGATTGCGGCAGCTTTATTAGGACTTAACCTGCATTAAACTTAAAAACAGGCACACCTATGAATCATTGTCATCTAGACTGAAGACATGGCTTCATAAGAAAAAATAACGTAGGTATATGTATTTATTATAATTAATACTTCCCGAAACGCTGTCTTTGCAAGTTTCGTGTAAGTAGCAGAATCTAGGTAAAAAAAGACAATTTTAAGTATAAGGTACAGAAAACCTTATTTTATAAAATACTTTTATTTTTCTTATTATAATTATTAACGATTACTTGTCAGTTATGGTAACTGTAAATCCAAAGGGTTTTGAATCGTATACCGAACTGGTTTCTATCAATTAATTATTTAAAGAATTAATGTGTACAATATTGTACATACAATTTAATTCGTTGATTTAAAATATATTTGGTGTTAAGTTTAACACCTCTCAATAAGATAATAATATAATGGTGATAACATCCTCAGATGGTTCCAAGTTTTGTGTTGGCGTGGAGTTTAAGTGTGGCGTAGTTCCCCAAACAATGGAGTATTTGACGTCGTGCCCTGCATGCCCAGATAACTGCAGGCAGGCAGATCTAATGAGTGCCACGAACAGTGCAATTCCCGTGGCTGAATTTTGGGCCGAGACTATTTAGGTTTGTTATCGACCGAAAAGAAGAATAACATAGAATAATATAGTAAAAACAGATTGAAAAAACTCCTGAATCTGTTCATAAAGTTAATGAACACTATAGTGTTCATAGGACTATAGTCCTATAAAAGTTGAGCACAGGCTGAAAGGTAAAACACAAGTACTTATATAGAAAAAAGTGTTTTAAGTAAGATAAAATCGTGCATGAGCACGAGGATATCGGCCTATTTTATTTATTGCTTTTACCATGTAACTGCCCTGGGCAACTATGTAGGTACGATAAAATAGATTTCAAATTATCAATATTCAAAATTTGATTAACATTTTAAATCCAGTATAAATTAAACTTGTCTTCACTTTTATGGATTATAAAAATAATACTCGAAGCAAAGAGTTTTTCATAGGGTTGCTGCGTTAACTTTTACAATTTTGATCAAAAATATACCATATTTTGGCCACGACTTGTCCAGGGCCAAAAAATTCATCTGGGGTAATGAGAGTCTTTATACGTATCTCAATATTTTGTGTAAATGGTCTAGTTATACCAAACAATACCTTTTTAATGCATCCATAAAATATTTCCATCTACCCGCTACCTTAAAATGCGGCTGAGCTGCGGAGGGCGCGCTTCGCAGCGATCGGTCAGCGCGCCAGCGCGGGGGCGGCAGCGCGTCGTCGGCGCGGCGGCGACGCGACGGGTTGCATTTGGGCTGGCTGAGCGGCAGTGGCACATACATACATACGTATCTCCCTGCTCGCTATCCGATGCAACTCAATTCTTTTCTTTTTGTATATGCCCTTTGTCATCTTCACAAAACCACCGAACACAACACCGAATAAATGTCTCCCTTTCGATTCCAGTGTATAAGTATCACAGAACACTATTACTCGCAGATAAGTATTTTATAATATGATGAAGAAATAAATAAAAGGCTGGTATATTACTTAATTAAACTGCACTGTGCACGGGGGTTTGCCGCGAAGATTGGCTATATTAGCTATTTTCGGGCGCCCCACAGTCAACAAGGAGTCGAAGTGGTCGCCATGACTCATGACCGAAATCGGTCGGGTGTTTCATCATTCATTCAATCAGTTATATAAACTGAAATGACAGGATGTCTGTTGTTTCAATAAATCAGGTTAGCGGTAGGTATTGGACATAACCGTAAGGTTATGGTTAAGAAAAATAGCTATAATATCCCTATTTTTGGCTCCATCTTAGATTAATAGTTCAGCATCGCCTCAATTTCTGGAGTTATTGTCGGATGACAAACTCGAGAATTTTTTTTTTTTTTTTAAATAGACCGTCCTTCTCGACGTTGGTTTTGAAATAATAACACACGCGTTTGGAAACACTAGAAGGAATCTCAACTGCGAATAGTAGGCATCAGTATAAACGCACGATGGCGGTGGATATGTGCCGGAAGATTAAATAGACGTGATGGTGCTTATGGTACATATCACCTGTAGGCGGCGGCAGTTTTGGTGGCGGCGCCGGCAGCGGTTTTGGCGGACGGCGGTTACAGCAGCGCCGTTGGGGAGGTTTCGGGAGGCAATCCGTCCATCGTCGTTGTCGATTTTTCAGCATCGTTGTCAGCTGCATAAGCGGCGGTGGCTGTGGTGGCAGTGCAGTGATATGAGCCACGATGCTGCCAACGCTTGTGGCGGCGAGCGAGGGTTGATGGAGCAGCCGCATAAGCATTAGAAAGCTGGTGATTCCAGTTCATACGAAACAGGAATATTATAGTGTGGTTAATGTCTCGCATTAACTCTAATAAAAGTAGCTATTGGTCAATGTCTCGCATTGACTCGAAGCAAAACTGGCTATTGGTCAATGTCCCGCATTGACTCGAAGCAAAAATAGCTATTGGTCAACGTCTCGCGTTGACTCGAAGCAAAATAAAATTATTTGATATTCTCTGATGGGAAAAAATAACTTTCACTGCACTTGTTTTTAAAAAAAAAAAGATTTTCGTATTTCCTTTCCACATAATCTCCTTATCTAAAAGTAACGTAAGGATTTATTTTCTTCTAAGCACATTTTTGCACACTTGTTAAATTCAAATAATTAACGAACTTTTTAAGAAATATTTTTTACTACGTGCGGTAGCCGTGCGCGCACGAAAACGAATGAGGCTTGGACCATGCAATGGCGCCGAGGTGGGAGAGTACCTAGCTGTCTCTTTTTCTCTTATGGCGCTAAACTACGTGCGAGTGGGTCAAACGTAGACGAGGACTACTACATGTTAACCAATTAAATCTAGAAGACAAGGAAGGATAATCATCATCATATCGTCCGTAATTCAATTTTAGACATAGTCCTCCCTAACAATAACAGTTTCTTTTAGATAATTTAATAGCGGATGCAGGGGCGCCGGGTTTCAGAAAACCTCGTGGGTGCTGGGTGCCCACAGTGCCGGCGCTACAAAATGTTAATGGTGGCGCCTCCTCCATATACAAAATCGATGCATTTTATGTATTTGCTCATAATTATGCTCTTCTACAAAGGTTACATTAGACAAAAATGAGAATATTTTTTTTTTACTTTCAAGACACGAATTAAATATTGTCATGGCAAAAAAATGGAACTTGAAATTGGGATAATGCAGTGCAGGGCTAAGAGTATTTGATGCTCTAAAAAATCCACGTCTGTGGGCCCTTTATCCACTAGTAAAGTCTACTATTGACTGGGCGCAGAAGAAGGAGAAATGGCGGGATAAGTTTGAAAACAAGTAGCTCGAGTGAGAAATATGTTACGAAGTTCAGCTGCGTACCCAGATTTCAAAAAAATATTTTTGGAATTTTTTAAGGTGTTAGTTTTCGGCTAATCGTGTACAGTTAAGTATGCTTATATGTTTAAAAGTTTTTCAATTTATGTTACAAAGCTCCTCAATTTGATTGATTTTTTTTTTAAACATTCGGTGTATTTTGCAACTCAAGAGCGCGAGCGAAGCGAGCGCGAAAATTTAAGATTTAAGAAGTTAAGGCATCTTTAATCATTAGAATATGAGATATTTTTTTGGGTACTGTTTATGGTGCCCTGAGACGTGATGCCCTAAGGGATTACTTAATATGCTTATAGGCTCATCCAACAGTTGAATTATGATTGAGAAAACATGTAAATAAATAGTCTGGGTTTTTATGGAAGGTACCTTGTTTCGTTTTTTCCCGATTGTATTTTACAACGTTTCGTCCGAAACCATCACAGCCATTTTTGAGAAAAAAATTATCAGATTATTACAATTTTTTTAAGAAAAAATATCAAAAATAACGCTCCTTTACGTATTTCCCTCCAATTACGTAACTCAGGAGGCGGCAGGATTGATTATCGTGTACTTATGTCGTGGCCAGATCATAAAATTGATCACTTCATGTTGTGGCCAACCATTTCATGAAATGGTCTTATTTCATGAAATAGAAAATATCCGCTGATCACATCATGATATGGTCTGGCCAGATCAATGAACACATCAGCGTTTGACGATATATAGCTGTAATGTATTGTAAGTAGTGAAGCTACTTCAAGAAATGGTCAAGCATTAGTGATCATATCGTAAAATAGTTACATTATCCACCGTTGGAGGCGCTGACATCTTTTTGTTTTTGTAATGCATCATGGTGGCATACAATTATTAATAAAAAAAAACTAATCATAATGCGCTAATTGAAGATAAAATAGAAGTTAAATGTCGTTACGACACTAAACTACAATATTTTTCACAAGTCAATCAAAAAACGAGCGCAACGTAAAAATCTTGAAGTTTTTTTTTAATCTTTATTAGCATAAAGAGCTTAAGTCGCTGAGCGACTATGCCAGCCCTGATACAATATTATTAAACTTACAGCCTAAGCTTAAATAATTTAATCATAAGCAAATATACTTTGACAGCAAATTTTTATGTAGGGTTTGATAAAATAACATTGAAGTAACCAACATCGTAGGGTTTGATATCGGCTTCTATCTCCAGAAGCCGTCGTTGTGACTGGATCCGGGCACACTCCATTAAGGAAGAAGTTCGGAAAGTATTTCATAGGTTAGCAGATATCAATCTTGAAAGTAAAGTATTAAAAATGTATAATGTATATGTTAACCAAGGTTATTCAGATTTTACGAAGCCAGTTACTTTTAGACCTATTTTTAATTTTTATTAAACCTTTGGTATCATGGGAACCCTACATTAATGATATGGCCAAACGTGGATGGACATATCATTAAACGTTGATGTTTAAACGATATGGTCAGTTTTAGCTGGCCATTTCATGAAATACGACCATTTCATGAAATGGTTGGCCACATCATGAAATGATCAATTCTATGATCTGGCCACGACACATACAAAATTGCGCGAGCGAAGGGAGCGCGAAAATGTTTTATTATGAAAACGAAGAACTCAGAGTAATTACGTTTTTAAGAAGTTTTAAGTTAATTTTACGCCCTTCTTTGAGTAATTCCCGACAGTAGTGTTATTTACTAGACAGTAGAACCGATTGTTGTGTTAAACGCGAGCGAAGCGAGCGCAAAAAATTTAAATTACCTCAGACTATTAGCAGAACTTTAAGAAATTTTAGGTCAGTTTTCGACCTCGTTTTGTTCAAAAATCACTGATCAGTCTTATGTCTATTCTCGTGGGTGCTCAGCACCCACTGTTTAAGTATCGTGGGTGCCCGAGCCCCTGAGCACCCACGTACTCGGCGCCCCTGCCTTGAACATATCCAGGCTATTATATTCGGGTCAATTGTATGTATGTATGTATGTATTAATGCTTTATTGCACACAAGGAATTTACATAACATATAAAATATTGGATTACGTGTACATAGGCTTGTGCCAACTTTTGTTTTACTACTTTTTTTAATAATGGTCAAAATTTTTAAACTGCCTTAGTATATGAAGCGATTGTTGGCTTGACCACTTTTGTTTAGAGAATCCAAAAAAATATATGTATAGTTTCGCTGTTGGTCCTCAAAGTTTTAAAATAGTACTAAATGGTTTCAATATTTATTACTGCTAGTAATAAATAATATTATAATATAATATTTTATATAATACGAGTATTATTATAATATATTATAATATTTTTTTTAAATCCTATATATTTTTTATGAATATTAAAAGCTTTTGATATCAATTTATTTAAATAAAATACGCACCCTTCATGATGTCCCGTTTTCGACAATATGACTAGTTTGTCTTGCGGTAAATTTTTATACTTTACTCTGATTTAAATCTCGATCGATAACACTTTTATCGCACATTAGGAATTAAAATCATTTAGAAAAAAAATATTGACACTAATTACGTGACTGGTAATGTGTGATTTAAGATATGATTCGAAAGATTAAAACGTCCAAAAATCGCATAGTAACGTAGGCAAGATGTTAAACTATTTTTAATTGGAATATGACGTTGAATAAAGTATAAATATGAAGTGCTCATCTTCATTGAGACCGACGAGGTATAGATTCACTGATTCATTGCTTATCCAAAGCTTGTTATCAAATGGTTTAAATAATGAAATGAAATGTATTTATTTGCTATGTATTTAATTGATTCAATGATCGATTAAAGTTTGTTTAAACCTAAATGTACAAGTGAAAATGTGTCGAATAGAGTGGGCAGACTGGTTTTGTTTTTGAAAAGATTTATGTATCTATGTATGTATGTATTTATGTACTCGAAAACTGTTTATAACAAAATAACTTATTATACGCCTTTACAGGTAATTTTAAGTTTCTAATTCAAACACTTTTTTCACGATTTTAGTGGCAATATTTTTGAAACAGTACACATAATAAAAATAATGTTTTAATGTGTGCTGTGAAATTAGGTAAGAATGTAGGTACCTATATTCATATATCATTGTCTTTTGTTTTGTTTTTTCATACAAATCAGTCAGTTAATTAGGGATCAGGCAATTAAAAACACTTAATTTAGTATGGATTCTGAAAGTTCCTCGTGGAAACTTATTCAAACAATAATCGAAGATAAATATGTAAATATTTTTTTTCGCTTGCATTTTTGTTTGTAATAGACATGAATTACAAATCCGTTACCGCCCAGTGTTAAATGGTGAACAATCAATCACGCTGAGAGATCTCTGAATGTATAAAATAAACAGTAAGCAGACGAAGTAGGTCGAAGCTTTAGCATTAAATGAAGGGAGACTTCTCGTAACATTGGCGAGACCTGCCGCCCTGGTGGCGCCAGCCAGACGGCGTCACCCACGCCCCCGCCCACCGGAGTCCCCGGACCATCCCTGACGCACTCTCGACAGCTCCGACCGCCCGCCGTACGCAGTACAACCTTAACTTCTGTCTCATACACAGTTACAAACACCCTTTATAACAATAAGATGAAAACAGCATCATTTTCTTTGTATAATTAAAATACGTAGAATAAAAAGTGCATCAATGTGAATACGTTTATAATGAGTTTAAAACATATTTTGATTCTTACATGCGTGTGCGTAGTTTTCCTTGCGAGCTGTGAAAAACCAAAAATATTGACGATAGACAAAACGCATGCGTTTCAAAAAAGTGCTCACAACTCTTCCAAAATTGTGGCTAAAGTTAAGATTTCGAGACCAGAAACGGAAAAAGAAAATTCCTCAGTCTCCCTAAAACCAGTACCTTTTATTCCGATTTTAGTGGTCCCTGAAAAGCCTGAACCTCCAAAGCTGATAGACCCTCATAAGTGAGTGCATTTTACTAGTTTTTTAGCTTCCTGATACGTTCCCCGTTGTTTTAGGTAAATACGAGTAAATATTTCTAAAGTCGGATCAAAAACTGATAACAATGCAATATCATGGTATATTTATAAACGAAATGATCTGATAATGGATCTGAAAGGCGATCACTTATACTCCACAACATCATTGTCTTGTCTAACCCTTTCTAGTTTTCAGGCTCATTGAACTTGATGAGTACTCATATCTTAGGTGAAGATACACTTACTCTAACTGACGTTGCACCGGAGCGACGATATAAAACTTCTTTGTGACTTTGCTTCGCAACATAAAAATAGTTTTTTAAAAACAATACATGATGATAAAGTTTAAAGTAGTCTTACCATTTTTTTTAATTTATTTATTTCGATTTCAAGTTTTGTCTGTAACTATCAAATCTTCATCAGAATACAGATATGGGCATCAGAGATATCGGATCTCCTTCACAAAGTGGAGAAACATGTGGTGCGTCCGGATCTCCTGCTGAAAGGCTTCGGGACGGGGGACTACAAGGCAGAAGAGCGGAGTGGTGCCGCTATCATCGAGAAGATGGCTAAGGACCTAGAAGACCTTCTGCTGAGGAGAGCGAGGGCTGCTGAGGACATCATGAGGAAAGCAGAAGAGCTGACGCAAGACATCACGAAAATTAAGCCGCCAACTACGTATAGATTTGATCACAGTTACGTAAGTAGTTTTATATTATTCACAGAGCCCTTATATATTGTCACCGAAAAACTGCTCAAACCGTAATTACGATTATACTTGTAATTTTATTAAGTAAATTGTTTTTCGAAGGTTCATTACGTAATGAAAACCGTAGTTTCAGAATAAAACCTAAAGACGTCCAAATCTTGTGAAACGAGTAGGTATATCTGAACATGGCCGATATTTCCTAGGCGCCGTTTTTTTTTCACTCCATAAAATCGCGTTATTATCCTCGATGACACGATTTTTCGTTTTTATTTTTCGTATACGCGATATTGCGGTGACATTTATATGGATTTATTTATTAACAATTGGGTTAGGTTTTAAAATAAACTGGGTAAGTTTTAGCTCAGATTAAATAATATACTACGAGTTTTAGTTTAGAGATTGGAGAGAGAAGTAGGGATTCAATTTTACTGCCTACGCTCGCGCGTAGCACCTACGCATCGTAGCGTACAAGATTTGGTTATATATAACTATAAACAAATAATCCTTAACTTTGGAATACTAATATTCTATGGATTCCTTTGGTCCGAAATAAAGAGTTATTTATTTGGCGAAAATCACTAAAATATTGGACTTTTAATACAAATGAATCAGCTGATTGGCAAAAGTATGGGAAGTCCAATGTTTGAACGCAATGTTGGATTGATAATGCTGTTCAGTCTAGCCAAACTAAAAGCATTAACCACACTTTTGTTGTTAAATATACAGGGCGACATTAAATTGGTTCTTGATACGAAAGGGGAGGCATGTGCTCATGATAACAAACAACTTTCCCTAAGGAACCCATAGTCAAATCGCAAAAAATATTTTGGAGTCTCCATACAAATCGAGCAACTGACCGGCCAAATTAGTATGAAGAGTCCAAAAATTTTATTGCGATTTGACTATGGGTTTCTTAGGGAAAGTTGTTTGTTATCATGAGCACATGCATACCCTTTCGTATCAAGAACTAATTTAAAGTCACCCTATATATTTTCAATAAATTAGTCTATCTATCTACCAATATATATATTTGATGTAGCTCTATTTATTTAAAAGCATGTTTGATTCGTCAGTAGGTCCTTATCCCCCTTCCCTAAAGGGTGGCAACTGAAAATCAGCGCTATCATCTTAGGAGGGTAGCACATGCTGAGTTGTAGCCCTTTTCGGTGATTGTTACCCATTATTAATATATCATTATTGCTTGTCAACTTTCTTGTATTTAATCACCGAATAAATGTTTTTTCTTTCTTTCTTTCTTTCAATACCTATCGCTGGTTACTGGAGACAAAAAAATACACGCGCGGGATAGTGTTTGTGTGAAAGTCAAACAACTGCACCTGTAATTCCAGGACCTCAACGCGCTAAAGAAAGAGGTCGGCCCCCCCGAGTCGCCGCAGGAGTCCTGCACCTTGCCGCTGAACTGCACGCAGCTGCGCAAACTGAACTGCACTACTGCGACCCACTTGGACTCGCAGCAGATTATCGCAGTTAACCTCGACGAGAGCAGCGTGCAAACTGCCGCTGAAGTGTTTGCCTGTGGTATGTTCGCGGCTTTGTGAGAGGGAGTCAGAAATAGAGAGGGGGCTTGGCAGTGTAAACTTGAAA
This sequence comes from Coleophora deauratella, assembly GCA_958295455.1. Classification (NCBI taxonomy): domain Eukaryota; kingdom Metazoa; phylum Arthropoda; class Insecta; order Lepidoptera; family Coleophoridae; genus Coleophora; species Coleophora deauratella. The sequence goes on along the minus strand of OY282408.1, from coordinate 11,036,330 downwards.
ATCACGTTGGATGATGATGAAAGTTAAACCGGTCTCAATGAATTATCTGTACTTTGTGTTCCAGATAAGGGAGTAATAAAACACATTTACTGGTCTGAACGGCTGCTCCCTACATTTAAGAAGAACTATGAGGAAGACGCTACGATAGACTTTCAGTATTTTTGCGGTGCCAGTGGATTCTTGCGTCACTATCCAGGTACGTCCATGTATCCTTTTTAGGGTTCCGTACCTCAAAAGAAACCCTTATAGGATCACTTCGTTGTCCGTCCGTCTGTCTATCTGTCTGTCACAACCCTTTTTGATATACCTGACCCTGAGTATTTGATATAGAGTTTAAGACATGTGTGAATATGAATTTATACGAAACCCTCGGTGCGCGAGTCCGACTCGCACTTGGTCGGTTTTTTCTTTAAGCTCTTTCTGCTATATTTTAAGCTGATATCATCTTTGATTGCTTGATGTTTCTATTCGATTATCATGTTTCGCGTAGCGTAGGCCGGCCTCCCACTAGTCCCACTCGGTGGGCCGGCGACCTTGTGAAGGTCGTGGAAAATATTTGAGAGAGGTCGTTGTTCAGCAGTGGATGTCTTTTGGCTGATGACAATGATGATCATGTTGTGAGATAGATAGTGAAACTTCTCCACGAATGAAAGCATCAATCAACTGGAACTAGATTGTGGAAATTAATAGCAAATGAAGCATAGACATAATCTCAATTAATGGTAAGTGATGATAATTGCGAAATTTAAAAGTGAGTTTAACCAGAATATTAGATGATAAGATGGTGGTAGCTAACCGGACTGGGGTCAGAAAATGTCTTACCACCAAGCAAACTAAGCCCTGCAAAGTTGGACCTCGCACTACTTTTATTGAATTGTATCATACATTATTTAACAGCAGCCCAATGGCAGTCTATGTTCCGGCCAATGGCACAGGCTCTGAACGACGACGAGACGCCAGTTGACATATACGACTGCCGCCTCCGGCCGTGGTACGTGGCCGCGGGTGGGGCTCCCAGAGACGTGCTCATTCTGCTGGATGCCTCGGGGTCTATGAACCGATCTTCTAATGAGGTATAACATATAAAACAGCTTTCATTGTTTTATAATATACAGGATGTAACAGAAAGGTGTGATAATACTTCAAGGTGGACTTTTACCCATCTAACTGAATAACTTTTGTTTTACAACTTTGTTCAAATCGCAAAATTTTTTTTGGACTTTTCATACAAATCGATCAGCTGGCGAACCAAGTTTGTATGAAAAGTTCGAAAATTTCTTTGCGATTTCAACAAAGTTGTAGAACAAAAGTTGTTCAGTTTGATGGGTAAAAGCCAACCTTGAAGTATTATCACACCTTTCAGTTACTCCCTGTATAAATATATCCTTGGGTGACCTTAACTTTTGACTGATGATGATCATTATTATTATTGGATGCGGGAGCGCAAGAGCGGTCGGCGTGGAACGCTTGGGGGAAGGCTTAGTCCAGCAGTAGACGTCTTTAGGCTGATGATGATGAATATTTATGATATTATTTGCTATGTTTATCGAGGTCCACGCGGAGCAGTTTACGGCGGCGCTGCTGAACGCGCTGACAGACGACGACCAGACGAACGTGCTCCGGTTCAACAGGGAACTGAAGTCGTCCATACCCTGCTTCAACGACAAACTGGTGCCGGTCAGTATCCAGCAAGAATTACGCGGAAGACGCGGAAGCCCGCCAGCCTGCGCGAGGGAAGTCGCAAGTCTGTTTGTTACAAGAGATCTGCGGACCGTAAAAGGAACGTGCCGAACGGTCTGTTCCCATATATCGGGAAGGTAAGGCCATACTCCACACACGGGGGCCAAGTCCGGATTAGTGTAGGTTTTTGGGGCTAGTGGCCAACCCCAGTGTCAGAAGTTTTCAAGCTGCCTATAAGGCCTCTGACATGGCTAAACGACTGCCTTCTAGTGATGGCAGCCGGCACCAACGGCTATTCGTGCTATGCGAACCACGGAAACAGAGATAAATGCTACTAACAGTCAAACCCACCGTTATGACTGTATCTGAAGTCAGTTAACCTGTGTGATCGACGCGACCTCACAAGCCGCCGCGACGACCGCTTCTTAACTGAAACATACCTATAAATTTTTATTTTACACTTTTTAGTTTTTATCGTATTTTTTTACAGATCAAGTGGAATGCGCATACAAAAGACATCAACGAGCGATGCAGTATTTTACTTAATCGTATTTTCTAAGAATTTGAAAGCCTTTGACCACCAGAGTTGGCATCAATTTTGTGCCCTCTACCAGGACAGGCTATTTTGCACTTTATGTAGTTTTTGATAAGTTCCACTAAACTATGACTTCCAAGTTGGACCACCATATTATTCTTTTAATAAATTCGATTTTTTTAAGTAGATTCTGTACACATGCTTCTAAATCGTATTTTTTTCTATCTAGTACAAAGTAACTACACGCATTTTTTTATTTTATTTAAATTGGTAGCCCATCATTCCACCGGTGATAAGCGATGATGATGCCGAAGTTGGAAGTACCTGTAGAAACGTTTCAAATATAATTGTAAAATTATTTTGTGTGCAGTAAAGAGTATTTATCTTATCTCATTATTTCAGGCGAACCACGTAAACTCGGCAGCCATGATGTCCACGTTACCCCTCACCAAGCTGAGGAACTACACTGACATGGACCTGGTGCTGCGGGAGTCAGTCGAATTGCTGCACCGGCAGACCGGCACGCCCGACCGCCCGCCGTCCTGCCAGCAGGCCATAGTACTGCTCACAGACAGCCTTTATTACAACTACAGCGCTCTGATGCAGGAGATCGATCCTCAGCGGACCATCAGGTAAGTCCAGTCTATGGAGTGCACTCGCAAAAAAATATATTTCACAATAATCACTACTAGCACAGATTAAATCATACACGGAGGACCCTGGCTACCTTATAAAATACGCAACTTTTTTATCCACAATCGGTTAGCCCTTGGCATCTCTCTCTCTTATCGTGTGGCTCAATTTAACCGTCCTATCCACAAGGTATTGGCGGCGATCCGACTTCCATCTTCGGCATCATTTCACCTGATGGTGATTGATGATGATGATGCCGAAATAACTAAGCCAACCCAAGCCCTACCAATTTGGACCCCGCCGGGAATCGAACCCGTGATCTCCTAATGTAAAAAGAGCGGACTACTATAGCCACTTAACTACGGAGGCGGTTAAGAAATGACACCACTCTATTCAACTTCTCGTTAGACTATTCGTGATCTGGCTGCATGACGTGTACGGCCTGCGCGACAACTCGGCGGAGCTGAGCGCCTGGATCAGCTGCGACAGAGACGGCTACTACGCGGAGCTGCTCACCGACAGTGACGTCACGGAGCAGGTGCTGCGCATCATGCAGGTGCTGGAGCGGCCGCTGGTGGCGCAGAGGAAGCAGCGGCTGAGGGTGTTCAGCGATGTTTATGCTCATGTCGAAGTAAGCCCTCAGAGATAGTACAGACAGATATTGACGGACTCAGTGGCTCAATGGTTAGCGCTCCTGATTACTGATCCGAGAGTCGTGGATTTGATTCCATTTCTGTGATGAGAATATTTGTTTGTTCCGTGTCTGGGTATACATATTACATCTATAAAAACGTATATTTATTTATTTTATTTATTCAGGGAACATACAGTAGTATAAATAATGTTACATAAATACATATACATTATGTATATTTATATCAGTCTCTGGTTACCATAATACAGGGAATCCTAGTTTTGAGCCACATGACCGTGTATGATTTATCTCGGATATTATATGATTGAGAACTCAGTGATGCCACGGAACAAATACTCCACAAAATATGTGTTTTAGAAAGGCCGTTCTAGTCCATTGGCTGAGGTTGTTTAGTGACAATTATGTTGAGGTAGAATTGTAGTATTAGCGGAAGTTATCTAACAGTGACGTCACAGAGCAAGTACTCCATGTAATGTAGGTTTTGATTTGAATCAGCTGCTACGCTGGCTACGCATATTTAGAAAAGACACAAAAAAAACGTGAATCGACACCAATGCAATGTTTAAATAAATGTTTTTTTTATTGGTTTTGTAGTTACATAAATCTAATAGTAGAGTCATTCGGGTCAAGTGTGCGCACTTTGGTAAATAATGGCTCACCACGCATAAAATAAAAGACTTAGATATATAAAAAATACTCTTGAGAAGAACCATAGAGTAAGTAGCCTCTATATTGAAATAAAAATAAGAATAAAAATCTTAGTAGTTTTATTTTTATAAGCATTTTATTACATAAAATCGAAATGCGCTCACTTGACTCACGTTTAGGGTAACTGTGCGCAACGGTACGGGGTAAGTATACGCATATATATAAAGTAAGTAAGGCATTGTTTGTATCTATGCAAAAAAACCACAGTATTCAAGAACACAAGTCATTTATTGTACTTAATGCTACTTAGATATATTTTTTTTCATTATTAATATTTAGATATCAACCTGATGATGACCGGTGCAAGTTTAGGTCTTTTTCTCATATAATTTCGCAGCATGTCGATGAGATACTGACAAATATTATAAAATAGTGTTAGTAAACCCTACATCCCGTACAACAACGTACAAATGAAATTAACGCCGAAGGGGTAAGTGTACGCATGCGCACACTTACCCGCGCACACTTTCCCCAGAACTCCAAATTGCCAATGGATGCTCATAAAATAAATTGAAAGCAAATATAACTTCAAACTTTATTGATAAATGAAGCGTAAATATGTACTTATTCAAACAAAAAACAACTTACCGTTGTGGATTCAATAACGTTGATGCCTTACTGTTTTCCATTAGACAAAAATCTACGGATTGAAATACCAAATACAGTTTTTTATGAAAAAAAAATATTCGTCAATCGCACGCTATTGTGACAAGTCGCTACTAGTTGGGCAGTCTAGCACCGCTCCCCTGGCTCTCCTTCAGGAGATACTCGCACTGGCGCTCACTTACCAACTGCGCTCAGTTACCCCGAATGACTCTACATGTAAATAGTTATTTTTCCCCGGGCTCCGAAGGTAATGAGAACTAATTGCACGGTGACAGGACCCAAGGCGCGGAGAGTACGTGTGGCAGAGCAAAGAGAACGAGGAACAGAAAAGCAGATATTTAGAGCTAAGGAAAAACAAAACGAGGTTGTTAAGCGCCCAGCAGCGCCTAAAAGACTACAACCGCCATATGAGTATTGTGAGTAGTTTTATTATTCTTACTTTTAATTAGTAGGTAATTACTAGAGTTCGAAAATACGATCAATCAATAAAATCCAATGTACAATGAGTTTTTCGAAACTGACGTGTACATTTTCATACAGATTGATTTTACGGTGAAAGACATCGTAACGAAACATCCACATCTGATTGAAAACATGTACATGCATCTAAATGCCTTACACGTGATTACCGCGGATTACAAATTACTTACCGCGGGCACTATTATCTAATCTGTGACCGCTGGGAATGTTTACTGAAACACGAGTTATAATTACGGTTCTGATTTTTCACATAAAATTTAAGAAATTTTATTAAATACGAGACCAGAGGTAGGTACATATTTCTATACAAAATTTTTGGGGTCCTTCAGTTTTTGATGTTTAAAGTTTTGCCCATTTTAGTTTGTGAAATTCATTTTGACACATTACAGACAGGGAAATAGTAAGCACTTAGGTACTTACAAAATCACAAACACATAATCATATTCCCATCACCATCCACTTATAATTACCATCAGGTTTTTGTTTTCCTTGATGACCATACGGTTTTGTTTCTAGGATGAGTTGGGCCAATACTACGAAGGGCAAGATATAAGCTACCGCTTTCTTATTACAGTGTCAGTTCCCGTATTCGAATCCACTCGATCAGAGGTAAGGCATCTTCTATTAGATCTAAAACAGACAGTACAGCAGATAGTGTAAAAATGTGTAACATTTGCCTTACGAAAGCATGTTTTGTTCACAGAATATCACAATCACACTATTTGAGGTAAGTCCCTGTATATTTTCAAGTATTATTCACAACTTGAAGGTAAACTCCCTCTTAACGATGCATTAACTTAGGTATACGTTTTCTATGATACATTACTACTACATGATACATGACTCCACAACCTTAATTTTTCATTCTCACTCATTCAACTTGAAAGACAAGTAACGAAACAAATTAAGTTCTTCATGGCAAAAAAAGGATTAAGATGAATTTACTGACACTGTCGAAATTTATCGAGTCATTAAATTTACAGGTTATTCTTACAGAAAAAGACATACATACATAAAAAAATTCGCGAATAAAAGTTTATCGGTTGATTACCCAGACATTACCATGGACACTTAGTAAGGAGTTACTAGGTTCAACCATGAAATAAGTAATTAACTATAATTGTTAAAAATGCTTAATTTACCATATTTTTCTTCTATCCAGCATTATCTCGGCTTAAATAGCATAATATAACATATGTATGTAGTAAAAAATCCTGCTTGCTTTATTTTCTATTGTGTATTCAAAACATTTATGACCGACTACTGTAAATATGTCCGCAATTTTCTTAGAAATAGCTTAACAGATTGAAGTGAAACTTTTTTTTAAAAAAGCTTTGGAATGCGAATTCCTTCGAAGTAGCTTTTCAAGTTTTATTTAATTGATTTAAGGCGGAGGATTTTGTTCAGCAGTGGACGTCTTTTGATTGATGGTGATGATCAAAAATTACATTTTCAACATTTAATAATCATCTATCTAATCAGCCCACATTAGCCCACTGCTGGGTACAGGTCTCTTATTTTGCACGCCATTTGTCTCGGTCCCTCGCTAGTCTCGCCCAGCAACGTCCGGCAAATAAAAAATAAATAATAATAAAAACATTATTAAGTTTTATGTATTTTCTACAGTTTCGATGAACGATGACTAACCGATATCACACATATGTAAATCTTAATCCTGATAAACCACAACAATGTCATTAAACCAATGTCCTCTATCTGCCTTCCTCATAACACTGATATCACTTTGAGTATATCAAATTCATAGTAATCGCTTATCTATGCGCTAGTACTTATCTATGTCATTGCAACTGCAATTAAAATTGTATATATTATCTGATTACAGGAAAAACAGCGCACCGCCACGAGAACGGTAAAGACCTGCCTAGATTAAGTTTTTTTAATAAGATTTCACAAAAAGTATTCGTTTCTGATATTTGTAATAGTATCGGCAAAAAATACACACAGAGCAGCCTACAAAACTCCCCATAAAAAAGAACTAAGGCTATCTTTAAAAATGGCGAAAACGAAATATTCTTCGTATATATGTTCGTATATATAGGGTGACTTTAAATATATATTGACTATGCAATTCAATTTTAAGTGACTAGTAGAAAAGGTCTCTTCTACGCTGTAGCTCGTAGTTCTGTAGCGCAAATAGTGCTAGGAAGTTTGATCTCATCAATCAAAGCCAAAACAAAAAAGTAATTATGAAATAAAACAAATCCTGATCGCCATCCTCTTTTGTCACTTATACAAAAAGTTTATACAGGATGACTGGTACACAGGGCGAGAGATAAAGTTCCACGGTCCAAATTATCATAACTACTAACTCCTGAAACTGAACAACTTTTGTTCAGTTCTGAACAAGTTTGCTAAATTCGCAACGGAATTGCATACAAACTGATCAGCTTCTTAGCCAAGTTTGTACAAATACAAAAAGTGTAGGCATGTCATGTCTGGTAGTTTTACACATTTAAAAAAGTTTTCTATTTATTCTCAGTACCCCGTAAACAGGTTGCTCGGTGTTGCCGGGGTTGATATTCCTATCGACCGACTGAAACTTATTTTTCCCTACCATCAGGTGAGTTCCACGAATCGTAATCTGTGTAAAAAATTGAATTTATCAATCAATTACAAGATGTATATAAGAATATTTTATTCATTTGTGGAAACCATAAAACTTTCACAGATGATGCATTTACATGTCACTATAAAATTGCGTAATCAGTTTTTTCACGAATTTATGCGCGATTTTAAGAAAAACGGGAAGATCGAATTAACAAACACTTTTTATTTCAGCTGGGACCGGGAGGATCTCTCTTTTTGGTCGATCACAGAGGAAATATAGTTTTACACGACAATTTGAAACCTACTGTGAGTTAACAAAACTTTATATTCAAAAAACCACGACCACTACAAAACCGCGATGTGTTTTTCTATCAGAAATACCAAATAGTTAATACCATAGAATAATAATACCATGATAAACCATAGAATAAAGAATAATAAAAAATATAATCTAATTCGGAAATTGATGTAGGTTTTAAAATTCATCACCACTGACCATAAAATGAGGTCGTATTTTTTTTATTTTTCAGTTTGATGGTGATATACTAAAACCTGGCTATCGCACTGTAGACTTATTGGACCTCGAGCAACCAGCTAGAAATCACACGCCTAGAGATTATCCCCGCGACTGGTTGGAAGTAAGCGTTAGATTATACAAAATAACAGTTAGGGTAGGTACGACCTCAATCGTCTAGCGGTCTAGCTGTTAAGAATCCTACTAATGTAACATAGCGTATGAGATATTATATTATTTACCTAATAAGAAACTTTTTGGTTAAAAATAAATCGCCCATTTAGAAAGTAGCTTAATATATCGTTACTATTTGCAGCCGTAAAGTAGTTACCTATGTGTTTTGTTGTATTATATGTACTCGTGGTCACAATTTTCTCGAAAACTACTCAAATAAAATGAAATGTATTTATTTTCTTGAATTTTTGTAAGTACAAGTAGACAACAGACAACATAATGTAAAATAATGTATGTGTTAACGGAAAAGTATGTAAGTAATCCGTCATTGTGTACAATTCGTAGGAAATGTGTACAATTCCTAAAATTGATAGGAAATGTATTATATATTTTGTTATATGCACTTTTCCTAGGAAATCTATACATTTCCTAAATGGCAATCGGAAATGTATTACATTCGGGATTTCAGTGGGTAGTTTAGCTTTAGAATAAGACATAACGAATACGAAAAGTCACATTCCACTTGAGTTAATTTAGGTTCACTTTGAGTAGCAGATCCAAATCGGAGCACCCCGATTCCACGTGGTCTTTTCTGTCACACAACTAGAGTGTTTTTTATGGGTTTTTAAAAGCGCGGAGCCAGAAGCTCGCGCAGGAGGTCCTGAGTGGAGCAAGCACTCGAGAGCGAGCGTAGCGAGGGGGAAGAGGTGGACATTTCCTAGGAAATGTGTGCATTAAAGAATCTTTGAAACACTATTTTACACGTTTCCTAAAGAGGCTCGTAATTGCATACATTTCCTAGGAACTGTGTACAATTCCTAGGTTTCATACATTTCTGGTAACATATGTATAATGTTTTAAGTACAGGGTGTTAAAGTCAATGAATCGTAGTGAAACTTTTGATGCAGAGCGCCGCGCGCATGCACATCAATGATCCGTTTTTTTTTTCAATTCTCTCCATTAAACGATTGATATGTATAACGCTAATTAAAATAGGACCAATAATTAACATTATATAAAAATTTAAAAAGCAACATCAAAGGATGTTGCAGCCATTACATACATCAAAGCCGACTCAGTTATTAAAACTATAGGGATGGTAATTCCTTTTAAAGGATTTTATTAAGACCTTCTAGCCTGAGTACTCGTGAGGTACTCGTAACGATAGAGAGTATTTATTTTATCGATGCACTTCGAGTATGCCTTTAATTAAAACAGTTATTCACCATTATCAATCGTCCACTTTGATAAATTATCTGTTAAAATTTTCCGCGAATCTAACTCAACTACGGAATATGCATTACGCATCAAAGTCTCGCCGATTAGACACATATAATCCGATTATCTGATATGGTTCCAGTTGCGGAAAGCGCTGGTGATAAAGTACCCTCGAGGCAACCGGACTATGTCGGGAAAGAACATATTCGAAGACGGTATGAGAGCCACCCTGGAGCTCCGAGAGTACCATTGGAAAAGGGTTTTGGAACATTACGTTGCTGTAGTGGTCTTACCGAAGTATGGGAGACGGCACGCAGTTCCAACTGGCTCTTTCACCCAAGAACTGGCAGCGGCGGCTGCTGATGCTTTAAACTCTGAAATCACTATTCACCCTGATTGGTAAGTTTGAAAAGAAGCATTAAGTCGTTTTGTCTTTCGAGTCTAGCTACATGAATAACTTTCCCAAAGAGAGCGTTTTCTTCCTGTAGCTTTCGTCCGTCGTTTTAAACAGTTTTACCACCCAGAATGTAATCAAGTTTCCAATGTGTTTTTCGGTGTAGTTTTATATTGTACCTACTTCTTTATATGCGCCTTTTTGTTTTTGTCTTTTCCTGATGGACATTCATGTTTCAATGTATGCAACATACACAGAGCAACCAAAGTTGTTACGCTAATACGCACGAATATTTTCCCTGGATAGGAAAAGAGAATCGAAACTACGACTCTTGGTGATTCTCATTCTCATCGAGGAACGAAGTAAGTACCTACACTTTTTCGGTCGCCTTATAAGGAGTGTCAGGGGCTACTGTTACATAGTAGACCACATCAGTTGACACCATGTAGTTGTAGACTATAGTGAAACTAAAAAGAAGTACTGGAAACATTGGTTCGTTGGTTCCTCTACAGGCTATACTGCCGCTTCGTGGACCCGCAGTACTTCAACGAGCGCGAGTTTGAGCTGCGCCACTTCATCAACCGCCGCCGCGACACGCCAGGCTTCAAAATGGAACACACCAGGCACGACTTCTCAGCCATCTTCCAGACTATCTCGGAGAAAACTTACCAGTGTATGTCTATAAAGTTTACCTAAGTGTCGATTTCTTTATTGGTTGCTTCAAAATGAACTAGGTACACGTGTGCGACGCCACAACAGCGCCACGGTCTCCGATTTTCAAATGGATAACGTTCGACTTCCAAATCATACTTCTCAATTACTTGCAGTCCACATTGATGTCTTTTGTATGAAGCTACAAATTGCAGTCCTCATTGATGTCTGTTGTATAAAAAACTGATAAGTCTTTGTTGATGTATTTTCGACGAAGCTACTCCTCGTTTTGTCTTTTCTATGGCATTAAAACTTGTAGCCTTTGTCGAAGTTGCTTAGAGTAAAAAGGTTACGTTATTTACCAGCATTACGTTTTAGACCAGACGGGCTTGACTTGCTTACACGCGTTTTTCCATCGTTTGTTTTTTACATCGAGCATCAAACTTGAGAATTGCGATTTTACTAGTATATATGCATAGGCGCTTCGTCCTCATGTTCATAAATGATTTGCAGGCAACGAGGAGCTGATGGTGAGACTGTGCCACGAGGCCATCGCGAGCAAGCTGTGGGCGGACGAGCATCGCAAACAGGAGTTCAAGGACTGCACTCTGTGTGAGCTGGGACCGGTCACCGCTTTCTTTGCTGGAGGTAGGCCTCAAAAAACAAATCGTATTTTGCGATTTCACTTTTTTTTCAATAAAATGTCCCTTTCTATTAGAACAGGTACAATTTATCTAAGTATTCAAAAGACGAACACTACATATCTTAAAAAAATGCCCCGCATGATAAAAAAATATCGTTAACACCCCATAACGTCCCTACTGCAGGGGCACAGATCTCTTCCCAAAACTCGGGAAGGTTACTCCACACACGGGGGCCAAGTCCGGATTGGAAAAATTATACCATAATAACGTCGTACAACTCGTACGTATTAAATAGTAGCCTCTCACGATTCTCGTCTCAGGTCGGCACCTTATTTAAAGACGATGTATGAGCTATCTAAAAATGTGTGAAATTCTGTATTCATAGTCTATTCGCATTTTTTCCAGAAAGTGGTCTAACTCGCTGGCAGCAGTACCCAACAACATCTCAACACGCGGAGCCTCCTAGCGGAGGGCTGTGGCCCCGAGGCCCTACAGAACAGTGGTATAGAGCCGCTGCCGCCGCCGCGGACTCTCTAGTGGTATATGTACCGGTGGCGCCTATCAGGAAGCTCAGGAACAGCTTCAAACAGCCCCCGCCCGTGAGTTTTCGAGTGTGAACAATAATGAAAAATGAAATAACCACATTTTTTCTTTTTGCAATATTTTTTTACAGATTAGGTTCTCCAGCAAAATACAGTACAGAATATGGTTTTCGCTGCACTCTTTCTGTCAGGTTTTGATCGAAACACAATCGCAATTACCGAGTTCAAAATGTACAAGTATCTATTCTTTTATTACAGTTGAGTATGCGATACAAGTGGCTGACTGCTGCAAGGGTTCTCAGCCACCCAGACAAAGGAAATTTAGGCGTGACTGGGTACCATTTCCACCCTTTTCACTTGGAAGATTATCTCAGGAAAGTCACTATGCCTGTAAGTAATCAATACCTACGTTAACTTACCTCGCCAGGCATTATTTCACATTCCTTCTTTATTAAATGATGTTGTCAACACAGAGTGTAAAAAGGTATAAATCATACTTAACTCAGCAATAGTTTATGGCGATTACGTTGTACTATTTAAACTCAACAACTTTTGTTGTAAGAAGTTTTTAGACTTTGTATACAAGATTCACCAATCAACTGGTTGATTTTTATGTAAAGTGAAAAATCTATCACTTTGAGAGTACAAGCCCACTTTAAGTATTTTTACTTACACATTTTTGTTACACCTGTCTGTTTACGCGACGAAACCTGCAAGCATCAGCAGGTAGCGTCCCCAGCACGTCACCAGCACAACGTCGCATTTTGACCTAACGTGTCTATAAAAAACCAACCAAAAACTAACACAGCGTGTAACAAAATTGATGTAGGACCCAATAACTGAGTCTTTCGGGTTGGTTGCCGGGACTTGTACCGAGCACACGTCTGTTAAGTTAATTTTACAATTATTACCGTTTTAGAATAGTTTCAACGTTATTTTTGTGATGGAGAAATAGCTGTGATCCCGATTTGAGATAAGCGATAATAAGAAGAGGATTAACTCAGGAGACAGCTCCGTTTTCCGAGTTCCAGCAGCAAACCACCACGTGGAGCGTCTTTAAGTGCCCATCACCCTTAGAGCCGTCACTTTCACTTGACATTGGCGTTTCGCCATTTTTTTTTATTGAAGATTCTCCCATTTTTCACTAGACATTGGCAAAATCACGCTCGGAATGAGATGTGGAATGCCAAATAGAAAAATAGAATAGAACTGAGTCTTTCTCTTGATTCTACTCATCACTCTGAACAACTTTAGTTCTAGAAATCGCAAAATTTGAATCTCTACATACAATAGATGTAATAGAATATGACATTTTCAAAAAATGTGTTGGAGGGAGTTTCTTTAGGGCCCGTCGTTTCTTCTCACTCCACAAACACTTCCCGAAACGGCGGGTATACGAGTTCCGAGTGGTAGGAACCTCGTATTAAGTAGATTAAAGAATGAAGTTCGAAAAGTGTACACTGCTACCTACTTCGAATAAAAATATTTTCATTTTAATTTCATTTTTTTTACAAAAAGTGATCAAATCAACAAATCAAGAGTCAAACAAAATATCATTCTTCCTCCACTAGTGTCAGTCAAATAGCACTTGCGAGGCGCAATGCGACGGCAAGGAGTGGTCGTGCCTGATCGTGGACGACGGCGGCTGGATCGTGGCGGGCCATCGCCGCGCTGACGACCTCACTGAGGACGACCCTGTCACCGAGCATCTCGCCCGCGTCTACCCACACGCCATGGCTGCGTTGCTTGAAGCGAAGGTGCGGAATATAATAATTTCGATTTTCCTGTATCTGATATATCCCTATTATCACCATTCCTGTATCTTATAGAAATTTTGTACTAGACAGAAAAAAAGAAATGACGATTTAAAAGAATGTGCAAAGCATTTACTTAAACGAAACACATTTTTATTTTGATGATGTCTGAGAAATTGCGAATATAAATTCTATGGTTCATTTCAATCAAAAAAAAGCGGCCAAGTGCGAGTCGGACTCGCCCATGAAGGGTTCCGTAACAGCAAGTAACATAATATAAAAGTTCTTGTAGTTCGTTGTAGGTAAATTGCGGTTTACGATTTATGACGTACTAAAAAAACACTACTTACTAGATCTCGTTCAAAGCAATTTTCGGTGGAAGTTTGCATGGTACTGTACATCATATATTTTTTTTTGTTTTATCATTCTCTTATTTTAGAAGTTACAGGGGGGGGGGACACACATTTTACCACTTTGGAAGTGTCTCTCGCGCAAACTATTCGGTTTAGAAAAAAATTATATTAGAAACCTCAATATCATTTTTGAAGACCTATCCATAGATACCCCACACGTATGGGTTTGAGGAAAAAAAATTTTTTGAGTTTCAGTTCTAAGTATGGGGAACCCCCACAATGTATTGTTTTTTTCTATTTTTGTGTGAAAATCTTAATGCGGTTCACAGAATACATCTACTTACCAAGTTTCAACAGTATAGTTCTTATAGTTTCGGAAAAAAGTGGCTGTGACATACGGACGGACAGACAGACAAACAGACAGACAGACAGACAGACAGACATGACGAATCCATAAGGGTTCCGTTTTTGCCATTTGGCTACGGAACCCTAAAAAGCAAAAGGTAAACAAACATAGTATGCAGATGACATTGACATGTGTCAGTTCCATAGTAAGTTTGTTTACCTTTTGCTTTTTTTTTGATTGGAATGAAGTATAGCTGTTAGTTTCGTGTTTAGTAGCCCGAAAAGAGTTTTTTTTTAAATAATTCCTTTTATTTTCAGGTGTTCGAAATCAATTGGATACACGATTACCAGGCGGTATGCTTCCCCCCGAAGGACGAGCAATTAAAAGATGGCGCAGTAAGTTAAATTCTGAAGTTCAGATACAAGTCTGTGTTAGGCCTAGGCACCTTATTATTTTGTTATAGGTACTGGAACATTACGTTCTGCTTCATTTTTCAGACCACAATGCCTTCAATGTTGACATCTTTATGGCTTTCCGTAAATATGGTATTTTGCATTTCCCGAGAAATGATGACCATACTCACTGTAATTGCTTATGGTAAGTCTTGCAAAATAAACCATATATTTCATGAAATCCTAACACTGCCCCCGTTGAAAATCATACCATGCCGCATACCTACGGCATTAAAATCAAAACCTTATGAAAAATTATTAATCGAACACTAACATGGTGCATCTGCCTTCTACTAGTGAATAACACAGATACCTAGTTGGCAAAAGACGTTTCTACCTTATTTTCAACCGACTTCAAAAAAAGGAGGAGGTTCTCAATATGTATGTTCACCGATTACTCGAAGACGCCTGAACCGATTTCGAAAATTTTTTTTTTGTTTGAAAGGGTATACTTCACAGATGGTCCCATATAAATTTTATCGAAATCGATTCAGCGGTTTTTGAGAAAATCAACAAAACATAGCAAAATTGGAGTTGTTGCGATTGAAGTCGGTTGTTTTTAACGTATTCAGCGTGGTCAATTATTGTTATAGAAACTTGCCATTTTCAGGTACCATAACTTCAGCGGAGACGTACGCGGAACGAGAGAAGCGTCGGCGCCGCCTGAGCCGCGACTTCCAGCGGGAGAAATACGAGACCCTGTACGACGATCGCGTGCTGATCAATCGCACGCGGGTCGCGGCGTGCGACCGATCGCGCGTTCTCTACGAGCTAAGGGTAACTACAACGAGGTTTATCTGTAATAGGCGGTGATATTATATCTAATGATCTACGCAATAAGGTAAGGTTAACATTTGGAGAAACTTCAGAAATGTTGTCCTTTGCTACAACTTAACGCAGAATGTCCATTCCACATTTCTTCAGGAAAATAGCAACGATAGATTTCATGTGAGGCTCTCTAAACCAAGGTCCCACAACTTTCTTCAATGCAGAAGTATACAGTAGGAATCTGATTCCTTCAGCGCAACCCGCGAGCAATGGAGGCGCTGAGGCGGCCGGCGAACCTGTGCGCCTGGCCTCTAGTGGGCTCGCTGATACCAGGCACCAACCTGCTTCTACTGGCCGTCTCCAACCAGTGCGAGCACTCGGGCCGCCCGGTGCCTGACCCGCTAGTTAATATTGCGGTGAGTAAACAACGTCCCACAAGCTCAAAGTAATATGGCAGAGTGACCGAATCCAAAACTAGGAGATCCGTTCAAAATCATCAACACACGTAGTGGTATCGAATTCAAAAATAGCAAGCAATCTGCAAGAAGTAGTATAAGACGATCCTCCATTAGATCTGTCAACCCATATCGTCCCCACTAGGGCACGGGTCTCTTCTCATAGCTCGGGAAGGTTAGGCCATACTCTACACATAGGGCCAAGTTGGTGCGATCCGCCACTAGATCTGTTGAGTGAGAATTCCCTCTTATAGTGACGCTACGGGAACAGTTCAGAATCTCATAAGCTCATAGCTCAGCGGGCTGTTCCAGGTCAACATGTCACGGCCAGACGCCCTGGAGCGCAGCGCGGCCAGCCGGCTGGCGTGCTGGCGCACCCGCGTGCCGCTGCCGGGCCGCCCGCCGCACTCCACCTGCTTCCCGCACGACTACACGCAGGTGCGCAGCTAAAGCCGAAGTTACACGAGTCAATCGAATTGAAGAAATTTCATTGAAAGGCATTGAACATTGAACGTCTTTACCTAGTTACATGATAAATCAATAAAATTACTTTCAATTGTCATTTCAACTAGAATGTCGCTAGAATGGTACTGGCATATCCACAACATAATAATGCTTCAGTCAATCGCTTTGGCGGCGGTTTTCAATCCATGACACACTTGTTGTCGTGCTCTAACTTCTTGCACTCCCCAATTTCTTGCACTCCGGAAGACCTTTTCGAAGCCAACCAAAGGGCTATTGATGTAGCGACGTTTTGGGTTAAAGTTGCTGTAGGTCACCAAAATTTTGCCATTGTCGCGAAAAGAAGAAGAAACGACTCGAAGTGGAAGCCTGAATACATTTTCACATTGAGTCAGGTTTATAATTTTCAGAAGATGTTTCGGTCCGGTATTTGATCTCTTATCGATATGACGCTTTTATCTCCTTTTAATACCAAATATTTAAGATTACTACGATAATCGTATTTTTTTCTATTTACAGGAAGAAGCCTACAGACAGTGCGGACCCTGGTTACCAAATCCTGAACAGGAAGAGAAATCCAGTGCAAGCCACAATAACGTAGCCAGCGTCCTATTCAGCTTCTTATTAATTTTCTGTTTGAATCAATTGAGATTACTATAATAATTATATATTTAATGGGGAAACTCACGAATCTCAATACGTGAAACTGTTGATCTGTTTTGATATACGATACATAAAGTATTCCTAAAATTACTGTGAAGTCTACGTTCTTGCTACTTATTTGCGAGCTGCAGCATTTTATTTCTCGTAATGTTATGATACGAAATGTAGACCAAAACTCTTGCCGAAATGAGGTGACACACCTCTTGAAAATGGTATAAAAGTGCTCAATTATTACTGAATCAGAATTCTCATATTTACAGCCTGTTACATTACTGTTATTATTTGTTAAGTCATACAACTGGATATGTTATTTGTTAATAATAAACATTATCATATTTCATACATTTGTTTTATTAATTTTTGGTTCAAATTTAATTAAAGTAATACTGTTTGTAACTATACACGAAATTCAATATTCGAGTCAGTTTTATAATTATTACAGTAACAAGTTAACATATACTATTGTTTATGATAGGAATGTAATTTTCATTCTTTTGAATAGGCAGTGGAACAGGTTATTTATGTAAACGACATCAAGATTCAAGACACCAATTTCAAACTATAAATATTAAATTTGATCAACAAATAAATCTGCCGCGTACTTCAGTGGACCTTTCGGTCTTTGGGTCTTAATCATTACTCGTTATATTTCATTACCTTTCAATATGAAGGAACGTTTAAAAGAATCTGTCAGGATTTGCCAAAGTATGGATAAACCAAGTTTCTAATAAGGAAGCCGATTAGAAAAAATCCTTTTTTGAAATAAAATATATACATATAATATATATCTATAAGTGACCTATCATATTTCGTATTTATATGTAGCTTGAAACTTCGGAGATAGAGAACGATGTTTTTAACGTTTCTGGTCACCAAACAAAAACTTAGCAATGTAAAAAAGTATACCTATGTAAACACTACGAGGCCAAACTCAAAGCAGAAAATCGTTTTGATCACGATTCCCCATCCATACAGAAAAGCCAAAGTAAGAGACGCTCCACGTCATTGGAGTATTGTGTAGGTATGCTATGGGGCAATTTCGGCGATGTATCTTGATGTCGCATACCGAGTACATTCATAATCTGGAAGATACATTCGTAACGCATTTAATAAGAAGATAGGCCACATTCATTTCGTTCATTCATTCTACTATAGAGAGTACAGAGAGATAAATCAGCCGACATTTGGTATTTAGTATGCATAAAAATTACAAGATTTTTTTAAATTCATTTTTTGGATTCCGTACTAAAGAGTTAACGGTAATCACCAAAACTTTCAGATATACATGTTACTTTAGCCTTTATTATGACACAATAATAAAATACATAGTACTCTAGTAGATGGTACGGAACCCACAGTGCGCGAGACTAATTCGCGCATGCCCATTTATATTGGTATGACTTACTATACAGTTACCTCCTGACACTGACAAAACAATACAATATTTCGACTTATTTCCGCAGCTAATATTTGTAGATTCGAGAAAATATCCCTAGAAAAGTTTTGTAATACTTTAGAATCACATTTAACACTAACATCTATTCTTTACAACCCTGGAAAATCTTCTACTTACAAACTAGCCGTTAAAGCCGTACTTAAAACATAAGTATAAAGTAATTATTGAGTTTGACTCAAACTGAATATAAAAACATAAGGTACCATTTCACTTTTTTATCAAAACAAGATTAAGATTAGTAACACATTCATACATAGGTACTTGAAAACATGAAGGTGGGTGAATTAATATACTTGCTTTTAATCCTTGTAGCTGACGTACTATAGATATTGAGACAGGTACAAGTCCAGATGAAGATTCCTTATTCAGCAAACAAGGTTTACATTGAAACACCTATTCTAGAGAAAATGATATAAACATTTTTATACAACTCGCATATCTACATATTCCCTTTTTAATTTCTCTGTCTTAGTTATTATTTATTTTATTAAAAATATTACATTTGAGCCCGACAACGACATTTAAATTGGTATTCGAAAATATTCTAGCAAAGGGCTGGCAATTATCAACATTTCTTTATGTTTAGTAAATATTATTTTAGTAAAATAATGGTTTGCACATTTAGGTGATGTTATTAAGATATTTTTATTTTTTATTTTTTTTAATATAATATTATCTGTAACTTCTGAAGTACGAACTGGGCAAGGATGGCATTTCACTTGTCCAATCTTTATCCATCCATATTTGTCAACGATTGGATCTTTATTTCTAGTACAATTTATTAGTACTAAACTTTTATTTTGCGGAGATCATCAGGTGAGCAAGTGAATGAACGCATTTCCTCACATTAATTTGAATCCTGCACTTCAGAACTTTCAGATAACATTGTAAATATTAAACATACAGTTCCTATCTATATTAACTACTTTAATTCGATCGCAATCCGAATGTTTCCTTGTATTTAGTTAGTCCTCGATTTGGCACCGATCCTTCATTCATACTTACATACTAAGAGCATGGGGCTCACAGAGAGAGAGCTTGGATTTCATCTAGATTTACACATTTATTTGAAAAAATAAAACATACAAACTTACAGATATATCTAACATGTTTGAACGGATGGTAAAATAAACAAACAACAATTATACATATAACCACAGATAATTATGATTATTTTGATATACCTCGCAACGATCGATATTTCAATTAATTTTTTGTCGCGTTTACTTATATAATATTTAGAACTAGAGTCAGAGTTTGGGTTCGCGATCAAATTAAAACATTTCAATCACTTTGTATGTGTTTAAAAACCTAAATATAAAGCCCCGTTAAAAATAAATTACTCTTTGGTATACTAAGAATAAACCCGGTAGTGCATTAAGCATAAAATAACAAATAAAACGTAACACATTAAATGTGCGATAAAATATGAAATAATAAAAATATTAAAACGTGCTTCTTGGTTAAATATCACAAAACTCGTGAAAAAATATGTATTTAAACAAACACTTTAATAAATTAATTCGCAACTTCGAAATATAATGGTGGAATGGTGATGCAGAAAGTCATGGATATATAATATAGCTTCATTGGAAAACATCGATAGAAACTACATTAAAATATTTTCTACTATCAAAAATAAATTATATAAAAATATCGTATATATATACGATATTTTTCTTAAATATCATTAATAATAATAATATTCCGTCGGTCATATTGCGTGGGTTGTTTTACTGACGTGTAACATTTCAGTAAATAATATTGAAACAAACTTGGCGGCAAGTGCGTGGTGCGAGAGGAGTGACTAATGCTTTTAAAGCAGTAATAAAGCTGGCACCAAAGGGGGGAGCGCTCATATTAAGTGGGCCCGAATTCGTAGACAGCTGTACAAGTCTTTTAAAAAAGTCTTGAAATAATTTTGTTAGAATCACACCTTAAAATTGAATATGTTCTTTTGCTACTTAGGAACGAAGAGCTCCCTCATTTATTTTCAAGACATTTTTTGTCAGACTGAAGTTCTTTTTGGTTTCTCATAAAAGCGAAAACAACGATCTGCCAGAATTAGGTAATTAACAAATAAACATTTATTTATGTTCGCAAATTGTTTTTTTTGTAAAATGAAACGTTGAGATATATGTCAACTGTGAAGCATTATCATCATCATGGTCTACACGCTTCCTCCGTTAGGTAGCTGAGTTGCAAACTCCTTATGTGAACCTGACTGACACTTGTCGCACTGTCCTCGCACCGACGCAACTTCCGACGACATTTCTCAGTAAAGCGGTAGACCCACTGGCACGAGATAAATCTACTGATACTGTACGTACGTACAAGTTCGTGGTGCGAACGTCGAGAGGTTATGACGATCACTCCTCCTCAGATTCCGTGTCGGAGTCAGGGATAGTGTTGAACCAGTTCTCCCAGTTCGACGGAGGGCCCATAATCGTTCGACTGTAAACATATAAGAAAATAATAATTTTGTCCACTAATAGCAAACCCTTGGCATTATATCACCTGATGGTAAGATATGAACATATCGAAAAATGGAAGCGGGCTTAACAAGATTCCCCAAAGCAATGGAGAACTGGTTATGATAAAATTGATGGCAGTCGGCGGGGCACATAGCTCGTAGAACAGATGTAAAGTCGGCGAGTGCACACCGGACGATGTAGCAGAGGCAGGCCTCCCACTTGTTGGACCGATGACCTGGTGAAGGTCGCGGGAAGCCACTGTATGCGGGCAGCGCACGATCGGTCAGCGTGGAAATCTTTGGAGGAGGTCTTTACCTAGCAGTGGACGTCTTTTGACTGATGATGGTGAGGTCGCCTTGAGAGAGCGGGGCAGGGAGTGCAATTATATAAGATGTAGCATGCTCACGGCTTGGTGACGGGCTGCGGCAGCGTGGCGGTGGCGGGCGGCGGCGGCGCGGGCGGCGGCGCTCGTCGCTGCAGCGTCTGCGTGCCTTCCTCCGCCTCCCCGAGCCACGCGGCGCCGCCCGCGGCCTGCGCCCATCTGCCCCGGGAGTTCACACCGTCAATAATAAGCCAACCGATCCTTAGTCACACCGAGCCGCCACACCGGTGTGACTACGGATCGGTTGTGAATAATAAATAGGGTAGTTGACAGCATCAAAAGTTAATTATGAAATATTGTTAACTAAATAACTCTTTTATTCATTGAAATTGCAGAAAAACTTACTCGCTTTGAACTTCATTAATGTATTTTTTTTACTTTTAAGTTTGTAATGAGTATGCGCAAACTACATTCATAATTCCAAACATTTTTAGAACAAAATTTAGTTTTTGACATTGTACAAATTACACAAAATATGAAATCTCTGTTTCATTTCTTTCAACGTTCTATCAAACTTGACGTTATCCGTACATAAATAAAAGTTTTCACCAAGGTAACTTTAAAAAGAATTAATTTCACGATATAGTCATCGCTAAAGGAAGGTGGCAACACTGCCGCGGGCCTGACACAGAGCTCAAACCGACTATGTATCCAGAGCCGTAAAAACCTTATTAAAAAACCGCGAGACCGAGACTAACCTGGAGCCGGCGGCGCAGTTGCAGTTCTCGCACTCGCTGCGGTAGTCGTCGCCGTCCTCGCCGCCGCCCTCGCCCGCCTCGCTGGCCTCGCCGCCCGCGTAGCTGCACGAGCACGCCGGCTGCGCACCACACACACGGCTTAAGTCATGCACAACATTACCTCACTAATATTACAAATGCGATAGTATGGATGTTTGTTTTTTCCACTTTCACGCCGAAACTACTGAACATATTTGGATTTAATTTGGTAAGTAGATAGATAAAGCACTCTGCTAACACACTGGATACTTTTAATCCCGGGAAACTCGAGGGTTCCCAGAGGAATAGCTACCAACAAAAAATTTCTACTTTGTCACCCAATTCTGAAGTCCACGCAGACAAAGTCGCGGGCGGAAGCTAGTTAAATAATAAAACATGATGTGTGCTTATGACCATACTTAAATTATTTTCTGATTCAACAACGAGTATACCCGACCGATTCAGCGTCACCGTCCCGTGCGTGACGGTTCAGTTTCGTTCACTGTTCAGAAAAGTGCGCGAAGTTTTCACTTCAATAAAACGAAATTAGAAGTAAAACACAACTGACAAAATTTCAAAGGATGGGTGTCAATAACCTAACAAAATTCCCCTATAAATCTTTTTTTTTTTTATTAAAAATTTGAGTGCGTTTGACTACATCTCACCTGATGGAAAGTGACGATGTAGTCGAGGATGGTACACGCAAACTCAAATAATGCCTATTCACTCTCGCCTCGAAGACCCCCAAATTATAGGAATCGGGAAACACGGACGCAGGTAAGGAGTTCCACTCCTTCGCAGTTCGCATAATAAAAGAGGAAGCATATTGCTTCGTGCGAATAGGTGGAATGTCAACTACAAAGGGATGAAAGGCCTCCCTACGCCTAGTTGACCGAAGGTGGAATGGAGCTGGGGGAATCAGGTCATGAAGTTCTTGAGCACACTCTCCGAAATGAATTCGATAAAAAACCGGTAAAGAAGCGACTTAGCGGCGATGCTTAAGGCTTTGGAGCTTATTTAAAACAAGCTCATCATCACATATAAGTCTCCTTGCGCGTCGGTCGCTAGCTTCCAAGGCTTCAAGCTGGTAGCGAGCAGAGCCATCCCATAGGTGTGAACAGTACTCCACACATGATCGGATTTGTGCTTGATATAATGTAAGAAGCTGTCCAGGAGTGAAGTACCGTCTCACCATAGATAGGATACCCAGCTTCATTGCCGCTACTTTAGCCTTGGACTCAATTCTATTAATACGTTTTTTTTTTTTTTCAATACAAGACCATGTATTCCATGCGTCTACGATAATATTTTTTAACTTTCATGATTATTCTCGTTTTTGTTTAAAGTTTGAAATGGGGTATTACAGATAATTTCTCACTAGATAATTTTGTACACGTCCGTAGGTGACCGCGGGTGATGCTAAGTGCAACAAAAAGCAAGTGCTATTTCTTAAGACAGCTACGGTTAAATTGTGCCACACGAAAGAACTGAGACTTTTTCCCAAAATTCATGTTTTTTTTTTATTTTTTACAATAATTTTGTTTTTCACATATATGATGTAGCATATTATAAACAATAAAATACATACATATAAAAGTGTTGGTCCAGTGGGGTCATAAAATACACAACGACGAAGTTGATAACAGCCGATCATCATTACACGCATATGTCGTAAATTATGTCGTAAAGATGACGCGGAGCTGGTATAATTCTAGAATATTTATCTGTGATAGCGGGGGAAGTTATATTCAAGAGCATTTTAATGAATTAGGTCTGTATAAGCTACTCTGTATGAGACTAGTGGCCAACCGGCCAATCCCAGTATCGGAAGTTTTCAAGGGGCCTATAAGGCCTCCGACATGGCTTACAACTGCCATGTAATGATAACAGCTGACAACAACCGCTTAACGTGCCTTGCTAAGCACGAAACTGTCGATATAATCGCCGCTATCAGTCAAACCCATCCAGGTTATGACCGTGTCTATGTTTGGTCTGATTATAATTACTAACAATCGATTATTTTTAAAATTTTCATAAATAATTAATGATAATCTAATTTGTTTTTCTAACTTGTTAACTCAGTTTCCTTATTTAACTTCATTATTTTTTTCTTACATATTAAAGTATTTGACTTTGTTTAGCTTGTGTGTTAAGGTTAAACGTCAGTCACCTTATTTCATACAAATTTACCTCGGTCAAAACTATACACACAATATTTTTGATTTTATCTGTCCAACGTAAACTTTACAACCTTTTATTTTCGCCAAATGTATATAATTATATTATTTATTTCTGTAATATCATTAAAAACTGCAGTAAAATATCATAAATTTTACGCATGTAGTGGTGTAAAATTCAGCACCACCTTTCTGATATTACAGTAACTACAATCTCAACTAGTCTGATAAGCTTTGTTTAGCCCAGGATTTCGTTTTTAGCGCCATCTTGCATTTTGCTTGAGCATTACCAAAGTAGTAAATTTATTATAAAGACTTTTTAGTCTGAGTAATTTATGCTGGCAAACTTTTTTTATATTCAGAAAAAAAGACGCCGTCAGTCTCACGTCAGGGACATCTGAAAGACGAAATATTGTTCACTCAACAAGGTCTAGTTGTGAGTTTCAGCTCGATATTTGTGATACACAGGCTGATATTTTTACAGGATGTAAAAAGATCACTCCTGGAAATTTAAATTATGGGATCCACTCATGAAACTGAACAACTTTTCCGAATGAACCTTAAGAATGCTGAATACTTAAGACAATTTTTGGACACACCATACAAAATTGGTCGGTTAGCTTACCATATTATATGAAAACTTCATTTTTATGCGAATTTTGTATGGGTTCCTTTATAGAACAGCCTGTTAAAGTTTCCGGAAGTTACACCCTGTATAAGGTGTATTCAAAAAATTTTTGACTCATACGATGCCCCATTTAAAATTTTAACCGCCTCCGCTTGTCCGCTCGCTTCACATCAGGAGGTCGCGGGTTCGATTCCCGGCGGGGTGTAAATTTCTAGATTCGGTTTGGTTGGTGGTAGGGCATTTTCTGAGCCCGCTTGGCATATGCCACCATCTTATCTAAGTTTTGCCGCCAAATATCAACGTTAACAGCATTGATATGTTCCGGCATGAAGGTAAGATAACCAGTTCCTCACTGCGTTGGGGAATCTTGGTAAGCCCGCTTTCGTATTCGGCATCATCGTCACTTACCATCAGGTGAGATGATGCCAAGGGCTTACCAATTGAGGGTAAAAAAAAAAGATGATAGCTAACCAGGCAGGCTCCGAGAATGCTCTACCACCGACTCAACGGAGTCTTACATATTATAGTTAGACTCCGCCAGGAATCGAACCCGCAACCTCCTGATGTGAAAGCGAGCGACTAGACAACGGAGGCGGTTTTCCGGGAGTATTATTATTGTCTCGTTTGACAAAAAGTAAGTAGTTACCAGCAACCACGTAATACAACCCGAACCTTAGATAATATACATAAAAATTATGGTAATCTGTGATTTCTAAGTTTGATACTCTCCGGCGGAGGCACTACCGTGACTCCAAATAGCGTAAGACTTGGCTATTGCTAGGCAACGTTGTTATTCAATAAATGTTATGTGACTGAACAGATATTTTATATGTTTAATATTGGCGACGAGGCTAATACAATGGATTTAAAGAAATTAAAACGTACAAGAAGCTCAGTACAGTTTATTAACGCGCACAGAAAATGTACTCGACACTCAAGACCCAAGTAAGTATATAGCCCCGCTTGGAGTCACTCGACAAAACAATAAAGAAATTTCACGAAATACAGAACAACATAGAACTAGAAACCGAAGATGAACATCTTGAGGAAGAAACCTTCTACAGATTCGAGTTTGAGGAGTTGTGTATAGCACTGAAAACAACATTACGAAAACTAAGTATTACTTCACCACTCAAGGGCAAACCTCAGTCCGCTTGAGGCATACAGAAACTCCAAGAGGGATTCCCTACCTACTGATGTTTGGAAAAGAGTTTAGAACTAAGCTACATGCCATGCTAGTCCCATACCTAGACCGGAGCCACGTAGTCAGAGGACAAGGAGGCATTTCTCTCCTGGAGATAAGGTGGCCAGGAGTTACTCCTGTCTTGCCCAGAAGTTTGAATTCGGCACAATAACCCGACGACTGGGTGGAGTACATTATGAAGTCAGAACCGATGGGGGACTCCTGTGGATCCGTCACCTCGACCAGCTGCTGCTGTCTCCCCTGGTGTCCTGATTCGCGGGGGAGACGTGATACATATATCCTTGCAGGCCAATGCTATGAATGATTGCTATGCGACATTGTTATTCAATAAATGATTTTTTTCTTTTAAAAAATCTTTTCTTTTGTCGCTCTTGGGTCTTGTTATTTACATATTTACTTATGTTCATACTAAATAAAAAAATAAAAAGACAAAAACAATAAAGTCTCGTAGGATACGAACCCGGACCTAAAAGCAATAACGTAAAAAGTTCGTACAAAATTTGCTGCTTGCACCTCTAGGTTATTATTATTATTATTATTATTATGAATAAAAACCCAAAATGATTCAGGGGAAAACACTTATATTATTGACACCCAACCCCAACCCCCCCCCCCCATTTCGATTAGAATTTTATGTAGAATATGCAAAGATAAAAAACCCACATTTCTTTCATAATTAGAATTAATTTTTATAGTTATTATTTTTTCCGTGTAGGTCTGCTATTACTGCTGGACCTGCTACTTACTAGTTCTATACCTATAGAACTAGAAAAGAATCTTCAATAATTAAGAGTATACAGATTATAGAGCAATATAAGAATTTATGTAGACATGAAATTGTAGGTTTTCACTTGCTTTTAAAAACCATTTGAATCCATTTTTGTTCGAATTATTATTCTTATTATGAAAGGTTTCCCTTGACAGAATATTAAAACGAATATTATTCGTAAAACATCAACATATTACTGTGAATATTCTGTACAAACTAGTCAACGGAACTCAAGCAAGAAACCCTGCTATCAACTATACCTTATCAACAGTGAGTGGCAGGGAAGGCGCGGGGGCAGGCGGGGCAGGCGGGGCCGGCGCGGGGGCCGCGGGCGGGGCCGGGGCGGGCGCGGGGCACGGGGCGGGCGCGGGGCACGGGGCCGGGCCGGGGCACGCCTGCACTTGCTCGCTGCTTCGCGCGCGGTGCCACTCGCTGCCGCCGCCGCTGCCGCCTTGCAGCCGCGACGAACACCTGCCGAAGAGCATTTGACCGTAGTTATGCCATAACGATTCAACTGATTTAAAGTAAGTTAGGGATAATGTACTTTATGTCACTGACTTCAAATCAGTTGGATCGTTATGACATAACTATGACCATTTATAAGGGACATTTGTTCACTAAACGGTACGTAGTTTTAACGTGTATTGTTAGATGTGACAATTTCTTATACAATACACGTAAAAAATATCTGTAAGGAAGAAGTCTGACTAAACTTAAGTAAGGAAACGACTTTATGAAGTTAGGACGTCACATTCGCTATTTAAAACATTTTTTGAACAAATTTTCTTTTTGACATTTCATAAAAAGTACCTCAGCAGTCAACATCCCTGTTCTTAAGCCAGCACGCGGTTATGAGAAAACTCTTACCCAAAAAGATTTAATACACGAGTAACTCACACTTCGATCTCGGTCTCCGCAAGAAAACGTTTTAACCAAGAAGACTTTAATACAACTCACACTTCGATCTCGAGCTCCACGACAAAACTCTATAACCAATAATACTTTAATACAACTCACAGTTCGATCTCGATCTCCGTGACGAAACTCATTAACCAAGAAGACTTTCAAACAACTCACACTTCAATCTCGATCTCCGCGACAAAACTCTTAACCAAGAAGACTTCAATACAACTCACACTTCGATCTCGATCTCCGCGACGAAACTCATTAACCAAGAAGACTTTCAAACAACTCACACTTCGATCTCGATCTCCGCGACAAAACTCTTAACCAAGAAGACTTTAATACAACTCACACTTCGATCTCGAGCTCCACGACAAAACTCTATAACCAATAATACTTTAATACAACTCACACTTCGATCTCGAGCTCCACGACAAAACTCTATAACCAATAATACTTTAATACAACTCACACTTCGATCTCGATATCCGCGACAAAACTCTTAACTAAGAAGACTTCAATACAACTCACACTTCGATCTCGATCTCCGCGAAGAAACTCATTAGGCAAGAAGACTTTCAAACAACTCACACTTCGATCTCGATCTCCGCGACAAAACTCTTAACCAAGAAGACTTTAATACAACTCACACTTCGATCTCGAGCTCCACGACAAAACTCTATAACCAATAATACTTTAATACAACTCACACTTCGATCTCGAGCACCACGACAAAACTCTATAACCAATAATACTTTAATACAACTCACACTTCGATCTCGATCTCCGCGACAAAACTCTTAACCAAGAAGACTTCAATACAACTCACACTTCGATCTCGATCTCCGCGACGAAACTCATTAGGCAAGAAGACTTTAACACAACTCGCACTTCCATCTCGATCTCCGTGACGAAACTTTTAACCAAGAAGACTCACACTTCGATCTCGATCTCCGCGGCGGCGATGTTCAGATTGCGCGGCACGGAGCGGCCGGTGGCCACGTCAGCCAGTCTCCGCTCGGGGGGCGCGCCGGCGCGGTGGAAGGAGCGCCGCACTTCCCCCGCCAGGGCGCGCTCGCGGCAGAACTCGCCACCCAAGTCCGTGCCTGGGAACCGCGGGATCGTGCGGTGTCTGTGGAGCGAAGGTTATTCAGTTAATGAAATAAAACGCTCATGAATGAACTCTATACAACAAAAAATCGAAAAGTGCTTATTTACGGTGGTATTTGTAATACATATTCGAATTAATATGATTTCTATAGAATGAGAAAAAATATTTTTGACTTTTTCCCAACTAATGATGGGAAGCGAAGGTTATTCAGTTAATGAAATAAAACGCTCATCCTTTTCTCATACTTTTCAAAAAATTGTGAAAAACCCTATTACACAAGATAAAACAGAAGAAAAAAAAAGTACATAATAATGGTAGTAATTTGACTGACTCGGTGGCTAAGTGGTTAGCGATCCTGACCTCTGATCCGAGAGTCGTGGGTTCGATCCCCACACAGGGCAAACTTTTCTGTGATGAGCAGAATTGTTTGCTCTGAGTCTGGGTGTATTATATCTATATATGTATGTATTTAAAAGTATATGTGTAATATGTGTATGTATATCAGTCTCTGGTTCCCAAGATACAGGGAATCCTAGTTTGGGGCTAGACG
Organism: Coleophora deauratella; assembly: GCA_958295455.1. Classification (NCBI taxonomy): domain Eukaryota; kingdom Metazoa; phylum Arthropoda; class Insecta; order Lepidoptera; family Coleophoridae; genus Coleophora; species Coleophora deauratella. The sequence goes on along the minus strand of OY282408.1, from coordinate 11,006,705 downwards.
ACCGTGTGTGATTTGTCCCGGATATTATTATTATTATTATTATTATAGTAATATTAAAGCTAAAAAAGCAATCGCTTACGAACTATTTGCCGATCATACGACAATTCGGCGGCCTAGTCGTCCGGACTGGCGTGACCCGTCTGTTACGGCGGTAATTAGAATAGCAAACGATTTTTCGATACGTTTAAAGATGTAAAAAATTGCCAACATTATGATATTTTGGAATCTAGTGGTATCTAGATCTAGGGTCAATGCAGTTTATTGTCAAAACAGCTAACTAATAGTGTAACAACAACAGTGTGGGTACATACGCATGCGCGTGGTGCAGCGTGAAGGCGGGGGCGGCGGCGGCGCGCGCGCTGATGGCGCCCAGCGAGCCCGCCAGCCGCGAGCCGCGCAGCCCCGCGCCTGACATGAGACGAAATGAAGATTTCGTTTAGTAACTCATTTGTTTGTAATGTAAACTTGCAAATTCTCGAGTGGTGTTGTGTGGCACTCACCGTTGGTCGCGAGCGGATGGGCCGGCATGGACAGCGGCTCTCGCATATCGGGCGGGTGCACTTGCTGCAGTAGGGGCGCGTTGTAGCAGCCTTGCGGGTTCGCCACCTGCGACCAAACAGGTTGGCACATTTTCATCTTCTTCTCTGCTGAAGCAAGTGGCATCTATTCCCATGTTTAACCTTTACATTTTAATGATCTTCATCAAAGTAATTCGAAGCCTCCTATTAATCTTTGGTCTTTGTCTTGCACATAATAACCTTAGGACATTCTTATCGACATTTTCTGCTCATTTAATCAAAGCATTTGCCTCACTTTGATTTCGACAGCGCTACATCTGTTGAGTCATCAAAAGCATTGCACCAAGACACTGCAGTCAATCGTCTGTAATACAGGGTCCTTCTAAAATACCAGAAAAAAATTAACAGCGCCTTGTACTCATGAAACTGAACAACTTTCCCTGAGGAAACTATACACAAAATACAAAAAAAAAAAGTTCTTTTCGTACAAATTTGGCGGATCTGTTTATCAATTAATAGTATCAAATTTCCGTGACAAAAAACTGACTTTAAAATGAAAAAAAAAAAGATATTTAATTACTTTGCATAAAATATTTTTAATATATACGTATGTTATTATTTCTCGGTAGTCAGATTTTTTTGCCGTAACACAAAGGCGAAAATTCCCTAAAAGTCGGACAAAACCAAAAATCTTCAAAGTACTCCGATGAGGTGAAAGCCCGTCTTATCGGTTAATTGGATAAACAATGCATGCTAATTGCGCGGGTAGTTCGAGCTATGAGTCATCCACACGTCTTGGTCACATTGCAAAGTCCGACTTTTTCAACGGCGGATTTGTTTACGGCTCTCAGAACAGTTACTTTAAGTGCTTACTGCTATCATTTGCTTTATGAAAGTTTTGGTTTTTGCGATGGAATTTCTTCCAGGAACTAATTAACTAGTTTTTAATAATTATTTTCGATAGCAATGCTTGATATTTTTAAATAAAATAAAATATTTCTAATATCTTGTTATTTTTTGCATAGAATTTAACTTTACGTAGAGGAAAAGTACAACTTCCTGATAGATCCCGTTTTGATATTAGTAATTTTAGAAACTCCAAACTTTGGATTTTAATATACAACTATTATTTTATGCGACCGTATGCGACGCTTTAACAAAATTGTCATTTTAATCAGTGACTTGTTAGTATAGTCAAACGTGGTCGCTTAGTCACTAAAAATTTTTTTTTTTTTTAGGAATTTAATTTAAAATATTGTTTAATATTGTTTTAGGGTCAACTGACGAAAAAGTGAGCTTTAGTAGAAATACTCTAACCGGCTTTTATAGGGAAGAAACTTCCCGAAAGGAGGAATCAGATAAAAGGTTATATCTGCTAAACCAACTTCAAAGTGTTCTAAAAGTGAATGAACTGCGCGAAAAAATAAAAATCATAAAAAAATAATGTCTTGTTTCCATTACTTACAGAATCTTTATTTATACGATTCCTATGATAAAATCATGAATGTTTAAGTTATGTCCGACTTTTATTGATTTTTCGCCTGTGTGCGTAGTAAGTAAATATCTTTTTTTTTTTTTCATTTTAATGTCAGTTTTTTTTTTGCCACGGAATTCGTAAACAAGTTAAAAATGTTGTATCTTATACCAAAAAAAAACACAATTTAGTGTTCGGCAACCCTGCTGGTAATATTTAATAGTATGATAGATCAAAATCGGCTAGTTAAATTTAACTTCATATATCAAACTTGGATAAATCCAAAATTAATTGATGTTTTATGCGGATAATATGCTTGATATATTAAAATGAAATGAAACGAAATACAATGATTATTTACTTTGATTTCGACAACGCTCTACCTGTTGAGTCATCAAAAGCGTTGCACCAAGACACTGCAGTGAATCGTCTGTAATACAGGGTCCTTCTAAAATACCAGACAAAAAATTAACAGCGCCTTGTACTCATGAAACTGAACAACTTTGCTAACTAAGTTATAGGTTCCTTGAGGAAAGTTGTTCATTTTCACGACAATGGCAGCCGTGGTTAACTTTTTTCGGGTATTTCATATTGACGCAGATGCCAATTGATTGATAGATACCTGTTGAACCGGCCGTGCAACATTAACATATCCGTGTCCGGAGCACTGCACATCATCAGGCCTGGCCACCGTCTCCACAGTGGTCGCGTACGTCCGGTGGAATGGTTCACCCATCCTGCAGGCAGGCATCAGTTCGTCATTGAAGACTATCATCAGAGCATTGCGCCCGGGCCCGCTACTGCGGTCCCGCGCTAGAACGCGTGGCGTGGCCACACTCCACCCACTGTTGACATAAAGTTTAAACGCGATGTTGGCAATACTTGTTTCTTTTTTTAAGTATTGAATGAGTGAATTTGACACCATTTCATCTTATTGTTGCTATGGTTGATAAACAATGGTGATGCCGAGGCTTAATTATGTAAGCACAATTAGATACTTCCTATTCCAGCTCAGCATAAAGTTTCCTTTTCCTTAACACTTATCTACAACAAAATATTACCGGCACTCTTTATAATCATACCACCAGCTAGTTTTTATTGAGCATAAACAGCCATGAATCACCATCAGATGAAAGATGAAACTCCTTGAAAATAACAGCTAATAAAATCCACACATTCTTGAACAGAGAGCGAATACTAATAGAACTATATTTTTATCGACAGCCGATCTGTTTGTTTCACCGTAATGCTATTTTTAAACAACTTCGTTCATTTTGAATGAATCACTTCCATTTCACATGTCTACATTTGTAACAATTTTGCAAGTATTGTAGATATGGATTCTTGTTGTCAGGATATGTCCAGTCTTAGGGCCGAAATGATGAATTAAATGAAAAATGATAGGCTATTTATTAACCGACTGCGCCAAAAAGGATTATGTTTTCGAGTGTATGTATGTATGTATATTTCTTAGGCACGCTCTGTAGCCTGAACGGCTTGATAGATTTTAGCTTGAGAGGTGTCGTTAGATTCGTCTTGATCCCCAGATTGACATAGGATACACAATGCAGTCGGTTTTTTATATGGTTAGGTTATAAGTACGCTCCCTTTCTATGTCTCCAAGTCTTACCTCATAGCATCAGAGCGGCACTGAGCGACGGCTTCATCGTACGGCGGCGGCGCCTCGCCCCGGGGAAGGTAGTTCCCGGGGGGCTTCCAAGCCGCCAGCGCGGTCTCGCAGGTCCCGCCCATGTAGCCCATGCTGCCGCTTATGTACCTACAAGGGGATTTTGTTATAAATAAAATAAACAGATAAATAAATATTCGGGACAAATCGCACACCGTCATCTAGCCCCAAACCTAGGATTCCCTCAGGGAATTTCCCTGTATTATGGGAACCAGAGACAGATACATTAATACATAGTATCTATGTATTTAAGATATATAACATTTTTTTCATTTTAAAGTAAGATTTTTTTGCCACAGAATTTACAAACACAAATTAAAAATTCCGTGGCAAAAAACTGACTTTAAATGAAAAAGAAAAGAAATTTTCTTACTTTGCATAAAATATTTTTAATATTATTATAGGTATGTTATTATTTTTCGGTAGTCAGATTTTTTGCCGTAGTAAGTAAGTAAATATCTTTTTTTTTTTCATTTTAAAGTCAATTTTTTTGCCACGGAATTCGTAAACAAATTAAAAACTTTGTTTCTCAGCGTGCCATATGTCGACAACCTCATTTGAGCCAGTCTAATGTCTCCAAGGTGTACAAGAGGTTCAGGGAGACTGCTAACTTTGTTCGAAGACCAGGATCAGGACGACAAAGATGCACTTCGGTGCGAGATGACCTATTTATTGTCACCACTTCTCTGCGAAATCGACACCTGACCGGCGTGGACGTCCAGAAACAGCTCAGAGAAGTTCGAGGGAGGGCTGTTAGCGAGTGGACAGTAAGACGACGACTTAAAGAAGCAAACCACTGGGCCCAGATTGTCCCCAGCTAACCAACAAGCCCGGTTACAGTTTGCTCGCGACCACTTAAATTGGGATATGGAGCAATGGAGCCGAATCCTGGTCTCGGACAAAACCAGAATATGCCTGCATGGTAGCGACCGTCGACGAAGAGTCTACAGGAGACCGGGGGAGCGATTTGCACAATGCTGTATTACAGAAACAGTGGCATATGGGGGTGAATCCTGTATGATGTGGGCGGGCATTTCTATTGCAGCAAAAACGAAGCTGGTATTCATACCTGGTGGAGGTCGGGGAGGGGGGCTAACCGCAGAAAGATACATCAACGACATTCTGCTAAGCCATGTGCTCCCCTACGCCGGGTTTATTGGCGAAAATTTCATGTTAATGCATGATAATGCTCGCTGCCATACCGCTGCCGTCACTAGACAGTACATGGAACAAGTTGAAATAGCCGCAATAGAATGGCCAGCCCACAGTCCCAACTTGAATCCTATAGAACATTTGTGGGACGAGCTGAAAAGGCGGGTACGAGGAAGGTGTCCAGTCCCGGCATCGATAGAAGAACTGAAAAGTGTTTTAATCGAAGAGTTGCAAGAAATCCCACAAGATTCCATCAGGAAACTCATTCCGTCAATGAAAAACCGTTTACAAGCAGTAATTATAGGGGCGAGGGGGTAACACAAAAAACTGAGGGGAAATAAAGGATATTTTTTTAATGTTTTCTTATGCTTTTCGTTTTATTTAGACGTCAACATTTCGACTTATTGCAGTAAATTCAAGAATTTTGATAGAAAACTGACATTAATTTTAAATCATTTGATAACATTGGAAAGTTCACAAAATTACCTTTCAAATCATATACCATAATGTACAGTTCCTTGAATAAATTAAGGAAAAATAGTCTTAGGGCGAAAACACAACAGAGCGGCGGCGCGGCGCCGCGACGCTGAAATCGGCGGCGCGCGTTGCGCCGCACCACCGAACGCAGCGTTGCGCGGCGCGCGTGCCGCGCCGCTCGTAGCTGCGGCGCACACCGCTCCTAGCCGTGGCGCGCACCGCTCGTTTCCGCGGCGCGACGCTCGTAGCTACGGCACGCACCGCTCATATCCGCGGCGCGCACCGCTCGTATCTGCGGCGCGGCGGCTCATATGATGTCCACAGTTTCTGTAGGTCGCACGCTTGTTTTTAGGTTTCCGTAGCCAAATGGCAAAAACGGAACCCTTATGGATTCGTCATGTCTGTCTGTCTGTCTGTCCGTCCGTATGTCACAGCCACTTTTTTCCGAAACTATAAGAACTATACTGTTGAAACTTGGTAAGTAGATGTATTCTGTCAACCGCATTAAGATTTTCACACAAAAATAGAAAAAAAATCAATGAATTTTGGGGGTTCCCCATACTTAGAACTGAAACTCAAAATTTTTTTCTAACATAATTTTTTTCTAAACTGAATAGTTTGCGCGTGAGACACTTCCAAAGTGATAAAATGTGTATCTAGTAAGTAGTTTTTTTTAATACGTCATAAATCGTAAACCGCAATTTACCTACACCGAACTACAAGATCTTTTATATTATGTTACTTGCTGCTACGGAACCCTTCATGGGCGAGTCCTAAGTTTGTATGTTATATATATGTATATGTATATCCTATGTTCTAAGTATGGGGAACCCCCAAAATTTATTGTTTTTTTTTCTATTTTTGTGTGAAAATCTTAATGCGGTTCACAAAATACATCTACTTACCAAGTTTCAACAGTATAGTTCTTATAGTTTCGGAAAAAAGTGGCTGTGACATACGTACGGATAGACAGACAGACAGACAGACATGACAAATCCATAAGGGTTCCGTTTTTGCCATTTGGCTACGGAACCCTAAAAACAAGCTTCCGACCTACAGAAACTGTGGACATCAAATGAGCCGCCGCGCCGCGGATATGAGCGGCGCATGCCGCGGCTACGAGCGTTGCGCGCCGCGGGTACGAGCGTTGCGCGCCGCGGCTAGGAGCGGTGCGCGCCGCGGATACGAGCGGCGCGGCGCGCGTGCTGCGCAACGCTGCGTTCGGCGGTGCGGCGCAACGCGTGCCGCCGATTTCAGCGTTGCGGCGCCGCGCCGCTCTGTTGTGTTTTCGTCCTTAAGCACCCGCAACGAAGTGATTCCAGTTTATCGCTCGCAAGTGTATTAAAATGAAATGAAACGAAATACTTTATTATTTACATTTAACTTACTTCTAGTTTTTATAATGTGCGAGTCGAATTTCAAGAATTTGTTACAGAATTAGGCTGACTATGTTAAGTTGCTTAATCTGGATTTAGCCACTTTTGATATCAACCGACACATATGTCTCTGTGTTTACCCTGGGTAGGAATCGAACCCATGCCACAACCCTCGGATCAGTCGTCAGGAGCACTAACCACTATGCCACCGAGTCAGTCAGAGCCAAAGCTGTTTTGGCGGCCATATTGACAATATTGTGCAATCTCAGCCCTATACAGGTGATATTTGATTGCTACCAAAATGACACATGCTACATATGAAACTGATCAACTGTCCTCAACGACAAGTGTACAAGTTCCGAATGGTAGAAACTTTGTATGAATAATTTGATTTTGATTTTTGATTTTGATTGTCAATAATTGTTCAGTTGATTTGTAATCAAAGAATATATATGACAAATAATGGATTAACTTGGAACTAACTGGCTTCTATCTACATCATTGTTTAAGTACTTCTAAGTTTTACGTTGAGTATTTTTTCGGAACCCGCCGGCCACAGGGATCTGAATTTTTCCAAAGGGGGAAACTTAACCAGTCTCATCTATAACATTGCTATAGATTTCAATAATAATCATTATAATGAGGTCATATATGTGTCAAAAGAGTTTATTACTGGCCTTTACTTTGTCGATATTGTTTCAAAAATATCTTTTTATACGAAATACATGTACATTATCAACAGACACCTAAATCAATTAGGTAACTCATGCAACAGTGAAATAAATGTAGCAATTTAGCTCCATTAAAGTTACATTCGATCATATTGTTGCACAGACAATCAACAATAAACTATTGTGCCCACAGCCTTGGCCTCCCAATGCAGTTGCTTTATTAGATCCATTACGTTTACAGACTCCAATGTCGTCGAACATGCAATAAAAGACATGCTAACTCCCTCCTCTAAATTGGTCCTCCTTTAAGTCCATAGTAATAATACAATAAGTTTTTTTGTCAACAAAGTACATTACAATATTTGTATATGTTAAAACCATTGTACTTTCATCAAACATAATGGACCTAAGTTGGGGTGAAATCACCTTTAAGGGAGGAACAGGGAATGGTCATACTATTATACTATACTGTGTTACCAGTAACACAATTACTACAGCTGCTGCATCTTACCCCAAGTTCACACTAATATCAAAGTAGCTCGTTAAATTTCTCATATATTTTGTATGCAGCAATCGACAACATCCTTCCAATTTCGTTCACAGCACACATTGGATGTTTTCGACCATTATCTGAAACTTCTCTCTCCATCATTCTACCAAATTCAACAATACCATCCATTCTTTTAATTTCTCCATCCATGTTCTTCTTCTTCCTCTACCTCTCTTTCCCTCAGAATTATATCCTTAATAATTTTATGTAACTATAGCTGCAAAGTATCTCACCCAATACTCGTAAGGCTCCTCTGATCGTCTGCATGCGGCGGGCGGCGCCTCTTCTGCTTGCGCACCCGGTAGACCACCAGCGCCACAGTCAACAGCACGACGGCCGCGGCGCCGCTAGCCGCGAGCCTCACGTTGGCCTCCGCACCCTCGGCCGGTTTCACAACGTCATCCAGGCAGATGAACTCGCAGCATGTGTTGCCGACGCGGAATGAACGGCAGTCCTGTTGGTGTTGGGCGATTAAAAATATTTATATGACTTACTACATTACTACTACACTACTACATTATAGTAACTTTCAAATCAAATATACTTTAGTTAGTGCACAATTTCTTACAATGATATTTTTTTTTTACTAACATTTTTTTTATTTATAGCAGAGAAAATTACAGTAGAAAATAGAATAAATAGTAGTAGTAGTTTATTATAGTAGCAAATTTATATGACATATGGATTAACTTGCACTGTGTTCTGACTATTTTCTTAAAATCTAATAAACTCTATTTGTTTTCACCCAAGTTTTGTTAATTTATGTAATAGTGAAATTAAAAATAAAAATCTTTTATAACAGTACTAATGTTTGCTATTTTTTTTTATTTATAGAAAAACCAACAGCTTATGAGATAATACAAAACAGAACTTATTGTATAAAACAGCGGTTCCCAAAAGGTGTTCCGCGGAACCCTAGGGTTCCGTGTTCCGTGGGTCACAGGGGTTCCGAGAATTACTGTCGTAGTCTACGACACCGAATTATACAGAACTGACCGATGAAAAGCAGCGTGTCTCCTATGTATCTACGACTCGTAGATACATAGGAAACACACTGCCTTTTATCGGACAGTTGTGTATAATTCGGTATCGATCTGTGCAACACATAGTATTCCTTCCTACTCTTTCGCGCATACGATACAAAAATTCCAATCATTAAATTGAAACTTGAATGAGTTTTGGATGGGACTTAAAGATGAATATTCCCTTTGACGAGATAGGGTTCCGCCAAAAAATGGTAGAACAATTAGGGTTCCACGGCAAAAAATAATTGGGAACCTGCTGGTATATAATTGACCACGCTGAATACGTTAAAAACAACCGACTTCAATCGCAACAACTCCAATTTTGCTATGTTTTTGTTGATTTTCTCAAAAACCGCTGAATCGATTTCGATAAAATTTATATGGGACCACCTGTGAAGTATACCCTTTTAAACAAAAAAAGAATTTTCCAAATCGATTCAGGCGTCTTCGAGTAATCGGTGAACATACATAAAAAAAATAAAAATAAAAAAAAAAGATTCCGACGAATTGAGAACCTCCTCCTTTTTTTTGAAGTCGGTTAAAAATACGATAAAAAAAGGCCAATTACAGGTCTGTCAAATGTAAAATTAGTAGGGGCACAGCAAGATTAGCAAGTTATTATAATAATCGTGTGTGTGCCTGCGTGCGTGCGTGTGTGTGTGTGTGTGTGTGTGTGTGTGTGTGTGTGTGTGTGTGTGTATGTGTGTGTGTGCGTGCGTGCGTGCGTGCGTGTGTGCGTGTGCGTGTGCGTGTGAGTGCGTGTGTTTGTGTGTGTGTGTGTGTGCGTGTGTGTGTGTGTGTGCGTATGTGTGTGTGTGTGCGTGTGTGTGTGTGTGTGTGTGTGTGTGTGTGTGTGTGTGTGTGTGTGTGTGTGCGTGTGTGTGTACGTGTGTGTGTGTGTGTGTGTGTGTGTGCGTGCGTGTGTACGTGCGCGTGCGTGTGTACGTGCGCGTGCGCGTGCGTGTGCGTGTGCGTGTGCGTGTGCGCGTGCGCGTGCGCGTGCGCGTGCGCGTGCGTGTGCGTGTGCGTGTGCGTGTGTGTGTGTGTGTGTGTAAGCGTGTGAATTTGCGTGTCTCATGTAAAAAGTGTAAATGTAAGTGTGTTAGTATATGTTTAATTATTGCAATGTATTACAATCAAAGGGTATCCGCCAAAATTGCCCCAGTCCCGGCGCAAAAGAATTGTATCTCAGATTTTAGATAATTATTAGTAGAAACAATATCAGGTGTCGCTATTTCCTGATTCGGTGGCTAACATTTTTTTTTACCCAGAGAAGTTTCATAGGCGCTACATGCAAACATGAGACTTTTAGGAAAAACTTCATTTTACTGTACTAATTACATTGAATTGGCAAAAAATGAATAATTCGCGTTATCCAAAACACTTCGGACATAAGCGAAGTTATACAAGTTTAATTAAGCATTTATCTGTAAGAGGCTTGCAAACACGACTAACAAAACCAAGGTTTCTGTACGCTTTATTTACTATATTATTATAGCGGGAGGTGAAAGCTAGCATAGTATCCAAGAATACACCTAAATCTCTGACACAATAAAAACATTCTAGAGGGACTCCATTCATAGTATATGAGAAACTAATCGGCTTAGTGTTTCTAGTTTGATGTATGAGAGTATGAAATAGTTTGAAATTTCTTAACATTATCAGTTATATTGTTTCTTCTATAATAATGTACCAGAGAATCAAGATTGGACTGCAACATGCTACAGTCACTGATGTTACAAATATCAAGAAAGATTTTTTGTCATCTGCATTAATAAATGGTTGTGATGTTTAAAACAGCTATATCTATAAAAGAAGAAACTGACCGACTGACATATCAACTCCTTATGAGGTTTAAGGGTGCACTAAGAAAGGATTTTTCAAAATTCACTCTCTAAGGGGGTGAAACGGGGGTCCAAAGTAGATAAGATAGATCAACGCACAGGCTAAACACCTGGGTCTAGTAATTCCAAATTTGGCAAGTAGATTCCTTATGAGGTCTAGGGGTGCACTAAGAAAGGTTTTTTTTTTAAATTCACCCTCTAAGGGGGTGAAACGGGGGTCCAAATTACATAGATCAACACACAGGCCAAACCCCTGGGTCTAGCTAGAAACTTGAAATTTTGCACAGGGTTTCCTTATGAGGTGTAGGGGTGCAATAAGAAAGGATTTTACAAAATTCACCCTCTAAGGGGGTGACACGGGGGTCCAAAGTAGATAGATCAACGCACAGGCGAAACCCCTGGGTCTATTGATTTCCAATTTGGCAAGTAGGTTCCTTATGAAGTCTAGGAGTGCACTAAGAAAGGATTTTTCAAAATTCACCCTCTAATGGGGTGAAACGGGGGTCTAAAGTAGATAGATCAACGCACAGGCCAAACCCCTGGGTCTAGAAACTTGAAACTTCGCAAAGAGTTTCCTTATAGAACGGAGGCAGCCACTAAAGAAGGATTTTTCAAAATTCACCCTCTGCAGAGGTTAAAATTTATGGACTCTTCATACAAATCGATCAGCCGAGCGGCCAAATTAGTATGAAGAGTCCAAAAATTTTTTTTGCGATTTGACTATGGGTTCCTTGGGGAAAGTTCAGATCAGAATCATGAGTAGAAGCACTGACTAAAATATCGGGCACTAATAAATTAGCACCTTAGATCCCTGGGGCACACCCATTTTAACCTTAGAGCCGGATGAATTTGTGCCATTTACTTGGGACTTTTTGCGTTCTGTTGCTAAAGTACGAATTAAGAAGACTGAGGGCCCTGTCCTCGACACCGTAATGCTTCAACTTTATAAGTAATGTATGATGTTCAACGCAAACAAATGCTTTAGATAAATCACAGAATACTCCTATTGCTTTCTGTGATTCTTCAAAAGCATCATAGATGTTACGAATAAGAGATACTCCTGCATCTGTTGTAGATCGACCTTTTATGAAACCAAACTGTTGTTTATGCAGAAAATTATTTTTATTAAAATGTTGTAGTAATTGGTTAAGCATAATTTTTTCAAAAATTTTACTGAGAACTGGTAGCACAGAAACTGGTCTGTAATTTCCCGGATCAGTTTTGTTACCAGACTTATATAGGGGTATCACTTTACTACATTTCATTAGGTCGGGAAATACGCCACTATCAATACTGAAATTAAAAAGACATGCTAAATATGGCGCTAAAGTCATAATTACATTACTAATTAAACTTACTGATAGTCCCCAAAGGTCTTCAGTTCTTTTCATTTTAAGAGATTTAAAAGTTTTGACAATAGTGTCTGGTTCAATTTCTCTGAAGGAGAAAATTTCATACAAATCGATCAGCCGAGCGGCCAAATTAGTATAAGAGTCCAAAAATTTTTTTGCGATTTGACTATGGGTTCCTTGGGGAAAGTTGATCAGAATCAGGAGTAGAAGCACTGACTAAAATATCGGGCACTAATAAATTAGCACCTTAGATCCCTGGGGCACACCCATTTTAACCTTAGAGCCGGATGAATTTGTGCCATTTACTTGGGACTTTTTGCGTTCTGTTGCTTAAGTACGAATTAAGAAGACTGAGGGCCCTGTCCTCGACACCGTAATGCTTCAACTTTATAAGTAATGTATGATGTTCAACGCAAACAAATGCTTTAGATAAATCACAGAATACTCCTATTGCTTTCTGTGATTCTTCAAAAGCATCATAGATGTTACGAATAAGAGATACTCCTGCATCTGTTGTAGATCGACCTTTTATGAAACCAAACTGTTGTTTATGCAGAAAATTATTTTTATTAAAATGTTGTAGTAATTGGTTAAGCATAATTTTTTCAAAAATTTTACTGAGAACTGGTAGCACAGAAACTGGTCTGTAATTTCCCGGATCAGTTTTGTTACCAGACTTATATAGGGGTATCACTTTACTACATTTCATTAGGTCGGGAAATACGCCACTATCAATACTGAAATTAAAAAGACATGCTAAATATGGCGCTAAAGTCATAATTACATTACTAATTAAACTTACTGATAGTCCCCAAAGGTCTTCAGTTCTTTTCATTTTAAGAGATTTAAAAGTTTTGACAATAGTGTCTGGTTCAATTTCTCTGAAGGAGAAAATTTCATACAAATCGATCAGCCGAGCGGCCAAATTAGTATGAAGAGTCCAAAAATTTTTTTGCGATTTGACTATGGGTTCCTTGGGGAAAGTTGATCAGAATCAGGAGTAGAAGCACTGACTAAAATATCGGGCACTAATAAATTAGCACCTTAGATCCCTGGGGCACACCCATTTTAACCTTAGAGCCGGATGAATTTGTGCTATTTACTTGGACTTTTTGCGTTCTGTTGCTTAAGTACGAATTAAGAAGACTGAGGGCCCTGTCCTCGACAACGTAATGCTTCAACTTTATAAGTAATGTATGATGTTCAACGCAATCAAATGCTTTAGATAAATCACAGAATACTCCTATTGCTTTCTGTGATTCTTCAAAAGCATCATAGATGTTACGAATAAGAGATACTCCTGCATCGGTTGTAGATCGACCTTTTATGAAACCAAACTGTTGTTTATGCAGAAAATTATTTTTATTAAAATGTTGTAGTAATTGGTTAAGCATAATTTTTCAAAAATTTTACTGAAAACTGGTAGTACAGAAACTGGTCTGTAATTTCCCGGATCAGTTTTGTTACCAGACTTATACGAGGAGTGATCAAAAAGTAGTGAGAACGATATATATACTCCTTGGTAAGAAAAAAATGAATACTGGCAGGCATAGGTCAGATATTTGTAATATTAATAAAGAAAAAGTTTTCGATTCTCTTTTGTTTTTTTCTGAATGTAGTCATTTGTTTGCTTCGTGCATCGACGTAGAAACAAATGGACGACGGGTCTAGTACATAATTCACGAAAAAAGCGTCCGAATTTAACCTATACACACGGAAATATGCATAGAAACAACACATTTGAATTTAGATCGTGTGTCATTGCATTACAGTTGATTTTTGTTTGCAACAATTTATCACCATACGAAGCTACGACTGGAACGTACTTCACCTTACGCAACTTCGAGTGAAGACAGAGAAGTAACTACTAACTGAGTGTTTTTAAAAAAAAGGCACACCCCCCTTCTGGGTCTGTCCCTCCGATTCACCATTTAATTTTATTTTACATGATATATATTGAGCCCAGAAGTGACAATATCCAAACTCCTTATCTTATTCAGTGTCACTTACAATTTTATTACAAATCATTCCATGATTTTATTTTCTTTTATAAATAATAAAATTGTTCCTAGCAGTTGTTTTTTTGCTGTCCCCTATGAAATTCCTCTCAAAAAAGTATCAAAATATCATGTAAAATCGATAAATGTAAGAGGTTTTTGTTTTTCAGTTTAATTGTGATAATAACTACTTCATGTTTTATCACTATTACATTTGATGTACTTTTTAATAAATTAAAAATAAATAAAAAAAGGGTTGCTTAAATTTGAGTCACAACCTGAGCGCTCAACATTGTGACCGCCTTTTTAAATTAAAAAGCCTATTATTCTGTTTTCGCATTTATTAATGGCAACACTTGGCAACGTAAATTTTAAAAATACCGGATTTCGCGAGTCAGTGTCAGAATATCGCAGAGAACGACGGACGTGTGCGCGTGCTTACCAGGACTCTTTTTTTTGCACTCAGGTAAGGTGACCAATTCTTGATTATTTTTCGAGTTGTCCTTGAATCTAATTAGCTAAACTTATGATATATCATTCGAACTTGCCACTCTGTAATATTTGGCATAGCTAAAGAGAACAGTTAATTAATTACAAAATCAATCTAAAATCCTGTTACTGACATGTGACCTCAGTGTGTGACCATTCCGATGGTCACGTATACCCTGAGTTGCAAGTCACAACAAGTCTGAGCATATAAAGGTTAGTTCACATATCGACAATATTCAACTTGGAGTATTTAATAATTATACAACGTGTTACTCCAAATTACGCAAAACCTCTGGGGTGGTAGTTCAGACCATGAAACTGAACAACTTTTGTTCTACGACTTTTCCGAAATAAAACAAAAAATATACTTTTTGTACAAATGAGCACGGTCAACTGGAAAACCGATGTTTTTTGGCGTATTTTGAAAAGCTGTGGAACTAAAGTTGTTCAGTTTGATGGACTCATCTACCTACCACCCGAGAGGTTTTGCGTACTCGGATATTTTATACATATTTTATACACATAATTTTTTTATAGGAATTACAATTTTAATATACTATGTCTGTATTGCAAGTTAAATTTGATCCGCTTTTCGATGTTTGATAGAGCTGAAATTTTGCACACAAGCTAAGCAGACGACAATGCTATATAGGGTGACTTTAAATTAGTTCTTGATACGAAAGGCTATGCATGTGCTCATGATAACAAACAACTTTCCCTAAGGAACGCATAGTCAAATCTCAAAAAAAGTTTTGGACCCTCCATACAAATCGGTCAATGGACCGGTTAAATTACTATGAAGAGTCCAATTTTTTTGAGATTTGACTATGGGTTCCTTCGGGAAAGTTGTTTATTATCATGAGCCAATGATATATAATGTTACTATCGTAACAATGCTCACTGTCATGAGCACATGCATATGCTTTGGTATCAAGAACTAATTTAAAGTCACCCTATATACAATAATATATACAATAACCCTATAATCAAGTTTATTTATTTATTTATTTATTTATTAATAAAGATACATTGTAGCATAACAGAATACTCTAAGACACTACAAGTACATACAAAAAAATATAACAGACAGTAATAAAAAAGGTTGTATCCTTATATTAAATAACAAGCTAAATTTAATTTAATAGATAGTACTAGCAGGCATCATACTTTCAATCTATAATCAAATATATCTTATCAAATATATCTTATCTTATCTTATCAATTTATAATTTTGTATGGAGAAGCCGATTTTTTTTTCGTTTCCTGAAAAAAAAAACTTGTGGGAAGTTGTTCAGTTTCGTCTACTGAGCAAGCCCTTAAAGTTTTCGGAAACCTGTCCCTAACACCCTGTATAGGTCTGATGATGGAGCCATAGAAACACTGTAACTAAACTAGATAACTCCATCGAGTTTAGGATTGCTTGATTTGTCTTCACGAGACTATAATATAAAAGCTTGCATTTTTTTATAATTATTTACAATTATTGCAGGTTCAACAATTTACCGGAGACTACAGATTCTACATTTAATTTAAATTTTCAGATATAACGTAAGTTAAGCTATGACTTATCTACACATCTAATCGTGGGTAAAATTTTAATCAGTGCTTCTACTCCTGATTCTAATCAACTTTCCCTAAGGAACCTATGGTCAAATCGCAAAAAAAACATCATAAATCCTGTATACACCATTTAAAATTTATTATACCTACCCGGAAAACTTTTGGAAGTGTATGGACCAATCCAGTTTTATGGAACACCTTTTTATTCAGGTTGCCACACTCCTCTAGTATTTATTTATAAGTTGTTCACTAACTGAAGTATTCCGGGTAGTTAAAATTCAAAATAAAACACGTCCCTACAGTCGGGTCCATAATTTTTTGAAATCGTAAGATCCATAATGCTGCTCAGTGGAGCGGAAAATACTACCTAGAAGATACAGAGAAAGGCTGAATAAAGAGAGGCTAGAGGAGTATAAAGCTCAATGTACTATTTGAAATAGCTAATTCATCGCCAAACAAATGTTGTTTTTTGAAATGTGACTATGCATTTTGCTGGGCGTGTCATGCCTTTTCAATATATAGGGTGAAGAAATAGCTAATTCACCGGCAGTCAAATGTTGTTTCAGAGGTTTGAATTTTTTGGTGTGTTTGTGCACTTTGCTGGTCGTGGCATTCCTATTTAATATATTGGGTGAAGGAATAGCTAATTCACCGCCAGTCAAATGTTGTTGCGTATCGTTTTTGTTCGTTAAATTCGGTGAATGTGTCACAGTATGTCTTAAAGGAAAGTCAATGTCTAAAATTTCGTCAGAATGATCGCTTATTGTAAATATTATGGTGCAACTGAGCGGTATCAAAAATAATAAATGGCGGCTCCTGGTATAGAAGGGATTCGTCATGGTAAGAGAGATCAATAACTTTTGGTTCATTTTCAGGAATAATAGATAATGAGGGCTCTTTTTTGTGAAGAATGGACCTCATTATCTTCAGTTTCAAAATTATGTGGGGCTGAGATACTGTTTTCTGAGGTTTCCATACATTCTATTTCACTTTCGAGACGCTCCTGGTTATAGGTCACGTTTACCAATAACAAATCGGCAGTAACATGATTTGAATTTTTCATAAGATTGTGGGTTTGGGGTGAGTAACAATCGCAGAGACCTCCTTGGCAGAAACAGCTGATATCTCGGTATTTTATCCTATTTTTATCAAGGGTTATTATCTGATGAACTTTTTGGGTACCTTTCAGTGGTTGCACGATTGAAGGTTGTCAATTTCATCGATGTCATCATCATTCATCCGGGATCAAAAACACTTTTACGGTTTTCATGCACTATTTTAAAATAAGGTGGTCTGTGTTGGGAGGACGGTCTATCAGAATAATAATGAAAAATAGAAGTGTTTGGATTCTCTTTCTTAATGAACCTGATTATGCATGCTGATGATTATTGACGTCAGCTATAGTACAAATTGATTGACATTTATTTCTCCAAATCATCCCTGTATGCAATGTTATTTAACGCTTAGAGGCGCAAAAATGCATAGCTTGTATTTTACAGCATAATTTGGCTTCGTAGTTTTCTGAAAAGTCTACAACAATTGCAACCTTTTTATCACTAAGTTCGAAATAATTCGCTGGAACTGGTTTTGCTGCTGATTCATGTTATAATAATGTGTTTTGAATGCGAGCAAATCTTTCAGAAATAGGCCTTTTAACTCTGATATGGTGCCTGTCTTCTTTACTTTTACTGTTCTTTTTGTCACCACGTCTTTATTTTCTTTGCCGTCTTTCTTCGTATATGTATGTGTTTGTCTCTAACACTCTCAAAGTCTGGCATTTTATCCTTGCAATCTTCACATTTATTATACATGCGTCTGTAACTTTTGATGTCACATACCACTGTGCAATATGACCTTCATTCTAGTTTGACCACTTTATTTTTCAGTAAAGTAGTGTGTAAAAATCAATATTACTATGCTTTATACAGAAATACGTGTTTAGTGAATTGAGGTGTGATGACAACACATAAAAGGGTTTTATTTTTGTAAAAGGTTGTGAATCCATAATGCCCTTCTTCACTTTTATATTCCTGATGCAACTGCATTAAAGTGTCAACCAAGTATCTGATTTGCTTCGTCTTCTTATGCCTTGTTCTAGTTCTTTCTTCCCCGTAGTATTGCGCTAACATTATGTCTAAGGTAAAACTTTTCGATTTCTGGTATAATTAAAGTTCTGACCTTTTTTCTTTTGGTCTGGGTTTAGTTTTAAGTCCGTTTTTTTTCTCAAGCTGTAGATATAGTTTGTGTAAGTCCCCTTTTTTGTTTTTACTTTGTTAAAAACATTCGTCGTGTTTTTGCATTTCTTTAACAAAGCTCAAAAATATTTTAAAATTGTTTATTTTTCGTATTTTTCGTGACTACTCTTTCCTCAGCTGTATCTTCAGTTTTTCCATCTTTTTAGCACCACTTTTGCGTTCATCAATTCTTCATTGTTCTCTCTGCTGTCCTGCTTCTAATGGAGTCATATCAGAAATAGTCTTTCTTTTTGATTTCATACGTTGTAAATTTCTTGTACATTGAGCTTTATACTCCTCTGACCTCTCCTTTTTCAGTCTTTCTCTGTATCTTCTAGTATTTTCCGTTCCAGTGAGTGGCATTATGGATTCAACAAGAAAACGAATTTCTAAAAATAATGGACCTGACTGTGGAGACGTGTTTTGTTTTTTTAAACTAATAAATATTAGAGGAGTGTGTCAACGTGAAATAAATAAGATGTTTCATAAAAAACTTCCTTTTTTTATAAAACACTTTATGTATATATATTTCTCGTTGCCGCATCCTAACTATCCCAGGTAGTTACAAATTTGCTTAAATTAAAAATAGTCCAGTCTGGTCTATTATTTTTGAAATTCGTTTTCTTGTAGAATCCATAATGCCTCTCAGTGGAGCGGAAAAGACTAGAAGATATAGAGAAAGACTGAAAAAAGAGAGGCCAGAGGAGTATAAAGCTCAATGTACAAGAAATTTACAACGTATGAAATCGAAAAGAAAGACTATTTCTGATATGACTCCATTAGAAGCAGAACAACAGCGAGAACAATGGAGAATTGATAAACGCAAAAGTGACGCTAAAAAAAAGAGGGAAAAACTGAAGAAAGTAACATCAGAGGAAAGACAAGTCACGAAAAATACTAAAAAACATGAAACTATTTTGAAAAAATGTAGAGCATTGTTAAGGAAATGCAAAAACATGACGAATGTTCTCAACAAAGTTAGAACACAAAAGGAGACTTACAAAAAACGATATCAACGGCTTGAGAAAAAAACTGCAGCAAAAATTAAAGAATTGGAAACAACAGTGTTAAAATTAAAAGCTAGAGAAGAAGTATTAGAACTTACACTAAAAAAATCTTATGGTGATAGTAAAAGTCACGCTGAAAAACGTTGCCTGAAAAGAATCATACAAAACAGCACGAACAAAACATATATGTGCAAATTAATGGGACTTAAAACTAAACCTAGACCAAAAGAAAAAAAGGTTAGAACTTTAATAATACCAGAAATCGAAAAGTTTTACTTAAGAGATGATGTTAGCCGCAATACTGCGGGGAAGAAAGAAACTAGAACAAGGCACAAGAAGAAGAAGCAAATCAGATACTTAGTTGACACTTTAATGCAGCTGTATCAGAAATATAAAAGTGAAGGAGGGCGTTATGGGTTCACAACCTTTTACAAAAATAAACCCTTTTTTGTGTTGTCACCACACCTTAATTCACGAAACACGTGTCTCTGTGTAAAGCACAGTAATATTGATTTTTTACACACTACTTTATTGAAAAATAAAATGGTCAAAACTAGAATCAAGGATATATTGAGCACAGTGGTATGTGACATCAAAAGTTACAGATGCATGTATAATAAATGTGAAGATTGTAAGGGTAAGATGCCTGACTTTGAGAGTGTTGACAATGAAAAAGAAGTCAGCTGGTTTCGTTGGGAAACCCAAACACATACATATACGAAGAAAGACGGCAAAGAAAATAAAGACGTGGTGACAAAAAGAACAGTAAAAGTAAGGAAGACAGGCACCATATCAGAGTTAAAAAGCCTATTTCTGAAAGATTTGCTTGCATTCAAAACACATTATTATAATATGAATCAGCAGCAAAACCAGTACCAGCAAATTATTTCGAACTTGAGTGATAAAGAGGTTGTAATTGTTGTAGACTTTTCAGAAAATTACGAAGCCAAATTATGCTGTGAAATACAAGCTATGCATTTTGGCGCCTCTAAGCGTCAAATAACATTGCATACAGGGATGATATATTGGAGAAATAAATGTCAATCATTTTGTACTATAGCTGACGCCAATAATCATCAGCCGGCAGCAATATGGGCGCATTTAGCACCTATAATCAGGTTCATCAAGAAAGATAGTCCAAACACGTCTATTGTTCATTATTATTCTGATGGACCGTCTTCCCAATACAGACAAAAAAAAAACTTTTACCTCTTGAGCCACTTCACCGTAGAATACGGACTTCAATATGCAACTTGGTCTTACTATGAAAGTGGGCACGGCAAAAGTGTCGCAGATGGCATAGGTGGTTCAGTTAAACGGGCACTAGATCGAAAGGTGACCCTAGGTGCTGATGTAACAAACGCGGATGATGCCTACGTTATTTTAAAAGAGTGCATGAAAACCGTAAAAGTGTTTTTGATTCCGGATGATGACATCGATGAAATTGACAAACTATTACCTTCAAACGTGCAGCCACTGAAAGGTACCCAAAAAGTTCATCAGATAATAACCCTTGATAAAAATAGGATTAAATACCGAGATATCAGCTGTTTCTGCCAAGGAGGTCTCTGTGATTGTTACTCACCCCAGACCCACAATCTTCTAAAAAATTCAAATCATGTTACTGCCGATTTATTATTGGTAAACGAAAACTATAACCAGGAGGAGCGTATCGAAAGTGAAAGAGAATGTATGGTTACCTCTGAAAATAGAACCTCAGCACCACATAATTTTGCAACTGAAGATAATGAGGTCCATTCTCCACGAAACAAAGAGCCTTCATGTTCTAATATTCCTGAAAATGAACCTAAAATTATTGATCGCTCTTACCATGACGAGTCCCTTCTATACCAGGAACCGTCATTTATTATTTTTGATACCCCTCAGTTGCACCATAATACAGTCAGCGATCACTCTGATGAAATTTTAGACACTGACATTCTTTTAAAACATGCTGTGACTCTTTCACCGGATTTAATAAACAAAAATGATACTGTGAAACAAAATTTGATTGACGGTGAATTAACTATTTCTTTGAAAAGGAATGTCATGTCCAGCAAAGTGCACAATCACACAAAAAAATTCAAACCTGTAAAACAACATTTGTCTGGCGGTGAATTAGCTACTTCTTCATCCAATATATTGAAAAGGAATGCTACGGCCTGCAAAATGCGTAATAACACCAAAAAATTCAAGAAACAACATTTGACTGGCGGTGAATTAGCAATTTCCTCACCCAATATATTGAAAAGTAATGCCACAGCCAGCAATGTACAAAATCACACCAAAAAATTCAAACCAATGGCTTTTCTAGAATGCAACCAATGTACTTCCCCCATTTTGGGCCAGAAAATTCAGTGCATTGCCTGTAAAAAATGGACTTGTGACGATTGCGTCCGTTATATGACATCAATCGATTACATTTGCGATAACTGTTTTGAAGGTATTTGTTTTTACAATTAAACAATCTTGATACATTAAGCTTGCCATATCTTTATAATGCCAAATTTTGGTTTCAGGTGATTGAGAAGCGACTGGACCTCATTCTAATCAAGATTCGTCATGCAGGCTGACGTTGACAAGATTCTGCATTTTGATGACTATGCCTTAATTTACCTCTTTGATTTAAGGTGGCCATGGAGTGAGGCCCATTTTATTAGATCTCAGTTTTGCTTTCAGTGTGGTGCACCTACTAGCTTATATGTTGGACCTTCTCATTTCTCATCAGTAATGCATCGTTGTGATATTTTGATACTTCTTGTAAGTCCCTATTTTTGGTGTTTTAATTGTGACTGCTGCATCTATGACCATTTCCCAGTTGATGAGTGCATTTTTTGTGCAATTAATATTTACGTGTAACATAACTAATAATTTCTTAATATTGAATGTTTGTTTTTAATGGCATTGTTTGTTTAACTGAACGCGGGTCATAAACTACCTGTAACGCGCGTTGTCTGTCCGCTTGCTTTTAATAAGACGGCGCCATCTTCTAAATTTTATATTCTGTTTTATAATAATAAGCAACTACTTAACTCATAAGTTAAAGTTTGATCTCAATTATTTTTAGGATTTTTACATAGAAGTTGATTATATATTGTTAGATACTTAAATAAGTACAAATATGTTAACATTTTTACAAACATAACAGACGGGTTTAATGTTGAATTTTTGATTTAATAGCTTCGTTTATTTTGTTTTTATAAGAATAAGCAAAAAAATTGTCTGAAATTAAAAGAAGTTTGATCTCAATTAGGTGCGAGTATATTCCACTTAAATTTTTTTGTTATTTTTTAGGATTTTTACGTAGAAGTTGGTTTATTGTTAGATACTTAATTATGTTACTATATTAAATTAAACTTTAAAGTATTATAAACTAGTTTGTTTTTATGTTAAAATACAGGTGTTAAAAAAGTGCGTTTGAGATTTTAATGATTAGCTCAGAATCAAGTACAGAATACAGGAAAAATATTTAAAAAATCCGATTTACAATTATTTTCTTTAGTTTTCCATACTAAATCTGAAGAGCGAATTAAGAATTCGTATGGGAAACTGAAAGAAATGTAGATCGGATTTTTCAATATTTTTCCTGTATTCTATACTTGATTCTGAGTAACCCCTTTAAATCTCAAACGCACTTTTTTAACACCTGTATTTTAACATAAAAAAACTGGTTTGTAATACCTTAAAGTTTCATTAAATTGTTGCTCATAATATTTTTTTAATATTATAAAATACCCTAATGATTGATTTTTTTTCTTTAAGACTGTCGTTATACTAAATGCTTTAGAAGTAGAAAACGTAAGGTAACATGTTCCTGAAGACCAAATGTTTAACTTTGAAGACTTGCTTCTATACTCAGGTGATTTATAAGTAAGATACGTTTACAATTGTAAAAATAAATAATTAAAAACAATACGAATAGTATGCGAATACAAATTTCATTAAATTTATAAATAAACTGGTTGGCATTTAATTTGATGATTCCTTTTTATACTATCTTACTGAAATAATGTAGACGCGCAGGGGCGCTGACTTCATAAAAATATTGGGGGGGGGGGGGGGGCTAGGGCGAGTCGTAAGCCAATTCAGTATTTTAATATAAAATACTGGGGGGGCTCAGCCTTGCTGATAATGTCATTGGGGGGCTCGGGCACCCCCAGGCCCTATGGAGTCGGCGCCAGTGTAGACGCGGCTTTACTTTTGACGAGCGCTCATTGTGTGACTGTCCCTTTCAGAAGGACCGGTTGTGTGTCCATTTATTTGTTCTGTTTATTTGGAAGCATGTATAAAATTTTATGCCAATATTACAACTAAAGTTTCTTTTTTCTTCCCTCTTCCCCTCGGACCTCCGTAAGGAGCAAACGTGCCCAGTACTCTAATTTCGTTATTTTTCTAAATTAAATCAATTTTGTAAATCAAAAAAGTGGATTAAAAAAATAGGATACCAGAGCCGCACAGGAGGTTGCTTGCTGCGCGTGAGTAATACTTTCAATACTCCGTCCAGCCAGCCCGCGCGCTTACGCATTGCGTGGCCACGCCCACTGCAGTAACATTGCAAGGACGACCTTGAGCCCCCTGCGCTAGCATTCGCTAAGCTCCGTCTTACCTCTGAGTTCCTGGTACTATGTTATCCGACCGCAGCATGTCTGAGACGGACTTAGAGAAAACCGATAAAAACAAAACTCCACCGAGTTATGTATTTACACGTAGTAAAAGGACTAGGGAGGAGATGGATGACGCGGTTACGTCTTCACAATTGAATGAACTTAAGGAGGAAATGAAGTCTATAATGAAAAGCTTACTTGAGCCGCAAGAAAACGAGCTGAAAAAATTGACACCTGTTCTAAAGGACATTCATAACACAAATCAAAATATCATGGCTTCAATTGCTTTCCTCACTGCGCAAAATGAGGATTTTAAAAAGAAAATTGAAGCCCTGGAGTGTCAAAGAAAGGAAGATATGAAGTACATTACTCTGCTTGAAGACAAGATTGAGGATTTGCAAAAAGGGAGTCGTAAAGCTAACATTGAAATAAAAAACGTGCCGAAGCAGGATAATGAGACAAAAGAGGACATGATTGAGGCGGTTATTTGCCTCGCCAAGAGCATAAATTGCAAGATGAATAATTCAGATATCAAAGACATCTACAGAGTTCGTGCTAAAAAAGATGGAAAACCAAACACCCCAATCGTAGTGGAGACTGCATCAACTCTTCTGAAGACTGATATCCTGAAAAAATGTAAAGCGTTTAATGCGTTAAACAAAAGCAAACTATGTACCAAGCACCTGGGCCATCGTGTGAACGGAGATACTCCCATCTATGTCTCTGAGCAGCTTACCGCAAAAGGGTCTCGTCTGCACTTTCTAGCACGTGAACTGGCCAAGACCAAAGCGTATAAGTATTGCTGGACCGCCTACGGAAAAGTGTACGTAAGAAAGGACGACAACTCGCCTATCATACTGGTAAAATCTGAAGCACAGATCCAGCAATTAATGCAGCAAACGTGACTATATTCTAAGGTTAACTCTGGTATTAATGATCATTCAAAAGTTTCTCGCATAGTCGCAATACTAGTAATAACTGGATTGTTTTGTTTTGTAAACTTGTATAATTTTGTACACTTCTTACGTCCACTAGCACACATATCACAACAGTCATCCAAACCACACACTCTAAACGGTAACACCTACATACACACCTCACATCTCCCAACACTCACAAATGCTCTTACATTGGTAAAAAATATGTATTTAAAAGATCTTTCGATAAAAATAACTGTACCTAGTTTTCCACTAATAATAATTAAAATTGAAACGCTCAACACGTATTGTTATAAAATTGAAACACCACTCTACATCATTTTCACATTTCAATATGGATAAGTCCCTAAACACACTGAAAGAAATAGACAATTTTGAAACAGCGAAATCTGTTGGATGTGAAGATTACGAGCTCTCTCGTCACATATCAATAAGTAAAATTGACATAACTATTATTTCCCAGAATATCAGAAGTATCTACTGTAACTTTGATGATTTTAATGTACTGTTACATAGCTTAGACATATATTTTGACGTTATAATTCTGACAGAATGCCAACTCTCCTGTGACAAACCTATCCCACAACTGCCTGACTACGTTACTTTTGCAAGTACACATCATATAAACCAGAACGATGGGGTGGTAGTATACGTTAAAAAGTCTTTAAAATCTAACATAAAAGAAATAAAACTTATACATGCTTCGTGCCTACAGATCGAAGTTCTAAATAATATAATCCTATGCATTTATCGCTCTCCCTCTAATACCAATGCAGATAATTTTATTAATTCCTTAGATACACATCTTGATAAACTAAAAGCACATAAAAATATAATTATTGCTGGAGACATAAACATAAACATTATTCACAGCGAAAAAGAACAACATTATGAAAGAAGCAACAGACTAAACTATCTTAATATGTTATCTAGTCATGGTTTACTTCCGGGACATACACTACCAACTAGAAAGCATAACTGCCTAGATCATTTTATACTTAAGACCGAAAGGGCAAAAGTTAACGCTTCTATTTTTGTTCTAAATACTACAATCACAGATCATTTTAGTACTATTTTAGTAATATCAAAACTGAAAAACAAACATACCGCTCCCAAAACTAAAACGATTACAAATTTTGAAAATGCATTAGAGTCCTTATTAAACAAAAATTTATGTAATCTACTTTTCTCTGATGATCCGGAATACGTAGCGAAACATTTAACAAAGAAACTTTTTGAATCTATAAATGAAAATACTTCTATAGTAACATTACCAAATAGTAAAAGGATAATAAAACCCTGGATTACTCCTGGTATTTTGCGTTGTATCAGAAATCGAAATAAAATGCAGAAGAGTCTTCATAATGACCCCCACAATAAAATATTAAAAATCAGCTATAAGAGATACAGAAATTTTTGCAACAAACTAATCAAAAAGTTGAGACATAAATACGAAAGAGAGCTTCTATCAAAATCTTTAAATAATACTAAAACTCTTTGGAATAATATTAAAAAAGTAACTAATATTCAACAAAATCGTGATATTAATAATGAATTACTATATATTAAATCTTCCCCTACAGAGTCTGCTAATCACATAAATAATTTCTTCGCTGGAACAGGAAAAATGCTTGCAGAAAACATTGCGAACAACGCTAAATATTTAAATAATATCCTTGTTGAACACGCAAGTTCCAAATTGTCCTCCTTTGTGCTATTAGATACAGACCCAGTTGAAGTTCACAACATACTGATGAATTTAAAATCAAAAAGTGCGGCGGGATGGGATAACATCTCAACCAACTATCTGAAACTTGCTAAAGATGAGGTTATCCCTGTGCTAACACACTTAGTTAACCTTTGTTTCAAAAAAGGGATTATTCCTGAATGCCTAAAACGAGCAATTGTTACACCAGTTCATAAGGGTGGGGACAGAGATGATATTAATAATTACAGACCAATTTCGGTTCTACCTGTTATTTCTAAAATTCTAGAAAAAATTATAAATATTAGGCTACTTAGCTATTTAAACTCTTTTGATATTCTGGCAGAAAATCAATTTGGATTCATAAAAGCAAAATCTACTGAAGACGCTGTGACTGCTCTAACTGCGATTATTACTGAACAATTAGATAGAGGTAATAAATGTGTATCAGTCTTCCTAGACCTCAAAAAGGCTTTTGATACCGTCTCTGTCCCCATCCTGCTGGAAAAGCTTGACAAATATGGCATTAGAGGCACCCCTTTAGATCTCTTAAGAAGTTACCTCACAAACCGTAAGCAGATCGTAAAAATTGGCTCGTACATTAGTGAT
Organism: Coleophora deauratella; assembly: GCA_958295455.1. Classification (NCBI taxonomy): domain Eukaryota; kingdom Metazoa; phylum Arthropoda; class Insecta; order Lepidoptera; family Coleophoridae; genus Coleophora; species Coleophora deauratella. Next base: position 10,979,436 of record OY282408.1, on the reverse strand, counting down.
GAAGCTGACATTACATATGGAGTTCCTCAAGGAAGTGTCCTTGGTCCAACCCTGTTCCTAATTTACATAAATGAGCTCTGTAAAATGAACATTAAAAATGCTCACATATACTCTTACGCGGACGACACTGCGGTTGTTTTTACTGGCAAAACATGGAGCAATCTTCGTGTAGAGGTTGAAAACGGCATGAAAAAGATTGCAAAGTGGCTTGATGGTAACCTCCTCACCTTAAATACTAAAAAAACTAATTACATCTGTTTTACTCTTTCTAACCGGACTCAACCTGACTCAAACTTCAAAATTAAAATTCATAGATGTAGTAATTCACGAGACTGCGTAAGTTCCTGTCCTATAATTGAACAGGTTACTCATACAAAGTATCTTGGTATTGTTGTTGACCAAAGACTAAAATGGCATCATCAAATAGAACAAATCTCAAACCGAATTCGAAAATTAATATGGATATTTAAAACCCTTCGTCATGTTGATCCTACTAAATATTCACATACGAACTATAAAAAACCTCAAACAAATCTCCTTAATACTATTTACATTGCTTTGGCACAATCAATCATCACATACTGCATTCCTATTTGGGGAAGCGCCCTCAAAACTAAATTTCTGGAGGTAGAAAGATCGCAGCGCTCATTGCTCAAAGTAATGTATTTCAAACCTTTCCGGTTCCCCACAGAAACACTTTATTTGACATGTGACTTGATGTCAGTACGTAAATTGTATGTTCTAACTACTGTACTAAAAAAACACAAAACTTTAGTATTTGACAAAAACTTACTAACTAAAAGGAGGAAAGACATTCTAGGTTACACCAACACTATTAGATCAAGTTTTGGTAGCCAACAGTATAATATGATGTCCACTTACCTGTACAATGCTGTAAATAAAAAACTTAACATCTACCCATTACCAAACTACAAATGCAAAACTACTGTAACTAAATGGCTAAAAACTCTCACCTACGATGAGGTGGAAGATCTACTTAAATACAAATTCTAATACATACAAATAAACACACCCACACCCACACAAACAAACAAACACACACACACACACACACACACACACACACACACACACACACACACACACACACACACACACACACACACACTAACACACACACACTAACACACACACACACACGCACACACCCACCGACACACATACACACCCAACCCACATACACACCCAACCCACATACATACATACAAGCACACACACTTCTTTACGATGTGTTTATGTTTTAACTACTGTTAAAGTAACTTACCTTTTGTTTCTCCATTACTAAGTAAATAAGTCTTAATTAATTATTTAGAAGTACTTTACATAGTCTACTTTTGTTTGTTATAGAAGAGCGAAAACTTCTAACACAAGCAGATTATTCTGCTTACTAGAAGTTTTTAGAAACTGATATTGTTTATGTAAGTAGATTAATGGAATAAACTATTTATTTATTATTTATTATTTATTTTAATGAATAAACACAAATATAAAGTCGTAATGTTAGGTGAATAAGTTTTTATTGAAAAAAGTCTCCACGAGGACCTACCCATTTAGTTTCATTCCTTTTTCTGTTTAAATTTTCGCAATCTAAATTATTATCCATAGCAATAGTGATTTCTTTTAATTTTACGTTTGATTAACAAAAAAAAGAGAATAAAACTTCTTTTAGGCAAACTGTTGTTAGTACAATAACAAACCTTTCTGCCTCAAAGGCAGAGTCACACTCTGAGGTTTGAATTTCCAAGAAGTCCATTGTGTCACCGTATTTATCTTAAAAAAGTAAAATTCGGCACAATAATTTTTAGTTTTTCATAAATAATAAACTATATACTATATAGATCCATCAAAATAATACTTAAATAATAATATTAAAAAATATATATGTATTTCGCGGGGGGTGTGCTTTTTTAATGAATATGCCCACTAAATGCGTAATTCAAATTAAAATAAACTACTGTGTTTCTTAGCAAAACAATACTTTAAAATGATAAAGTAAGAGTTTACTTAATGGAAATATGATACTCCATTAGTCGGGGATTTAGTGCGATGAACCGTTTTATTTTGGATCCGGCGCTCAAACTTGGCATAGTTATTTCCTAGGTCATTCTGAGTGGATTAAGCCCGGGAGCCATCGGGAGCCATCCCCCGTTTGGTAGGGGGAGGGGGGGAAAGTTTGTTTCTGCCGCGCTCCATTTGAGGGCTTATATCTCCAAAACTATTGGTACTAGGGCAAGTGAGATATCATTTTCGTATGATTCAAGGATAAGGAATTCATTTCTGAACCAAAAAAAAATAACTTTCCATATATAAAAAAAGAGATATTTGATAAAACGTATAAAACATGACTACCTTTTTTCCGCATATGTGTCGATTAATTTTTAATGGTCTAAGATATTAGCATGAAAAAAATATATTCTGAAAGCCACATTACCAAGGATTATAAAAATATAAATTTTATTAGAATAGCATGATAAATACTTCGTGAAAAAAATAAAATTCAATGCGTGGCACCGTGGCATAAAACGCGCGGTCCGCGTGGTTCTAAACTACAGGAGTTATATTTCTTTTTTTTTTCTATGAAAAGTTTTTTTTTTTTTGTTACAGAAATGAATTTGTCATCCTTGAAATATCCGAAAATGATATCGGACTTGCCCTAGAACATAAAATTATGGAGATATAAGCCCCAAAAGAAGCGCGATCCAACAAGTAGATAATGAAGTGTGGGTGGTTTTTTTCCACATACGTGTCGATTAATTTTTAATGGTCTAGGATATTAGCATGAAAAAAATATATTCTGAAAGCCACATTTCCTAGAATTATAAAAATATAAATTTCATTAGAATAGCATAATGAATACTTAGTGAAAAAAAATAATTTGATGCTCGGCAGAGTAGCATGAAACGCGCGGTTTTAGTATCTGTTGTTCGTTTGTAATCTATATACTATAATAAAACAGTAGAAACCGCGTGTCTGTACATTGAATATTTTTACCAAAAATAGTAAGGAGGTGATAAAATAAGAGTAATAGAACACAAATAAACAAATTTAAATTTTTTTGTCTGTCTGTCTGTCTGTCTGTCTGTTCACGCTAATCTCCGAAATTACTGGACGGATTTTCATGCGGTTTTCTCGAGTAGATTAAGCTTAGTTTGGAGCATTATATAGTCTTTGTTTCATCGAAATCCAATGTCAAGAAAAAAAGTTGTCGTCCTTTAAAGATAATTTTAAATTCACCGCCTGCCAAAAATTACATAGCAAATGGGTCAAAAGAATGTTCGGAAGCTTAATTCATGTAGGCAATCGATTATAATTTTAATTTTAACATTTTTACATAAAACAATAAAACATCTAATTATTTAAGGTTCCGACCCTTCTTTCGACCTATTTACTATGTAATAGTATAGATGTAATTTTGGGCACACGAGCGGCGAATTTATTACTATGTTGGTAAAAATATGTAACATCTATACATATAATAAAACTGTAACGGGGCCAATCCTGTACATGGAATTTTTTTGAAAATAATACCTGGAGGGGACATGTCTATCTATATAGAGACGAAAACAATTTAATTTGAAATTTTTGTCTGTCTGTCTGTCTGTCCGCGCATCACGCAAATACGGCTGGGCCGATTTTGATGAAACTTCGTACTATTATACTACGTACCCCGAAAACCATCTTAGATAATTTTTGTCCCGGGAAATTCAAGGGTTCCTGAAGGAATGCATAAAAACTTTAATTCTTAAAAGCCTTATTACTCATAAACTACGAAGCCGATTTTATTGTAATTTGGCACAATGATACTTTATCATAACTACTAAACATCCAAACCTTTTCATCTAGGTTTCATGAAGGGTTCCCACAGTAAACGACAACACCGTATCTCCACAATAACTCAGTTTATTAAGATAAAACCTTAACTTTTTGAAAAGGCGTGTCGATTACGGTATTTTCGTATCATTCGATACATACTATTGGTCCTAGAAATTCAAAGGGATTCCGAGGGAAAAGCTGGAAACTGTATCTAAGTATTAAGGTGAAACATTCACTCTTAGATTAGACGAATCAGAGGTATAATTAGTTAACATTCTTGACCCGGAATTGTCAAGGATGTCCCGAGGGAACTGACGGAATCCTCTGTTTCGATGAGATTTATGTTTACATTGTTTTACGGTGTAGGTAGCTGTAGAATATCGAAAATATACGTATAACGTAGTGTAATAAGCAAAGCAAACTACATTTGTAAATGGTATTTTTATTTCGTATCCAACTATTCAAGTGTACGGCAATATTTATCAAGTGGTGGTATACAGGATGTTATAAATGCGTAGGCTGTATATTTGATTGCGTAGGCGTAGGATGTATATTTTGATTCTGAGTAACCCCTTAAAATCTCAAACGCACTTTTTAACACCCTGTATTAGGTAGTTAAAGAAAAAAATTAAGAACAGGTCCAGTAGAATGCCTACGCCTTTATAACATCCTGTATACCACCACTTGATAAATATTGCCGTACACTTGAATAGTTGGATACGAAATAAAAATACCATTTACAAATGTAGTTTGCTTTGCTTATTTCACTTCGTTATACGTATATTTTCGATATTCTACAGCTACCTACACCGTAAAACAATGTAAACATATCTCATCGAAACAGAGGATTCCGTCAGTTCCCTCGGGACACCCTTGACAATTCCGGGTCAAGAATGTTAACTAATTATACCTAACATCTATAACCTAACATCATTACATCTTACCACTATCCAAACTTGGACCCTGTGTCCTAACCTTCCCTAGCTATTAGAAGAGATCCATGCCCCAGTAGTATTGATTGTGAATATAAATCCAATGCATTTTCATTTTCTTTCTCTCTTTGTTCTTATTTTTTATTGTTCTTTTTCCTTTTCTTCTTTTTTATTTTTTCTTTTACATTTTCTTTTTTCTTTTTCTTTCAGTCGTTTTATTGTTTACTTAATTTTGTTATTTTCTTATTTCTAAAGAATAATTTAGCAAAACATATGAACTATTGGGAAAACCCTAACACTAACGCGTACGAAGTCGCGGGCACCAGCTAGTAAGTAAATAAAATGAATCATCTAGCGCCCAAAAATGACTGTTAAGTAACATAATAAAAATAGGTACATACTATTATTATTTAAATATTTCTCGCACGCACAAAATATTTATCACGTAGAACAAAAAATATTTTCCTTAATAAATCATATATGAGAAAATTCGAAAATATGACTATTGTATTTTTCATACGAATTATGGTGGTTTACTATCTATCAGCCGAAAGACGGCCACTGCTGGAAAAAGGCCTCCCCCAAGGATTTCCACACCGACCGGTCCTGTGTGGTTCGCATCTAGCAGCTTCCCGCAACCGCACCAGGTCGTCGGTCCACGGAGTCGGAGGTCTGCCCACACTGCGTCTTTCGGTGCGCGGTCGCCACTCGAAAACTTTACTGCCCCAACGGCCATCTGTTCTACGAGCTATTTGCCCTGCCCACTGCCACTTAAGTGTAGCGATTCTGAGAGCTATGTCGGTAACTTTAGTTCTCCTACGTATCTCCTCATTTCTGATTCGATCACGTAGGGAAATACCAAGCACAGCACGCTCCATCGCCCTTTGGGTAACCTTGAGCCTTCTTATGAGGTCTATAGTAAGCGACCATGTATCGGATCCATATGTCGTCTCATCACTAGCAACACACACTGGTCAAAGACTTTAGTCTTGAGACACTGCGGTATTTTGGACGTGAAGATATTGCGGAGCTTTCCGAACGCTGCCCAGCCAAGTTGGATTCGACGATTGATCTTGATCACGACAGAACGAAAAACGGCAAACATGACATGTAAATATATAACTATAGCTAGTGATCACGACAGAACGAAAAACGGCAAACATGACATGTAAATATATAAACTATAGCTAGTTAGACTAAGTCGTAGCAATAAGTTGAAATTTTATAAGTGTTTTTGTTAATAACTTTTTTGTTTTAATAGTTAGCTTAAATGTTATTTGCGATTTAGATAGCCTATGTCTACCTGTATTAAATAAAGATTAGTAGTTTAAGTAGACATAGGTATTTTAGGCTAGGTATTAGGTAACATTTTTTTGTAAGACTTTAGTCTATAAATAGTTAATTAAGATAGTTATAAGGTTCTTTTTGTATTTATTAGTTAGGTTTTGATAGTATTCATTCAATAAAGTCGTTAGAATTAAGTAGAAATAAGTAATCTAGGTAAAAATTAGGTATTTAGGTTTCTTACATATAAAGTTGATTTTTACCTTAGTTATTAAGCTGCCCCTAATTAAAATATGTTATTTGTGTGCGTTTCATTAATAGAAAGTACAATCCGATTGCACAAACCCGGAAAAGCCACGGGAAATAGGAATTTGTGCGAATTTTCCCGCTCCCCATACAAGCCGTGTAGCTTTTATATGAGGGGGGCGGGAGGCGGAGCCATATAAATAGGCACCAAACAAAAATCGCTCGCCAGAACGAAACGACGGCCTGGCGGGCGGTTGTGTTACGATAACGGCATGCGAAATAATGTAACCCATCTAATGGTATGTTTTTATTTAAGAAAAATTGTAATTTTGTTAAAATTATTAATAAATGCATTTCCGGGGGTGAGGGGCTGACCAAGCGAGTTTGCCTATATAAGGAAAATACACGGATCGCTGGCCAGCAAATTTTGATATAAATATGAGCTCGTTGGTCAGCGATCCGTCCAGTCATTCGACAAGCGGCAAGCAAGTAGCTTCGGAGAAATAAAAATAGGAAAAGGCGGAAAAGGCTCGCTTGGTCGGTTCTCTCGCTCCCCCGGCTGCGGAAAATCAACACCCCTGGTTTCATTCCACTCCACTACGATTAAGTACATCGAGGTGCCGCCCACAGATCTCTTTCTCGAATTTGGACCTACCTAACCGGACTGCTTGTCCCAGGTATACATATTCTTCGACAACTTCGAGAGTAGAGTCTCCAACCTTCAGAGGAGTTGGTGTAACACGGACGTTTGACATGATTTTCGTCTTATCCATGTTCATTTTAAGACCCACTTGTTGGGAGACTCTACTGAGTCCATCGAGCATTGCGCCTAGGTCCACCAAGGTCTCAGACATGATCACGATTTCGTCAGCAAATCGAAGGTGAGTGATGTATTCGCCATTGATGTTGATGCTGAGTCTTCTCCAGTCCCGAAGCTTAAAAACGTCTTCCAGTGCAGCGGTGAACAGTTTCGGAGATATAACGTCTCCCTGTCTCACCCCACGCTGCAGCCGGATAGGTTTCAAATTCTGATCCTGGAGGTGGACCGACATGGTGGCGTTTTCACACAAACACTTCAACACTTCGATGTTAATCGATAGTTAATTTGGCACTGTTGGAGAGACTTTAACACAGCCCAGGTCTCGATCGAAACAAAAGCTTTCTCATAGTCCACAAACGCCATTATACTCTTCGGTCTTCTGTATAATCTGCCGCAGCGTATGTATGTGGTCTATGGTACAGAAGCCTTTTCGGAAACCAGCTTGTTCGGGAGGTTGGAAGTCGTCAAACCTGCGTGCGAGACGATTCGTAATGATTCTCGACATGGCTTGTAGACATGGCTCAGGAGTGAGGTGGGTCTGTAATTCTTCAGAAGAGTCTTATCACCCTTCTTGAAGAAGAAGGGTTCTATGCCCTGTGTACCTGTTTTCAGAAGCTCAGCCGCAATTCCGTCATCACCGACCGGGTGCCTTGTTTTTCTTAAGCTGCTTGAGAGCCGTTCTAATCTCGCATAGGCTGACGTCTGGGATATCTTCGGAATAGTGTCAGGTCAATCCGACTCTCGGATCTTCAGCCAGATTACTGACAGGTAAGCATGTAGTCGTGTATAATTGTCCGTAGACCTCTCAACCTCTTCCAACAGCTTGGGCTTGGACGACACGGCTCTGCCATCCTCGGTCTTCAGCTTTGTTAGTTGACTTTGATCAGTAGACAGATCCCTTGCCAATACTTTTGACCTTTTATTGCGCTCGATAGCCTCTTTAATACAATTGGTATTAAATTGGCGTCAAGGACTTGGAGATCTGTCTGTTTAGTCACCGATATTGACAAGCATCTTCAGAGGATTTCAGAATCAGGCTCCGTTTTTCCTCCATGAGCTTGCTGGTGAGGTTCGAGATCCGATATGTTATTTTTAACGTCTTGTTTTCTTGTTTTGAAGGCCTTCTTCCCAGCCGTTTGGACAATTTGCACAAACCTGTCGTTGTATTCGTCCACATTTTCACATTCTCCTAGGCATTCGAAGCGATTGTCTCGAGAAAAATGAAGTGCGAGCCGTTATTAAATACCTCTGTTTAAAAAAGTTAACGACGCAAGAGATTCACTGCGATTTGGAGGCAACATTAGGAGAGTCTGCTCCGCTTATTCCACTGTCGCAAGGTGGGCTTCTCAATTTCGAGTAGGGAGAACGAGCACGGAAGACGAACATCGTTGCGGCCGCCCATCGACGTAAGTCACCCAAAAAAATGTTGTTAAAGTCGAGAAAATTGTATTGAGCGATCGAAGAGTTACCATCCGTTACTTAGTTCAAGAAACGGGCATTTCATATGGAAGTATTCAATCCATATTGAAACTATCTTTGAATATGAGAAAAGTCTCCGCAAGATGGGTGCCGAGAATGTTAACGGACAGTCAGAAACAAAATCGACTTGACATTTCGAAGAGATTGTTGAACAAGTTTCAAGAAGATTCTGAAAACTTTTTGTCTCGTTTTGTAACAATGGACGAAACATGGGTCCATCATTTTGATCCCGAGACAAAACAGCATCTTCACAATGGAAACGGCCATCATCACCGACCCCGAAGAAGTTTCGTGCCGTGGTATCGGCTGGCAAGGTTATGGCCTCAATATTTTGGGACTCATTCTATATAAGGTGCTACTTTATTAGTGCCCGATATTTTAGTCGGTGCTTCTACTCCTGATTCTGATCAACTTTCCCCAAGAAACCCATAGTCAAATCGAAAAAAAATTTTTGGACTCTTCATACAAATCGATCAGCCGAGCAGCCAAATTAGTATGAAGAGCCCAGGCTACAAGCCAAATTAGTATGGAGTTACCAGCAACCTTGCGCAGATCATCGCTCCACCTAGCCGGGGGGCGTCCCACGCTACGTTTGCCCAAACGCGGTCTCTACTGTAGCACTCTGTTTGTCCACCGGTTGTCAGTTCTTCGACATTATATATTCCGCCCGATCCGTTGCCCGAGTGGCTTGATGACATAATACAAAATGTCTCACGGCTTGTAAACTCCTGCCCTTCAGATAACTTTTTAGTTTTCGGGGACTTTAATTTACCTAATTTACGATGGGACGCCCATGAACTCATGGTTTATACTGATGCCTATGTTTCAGTACCCTACCATTAAATGTTAAAACGTTCTGAACTTCCCATAATAAAAGAAGATGTCCATCACGCTGCTTTATGTATTGATGTTTTAGATCTTAGCATGAAGCCGTTTCAAGAACTACGTCCTTCGAAATTTACTTTTATAAATGTGATTACACCAAAATTAATACGTACCTTAAACAACTTAACTGGATAAACATTTTAAATGTCAGTGACGTCAAAAGAGCAGTTGAGGCTTTTTACGATGAATTACAAAAATGCTTCCTACTTCACATTCCGATTATTAGTAATTCTCACAAACACAATTATCCTATCTGGTATTCCTCCGCTTTAATTAAAATGATTTCAGAAAAGTCGCGGGTGCATCGTACCTGGAGAACTTATCGTAATCCTAGAGATTACGATGAATTTTCTCTACTACGGGCGAGGCAACATCGTGTTCAAACACAATGTTTTGAATCTTTCACAAAAAATATAGAAACTGCTATAAAATATTCCCCTAAGCATTTTTGGAGATATGTAAAAGCTAAAAAAGGAGGATCCAGCTATCCCAAGAACTTCACTTTAGGTAATGACAATTATGATGAAGGCCAAAGTATCTGCAATGCTTTTAATGATTTTTTCGATAGTGTTTTTGTTAGAACATCTAATTCTCATTTATTGGACTTATCAACTAACAGTGATGTTGTTCGTGACAATACTTGCTCTAGTACTGATTCCTTGTCCCACCATTTTAGTATCTCAGACGATATAGTATTAAATTTCTTAAAATCGCTTGATAATTCCAAAGGGGCAGGCTGTGATGGCATTCCTCCCGTTTTTCTGTCTTCGTGTGCGGAAAGTCTTGCAATGCCTATTGCTATTTTATTTCGACGATCTCTAAACGATTGTGTCTTCCCAGATTTATGGAAAAAAGCCCATATTATCCCGGTTCATAAAAAAGGATCCAAAGTTTCCATCGAGAATTATCGCCCCATCTCAATACGGAACACTATTAGTAAAGTTTTTGAAAAAATTGTTTACAATACTATATATCCGGTTATTGTTCAAGGTATACCGTCCACTCAGCACGGATTTTTGCGGGGACGTTCCACTATTTCTTACTTATCATTATTCTCCGACTTTGTGCTTACGAATATGGAGAATGGAGGGCAGGTAGATGTGGTGGTCTACACGGACTTTGAGAAAGCCTTTGACCGTGTAGACCAGAATCTTTTGTTGCAAAAGCTTTGTAGCCTTGGCGTCCATGGCGATTTATTGCACTGGGTCAAGTCGTATCTCACTAATCGTTGTCAGGCAGTGGTTTTGGGAGGATTCAGGTCTAACTACATAACCATACCATCAGGCGTTCCGCAAGGCTCGCATCTTGGCCCACTGTTCTATAATGCATACATATTCGATATTTACTATTGTTTCTTTAATGCCCACCATCTATTGTATGCTGATGACAAAAAAATATTTATTAGAGTACGTACAGTTGCTGACTGTGACCTATTACAACAAGACTTAAATAGACTGTATGATTACTATGTTAATAATAAGATCACAGTCAGCATTTCCAAATGTCAGTGCATCAGTTTTACACGAAAAAAGATTCCGATTACATACCCTTACCACTTTAATGGTGTTAGGATTGATAGAACAGACAATGTTCGCGACCTTGGTGTATATTTTGACTCCAAAATGTTTTTAACAACTCATTTCAATAAAATCATAGACCGATCTTATCGCAACCTTGGATTCGTAATGCGTACATGTCAGCCCTTTAAGTCTGCCTTAACTTTAAAATTAGTATACTACACATATGTTCGTAGTATTTTGGAATACGCTGTATGGTCTCCCTCGTACGATGTTCACAAGACTCGTATCGAGCGCATACAAAAAAAGTTCGTGAAGCATCTAAATTTCAAATGTTTAATTCCTCCTACTAATTACACTGAGAACTGTCGGTCACATGATCTTCTAACACTGGAAGAACGTCGTAGAATGCTGGATATGGGGTTCCATTATGACGTATTGAACGGACGACTCGACTGCCCCGACCTGGTTTCCAGTATTTCATTTAGAACGCCTTCCCGTCGCACAAGATATACTCCGCTGTTTCATGTTCCCTTTCACCGCACAAATTATGGTAAGAATGCTGTACTCACTAGAATATTACGTGCTTATAACGAAGATTTTTCTGATATTGACCCATTCAACTGTTCTAAACAAACCTTTAAATCTAAAATCAAACAAGTACTGCTGGATTAAAATAAAATATACCTTTCTTCTTCTACTTCTTATCGATACGAATTACATTAAAGGTAAACTGAAAATAATAAACAAACTGTATATTATTATTATTGATATAACCTTATTAATATATTAAGTTATTTATGTATGTATGTTATTTTTAATATATATTTTTTTATGCCCCAGTATACACGCCTGAGCTGTTTCACCTCACGTCTGCATGTATGTTTCATTATATTTTTATGTGGATAACTGTCATTGGCCTAATGTTAAATTGTAAATGCAGTTTGTAAGTATTTAAATTAAGTTTGGCTGTTGTTATCCCTAATAAATAAATAAAAAAATATGTCCGGCCCATTGTCACTTCAGTATGCTAATTCTCTGAGCAATGTCGGTTACTTTGGTTCTCTGGCGAATAACCTCATTTCGGATTCGGCCGTGCAGAGAAACTCCGAGCATGGCTCTCTCCATGGCACGCTGTGTGACTTTGAGCTTGTGGACTAACTGCACTGTTAGTGTCCACGTTTCGGCGCCATATGTCATCTGGTTGAAGACTTTTGTCTTCAGGCATTGCGGTATTGGCGACGTGAATATGAAATGTTTATCAATAATCAAAATTAAAAAAACTTATATTATAATTCAGAAAAAAGAGGTTTTCAGCGTTTTCTCCTTTCGAGCACGTCCCGCCGTAGGTACTTATTAGATAATCACATCGTATCAAGTATCGACAACGCGGGCGAATGGTGAAATCAAACCAATCCCAATCAAACGACGCGCCGCGCCGCGTAAATTTGAATTACTGAATCGCTTACGTCGTCGGGCGTACTGTCTGGGCCTGGCCGAGACCGAGACCGAGACCGAGAATCTCGTCCCGATTTTAGCCAAGAATAACTGGTGCCGAGACCGAGACCGAGATCTCGGTCGGACCTTGCCCTAGATGGCCCCTTTCGATGCATACTCGCCTCTCGGCTCCGTTATTTTTGAAATTAATCCCGGATGAATAAACAGACTTTACTATTTCAATATTTTGTAGATTATAATAGGATAGTGTGACCGTTTTATTAGTCTACGCGGGCGAAGCCGCGGGCACAAGCTAGTATATCATAAACATACGCACAATAGAAAAGGGAACCCAAATGGGACCCTTGGGGTACCCCAGATGGAATATTGACATAGTCAGACCTAAACAACAGGTCTCAATATGGATACCAAGATGGTTAAGCTTATGTATAAACCAAGATGTTGTGATCTACCCGATCAAAAGCTTTTTCAAAATCGGTGTAGATCCCATCAACTTGTCTATGATCTTGAATCCTACACAGAAAAAAATAATCTCTTAAACCAAGACTTCTAGGTTTAGGATATAAGGAAAATCGAAAATATCTTCACCTAAGAAATAACCAAATATGTTTTAACTGATATTTTTTAATCTCAAATATAATGGTATTGCTGGAAGACAATCGCACTATCGCAATATATCGTTGCAAAAATTTTAAATTCTAAAAAAATCAAGATTGAATATTTTGTGACAAGAATTTAATGTCTCGGTTGAAAACGCATATCTTGTATCAAGATAGACTGACTTCTCGCAATAAGAACGTCACCTTTACAATATTGTTACAAGACATTTAATACTTGGACCTTAGTTCTTAAACGTTATAATACGAAATATCTTATTTCTTAGGCGAATATATTTTCGACTTTCCTTATAATGAAAACCTAATAGCTCTTGGCTTTTTATGGTGTGTATAAAAGTTTCTTATTAAGTTTTTAGTTGGTTCTTGTCGTATACATGATCTTTATTTATAGTGTAATTATTTGACAGTTGTGGGTAGTTTATAATTGTGTGTAATAAAATGTCTTGCTACTGAGCTCAACATGGAGTTACCTAATTTCGTGTTTTAATTGCATTTCTGAACATATTAGTGGCGACGACGGAGTAAAATAAGTGAAAATGGATCGCAAGTGCGTAAAGTTTAGTGAGTTCAACTCACAATCGGACAATTGGGAAAATTACATAGAAAGACTGAAGTTTTGTTTCGAGGCGAATGGAATCGTGATAGACAATGTAAAACGTGCGAATTTCTTTACTGTGTGTGGTTCGCAAGTGTTTGAAACTTTATTGGCACTAATTACACCACGAAAAGCCACTGAGGTGACATTCAATGACATCATAGAAATCCTAACCAAACATTACAGTCCGAAACCGAATGAGATATCCATGTCGTACAAATTTTATAAACGTGATCAAAATCGTGGTGAATCGGCTGCCGAGTACATAGCTCAACTTCGGAAGATCAGCGCTAGCTGCAATTTTAGTGATTTGGAGCGCATGCTACGCGACAGACTCGTGTGTGGCATGAGGGACGATAAGTTGCAGTACGAGCTTTTAAAAAGAGACAGTCTTAGCTATCACAATGTAGTCGACGCTATGCTGTCGTCTGAAAGTGCGGGCAAAGACTCGCGCATGATGCGCGTTGGGGACGGCGCCGGCTGCAGCGCCGCGCCGCCGGCACCTGCCGCGCCCCCGCCGCCCGCCTCGCCGCCGCCGGAGCCTATGGACATCAACGCGCTGCGTCCGCGGCCCGCGCCCCGCGCCGCCCCTCCGCGGCCCGCCCCGCGGTCCGCGCCTCGTCTTTGCTATCGCTGTGGTGACAGACACGGAGGCGAATGTCGGTTCATCAACGTCACGTGTCGATATTGCAATAAAAAGGGACACCTCGAAAAAATCTGCATTTCTAAAAAGAACGCAAACAAAACGAACTTTACTGAGAAGGAGGACGACAACAGTTTAAACGGCATATACGTCGTGGAGAGCGCGAGTCGAGTGCCACCCTACGTGATTCGCGTCGAGATGGCCGGCGAGCCGGTATCGCTGCAAGTGGACACGGGCGCCTGCTACACGCTGGTGAACGAGCGCACGTGGCGCCGGCTGCGCGCGCGCCTGCCGCCGCCGCGCGCCCTGCAGCCCGCGCCGCTCGCCCTGCGCACGTGGACCGACACACCGGTGTACCTGCTCGGCCGGATAGTGCTGCCCGTGTGCTACAGAGACATTGAATATCGTCTTCCAATTCTGGTGGCTGAAGGCACCGGACCGAATCTTTTGGGAAGAGACTGGCTTATGCATCTAGGCATCACTATGAACATTAATTTCGTGTCGAATGGAGATTATGCTGAACTCGAGGAAATAATCGCTAAATATGGTGATGTATTCGAGGACGGTCTCGGTACCTACCGTGGAGATCCTGTAGCGATACATTTGAAACCGGGCGCTACTCCGAAATTCCTGAAGGCTCGTCCCGTTCCTTACGCAGTCAAGGGCAGAGTGGAAAACGAAATCGACCGCCTAGTATCCGAGGGTGTTCTTCGACCGGCCGCGTACTCAGAGTGGGCCACGCCGGTAGTACCGGTTGTCAAGAAGTCAGGCGAGATTCGGCTGTGTGGCGATTACCGTTGCACAGTCAACCTCATTTAGCGGATAACGGTGAGCTCTGTGAGGAGTTGGGTGGATACACGTATTACTGGATAGGTAAGCCTGCAAGTGAGCGAGCCGCAAGTGGCGTTGGATTTGCGATTCGAAACAGTATTGCTAGAAGCCTAGTTGAACCCCCTAAAGGCATTAACCATAGGCTCATGTCCTTGCGACTCCATATGGCGACGGAGAAATACTTACATCTTGTGAGCGTGTATGCACCTACTGTTGATGAAAGGCCAACTTCGCTGGTGTGGGCACCTTGTTCGCATGGAGTCTACCAGGTTGCCTAAACAAGTGTTTTACTCTGAGCTTAGCTCAGGTAAACGCAAACCAGGTGGACAGTATCTGCGTTATAGGGATGTCCTGAAGCGTCACCTGATTGCTATAGGCATGTCTAGTAAATCGTGGGAGAAGCTTGCTACTCAGAGAATAGAATGGCGGGCTGCAGTCAAATCCAGCTTAAAAAGCTTTGAGCGCGCGCGCCTTGAAGATCTTGATGCCAAACGCCAGTTTCGGAAAACTCAACCTAAGCCCTCCTACAATTACACATACGATTCAAGTGGGTCTCTTTTCTGTGCTTCCTGCAATAGGACTTTCAAAAGCAAATTTGGTTTTGCAAGTCACGCTCGCGCCCATGCAAGGGCCCAGGTTAACAACACTAACTAAGGGTGTCGCCGTCGACGGATACGTCTGGGAGGACATCATCATCAACATCATCACAGTCAACCAAGCCTCGGAGTCGGACACCTATCCTATGCCTACGGCGAATGAAGTATTTGCGGCTGTAGCAGGAGGAAAATTCTACACGACATTGGACTTAGACCGTGCTTACACTCAAGTGACTGTCAACGATGAAACGGCCAAACTTCTAACTTTGAACACCTGTAATGGATTGTTTACCGTACATAGACTTGCATTCGGTGTGAAAGCTTACCCCGGTATTTTCCAAAGGCTGACGACAGCGCTACTAGCGGGCATCGCAGGAGTCGCAGTTCTGATTGACGACATCATCGTCGCGGGCCATACCATGTCCGAGATGCTGCAGCGACTAGACAGGGTTCTGAAGCGCATACAACAAGCGGGGTTACGCCTCAACAAAAAGAAATGCAAGTTCGCTTAAGAGAAAGTTGAGCTCTTAGGATTCATCATCGACGCTAATGGCATTCATCCATCACCGAGCAAGATCGAATCGATAATGAACACACCGGAACCCCAGAACGTTCAAGAACTACAAGCGTTCCTTGGTTTGTACAATTTTTACGAAAGGTCTATTAAAGACAAGGCAACAATACTTGAACCTTTGCATCGGCTTCTAGACAAAACTCATAAATGACGCTGGACCGAACGGGAACAGAAAGCTTTCGACTCTGCTAAACGGGCACTAACATTTGAAATGACTTTAGTGCACTACGATTTAAATAAACCTCTAATACTGACAGGCGACAGCTCAGATTACGGCGTCGGAGCCGTATTATCACATGTGATGGAAGATGGCTTAGAAAGCCCCGTAGCCATGAGTTCCAGAACCTTAAGTTCTACCGAAAGACGCTACTCTCAATTGGACAAAGAAGCCACGGCGATTTTGTTTGGCATCCAGAAGTTCCATAATTACTTAGCTGGAAGACCATTCACCGTAGTCACGGATCATAAGCCTTTGCTGGGTATATTCGATCCAAGAAAACCGACACCAACCATACTGTCACCTCGATTGACAAGAATAGCAATTGCGCTTACCGCACATGATTATGACATTTGTTACAAGCCGGGCACACAGATAGGTAGCGCAGACAATTTGAGTAGATGGCCACAGCCAGCTCCTGAACGACCGGAACCAGAACTGAGTGAAATACTGCTTATGGCTGAAAAACCTGAAGATTTCCCATTTGACGCAGAGCATATCGCGGTTCAAACGCTAAGAGACAAAACATTATCACGGGTAGTACACTACATGCAACGGGGTTGGCCTGCCAAGGCGACGGAGGCGGATCTGCATACCTACTGGCTACATCGTACCGAACTGTCCCTACAACACGGCTGTCTGTTGTTGGGTAACCGTGTAGTGGTACCACCGCCGCTGCGCACAGCTACCTTACAAGCCTTACATAAGACGCACAGTGGAATTGTTCAAACGAAAGCGCTAGCAAGAAGTTACATCTGGTGGCCACATTTAAATGAAGACATAGAAACACTTGTAGGTCAGTGCAACAAGTGTCTCGAGCACCGACACATGCCACCCCGATCACAACATACGTGGATCATGCCAACCAGACCGTGGTCTCGAATACACGTCGACTTCGCCGGGCCCTTCCGAAACAAAACCTTTTTGATCATAGTCGACTCCTACTCAAGATGGCCCGAGGTGTTCATGGTAAACAACATGACCACTGCCACGGTAATTCGATACCTACGGATGGTATTTGCGACTCATGGTCTATGTGAGATATTGGTATCCGACAATGGGACGGCTTTTGTGTCGGAAGAGATGAGACAATTCCTTAACTCAAATAATTACACTATAAATAAAGATCATGTATACGACAGTTCTATTCTATAATTAAGAATCATTTAGTAACTGACATATTTAACAACCCAAGGCTTGACTGCATCAAAAAGAAATTATGAAATATTATTCACTAAATGGGTCTTTTATTGAAATTGCAGAAAAACTTATGTAGATTTTCATTTAAGATTTTAATTATAAATAAACCCTAATTAGTATACAAACTGCATTAATTACATCGCCATTATATTGCTAAACCAATTATCTCGGTTTTTTACTGTAAAGGACTCCACTATACATAATCTCATTATTATTTTGTCCTCTTTTGTCTGTGAAAACCCATTTATACACAAAATTACATAGTATCCAAGGTATTACCTCAGAAAATATATAATTTTGCATATAATATAAGAAAGGGACAAAAATAATGAGATTATGTAGTCCTTTATAGTAGAAAATCGAGATAATTGGATTTCGCAGTATAACGGCGACATTATCATATACAATTTCAAAAGTTTTAACGACAATATAAAAAAAATTGGATACAAAGTAACTAGCAGTCACATATTGGATTCTACAAACAAAAAGTAAAGAATTTACTCATCGATAGTAAAACAGAAAGTCGGAAATAATGTGTCAAATATAGCTTTAGGATACAATGAAGAATACCACCAATTTTTGTTTTTTATCTTAAAATATACTCTATTAAAAATAAAAAAATATGGTGAAAAAAATTTTTTGATACGTTTGATAGTTTCCGAGATACTGAATTATTTAGGTAGGCAAGTGACGCGGGGTCGCCGCACGCTGCTGTGACGTCACTCTGCAACGGTCGCTCAGTGCGCACACCGCTCCCTACCTCTATGTATGAAGTTTGCGTTGAAAATTTTAAAAATGACGAATCCAAAAACTAGAAAATCGTGCTCGTGTCAAAGTGCTTAAATACAACTACCAATATACCCGAAAAGTTATTTTTTACTGTTATATTTTTGAACCTTAAAGTCAAAAGAAATACATGAAAAGTATGATCCACCCAGACCCAAGTTGTGTCTATCACCTTCTCCTTATCTGATAACTTTTGCATAAACAGTAACGTCGTCGCCGTAGCTATTTCTAGCCAATCTAAAATAAAATAAATATGAGTTAACCGATACACATAAAAAATAAAAACCGGACAAGTGCGAGTCTGACTCTCGCGCAGAGGGCTTTGTCCACACCTACAAACAAACAATATTTTAAATTTTATCAACTTATTTTAAGATTTATAGATAACTTCTTAGAGATTTTCAAGTAATTTATAAGCGAAGATCTATTTTCTGTATATATATTTGTTTAAGTTTTATGCCCAGTTTTCGGAAATAAGGAGTGAGGAGCATGGTAAAGGTGATGGTGTCAAAATCACTTATGTCATCGACTGTAATATAATGACACAATAACGGCACTTAAGCGGTCATGGCACAGCGCTGCTTATGTGGTCGCATCGATCACGCAAGTTAACTGACTACAGACACGGTCACAACTTGGATGGGCTTAAATATCAGTAACTATCACTAGATGGCAGTCGCCAAGCTATGTCGGAGGCGTTATAGGCAGCTTGGATGGACTGCTAGTCAAGTCCATCCAAGCTGTGACCGTGTTTGTAGTCAGTTAACCTGCGTGATCGACGCGACCACGTAAGCAGCGCTGAGCCATGACCGCTTCAGTGTCGTTATTGTGTCATTATATTACAGTTGATGACATAAGTGATTTTGACACCATCACTTTTACCTTGCCCCTCACTCCTTATTTCCGAAATATCAAGTTCATAAATATCATTATTACCTAAATTTTTCAATACTAGTAATGAAAAATAGGTATGTAGGTATATATGTATAGGTATCTTATAAGGATCAACAGATTTGTGATAAGAAAGAAAAAAAATAAGTTGTAAGTACTTTTGCATTTTTAATCATTGTCTCGGCGGCCGCGGTAAAGAAATCGGAGTTATTTGAGAAATAGTAGCTTAACTCGTCTATTTAAGGAATCATTCGATTTTTCAATCAATTTTTAAAACTGTCATCGATTATACTTGTAACACTACTGTAACACCGATTCACATAAAAAAAACTACAGTTAGAAATGTTATTGTGGGCGAACGTAGGGACCATCCGATACCTAGCAATGTATGAAGAACACAGTACGGTGAGAGCGGCGAGTTGCGGTATGACGTCACGCGCGCTTGGCGCGCCCGAGCGAAGTATTTGAAAAAGGCGGAAACTAAAATTATCGTAACTTCAAAACTACTCGCTTGATTTAAATTAAACAAAAACAAGTGTATTTCTAGACATTTAGGCTACAAGGTCATAAAGTTTCAAGTGATTTAACGGACCCATTAACATTCTTCATTCTTTATCATTACCTGTGGCGGAGAGCACAGCACAGCCTTGCAGACCTTTGGCATGCCATTGTCACAAACGCAAAGCGTGCAGGTGTCCGGGCCAGGCACGTAGTGTAGCCCGTGCGCGATGAGCCGCCCGCGGAGGTCCCTGCACTCCTCCTGCGCCGCCACGGGTGCACCTGCCGCCAACATTACTACAGTCAACACAATTTATCTTCAACACACATTTAATCAGAGTAGCCTAGAGTTAGGCAATGCTGGTCCGAGGGTATCCTTAGGGGTTATTACAACTACTACTACTTGTTCTCATCTCCGCCGCGGCGGCAAATAGTCAATCACCACATTTGAAATCAAGACAAATAGGTACGTCTAGGTTGATACTTACTATAAAACTGCAATGTTGTTACACATAACAAAACACTCCTAAACATTTTTTCATTCCAATCTCACAGAACTTATAATATTTAGACGTTATATACTCATTTTTATGCAAACTTTGTCCTATATCATAATCGATATTCATTCGCTAGATGTCTAAATCTTCACAAAGGATGGGGAGGGAGGAACAGATAGAAAATGATCATGCGTCTTGGCTATTTGCTTCGGGATTTTTGTTTGCGCCTGTGCTCTGCCCTGCTTCTTCCACCCACTGAGGATGTAATCACTCCCCAAGTCCCCAAACTCCTGTTGACACCACCCACAACAACCCCCACAAACACAAAAAGGCCGCGTTCAGTCAGAACCTGCACTTAACAGCAACCGTTCACTCTGACAACAGGATAGCATAACATAAATGTGTAAGTGTGAAAGAGAGGGTACAAAACGGTTGCTGTCTTAATCCTAAAATCATGAACGTTATCTCCTCGGGCCCATAGCTCAAAGAGGCTTCAGACCTGAAAAAACCCTTTGTACCTGAAAAATGACTTCTTATTTTGACACTCACAACATTTGTACCGCTGTCTGTGAGGAATGATTGACAAAAGAGTTTGGGCCATACGGCGCCATCTTGAAAATTTGTTTTTCCATTTTTTTGATAATTTGGCTTTTCTCCGACCAGATTTGAAGGCCTAACACGCGTAACATATCATTTGTAACGGGGCTGGTGTACTCAGTTTGTTTCTAGATTGTCTAGATTTTCTGTAATTAACCTCCAAAAAAAAGCCCGACGGGCTTTTTTTCCCATGCTAATTACAGAAAAACTAGGTACTCTACATACCAGTTTATTACATCAGCCCCGTACATATGATATGTAACGCTAGTTAGCCCTTCAAATCTGCTCGGAAAAAGGCCTAATAATAAAAAAAAGGGAATAACATTTTTCAAGCGTTACTCCGTCGGGCCCATAAACTTTCATCGATAACTCCATAACGAGTGCGGTACAAATGATAAGAATGAAGTATTACTGAAATATTTTGCTGGTACAAAGGTTCTATGAACTTATTTTGTTAATATCTGCAGTAATTATGGAGAAATTCAAAGCGAAAGTTTGTATGTAGCTCACGAAATAGGGTGACAATGATTGTTAATGTTATTGGAATAATACTGATTAGTACTAAAATGTTAGGTAGGTAAAAATTATAACGAAATAATCACAAATAAATCAATCTAGGTACCTGCAGTAACCTTATTACCAAAAAAAAAAGAAATATTGTATTATAAATAAAATATTATCAAAAAAATATGCATATTTTTTGATGTCTCTGTACTATTGGTGTGCAATAAAGAATATTTATCTTATTTATCTTATCCATCGAAATTCTTGTTAAGAATTATTGGTTGTTCGACCCAATGGTCATAACAAAAGTTAGATAACGCTTGTTAACATAATAATACATAAATAATACGGTCATTATGTTAACAAAATAATAGAAAAAAAAATAAGTTATTTAGGTAACAAAATAAAATGAATGAGCGAAGGATTTGTTAGGTGGGGAACAATTTTAGGTTTTTATTTGAAATTTTTCATAAATGTCCTAGTTTGCAACTATAAATTTTAATGCATTTAATTAAGTTCCTGAGAGATGAAGAGAAATTGAGATTTTTGAAATTGTATTAGGTATTAGTTCACCATTTGTAAAATTAATTTATAAAATAGATGCCTTTACCAACTTATCACAGACTACTGAAAATGCTTGCCTAACTTATTTTTACTCTGGAGTGATTGCTATGGCTATGCATAATCGAAATTATGGTTCAATTTAGTAATAAGGGTCGAAACAGATACTTAACTATTAGTGTACTAAATACCTACTCCGAATCGGAACATCATAAGGTTACCATAGCCAAAATGCCTTAGGATAAACGGGATTATAAGTTTTATGTTTACATAAAACAATATTAAAACTGTACAGAATCTATTTGATGAGAGTCTTTTACTTAAAGTATTTTAAATGGTTTTATTATAAATAAAGTTAAACATAGTGGGGTTTTATACGTAATCCAATGTGTATGGGGAGGTAAAATTTGATGATTAAAGGAAATCACTTGGCACACGTGTATGTTAAGTAAATACAAGCTGATTTAGCCCAGTAGCCACCCCTCACCCCCTGGCAGGTGATGAGGGAGGGCGTACAAAGTCTCACTTTGGCGTGCTTTAGAAAAAAAAACTATCTATTTGACCTATCATCTTGAACTTGGTGTCGTTTTCGAATAAACCGAGAATGTAGCTTTCATTTTTGGCATAATTTTTGTTCAATTTACTACATTTATTGTGAAAAAAAATAAGAAAATGAAAAAACTCTCCAAAAAATCTAATAGATTTTGCTTTAATATGCTATCGTTTAAAAATATGCACTAGTGGCATAAATAAAAAATATTGGTAACACAAGATATTACAAGACCAAAAAAGAATTAATGTTGTCCACATTCTATGCTCTAACAGGGGGTGATACCATTTCAGCCTCTAATGGAGGAGGAAAGAAAACCGCGTCGTTAGCCTGGAATGTTTATCCTCCAGCAACTCTCGGTTTTCAAACGATGGGTTGTGGAGACGTTGAAGGGGCCAAAAAAATTTTTGGAAAAAATTATCATAACCATGTGCGCCTATGACAAGACAGTTTGAATAAAACGATATTTTTGTATTGTACATAGATTTCTCTGTTTGGGTATAAAATTATTTTAAATTGATTTGTTTTTAATATGTTTAAGATCCAGCTACTGCACCAGCTTAACCCATTGCAGGCGAGAATCATACTCTAAAAGATAAGGACAAATTAAAAAAAACCATCATCGGAAGACAGTTTTCAACAACATCTTCTGAGAGCAGTATACCAGGGTGTCCACGTATGGGATCAGACATTAGTGCCCGTTCAAAATCTCTCACGTCCGGCTCAGTGAAAGTAGGAAATAGCTACAAATGATGAGTAGATGGACTACTGCTGTGGCTGCTACCGCTTGTTTAGACCTAATTCGGTGCAAATGCAATTAAAACCACATTGTGGCGTTAAATACAACTGTCAAAAAAGACAAATAAACTGCCCCGAATTATGCCTTTGCAGTGGAAAATGTCGTTCTGAGGAATGAGCACTCAGCTAGAACAAAGGTATACTCGTTATTCATTAGTGATGGGGTTTCCGGCCTAATAAAATAGAAGCTTCCCTATTCTCAACTAGTTGTTGTGCAAGTGAGGTACTTATACATCTGGATTCTGGACAAAGGGATCGCCCACCCTTTAGGATACGGAGCAAAATATTTATGAGGGAACAGGAAAAGGACTGCAATATTTTTTTGAAACAAAAATAGCAGGTTCAATTTTTGATATTTTTATTTTTTTTTGTCTGACATATCGTCCCTCGCACCACTAAGTCACGTATCTCAGTTTTTTGATGATTTGAGTTACGACTGCCGCTGACTTTCTTGGGTCGTTCTCTATGTTTTCCTTTAACTCACGCTTCTGTATGAATAGTGGTTCTCATGATATTGGTATTTACATAATTAACCTATCTCATAAAAATCCAGAAAAAAATTCCACTAAGTGACGTAACTCACATAGGGTTTTTAGTCAAAACCTGTTTTAAGACTTTGATAAAATATTATATCCTATCTCATATAGGATTTATAGTGAAATGTTATTTACTTAGGCAATGAAACGATACGATATTATTATACTGTTCTTTATGTTGGCGGGAGATAGACGGTTGATATGCTGTTAGGCCGCGGGTGCACTCATCTGATCCGGTCAGATCCGACAGCCCAGCCCCGCCCACCTGTTGGTCCTCTTAAAAACTGTCAGATGTACGCGGGTGCACTGGTCCGGTAAACTGTCGGACGGAAACAGTCATTTCACCGTTTTACAGCGCTGCTGCACTCATCCAATCCGGTCAGATCCGACAGCTAAGCCACATCCACCTGTCGGTTCTGTAAAAACCTGTCGGATGTACGCTGCTGCACTAGTCCGATAACTGTCGGATGGAAACAGACATTCCACAGCTCCGCCCGCTCCGCATAGCAAGCGTCGTCGTCGCTTTGAATAGTGTTGTCTGTTGTACGATAGAAAATGTGCTCGACTTTTACACCAACTATTATAATATTATTTAATAATTTTTACTCGTATGTTTAGTTATATTTATAGCCCATAGGCGTATTGTATGAATATATACGTAAGTATTTATTTTTCATTAAAAATGCATTACGCTTAAGTACTTGGGTGGTAACAGAAGCTAAACAAGTAAATATTAAAAACTGAAAAATCAAAATATTTTATATAAGTAGATGCTTTACAACTGAAGAAAACTATCCCTACTTAACTTAGTTGTAATATCAATTGTATATTGTTATGTATTTATAGTATTTTTATATTTTTAAATGTATTGTATTTTATATATTTCTATGGGCCCTGTGCCTGAAATAAACTGATAAATAAATAAATAAATTTTCTTAAATAGTATTTTTCACTTAGTACAAAATACTATAATATATTCATACATACATATGCATTTGCATATTCAATAACTATACATCAAACCTTAACATAGGCATTAATATATATAAATCGATAACAACATGTCGATAAATTATGCACAACACTTCTTTTCGTCCGGTAAGAATGTCAGCGTCGGACTATGAGTGCAGCATCGTTCATAGAAAATGTACAGCAACTAGTAAGAGCCGATGAAATAAGAGCCGCTTTGAAAGTCATCGGTCCTGTAAGTAAACTGTCGATGTCGGATAAGTGCAGCAGTGCTCATACAAAATGTATAGCGACTGAATCGGACTGTGACGTCATCTTCTGTCGGATCTGACCGGATCGGATGAGTGTAACAGCGCTGTTAGCCATAAAGTAAGCGTCGGCGCGTCGTTGTTATTGAATAGTGTTGTGCCCAGTACATGTGTGCCCGGCTTTTAGCCAACACCAATTATTGACGTTGTTGTTATTAATACAGCGGAAAAGTATAAGCATACCTGTATTTGATTTATGATGTATTTAAACACTTGGTTACCTACCTAGGTAAACAAGTGTTTTAATACATCTAAAATTGTGGTTTTATCATAGAACTTTTCATATTAAAAATACCATATCATTATATGAAACTGCATATTCTAAAAGTGTATGTTAATTTCTATAGTTCCAAAAATAAAAACAAACCTTGTATTTTATATTAAAAACGCATTACATTAAAAAAATAAGAGGCTTGGGTGGCTACAGTACAGAACCTAAATATGTAAATATTATTAAAAATCAAAGTATTTTTTATCTAAGTAGATGCTTTACATTACACATTTTGTTAAATTCTATTTTTTTCTATTAATACAAAATACCGTAATATACATACACACATATGCATTTGAATATTTTATAAATTTAAATTGATTTCTATAGGTACCTATGAAACATTATCATATTAATATACAGGATGTAACAGAAAGGTGTGATAATACTTCAAGGTTGGCTTTTACCCATCAAACTGAACAACTTTTGTTCTACAACTTTGTTGAAATCGCAAAGAAATTTTCGGACTTTTCATACAAACTTGGTTCGCCAGCTGATCGATTTGTATGAAAAATCCAAAAAAAAATTGCGATTTGAACAAAGTTGTAGAACAAAGGTTGTTCAGTTTGATGGGTTAAAGCCAACCTTGAAGTATTATCACACCTTTCTGTTACACCCTGTATATGTAAATCAGTGTTTTTCAAACTGGGGGTCGCGACCCCCCGGGGACATTAATATAATAACTAAATCATTTTCTAATCGAAGAAAATTATGCGCCAGTATAAACGTAGTCTTTCAAATCAATGACATTATGTAAATCGATAACTAAACTCTACATGTCGATGAATTATGCACAACACTTCGTCTCGTCCTGTAAGGATGTCAGTGTCCGACTGTGTCGGATGAGTGCAGCACGTTCATAGAAAATGTACAGCGACTAGTGAGAGCCGATAAAATAAGATCCGTTTTATAAGTTATAAGTCCGGTAAACTGTCGGAGTCAGATGAGTACACCCGCCCGCTCTCATACAAAATGTATGAATGTTTAGGACGTTTGCGGGAGTGAACAACGGTGGCGCAGGGATGTTCTGGCTAACTAAACTATAGGACTTGGTGATAAGTAGTTCTTTAATGATTAGATAAATTTTATTACATATAGGTTGAAAACAATACTGTTACTCCTACCACATAAGGTTTGATGAGGCGTACAAACAAAGTACAAACTAATATTATGTAACAAATCTTTTATGTGGGAAATATTCCTATTTTCATTACAAAACTATGATGAGTTTGGAGTTTTTATTTTCATAAACTAGTATAACTGTAGGATCGTAAGTGGAAAATTATTCGGATATTGAAAAACAAAGTTATCACAAAGTCTCCTATCTGTTTTCAAAAATGAAAAAAAATATTACTAATAACGAAGGTAATATATCAAATGAAAGCAGAAACTTTACTCTATATATAGGTATATTAGTTTTATTTCAGCATGTCCTTGGAATTAAAATATAATAGAAGTTTGAAATTCCCTAACTGGAAAACGGTTGTTTTGAAGAACTTGAAAAAATTAGATACGTGAGTTAGTGGTGCGAGGGACGATATGTAACTAAAAATTTTTGGTTTTCAGACTTTTCACTTTTTGTGCTATAAGTTTTGCTTGTTGCCACATTTTATGATTCTAGGTATACGGAAAGTACCTTATAGGTTTTGATTCTCATGCGAGTGTCCAAATATGCGGCATAAACGGTAGTATCTCTTGATTGACTCGGCACAAAAGTTTGATTTTTTCACATCTTCAAGGGTTTGCAGTCCTGAGTATTTGATATAAATTTCAACTTGATACGTCTACGCGTTCCTGAGAAAAAGGGTCTTGACAGACGGAATGACAGACAGACAGACCGATGGACAGACGGATGGACGGACAACGAAGTTGTCCTATAAGGGTTCCTTTTTACCTTTTGAGGTACGTAACCCTAAAAATTAAAGATGCTATCAGAAATACATCGAAAAAAATCTTTAGAAAATATCTGATAATGAATGAAACTTTAAACATCGGCGACGTAAAAAAAAATACTGAATGGTTTTGTCTCATGTGCTTTAAAAAATCTTGTTTAATGCCCATTTTAGAAATGTACAATACTTGTAAATTTTTCTAGCAAACATTGAGTGAATTACTATTTTTGACATAAAGGTGCTGATTTAAAAAGAAAAACATTATATTCGAGATTTTTCACATAAAATTAATTAAAATGATTAAGGATAGAAAGGAGATCATGTGTGTGTTCTACAAGGGGGTCGTCCATTAATTATGTGATATTTTTTAGCAACTTTTTAGACTCCCCCTTTCCCCTGGTGATACGTGGTGAGGTTTTAGACTACCCTCCCCACGCCTACCCAAAATCACGTGTATTTTTTTGATACAAAATATTATCTTTAAATACAGGTGTAATGTAATTTAATTTTGGAAATTAAAGCACTGTGATAAAAAATTCAAACTGACGTTTAGGTTGCAGGTTGTTTCTGACTAGCTGAAGCCGTTTCGAACCTTGGGAAGAGTTAAAAACAACATAACAACAACAGTCCTACGCTTAGAAATTACTCTAGAAATCGCGCGTTGAACGAAAAAATAAATACACGTGATATTTAAGTACCCCCCCCGCCCCCTTGTGATATAAAATAAATAAATAATAGTTTATTATATATTTCAACCTCTTTGTATTTTAGAGACAAATAGCGCCATCTTTCGCCATATATGATGATTGTGCCGTCTTGCCCCTTGTTTGACAATAGGGAATTTTTCACGGCTTTCTCTAAACTCAACTAGATGGCGCTGATAACATTTGCAATAAGAAAATTTCTCAAAAGTCGCCAAAACTAATTGATATTACTGACTAATATCATAATAAATGATGAATAACTTTCTAATATTACGTAACATTGAATATTTTTCTGTTTTTTTTTATCAAAAAAAAAAGGATAATTTGCATGAATTTTTTTCAATAGAATCAAATTATAAAAAAATAATATAGATATTTTCAGAACAAATATTGCTTGTCCTTTCGTCCCTTAGAAGGCCACTACCGACTCAAACAACACCCTGCAAAATGTTTCATAGAAAATGTATCTTATATCCTATACTATTAAACGAGTTAAGTGTCCCGACGATTTGGAAAACGGCTTGAAACCTTTTGACGAAAATCTAGGATTAGGGGTTAAAAGTCACCAGAAATCGATCTATAAGGGAATTACCTTCGAAAAAATTCATTTAAGAGAGATATGAGTGAAATTACATAAAAGGAGAACGCATATGATGCAAATTTTTAACCATTACTTATAAGTACTTTGGTAGATCAGCGGTTTTGGTGCGAGCCACTTACGTTTTGCTGCTTTTAGGTCCGGATTCGAAACTCACCCATGAATCTTTATAGTTTTTTGTCTTTTTATTTTCTGTGAACTTATGTAAATATTATGTAAATAAATAAAAATACTTAAAACTAATAAAAAATATGTTTTAACCTCTTTGTATTTGTATTTTAACTATTATGTTTCTGACGATCATATTATACTCTGACATTTTAAATTTTATTATGAATATGACATTGATAATATGAAATAAAATAAATCTAAATCTAAATCTGCAAGGGCTTTTCTTAATAAACTCTTTCTATAAGAAAAAGCCCCAAAGAAGATGGACCTGGAAAAGCCCTGATACTGTGACCAAAACCGAAATAGATTTCATCTTGACTGACAAGAAGCACATATTCAGAGATGTCTCCGTGATCAACAGGTTTAATACCGGCAGCGATCACCGACTTCTCCGAGTCTGAATATCGATTACAAGCTAGAAAGAAGTCGTCTGATGAAATCTTCTCTTCGTACTGATCAGTTTTAGGTCCTACTTGGTTCCGAGCGATTCTAACTGGAGCTGAAAAATAGCTTCGATGCTCTTACCCCATAAGTTGGCTTAGACGAGGACCTCAACAACGTGGTAAATACCATGAGGGCTGTGGGAGAAAAGTTCTGTAGAGTCAAGCATAAGGACAGGAAATCAAAACTCTCGGATGAGACTTTGGAGCTTATGAGGAAAAGGCGAGAAAACACGACAGCCACTTCGGGAGATGACAAAACTCTCT
The DNA here is from genome assembly GCA_958295455.1 of Coleophora deauratella. Classification (NCBI taxonomy): domain Eukaryota; kingdom Metazoa; phylum Arthropoda; class Insecta; order Lepidoptera; family Coleophoridae; genus Coleophora; species Coleophora deauratella. The sequence continues at coordinate 10,949,870 of OY282408.1, read as the reverse complement.
CAAAGCGGATACGTAAGCTGAAGCAATGAGATCTTCGTCGTTTCAATGCTCTTCATATCGAAGAAGCTATAGAGAAGAATCGAGGAACTAAAGTTTTCGTTCAGCAGCTTGGGAGAAGTCATCTGACAAAACTTACAACATTCGACGGCAGAGTCGCTACCTCTAAGCCCGAGATCTTGTCCGAGATCGAAGATTTCTATAGTCGGTTATATGCTTCAAAAGCTTCCAGACCAGATCCCCATAACACGGAAGCCCGAGCCACGTTGACTTGCCACTTCACTGACGAGCTTCCCGATATCAGTCACGACGAGATCGAGTTAGCCCTCAGACAGCTTAAAAATGGAAAAGCCCCTGGAGAGGATGGAATAACTTCTGAGCTACTGAAAGCAGGTGGTAAGCCTGTAATCAGTAGGCTTCAGAATATATTCAATGTTGCTTTACAAAACGGGAGAACTCCAAAGGCGTGGAATAGAAGCATCATGGTCCTGTTCTTTAAGAAAGGTGACAAAACTCTTCTAAAAGACTATAGACCGATATCGCTTTTAAGCCATGTCTACAAGCTGTTCTCGAGGGTCATCACAAACCGACTCGCACGTAGACTTGATGAATTCCAAACACCAGAGCAAGCTGGGTTTCGAGGAGGTTTTGGCACTCTAGACCACATACACACAGTGAGGCAGATTACACAGAAGACAGAGGAGTATACCGACCGATATCGCTTTTAAGCCATGTCTACAAGCTGTTCTCGAGGGTCATCACAAACCGACTCGCACGTAGGCTTGATTAATTCCAAACACCAGAGCAAGCTGGGTTTCGAGGAGGTTTTGGCACTCTAGACCACATACACACAGTGAAGCAGATTACACAGAAGACAGAGGAGTATAATCAGCCCTTGTGTCTTGCATTTGTGGACTATGAGAAGGCCTTTGACTCCATAGATAGATAGATAGATAGATACAACATTTATTCGCAGCTACAACACACAAAACAAGACAACAATTTTACAGACACTAATAAAGTAAGACAAACACAATAATTTCATTTACATATGTCACAACACAGGTATGAGACAAAAAGTACAAAGTTGTTTACAGATAATATTTTGTTATGTAGCTTTGAAACGGCTCCGACTCAGCATGTGCTGTAGGACATGCGCGTGCGCGACACGCCTGCAGCGCTGATATTCTGCCGGCACCGCGACAGAAACCGGTCTGACAGTTTCTCCGTGAAACGAACAGTGTAACTCACAAAGTTGACACTAAAATAAAAATTTTGGTGACATTGTATACAATACAATTTTTACTAAAAATTAACGCTAACTGGTGGCGAAAAGCAGATAACTTGGTTGGAAATGAGTTGAGAGGTAACAGAAAACAGTATGTAAACAATAACAATAGGTTAACAATATGTCCTTATCCATGTCTTATCTATAGTATTTGTGTATGTTTGTTAGATTATTAAATACTTGTATTTTAATGTATGTAAGTTAGTGTAATGAGACTTCAAAGTGCTAAGTAATACAAGTTAAAGTGAAAAGTTCGAAGCAAGGAAACCAGGTTCAAGGTTCAAGAGCAGGTTTTTTGTGATGATAGAAGATGTGCTTTATATTCTGTCTTAAACCTTCTCCTCGTTGGTAAGTCACGAACTGGTGGGGGAATGTTATTCCAGCACTTTGAAGCTCGATATTTAAAACTACCGCGGAAAGCAGCTGTTCTGTGATGCGGAGGAATGATAACTACTGCCCTTGATGCTCTTTCTTTGTAGTAAGGATTGGTTTCACTGGACCAGGATAATTTCTCATACAAGTAATCAGGTTGTTTGGTTTTAATAATATCAAATAGCAATCCAGCCAAAAGAAGTTCTTGACGGGCATGAATTTTTAAGATATTATGGTCATTTAAAAATGGGGTAACATGGGTGCGAGGTGGAATGTTGAAACAAAATCTAGCGCACGCGTTCTGAACTCGCTGGAGAAGTTTCATTGTTTTAGCGTATACACAAGACCCAAAAGAAGTAAGACAGTAATTAAGCTTAGAAAGAATCAATGTCTCACATAACCGTATTCGTAGTTCTTGGCTTAGAAAGTTACGTATCGAATAAATGGTTTTTAATCGGAAAAAACAACTACGAACAACAGTAGAAACATGATTTTCGAATTTAAGATAACTATCCATGCTCACACCTAAATTACGAGACTCCTCTACAAGATCTACTGGCACTCCAGCAATATATATGATAGGTCTCATCAATTTAATTTTTTGAACTAGATTCCGAGACCCAAGGATCATGTACTTTGATTTAACAGGGTTTAATACCAAGGAATTTCTCTCGGACCATGTAGCAATATTATTAAGATCATCGTTTATTTTCTCAGCAGCGGAATTAATATCTTTGAGTGAGAAAGAAGTATAAAGCTGAAGGTCATCCGCGTAGAGATGATACTTACAATGTTTAATGCAATGGATTAAGTCCGTTGTGTATAGGATAAACAAAAGGGGTCCAAGTATAGAGCCTTGCGGGACTCCTCTGTCAACGGAAAGTAAGCCTGATCTCACAGTGCTGCCGTCAGATTTGCTCACTGCTACCAGCTGTGTGCGATCGGATAAGTAGCTATGAAACCAGCGAATAGTAGCCTTGGAGAAGCCGTAGTAATTTAGCTTGGAGAGTAAGAGAGATGTATTGATACAGTCAAATGCACGTGAGTAGTCTAGTAGAACTAGAATACTAGCCAAACCAGAATCTTGACTAGTCAGAATTTCATCAATAACATCATGGAGTGCGGTGTTTGTGCTACGACCCTTTCTGAACCCTGATTGCATTTTAGGTAATATTTTGTTAGTCTCTAGGTAATAAATCATCTGGTCATAAACTACTTTCTCCATTATCTTTGAAATATAGGGCAGAATACTAATAGGTCGCAAGTCTTTATATTCATTTGGCTGATTTGTCTTTGGAATGGGTCGTACCACAGCAGTTCTCCATGAGTGCGGGAAAGTAGACGTCCGAATGGAGGTATTAACTATGTCAGTTATAATGCTAAGAGTATGTGGTAGGGTCAATAGAATCATATCAGAGTTTATATTGTCAATACCTTTAGCATTCGATGTGATGTTAACAATCATTTTGGAAATAATACGATCATTGACAGGGGATAACTCAAACACGGAATCAGAAAACGAATTGAATTCAAAAAACGACAGAGTAGATATATCAGTGATATTATTGCCGGGTATATTAAGAAAATGTTTATTAATGTCGTCAGGATCACTTAGCCATACGGGCAGTTCAGGTTTATCTTTGAAATTAGGTAAAATATCATTCTTCAAACATTTCCAAAGCTTTTTAGAATTATTAACATTAATATTGATATTATTCTCAAAGTAACTTTTCTGTTCATAAAAAAGACTGGAATTTACAAGATGTTTCCTGTTTTTGTACTCGGCCTTGTCAGTTTCAGATCCCGAGATACGGTATTTTTTGTGCGCTTCGTCGCGAAGTTTCATCATGAGTCTTACATTGTCTGTAAGCCATGGTTTGGATTTATTTTTGACGACTGCAGTACGCTCGGGAGCATGTAAATCAAAAAGAGACAATAGATAGTAGTTGAAGTAATAGACCTTTTCATCCACTGTAAGCAATTTCTCTAACACATTCCAATCCATGGAGAGCAAATCTGAAGTAAAAGAATCTACATTTATGTTTTTAATAGGCCTGTATACTATTATTTTTGGTTTAAGTTTATCCTTTGATACTTTAAGTTCACCTGTTATTAATGAATGAGCACCAAGATCAGCGATATAATCTACAGTAATATTTTGAAGAGGGGAATTAGAGCAGAGGAGATCGATGAGTGTCGCACTGTGATTAGTGTGGTGTGTCGGTTCGTTGACGTAGTTGGTCAAATGTGTATGAAAAAGAAAATCATTCAAGCGCTTTCTATTAGCAGCGTCTCTGTCTAATAAGTTGATATTGAAATCGCCCGCGAGAACTAGGTAATCATAGTTTGAAAAGGTGAGTATTGTATCACTAAGGGCGTCCAGAAAGAGTCCACAATCAACCCATGAGGGTCTGTAGGCAGTACCAACTATAAGGCGCTTCGAGTTTACAGTTAACTTTAGCCACATTTGCTCGACATTAGGTGTGGGAATGTGCGGGCAATTGCGCACATTAACACCTCTCCTAATGTAGAAGCCTACCCCTCCACCGCCCTTGCGTGCTCCGAGCTTACGTGGAGTGTGGCAAAACTTGTAACCTGAGAGAGACGGAGCACACGCATCCTCGCCTGTTTGTAGCCAAGTTTCGTTGATCGCCAAGATATCCACACCGTGTCGCTCTGCCGCCACAATAAACTCGTTGTGCTTAGTTTTAATTGACCCAGCATTAAAAACACCTAATTTAAATAATTTGGTTTTACCTATTTAAAAATGAGATTTAATAAAAGATTTAAGAAAATGTAAAATAGAATTTGCTGGGAATTAGGGCGGCCAGAAATAAAAGTTATGTAAAGTTTTTGTGTAGTGTATATGTCAAAAAGATTGGATAAAGACACATTAAATATGTAGTATATTTTAAAACTTGAATATATTGTTATTTGTTTGTTGCCACTTTGGATTATAAGAACGGATAACATAGTCAATAGAAAGACAATATTATTATGATAATAAAATAATAAACACGAAAATCGTTCAGAACTTTTAAACAATGTATTGATTGTTAATGGAATGTAATGGGAAAAAAAGCCTGCATGATTACATGAATTATTATTACAGAGTTTGCCTCCAGATTTCATATCTAACATCGAAATTATTAAAAAACGGTATGTATACATATTATAGAAAAAGGACATGTTCCATAGGCTATCTAAAAAACTATTTAGGAAAAACAGTGAAATCAGGAAATATTTTAGTAAAACATATAAACTGGATAAATAATTAGTATTCGTATTCGAGTTGTTATACATTAATTTAACAAATACATTCCTTAAAGAAAAACCCTTTCAAGGTCGCTCTCTTCTCGCAAAATATGTACTTGAGATGTTTGGTTCTGCCTGGCATAGATGTGGCCATCCTTAGACCAGATGAAGCGCCACTGGCAGCTCCTACCCTTGTCCCGAGCTTTAGCAAAAATAACGCGGTTTATTTTCGTCAGTCTTTCATTTACATGGAAAGGTTTAAACGTATGGGTTGGTAAACCCATACCTTCCGTTGTTACACCCCTGCGTATACGTGCGTTTTTCAGAAAGGAGTCCCGGATCGTACGTCTTCCAAATTTCACAATAATGGGGCGTGGCCGCGGGCGTTCACTGCCCTCGATATGGATCCTCCTAGCGCCAACTCGGGATGCGTGTACAATATCGCGGTCCTCGATGGTTATGCCAAGCTTGACAGCTACTGCTGACACGATGTGCAGAACCGACTCCTCCTCAAACTCTGGAACTCCAGTTATTTCCACGTCGTTTAACAGAGCTGCCTGGTCCTTCTCGTTTAGTTCTTGTTGAAGGTCAGAGATTGCCTGTCGAAGGGACAACATATTGGAGTCCCCACAGTTAGTGCTATTCATGTTAGTGAGGGCCAACCTGAGCTCAGAGTTTTCTGATTCCAGATCCTTTACCCGATTGTTGACAGCTGCTAAGTTCATGCGAAGCTCCGAAAGTTGAGACGACAAGGTAGCTGACGTGCGCGTAAAATCCTCCCGCAGTTCATTAAGCTCCCATTTTATGTCTTTAGTGACTTGAGATAATTTGGAGTCGAGGAGTTCTGAGAACTGACTTAAGGTCAATGAGGGCTCTGCGGGCGATATTTTTGTTCCCAAATATTGATTAGGCGGTGTTGTGGGGGGGACTACACTTTCTTCCTCGACATTATCGCTCTCGTGAACATGGTAATCACAGGACATGTTAAGGTCAAGCGTCTGGCTACCGTACCGTTGACTTTCATTTTTCCTCTTAGTAACATGTATACACGGTTGACAAAACCAAGACCTTCCTTTCTCCAATATTTGTTCTTCATACTGTTCACTGCGCATATCCAGACATCTATAGTGATAACAAACTTTGCAAGAAGCACAAGTCAGCAGCTCAGTATCTTTAATAGCAGTGTGGCACACTAAGCAGTTCATGTTTGTCATTTAATTCAATAAAGCACAATATGTAATCGGTATGCAGTTAATATACACTTAATTCGCACAGAAGCAAATGCTCAGCTGTCACTGTTAGTACATAACCGGCCGGCGCACTCAAGGTCACGCTGACACTTGTCCGCAGCGTCGATGTGTCGTGACTTGCAGTTATTGTAGGTATAACGGACCGTAAATTTCACGAATGTCGAAAAACCGAAAGTTGTTTTCACAAAATAACACGTTACACTGAAAGTTTATGCACTAAGTTTGAAAATGATGTAAAATTTATACGTAAATATTCACTTTTAACTTTATGTAGCAATCAAAACAGTCAGAGCTACGTAAGCACAGTGCTCGCGTCACGGCTCCCAGAACCGGTCCCGAGACCTGGGCTGTAATGGAGTCCTTGCAGAGATGCCAAGTTGACTGGCGATACATCGAAGTGCTGAGATGTCTTTACGACGCCGCCACTATGGCCGTCCAAATACAGAATAGTCAATCAAAACCCATCCACTTGCATCGAGGAGTGAGACAGGGAGATGTCATATCCCCAAAACTGTTCACAAATGCGTTGGAAGACGTTTTCAAGACTATAGACTGGAAAGGACGAGGCATAAATGTCAATGGCGAACACATCTCACACTTTCGCTTTGCCGATGATATCGTCATAATGGCAGAATCGGAAAGAAAAGATATGCTGGATAGCCTTAATGCTGCTTCCCGACTGATTGGTCTCGGGATGAACTTGGACAAGACTAATGTCATGTTCAATAAACACATCGTCCCGAGTCCGGTTATAGTCGAGGGTAAACCTCTCGAAGCTGTTCAAGAATATGTCTACCTCGGGCAAATCATGCAGTTAGGTAGAAACAACTTCGAGAGGGAGGCCAGTAGAAGAATACAACTAAGCTGGGCAGCATTCGGCAAGCTTCGTCACATATTCACGTCACCAATACCACAATGCCTAAAGACAAAAGTCTTCAACCAGTGCGTCCTACCCGTGATGACATATCGTCCCTCGCACCACTAACTCACGTATCTCATTTTTGCAAGTTCTTCAAAACAAGCGTTATTCAGTTAGGGAATTTCAAACTTCTATTATATTTTAATTCCAAGGACATGCTGTAATAAAACTAATATACCTATATATAGAGTAAAGATTATGCTTTTATTTGATATATTACCTACTCACTTAATAGTATTAGTAATATTTTTTTTTATTTTTGAAAACAGATACGAGACTTTGTGATAACTTTGTTTTTCAATATCCGAATAATTTTCCACTTACGATCCTACAGTGTGTAAATGACCCCAGCAAGCACTTTTTTTCCTGGAGCTCCTAGGAGAATCCTATCTATCTCAAATTTTAGAGCATAATTAGAGCAATCATCATGCCAAAGGAAAAAAATTTAGCAATCATACTTTTCGAGATACGAGCGCCTAAAGGTGTGCTTGCTGGATGGAATTCTACCCAGCAAGCACAACTGGTGCACAAAAACTACGAAGACTTGGGAAAAAATTTTGATGCACAGATTTAGAACATCATAAAGTGAGTCGGACTGCAAAGTTTCATGAATGTCACGTCAATATTTATCTCGCTAGAATGCAAAACCTGCTTCACGTTATTTTCACAAATCTTTTTAGCAGTCACATCAGATCTCAGCAATTACAGCATCTTGGTTCAAAATTTTTATGCCAGAATTTAGGCGGAAAACACACTGCTCCGCTCACCGCGGCGAATTGCGGTGGAGCGGATTTAAACTTTGTACTGTAAAATGTTGATTTGTATACAAAAACCGCGGGGTACCACACACTGGCACCGCTTCTCCGCCCGGAGGCGCGATTCGCACGACGGATCCGCGCTCCCGGATGGCGACGCGGTAAGATTCGCTGGGTACCACACACTGACGCCGCTTCTCCGTCCGGAGGCGCGATTCGCGCGTGATCCGCGCAATACGCTGTGGTTTTGCATACGCATAGGTCAAGTTAGACTGGACGGAAAACATAGTTATATGAAACCATCGCGACTTACCATTCAAGGTTGACCTCTGTTGACAAAGATGTATACGTATATATAGGATAAAGTACTACCCTGCTTTTTGGAAGGAGTATTGTATGGAATTCAATTTCTATACCTATTCTTGTTCTGAGCTTGTTACAAACAAAAACAACCCTTGTTGCATACATACACGTTCGAATATTAGATAAACGTTGGACGAAAATCGTCGTGCACCGCAACTTCAGACGAAATTCGGACGGAAACCACCCGGCGGTGGCGCGGAATCCGCGCCTTCGTCGTGCACTGCAGCTTCCGACGAAATTCCGACGGAAACCGTCCTGTGGAGCGGATCGCTGCCGCATGCGAATTTCGTCGCTCCGCGCTCCCGTCCGAATTCCGCCTCAGTGTGATATCTGCGTTAGACCAACACTAGAAACCTATGCTCAATTATTTTTGTATCCCAAAAATCAGTACTGTTTGTGCTACGAGCCAATGTTCTTTTCTTGCTGGATGGATATGACAAAAGTGAAAAAGCTGTATAGCTTTGAAACTAATACGAATACAAGACTGGTTCTTATGCTCAGATTTAGAGCAAAATTAGAGCATTCTGTTTAAAAAAAAATAGAATCCCAAACGTTATAGTTACAGCGGTAGACGCTAAAAACTGATTTTTCCCGCCAATTTTTGAATAATTACGGCGACTCGCGGCAGATTGCGACATTGCCGCTCTTATTTTTTTAGGTCAAGAAATAACTGATCAGGTGATCCGTCTGTTCATTTGCCACCTATCACATAAAAAAAAACTGACTTTGTGCTGTGAGTATAAGGCACATTTGAGTTTCAAATTATCTATTGTCATTTACATTGATAGATAAGAAACAAGGGCGACAAATATAAATTGAAGCGTTGGTGATCTTACAATACGTAAGGTTTTAATATGACAGGAATTTTCAACCTATATGTAATAAAATATAACTAATCATTAAAGGTTTTGATTCCCATGCGAGTGTCCAAATATGCGGCATAAACGGCCGTACCTATCTCTTGACTGCGTTGGCATAGAAGTTTTTTTTTATGGTAGAGGTGGCAAATGAACAAACGGATCACCTGATCAGTTATTGCTTGACCTAAAAAAATAAGAGCGGCAATGTCGCAATCTGCCGCAAGTCGCCGTAATTATTCAAAAAATTGGCGGGAAAAATCAGTTTTTAGCGTCTACCGCTGTAACTTTGTTTGGGATTCTATTTTTTTTTGAGCAGAATGCTCTAATTTTGCTCTAAATCTGAGCATAAGAACCAGTCTTGTATTCGTATTAGTTTCAAAGCTATACAGCTTTTTCACTTTTGTCATATCCATCCAGCAAGAAAAGAACATTGGCTCGTAGCACAAAGAGTACTGATTTTTGGGATACAAAAATAATTGAGCATAGGTTTCTAGTGTTGCTCTAAATCCTGGCATAAAAATTTTGAACCAAGATGCTGTAATTGCTGAGATCTGATGTGACTGCTGGAAAGATTCGTGAAAATAACGTGAAGCAGGTTTTGCGTTCTAGCGAGATAACTATTGACATGACATTCATGAAAATTTGCAGTCTGACTTACTTTATGATGATCTAAATCTGTGCATCAAAAATTTTTCCCAAGTCTTCGTAGTTTTTGTGCACCAGTTGTGCTTGCTGGGTGGAATTCCATCCATCCAATCCAATTGGTGTTGGCTAAAAGCCGGGCACACATGTACTCCGCACAACACTATTCAATGACAATGGCGCGACGACGCTTACTTTATGGCTAAAATGGTGGAATGACTGTTTCTGTCCGACAGTTCACCGGACCAGTGCACCCGCGTACATCCGACAGTTTTTAAAAGGACCGACAGGTGGGCGGGGCTGGGCTGTCAGATCTGACCGGATCAGATGAGTACACCCGCGGCCTTACAACATATTAACCGTCTATCTCCCGCCAAAATAAAGAACAGTATAATAATATCGTATGGTATCTCATTGCCTAAGTAAATAACATTTCACTAAAAATCCTGTATGAGATAGGATATAATTTTTTATCAAAGTCTTAAAACAGGTTTTGACTAAAAACCCTAAGTGAGTTACGTCACTTAGTTGAATTTTTTTCTGGATTTTTTTTAGATAGGTTAACTATGTAAATACCAATATCATGAGAACCACTATTCATACAGAAGCGTGAGTTAAAGGAAAACATAGAGAACGACCCAAGGAAGTCAGCGGCAGTCCTAACTCAAATCATCAAAAAACTGAGATACGTGTCTTAGTGGTGCGAGGGACGATATGGCGCCGAAACGTGGACACTAACAGTGCAGTTAGTCCACAAGCTCAAAGTCACACAGCGTGCCATGGAGAGAGCCATCCTCGGAGTTTCTCTGCGCGACCGAATCCGAAATGAGGTTATTCGCCAGAGAACCAAAGTAATCGACATTGCTCAGAGAATTAGCACACTGAAGTGGCAATGGGCCGGACATATATGTCGAAGAACTGACAACCGGTGGACAAACAGAGTGCTACAGTGGAGACCGCGTTTGGGCAAACGTAGCGTGGGACGCCCCCGGCTAGGTGGAGCGATGATCTGCGCAAGGTTGCTGGTAACAGCTGGATGCGCGTGGCCGAAGATAGGTATAAGTGGCGTGCCTTAGGGGAGGCCTATGTCCAACAGTGAACTAATGCAGGCTGACGATGATGATGATGATGATGAACACCAGATAGCCGATTCAGCAGCATACTTTCGAACAGCTTGTAGATGTGAAAAAGGAGGGAAATTAGTCGGTAATTTTTAGGGTAATCACAGTATTTCCAAGGTTTTGGGATAGCGATTACTTTTGACTTTCTCCAGAATTTGGATATTTTTGCGGTCTCAAGACACTCGTTGAATAGTTGAAGTAACCACGAGATACGCGGATATCACACTGAGGCGGAATTCGGATGGGAGCGCGGAGCGACGAAATTCGCATGCGGCAGCGATCCGCTCCACCGGACGGTTTCCGTCGGAATTTCGTCGGAAGATGATGTGCACGACGAAGGCGCGGATTCCGCGCCACCGCCGGGCGGTTTCCGTCCGAATTTCGTCCGAAGTTGCGGTGCACGATGATTTTCGTCATACGTTTATCTAATATTCGAACGCGTATGTATGTAACAAGGGTTGTTTTTGTTTGTAACAAGCTCAGAACAAGAATAGGTGTAGAAACTGAATTCCATACAATACTCCTTCCAAAAAGCAGGGTAGTACTTTATCCTATATATACGTATACTTCTTTGTTAACAGAGGTCAACCTTGAATGGTAAGACGCGATGGTTTCATATAACTATGTTTTCCGTCCAGTCTGACTTGACCTATGTGTATGCAAAACCACAGCGTTCACAGATTCAATCACGGAAAAACAGCAAGCAAACTCAGTAAATCGAAGCAACAAAATGTATGTTATAGAATAACGAAACGGGTTTGATTAATAAATATATATATTTCTTAATATTTCTTTGCAAATTATCAGTATTATAAACGCAAATTGCCCTTTTTTTATGTTAAACAACTTTCGCGTAGCAGGAGTACTTTACTTACTGTTATCTTTGTGTTCTGCGGCATTCCACGTCACAGCGTTTACAGATTAGAACAGAGTTGATAGTGAAGTCGCTTCTACTATTTTTTTTAACAAAAATATTTTTTACTACGGCAAACATTCTTAGAAAAACATCGAATTGAACTATATCTTCATTAGCTGGAGGGCCCGACTTCGCTCGGGAAGTTGATGTAAGATCGTCTGGTAGTTGGAACAAAAGATAAAAAAAAATCTAAGAGGTTTTTTTTATTGAATCCTTAGTCTAACAATTCACATATCTGGTTCATTAACAATCTTTTTCGTTATCAGGGTATATTTTTATTTTAGAATTCCCTACCTCATCCCCCGCACCCCGAGCCTCACCCCCTCCCGCTCCCCGAGCATTTATTTAATAACACAAGTTACAAGTCAGTGTATATAACATAATATATAAATATAACATCATATACCTACTTAGGGTTATTATTTCATTATTACATTATTTCGTTACGAATAATAACATTATTGAGTAAATCACATATTATAACATTTATTATGCGATAGTAGGTACCACACACTCTGTCAGTCTCTGGTTCCCATATAGTACAAAAAAAAAGTAGAGACGACTCTATTTGTTGTCCTACCGGCCTTGTTCTGAAGCAGTAGTTCTGTTTCGTTTTTGCGCGGATCGCGCGCGGATCGCGCCTCCGGACGGAGAAGCGGCGTCAGTGTGTGGTACCCAGCGAATCGCACCGCGCAGTCTTCCGGGAGCGCGGATCCATCGTGCGAATCGCGCCTCTGGGCGGAGAAGCGGTGCCAGTGTGTGGTACCCCGCGGTTTTTGTATACAAATCAACATTTTACAGTACAAAGTTTAAATCCGCTCCACCGCAATTCGCCGCGGTGAGCGGAGCAGTGTGTTTTCCGCCATACCCACAGGGCCAACATGTTTAATTTGCTCAATAGATATTTTATCAAAACCTGAAGCCTTCCCGAGTTTGAGTGATTTAATTTCTGTTACAATATCACTAATACTAAAAGCGTAACATATGGATTCCTGTGACGGTGGGAAAGTAGCTTTGGGGATTTTGTTGAGTCGGTGATTTGGTTTGCCATTAATAAGTAATTGGTGAGCCACTTGGTGAGTCAGTCCAGTGAGTCAGTGACGAAATCGTGAGTTTTGAGACATTAATAAAATCTTAAGTATAATAGCTACGACATTCAAACTTTGTATGTTTAATGATTGTACTGATGGCATTCTATCTTGAAAAATTTAAATATTTAGCATCATCCAAAGCAAAGTTATAAGAGTTCAAAAAAACGACGAAGCGTTTCGAGAAAAGGTAGGTAGTGCCCTTTCGCTTCGCCTGGCTCGTCCAAAGCAAAGTTATGAGAGTTTAAAAAAACGACGAAGCGTTTCGAGAAAAGGTAGGTAGTGCCCTTGCGCTTCGCTTGGCTCGTCTTGGCGGGGGTACTTCCGTGCTCCCAGATAAATTAAAAGTTAAAGGGGCTCGCCTACTAGAAACGTGTATTTTTGGCGTTTTTTGCTCGATCTTAATAATGGCAACAGGTAGACGCTTGAAATGCTCACAGAGTTTGTATTGCTATAGTCACTAATAAAATATAATAAAATGAAATTATATTTAAAAATTAAAGGGGGTCCCCATACAAAAGACGTGTTTTTTGGAGTTTCTTGTTCGATGGTACGGAACCCTTTACGCGCGAGTCCGATTCGCACTTGGCCGGTTTTATTTTCTTTTTTTTATCTCAGGTCACGGTAACCTTATAGAACACTCACATGATATCGTTTCTATTCTTAGTCATTCTAAATAATTTTGTGTCAAAAAGCTCGAATATAATGTTTTTTTTTTAATCAGCACCTTTAAGTCAAAAATAGTAATTCACTCAATGTTTGCTAGGAAAATGTACAAGTATTGTACATTTCTAAAATGGGCATGAAACAAGTTTTTTTTAAAGCATATGAGACAAAACCATTCAGTATTTGTTTTTTACGTCGCCGATGTTTAAAGTTTCATTCATTATCAGATATTTTCTAAAGTTTTATTTCGATGTATTTCTGATAGCATCTTTAATTTTTAGGGTTACATACCTCAAAAGGTAAAAAGGAACCCTTATAGGACAACTTCGTTGCCCGCCCGTCCGTCTGTCCGTCGGTCTGTCTATCTGTCTGTCTGTCTATCTGTCTGTCTGTCTGTCTGACAAGACCCTTTTTCTCAGTAACGCGTAGACGTATCAAGTTGAAATTTATATCAAATACTCAGGCCTGCAATCCCTTGAAGATGTGAAAAAATCAAACGTCTGTGCCGAGTCAATCAAGAGATACTACCGTTTATGCCGCATATTTGGACACTCGCATGGGAATCAAAACCTATAAGGTACTTTCCGTATACCTAGAATCATGAAATGTGGCAACAAGCAAAGCTTATAGCACAAAAAAGTGAAAAGTCCAAAAACCAAAAATTTTTAGTTACATATGTCAGACAAAAAAAAATAAAAATATCAAAAATCGAACCTGCTATTTTTGTTTCAAAAAAATATTTGCAGTCCATTTCCTGTTCCCTCATAAATATTTTGCTCCGTATCCTAAAGGGTGGGCGATCCCTTTGTCCAGAATTTAGATCTATAAGTACCTCACTTGCACAACAACTAGTTGAGAATAGGGAAGCTTCTATTTTATTAGGCCGGAAACCCCATCACTAATGAATAACGAGTATACCTTTGTTCTAGCTGAGTGCTCATTCCTCAGAACGATATTTTTCACTGCAAAGGCATAATTCGGGGCAGTTTATTTGTCTTTTTTGACAGTTGTATTTAACGCCACAATGTGGTTTGAATTGCATTTGCACCGAATTAGCTCTAAACAAGCGGTAGCAGCCACAGCAGTAGACCATCTACTGATTATTTGTAGCTATTTCCCACTTTAACTGAGCCGGACGTGACAGATTTTGAACGGGCACTAATGTCTGATCCCATACGTGGACACCCTGGTATACTCGTACTGCTCTCAGAAGATATTGTTGAAAACTGTCTTCCGATGATGGATTTTTTTTAATTTGTCCTTATCTTTTAGAGTACGATTCTCGCCTGCAATGGGTTAAGCTGGTGCAGTAGCTGGATCTTAAACATATTAAAAACAAATCAATTTAAAATAATTTTATACCCAAACAGAGAAATCTATGTACAATACAAAAATATGGTTTTATTCAAACTGTCTTGTCATAGGCGCACATGGTTATAATAAATTTTTCCAAAATTTTTTTTGGCGCTTTCAATGTCTCCACAACCCATCGTTTTAAAACCGAGAGTTGCTGGAGGAGAAACATTCCAGGCTTACGACGCGGTTTTCTTTCCTCCTCCATTAGAGTCTGAAATGGTATCACCTTCTGTTAGAGCATAGAATATGGATAACATTAATTCTTTTTTCGTCTTGTAATATCTTGTGTTACCAATATTTTTTATTTATGCCACTAGTGCATATTTTTTAAACGATAGCATATTAAAGCAAAATCTAGTAGATTTTTTGGAGAGTTTTTTCATTTTCTTATTTTTTTTTCACAATAAATGTAGTAAATTGAACAAAAATTATGCCAAAAATGAAAGCTACATTCTCGGTTTATTCGAAAACGACACCAAGTTCAAGATTATAGGTCAAATAGATAGTTTTTTTTCTAAAGCACGCCAAAGTGAGACTTTGTACGCCCTCCCTCATCACCTGCCAGGGGGTGAGGGTTGGCTACTGGGCTAAATCAGCTTCTATTTACTTGACATACACGTGTGCCAAGTGATTTCCTTTAATCAACGAATTTTACCTCCCCATACACATTGGATTACGTATAAAACCCTACTATGTTTAACTTTATTTATAATAAAACCATTTAAAATACTTTAAGTAAAAGACTCTCATCAAATAGATTCTGTACAGTTTTAATATTGTTTTATGTAAACATAAAACTTATAATCCCGTTTATCCTAAAGCATTTTGGCTATGGTAACCTTATGATGTTCCGATTCGGAGTAGGTATTTATTACACTAATAGTAAAGTATCTGTTCCGACCCTTATAACTAAATTGAACCATAATTTCGATTATTCATAGCCATAGCAATCACTCCAGAGTAAAAATAAGTTAGGCAAGCATTTTCAGTAGTCTGTGATAAGTTGGTAAAGGCATCTATTTTATAAATTAATTTTACAAATGGTGAACTAATACCTAATACAATTTCAAAAATCTCAATTTCTCTTCATCTCTCAGGAACTTAATTAAATGCATTAAAATTTATAGTTGCAAACTAGGACATTTATGAAAAATTTCAAATAAAAACCTAAAATTGTTCCCCACCTAACAAATCCTTCGCTCATTCATTTTATTTTGTTACCTAAATAACTTATTTTTTTTCTATTATTTTGTTAACATAATGACCGTATTTTTTATGTATTATTATGTTAACAAGCGTTATCTAACTTTTGTTATGACCATTGGGTCGAACAACCAATAATTCTTAACAAGAATTTCGATGGATGCATATTTTTTTGATAATATTTTATTTATAATACAATATTTCATTTTTTTTGGTAATAAGGTTACTGCAGGTACCTAGATTGATTTATCTGTGATTATTTCGTTATAATTTTTACCTACCTAACATTTTAGTACTAACCAGTATTATTCCAATAACATTAACAATCATTGTCACCCTATTTCGTGAGCTACATACAAACTTTCGCTTATAATTTCTCCATAATTACTGCAGATATTAACAAAATAAGTTCATAGAACCTTTGTACCAGCAAAATATTTCAGTAATACTTCATTCTTATCATTTGTACCGCACTCGTTATGGAGTTATCGATGAAAGTTTATGGGCCCGACGGAGTAACGCTTGAAAAATGTTATTCCCTTTTTTTTATTATTAGGCCTTTTTCCGAGCAGATTTGAAGGGCTAACTAGCGATACATATCATATGTAACGGGGCTGATGTAATAAACTGGTATGTAGAGTACCTAGTTTTTCTGTAATTAGCATCGGAAAAAAGCCCGTCGGGCTTTTTTTGGAGGTTAATTACAGAAAATCTAGACAATCTAGAAACAAACTGAGTACACCAGCCCCGTTACAAATAATATGTAACGCGTGTTAGGCCTTCAAATCTGGTCGGAGAAAAGCCAAATTATCAAAAAAATGGAAAAACAAATTTTCAAGATGGCGCCGTATGGCCCAAACTCTTTTGTCAATCATTCCTCACAGACAGCGGTACAAATGTTGTGAGTATCAAAATAAGAAATCATTTTTCAGGTACAAAGGGTTTTTTCAGGTCTGAAGCCTCTTTGAGCTATGGGCCCGAGGAGATAACGTTAATCTAAAATCTAAGTCTCAAGTATAGATGGGCAATCTACCCAATGTGCCGGGTAGATTGGGAATATTCCCAATATCTACCCATAAATACTTTCCCAGTGGGTATTTATCAGGGTATATAAACTTATGAGAATTATAATTTTTTGTTTTAAATCTCACTTCAGAACTCTTAGTATAATAATTAGATTAAGTGAATGTTATGTAATTCAGTAACTTATTTAAATAACAACCTAAAAATATATAATATTTTTCAGTTTCCCATACTAAATCTGAATAGTGAATTTTTTTCACACTTGTATAATAAGTCTTGAATATAATATTTTAAATTACCGAGTTGGATGAATTTATTTTCTAGTTGAAAAAATGACATCTATTATGAAATCCAACATGGCGGCCATGCAGTTTTCGAAAAATATCGATATGGGTGTCATTTTCTTAGTTTTTTGGGGTGATAATTGGCCGTAGCTATGCTATGACGATCCAACTGACTTCAAAGTAACTAAGGGACAATGTACTTTTTGTCAGTGGTATGAAGTACATTATCCCTTACTTACTTTAAAGTCAGTTGTATCGTTATGGCATAACTATGCCCAATTTTAAAAAAAACGAGGTTGTAAAGGCGCGGCGTTCAGGGAGTGAGGTGCGGTGTGCGGGGTGGTATGGTACGGGGTGGGGGGGGTGAGGAATACGGGTGAAGGCGAGGGATGCAAGGGGTGAGGAGCAATGTCCGGGGGACGGGCGCGAGGTGCGTGGTGCGGGGAGAGGAGCGGGATGCGGGGGAAGTGAGGAGCGGAGTGCGGGCGGGTGAGGCGCCCGATGCGGAGGTGAGGAGCGGGGTGCGAAGGGGTAGGCGCGGGGTGCCGGGGGGTGAGGCGCGGGGTGCGGTGGTGTGAGGCGCGGGATGAAGGGGTAAGGCGCGGGGTGCGGGGGGTGACGCTCGGAATGAAGGGGGTGAGGCGTGGGGTGCGGGGGGACGAGGTGCGGAGGGTGAGGTGCGGGGTGCGGGGGCTTGAAGCACGGGGTGCCGGGGGGTGAGGCGCGGGGTGCGGGGGTGTGAGGCACCGGGTGCCGGGGGGTGAGGCACAGGGTGCGGGGGTGAGGTGCGGGGTGCGGGAGCTTGAGGCGCGGGGTGCCGGGGGGGTGAGGCACGGGGTGTGGGGGTGAGGCACCGGGTGCCGCGGGGGTGAGGCGCAGGGTGCGGGGGGGGCAATCTGCGGGGTGCAGGGGTGAGGCGCGGGTAGGAGCGCGGGGAGCTTCCTGCTTTTCTCACGGTACAACGATACAGGATGGAATTTTGTAACCTCACCTGGAGGGAAAGTACTTTAAATACTGGAGATCTTACTTAAAGGAAACATTCCTTCATTTTTTTAAAGAAGCAAAACTATATTCGAAGGTTTTTGAAAATACACTTGACACACTCAGGAATCGAACCGGCTGCTATCTTGGATTTAAAAAATGATGTCATTTTTCATAATCAGAAGTACATGTCTGCTTTTTTGGATGGAGTGGATGACATTTTCCTACTCAGCACCTCAAAAACCCTCATTTACAACACCCATAGGGGTCGTCCATTAATCACGTTATGCTCAAAAGGGGTGAG
Source organism: Coleophora deauratella (assembly GCA_958295455.1). NCBI lineage: Eukaryota > Metazoa > Arthropoda > Insecta > Lepidoptera > Coleophoridae > Coleophora > Coleophora deauratella. Next base: position 10,931,227 of record OY282408.1, on the reverse strand, counting down.
GGGGTTCAGAAAAACAAGGGGGGAGGGGGGTGTACTGAGATATCACGTATATTTATTTTTTCGTTGAACGCGCGATTTCTAGAGTAAGTTCCAAACGTCGGACTGGTGTTGTTAAGTTTTTTTTAACTCATCCCAAGGTTCGAAACGGCTTCAGGCAGTAAAAACAACCTGCAATCTTAATGTCTAACTGGACTTTTTATCACGGTGCTTTATTTTCAGGAATTACATTACATTATACCTGTATTTAAAGATAATATTTTGTACCAAAAAATACACGTGATTTTGAGTAGGGGGTGGGGGGTAGCCTAAAACCTCACTACGTATCATCAGGGGAGAGGGGGGGGGGCTAAAAAGTTTCTAAAAAACATCACGTGATTAATGGACGACCCACTATGCCAAGAACCCTTCGGATCGGACATTTTAAGCTAAGCTTAGAGATCGATGCGTTTCGATATTCTAAATACCAGACAAACACTCCCGAGTGTCAATTATTTCTAGTTTTTGAGAAAAAAAAAACAAAGTTAGCCAATATATTTTATTCGACTGACTCGGTGGCTAAGTGGTTAGCGATCCTGACCTCTGATCCGACAGTCGTGGGTTCGATTCCCACACAGGGCAAACTTTTCTGTGATGAGCAGAATTGTTTGCGCTGAGTCTGGGTGTATTATATCTATATATGTATGTATTTAAAAGTATATGTGTATGTATATCAGTCTCTGGTTCCCAAGATACAGGTAATCCTAGTTTGGGGCCAGATGATCGTGTGTGATTTGTCCCAGATATTATTATATTATTATTATTTTTTAGAAAATATAACTGAAGTTAGTAGCACCCAGAAATCTACTTAGAATGTAAAGAATTAAGTTGTGCGCCGTCACAAAAAACGAAACTGTTAATACCGTGGGATATCGGAAATACTCGTTAGTATGTTAAGTTGCCTGAACATTTTGACTAGCAATATTTTAATTAAGTTTTTGCTATAAAGATTCATTAGGCGCAGTAAACAAAATCAAAGTCTTTGATTTTCGTATGCCTGCGTATAAGAGTGGTGTTTATGTGTGAGTTATGTGCGTAAGCTTGTGGCAATGTATATTATTGAATTTGTTATATGATAATAATAATAATTCTTTATTTCGAACAAAAATAGTGGGCTTCGTCGCCAGAAATAAATGAATAAATAAAAAAATAATAATAGGCTTGAGTAGGTAATTGTTTTTTCTTCTAGGTCCAATTTTATACAGGGAGTAACAAAATTGGTGTAGGACCTGTTAACTAGGGAGTCTACTCATCGTACTGAACAAACTTTGTTCTACGACCTTGCTCAAATTACAAAAAAAAATATTATTAATGTATTTGTTCATTAATTCTTGTTGTGTTATTTTGTCGTACAATAAAGAGTATACAAACAAACAAACAAAAAATTGTGGACTCTCCATACAAAAATGGCAAAACAGATTGAATGAAAGTCCAAATTTGTTTTTGTACTGAACAAAATTTATTCGATGAATTTTGTGAATTTGTGATGACGCACAACTTAATTCTGTACATTCTAAGTAGATTTCTGGGTGCTGCTAACTTCAAATATTATAAAAAAAAACCGTCAAAAGGAAAAAAAACTTTTTTCACGTTACGCTTGCGTTTTCGACTAGCGGTACATATCATTAAATGTTGTTTTAAACGTTCTATAATTTGACGTAAATAGCTTCACGGACGTATGGCTAATTCCGGAAAAAAATTTTTTTTTGTATTTTCTAAATAATACATGTCAACCAACTTTGTTTTTTTTTATTATCAAAAACTAGAAATAATTGACACTCGGCAGTTTTTGTCTGGTATTTAGAATATCGAAACGCATCGATCTCTAAGCTTAGCTTAAAATGTCCGATCCGAAGGGTTCTTGGCATACAGTGCGACCCCATATCAATATTTTTTGAAAAATGCATGACCGCAACCTTGGAGTCAAAAACAGATGTTTTTTATAATGCAATCAGCACCGCACAAAACTAATAAAATGACAGCCATATCGATATGATAAGTCAGTTCCTGCGCTTCAACCATGGTATCTTCGAGATATAATCAATTTTGCTTTATTCTCGATACTGAGGTAGTTGATACTTACTTCAAAATTACAAAAATACGAAGTAAAAGCAAATAAAATTAATACTTTATTTTTAAACGACAATTTAATTTTATATACCCAGCGATTGGGTATATAACTGGGTATATTCCCATAAATACCCAATCTACCCTATAAATACCCTCCCGGGTAGATAGGGTATGGGAAGATTGCCCATCTCTAGTCTCAAGTGCACCCTCGGAACGCGGCCCAACTTCCAGAGCACAGGGCCGCGTTCAGAACCTGCACTCACAGCTCACAGCTTATTTAAAGTAAAAAAATATGACTTTGAATAAGCTGTACTCGAGTTAATTACTCGGTAGCGTTCCCGGGAACGTTCCCCAAAATGGGAATTTTGGGGAAAAATGCTGAAATTTAATGTTTAGAGTTTTACTTTTTCCTGGTTAAGTAAATAAACAAAAAATATGTAATCCTGCAATATCACTTAATTAAGATTATGCTTTTTTCTTGTAAATTCCCTATATTCCCAATATTCCGGGGGAATATTCCCAGTAAATTCCCCTTAAATTCCCAGTAATTTCCCAAAGTATTTTGTGAATTTTGTCAATATCAAAATTAAACCCATTAGAATTGTGTATATAATATATTTATTAATAAACAAATGCAGGATATTAATAATCAACAACGCTGAACACGTTAAAAAACCGACTTCAATCGTAACAGCTACAATTTTGCTATTTTTTTTCTTGTTTTTGTTGATTTTTCAAAAAGCGCTGAATCAATTTAGACAAAATTTATATGGGACCACCTCTGAAGTATTACCTACCAAACAAAAAAATAATCAAAATCGATTCATAATTGGCGGAGTAATCGCGTAACAAACATACAAAAAAAACCAGTCGAATTGAGAACCTCCTCCTTTTTTGAAGTCGGTTAAAAATAAGTATTTAAATTACAATCGCTGTCATAAATCTCAATATTATGATTTCACTTCTAATACCCATATTATCTAGAAGTTATTTAAATTAAACTTTATTAAGCCATGCTTCGGCACGAATGGGCCGGCTCGACCGGAGTGATACCACGGCCTCACAGAAAACCGGCGTTACCAAATATGTTACCCCAGGAGGGTACCAGCTGCGCTAGCGCTGGAGGAGAATCCCTCTCTGGACGTCCATGCTCAGGATACAATGTGCCTGAGCCTGGACGTCCAGGCCGCCACTCGTCGTATTCTGGGGGGGGGGGGGGGGCATAACAGCGCTCCATTATCCAGTTGCACAAGGTAAGGGCAAAAATATCGTGGCACCCCCTGCCACGCTGGCCGTGGACTTCTGCAACATCAGGGGCTTACACTCAAACATTAATGCTGTTCACTACCACGTAGAGACAGCAAAGCCGGCCTAGCTCTTCCTGACCGAGACACAGATATCGTCTCCAGCTGACACATCATACCTGTCCTACCCTGGGTGATATAAATCTCTTTAACTTTATGAATAGTAAATGTCAAAAATCTCAGGTTTTAAAATATATATTCTTATGTCAACTATGATCTTGTATATATTTCATTGGCGACGAGAAAAATAGAAAATAAATAATGAATGACGAACAGTTTTTACAATTCTTACGTGCCCAACAAGCGCAACAAGAGCAATTTACGCAAATCCTACGACAACTCATACCGGCAGTGACTACTCAAAAATCTGCAGATGACACCTCCTCTACACCTACAACGACAACAAACGGCAGCGTGACGAGCGCTAAGTACGACAGAATGACGATATTCAAAAACTTCTCGATGGAAAAATTTAACCCCGAAACGTGCAGGGTTGACGACTTCCTGGATTTTTTTGAAACGAAATGTAAGATTTATGACATCAGCAACGAACTCAAAAAAGATCTATTAGTTAATACATTCACACCAGAAATATTTCGAGAAGTCAAAATCTCGCTTACTCCAAAGTTTGAAACGAGCACGTATTCAGACATTTGCGCCAAGTATTGGAATTGCATCGAATAAAAAAAACCAGATACCGAGCACTGACAGAATTCTGAGGGCGCATTAGAGACAGCAGCGAAACCATGGAACAGTACGCCAACAGGCTAAAAAATATCAGCAAGGACTGCGGATACGATGAAATCTTACTTGAACGTCAGCTACGCGACCGTTTCGCTACAGGTCTCAATCACCCGGACCTCGAAACCGACCTGAAACAAAAATGGCCTGATCTCTTAGATATAGACAAAGAAGAAGTAACATTCGCTAAGATTTTTGCTGTCGCTCAATCAAGAGAACATGACACACCGGGTTCAAGCGTCAACAAAATAAAAAAAAATGCAACCGAACCACGTACAATGAGGGACAAACATCCACACAGTACCAGTACTCCTCGTAAAATTTATGCTAATCAATGTCTACGGTGTGGAAAACCAGATAAACATTCATTTTCTAACTGCCCTGCCAAGAATCACGTCTGCATGTAATGTAACAATGAAGGACACTTTGAAAGCTGCTGCATTAAAGCTGGTAGAGCATATATCGTACCTGCCAAAAACAAACTACAAAGAATTATGCACCACAGCTCTTCCTCTTCACAAAGCTCCAGACAAAACAGTGACGAAGACGACGACGATCAACTTGTATGTAATGTACAATCTCAACACAACAAATTCTGTAAACGAATTGACGTTAAGGTTAACGGTGAGAAATGTACTATGGATTGGGACCCAGGTTCTACTTATTCGATTATCGACACCAAATTGTGGAAAAAGATTGGCTCACCGCCATTGATGCAAGCACTAAAACTTAAAGCATACTGTAACTACAAATTAAAATCAAAGGGGCTCACGGATGTGACAGTGGAAGTCGAAGGGAAACAGAAAACCTTGCCTGTGGTGGTTATGAAAGACGCCAACCCAATGCTCTTCGGCTTACATTGGAGCGAAATGTTTGGGATGGACTTTCCAAAGCCCGTTTACTCCCTCAAATGTAATAATTTCCCGACAACACTCAAACAAGTCTTAGACCAATATCTTGAACTTTTCGACGACAAATTGGGCAAAGTTAAAAATTACCAAGTAAACATACACATCAAGCCTGGAGCAGAACCTGTACATTTACCAGCACGACCGATAAAATTCAGCATGAAGAAAAATATTGAACAGGAACTAGAACGACTACAAGCTGAAGGTATTGTGGAAAAGATTGACCCGAACATCACACCCGTAGAATCGGCTACACCTACAGTAAACATAATCAAACCGACCGGAGCTGTCCGAATCTGTGGTGACTACAGTTGTACAATAAATCCAGTCCTGATTAAACATTTACACCCAGTGCCAATTTTCGACCAGTTACGACAAACATTAGCAAACGGTAAAATCTATTCCAAAATAGACCTTAAACACGCTTACTTACAATTTGAAATCGCCCCAGAATCTAAGAAGTACTTAACCTTGTCAACTCATAAGGGTTACTTCCGTTACAACAGAATGCCATTTGGAATTGCAACAGCACCATCGATATTTCAACACTATCTAGACCAACTCCTCGGCGATCTTCCTAACGTGGCCGTATATTTCGATGATATTGCTATAGCAGGGAGAGACTTACCGGACCATTTAAAAACGCTATCATCTGTTTTATATCGCCTAAAACAAGCAGGCTTAAAGGTTAACTTAAAAAAATGTGCTTTCTTACAAAAAGAAATTGAATATCTTGGTCATACTTTAGATTGCAACGGCATTCGTCCTACGAATAAAAAAATCGAAGCCATAACCAAAGCAATACAACCTACTAATTCGAAGGAATTGAGATCTTTCCTCGGGTTAGTAAATTATTATGAACGTTTTATTCCACACCTGCACGGCATTTGCGCAGACTTGTATGAACTGACCAGCGGCAGACGACCGTGGCGCTGGTGTGACCATGAAACAAATATTTTTGAAACTGCCAAATCCTGTATTGCTTCTTCTAAACCACTAATAGCGTTTGATGAAAAACGCCCTCTTTTCTTAGCTTGTGATGCATCTGAGAAAGGTTTAGGAGCTGTACTGTACCACAAAGATAAGAACGTTGAGCAACCTATTGCATTTGCGTCTAGAAAACTTCGTTCCGCCGAGAGCAAGTATTCTGTAATAGATCGTGAGGCACTTGCCATATTTTTTGGAATCAAAAAATTTGATCAATACCTTCGTGGGACTAAATTTACGCTTATCACGGATCATAAACCTTTCACCTTCTGGGACCAAAGCGAAATCTTCCTAAGCTAGTCAATAATCGTCTAGTCAGGTGGGCCTTAATAATCGGAAGTTATAGCTACGAAATTGATTATCAGAAGGGCAAAAATAACGTCTTGGCGGATTGTCTTTCTAGGCTTCCTAACACAGATTCTGAACCTTCACAGGCAGAACAAGCTGTACACAGGATTGAGTCACGACTGCTGGGAAATAGAATGGTTGACCATCAACTGACAGAATGCCTTTTAAAGAACCACACATCAAAAGACCCCGTGTTACCTAAGGTCATACAATACCTCAAAACAGGATGGCGAGAGGTCCATTATGATAATGATATGAAGCAGTTCCATCGGAAACGAAACGAACTCTCGGTCGAAAACAACATTCTTTTGTGGCAAGGTAGAATGGTTATTCCGCAGACTTTGAGACGAGCTGTTCTAACTTACCTTCATCATGGACATCCGGGCATATCCGCAATGAGGGCTCTAGCTCGTTTTTATGTGTGGTGGCCATACCTCGAGGAAGATATTGACACCTTTGTTAATAGATGCAGTAGATGTCAACAAAATCGACCTAACAACCCAGAACTTCCAATTTTCTCATGGTCAATCCCGGAGGAGGTATGGGAGCGTGTCCATATTGACTTTGCTGGACCATTCGAAGGCAGATACTGGCTAGTGCTCTCTGATGCACTTTCTAAGTGGATTGAAATAAAACCAATGAAACAGATTACAACAAGAAGTCTGTGTACAGTCCTGGATGACATATTCTGCACGTTTGGCTTACCACGAATGATCGTGTCCGACAATGGGCCACAGTTTACGTCCTATGAATTCAAGGAATATTGCAATAAGCAAAGCATTTTACACGTCAGATCTTCACCTTATCACCCGAGAACTAATGGTCTGGCGGAACGACTTGTGCGGACCTTCAAGTCAAGAATGTCTTCGAGTGGAGGTGACAATATTCACCAACGTTTAAGAGAGTTCCTTTTCATATACAGGAACACGCCACACAAAACCACTGGCAAATCACCCGCCCAAATTATGTTTGGCCGTCAGCTAAATTGTATCTTGTCCAATATTCGGCCCAACAAAAGGAAAATTCTACAATATGAACAGGTTAAGGCAAATATTATGGCTTCCTCACCATCATATGAACCTGGAGACCATGTTTTTATCCGGACGTGCCAGGAGAAATCGTGGCAACCTGCAACTGTCACATCACGGAAACACAGATATTCTTATGTTGTGACAACCCCTAATGGAGAGGAGAGACGTCGTCACGCTGATCATTTACGCGTTCGCCTCCCTCCTGAAACATCTGCATCGTCCAGCAGCCCAGTACCATCAGAAGCTATGCAGAGTCCAGTCTTCTTGACTCCAGAACCTGCACCACTGTCACCAGTTTCATCATCTGCTTTTTCGCCACCTGTACCAATGCCAGAAGCGAGCAGCCCAGTGATGGCACCTACGGCACCTCTTCGCCGCAGCTCCCGTGTTGTGAGACCACCCCGCAGACTGATTGAGGAGATGTAGGGGTGGACGAATGATATAAATCTCTTTAACTTTATGAATAGTAAATGTCAAAAATCTCTGGTTTTAAAATATATATTCTTATGTCAACTATGATCTTGTATATATTTCACGGGGTATGGACTGGAACACTACTCCTAGGGCTGGAGTGTGCGTGTACGTTAGAGACGATATCAGTTCTCACCGTCTCAACAACCTTGAAGGTAGGGACCTCTCCACCTTATGGCTCCGTGTAGACAGCGATGAACATCCCCGCGTCTACATGTGCCTATATGTATAGGCCCCATACCGGCGATTCTGAAACTGACCGGCTCATCGAGCAGATCCAAATGGCTGCAGATACTGTGCAGCAGCAGATCCCATCCGCCGAAATCGTGGTACTTGGCGATTTCAACGCACACCACGCCGAATGGCTCGGTTCTGGCAAAACCGATCATGCGGGGAGATCTGTTCACGACTTCGCCCTGGCATATGGTTTGACACAGCTGGTTACTATGCCCACGCGAATCCCAGATGTGGAGAACCATGAACCTTCACTGTTGGACCTTCTGCTGACTTCTGATCCGGACGGCTACCAAGTATCCGTTGGCGCCTCACTCGGCTCTTCGGATCACTGCCTTATCCGGAGTACGTGCCACTCACGTGCCCGCCGCGACCGCGAGTTGCTTGTCGCCGTCGAGTGTGGCACTACAAGTCAGCAGATTGGGATGGGATGCGATCCTTCTTCGCGTCCTACCCTTGGGGGCAGGTTTGCTTCACGCCGGATGATCCCAACTTCGCTGCTGATTCTGTCGCTGATGTGGTGCTGCAGGAGAGGTAGCCGTAGCATCGTTAAGGCTTCGCCACACCAAAAGCAGGTCAGACGCGGAGCAGGTCAGTAGCAGCGCAGGAGACGGCACACTGAATGCAGACGGCAGTTCCAACGCGGTTTTAACGCGGGCCCGCGTTAAAACCGCGTTCAGTGTGACATTGACGGGTGGAGGTTAGTTGGCTGCAAGATGTCAAACGGATTCTTGCTGCTTTTGACTCTAGGTCGAAAAAGAAAATTTTACTTGAATATTATATTTCTGTAATATTTGTCTCGAAAATAGTATATATTTATGTTCCCACGCATTAATTCGATATTTTTTTCGTTTAAATCCATCAAGCGGTTGTAAAAAAATACAACTGTTTGTAACCGCGTCGCCGCGCTGCGCTGCACTGCGAACGCGCCGCCCCCAGTGTGGCATGCTAACATGGTTGCCATAGTTATACAGCAGCGCGGGCCCGCGTTCAAACTGCGCCGCGCCGCGCCGCGCCTGCGCTGCTTCTGACCCGCGCTCGCGCTGCCTGGTTTGTCGTCCGGCAGTTGCAGAGCGGCGCGGCGCAGCGCAGTTTGAGCGCGGGCCCGCGTTCAAATTGGGTGTGACGTACTTCATATAATTTCTTGTATTACAACATGCGCGGGCCCGCATTTAAACCGCGCTGCTACTGACCTGCTTTTGGTGTGGCAAAGCCTTTACAGTATGTTTCCGCCTATGTTCTAGATGTATGGTATGGTGGTAGTTTATATAAATATGTTTTCCGTTTCATGATTTTCCTGTTCGGTGATTGGCTCTCTGAGCAGACTGAGCATATAATCACGAGTTCATTGGTTAATTTGTATTTCCTTCAGTATGATTGATCAATATTCTGTCAAGCTACATTTATAAACATCAATGAGAACATATTGTATTCTTTCTTCTTTGCGATTTTTAATTGTGGTTTTATTAATATTAATTTAATATTTTTGCGTTGTTTTCAGTATGTGCTAGTAGTTGTAGTAGTTACATCCTAAATGGCAGGATTCAGTGACCACTCCGCATACAACAGGCCCTTTGGTTTGGATCCAAACCGGGAGTCGAATGACTTGTATGATACCCGCTATCAGCAAATTTATGGTTACCATACACCTGTGACTGAGGAGTTCCAGGGCCCGCCGCTGGTATTGGACGATATAGCAGAAGATGGTATGTGGATGGATGGTGCGTGCAGCACAATGCACATTTCGATCCAATACACATTTCCCTAAAGTTATATTGTACACTTTCTATAGAATTTCCATTGTATTGTTTCTTAAATATTTACAGACAGCAACAGTTACGTGACCACATATTGTTTCTTAAATATTTACAGACAGCAACAGTTACGTGACCACAGCGATAAGTGTAGCTAGTTTGATCACAGAAAACTTGCTCAGTCATCCGTTTATTGTACTCAGAAGACAGTGTCAGGTTCGTAGACTGCTGAATATTTTTAACAAGAATAACAAGGGCTCAAGGTTTTACGAGATGACATCTCTTAGCAACTTGAACACCCACATGAACGGTTGGGGTGCACTTAAGAGGGCTGCCTTTCAGTCAGTGATGTTTTCGAGTGTATGTATTGTATGTATATTTCTTTGGCACACTCTGTAGACTAAACGGCCTGATGAATTTTAGCTTGAGAGTGTCCTCATATGATTGACATAGGATACATTTCCAGGGTGTCCACTTTCTGGAAAAGTCAGGGAAGTCAGGGAAAAGTCAGGGAAGCATTTGGTGGTCAGGGAAAGTCAGGGAAATGACCTGCCAATCTGGAAAAGTCAGGGATATTTGAGTTTTTCCCAATAATTGTTAGCGAGAGAAACATCCCTGCTCTAATCTGATATCTCCTTTTCTTTGCTGATATTTAACACAGACTTCGATTTTTTTAAAGTTATTAGTGATCTACATCATGACTTCGCATTCCACAGCTTGAGGATACTAGGTAAGAAGAATCTCTGAAACCTTACGGTTACCTTTAGGTTCGAGACAAATTTTGCTTTAGCTGGTGGGAATGAATTCCACTCCGATGGCGAGTGGTGCGTTTATAAAACTGTGCCGTATCTCGAACGCATGCCGTTGTATAAGCGGTAGATAGAACATTCAAAGAGAGCTGAAGTCTCCTAAAACTGAGAGGTTCTAGACCGCTTTTGAGCTCTGAGCGCTTATGAGTCTGATTGCGCGATCAGACTTGTGCATCCGGCAACGCACTTGTGACTCCTCTGGTGTTGCGGGTGTCTATGGGCGGCGGTAATCGCTTACCATCAGGTGATCTGTCTGCTCGTTTGCCACCTATGCCATAAAAAAAAAAAAAAAAAAAAAAAATCGGAGACAATTCTGATCGCGTGTCGCTGGGTGGAGTCGAGGGATTTCAGCTGATACTTGGGTCCTCCTGCCCAGAGATATGAGCAGTGCTCCATATGCGGCCTCACTTGAGCTTTGTATAGCTGCAATCGCTGTCTGGGTCTGAAGTACCGCTTTGCTCTATTGAACACTCCAGATTTTTTCGTTGGCCTCGAGGTGACCCCGAAATTGGACAATGCTAGAAATTTCGACACCTAGAATTCCGACACTCGTAGCAACGGCAAGTTTTGTTTCTTGGAACCGAGGCGCCACAGTTAAACGGACTTTGGCGGTGAACGCGCAGACCTGCGTCTTCGTAGAATTAAAGCGGACTAAGTTTAGTCTACCCTCATTCGGAGACTTTCTCCAGAGAGTCTTCAACTTCAGACAATCCTGCCACAACTCTCCACCTCGACCCGTGGGATGTTGCTTAGTCTGTGTACTGCGTGTCACCTGTACCGTCATCCGCATAGTATTGAATACCGTGTAGGTCATTGATATGCAGAAGGAATAGAGTTTACAAGAGTACAGAACCTTGCGGGACACCAGGATTATGTGTTTAGTGTCACAAGATCAGCCGTTCATTAAGGACTTTAATGCTCCTGTTACACAGAAGAGGGTTACACAGAAGAGGTTACACAGGAGAGAAAGCTGTCGATCCAATTGCACAATCCCACGTGTAGGCCGTATGCTGGTAATTTCGATAGAAGTGCCTTATTCCAGACCCCCGAACGCCTTAGCTATATCCAGGCAGGCTCGACTTTCAATGGCTTGGCAATGGCAGCGGTGTGTTAGGCATACTAGAAGATCACCAGCTGACCGGCCATGACGAAACCCGTATTGGAGGTCATTGATAAGGTCTTGATCTTCTACATATGATAGAAGCTGTGTATTAATTACACGTTCTATCACCTTTGAAAGAAGGGAGATAAACGCTATTTCCCTGTGATTCGACGGGTCAGTTCTATCCTCCTTTTTGCGGACTGGTTTCACATTTGCAATTTTCCAGGATGTTGGTACATGGCCTGTGGAGTAGAAGAGCGTGAAAATTCAGTACTAAGGTTGTGGTCTACATACACGATGGATGATAGTATAGGATGTCATCATCATCATTAGGATGTATTGAAATCTATGTACGAGCTATTTAAAGACAGTCTAGCACGTTGAGCTCTTTACACTGCTATCATTGGAGGCTCTTCATTTCCACAGCACAGAAATTCACCTCAGTAGGATGATTGGAAAATGATCCTTGTCTGGAAAGAGCACTTTTTTTTACAAGGTGAGCCAATTTGTAGGTTATAAATGACACGATCCCAGAAAACCACAATCAAAAAATTTAAGAGATTCAATGAAAATCTCTTTGTTAAAAGTACGTTTAGCTGCTGTGAAGTCAGTTATGGCAGATTTGCGCCGTCTCCAGATGAAAATAAAAAACAAACCAGCAGTCAAACAAATCCTCCAAAAACGGTTCTAAGATGGATTATAAAGGTCAGGGAAGTTTTACAAAATGGTCAGGGAAAGTCAGGGAAAAGTCAGGGAAGTATTTTGGAAATTTTGAGTGGACACCCTGATTTCAATGCTGTCAGGTTTTTTTTTGTATGGTTAGATTATTTCACAAACTTCACATTTTTCACTTTTCAAGTTTTTTATTTTATTAAAGCGTCCCTCTTAAGCGCACTCCAACTCCACTCTACTCGGTGTTCTTTTTACATATTTCTTATCTGGTACCTTCAAAATTCATTTTGAAAAGTATTGGTATATCTGCTAGTAGACTTTAACAGCATTACAATTTAGCCAACCAGCAAAGATATTTTTGATCAATCATTTTATTTTATGCTTTTTTCCCACACAGGTCCATAATAGTCTAAGAAACTATCACATAGTGCCATACACTCTCCTACCAGTGGTAGTGCGGCTGCACCGGAGACAGGATGTGACTACACTGTGGAAGGGCATTGGTTCTACATGCATTGTGAAGGGCTTGAACTTGGCTGTAGAGGATATTGTGACCAAAGCTACGGGGTGGCCCAAGTATGTGTCTAGAATATTTAATACCATATGATTAATTCAAGATATCAAATAGAAACTGTGTATATTTTTATAGTTTTTTGCCTTGCTTACTTTCAGGGACATTTCAAAATGCAACTCAGTATTGCAGTTTTTACAGCACATCACTCTAAAATGGTAAAATAATTTATATTTGTAAATTATACTGAAGATACATAATTGTCTTTCTATATTGACTTTATTTTTCCAGTGTAAGCATAGCAATAGTTACTCCCTTCTATTCGGCGAGCTTTGTTGAAACGGTCCAGAGTGACATAGCCAGTGACAAGCCTGCTCTCCTAGATGTTTTCCGGGAAGGTTTTGCCCGTCTGCTGGAATGGGGGAAACCCAGTCGTGGGCGAATGCTGCCCATATGGGCCATTGTGATGCCCACTGTGGCTCTAGGAGTCACCAAATACCTTGCCCAGTAAGTACAATTTTTAAATGAAAATTTTACCAAAAATCAAACTAATGAAATGTAAAAAAAAACCACCACCGAAGTTTGTATTCAATGTCTTGTCAGCAAAAATTAGTGGATCTCATGGAATTCTATCATTTCTGTGCACCCCTAGATGTTTCTCAACTTGAAAATGGCTGCCCGCTTAACAGAGATTGTCCAAAGAAGACATGAGTCCTCTTGTACATAATATTACACTATTATTTCTAGACACAGGAAGTTCGAATAATGTATAACCCCAATAATAATTTTTGTTTCAGTTTAACATTGAGAAGTATAACTGTTCGAGCCCTTAGGTTTCAACAAAGGCACAGGCATGAACTTAGTGATTCATATGACATGAACTATTCAAAGAATGCTCAGAACCCTCTGATTGAGGACATTAACCTGAAGGCTGGAATCTTTTCCTTCATAACCATGGAAATATTGTTCTACCCTGCAGAGACTATAATACACAGGCTGCATATACAGGTGAGTGAAGGGAGATATGTATAAGATTTATATGAATTTTGTGTTAAAACTTAATACCGGTGATGTGTGTATGTTACATTACTTCTGCACAGGTCTAGTCTTATATTTGTTTAATGACGTAGGTGTCATTTAAAATGCTTTTTACTTTGCAGGGCACAAGAACAATCATAGACAACTTAGATACAGGAAGTTCAGTGACACCTATCCTAACAGGTTATGAGGGATTCATGGACTGCTACAATACAACCATAGCTAAGGAAGGTGTGGCCGGTCTGTACAAGGGGTTCGGAGCCCTGGTGCTGCAGCTGGCTGCCCATCTGGCTATTATCAAGCTGACCACCCTAGTGGTGTCCGAAGTCTCCAATCTGCTCAAGCCTGCAAAATCTCCCACAAACTCAGAGGAATCAGTCCAACAGAAATACTTATTCAACTAAACAGTGGCAAGTACCTATGGGAAATATGTTTAAGCGTAATCTGCATTAGATACAGAATAATAAAATTATGTAATGAAATTCATTAAAATTGGATTTATTTGTGGCTTTACCAAAACAGTTTTCAGAGTTTATTATTTCATGAAGATAGGATATTTTTATTTTGTTATATTTTCTATAAATAAAAATAGACATAAGTAATGAAGCATAGTTAAGTAGCAAACTGTAGTTTAGATTTTTAAAAAATCAGGTTGTTTGAAATAAAACGAAATGTGCAGTATGTATTTTTTTTCTTATTTATTTATAGGCCTATTTTAAAAACTGAAATGAAACTGCTATATTTATTTAGTGTGACAGCACAAATCTTCCTTTTAGTAACCTCCTCATTATAATTCTACGGCCATTAGGAGTGGAGATTCTAGTCTCCCAGCCATGACGACGCACTCTTCTGACTTCATTGGGTCTTGGAAAGTAGCAGCGAACTTTGGTCCGAACAGATGTTACCAGCATATTATCCGCCTTCACAAGCCCATTGCTTGATGATAATCCTGATAATGTACTAAGCCCTTGACGCAATATCCTGGAAATTCGGTGGTTTTTCATTATTAAATTGTTATGATTATCGGATATTGGATCAGAGAAGCCAGTAAACAACGTACTTACTTCAGTGGTTGAAGTACTGCCGTCATAAACGTCGACATAGTTTCTAATTCACAGAGACGAAAATATATGTTTTTTAAACTTGAAAAATTCAATATTTGTAGGTTATGGACTTTATTATGTGCACCAAAGAGATTTGTTTGTTTTATTTCACCCCGAAATGGGGAAGGCAAAGGATCAGAGCCATACAGCCTAGTCTGTTGAAAATCTTCTGTCGTATTTAAAGGCCAAAAGCCATTTCTTCCGTATTTCTTCGTTTTCATAGAAAAAATTAATTAAGGCCAAAGCCATTTCTTTCGTCTTTAACTTTTTCTATTCTTCAACAAAATGATAGCACCTTTGATGAAGATTTCATGGACTTCTTGAGAGCACTCGAAACACAGTCTACACACTTTTATTTCATTATCCTACATATTAGACACTTAAGAGGCCTTTATCGAAACGCAAGCGCTCAAGTTTAGGCATCGACACGGAGCGTCGTACGCTTGTTTGTATAATCGTGTTACTCCACGCACACAAACGTATCGCGCGACGGACTACCAGATTTTGATCCTTTTATCCGCTCGTTCTAAGCTAGCCGTGAAATGAAACAACCGTTGCATTGTTTTGCGTGTATTGTTTACTGTAATTGCCAAGAACGTGTTTACTATGACGTTTATAAGATAACGTTATATTTTGACCTTACTTTTTAGGTTATATATATTTTTTAAATTTAGTTCCATGTTTAAGCTACATTGAACATTAAATCAGTTTATTAAAGGTTAAAAATAAGTAATTCAAAATGATGAAAACAGTATAACATATTATGATTAGTAGATTTAAAAGTATGTGTACAACATCTATTTATTGTAAATAAAAAAACATTTTGATTTGACTTTTTGACTATAAAATTATTCTCACCTAGTAACTAACATCCTATATTCATCCTATACTGATGGGTATTAGTTAAATACAGGTTGTAACGAGGCGGTAGCAGAATTTAAAAAAATGTGCTCTTAAACAATATTGAGAGATTTTTATTTTTTATCAACAACTAATACTTACAGGATTATAAAAAAGTGCGTTTGAAATTGTAAGGGGATAGAATTAGAGATTTAAAAACGTTTTTTTCTGAGGTGAAAAAAACGTTATAAAAACACGAAAAATATTTTTTTCTGGCACAGTTTCTTTTTTCAGGTGTATGAAAATTTAATAAAATATCCTTTGGTGGATATCGTTAAATAAGTGTATCATTGTTTTGTTTATTAATTTTTAACGTATTTGTTTTATATAGTAATTAAATAGCTCGAAATAGTTGGCACTCACTGATGTTCAATTTTTACTGAGGGACAGAATTTCTCCAATCCTTGTTTGGTTTAGATCTTAAATAAATGTAGAATTTAATTTATTTTATCAATTAAAATCAGAATAAACCCATCACTTTTTATGTTTATTACATTTCAGCTGTGTATTCCGTTCTCTGAAAGAAAAAAAGAACCTTTAGAAACCTGTGTATTTTTCAAGATTATGAAATATGATTTATTTTGATTTTTTTTATTTACATCACTACTCAGAATGAAGTATAGAATACAGGAAAAATATTGAAAAAAATCGATCTACATTTAATCTCGACCTCAAAAAACTGCAAATATGTGGGAAAAGGTAAAATATATCGAAAATCTGACAAAAAAATTGAAAAAGTTCACGAAGGGCGTGTGTTACATAATACGGCACATTGACTATGGAAAAAAATGGCTAAATTAATTTTTTTTTTCAATTTTACATACAAATTCATGATTCACTATTCAGATACCTCGACCACCGTTTTTTTTTTTTTGTAAAAAATGCAAATATCTCTGAAACGGTAAGAGATATCGAAAATCTAACAGAAATTTTGAAAAGCTTAAGTAAAAGCATATAATACATGAGACGCATGTTGACTATGAGAAAAATGGTCTAACTCATTTTTTATCAGATTTCCCATACTAAATGTGAAAAGTGAGTTACGAATTTGTATGGGAAACTGAAAAAAAATTGAGTTTGGCTATTTTTTTGTGTTTTTTCAAGACTGTGAAATGTGATTCATTTTTTATTTATTTAAATCACTACTCAGAATGAAGTATTGAGTGCAGGAAAAATATTGAAAAAATCAATCTAAATTTGATCTCGACCTCCGTTTTTTTTTTTGCAAAATCTGCAAATATCTGGGAAAAGGCAAAATATATCGAAAATCTGACAGTTACTTTGAAAAGGTTTACGAAAGGCGTGTTAAACTTTATTTTTTTTTTCAATTTTCCCTACAAATTCTTGATTCACTTTTCAGTTATCTCGACCACGGTTTTTTTTTTATAAAAAAATGCAAATATGTATCTCTGAAACGGTAAGAAATATCGAAAATCTAACAGAAATTTTGAAAAGCTTAGACTTTAGTTAGACAAAAGCAAATAATACATGAGACGCGTATTGACTATAAAAAAAACCTAAACTATTTTTTAGTTTCTCATACAAATTCTTTACTCACTATTCAGATATCTTGACCACCGTTTTTTTTTGTAAAAAATGCAAATATCTCTGAAACGGTAAGAGATATCGAAAATCTAACAGAAATTTTGAAAAGCTTAAGTAAAAGCGTATAATACATGAGACGCATGTTGACTATGAGAAAAATGGTCTTACTCATTTTTTATCAGATTTCCCATACTAAATGTGAAAAGTGAGTTACCAATTTGTATGGGAAACTGAAAAAAATTGAGTTTGGCTATTTTTTTGTGTTTTTTCAAGACTGTGAAATGTGATTCATTTTTTATTTATTTAAATCACTACTCAGAATGAAGTATTGAGTGCAGGAAAAATATTGAAAAAATCAATCTAAATTTGATCTCGACCTCCGCTTTTTTTTTTGCAAAAACTGCAAATATCTGGGAAAAGGCAAAATATATCGAAAATCTGACAGTTGCTTTGAAAAGGTTAACGAAAGGCGTGTTAAACTTTTTTTTTTTCAATTTTCCCTACAAATTCTTGATTCACTTTTCAGTTATCTCGACCACGGTTTTTTTTTATAAAAAAATGCAAATATGTATCTCTGAAACGGTAAGAGATATCGAAAATCTAACAGAAATTTTGAAAAGCTTAGACTTTAGACAAAAGCAAATAATACATGAGACGCGTATTGACTATAAAAAAAACCTAAACTATTTTTTAGTTTCTCATACAAATTCTTTACTCACTATTCAGATATCTTGACCACCGTTTTTTTTGCAAAAATTGCAAATATCTCGGAAACAGTAAAAGATATCGGAAATCTGATAGAAATTTTGAAAAACTGAAGTAAAAGTATATGATACATGAGACGCATATTGACTATAAAAAATAGCCAAACTCATTTTTTTTTCAGTTTCCCATACAAACTCCTTACTCACTTTTCACATTTAGTATGGGAAATACGAAAAAAATGAGTTACGCCATTTCTCTCATAGTCAACATGCGTCTCATGTATTATTTGCTTTTATCTAAGCTTTTCAAAATTTTTTTTAGATTTCGATATCTCTTACCGTTTCAGAGATATTTGCATTTTTTATTAAAAAAAAACGTTTTTTTCTTTGCAAAAACTGCATATATCTGGGAAAAGGTAAAATATATCGAAAATCTGACAGAAAATTTGAAAAGGTTAACGAAAGGCGTGTATTACATGATTCGCACATTGACTATGAAAAAAAATGGCTAAACTATTAATTTTTTGCAAAAAAAAAGAATAATAATATGTTTGGGTAACTAAAAAATAATTTAGCTATTTTTTTATAGTCAATACGCGTCTCATGTATTATATGCTTTCGATTAAGTTTTTCAAAATTTCTGTCGGATTTCCGATATCTTTTACCGTTTCCGAGATATCTAAATAGTAAGGAATTTGTATAGGAAACTGAAAAAAAAATTGAGTTTGGTTATTTTTTTTATAGTCAATATGCGTCTCATGTATTATATGCTTCTAGTTAAGTTTTTCAAAATTTCTGTCAGAATTCTGATATCTTTTACCGTTTCCGAGATATTTGCATTTTGCATTTGCATTTGATAAAAAAAAAACGGAGGAGGAGATTTAACAAAAAAAAATAACCCTGTCTTGGAGCGAGCTTCGTAAATTAAAAGGTTTTTGACATAAACGTAAAGTAGCCTTATTGCCCTATTATTCCATTAAGAAACGGGCTAGCCGCTTTGTAAACAGGTACCATAAAGCAAACTTGTTTTTATTTTTTTTATTTTAATATATCCTATAATCACTCCCACAATCTAAGAAGAATCTAATTTTTCATGTGTGGAAATCCGTCAAACGGTTAAGGTTGTACAGCGCACCCTTTGGTGCATAAATACATACATTCGAAGCAGGGTAAAAATATGCATCTTTTTTCGCCCTAGAACACTACATATTTTCATACTTTTTTTATTTCTTCTGTCGAGAACGTCAGGTACAGCAAGCTACTGATAATTAAAGCGAGTAAGCACTGTAGTGCTAATTTATAATACGAAAGATACACCTACTTCCTTTTTTCTTACGTGTTAAATATACGGGCTGACATGTACTTCAAGGATTATGAAATTACAAGCATGTATGTACTTTGTATATTCATATGAAAACGACAATGTGTTTTTTCCATATTTTCTAATAAGAGCGACCACCCTAGAAAATATGGAAAAATGACAATGTTATTTTTATGTAAATTTAATATTCAAAGTACCTATATGTTTAACATTTTTATGCTTAAAGTAGATGTCACTCAGAATATTTATTTAAAAAAACAATGATCAAAACGTTGCGGGGCAGCGTATAATTAGTACTATCGGAGCGCGGCAAAACTGACACAGGTCCTTCCTCGACGGGCGCTCGCGCCGTACTGATCGGTCCACGCGGAGGCAATGAAATATATCGTAGATTTCTGGTACAATATAATTTATTGTATTTTTGAAATCTTTTTAATTACATAATGCAGATATATTTATTGATTTTTATTGGGAAAATAACACTGTTTATTTTGATGTCAGTTTCATTCAAAAATATTTTGGTTTTATTATAAAAAATCGCGGTTTAGTATAGACGTATTTCGCTGAAATTGATGTTAGAAATTATTTTTTTTACTAGAGATTGTGACGTTTAATCGAAAAACGAAAACATTAACTAACAATAAATTTATTTAAGTGATTTGAAAATATTTTTTTCTGGTACAATAAATGTTTTCTAGTTAGAGAATTAGGGGCTTGAAAATGACCGTGCGAACCTTTTTTGCGAAAACATGACTGACTGTTATTTTTTATATAAAATAATGGAAGAAATGTTTAAGAATCTGAAACATTAACTAACAATAAGAAACACGAATCTACTGAACACATATTTTTTTAAACGTATAACTCTTTCCGAAAGTAGAAAATTACGAGCTCAAAAAGTGCGATTTCTCGAAAAAAATGTGAATGGGCCCTTAAATGGAACTTTATTGAACAATACACTATCAATATTATGCATTAAAAACCACGATATCTATTTTTTGGATAATAAAAGAAAACTGTCAAACTGTTGCTACGAGTTCCCGCCAAAAAGTCCGCACCAAAGAGAATATAATCACTTATGTGCACTGTGCACTCGTCTTGACATTAGCGAAGAGAGTATAGAGCGTTTCAATAAATAGTTCCTATGCTGTTATGTTGGCAGCAATGTTTTCCACGCACACTACTTAGAACTCAGCCACACACTACATAGAATGCAGACACACACTAACAAAATTGGTAGAAGAGTCTTCGCGTGTGATATCGTTGATAGACAGAGGAGCCAACATAACGGCATAGGAACTATTTGTTAAAACGCTCTATATTTATTTCCACTCGGTCCGTTCCGTTCGTAGAGCTGGACACGGAGGCAGTTCGCGAGGCCGGAGCAGTGCGTGGCGTGGAATGGAGGTTCATTCCGCCAGGCGCGCCAGAGATGGGAGGTTCATGGGAGCGAATGATTCGCACCGTGAAATCGTCACTTAAGGTAATTCTTAAAGAGCGCGCACCTCACCCAGATACGTTACTCACCTTACTAGCTGAGGTGGAGGCGCTAGTTAACAGCCGCCCCATCACACACGTTTCTAACGACCCGAACTACCCTGAGGCACTTACACCCAATCATTTTTTGATTGGTGCGTCATCGACCAACCCACAATTCGGCAAGTATGACGACTCAGACCTATGCTTACGGAGACGCTGGCGTGTAGCACAGCGGCTTGCCGATATGTTTTGGGCGCGTTGGCTAAAAGAATATTTGCCGACTCTTCTACCTCGACAAAAGTGGACTCGCGAAGCGAGATCGCTTCAGGTGGGTGATTATGTTATCTTAGTCGAACCAAACATAGAACGTAGTTGTTGGCGTCATGGTGTAGTGAGTGCAGCCCATCCAGGAAGTGACGGTCGCATCCGTATAGTAGATGTGCGCACACGCACGGGCGTGCTGCGCAGACCGGTAACGCGCGTCGCCCTACTGTCACCACAGGATTGTAGTGCGAATTAGTTCGCACTAAGGAGGCAGAAAATGTAGGCGACACACTACATTAGAATAATTTCTATTTTTTAATAAATTGAAGCGCAATCGTATGTCCGCTAGGTACCTGCCTTGATGGCTTTAAGTAGCTGGTTTTACCCCTTCCTCTCTCAGTATTGCACACACCATCGCACGCAGCTACCAAGCGGCCTCTCGAACGCGCTGTTTTCCAAAATATATCTGTCGTTTAATTTCTATCGCCTACAAAGTGTTTTAAATATGGTGATCGAAACTAACAACTCGAGATATTATCTTCGCTGGGCAAAGATAAACCTGAGTTGTTAGTTTCGATCACCATATTTATGGACGCATCTCACAAATTGCCTCATCTAATGGCTTAACACGTTTGAGGTCCTTGGGCCACTGATCCTCAGAGCGGCGTAAAAAGGAAGGATCCTGGAACCAGTCACTAGAGTAGGCAAGCGGATTGATGAACCTCCATTGCACGCCACGCACTGCTCCGGCCTCGCGAACTGCCTCCGTGTCCAGCTCTACGATGCTACGCTTCAACTCGGCGTCTGCGCCCCTAAGGTTCGTACCATTATCGGAGATAATTACCTGAGGCATCCCACGCCGAGCTCCCATTCGTCGAAGCGCCATTATCGTGGAGTCAGCTGTAAGGTCCTCGGTCACCTCTATGTGGATCGCGCGAACTGTGACGCAAGTAAATAGCATCCCATATCGCTTGTGCCTCCTGCGACCAATCGTGACCTCGAGTGGGCCAAAAAAATCGACGCCAGAGTGGCGGAATGGTCGCCTGTTATGTTGCAGCCGAGCCGCGGGGAGATCAGCCATGCGCTGCGGCTGAGATGAGGCTCGTCTGTAGCGACAGAACAAACATTGTGACGCGACAGTACGAACGGTTGGCCTGAGATTCATAACCCAATATTGTTGCCGTAAATTATTTACGACTAGTTCGTTAGCACCGTGAAGTGCTTGTTTGTGGTGGTGTTCCACTAGCAAGCGTATTTTCCTGTGCTTTCCGTCAAGAATAGCTGGTCTTCGAGTGCCGTACTCCACGCCCACGACCTTGTCTATGCGGCCGCTGACACGCAAGATGCCGGAATCGTCAAGGTAAGGTGACACTTGCAGCAAACGGCTGCTTGACGGTAGCTCTTTATTTTCTCTTAGGCATGATATCTCCGCACTGTAGCTATCGAGCTGACATTTTTTTATCAGAAGATCCTCTGCCTCCTTCATTAGAAAGTGTCCAGCTGATTATCCTTTTGCTGACATCTTCTAATGAAAAGCAACACCCTGGCCGTAGCACGCACGAGAGTGATCCAACTCGAGATATTATCTTCGCTGGGCAAAGATAAACCTGAGTTGTTAGTTTC
Source organism: Coleophora deauratella (assembly GCA_958295455.1). Classification (NCBI taxonomy): domain Eukaryota; kingdom Metazoa; phylum Arthropoda; class Insecta; order Lepidoptera; family Coleophoridae; genus Coleophora; species Coleophora deauratella. The sequence goes on along the minus strand of OY282408.1, from coordinate 10,908,272 downwards.
GATCACCATATTTACGGATCGCATCTCACACATTGCCTCATCTATGGCTTAACACGTTTGAGGTCCTTGGGCCACTGATCCTCAGAGCGGCGTAAAAAGGAAGGACCCTGGAACCAGTCACTAGAGTAGGCAAGCGGAGGCGCATCCTTGCGCGTGGCTACGTCCGCTACGTTGAGGCCGGTGGGTACGTGACGCCACTCACATGATTTCGTCAGCTCATCAATCTCACCTAAGCGGTGCGCAACGTATGGCTTATAATCGCGCGGGTCACTTCTGATCCACTGCAAGACTGTGCTCGAATCTGTCCAAAAATACCTTTTTGTAGGCTGAATATCTTTGTGCTCGCGCTGTACGGTAGCGGCCAGCCGGGCCGCTAACAACGCGCCCTGTAACTCCAGCCTCGGGACGGAAACGGGCCGTAAAGGACTGACCCTGCTTTTACTAGCGACAAAACATACTAGTACACGACCATTTGATAATATAAGACGCCAGTATATAACGGCTGCGTACGCTTTCGTTGAAGCATCACAAAAAATGTGCATCTCCTTATCAATGATATGCGACTCACCGGTCGACGTCCATTGCGCGCCCGAGTAACAGTCACTCCATTCATGCGCGTTCTGATACCAACATGGAATACGAAGTGTGCGGAGGCTTTGTAAATCATTAAGCCAGCTAACGAACAATGCATGCTCTTCGGGTTGGATGCGGCAGTTCCATTCCACTCCGCTACGATGAACGTTCTGAAATATTATTTTACCTTTAATAATAAAAGGCGAGAGAAAACCATGTAAATCGTATACTGACATGATAATGCTCAGCATTTGTGCTTTAGTAGGTGATTCAGAACCGTTCAGTATATTTTGTGGAATGCGGTCAAAGGCAATCTTAAACCCAAATGAGTCATCGCACGGATGCCATATCAAACCGAGAGTGCGCTCAGTGGTGTTCGTGGCTCCATGTTTGAACTCCGTCGCAGTCGGCGCGAGCGCATCGGCGGGGATGGACTGCAGTACCCGTTTGCTATTACTTGACCAGCGCGTTATATCAAACCCACCTGACTTATGAATCGATGTTATCTCGCGTACTAGTTGGATCGCCTGACTTTCCGTGGCGCAAGAATGTAAACAATCGTCAAATTAATGATTGTTTATTATTACGTCGACCGCCTCGGGATGCAAGTCTTGATATTTTTGAGCATTTTTATTTCTAATGTACTGTGCTATGAAAGGGGAGCAGGTGGCGCCAAACAATAAACTTTGCATAATACATATTTTAATAGGTGCCTCTAAATTTTCTTGCCACAGAAATCGAAAAACATGTTGGTCTTCTGCCCAGTATTTTGATAAGCAAATGGACCGACTACGCATACGCTAAGCTAGCATTTTGTTATATCATTAAAATAATGAAAGTAATATATTTTTTTACGTTTTAAATCTACGTTTTAATAAAATAATGCTATTGTTTACAATTTTAGCTAATAAATGTTTCCAATAATGCTCAGTAGGGGTCTAACAATGATGGTCTAATGATATAACAAAAAACCTGCTGGCCCTTATTTTATTTCAGTATATTAAACGTAAACGTATTGAATTAAACGTTTAAGTGTATGTATATTAGTCTCTGGTTCAGGGAATCCTAGTTTGGGGCCAGATGACCGTGTATGATTTGTCCCAGATATTGATGATTATAGTATTTCAGTGAATAATTATTTACTAGTGTTATCTGGAAAATCTATCACGTTATCATTGCTTCAATCCATGGCGACTAAATAGGTGCGACGCGTTCGAGCTCTGCACATGAACTGACGAAGGCGAAGTGTAGCCACTTGCGCGAAGTCTGTCACGATAAAACCCTTTGATATGTGCTAGAAAACCGACAGTAGTCGCGCGAACCCTATCGTCTTCGCGCGAATGATTCGCGGTACTTCGAAGTGCATGGCCAGACCTATTGCTATAACGCGAATATTCGCCGAAGCGTGCAGGCAGATGTAGCCATAGCATATGGATTAGATACAATGTGTTTCTTTCTACCCTTACTCTGTCATCAGAATTTATTTACCTGAAGAAGAGTCTATCTATCCTATTCACACTATATACATTATAAATTCCTTGGTGAGATGAACGCACTAGGCAGGGACTGCACTGCAATCAAGTGACTGCAAAACTGCCCGCTCCCGTGCGCTGCGTTTGATGCGATCATGCGACACAACACGGCCAAATATTTTCTATGGTAAGCAAGCACGCACGCGCAAGCAAAGGACAGGAATGGAATCGTAGAATCCTCTCACTCATGTATGGCATGAATATGTTGGTTGTTTGCGGTTTGTGTTGGTTGTTGGTGTCGGCCACCACGTTTCCCCTCAACATCAAATGGATATTCTTTCATAGGTAACACTTGCTTTAAAAAAAAAAGTTACAATTTAGTCTATGGTTACATCTAATATGGCGGATCAAAATAACAAGGGCGCTAAAAGAATTTTAGTAACAGCTCATGAATTTGTTCTGTGATTGTTTCGTTGTAAACATTCATACATAACAGATACTATAAAATCAAAAGTATTCACAGATGTGATTTATCTTAATACACTCGTTGACTTTGTTGTAAGTAAACATATTAAGCATACTAATCTGTCACCTAAATACATACTTTATTTATATTTTTTTTATCAAAATTCTAGTACCTACGTGCTACTTATTGCAATAATAACTCAGTGTTTCCTTTTTAGATTGAAACTCGGAATGTCTGCCATAAAAGTGAATTTTGAGATCGGTCATGAAGCTTCATTGAAGTCGAAAAAGACTCCAGAAGGTTTCACTCATGACTGGGAAGTTTTCGTGCGAGGGCAAGAGGGAGCAGACATCAGCCACTTCGTGGACAAAGTGGTCTTCTACCTCCATAACACGTTCCCAAAACCAAGGAGAGGTAAGGTTAATTAATTACATATATATGTATAGCATATGTATATATGTTGTATGCATGTTTAGGTACATATCTTGTTATTTACTGATAAGAAAAGACCCCATTGGAAACATAATGTCAACAATTTAGGAAAGCTGTTAGAATTCGATTTCTATAAAAAAACATCAGTCAGGCTTGATTACGGATTGTATTGGTAGATTTGTTAATTTTTGTTATTCATCTAATATCTTCTCTGTTTCAGTTGTAAAGGAACCTCCATTTTCTATAAAGGAGTCAGGATATGCAGGGTTCACTTTCCCAATAGAAATATATCTAAAAAATAAAGATGAACCAAAAAAGATAACATTTTCTTATGATCTCACCTTGCAACAGAGTGGCTTTTTAAAGGATAGATATGTTTTTCAAAACCCAAATGAGGAATTCAGAAAGAAACTGCTAAAAGGAGGAGGAATACCTGTAAGCAACAATGCTTACTACACAAACCCTGATCAGGAAGGTAGAAGTAGGGATTCTTTTACAGAAGATAAACAACAACTTGTCAGTAAACCAAAATTGTCATCAGAAAATACAAAAAAGCATAAACCTAAAGAGCATAAAGAAGAAATACCGCATAGAACTACTAGCAGTTTTGAAACCTTATTTGGAGAACCCATTCAGAAACCCCCTAAGGTATCACCAGATCCAAAGAAACTTGATAAAAATTCTCCTGCTGTAAAATCTGACAAAAAAGACAAAGACAGATCTAATTCTGATAAAAAATCTAAACATGATCACAAAGAAACTAAATCTGATAAAGTTAAGACAAAAGAAGATAAAGATAAGGCCCGTTCCGAAAAAGTTAAAAATCACAAAGATCCTGAGAAGGTTAAAGAGAAACCCAGCAAAAGACCCAATGAAAAGCCTCCATCTCCAGATCCACCAAAGAAACGTTGTGTGAGTCCTATCAGAAAGCCACTCAGTCCCACTCCTCGTTCAAGCAGTGCCTCCAGTAATAAAGATGACTATAAACAGCCCAAGCATAACTTGGAAAACATAGAACAGAAAAAGCAAAAAATTGAGGAAAAGTTCATAGATATTAAAATGGAAAAGGATGCCAAAGAGAAAAAGAAAAAAGAAAAAAAGAGCCATGACAAAGACAAGGAAAGAAAAGAAAGAAAGGAACACAAAAAAGAACATAAATTGAAAGAGTTACCTAAGGAACCCCCCAAAGAAGTTGTAAAAGAAGCTGCTCTAAAATCCAGAGAAGTTCTTAAAGAAAAAGAACCTATAAAAGAATCACCCCCACTTAAAGAAAAACAACAAAAACTGGAAAAGTCAGTAAACAAATTTTCTATTGAGAATCTCAGAAAGTCTCCACCTGTTGATAATGAAGAACGTTCTGAAAATCACAAAGTCAAAGAGAAAGGGGATTCTGACAAAAAACATAAACACAAGAAAAAAGACAAGAAACGTGATGAGTCAAAGGAAAAACATAAGGAGTCTAGTAAAGAAAAGAAACATAAGCATGAAAAGGTTAGAGATACACCATCAGAAAAACCGGAAATCACAGAGCGCAGACCTACTCCTATATTAAAAGAACGGCTCATTCCTGAATCTGCCTCACCAATATCTATTGATACTGCATCTCAGTGTAGTTCTAAGAGTGGTCTGGTTAAAACACACCCTGGTGCAGAAGACATTAATAGCAATTCTGATTCAGAAAGTTCTATAATAGGTGAGGAGGAGGAAGTGAAAGTGAAAATTGAGAATCCCTCACCAGAGCCTATTAAACACGAGCCCTCACCGGAACCAGAAGTCGAGCCTGAGCTGGAACCAGTGCCTGCTCCAGAACCGGAACCAGAACCCGAACCTGTAGTTGAGCCACCACCACACAAAGAAAAATCTAAAAAACACAAAGACAAGTCTAAAAGAGAAGAAAAACGTCGAAAACGAAAGGCAGCAGCACAAGAAGAGGACACAGAGAGTAGAAAGAGTGCAAAACTTTCAGAAAGTGGACCTTCAACTGACGATAGAGGAGAAACCAGTGGTTCTGTATCAACTGAAACTAAGGTTCAAGATAATGGGGTGTCTAGCAGCCTGGGGGAGGATGCTGAGCCGGGAGACATCTCCCCTGACTACATGGTACAGCTCCGGGGGCTACAGCAGCGCATCATGATGATAAAGAATAATGAGGATCTGGAAAGAGTTGTGAACCTCATTGCAGAAACTGGACGCTATGAAGTTACTACCCAAACTTTCGATTTTGATCTGTGCTTGTTAGATAGGTCGACAGTACAGCAGCTAATACAGCTAGTGGGATGCTAGTTAAAGGAGTGGCTTAACGCCACTTTGTTTTTATGACGCATTACCATTAAACAGATAATTGTTTTTTTTTCCGCCTTTGGCATATTTTTGTGGGTATCTATTGTTATTGAAGGCTGTGGCTGAGTACTCACACAAACTTGCAATGTTATGATTGAGATCACATTAGAAAATAATTATAACTCAGATATTTCTGTAAGTATTTCGCTCGCCACTTTATTTTAAGTGCAATATTGTATTGTATAGGATAAAGTATTTAAATATATAATTTATATAAGACTGTTGAATAATTGTTAAAACTTTTAAACATAATGTATATTTTGTATATTATTACTGCTACACATAGTAACTAGAGTTATACAATTGTATAAGAGCAAGCATAAAACTTCTCACTTTTATAGAAAAGTGAGGGTAGTAGCATTTTGTAAAACATTATTATGCTTTTAAATATTTCAAGTAAATAATATTTTCAATTGTGCATCTATTAAATTGTTTCGTATTATTTTATTTCTGCAAATGCAGTGTTGGCTTCTACTTATGCTAGTTAGGAATTGGCATTACAGTTTGCATATTAATAGTTTAAGACATCGGTAACAGCATACAGCATCACTATTTTATTTTTAGGTAAGGTCAGTTTAATATTATGAGGCGTTAAGTATGTTTTAATATTACTGTAATGAAAAAACATGTTATTTTCAAAATTTTAACAACATGCTCACTTTGAAGTCTGTACAAACTTGTTAACCTAACTTATTTTTATTTATGTGGTCTTTTAGTGATTTTTAAAATAAATAAGAGAGTGTATTCTATTACTATTTAACTGTTGGTTTGTTTGTTTGATCCCCAAATACATATTACATCAAATTACTCGGTTACGTAACCAGCACGTCACTTTTTTCCTATGTGCGGGAAGCCAGCCCTATTTTCTGTATTTGTGATCAAAATTTTATACTGTTTGGCCAAAGATCTTCATAAGGGGAGCGTTAAATGAAAATACGAAATATTGAGAACATATTTTATTTTCATGAAAGAGAGAAATGAAGAAACCTGCTAAGGTAAAACTACACCCATGATGATGATTGATGAATTTGATAATTATGTATGATATACTTCGAAATTCCCGATTATACGAAGATTGGCTGCAGCAAAGTATAATATCTGCTCGTCTACAAATAGAGCGATATGATAAAATTATAAAAGAAAAAAGGTGATGGATGATGCTCAAAAAAATAATTATAATAAAGGTCAACTCGTCCATTGGAGGCCGATATCAATGTACGCTCTAGGTAGCACGCTTTTTCATTAGAGCAGCTTACATCGTTTAAATAACGTTTTTCGTTTTGAAGAGACGGTCTAACCCGTTCGTCGCGAGCGAAAGAAGCCCACCCTTCAATCTACTGTTTCCGAGACCCGAAGTTCGACGCGGTGCGCTCATCTCTCGTTGCCGGCCTCGTGCGCGGCGCGGCGCCACTCGGCGTAGAAGTCGGCCACGGGGCGCACGGCCACGCCGGCGGCGGCGGCCGCGCCCGCCAGGCTGAACTCCCGGCACGGCTCCTCGCGCGCGGGCTCGCCCAGCAGCAGCGTCAGCAGCGGCGCCGGCCGGTGCAGCGAGCTGTCCGGGTCGCCGTTGCCGCCCTGCGCCTGCTTCTCGTCCCCGATGAAGTAGTTGCAGAACTCCAGGATCTGGATGAAGTTGTGCACCTGCGGCGGCGCCTTGCGCGGCGCCCGGAGCAGCGGCAGCGGCCGCGCCTGCCCGGCCCGCTGCGCGCGCACCCAGCGCGACCCGCTCGCGAGCTGCACTTCCAGCCAGCGGATGGCGTCCCGCGCGGTGCTCCTTTCACGTTTCAGCTCGTCCAGTTCTTGTAGCACTAGAAGTAATTGGACCTCATTAGAAAAAAACATCTAGAAAAATAGAGTATTGTGGTAAAATGACAATCGAATGCGTTTCGAACTGGCCTGTCTCATTTTATCAGATGAGCTAGAAGGTAAATCTCAAGAGTCCGATGGTTTACGTAAAATGGGCGCGATTGTTCCCTTGCTTGTATAAAACGGTCTACCCCAAGTCCAGTGCTGATGGTTCATAGAAATAAACGTGTTTAAAAATACGTTGATGTCCATATACAGGGTGTCCACTCAAAATTCGCAAAACTTCTACTTCCCTGACTTTCCCTGACCATTTTGTAAAACTTCCCTGACCCTTATAATCCATTTTAGAACCGTTTTTTGAGAGTTTTTTTTTGCTGGTTTGTTGTTGATTTTAATGTGGAGACGGCGCAAAAATGATTCGCAATCTGTTATAACTGATATCAGAGCAGCTAAACGTGCTTTTAACAAAGGTATTTTCATTGAATATCGTCAAGTTAGTGACTGTGGATTTCTAGGACCGTGTTATCTATTACAAACTGGCATACCTTTAAACATATTTTTGTTCTCTTTCAAGGAAAGTATAATTTTTTAACCATGTTACTGAGGTGAATTTCTATGCTCTGGAAATGAAGAGCCTCCAGTGATAGCAGTATTAGCACTGTAAAGAGCTCAACGTGTGGACTGTCTTTGAATAGCTCGTACACAGATTTCAATACATCATATGTATATCGTCCCTCGCACGACTAACTCTCCTATTTCATAACCTTGATTATTTAAGTTTGGACTTTATGTAATTGAAATAGGGTTGCTTTTAAAAACTTACGAAATATGAGATATGAGAGTTAGTCGTGCGAGAGACGATATGTTCCACCAATTATACTGATGGCCTGTCTAACAGCGCTATTTACTGTATTTAGACCACAGACTTCAGTTTCGAGTAAAGGTATCGCGCTCTCCTACCATGTGCCAACAACCTGGAAAGTTGCAAATGTGCAACCAGTTCCCAAATCGGATGATAGAACTGACCCGTCGAATTACAGGAAAATAGCTATTATCTCACTCATTTCAAAGGCGGTGGAGCATGTAATTAATACACAGCTCCTAGCATTTCTAGAAGATCGTGACCTTATCCATGACTTGAATACAAGTTTCGTCATGGCCGGTCAGCTGGTGATCTTCTAGTATGCCTAACACACCGCTGGGCCGAGGCCATTGAAAGTCGAGGGGAGGCATTGGTATTTAACCTGGATATAGCTAAGGCGTTCAACAGGGTCTGGAATAAGGCACTTCTATCGAAATTACCAGCATACAACCTACCCGTGGGATTGTGCAATTGGATCGCTAGCTTTCTGTGCGATAAGAGCATTAAAGTCTTCTGCGACAACTTCCTCTGACACTAAACATTAATGCTGGTGACCCGCAAGGTTCTGTACTCTCTCCAACTCTATTCTTCCTGAATATTAGCAAATATCTTCAGCAAATACGTGGTATTCATTGCTATGCAAATGACAGTACGGATGATGCGCAGTACACAGGCCGAGCAACATTCCATGGGCCGAAGTAGAGGAGAGTCGTGCCAGGATTGTGTCTGATGTCGAAAATACTTTGAAGCAAGTCTCCGAATGGGGGTAGATTATACTTAGTCCGTTTAACCCCACTAAGACGCAAGTTTGCACGTTAACCGCGTTAACTACCTTTTACTGTAGTGCTACAATTCCAAGGAAAAACGCTTGCTGTTGCTACGAGCAACGGGATTCTAGGTGTCGACATTACTAGCAACGTCTAACTTAGGGTCACCTCGAGGGCAAGGTTACCCTTGCAGCGAAAAAACCTAGAGTGCTCGATAGAGCAAAGCAGTACCTCCGACCTAGACAGCTATACAAATACAAAGCTCAAGTGAGGCCGCATATGGAGTACTTGACAGGAGCACCCAAGTATCAACCCCGTCGATTCCACCGAGCAACGCGCGATCAGAACTGTCGACGACCCAGAGCTCACAAGCGGTCTAGAACCCCTCAGCTTTTGTTCTACCACTTATACAACTCTTGTGTTCCGAGAAACTCTTCGACATGACGCCTACGGCACAATTTTATTACCGCAATACTCAGCATCGGAATGGAATTCATCCCCACCAGCTAAAGCCAGGTCTCGAACCGTAAGGTTTTAGAGGTATTTCTTACCTAAAGCTATGGAATACGAAGTCATGATGTAGATCACTGATAAATAAAAAAAATATTCAAAAGTCCGGGTTAAATAAATATCAGCAAAGACAAGGAGATATCAGATAAGAACATCTCCCTCAGTAACGATCATTGGGAAAATCTCAAATATCCCTGACTTTTCCAGGTCACCAGGTCATTTCCCTGACTTTCCCTGACCACCAAAAGCTTCCCTGACTTTTCCAGAAAGTGGACACCCTGATATATCGTACGAGTACGTCCCTAGCTCAGACTTGCACCCCGCTCCCCATAAAACTTCTTTGGTCCCTACCACCGACTTGCACCCCTAAGCGACGATATAAAACTTCTTTGGTCCCTTCTTACCTAACTTTACGTTTATTAATTCCGTGTCTGCCTGCATGGCAGTAACTGCCGTATCCTGAAACTCCTGAGGGCAAGGATTCAGTAGAAACTTTTCTTCAACATAGAAAAATGTTTGACGGACTCCAGAAAGTCTGGGGGGACCTCAACCCGAGGAATAAACTACTAATAGTTGTACTAGATAAATCGTTTACAATCGTACTACCGTTGCTCAATCCGAATACATTATCCAATTAAAATATGTTTATTCGCAGTAGTTAGCATTGTATACTTTTCGAAGGTCATTTTTAAGCTACCTAATACGAAGTTTCTAGCACTTGGAACTCGTATACCCAACGTTTCGGGAAGTGTTTGCGGAGAGAGAAGCAACGTCGGATCCAAAAGAAACTCCCTCCAACACATGGCGCATCCACCAAGAAAGAGATCTGTGCCACAGCGCACGGGGACGAGACTCCCGGGAATTTGATGTCCCCGTCAAATGATAGATGTGCTCACTCACCGACAGTGGGCACGAGCAGGATGAACCGTCGCGCGCGCAGCAGCTGCTTGACGCGGCGCAGGTGCAGGTGCAGCGCGGCCGCCGTGAGCGCCAGCAGCGCCGGCGCGGCCGCGTGGCCCCCGCCCCCGCCCCCGCCCCCGCCCGGCGCGCCCTGCCCGCGCTCCAGCTCGCGCACGCGCGCCGTCAGCCACAGCCGCCCCAGCCGCCGCAGCAGGCCGCCCTCCCCTGCCTCCCCGCCGTCGCCCTGCGCACGCATAGCAGATAGATATATCTACTTTTTATCGTACACACAAGGCAACATATGAAAGGATTTTATTTTAACCGCCTCCGTAGCTGCTTGGCTTGGCCGCTCGCTTTACATCAGGTCGCGGGTTCGATTCCCAGCGGAGTCCAACTTTGTAGGACTCGGTTTGGTCAGTGGTACGGCATTTTCTGAGCCCGCCTGGCTAGCTACCACCATCTTATCTAAGTCTTGCCGCCAAACATCACTGTTAATAGCATTATGTGTACCGGCATGAAGATAGCCAGTTCCCCTTTGCATTGGTGAATCTTGGTAAGCCCGCTTCCATCTTTGGCATCATCACTTACCAACAGATGAAATGATGCCAAGGGCTTACCAATTGAGCGTAAAAAAAACATGGAAAACATTACCAAAATGAGTTATGCATAAGCAGAAAACTTTCGATTTACGGCTTTGGTTACTAAGAACACACGGCAACATGTCAAAGGATTTCATATTAGGAAAACTTTATCAAAAAGAGTTCTGCACAAGCAGAAAAATTTCAATTTACCCGCTTTGATTACTAATTGAGTTAAAATGCTTCACCCTATTTGTACGGATTATTACCTACTCTTCAACTATTTACTTTTTTAACCAATTACTGCTTAACTTGCTGCTTAAATTAACCAGCACTGCTTGATGAAAACACAAATAGACAGATATGTAGTTGTTTTATTTGTGATGAAATGAAATAGGTAGTTGCATTAGTAAGAAATTAGCAAACTTACGTGCTGCTTCTTTGAGTTGTGCCACTCTCTACTCCTCTTGTGAATTATTTTGGTGTTCACTCTTGGGTGTGACGTCTTTTTAAAGTAAAATATCCTCAGAGTCCTGTTAAATCGTATACGCGGCACTATCTTAGCTATTTGAGTTCCAAAATCTATAAAGTTGAGGATTCTTATAACATTTTCTTCATAAACTGATGGACTGTACTTATTCAAAATTTGCCATTCAGCGGCATCTTTATCGAATTTGCAAATATTTGTACCACGCAGATTGACATCTTCTGGAAGAGGGATGGTTTTAAATTCAAGTTTCAGGTTCTTTGATATAGTTTTGGCATACTGAAGTACTTTACATCCTGCTATTTCCTCATTGGATTTGGAGTTGAAATAAAATGAGAATATATTGAGTAAATCAACTACACATTGAAATAATGACTCTCCACTCTCACCACATGAAAGAATTAAATCTTTCTCTGTCAGAATCCAGTCTTCAAGCAGTTTTATGCTTGGCAAAAAGTTGTCGCCTAGAAGAAAATTCTTAATTTCTTCTTCATTTAGGGAATTCTTTTCTTCACAATGTTTAGCTGTATTTGTGATGCTTTGACCATCAAATGCGGCATCTTTTTCATTATGATTTATATCTTGGGTGATGGCTGTTGCTGATATCTGATCACCATTTACTTTTTCATTTACTTCTTCAGTGTCAGAAAGATCAGACAAAGTTCCTTCACTCTTTGAATCATCCTCAGATTTATAGGTGGACTCAGTCTCCTCATCTGAGCAAGACTCTTCGGATTCTATCTCACTGCTCTCTGTGTCCACATCTTCACTCATATCAGAACTTTCTGACGAAGTAACTCTACGACGACGACGTCTTTTTGTTGAAAACTTTTTGCCTGAATTTTTCACATCACCATTTTGCACCTTAGCTTCCGCATCTGAAACTTCCTCCTTTACATCTTCCTTATCAACAGTATGTGTGTCCTCTACCACCTCCACATCTGATGTGGAAGGTTTAGTCTTTTCTTTATGTTGTTCTGCCATATTTTCTTGTTCTGCTTTTGGTTCAGGTTCCATCTCTTTACCTTTAGGTTTGTATTTACATGCTGGATTTTTAAGCCCAAATGATTCCAACTGCTTCAAAAGCTTTTGTAAAAGTTGTGAAAACAATGCCAGAGTAAAGGCTTTGCAAGCAAAAGCTTTTTGTTCATCAATCTCAATCATTTTGGCCATGGTAAAGAGACAAATCTGTACTATTTTATGGACAAGGTTTCCATTCAAATAGGATGGGTTCACATTCTCTTCCTCTAAAGCCTGGGTGTGTTCAGTGTAGTTTTTATTGATATCTGGCAAAGGTGTCATAGCAAAATCCATTGCAATTTTCAATTCCTGAGCAATAGTATTACATCTTTGGGGAATGTTGGTATCATTCTTGCTGAGATACCATATCTCTATAAGTGAAAGGAAATTAGATAATGTACTCTGAATATGTTCAGTTTGTGTCAATGTTTCAGCCTCGTTTAGAGCGTCACAAAACTGATTGTTCTTTTCAAACAATTTTGTCAAGTTTCCCATTGCTCCTTCAAATGGTGAGTCACAACTCAAGCAATGTATGTAGTAGCACGCCGAATCTAGATTATAGTTTTTATCCATGTACAAATTTCCAAGCTGGTTAAACGGCATCCCTGAAGTCATGTCAATATGCGCAGCCTGCAGATAGTAACGAGCAGCTATAGAGTGGTCGAAAGTGTGGAATATTTCCCCCTGGTAACGGCTCAAGTCCCCTAGATAGATAAGACATGAATGCAGAATTGCCTTCCCAAACTGCAAATCATCAGATGTTATATCATTTGCTACCTCTGTCTCTTCATCATCATGCAAGAGAGGATAATCAAGCTCTTTAACCTGAACCAAAGTCTTAGCTTGTATTCTTGCAATGATATGATGAAAGTGTCCAATTCCACTGACAATGTGAGTAAATAAGTAACTATCATAACTGCTGTCAGATTCTTGGATTTTTTTTGCCACTGCAACAGTGTCGTAATAGACTTTCCTCCAGAGGAGTTCCAAAGACTTTTTTCCATGATTCACAGGGTCAAGGAACATGAGTTTTTCACAGTTCTCCCTGAGTTTTTGCCGCTGAACCTCAAGTTGGGTAGAGAAGAGGTCATCCATAGAGCGGCAGTTTGTGGTGGCTTCACTGACACGCCTGGCGATATCGCTTACATATCTGTAAAGCAAGATGTTAAGTAATGAGAAGTGTTTATCAAGTTGACTGACACATGATTTGAACAAAATGACCTGTAACTTACTGAATTATTAAATAAGACTATTAGAAAAAAATGTTTCCAGTGAAATTGACTATCTGCTGGTGAGTAAAGGTGAAAACTTACCGGTATAATTTCTTAGCACGTTCGCTGTTCTCAGCAACTTTAGCCTCAAAATTTCCATCACACCCGTTCATCATTTTTCAAATTTCAAGCCATTTTATCAACTCGTCAAGAAGCAGATGTTAAATATAATTCTGATTGGGATTCGTGAATATTACTTGTGCAACCAATCATTTCCATATCATCATTTTCTAGATTTCATTTTACGAATATTTGTGGATTATTGCGAAACTGCGTCAAAACGTCAAACGGAAAACAACATCCATCGACATTTTTTTGTCTTATTTTACCCCAAAATGGCGAAGGCAAAGGATCAGAGCCATACAGCCTAGTCTGTTGTAAATCTTCTGTCGTATTTAAAGGCCAACAGCATCGACGTAGAAACAAATGGACTTCGGGTCAGCGCTCAAAAGTGTCCGAACCAAAAGAGTAGTAAAACGCAAAAAGAGTTGTAATTTCGCGCCAGTCTTCATTTGGTCGGCTGGCTGACTGCACGTCCAAAATGCTGTACTGCGTCGTGAAAATTGTAAAAACTATTCGAGAAAAATGAAAAAACAGGATGGAGTAAATTATGTAACAGAAGTGTGTGACAATACTTCAAGGTTGGCTTTTACCCATCAAACTGAACAACTTTTGTTCTACAACTTTGTTGAAATCGCAAAATTTTTTTTGGACTTTTCATACAAATCGATCAGCTGGCGAACCAAGTTTGTATGAAAATTCCAAAAAAATTTTTGCGATTTCAACAAAGTTGTAGAACAAAAGTTGTTCAGTTTGATGGGTAAAAGCCAACCTTGAAGTATTGTCACACACTTCTGTTACACCCTAGTTTGTCAATATGCCTAAGATTCCATAGGTCTGCCTTGAGTAACATGGACACACCTTCGAAAAACAAAAGAATTAAAATATATTTGTATACCCAAATTAATAAAAAACTGGACATTTTTGAGAGCTCCAGGTATTCTTGCAAACAAAAAATCCAGACTTGGCTTGTGGGTTTGGATTATTTTGAGTGTGAAAAAATTTTGATTCCACTTCAATAGTGTTTTTATTGTTACTTTACATTTCTAAGTTTTAGTTTTAACACACCTACTTTTCGAACTCGCATACATGAACACTCACACACATACACACACACACATACACACACACACACACACACACACACACACTCACACATATTGTTATCTAACATGTTATAATAATTATCATTTTCATGTAATTTTCTGTATCTCTCTTTTTTTTTAGTTGTTTCAATTTTTTGTTTTAAGAACACCTCCAGTCTAATTGTAACCTAACTTATAGGAAGAGACTTGTTCCCCCGACACAGGGTATCCTAGTGGGGGTTCTAGAGCTCCCAACAGTTTTGTTGTAAACTTATCTGTTAATCTAAATAAATAAATGTATTATTATTATTATTACTTCTTGAGAGCACTCGAAAAACAGTTTACACACTTTTATTTCATTATCCTACATATTAGACACTTAAATGGCACTTTATTGAACAAAACTGTTCAGAGCAATCTGTGCTCTTAAGATAAAACTAAGTGGCGACATCTATTTTGTCCGCCTAGTAACAATGTCTATCAATTAGTTAGATAGTCTTACACCTAAGTAATTAGTTCTGCTAGAGGGCGCTGTCCATAAGTATATAAGCTAAATCATAACCAATGTCTTGTCCATTTTCACCGACTTTGTAAGAGAAGACAATAAACCATTTTTTGTACCAAGAGATCGAGATTTTGCTGTAACAAATACACTATCAATATTATGCATTAAAAACATCGACGTAGAATCAAATGGACGGCGGGTCTAGTACATAATTCACGAAAAAAGCGTCCGCAGTTAACCTATCCACACGTAGTTATATGCATAGAAATAACACATTTGCATTTAGATCGTGTGTCATTGCATTACGTTCGTTTTTGTTTGCAACAATTTATCACCATACGAAGCTTCGACTGGAACGTACTTCACCTTACGCAGCTTCGAGTGAAGACAGAGAAGTAATGGAGTAGATTTCACTTATAATGTTTTTTTTGTTGGCTATGTTTTATAAATATTTTTTTATTTTTGCAGAATCTTGTTTAGTTTTTTTATAACAAACACAGAAACACGCTTAAATATGAATTATACAGGGTGAAAATGATTCGAGCAAACAAAGTGTTTTTTTTTTCGGAACAAAGTATTCCTCTCGTCACGATTCGGATATAATGTTTTTCCATAGTGCACAACGTATAGGATCTCGGGGAAAGCTAAAATAAATAAAATATTTCATGTAATAAAAACAATAGTAAAAAGTTACAAAATATTTTAACAAGAAACTTTATACTTGAAAGCGACTCTATAAAATTTTTCTTCCAAAGTTGTGATGTTCGATTGTTCGCTCATGGAAATCAAACTAAATGCGTAATTCAAATTAAAATAAACTACTGTGTTTCTTAGCAAAACAATACTTTAAAATGATAAATCAAGAGTTTACTTAGCGAAAATATGATACTCCATCCTGTTTTTCACTTTACTTGAATAGTTTTTACAACTTTTCACGACGCATTACAACATTTTGGACGTGCAGTCAGCCGGCCGACCAAAATAAGACTGGCGCGAAATAAGACCTCTTTTTGCGTTTTACTACTCTTTTGGTTCGGTCACTTTTGAGCGCTGACCCGAAGTCCATTTGTTTCTACGTCGATGATTAAAAACCACGATAACTATTTTTCCGGATAATAAAACAAAAATGGCAAACTCTTGCCGCGAGTTCCCGCCAAAAAGTCCCACATCACGTATCCATCACCAACACAGACGTATAAATTTATACGTCTGTGATCACCAATAACCAACCAATGTCAAAACGAATGTTGCCAGCAGAAATTTTCAGTCAGTCAGCAGTTCACATGGAACTATGTGTTGTATTAACCACAGTGGAGGTGCGCGCATTGCGGTTGTTCAACCGCATGCGGCAAAAAAATCTGTCATTTGCCACAGATTTGTTGCGGTGTGGCGCCGCATGGTTTTTTTTGCATCCTATGAACTTGTGTCAAATCCCGCGCACTGCTGCAGAAAAACCGGAGCGCGCCGCAGTCAGTGGTGCCCGAGAGAGCATGTCGTCGCCGAGCGCTCTGTCCGACGGTGCGGTGTCCCAAGCAGTCGCCGATGTAAATTGATGCACTGATCATGGAAATACAAAGTCGACCCGTACTTTGGGATAAAAGTACTAAAGGATATGCAGATAGAGGTTTAAAATCAAAGTTGTCTCATTGCTGTTAATGGATGAACCCAATACTGCTTGCATTTCCGTTTTTTTGCCGTTAATATTAAATAAATGCGGGTGCCCTTTGTATCGCATAAAATTTTATGTCATAATTGCCTATGGCATAACAAGTTAGGCATAAAAATCTTGCGCAGAAATATAAATCTGCCTAATCGTAATTCTGCATAATTATTATTCCCCCTAAACTTTGAAATTAATAAACAATAATGTCCTAAATTAGGAATTACTAAACAATAAGTATGCTAATTGAAAATTGCATAAATATACTTTTGACTAAATAATAAATGCCCTAAACAGTAATTAACATAACTGAAAAGTTCATAATTTTAATTAGGCCTAAATATTAAAAGCCCTAATTACACGGAACACGGAAGTCCTAAACTAATGCGGGAGCGAGCGAAGCGAGCTCGGGAATTCGGAGCACCCCGTCTTGGATAATTTAGGTTCGGAGACAGTGAGGCGGAGGCGAGCTGATTGATAAAACATCCACAGATCGACTGCTTGCTTGCATGTTTGCTTGCCTGCTTGGTTGCTTGCATGCTTGCTTGCTTGCATGCTTCCTTGCTTGTTTGCCTGCTTGCTTGCATGCTTGCTTGCTTGCGTGCTTGCATGCTTGATTGAATGCTTCCCTTCCTAGTAATCTTAGTTAAGTTGCTACTTACCACTAGCAACCTTAGGTAGGTTGCTACTTATCACTACCGTGTACTAATATACTGGTTTTTACAACCTACGCTATAAGTAGTTAATTAAGTTAAAAATAAATAAAACAAGGTAATTATAATCAATAGAAAGGAAAAGGCAACCTAACTCATATTTTTCTTCTTAAAAACGAAAGATATGCAAAAATACTATTAGTATATTTAATGTTATGCAACTTATTATTTAGGCAATTTTTTTATTATTCGAATGAATAATATTATGCTTAAGTTTGATATGCTTTAATATTATTAGGAAATTTAACACTATGCAACTTTATAGTTAGGGACATTTCTAATTATTCCAAGTAATATTATGCTCATCAATTTTAGGAAAACATAAATATGCGCAAATTTTTTTATGCCATAATATTTTATGCACAATAATGTTATGCAAAGGCCAAATAGTCATAAAAAAGTTATGCTATATTATAGAGACTCAATAAATGCAAATTGGGAGTCTGGTTTTGTGGTCCATGCTGTTCGACCTTCCGCTACGAAAGCGAGATACGAATGGCAAAACTTGCGGCTGTTTAGCCGCAGTGCACGCGCCACATTTTGCCGTACTGGTTTTATAACCGCAACTGTCCGCAACCGCAACTTACCCTACCGCAGTGCGCGCTAGGCCTAAACGCGGCGTTTGAGAAAAATCCCCCTGAAAATTTTTCAGTGAAAAACCATGAAAATCTATCATCATCATAGACAAAATAATGACATGCAAGATTGACAGACAGCTGTTTTTGTTTTGAAGTTTTCCAGAGAGTTTTCACTGTTTATTCTATTGTATTACTGAATATTGTAATTTACGTAGGTGCTGGTTGATCTTTTATTGTTTATTTAATCAGGCGTAAATTTTAAATCAACGACATGGAGGTTCAACCGTGCGTGTTTCTTGGCATCAAAGTGAAGCCTGGCCCGATTGAGCGTCACAAACTGGAAAATTTCACCCTGGACCACACCGTGGATACCGTTAAAAATGAGGCTGGGAAGAAGGCAAACCTCCCGTCTGCGTCACTTGGTAATGTATACCTATCCTTGAATACTTTATAAGTATTTTAGAAAGCATTCCAGAACTATTTAATGGGAGTAATTATTACTATTTATCACCCTCATGGCAGGATAGTCTATCGTATTTTTTTTATGTAACAGACTTGTCAGGTAAATCTTACCTTGGGGCTTGGTTCTGAAATACGAGGAAGTAGTCTCTCTCATAAGAGAAATTGCATTACAGTACAAAACATCATGTAGAATTCTTTAAATCTCATGAAGTCCCCTTAAATTTGTAATGATATACAAATCATACGTAATTGGTGAAGAATAGTTTGCCATGCTTGCCTTCATTAAGTAATGCATCCAATTGGGATTAATTACTTACAATTCATCAGTTTTACTCATGATTAGAATATGTCATGACTTCTGAATAACTAGATTTATCATATAAGCCTCATTCATCTATTTGTCTAGAACTAATACACCATGGGAAAATATTGAAAGACGAAGCCACTCTCCAAGACAGTGGTGTGAAGAATGGCGAGATGATCCATGTGGTGATGAAGAAGGTGCAGGCGGCACCGGCACCACCACCTTCCTTCAGTGATGCAGAGCTACAACAGCTGAATGCCTCATTGAGGACTCTGGGATGTACTCCCAATGCACCTGGCTGGACTAGGGCTATGCAGGTATTATATTGTTGTGCCAGTACCTAATATAGCTTTGTTGTGTACTCGTTATTGTGCTGGAGTAATCTCCAGACCATGTTTTTGTCACTTAAAGGAATATAAATTATTAAAGGTGGTAAAAGTTTAGAATTGAATTGAATTGAAAAACTTTATTTCGAATCACAGAGAATTCATATACATGGGTTAGTAGAACACAAAAGAAAAGAAAGAAAATGGGGTTAGTAAATGAAATTATTTTTCGGTTTCCTGTTTGGGACAAGATGGACAGTCACCCAATGTTTTAGGATTGGACTGTCCATTCTGTCTCCAACAATAGATAGGAGACTGTTGGCGCTGCCACGAACACTGCACATCAGGGAGGCAACTCTTTTTCTGACAATTGCAAAAAAGTCATCAATATGTGCCTCTGCAAACATCTCTGATGCACTGCAATAACGCGGCAGCCCCAACAGCATCCTTAGCCCGTTATTATATTGGACCCGCAAGGCGTTGACAGCTCTTTGCGTATAACTTACCCACAGGTTGCAAGTGTAAAACGTCTGGCAGAAAGCCTTAAACAGTGTTATTTTTACTTCACTTGAAGTGAAAGATTTTTTATTTATTTATAGATACCTACATCATGCTATGAGTATAATTATTGCATAAAGATGTATAATTTGTTTGTTCGATTGTATTAAATTAAAAATTAAATTAATTTTTATTGTCACAGAAAAAAAATATTTTTGGAGCTTAGATATAGAATTTTATAATAATAAGTCAGAAAATTCACACGAAAAATCACACACAAACCTGTAGTCTCATGGCTCCTTTACATGCTGGGCCATCATGGGCGAGCAATTGTGTCTAAATTATAGGTTAGACAAGGATGTACTTTCATCTTCACTCTACTTTCATATAGTTTTCTCCCTCTTGCTCACCCATGATGGCCCATTGTGTAGAGGAGCCATCACATGATTTTTAGTGAATTTAATCTTGTTGTAGTACAAAAAATGGCCTTATGTTATGTTCCACTATATGGTATACTTTTAGTTGGCTGCTTTATATACCACAATGCTAATTCCCAGTAAATAAAAGCAGTTGCAATTAAAATTTTACTGATTACTGAACCACACCTTTCTTTTGAATTTCACTTTATAAATATCTACATCTAGCTCCTGAATGACGAGTCAGCTATGGCAGAAATTATCGAACAAGTGCCATCCCTCAGTGAAGACTGCGTGGCTTTATCCATCCTTCACGAGGTGGAACTCCTCGCTGCGCTTGGGGCTAACATCCAGACCATGAGGAGAGGGGCAGATGCTCACCCTGAATTGCCAGTTGCACTGCGACACTTGACCAGGCTGGTGCGCTCCAGGTCTACCACTGGCACAACGGACAATGGTAAGTAATACCTTTTTTTTTACAAACTAAATTAGTGTTTTAGATATTTTATTATTCCTGATTTGTATTGCCATGTTTTGTTTTTCTATGATGTGAATAAACATATTTTCTTATATCTTGTTGAAGGGGGTTGCCTCGACAGCAACACTTTGAATCAAAGGGGATCTTTTATGTCAACTCCTTAACATATATGTATTTTTTTGTTTAAATATTATTATTGTATTATTCCTTATTCCTGATTTGTATTGTCATGTTTTGTTAAGTCCTGTAGACACTTGCAGACACTTCGTTTGACCCAAGAGAACCTTTTGTGTCAACCCCTTAACATATTTTTTTACCTATTTTCTTTTATCTTGCTGGTGGACGTTACCTCGACAGCTACATTTCGACCCTACGATCTTTTGTGTCAACTCCTTAACGTATTTTGTCTTTCTTTGTGTCAGTGCCGGTGTCTGGCTTCGCGTATTCGCTAGGCGCGCTGTCGGACGACGAGGAGGCGGAGGAGGAGGACGCGGACGCGGAGCGCGCGCCCATCACGCACGAGCAACTGGCCGCCGCGCTGCAGGTGCGTGACGTGAACACTGCCCTCGTAATAATTGACAACGCTAAACACGTTAAAAAACCGACTTCAATCGTAACAGCTGCAATTTTGCTATGTTTTTTGTTTTTGTTGATTTTTTCAAAAAACGCTGAATTAATTTATTTAATAAAACTTTTATGGGACAACCTCTGAAGTATTACCTACTAAACAAAAAAATAATCATCAAAATCGATTCATAATTGCCGGAGTAATCGCGTAACATACATAAAAAAAAAACAACTACTCATACGCATACGAGTGGGTTATCTTTGCGTAGCTCGCTTAAGGAAAGTAAAATCTGTCATCTCTTCAGGCAGCTACAGAAGCAGTGACATCGTCAAGCCGCGCCGGCAGTAGCGGCAGCAGCCAGGACAGCCTGCTGCGGCTGCTGCGGGCCGCCGCGCCGCCCAGCGACTCCGCCACGCCGGCCGCAGGTAACTGTGCCGCGTGTGACGTCACTACCACCCCGGCAGCAGCCAGGACAGCCTGCTGCGGCTGCTGCGGGCTGCCGCGCCGCCCAGCGACTCCGCCACGCCGGCCGCAGGTAACTGTGCCGCGTGTGACGTCACTACCACCCCGGCAGCAGCCAGGACAGCCTGCTGCGGCTGCTGCGGGCTGCCGCGCCGCCCAGCGACTCCGCCACGCCGGCCGCAGGTAACTGTGCCGCGTGTGACGTCACTACCACCCCGGCAGCAGCCAGGACAGCCTGCTGCGGCTGCTGCGGGCTGCCGCGCCGCCCAGCGACTCCGCCACGCCGGCCGCAGGTAACTGTGCCGCGTGTGACGTCACTGCCACCCCGGCAGCAGCCAGGACAGCCTGCTGCGGCTGCTGCGGGCCGCCGCGCCGCCCAGCGACTCCGCCACGCCGGCCGCAGGTAACTGTGTGACGCGTGTGTGCCACCCCGCCAGCAGCCAGGACCCCTGCAGGTAACTGTGCCGTCATCGCCGCCCCCGCAGGTAACTGTGTCGTCATCGCACCCCCGCAGGTAACTGTGTCGTCATCGCACCCCCGCAGGTAACTGTGTCGTCATCGCACCCCCGCAGTTAACTGTGTCGTCATCGCACCCCCGCAGGTAACTGTGTCGTCATCGCACCCCCGCAGGTAACTGTGTCGTCATCGCACCCCCGCAGTTAACTGTGTCGTCATCGCACCCCCGCAGGTAACTGTGTCGTCATCGCACCCCCGCAGGTAACTGTGTCGTCATCGCACCCCCGCAGGTAACTGTGTCGTCATCGCACCCCCGCAGTTAACTGTGTCGTCATCGCACCCCCGCAGGTAACTGTGTCGTCATCGCACCCCCGCAGGTAACTGTGTCGTCATCGCACCCCCGCAGGTAACTGTGTCGTCATCGCACCCCCGCAGTTAACTGTGTCGTCATCGCACCCCCGCAGGTAACTGTGTCGTCATCGCACCCCCGCAGGTAACTGTGTCGTCATCGCACCCCCGCAGGTAACTGTGTCGTCATCGCACCCCCGCAGTTAACTGTGTCGTCATCGCACCCCCGCAGGTAACTGTGTCGTCATCGCACCCCCGCAGGTAACTGTGTCGTCATCGCACCCCCGCAGTTAACTGTGTCGTCATCGCACCCCCGCAGTTAACTGTGTCGTCATCGCACCCCCGCAGGTAACTGTGTCGTCATCGCACCCCCGCAGGTAACTGTGTCGTCATCGCACCCCCGCAGGTAACTGTGTCGTCATCGCACCCCCGCAGTTAACTGTGTCGTCATCGCACCCCCGCAGGTAACTGTGTCGTCATCGCACCCCCGCAGGTAACTGTGTCGTCATCGCACCCCCGCAGGTAACTGTGTCGTCATCGCACCCCCGCAGGTAACTGTGTCGTCATCGCACCCCCGCAGGTAACTGTGTCGTCATCGCACCCCCGCAGTTAACTGTGTCGTCATCGCACCCCCGCAGGTAACTGTGTCGTCATCGCACCCCCGCAGGTAACTGTGTCGTCATCGCACCCCCGCAGGTAACTGTGTCGTCATCGCACCCCCGCAGTTAACTGTGTCGTCATCGCACCCCCGCAGGTAACTGTGTCGTCATCGCACCCCCGCAGTTAACTGTGTCGTCATCGCACCCCCGCAGTTAACTGTGTCGTCATCGCACCCCCGCAGGTAACTGTGTCGTCACCGCCATCCCTGCAGGTCACTGTGTCGACACCGCCACCCCCACAGGTAATAACTACTGTGTCGTCACCGCCACCCCCACAGGTAATAACTACTGTGCCGTCACCGCCACCCCCACACATAATAACTACTGTGCCGTCACCGCCACCCCCGCAGGTAACTGTGCCGTGTGCAGCGTGTTAGTCTTCCTAAAATTAATAACATTAAATAATAAAATACCTAGTTTCAGCATAAAGTGAAGTTAAATAAGTTAAGTTAGTTAGTTAAGTTTTTCCAATATGTGAAAAAAAACTTCCGTTTGCCAGGCGCAAGCAGTTCGGTGATAACGCCGGAGATGTTCAGTGAGGCCATCTCGGAAGTGTTTGGCCGCACCGCCACCGCGCCCATGGACCAGACCACAGCTGGTAAGAAATTAACATTACTACACCAGCGGCACCGCATGTCCGCTCATGAAGTTTCGTATAAATTAATAACTACGTTTGAAGGAGCAAATTGCTATTCTTTATTGTCAATAATTTTAGCCAATACATTTCACGTCTCTATTGTAATGTTTGAAAGCGGCCATCATAGCTTTCCGCAGGTGTAGTGGACCTTAATATGCAGTCCGACTGGGTGGGTACCACTGCTCGCTCTATAACGTTACTGCCGCCAGCAGCGCTGTGCTGGCGGCGGCGGGTGGCGCGAGATGCCAGCGCAATTACCGGCATAAGAGGCATTCCATCTTAGCCCTCAAGGATTGGCATGGCACTGATAACTCTTATGTCTGGGGTTACAGATGCTTATAGGTGGCGGTAGCTACTTTCCATCTGGTAGAGACCGTCCTTGCCACCTAACACAATAAGAAAAATAAAAAAAACTATGGTGATTTTGGATATGCACTAGCATCGTGTACTCTATGAGATTGTACTTTGAATAATCATTTCGTCTGTATTTCTACTAAATATTATTGAGATTCTTAGCGCAGAAGCTGTGTACATGTCGTGCCGATTATAGGAATTGGCCAGATCATGAAATGTCATTTCTCACCTGGTCAATTGTACGATCTGGCCATGAAATTCATACATACACCCACTTATGCAATGAAACTAGTCCTCGAATAAAGCTGTTGATCAATTGATGCCCATTAGCCAATATCGGCTGACTAGCAAGTACAGAATATTATTATTATTATACTGAATTTCGAGTATTTAAACCATCGACGTAGAATCAAATGGACGGCGGGTCTAGTACATAATTCACGAAAAAAGCGTCCGCAGTTAACCTATCCACACGTAGTTATATGCATAGAAACAACACATTTGCGTTTAGATCGTGTGTCATTGCATTACGGTTGTTTTTGTTTGCAACAATTTATCACCATACGAAGATTCGACTGGAACGTACTTCACCTTACGCAGCTTCGAGTGAAGACAGAGAAGTAATGGAGTAGATTTCACATATAATATTTTTTTGTTGGCTATGTTTTATAAGTATTTTTTATTTTTGCAGAATATTGTTTATTTTTTTTATAACAAACACAGAAACACGCTTAAATATGAATTATACAGGGTGAAAATGATTCGAGCAAACAAAGTGGATTTTTTTCGGAACAAAGTATTCTTCTCGTCACGATTCGGCGATTATGTTTTTCCATAGTGCACAACGTATAGGATCTCGGGGAAAGCTAAAATAAATAAAATATTTCATGTAATAAAAACAATAGTAAACAGTTACAAACAGAGATGTGACATTTTAAAAATAACAGTATTTGAAATGCAAAATGCAAAATACCTATTTCCATTTTGTATTTAAATACTTTTTTTAGAAAAGCATTTTATATTTTATTTGAAATACCTTTTAGGACATATTTTGTATTTGCGAAATACAAAATACTTTACGCTAAGTTTTGGAAACATTAAAGAATTAATAATTAATGTGATGAAAAATGGTACTTTTTGTCTCACTATGGTAACACTGAATTGAACTGCTTTCTTTTTCGTTTTCTGCTCGGAAACATTCAGAATAGCTCGGCAGTTTTCGACTTGGCTCTGAGCAGACAGAGCAGCTAAGCCGGAAACGACATTAGGTTGCCAAATGCGTTGAACCAAACGAACTAGTGCTTTGCACCGGAGCTAAATTTCTACTCCGGTTTTATCGAGCAGGTTTTATGAAAAAACCGGAGAATCTCCGGAGAAATGTCGATAATTTGTTTTATTTTATTAGTTATACAAATAAAAACTTAAATAATCGAAAAATGTTTATTTAACTTCTATACTTAATAACCTAAAACCTATAACTCTTAAATTTTCAATCAAGCAACCATTGATTTTGGTTGAGAAAGCATATCATTTGACCAATCATTAAATAAATACCTTAAAGTAAAGGAGTTATTCTTGAAATATAATACCTGCTTGCCTAGCTCTGCGCCGGTAGAAAGGCTTTTTAGAGTTCCGTAGCCAAATGGCAAAAAACGGAACCCTTATGGATTCGTCATGTCTGTCTGTCTGTCTGCCTGTCTGTCTGTCTGTCCGTCTGTATGTCACAGCCACTTTTTTCCGAAATTGTAAAATTTATACTGTTGAAACTTGGTAAATAGATGTATTCTGTGAACCGCATTAAGATTTTCGCACAAAAATAGAAAAAAAAACAATAAATTTTGGGGGTTCCCCATACTTAGAACTGAAACTCAAAATTTTTTTTTTCATCAAACCCATACGTGTGGGGTATCTATGCATAGGTCTTCAAAAATGATATTGAGGTTTCTAATATATTTTTTTCTAAACTGAATAGTTTGCGCGAGAGACACTTCCCAAGTGGTAAAATGTGTGTGTGTCCCCCCCCCCCCTGTAACTTCTAATATAAAAAATTTACAAAACTAAAAAAAAATATATGATGTACATTACCATGCAAACTTCCACCGAAAATTGGTTTGAACGAGATCTAGTAAGTAGTTTTTTTTAATACGTCACAAATCGTAAACCGTAATTTACCTACAACAAACTACAAGAACTTTTATATTATGTTACTTGCTGCTACGGAACCCTTTATGGGTGAGTCCGACTCGCACTTGGCCGCTTTTTTAGGGTTCTGTAGTCAACAAGGAACCCTTATAGTTTTGGCATGCCCGTCTGTCTGTCTGTCTGCGGATTAGCTCAGAGATTATTAGAACTTTAGAGCTGTTATCTCGCACGGATATACATATTAATCACGCCGACAAAGTGGTAAAATAAAATCTCGCAAAAATGTTTTTCAGGGCACCTCCCACACCAGCTAAACGGTTGTTTCTAGAAATGTGAAAGAAAATCACGGCAGTAGTATGTAACGAAGTTAAAATGAAAACTATCACAGCTAAGTAGGCTTTACAAGTTAACGAGAAGTATCGTACTACGGAACCCTACATTGCGCGTGGCCACACGCACTTAACCGCTTTTTTCTTATGGTGGCATGATTATGAGACCACACAGGAGAAAGATGAGCGACAGTGTATTTTAACAAATTATTTTATTAAAATCTGTTAAGTTTTAGTAAGTTATCAAAGTAAATTTACCAGCCTGTTAGCTGGCTGAAATAAATAAACTTTTTAACAAAATAAAGATAGTTTCAAACTAAAAGTATTTTATTTTAATAAAGCATTTTGTAAATGCGTATTTTGCATTTAGTATTTTAAATATAAAATTAAAAACTTATTTTGTATTTGAAGTAACAAAATACAAAAGTATTTGTATTTTGCATTTAAATACATTTTATACCCTATTTTGCACATCTCTGGTTACAAAATATTTTAATAAGAAACTTTATACTTGAAAGCGACTCTATAAAATTTTTCTTCCAAAGTTGTGATGTTCGATTGTTCGCTCATGGAAATCAAACTAAATGCGTAATTCAAATTAAAATAAACTACTGTGTTTCTTAGCAAAACAATACTTTAAAATGATAAAGCAAGAGTTTACTTACCGGAAATATGATACTCCATCCTGTTTTTTCACTTTACTTGAATAGTTTTTACAACTTTTCCCGACGCAGTACGCCATTTTGGACGTGCAGTCAGCCGGCCGACCAAAATAAGACTGGCGCGAAATTAGACCTCTTTTTGCGTTTTACTACTCTTTTGGTTCGGACACTTTGAGCGCTGACCCGAAGTCCATTTGTATCTACGTCGATGATTTAAACCCAAACAAACGCATTATAAAATTATAGTCTGCTTACATAATGTATCTAGGTATATCGGGAATCTTCAATTTTCTAAATGACGCTTCAAGCGCGTCATTGAAGATATAGCTTTTTTTTTACAAAGCTACAGTTGAATGAACTATATGATTCCCTCATCGTTGGTAGATTTCTTCATGTCTCAGTGCTCGCGTTCCCCACAGCATCGTCGTCGCAGAGTCCGGCGGAGGGGGCGGGGGCGGGGGCGGGGGGCGCGGCGGGGGCGGAGGACTACAGCGCGGCGCTGCGGCGCATGCACGAGATGGGGCTGCTCGATGACGCCCTCAACGTGCGCGCGCTGCTCATTGCCGCCGGTACGCACGCACGCACGCACGCACGCATTCATGACATTCATTGTTAACATAAGATTATGATTTTTTTAACAAATAAAACCGCTAAATTATTTATATTACTTTTACTTTTCATTTTTTTTTTTAACCTGAGCATATTATTTCAGAACACATTTAAAACATAATAACATCAATATGTCAAAAGTAACTTTTGGACTTAGTGATTTATTGAATTGGAGCATCCACTGTTCTCGCATACACGCATGCGAAACACCT
This sequence comes from Coleophora deauratella, assembly GCA_958295455.1. Taxonomy (NCBI): domain Eukaryota; kingdom Metazoa; phylum Arthropoda; class Insecta; order Lepidoptera; family Coleophoridae; genus Coleophora; species Coleophora deauratella. The sequence continues at coordinate 10,880,265 of OY282408.1, read as the reverse complement.
CAGACTAAAAAAATGCAAAACACACATAGGCATATGACAATTGAAGTAACCTTTCAGGAGTCTACTTTGACAAGAAGGCAACATTACGTACATATCATAAAACAACATAGCATTAGGTGCGTTTAACGTCCATGACAAAGTTTTTGTAGACGTGATAAAGCAACCGTCTCAATCTAACTCTGAGCCAGTGAGAAAGACGAGTAAACGGTTTAGTCTATGCTCTCTTGCTGAACGGGAACCATCGCAAGTTGGAACATTAAATCGACACTCACTATGTGACCAACACCTTATATGAGTTTATTAAATAATATAATTATATTTAACTAAACTGTACCGTTAACCGAGAAATCAGCAAGCGTTTCAAAGGCACTGAAAATACTGAATATGGCATTAACACTTCCCGAAACGGCGGGTATACGAGTTCCAAACTTCGTATTTGGTAGATAAAAGAATGACGTTCGAAAAGTGTACACTGCTACTTACTTCGAATAAAATATTTTCATTTTCAATATATGCTTTTTTTTTCAGGTGACGTGAATGCCGCTATCAATCTGGTGTTCAGTGGAGCCATCGGCGATGACTAGACTAGACCACCCAGAGCTCTCTCTTAGCTGGTCAATATGATTCATGTCATAACTATTATGAAAATAATTATCACGTCTGCCTATGTATCTGTATATGTTGTAATTTATAATTTTCGTAATATAAATGTGTGACTGTCAATGGTTTTTTTCTCTAATAGATGATCCAGATGCTTACTCAACTCTGACCGCCATCCCGTGCCATAGTCTCAAATACTCCCGTTTAGTCTTTTCACTAGACCGACTCTTTCGAGCGCATATACCAAAGAACGTTTATTTATATTTAATTACCTGTTATATGTAATTTCTTCTTCCGAACCAAATTTTTTTTTTTTATAGGTACATTTTTATGATTAAAATAAAATTTATAATTCTTTTGAGAAATACTAAAACAATACTGACAAGCTTTGTGCATCAAAATTAGATATGAAATGTCATTTTTTGGATCAAAATACAAAAAAAAATATTCAATGACAATTAATTTTCGAAAGCTATTCATCATTATTATGATATTAGTCAGTAATATCAATCAGTTTTGACGATTTTTTTTCGAGATTTTCTTATTTACAATGTTGATCAGCGCCATCTAGTTGAGTTAGAGAGAAAGCCGTGGAAAATTGCCTATTATAGAACCCAGGAAAAATATTTAAAAAACCGCTCTTCAATTATTTATTTTTACAGTTTTTCATACAAATTCTTGATTCACTATTCAGAGTCAGTATGAAAATCTAAAAAAATAATTGAAGAGCGGATTTTTTGGTTCTATACTTGATTCTGAGTAACCCCTTAAAATTTCAAACGCACTTTTTTTAACACCCTGTATATTTTAAAGAGATGCAATTTTAATAAATCACAACTGACCTGATGGTAAGTGATGATGATGTCGAAGATGGAAGCGAGCTTACCAAGATTCCCCAACGCCATAAGGAACTGGCTATCTTATCCCCATACCGGGAACACATCAATGCTATTAATATTGATGTTTGGTGGCAAGACTTACAAGGTGGTAGCTAGCTAGGTGGGCTTAGAAAATGCCAGAGTCTAGACTCTAGAGTCCCACAAAGTTGGACTACGCTGGGAATTGAACTCGCTACCTGATGAGAAGCTACGCCACGGAAGCGGCGCCGCTGTTGACCGAACTTCGGCGAGCTGTGTGCCGTGGCGTCGCGTCTGTGTGAATGAACGGACCCCTTAACTCTGGACTAACAAAAATTATAGTTCGTCTGAGCCAACATGAACCTTCGGTGCTAACTGGTAACTGGTCAGGATTGCTTGAATGAGCAAAAAAAAAATATGTTTGAATGTTTTTATTAAATACTTAAAATTTAGAAATAAAATTTAATACAAGAGTAATATCACTGGATGTGAGAATCCATAAGGGCGAGTATAATAATAACAAAATAGCGTGTAAATCAAAAGAAAATAAACGCAATTAAAATAAAATGCGATTTAACCGCAATCTAGTAGTGGGGATCGCAGCACAGTTCATTGGGAAACATAGCATCGTCGTCCTTATTCTAAAACTATTCCTAATGTAATGTCTAATGAATTAATAATTCAACACCAAGAACATTTAACCAACCATCATGTATGATGATCATCCGTATTACACTGTGCTTGTTAACAATGTTAACAATTAATTTATAACTACCATCCTATCAATTAGAAAGTCAAAAGTGTACATAGAAGTATCTAAATAAAAGTATTACAAAATAGAGAATTCACATTATGTTGAACAAGCTTTAGTGCTAAGCACTGTCAAAATAACCCTAAGTAGTATGTACACCTATCTATGTAAGTTATTTTCGAAAATACAACATTTTATTGAGTGCACATATTTTAAGCTTTATTTGTTTCGAACCAATCCGCCAACAAACCTTAAGCAATCATTCTACGCTCCATATCTTTTTTCTACAACATTTAATTTTTTTACATTTTTATCGTTTTTTATGGAACAAGTGATAAGATTAATGTTTGGTCTTGTAATTCAGGATCCGTTTGGACAGTTTCTTGTGCGTGCTGTTGTCCCCCTTGACGCGGCACTGCTCTCGCTTCTGCATGCGCCGGAAGTACCAGCCCGCGGTGTTTGGCGTCGACTCCCCAAACAGTTCCTTTTCAAGTTTCTTCCTGGCTTCGCTGCGTAAAGCGGCTCGCTTCTCGTACCAGTCCATATCTTTCTCTTTCTTTCCATTACCATTCTTTTCCTTACCTTTTTTATTCTCAAATTTAAATTTGTTGTCATCTGCGTTCCCAGAATCTTTCATACTATCCTCAGTTTCGGAGAACTGATTTATGTAATTGTTACGCTCAAAGTCTCGGCTCATGAAGTTCTTATCAGGATTTTTCAGTACAAACTCATTCTCTTGTGCCGACGTAATGGAAAAGTCATCATAGTCTTTCATGTATCCACCTTTCAACTCCCATTGCTCGTACTTGTTCCTCCTTTTTTGTTTTTTGTAACTTTTTTGGCGATCATGCTTCTTCCTTTCTGGCTTAAACTTGTGCGAATTGTATCGGTCATCTTTCTTTACATCATCGTCACTCCCAGTAATGTCAGATAGCATATCATAATCTTTGAAGGACTTTTTCTTTTTCATATATTCTTTTATCTTAGATTCGGTTTCATTTTTAGCCTCTCTTTTTTTGATATTGTGCTCAGACTTGAGAGAATCAGCATAACTGATTCTCTTGTCAGGCAATATACTGTTTGTTTTAACTTCCTCTATGACATTTCTCGGCTGGTCCACCAACTCAGTTATACTGATTATGGTTTCGGCGTGCGAAGGAGGCTCTTTAGGTACCTCTCGTTGTTTCTTGGAACTGTTATCTTTATGCTCTTCATTTATTCTTATTGATTTTGGAGATTTCAGGTTGTTTTTAACTTTAACATACACTTCTTCATTTTTTAATCTTCTAGCTATCTCTTCATCTAACCAGCTCTTGTTCTGTTGATATATATTCTTAAGCTTATCAATGTCATTTAGAAACTCTTTTTCAAATGCTTGCTCCACCAAATGGCTATCTGGTACTTTATCTACAGTGTATTCATTGTCCACACATTTAGTAATTCTATCAACATTTTTACTATTCAATGATTCTTCAAAGACCTTTTTGCATTTGCTTTGTTTGTATGTTAATTTTGCAGTGTCGATTTTCTTCTGTTGCATATGCATGTTATTCATGAGAGTCAATTCTTTCAGCTTGTTTCGTAAGTAGACGTTTTCTTCCTGAAGTTTGTAGAGGTTGGAGAGTATTTTGTTGACAGAGGGAGTGTTGGGCGTGGAGCAGTCGTGGCGAGCGCCCCACATGTGGCCGATGGCGACTCCGGCGGCCGTGATGACGCTACCGAGCACGATGATGTTGAGCACCGTGCTGAGCCTCTTATTCCTCCTGTGGACGTACGTTTTATGTTTGCCGGTGTTATCGCCGAGGAAGTCATGCTCGCTCTTCATAGATTCGTGGTCATTTTGACTATTGGGTGGTTGTGGATTCGCCGAAATATAATTAGTTTCATGTTCTTCTGTTAGACAGTTCTGTTCTAGAACACATTTGTCGTAGGTCAAGTCACACGGCGTGGCGGACTCCGGGTCGCTGTCGCTGATGATGGATATGCCGTCAGTATCTTCGTCCTTGTCGGTGTTATCACCTGCATCACTGTCAAAAAAGATAAAATTATATCAACAAATAACTTCAGTTACGTAAGTAATGTAAGGTATTTGCTGTTGATAACAGACAAAATATATTGATTACTCAATAGTTACCTGATTAAAGAAGTAAAATTCAAAGCATTTATAATGTAAAATACATCTAATTATATGAACCTACTTTAAAATAAAATTGATACCAATGTAAATAACCCTTTACTGAAAGGAAGACAACAAAGAAGCATTAGGTCATTCACTGCTCCACTTTTGGCACCTTTCCAATATAAACATCAACTGTGTTAGGCCAAATATAGTATAATTCCTTTGTATGAATTTGGAAAAAATAGTTTGTATAATTTATGTATAACTATAATTTGGGTAACAGTTTTAAATAAAATAAAGATAATAACAATTCTACAATTAAGAGTTAAGCAATAGTTATGAGCACTCTAAATATAAAAAAGAAATTCATAATCTAGTCATAATTTTGAAATAATTTATTTAAAAAAGATCATAATAATAAAACCATTAAGAATATTCATAATATCTTATCATACTAAACAAAATGCATGAATCTGACTCATTTTCAAAATTGACTTCTTCATACAGCTCAGTTATGTTTTCAAAAATTGTAAATAATAATGGTACTGACGTATTTATAACTATTTGCCCTCCTTTGCACAATGTGAGATTTGACCTTAGTTGCGGACATCCTCGTTTTATGTTCGATTTGAGTAGGTTTAGTTATCCTAAACCATAAAAATCAACAAATATTTAAACATTAAAATTGATTTTGGAGATATAATTTTTTTTACTGAAGTCATTGAATTTCATGAAAAACTTTTTTTATTCATTTTTCCCGAGAAAAAGTGAATTTTACCTTTGTATTTTTTTTTAACTATTTACCAGTTTAAATTGCTTTAAATTTAAAAATTACAAGAGGCTAAGTGCAGAAGAACTAGAGAAAAAAAATAATTTTAATATTTTGAAAAATATATTTATAAAATTAACCATATTATAGTCGCATTTTTTTTAACAAAAATACATTAAAGTAATGTTCCTATTACTTCGTAACAAAAATCTATATACCTAGCTGGCGCGATGTTGGAGATATAGAGTTTCTATGTTTTTTTTAGATTTCTATGGAAATAGGGTTGACACAAAAATAAAACTATTTTGTTGGATCTTATCTTATGTTGTTGATGAGGGCTGCCTAAACAGCGACACTTCAACCCAAAGGGATCTTTTGTATCAACCCCTTATAACCCTTGTACCTATCCACAGTGTGTAAAATGACCGTCAAACCGGACATTTTACTTCTCACTGCCAGTCAATAGGACTTGGTATTCTAAGCATGAAATAAAACTCTCACTGTCTATTACATCTAGTTCCATAGTTGTTTCTTTTCAAAGTTGCCCTTTTTATGTTATTCCAGAAACAAAAAAATAAATATTTCTTGGAAATTAGGAATACCAATTTTATTTTGAACTGACTGTAAGGTGAGTCTGTAAAATGTTATTGGAGCGAGCTGCGTAAATTGAAAGATTTTTTATATGCACATAACGTAGCCAAATTGCAGAATTAGTCTTTTTATAGACGGGTTAGCCGCTTTGTAAACATCATCATGTACCATAACGCTATTTTTTAAATTAAAATTGTAGTTTCCCGTACTAAATCCGTAAAGTAAATCAAGAATTTGTATGGGAAACTGAAAAAAAAATAAGATTCGCCATTTTTTTCATAGTCAATATGCGCCTCATGTATAACATGCTTTTAATTAAGCTTTTCAAAGCTTTAGAAAATTTCTGTCAGATTTTCGATATCTTTTACCGTTTCCGAGATATTTGCAATGTTTGCTAAAAAATATTCGGAGGTCGAGATTTATCAAAAAATAATGAGCAAAAACGTGTAAGACTTGCAATTTCAGATGTTACTTCGTCATTTTTTAGAGTTCCGTAGTCAACGAGGAACCCTGATATGTAGTTTCGCCATGTCCGTCTGTCTGTCTATCTGGCTGTAATTTGGCACGCATATGTATATTGATCACTCCGACAAAGTGGTAAAATAAAATCTTGAAAAACATTTTTTTTTTCAGGGGCGGAGGTACCGCTACACGTGAAGTGGGGATTTTTTTATTCTCGACTATCCCATGGTGTGGGGTGTACTTGGATAGGTTTGCGACAGCCATTTTTCGATTCAAGGATCCGTTTTCGAAATATTAAGCTTTAACGTAGCCCCCTCTGCCAGCTAAACAGTTGTTTCTAGAAATGTGAAAAAATTCAGGGCTGTAGTACCTATATATAACGAAGTTAAAAGGAAAACTAAATATTAAGCTTTAACGAAGCCCCCTCTGCCAGCTAAACAGTTGTTTCTAGAAATGTGAAAAAATTCAGGGCAGTAGTATATATAATGAAGTTAAAAGGAAAACTATCATAGTATTAGTCAATTTTGTAAGACGGGAAGTTTTACCCCTTGAACTCAAAATAGACGTACTTTGTGCCTTGAAGCAGTGTTTGTCGAAGTACTACAGAACCCTACACTGCACGTGGCCCGAAACGCACTTGACCACTTTTTATTTTATTACAATTGATCATTTTTATTTCTGTTACTCAAAAATATTTGCAGTGTCCAATTATTTTCAGCCTATTTTCGCCTAACTGCTAATAGCCACTACTATCATTTACCACTTACTTAGTCCTCACCTCACCCGCGAGGGAAAGGTATGCCTTTAGGACCCATACAATATGTACATATAGCTGAGTAATTTAAAATATGAATACCTAAAATAGTTCCTAATAAAAAAAAACACTTTAATTAAATAAATAAATTTAATTATTTGCGGGATTCTGAGGATCACACATTATTACTGCCTTCTTCTACAATAGCTTTATAGTAGGTAGTAAAAGTAATGCTTTAGAAATAGTACTAGTGGATTATGCGGCCAACTGAAACTTGTTTTCCACAAGATTCAAATGCCTACAGGTCATATGATAAGCAAAGTTTGTTTAAAAATATTGCATGTCGTAAACTGGTAGGCGCTTGTGAGTGGCAACCCTAAGTTAAAATTTTGAAATTCAGTATTTCCGTTATCGTGTGTCTGTCGCATCTGTTTTTTTTTTATGATAGTAGTTATTAATGTAATTAACATATACGTTCTGAAAAAAAATGCGACCATGCAGAAAATTACGAGAAAAAAAATTATAGCGAAATCATAGAAAAAGTAACTTTTTGCCTAGAATAGCGAAATATTTTAAGTTTTTATGGATTTGAAGGTTTATATGGTATACTCACTATCACACCATGAAACATTTAATGAAAAACCAATAAAAACAAAGGAGATAATGGGTTTCTATGGTTTCTATGGAATTTTCTCGATTTTCTGAAATTCTCTAAAACTATGACAGAAACAGCAATGGGAGTTTTAACAGGAGTTTTGTGTAAATATTAGTTTTCAAAATAACACATAAAACTAGGGTGTCCGCAACTAAGGTCAAATCTCACACTGTGCTTTGGTCCTATAACCCTTTACCCCCAAATAAATCTATAACTAACCATTACAAAAAATAATAAATAATAATAATAATATATTACAATAACAAAATTATTTTAGAATCATTAAGTTTCCAAGACCCTCTGACCAAAAATTCAAAACTTATTTATGAACCAACTTCAGTCAGTATGCTATAAAGGTCAAAGACAAAATGAAAATCAAAACCAACATCCAAAAACTTTATTATCATCATCATAAGACACCCACTACTGAACAAAGGCCTCCCCCAAGGATCCCCCAAAATCTTTATATTGAGTATAAAATCTTGGTACCTATTTTCCAACGCAGAAAAGCCTAGCTGTACGTCGATTGAGTCTACCTAGTATTATAATACTAACAGCAGTTGGTGCATATGAGGCAACAATATTTGCACAGCTTTTCGCAGAGAAGTAGGTACTGTAGTTCTAGAATTTTTTTGAGTATCAGTTACGAAAATTAATAAAATATGATTCCAAGACCTGTACTTACCTATGATTAGTTATTTAGTGCATATTCAACAAGACAAGTCAAGATCAATCCATTCTTTAGGTAATATATAGATGTACATACAGCTAACTAAAGAAACTTAAGTGGACCTAATACGATAGGCGAAAATTTATGGGATTTCTTACCCTCCCTGTGCAAGACCTTCGCCAAAGTTAGGAGCTTCATCAGCTAAAGAAGGACTGTTGTCCAGCAACGTCCAACTCTCACCGGAATCGGAGTCACTGTGTTCCAAAACAGACCCGTCCATTTAGATGATCTGCAATATTTTCAGCCTTTGTAACAATGTAAAAGAGAGCGAATTTTCTACGCATAATCCGAGTAGGTACTCGATACTCACCTCAGAGCAACAGATGCAACAAAAATTTCACAATTCCAACAATATCTTGGATGACTAGTTGCACTAGAATTTTTACTTTTCAAAAAACATGATTTTGCGACATACTTTGTATTTTGTTTTTGATAAACAAACGTCACGACGTCGATTGTTTTTGTTTTCGAAGGCGAACTCGCAAAATGAAGAATGAAACAAATCGACCACAGACAAATGTCAAATACAAGGCCATGAAAGAAAGAGTGAAGAGTGAACATACATAGTCGATCTCGCTCGTTGCGATAGAACGTGTGGTTGTAATGCGAGTGCCCCGACTTCCGAAGTCCCGGACCGACCGCGACCCGAGCAAGCAAGCCCGTGCCCGAAGCCCTTCCCGAGTCTACTTCATCTATGGACGAGTCCCGCCCGAGCGAGCGAGGTAAAGTGGGTGGAGAGTTGGTGGAGCGAAGACTAAAGACGAGGGAAGGAAGAGGGAAGTTCTTTTGGTTGGACGTCAGACCGGAAATAAATCAGTGGCGGGAGCCAACCGGAAGCGGAAGTGATCAGTGTTACAAACTATTTCAAGATTCTACTAAAAAATGTGTTACCTAAGTGTTACCGTAACCCCAAAAGGAGAGAACCCTTTAGGGGTTTGACGTCTACATAAGGAACGGCTACTTGCTACTACTACCACTTCTCAAAATGTGAACACTCACAGTGACCATTTCCCATAGACCCCTGGTTCCCAACAACGTCTAATTCCTAATACAACCCCTTCCCACTACTGCCACTTCCCAAAATGTCGGAAACACGAGTCGGAAAATGTTTCTTGCTTGGTTGGGGCAAATTCTATTATGCTTGTTTTGCAGCTTATCCTATCAGGGGCGATCCATAAATTACGTCACACGTTAAGGGGGAGGGAGGGGGTCAACGAAGTGTGACATGTGACAAGGGGTGGGGGGAGTCATACACGCTGTGACGTCACATAATAAGTAATAAAAAATATATAATTTTGGAATTTCTTTTTTCGTTTATTTAATTCTGGGCGAAAAATTGCAAAATATGTGACGTCACACCAGGGATGGGGTGGTCCCACAAATGCGCCAACTGTGACAAGGAGGGGGGAGGGGGGATCAAAATATTATGTAATTCGTGTGACGTTATTTATGGATGGCCCCTCAGATATATGAAATAGCCAATTGATTCATCATCATCATCATCAGCCTGCATTAGTCCACTGTTGGACATAGGCCTCCCTAGACACGCTAATTATTAAGGTCCGACCGAACCCGGATTTTCCGTCTCTGCCGAGACCGAGACCGAGACCGAGAAATAAAATTAATCTCGGCCGAGACCGAGACTTGATTAAGAATAAAAAATATGCGAAATAAAAATGTATACTCAATAGTGAAATGTTTATTAATAATCGAAATTAAGTAAACTTATACAGGCTGTAACAAAATTGGTATAGGACCCGTTAACTGGTGATTCTACTCATCGTACTTGTTGCGATTTGAGCAAAGTCGTAGAACAAAAGTTATTCAGTACAAGAATCCCCAGTTAACGGGTCCTACACCAATTTTGTTACACCCTGTAACGTAGCTATTCGCTGTTTTATGACTTGTATCCCAAGCCTATAAATAAAAAAATATTCTGATCATATGTTGTCAGAATGGTGTTGTCATTTCACGGAGTGTAGTTTTTGCTTTACTCGTCAACTAGGTCTTATGTTATTTTGAATTCTTAAAAACCACCTATGGTTATTATTAGTTTCGATTACTTTCGAGTATGTTTTTTTATTTTACTACGTCTGTCTTAAAAACTTAAGAAACATTTATTTTGTGGTAAGAAGTGCCATAATTTGTTCCACATGCTATCCTGGTTCTACACATTTTGTAACAAAATCTTTTGTTGGTCACCCTAAATTCGGACTTCGTCGCTGTCATACAATGACGTTTCTTTCTTTTTTTGAGCTCGCACGAGCGTGCGCTCGTGAAATATTTTATTTCAAATATTTAAAGATTTTTATTTTTTGGTAAGTTTCTTGTGTTTGGAGTGTATTTCCTTCAACGCGGGAGCGATTGTGCAGATTGCTTATTCATCTGTCCTTCCAGATATTTGTTTCCGTCGATCGCGTTTTACACGTGTCGACGTGGTCTCCGGCCGGCTTATTTAGCAGCCTCCGGAGTTGACATCGCTTTGTAGCAACTATACGCAGGAGCGTTTTCCTCCAAAAGGTATTGTTTTGATTATTTTCGCTTATTTTTATAGAAATATTCTGATTTTACATTGTCATGTTTTGAGGTTATGTCTACCTACACCTTTATCTAAAGGTGATGACCTGTTAGCACTGAACAGCCTATTTACAGCCTCACAAAGTCACATCCATTGTTATGCTGCTTTGCAAGGAACCATATTATTGTTTTTATTGCAGTGCGTCCCCGCTGTATTGCCTTTTAATCCCATGACTCCATAAACTTCATGCATAATGCTGTGCAGTTATTCACATCGCCTGTTCGCTTTCAGGAGGTCCTTGGTACGGGTTAAAGACTCCTCGGTACGGGCTAAGACCCGGACGTTAATATATGAAAATCATCGACTGTGTTTTGCCGTTCTCCGACTTCATCGGGACACTTTCTCCGGACTGACTTTTTTCACAAGTAGGATCTTTCTTTTTATTTATCATCGGTCCAGTGTATTTTCGAGACGCTGGTGGCGCCCTTTACCTACCATAAAAATTTAATTAATATTAACTTTAGAATGATTTTTTTTTAGAAACAAGTGCATTCCTATCGTGACCTAGCCCATTTTTCAAATGCTCTTTACTGAGTCTAGCTGGCATAAATTTTTAAATATAAAAAGTGTTATAAAAATCAGTTTCATTAAATTAAGAATGAGTTGCATAAAAATGTTTGTTCTTGAAAAATCTAATTAAGTGTGAAAAGTGTTCTTTCCATTATTTATAGTGGTATAAATAAACCCAGTTGTCCAAAATTCTGTGTATTATTAATTTTTTTTTATATAACCTAAAAAAATATGTAACAATTGTCACCTTTAACGTGGGGCCAAAACTTTAGGAAATCATTGTGTCGTCTTAGCTACAGTGAAGCACTTGTTTCTAGGCTGAGTATTAAAAAAAAATAGGGAAATAGTTTTGTTAAAAAAAAAAAAAACATATTTTTTTTGTGAATAGTTCTGTAACTAAAACTTAGTTTAATATTTAGTCTGTAAACATATTACTTTTAAGGTTATATCTGTTAAGTGCCAAATAGACTCAGTGTTTTTTTTCTTAAATCATGGAACGGCCAATTGCATACCATCTTCTTCGGAAAGAGGAGTTGATTTATGAAGTGGAGATTCGCGACGCGAAACCTGCAGCTACCGTGAATGAATTACGCGGTCAACTGCGTACTCTTGCGAAATCCATCCCTGCTGATGAGATTCTCGAAACATCTCGCGATGACGCCTCTGAGCTTTTTGTCATTCAAGAAAAAATAAACGAAATTGAGTCAGCTATTCGCGATTCGACTCTAACTTTTAAAGTTTTTAATAGAATTCGTGCCATTTCCCACCACGTTTTCCATCGCATCTCCCGTGTTGTAACTTCCGAGTCGGACACTCTTAAAACACAAAAAGCGGAACTTGACCGTAAAATTAATACAATTTTAACTACTCTTGATAGTCGGTATAAAACTTTTAAATCTTCCTTTGAGGACTGTCAACCTGAGGATGATGTCTCTGTTCCGGTTAATCCGGTTAGTTCCAAACCTGTGACTGTTGTTCAGTGCAGTTGCAGCTCTGAAAAGGCGATCGCCAGATTAAACCACAAATACGATGGTCGCACCTGTGTGCGTATGTACCTGTTGCGTTTGGAAGAGCTTTGTGAAACTCGTAGTATCTCTGAGGAACGATTGTTTCAGGGTTCCGCTGAATTGTTTACTGGGGATGCGTTGACTTGGTTCCGCAGTGTAAAGTCTTGTTTGTCAGACTGGGGTTCCCTTAAGGATTTACTAGTAGAAGAATTTTCTTCAATCGATCATGATGATCGTCTCCTCCGTGAAATCCGTGAGCGTACCCAGGGTGCTCACGAATCAGTTTCTTTATACCTTGCTATAATGCAGAATTACTTTAATTTATTAACGAAACCAGTACTAGAATGTGAAAAAATCAAGATTGTTCGCTTCAATTTGAAGCCGACTTTTGTAACTGCTTTAGCCCTGGAGGACTTTGAAACGTTTGCAGATCTAAAGCGTAGATGCAAGATTCTGGAGTACAGCTTCCTCCGCGCTTCCGAATATAAGGAACCTCCAAGGCCTACAAATACAACTTTGGCTGTTGATCTTGCGTACAAAGGTAAATCTATACCAAAAGTAGACGCCGTGGGGGCTTCACCTGATTTTTGCGTACGGTGTCGTGTTTCTGGCCACTCCCTTAGCCAGTGTGAGTCTAAGGAGTTGGTATGTTTCTCATGTGGCAACAAGGGTTTTACGCGGGTCAGTTGCCCTAGTTGCAAGAAATCCGTGTCTCCCTCAACGTCTTCTGTTTCAAAAAACTAATTGAAGCGAACCGTGGCATTTCCAACCATCCAAATTTTGATATAGATGATTGGAATACCCATCTTAAACACTTACGTACGTTCTTTTCTCACAATATCGCTACGGTTCGGTATTCAAATTTTGGTTCTGACATTCGTCCTCATCTTGTTGTAAGTATTTACAATGAGAAATTCTATGGTCTTCTAGATTCGGGGTCCAGCATCTCCATTTTGGGTGGCTCTGCTGGGGATTTATTTGTCCGATCTGGAATTCAGTTGCATTCATCTAGTGAACTCCCTTATGTCACTACTGCAAATAGTACGCGGGCTCAAGTTCGTGGGTTTGTGTTTCTGCCTGTACATTTGAAGGCTGAAACACACATCATAAAATTTTACCTCATACCTGACGTCACTACGCCTATTATATTTGGTGTAGATTTCTGGAAGTCCTTTAATTTGGCTCCCAGTATTTTTAAAGATCTCCCTTTTGAGGATAAATCTTTGACTTCTCCTGGCGTCTCTGAAATAAGGAGTTTACAGCCTTTCGACAATTTGTCGGTTTCTCAGAAGCGAACAGCTGAAGACATTATACGACAGTTCGAAGAAATTTCTTTCGAAACCAAAGGTTTGGGTCGCACGAGTCTCCTCACTCATAAAATAGATACGGGGGATACTCAACCGATCAAACAACGTTCATATTGTATGTCACCTGATCGCTTGAGGGAACTCAATCGTCAGCTAGACGAAATGTTGGAAATGGGAGTTGTAGAGCCTAGTACAAGTGCTTGGAACAATCCAGTTTTGTTTGCTCAGAAGCCTAATAATGAGCTGCGCTTTTGCCTGGATAGTCGTAAAGTAAATGCTGTAAGTAAAGGCGATGCATACCCCCTGCCCTACATCTCTCAAATATTAGACCAACTTCGAGAAGCTAGGTTTCTCTCTTCGATTGATTTAAAATCGGCCTTTTGGCAGGTCAGCCTAGACCCGTCGTCGAGAGAGAAGACTGCTTTTACAGTTCCCGGCCGTGGTTTGTTTCAGTTCGTTGTGATGTGCTTTGGCCTTAAGGGCGCACCTGCAACACAGCAACGTCTTATGGACCAGCTATTTGGTCCTGAATTTGAAAATAAGGTTTTCGTCTATTTAGACGACATTATTATTGTCAGTTCTACCTTCGACGAGCATATCAGTCTTCTGGAGAAGGTTTTAGAACGCTTGAAGATGGCTAATTTAACCATCAACTTAAAGAAATCTTGCTTTTTTCGCAAGGAACTAAAGTATCTCGGCTATGTTGTCGACGAGCGCGGACTGCGTACTGACCCTTCTAAGGTGCAAAGCATTGTGGATTACCCCACACCAACTAATCGCAAAGAGGTAAAAATGTTCCTGGGAACCGCTTCTTATTACAGGCGATTCATTAAGAACTTCAGTTCCATTGCTGCTCCTTTAAATGCGCTAACGAGCTCGAGAAAAGACGCACCACCTTTTAAATGGTCAGTTGAAGCCGAGAGTGCGTTCAATGATTTAAAGTCTGCCTTAATTTCTGCCCCGGTCTTGTCTTGCCCGGATTTTGAAAAACCGTTTTCCGTCCACTGTGATGCTTCCAATTATGGTATTGCCGGAACCTTGACACAAGTAACTGATGATGGCATCGAACATCCTATCGCTTATGCGAGTCGCTCCCTAAATAAAGCTGAACGTAACTACTCTGTCACGGAGCGGGAAGCGCTCGCTGTTGTTTTTGCCGTGGAACATTTTCGTCCATATCTCGAAGGGGGGAAACAGTTTAAAGTCGTCACGGACCATTCGAGTCTTAAGTGGTTCTTTAATCTTAACAATCCTACCGGCCGTCTCGCCCGTTGGGGTTGCCGTCTGTCCCCGTATAACTTTGTCATTGAACATCGGAAAGGTAAAGAAAATGTTGTTCCGGACGCTCTCTCTCGTTCTGTACCTGTTTTGGAAATACGTACAGCGAAGGGTGATCCTTGGTATAACCAAATTGTGTCTAAATGTAAGCAGTTTCCTCGTGCTTGCCCAAACTTTATAATAAAAGAAGGAAAACTGTTTAGATACTCTAAAAACAAATGTACTAGTGACAGCGGTTACGACTGGAAGGAAGTGGTACCCGCAGATTCTCGCGAATCCGTGATGAGATCTCAACATGGAGGTGATCTAGCTCCTCACTTCGGTGTTTTCAAAACGTTCAAGCGTTTGGCCTTACGATATTTTTGGCCAAACATGTATAAGGACGTTGTTGAGTATGTTGGGAAATGTGACGTTTGCCTAGCGTATAAATGTTCACAAAATATTACTCCTGGTTTTATGGGTGATCCTAAAGTTTGTTCCCGTCCATTTGAAACCATTAGCATTGACTTGGTAGGACCACTCCCGCGTTCACGTTCTGGTTTTACGTTCATTTTGGTAGTGGTCTGTTGCTTCAGTAAGTACTGTCTCATATTTCCCCTGCGTAGAGCTGTGGGCAAAACTATCGCTAAACACTTGGAAAATGATGTGTTCTTGACACAGGGTGTACCACGCACGGTGGTATTGGATAATGGTACCCAATTCACCGGTAGTGAGGTCCAAGCATTGTTTAAGAAGTACAATATCCCTCAAGTTCACTTCACCCCTAAGTATTGTCCACAGGTCAACACAGTGGAGCGTTATAATCGCACTCTAATTACAGCACTCTCCATCCTTGTCAAGAATGATCACCGTTCGTGGGATCTTCACTTGTCCAAAATACAGTTTGCTATGAACACCTCCGTGAACGAGACCACGCGCTATAGCCCATATTTTCTCGTCCACGGCAGAGAAGCTGTTTTGTGCGGTTCCGTTTACGGCAGCGCAACTTCGAGAGATGTGACACTTGAATGCTCTTCACGGGATGATTTTGCGAAAAACTTGGAGTCACTCAGAGACATCTTTGTGAAGGTCAAAAATGCGATTAAAAATTCTCATGGTCGTAGCTCAAAGTATTACAACAAAGGTCGTCGTCATTTGGAATTTAATGTAGGTGATATAGTTTGGAAGAAGACTTTTCCTTTGAGCGACGCCTCTAAATTCTTCACTGCCAAACTAGCACCTAAGTTTGAGAAGTGTAAAGTTATTAAGAAATTAAGTCCTTTAGTTTATGAGTTAGTTGATGCGGCTAGTGACAAACCGTTAGGCCGCTGGCACGTTAGAAATCTTAAGTAGTTTGGTAATTGTTTTTGGTAATGTTTTTTATATTTAGCTATTTACACCACTTATTAAAGTGATATCTATATTTGTTTTACATAACTTATTAAAGTTACTGTCTTTGTGTATTTTTTAAAATGTATGTTTAATCACCCGGACTGTAGAGTTATGTTGGGTTTGGAAACATCTGTCCTGGTCGTTGGATATTTTGGAATGGATTACTGAACCGTTGGCATTCCTTACTGGAAAATCTTGGTATATTTTTGTTGTGTGTGTTGTCTCACTTTTAACAAGTGAGTTTTTTTTTTTTTCAGGTTTGGGTTGTATAAGGTCTGTGTGTTTTGTTGGTTGTTCTGTAACGGTTGGCCGTGTGGTCCGCTCTTACCGAGGAAGCTCGCCACATCACCACCAATTACAAACACTGCATCGGTGTTGGTTTTTTTTTCTCTTCATTGCTTGTTTTCCATTTCTTTTCTTGGACAATTGGGTTCTGTTTTGTTGCCCTTGTGTTGGTGGGTGTTTTTTTTTATTTTTAGTTATGAGCTGGAGGGCCAGCTCGAATTTTCCTTTTTTGACTCGGAAAATTCATCTGAGTGGGGGGGTATTGTAACGTAGCTATTCGCTGTTTTATGACTTGTATCCCAAGCCTATAAATAAAAAAATATTCTGATCATATGTTGTCAGAATGGTGTTGTCATTTCACGGAGTGTAGTTTTTGCTTTACTCGTCAACTAGGTCTTATGTTATTTTGAATTCTTAAAAACCACCTATGGTTATTATTAGTTTCGATTACTTTCGAGTATGTTTTTTTATTTTACTACGTCTGTCTTAAAAACTTAAGAAACATTTATTTTGTGGTAAGAAGTGCCATAATTTGTTCCACATGCTATCCTGGTTCTACACATTTTGTAACAAAATCTTTTGTTGGTCACCCTAAATTCGGACTTCGTCGCTGTCATACAATGACGTTTCTTTCTTTTTTTGAGCTCGCACGAGCGTGCGCTCGTGAAATATTTTATTTCAAATATTTAAAGATTTTTATTTTTTGGTAAGTTTCTTGTGTTTGGAGTGTATTTCCTTCAACGCGGGAGCGATTGTGCAGATTGCTTATTCATCTGTCCTTCCAGATATTTGTTTCCGTCGATCGCGTTTTACACGTGTCGACGTGGTCTCCGGCCGGCTTATTTAGCAGCCTCCGGAGTTGACATCGCTTTGTAGCAACTATACGCAGGAGCGTTTTCCTCCAAAAGGTATTGTTTTGATTATTTTCGCTTATTTTTATAGAAATATTCTGATTTTACATTGTCATGTTTTGAGGTTATGTCTACCTACACCTTTATCTAAAGGTGATGACCTGTTAGCACTGAACAGCCTATTTACAGCCTCACAAAGTCACATCCATTGTTATGCTGCTTTGCAAGGAACCATATTATTGTTTTTATTGCAGTGCGTCCCCGCTGTATTGCCTTTTAATCCCATGACTCCATAAACTTCATGCATAATGCTGTGCAGTTATTCACATCGCCTGTTCGCTTTCAGGAGGTCCTTGGTACGGGTTAAAGACTCCTCGGTACGGGCTAAGACCCGGACGTTAATATATGAAAATCATCGACTGTGTTTTGCCGTTCTCCGACTTCATCGGGACACTTTCTCCGGACTGACTTTTTTCACAAGTAGGATCTTTCTTTTTATTTATCATCGGTCCAGTGTATTTTCGAGACGCTGGTGGCGCCCTTTACCTACCATAAAAATTTAATTAATATTAACTTTAGAATGATTTTTTTTTAGAAACAAGTGCATTCCTATCGTGACCTAGCCCATTTTTCAAATGCTCTTTACTGAGTCTAGCTGGCATAAATTTTTAAATATAAAAAGTGTTATAAAAATCAGTTTCATTAAATTAAGAATGAGTTGCATAAAAATGTTTGTTCTTGAAAAATCTAATTAAGTGTGAAAAGTGTTCTTTCCATTATTTATAGTGGTATAAATAAACCCAGTTGTCCAAAATTCTGTGTATTATTAATTTTTTTTTATATAACCTAAAAAAATATGTAACAACCCTATATTATAATTTAGAAAAATGAGTTTTTCAGCGTTTTCCCCTTTCGAGCACATGCCGTTGCTCGATCCTGTAGGTACTCACTAGCCAATCACATCAAGTATCGACAACGCGGGCGAATGGTCAAATCAAACCAATCCCGATCGAACGACGCGTCGCGCCGCATTCTCGGCCTGGCCGGTTTTTAGCCGAGACCGAGACCGAGAATCTCGGCCCGATTTTAGCCGAGAATGACTGGTGCCGAGACAGAGACCGAGATCTCGGTCGGACCTTACTACCTATACCTATATTCGGCCACGCGGATCCAGCTGTTACCAGCAACCTTGCGCAGATCATCGCTCCACCTAGTCGGGGGGCGTCCCACGCTACGTTTGCCCAAACGCGGTCTCCACCGTAGCACTCAGTTTGTCCACCGGTTGTTAGTTCTTCGACATAAATATGTCCGGCCCACTGCCACTTCAGTGTGCTAATTCTCTAAGCAATGTCTGTTACTTTGGTTCTCTGGCAAATAACCTCATTTCGGATTCAGTCGCGCAGAAAAACTCCGAGCATGGCTCTCTCCATGGCACCCTGTGTAACTTTGAGCTTGTGGACTAATTGCACTGTTAATGTCCACGTTTTGGCGCCACACGTCATCACGGGTAGGAGGCACTGGTTGAAGAATTGATTCATAACAAACATAATCAAACCTACTTGTTATGCTTAGTCCTATTTAGTTGTATAGTGATTATAGTTCGTTGTAAAACAACCGTTTAAAACTGTTTAAAACTGTAAACAACAGTTTATTTTAAAACTTGAAATCAACCGTTTTAAACGGTTGAATACCCGACTCCGCCGAGAAGAGGAGTCATATTTTATACATCGACTAACTTACTAAACAGGTATATACATATAGGTATGTATATAGCGAATTTCACACGATTATATTATTATGATTCATCAATATCTGATGCTAGACTGCGCTATACTAAGAAATGAGAGGTTCCGTATCATCTTGCTTCCTTTAGCGGTATTTCGTTCGCAATATTACCTCTAATGGATCACAATATATTTTAACTTTGCCTTTGTAGCACGGTCCTACGCGCAACTAGCTCCCCCGGCCCCAGCTCCCCCGCCGTTTAAAACGTGGATTGAAACGTTTTAAACGAAACAAACGGTTTTAAATCGACCGGTTAAATTCGTTTTAAACTGGCTTTACATCTATAATAGTGACATAAAAACATAGAACTAGTTACATCAATATTACATACAGTATCCTTAACTTCCATAACGTCCCCACTGCATGGGTCTCTATGGGCCTAACCTCTCTCTCTCTCTAGACTCTCTTGACAAACCTCAGGAAGGATAGGCCATACTCTACAAACGCACGGTGCAGGTGCAGACGGTGCAGTGGCCAAACCCGTCACACTACACACAGCCAGCACAACATCTAGAAATTAATCGGTGGGGTTTGTACATACGATAGCGCTTCAGGTCCTTTATTATAATAATAATAAAGTTTTTATTTAAAGTGACCAGGACTCAATGTGCTAGTAAATTATTTAAACTATGTTAGTATCATAAATTAGACTAGACAAAATACATAAAACTTATTCATACTGTGCTGGGGACATGAAGCCCACAGCAGTGATTCATATTGGGTTATTAATTAGTTTATACTACTAGTAGTTCTATAGCTACAGGGTTGTATTATTTGTACTACACGGTGAACTGACTCGGTGGCTAAGTGGTTAGTGTAGTGATCCTGACCTCTGATCCGAGAGTTGTGGGTTCGATCCCCGCACAGGGCAAACTTTTCTGTGATGAGCAGAATTGTTTGCTCTGAGTCTGGGTGTATTATATCTATTTAAAAGCATATGTGTATGTAATCAGTCTCTGGTTCCCCAGATACAGGGAATCCTAGTTTGGGGCCAGATGACCGTGTGTGGTTTATCCCAGATGTTATTATTATTATTATAACTTCTCAGTAGTTTAGTTACTTTGATCCTTCTGTCTTCTCTCAAGCATTTTGTTAGTGAATTCTTACGCAATAATATGTAATAAAATAACAATACAACTGCACCAAGTTCTACTAGGACCAAGTCATCACGAATAGGTGTATTGATAATAATAAACCTGAAATTGTGTTGCTAGATCAGGCGCAGTCAAGGGTGTTTTGGTTGATAGGTATCCCACCCACCATGAAAACCTCGTTCAAGCTGATGCCGACAAAAGGAACCGAACCTGGCACACGAGGTTAGGTACTTAAATGCGGCATGTGGAATCCACTGAAATCATTCGGTGGTCATGTTTGGATTTCCGCTGCAGGTCAGCCGTAATCTTAGGCGGCCTACGCTTTCTCTCCTTCGTCGCACTGACCTCCAGCCGACGACTGTTTCTGCTGAGTGGCTCCTGCCCATTTCGTGCTACTTCACCTAGTGCCAAGTGGGCAGAGTAGCAAAATTAAGATTATTATTTCAAGTCAAGATCAAGCCCCACTTCACTATCCCTTAGAATCCCATTTAAAGATAGGTACAAAATATAAACTAGACCATCTTTTTTATAATTATTTATTAAAATCAATACCGACCAATAAAGAAACGTAGGCTGCTCCATAAGTCGTGCAAAGTAAGAAATCTAAGAAGTTTATACCAGTTTGATTGAGTGGGTTTACTACTGGCAAAACCTACAAGTTTATACATGCATACAGCTTATTCCTGTACTCAGTACTTTCGATTCAGTGTTCGTGGAAATTTGTTAAAAATGGCTTGCCTGAGTCAACGTGACTCACAGTGATATTTTATTACAACTTCAAGCGTGGATTGCCATATCAAGAGTACCATGAAGAAATGTTAGAAACCTTGGGTGATGAGTACACTTCCTTGTCTACTGTTTTCCGTTGTTAAAATTAGTTTCATAATTGTCGTTTTAATTTAGAAGACGACGAAAGGTCAGGTAGAGCAGTAACGAGTAGGACTCAAGAAAAATTACTGCAGTAAAAAACGTAATCATAGTTGATCGACGAATCATATACAGACAAATCCAAGTAACTCTAGGCATTGGGGCATCAATATTAAATTCAATATTGCATGAAGATTTGGAGGGAAAAAATATAATTTATTTGTGCATCCCTCCCTCAATGAAAGTCGGAGAGCAGCGCGTGTCTATCTATCTATCTATCAGCCGAAAGACGTCCACTGCTGGACAAAGGCCTCCCCCAAGGATTTCCACACCGACCGGTTCTGTGCGGCTCGCATCCAGCGGCTTCCTGCAACCTTTACCAGGTCGTCGGTCCACCGAGTCGGGGGCCTGCCCACACTGCGCCTTCCGGTGCGCGGTCGCCATTCGAGAACTTTACTGCCCCAACGGCCATCTGTTCTACGAGCTATGTGCCCTGCCCACTGCCACTTAAGTCTAGCGATTCTGAGAGCTATGTCGCATGAGCAGCAGCGCGTGAGCAGCGCGTGTAAATTGGTGTAATTTAAAAAAAAAACTATGACTTGGGCCGTCAAAATATGTAGATTTAATCGTTACAGGAGACGAAACTTGGGTGTATTATTTCGACATTCTCAGTAAATCTAAATAATAACTGTGTGTTTGAAGATAAGCTAGCATCGACGACGACGAAAATAATTATAACAGGTTTCTTTGGTAAAAGAGGTATTACAAAAATAATAGTCTTGCATTCACAGAAAACAGTCTCCTCTGCCTGGTACACAGAGATTTGTCTGCATCAAGTATTAAATAAGGTATAAGAATTAAGACCGAAATTTCGTCTGATTATAATTGGCCCTTCCATCAAGAAAACGCTCTAGCACATCGGGCAGCCTAACTCTGGATTTTTTGCCCAGTTGGGCCTCGCATTATTGGATCATCCACCTTATAGCTCAGACTATGCGATGCGATGGCTGAGTCTCGCGTTATACTCGTGATCGGGTGCTGTCCGTGTGAACTGGCCTGCTCTTGTCATTGGTTTTTGAATTGTTAGTCATTAGCTACAAATAATTTTTACTTTTATCTCTTTTGAATTCTTTCTTTCTTTATTCTTCTTACTTTATTCTTATTTTTGCATATTTTATTTACAGACATGACATTGTATAATTCATTTATTGATCTAGCATTAAGATGTAATAGAATATAAGACTTTAAAAAAAAATGTGTTGGAGGGAGTTTCTTTAGGGCCCGCCGTTTCTTCTCACTCCGCAAACACTTCCCGAAACGGTGGGTATACGAGTTCCGAGTGGTAGGAACCTCGTGTTAGGTAGATAAAAGAATAACGTTCGAAAAGTGTACACTGCTACCTACTTCGAATAAAAAATATTTTCATTTCATTTCACTACGCGCCTTGTTATTTTGAACTTCATCCTGTCATAAAAAGTCAGTTAAATAGGTAGAAGTTTCGACTGAGGAGGAATTATTGTGTGCTTTGGGATGTCACCTGTGCTTCCGTCAGAAAAAAGAAAAGGGAGGTGATGTTTAGTGGCTAGTTTGTGTATATGCAAAAGTGTATAAATTCTGATAGAATGTATTTTGAAAAATGTTAATAAATACTTTTGTTTTGCAAGAATTATGGAGCAGCCTACGTAAAACTTCATATCCTAATAGACAAAAATATTTTAAGTGGTATTATCTACTGCATTATTTTTATCACAGCTAAATGAATATACGATTGCATATCTTATACCATGCGTAATTTTCTCCACATAATTCAAATTTTCTCTTCCACTTGTGAACATGTTGATTCGTCCTTTCTTTGGTTCTACCGTCTTGTTAACTTTAGTGTCAACAAAAACAAATCTTCCGCCCTTGAAATCTTTGCTATAATCTCCCAAATATAACATTGTTGTGTAGTGAATGCCTTTTTTGATGTCCTAGAAAATATTGGAGGAATTAAGTTTTACAAGTGAATAGGGAGTTTTCAGATGACGTATGTCACACCGTTCAAAAGCGTCTCAATAGATGGCGTTTCTAAGCTTTGGCAATGTATTTTTAAAAACAGCGTTGAATTTACGGTGGCAAAATAGATTTAATATTGTTAAAAAAATATAAAAAGCCACCTGAACATAGATTCTTATTAATTGAATTAACAGAAAAGATAAATTTCCAACTTGGTCAAGTATGGATAACCTGGGTGCGTTCTGGTTTCTCTGTTATGTGTAATTTCTTCTTCCGAACCAAAAATAAATTTATTTTAATACATTATTATGATTAAAATGCAATTTATAACTCTCTATCACGTTAGAATTCTTTTAAGAAATACAAAAATAATACTGATAAGCTTTGTGCATCTAAAATTATGAAAAGTATTTTTTGAATCAAAATGCAAAAAAATATTCAATGAAAAGTAATCTTCGAAAGCTATTCATCATTACTATGATATTAGTCGGTAATATTAGTCAGTTTTGACGATTTTTTAGAGATTTTATTTTTTCTAATGTTGATCAGCGCTATCTAGTTGAATTTAGAGAAACCCGTGGAAAATTCCCTATTGAGTTAGGTGCTTATCTGAAACTTGTACAAACGATTAGGGGCAAACATAATCGACAAGACAAAATTGGGTATGTAGACTTGTAAGTATTATAAAATATAAACAAAGCCCTCTCAGCGTCAATACGAGTCTGTCTATGTATGTATCTTTCTTCACTCAGGCTAGCGTCGCGTAAGTGGTCTGCAAAGCCTTTGTAACAGTCATGGTGACTTACTTAATAATTGCGACGAAAATATCGTTAAATGATCAGAACCGGAAGTGCCGGGTGAAGGAGGGTTATGTCGATTCTGAATGATTAGCGTTTGCACTTGGAAGATGCAGATAACTTGTGAAACATAAAACACGCTCTACTTCGATACTAAGACGAGAAGTAAACTTTCAACTTGTTTTTTGAATCTTCCAGTATATGCGACAAAATTGGCATGAAATAATCTGAATCTTCAGTTTGCATTTTTTTTCAAAATATTGATTTTGAATGATTTTATCTTGATCGAATATTATTAGTTTCTAATGAAAAAATGTAGGTTTGCCTAATATTCTCACTAGTCCTATTTTGAATAATCTCATTTCTTGTTTAGCCCCTAACCGAGTGTTTTATTCATTTTTATATTTTTGTCCTCTGTTGCAAAAAATCCATCGTCATATGTAACGGGCAGCGGACAGGTTGTATATTGTGCAGGTTATAAAGGGCTTATACAGAGTTACTGGTAATTCGACGCGAATATTTTTAGGGTTTATAGAGGAGGGCATTAGCAATCAATTTAACCCTTTAATGTATCATGAAAAAGTGAACCATTTCCGAGATATTTTTTTTTAAACTCCGGATTGTCACCTTAAAAAAATCTTAAAAAAATAATTGCTAATTTCATTTAATTTTTAAAAACTGGATAACGTAGAAAACATGTTACTTTATAATCAATAGTAAAATAAAAAATATGTGTAAATATTCTGAAGTTACAGCATAAAATAACAAAAACTTCAAAATATTTTTTTAACAAAATAGAAGATTTTCTAAAAAACACACCAGTTTCGTTTGTCCCCAATTTTTTTGTGCGTTTGTTGCATAATACATTATAGGGTTAAATTGATTGCTAATGCCCAGCTCTATAAGCCTTTAAAATATTCGCGTCGAACTACCAGTTACCCTGTATTATACAAAATATGATTTACCTCTTCATTCATTGACTTTTGATACTCGTTCAGTAATGCGGACGACGACGCAGTAGTCTCAGAAGTCATGGCAGAAAAATATGTTTCTAATGTCAAGTATATTTTACTAGGATCAAGGCCAAAGTGGTGAACCATTGACTGCTTTATATTTTCTTTAACCACCTGAAAATAAAATAACGTTAAATAGGTACTGGGTAGGATAGATAACTATTTATGTCAACGTTAGATATGGATATAAAACACCAGCTGTAATCTATAATACTATGCAGTTGCACAGCGGATTTACAGTTAACAACCGATATCGTTCCCACTACAGGGGCACGGGTCTCTTCCCATACCTCTGGAATATAAGACCATACTCCACATACGGGGGCCAAGACCGGATTGGTGGAGGACGTGGGGCTAGTGGCCAACCCCAGCGTCAGAAGTTTTATTCAAGCCGCTTATAAGGTCTCCGAAATGGCTTAATGACTTAACGTGCCTTGCGAAGCACGGAAACAGTCGAGATAAATGCCACTAACAGTCAAAGCCATCCAGGTTATCACTGTATTTGTAGTCAGCTAACTTGCGTGATCGACGTGACCACGCAAGCCGCACTGAGCCACGACCGCGAGCTTAATTTGGCTTAATCTTAAGTATTTATCAGGTTTGTTCGTTAAATACCTAGCTACTTACTTAATTTGAATTATGATTTATGATAAGTTAAAAATCTCACGTTATAAACTTTGTAATCGCTTTCGGTTAACAATTTGCTTTCGTCTTCTTTTTCTGATGTTAATTCCTTAGACAAATAAACATCGGAAATGCGAACAGGGAATTTAGTAACTTCTGTCGTAACTTTTGTAAACATCTTCAAGATCTTTTCAGCTTCATTTTGTGAAACAACTTGGTCCGTAATAAAACGTTTGCATTCTTTTGGGCCACATCCTTCGTATTTATCAACCAGATTCAAATACTCTGGGGAACACTGGACGATTTCACCTTTTCCTGGAAGAGTATCAGTGCGCCTAGCAAAGGTGATTACGTTTTCATCTTTAAACGAAAAATATACAACGATTATAAGAGAAATAAACACAAGCACACGTGAATAAATTCTCATTGCCAGACTATCGCCGCTCCTGAAAAAGACGAATATAAGATAAAAATTTTCTATAATGTATTGTAACTGCAAAATTTAAAACGAGGGAAACTCAAGAAAAGTGTGGCTGTTGAATTACTTGAAACAACTATTTTCTTATGACGCTATTTTTTCTTACAAAAATATAACTTACGATAGTAATTCTTGATGATATTTCAATTCAGGTGTATTTTCTTCCTCCTTTTTTTCTTCTCGTGTATTATTTGTACTCCTTTTTCTTAGCTCCGACATTTTAAGATTTTAAAAATAAATATCGTCTGTTTGTATTGATGTCTTGATAGTGGCGATGGATGGCAGATTTATTGATTTTTTTTTACCTTGATGTTTACCAAGGAGGTTCTTATGTTCTTCATAAACATCATTTTATGAGTTAATCATACATAATGTCTATAACTTTATCTAAAAGCCAAGTCAACATCTTTTTATAATATATTTTTTAACAGAAATCAAAAATGATTCGATCCGACTTGGATCCGATATTTGGTTCCGACGTCGTCGACCGGCTGAACCGGGCCGGCCACCGGCCGGCCGTCGCGACTCGCGACGGACCGGACCAACCGGGGAGATCGATTGTGCAGTTTAGTTATGGTAACACTGTTATACTGTAAGCAAAAGAAAAAGGGACTTTTTGGCGGGAACTCGTAGCAAGGGTTTGTCAGTTTTGTTTTATTATCCGAAAAAATAGATATCGTGGTTTTTAATGCATAATATTGATAGTGTATTATTCAATAAAGTGCCATTTAAGTGTCTAATATGTAGGATAATGAAATAAAAGTGTGTAGACTGAGTTTCGAGTGCTCTCAAGAAGTCCATGAAATCTTCATCAAAAGTGCTATCATTTTGCTGAAGAATAGGCTAGTTGACTAACAAAGAGTAAGAATTTGAAAATAAAATGAAGATGAAATGAAGAAAATAATACTGAAGACGTAAACTTTGAAACTAAAAAGAAAAACATAACTAAAGACGAGGCGGTATGGCCATGGAGCCTTAGCCTGCTCAACAAGGGCAAAAAAGAAAAAAAAAAAAAAAGCAAAAGAAAAAGTGGGGATATTGCTAAAGAAATATGGAAACACTGGAAATACGGGAAAAAATTAAAAAAATTGCACGGCTGGTTCTATGTTGACTGTATTTGTGAATATCAATTTTATTTTGAGTATTCGATCTAAATTTTTTGTGCTTATTGGCTAAATGATGTGCTAGATAGAACTTCGGTAGCGGCGGCAGTTCCTAAAGGAAGTTTTTTTATCCAATTGCTCAACATGTTCTTTGACGAGGACGATGAAAGGTTTCTTGATCAAAATTTGTTTCACTTCGTTCGCCGTGAGCTCTGTACGTTTACACATAAATTCATGATGATCGACAACCGAGTACCATTATATCAATATTCTGATAAAAGAGTTGGTTTCAGATGCAATAAGTGCAAACCTTGAAGTCACACCGTATGGTTTGAGAAGTGTACCCACACATACAGAGGACGGTATACCCATCAGAAAATTGTATGTGACTAACCTGCCTGCTAAGGTGAGTGAAAAAAATAAATGTTCAGAGGGTATCCTAATTCATAAACCTACTAGCTAGATGGCAAGATTTTAGCTGACTAAAAATCAACCAAAGTTAATTGACAATGTTAAAAGTTGTGCACAGCATAACATTATTATTGAAATTTAGTTCTGCATTGTTATTTCTCAATTCGGTCAGAGAGTATCCAGAGAATTGAGAAATAACAATGCAGAACTAAATTTCCTCTCCTTGTTACAAAAAGCTGTGAATAAAAAAGTAACCAGTTATTGTTTTTCATGATTCTATATAAAGTATTCCAATATGACCTCTTTACTAATATTATGCTGTCCAACTGATCTTTAAAAAGTAAGAAGTCCCCATACTACTAAAGTTCTATTTAACATTTTTACTCCAAACATAAATGGAACAAATACATAGATTAGTGGTAACAAGGGGAAGTTGTAAAATAGAGAAGAGACAGAAAACACTGACAGAAATGCATGAAAGTCATAGAAAGGGCTATCATCAATAGAAAAGCCATAGAGTACAATAATGTTGGCAGCATCGATATGGGAAACATTAGATAAGGTTACTCGCTCTGTTTGTTTCTGAACCAGCGTGTTCGTCTTGCGGGGCCTGAAGCGGGGTGAAGAGGGAGGCATGTACTTAAACAAATATCGCTGTTGTGTGATAAGCTTAAGGTTTATGTATTTAATGTTATCTACTAGCGACGAATAGGGAGGCATGTATTTAATTAATGTTATCTACTAGCGACATCTAGCGACGGGTAGCGTAGCATCACTATAAAATGACAAAATATTCATAAAATAACAAGAAAAAAGTGATAAGAAATGTTGCTGTTAGTTTTGTTCTTAACACATTTCACTGCTCTGTAAGACATATTTTCAATTAAACACGGGATGTTTACTCGTCGCTTGTCAGATTGCGAATGGTGCGCGAAAAGGCGGCGCTACTCAACATAGGGGAGCAAACCACTATCAGCGACTACGCAGTCAGGAAGTATTAACCTCATCTAATGTTTCCCATATCGATGGTTGGCAGCAAAAATAAATAAATATTACGATAAATAACCAGGGACAAATCACACACAGTCATAAAATACTTTAAATTCTTTTACATGTGTTTTCTTCAGGCAAATAAATTATAAATTTGGTTTTCTACATAAAATGACATATTTTATGTAGAACTGACCGGTCTTACGCTTCTCGGTGACAGGATTACATTTCAAATTATGTTTTTTGTATTTAGGCACCTGGTTAAAGAATTTTTCATCTCTAGTTACTGTTAATTTCTACTTGATCCTACTTAATCTGACTAATTTTATTTTGTTGTATATGGATTTTTAATGAGTATATATTAATGAATTAATTTGTATGTATATATGATGCAGACAACCCGCACAGAGCTGTTTGGAGTGTTTGCTCAGTATGGCTTCATTAAAAGTTGCTGGCTGCGGATGGGTGAAAAGGGGTCTAATAGGCCTTCTGTCCCAACATATGCATTTGTCACATATAGCAACCCTGCCGATGCCCACAAGTAAGTGTTGATTGGGGATGGAATAATGTTCGATTACATTAATGGATTGGTACTTTAAGAGAACCATAAATAAACAAATCACTCACAGTTCTCTGGGCAAAAACTGTAGTTTATAGCTAGTCATCTGAGTTACATTTTATCATGTCAAAAACGACACAGTTTCTTTTAATAATGTTTGATATAGCAACCTATGACATCAGAAATTGCATATTGTGATAAAACTCCAAGATATCAAGTTTTTCTACTGTATCATTAAAATATCCAAACTCACAAGAAGAGAAATAGAGAGAAAAGGTTTAAAAGTAACATTCAACACAACATCAAAATGGCTCGTGGTCATTACATTAAACAATATAATTTTGCATGTATTTAGAGCACTGCAAGCCCCGCAGCATGAGAAAATGCTCCGCGGGCGGAGCCTGAAGACTTCCCCGGCAGACAGCTGGCACCAGCCCGCCGAGGACGCAGACGGCCGCGTGCGCTGGAAGCCGCGTGGCCTGCACCGCGACTGCCCGGCGCCCTGCGACACGGACGGTCAGAGCACACCCATTTTTTTTAAAATAAAAATTTGAGTGCGTTTGACTGCATCTCACCTGATGGAAAGTAATGATAGTCGAGGATGGTACACGCAAACTCAAATAATGCTCATTCACTCTCGCCTTGAAGATCCCCACCAGGGTTCGCATGATATATAAAATTTGAATGTTATTTTAATAAAAATCTTCAAATTATCAAACATATACCTACATTTTAAATTCAGCTATTTCGAAAATCATGTATTAAAGTAAGAAATTGAAATTAGTATGTAATTTTGATAAATATCAAAAATATCAAAGATATCGAAAATATCGGATATATATCAAAAATATCTGATATTTTGATATTTATTATAAATATCGGATATTCACGAACCCTGATCCCCACATAGTAGGAACTTGGAAACACAGACACAGGTCAGGAGTTCCACTCCTTCGCAGTTCGCATAATAAATGCTTTATTTATCATCATCATCAGCACCATCATCATTATCATCATCATCAGCCGAAAGACCAACAGACCAACGCCTGGCTCTGGTAATGTATGTAAAGCGAGGTCATCTTAGTTGAAATACACTGGTTATCAAAATGTAATCACTGTGTACCTGTCTCATTGTAAAAACATTTTTGTAATAATGCGTTTTCTTTTATAGCTCCTGAAACTGCAGACAGTGGTGTAGCATCAAGCTCAGATACAAGCAATCCTACAGTAAGTTTTTTTTATAAAAATGTATTTTATCATCTTTGTTTTTATTTTGCGTCTTATATTCCAAATTGTTCCACAGCCCGAAGAAAAGGAGGAAGAGGAAGGGGAAAGAGTTTACACAATACTAGATGTATTGAACAGAGATTGCTTGTCACACATACTAAGCTATGTCCCGCTCAGAGATCTGATAAGATCAGAGAGAGTCAGTAAAGGATGGCAGATGATGGTCCAGGAATATTTGAATGGTAAGTACCTACGTACGTGAAACAAATGTGAACATTATTTTAGGACCACAATAGGTTAACATTTAATTGACCTATATGCGCAAATCTATGTTTTTCTCATATCAATTGCCAAATCCTACTGCTGTAAACAAACAGAACATACAAATAAAAATGTTTGCTTTATGATTTATTTTTAATTCTGTTCTCATGAAGGCTAATGTTGTCGTGTAAAGCTATGGCGGTATTTGTTTTTATAATTTATTTATTTATTTAATCACAGTAAGAACATGACAGTATCAAAATATCAGATCATTGTAATACTTTTCATTTTAGTATTGTTAACAACCCATTACGTCCCCACTGCAGGGGCACAGGTCTCTTTCCATAACTCGGGAAGGTTTAGGCCATACTCACACACGGGGGCCAAGTCCGGATTGGTGGAGGTTGTACGGCTAGTGGCCAACCCCAGTGTCAAAAGTTTTCAAGCCGCCTATAAGGCCTCTGACATGGCTTAAGGACTGCTAGCGATAGCAGCCGGCACCAACGGCTTAAAGTGCCTTGCAAAGCACGGAAACGGTCGAGATAAATGCCACTAACAGTCAAACCTGTCCAGGTTGTGACCGTGTCTGTAGTCAGTTAACCTGCGTGATCGATGCGACCACGCAAGCCGTTCTGAGCCACGACCGCTTCTTATTTTAGTAATTTATATCTATTAATTTATATTATGTCTAAATAATATAGGTATCATTTCAATTGTCTTAAAAAAGTTAAGATTTTAGGATATATTTACAATACACAACCTCTTCATGCATCCATCTCAATCATTCATTTGTTCAGCTAAATCTGTAGTGAAAAGGTCCAAATAGAACCCTAATGTATAGGTATTGTGGTGGTATCACCACCGCACTGGCTCGGCCACGCGTATCTTACTGTACGCGACAATACAACATGATATATGTAAATACTCCTAGTATCCAAATTGCACCGGTATTCAATAAAAAAAAGTTCAAAGCCGTCGGTCAAAGGACAATCGCATCCTCCTATACTCTTTTCCTTATGTGGGGGGGCAGGCATGCGCGTGCTGAAGACGTCGTGGTGGCAGCACGCGGGCGCGGCGCTCACCACGGCCGTGCTGCGGCGCGTGCTGCGGCGCGCGGGCGCGGGCCTGGCGCGCCTGCACATCGACCACCACTGGTCGGCGCTCAACGACCGCACCGCGCACACCGTCGGCAAGTTCTGCCCCGACTTAGAGGAGCTCAAGGTCAGTGACGTCCAGTCCACAGATCACCACACTCGACACTTCTTCTTAGGTCCTCTTACTACTCAAGAAGCTCATAGTCAGTGACACCCATGCACACTCAACACTCTTCTTCTTAGGTCCCCCAACTCAATTTACAGTGCACTGTGCACACTCAAAACTTCTTGTTAGGTCCTCTAACGCCTCGAGGAGCGTAATGTCTCAACTGCAGTTTGCCACTGCTTCCGGTAGGCGGCGACAACGACAGTCTCTAGCCAGCTCTTCCAATATATATATATATATATATATATTTTTATTGCAGAGGTGGCAAACGAGCAGACGGATCACCTGATGGTAAGCGATTACCGCCGCCCATAG
This sequence comes from Coleophora deauratella, assembly GCA_958295455.1. Classification (NCBI taxonomy): domain Eukaryota; kingdom Metazoa; phylum Arthropoda; class Insecta; order Lepidoptera; family Coleophoridae; genus Coleophora; species Coleophora deauratella. The sequence continues at coordinate 10,848,011 of OY282408.1, read as the reverse complement.
ACACCCGCAACACCAGAGGAGTCACAAGTGCGTTGCCGGCCTTTGATTTGGGAGTACGCTCTTTTCTTGAAGGTTTGAATGTCGTATCGGTCCGGAAATACCGCAGGCGACAATTCATTCCACAGTTTGGTTGTGCGAGGCAGAAAGTTTCTAGTGAAACGCACAGTTGTGGACTGCCAACCATCTATGTGATGGGGATGAATATGTTGTCGCGTAGAACGATGGCGGAAAGAGGCGGCATAATTTTGAACCCTGTCATGAAATACAGTAAAGTGTGTTCAATTTGTTGATGCAGATAATTAATTTCCAGGTTGTAGGAATGAACACGAAAAATTGGAATCCTCTAATCTACGGATGCAAACAACTAAAATCCGTCTCGTTCATTTCATGTAATAAGGTAAGTAACAACGCACAGTGTGCAAAAACCCTTCGGACCGGACATTTTAAGCTAAGCTTAGAGATTGATGCGTTTCGATATTCTAAATACCAAACAAAAACTCCCGAGTGGCAATTATTTATAGTTTTTGAGAAAACTTTTTCCAAAGTTGGTCGATATGTTTATTTAGCAAATACAAAAAATCAAAATTTTCCGGAATAAACTATGCGTCCGTGAAGCTATTTACGTCAAATTATTGAGCGTATTGGATGGGTGTGTCGATCCAATATAGATCATATGCGATCGGTGGAGAGGTGAAATGAAAGAAGGTTCTTTCTAGTGATAGTACCGTGGTTGAGAAAATCGGCTCCTAAGATCTTGACATCAGCAATGACGAATGACCATCTAAAACTGCGTCGTAATCCAAGGTTGAGTACTGTTGACTTTTCTCCATATGTGTTAATAGGCGTGCTATTAGCGGCGTAAAGTTTGTAGCCATTTGAATTGTCGAGTGTTCTTTTTCCTCGAGCAGCCAGTACTGAAATTTCAGCGCCGGTGTCTATCAGGTACATTTCTTCGGTTAGCCTGTCAATGACACAAAGGCGGTTTCCCATACTAACACCGATACCCGCCGTAACCGGTGTAGTATCTAGTTTTCCGACGGCTTCCAGTTACAAGGCGTTTTGCAACGATTTGCGTTTTTACCGAATTTGTTGTGGTAGTAGCATATCCCGTTGTCAGGTGATTTGAATTGGCGGTTCTGATTGCATTCTGTTCTGTAGCTCTGTGAACGGGTGTGAGAGCGTGAGCGATGTCTTCTGTCTAATTCTTCGATCTTGTATGTGAGTTCTGCCATCTGCTTGGTCAAGATACTGATTGCACTTAGATGAGTGCTGAGACGTCGTGACGGGTGCAAGATGTGTGGTAAGCGTAAACTCGAGCATTTTGTCAGCCATAGTAGAAAGGGTGTCCAGTGATGATTCGGAGTTTACAGCTAAAACGGCTCGAACGTTAGAAGGCATTTGTTTTAACCATTCTACTTTGAGACCTTCTTCAGTGATCATGTCAGCGCCTAGATCACGCATCTGTCGAAGGAGCTGGGACGGTTTCTGGTCACCAAGCTCAAGACCACTGACTAGACGTTGAAAGTTCTGGACAGAGGATTGCTCATAGACAGATATGAGGCGTTGTTTGACTGTTTCATATTTGTTCGAACTCGGTGGTGATCGGAGAATGTCAGTGATATGTCGAAGATCTGGCGACTGCAACTGTTGAAGTAGGTTTCTGAATTTTTGGTCATCAGATGTCTTCAGTGGGTCAATCACAGATTCAAACTGTATGAACCATATGCTGGGTAGTTCGCGCCAGAACGGTAGAAGACGCGAGTGTATGGAGACGGCATCAGTATGGCACGCTGCCGGAGATGGAGCGGCGACATTGGTCTTCGTCTCTTCAGACATGACTTCGATCAGACTTGGTCTGACGGTTGGCTGAAGGTGCGCTGTTTGTATTCAGCTTCGGGGTCACCAGTTATTGAATGGGTGTGTCGATCCAATATAGATCATATGCGATCGGTGGAGAGGTGAAATGAAAGAAGGTTCTTTCTAGTGATAGTACCGTGGTACAGTATCCAACGTATTAGACTTTTTGAACATTTATTGGTTTTGCCTGCCTGACTAATATATAATATTTGAGTATTACAATTGGTGAAGTATTAAACTACGAGAACACAAAATCACATATTTGCAGGTAGTTGAATAATTAAAAATATGTAGGTGTCCCTACAAGCGTTTAAAACAACATTTATTGTTATTTACCGCTAGTCGAAAACGCAAGCGTAACGTGAAAAAAGTTGTTTTTCTTTTAACGGTTTTATTTTTTTGTATATAAGGTGCTACTTTATTAGTGCCCGATATTTTAGTCAGTGCTTCTACTCCTGATTTTGATCAACTTTTCCCAAGAAACCCATAGTCAAATCGCAAAAAAATTTTTGGACTCTTCATACTAATTTGGCCGCTCGCTCGGCTGATCGATTTGTATGAAGAGTCCAAAAATGTTTTTCCGATTTGACTATGGGTTTCTTGGGGAAAGTTGATCAGAATCAGGAGTAGAAGCACTGACTAAAATATCGGGCACTAATAAATTAGCACCTTATATAATAATTAAAGTTAGTAGCACCAAAAATCTACTTATAATGTAGAAAATTACGTTGTGCATCGTCACAAAAAAAACGCAAATGTTAATACCGTGGGACTCGGAGATATTCGTTAATATGTTAAGTTGACTGAACATTTTGACTAGCAATTTTTCACCCTCGTTTCTCCAGACTAGATGTACTGACGTGGGGTTTTAGCTTACGCCTAACCAGGGTGGACCACTTCCCATGCCATACCTAGACCTTCATCAAATTTTATCAGCTTTTATACAGGATGGAATGTTGGAACGCCACCTGGAGGGAAAGTACTCTTAATACTGGAGATAGTAAATTTTACCCAAAGGAAACATTCCTTTATTTTTTAAAATAAGCAAAACTACATTCAAAGATTTTTGAAAACACCCTTTTATTATTATTATTACTGGATGGGACGCCTGCGGGGCACAGGCGGGTCGCCAGGTGGACTCATTACACCCTATTCCCGGTGGTACGCGAGCGTAATTGTGTCCCCGTTGACGTCCCCCCCATATATCTTGCGCTCCTCCTGCAATACTCTGCTATGCGACCAGTGTCCAGGTCACATAGTACTTCTTCATCGATGCTATCGGTGCCAAACATCTCCCACCTGAGCCTGCTGTATAATGCGTACTCCGCCAAGAAGTGTTGGCTGGTCTCCAACGCTCCGCAGTTAGGGCAGGAGGGGTCGGTGGTACCGTCTATTAGGGACATATGTCGATTCAGTCTACAATGCCCAGTGATGATGCCTAAGACCGTTCCTAGACTTGTCCTACTCTACTTAATGACAGTAATGTCCTAGTTCTTCGGCGATTAATTCCTTTCAGAAACATCTTCGATTGTCTGCAGCCGATGCACCCAGCTAAGGCTTTCTGTGTTTCATGTTTCATGAGTTCGCCGATGACCCTTTTGGTGACTGTCGCAGAAATAGGAAGTGCTGGCTCTGGTCCGATGAACCTAGTTTGTTCTTTCATTGCCTAATGTTCCCATGTGTCCCGGTACCCATGCTACTGTAACCGCCATTTTATTAGCCAGTTTATTGAGTGCTTCCTTGCACTCCCTGACTAGTTCCGAAACAGTTTCTGCTTTGGCGAGTGCTTTTATGGCTGCCTGGCTATCTGAGTAGATTATAGTGCCGTCCACTTCCTCTTCGGTACTGTTCAGCACTTCTTCTACGCATTCCTTGATAGCGAAGACTTCCGCCTGGAACACGCTTGCGTATGTCCCCAAGGAAAGAGTCTTGTCTGCGCTAGGGTCACTGGGTATATGAATCCCGGCACCTGCTTGTCCCGTCCCTTTCATTCTAGATTCGTCTGTATAACAGATGAGCTGGGCATCAGTTGTCCCTAGTTCCCAGTCTGATCTTTCACCTATATGTATTCTATACTTCTTATTGAATATCCTTTGTTTCTTGATTAGGTCGTTATTTGTCAACAGTAACGACATATCCCTTCCTAGTGCTTCCTCTATGGCGGCGTGACCTGCATCTGCGTCCTTCGCCTTCCATTCCTTGCATGCTTTCATTCTATACCATTGCTCTGCTGCTCTTCTTTTGACTTCTATTTGGATAGGGTTCAATCCCAAGGCCATGTCTAGCGCCATTGTTGGCGTGGAGGTCATGGCTCCTGTGGTCATTAGAGTTGCAGCCCTTTGTATTTTCCTTAACTCCTTTAGATTCTGCCCGATGTTGGCTCTGTGCCACCATATTATCAAGCCATAGAGAATCCTTGGGAGTATTATGGCTTTGTATATCCACTGGCAGACCTTCGGTTTCAGCTCCCAGATACTACCAACGGCTCTTCTACATTGCATCAGAGCCATTACTGCTTTTTTGCTTTGGTTTCTTATGTAACTATTAAAGTTCAGGGTCTTGTCCAGTGTCACCCCCAGATACTTTATCTCTTCTGTGATTTCCAGTATGGTTCCTCTTAACGCAATTGGCGCCAGGCTTATGTTTTTCCTTTTCCTGGTCGCGGCGGGCACATGAGTGGCACCGTAGTACGGATAAGGCAGTGATCCGAAGAGCCGAGTGAAGCGCCAACGGATACTTGGTAGCCGTCCGGATGAGAAGTCAGCAGAAGGTCCAACACTGAAGGTTCATGGTTTTCCACATCTGGGATTCGCGTGGGCGTAGTGACCAGTTGTGTCAAACCATATGCCAAGGCAAAGTCGTGAACAGATCTCCCCGCATGATCGGTGTTGCTTGAGCCGAGCCATTCGGCGTGGTGGGCGTTAAAATCGCCGAGTACCACGATCTCTGCGGATGGGATCTGCTGCTGCACAGTATCTGCAGCCATTTGGACGTGCTCAACGAGTCGGTCAGTTTCGAAATCGCCGGTATGGGACCTATGCAGGCACGAATAGACGCGGGGATGGTCATCGACGTCTACACGGAGCCATAAGGTGGAGAGGTCCCTACCTTCAAGGTTGCTGAGGCGGCGAGAACTGATATCGTCTCTGATTATTATAACTACTAACTTAATTAATATAATTAAACCGTTAAAATAAATACATAATACTACATAATACATTCGTTTTAAATATTATATTATCATGTATGTCTCTGTGCAATAAAGAATATTTGAATTATTTGAATAAATAAAAAACTTTTGTCACGTTACGCTTGGGTTTTCGACTAGCGGTAAATATCAATAAATGTTGTTTTAAATGCTCAATAATTTGACGTAAATACTGCCGCGCTTACGATAAGAGCAGTAAGTCTGTGAAACACACTTTCGACTTTTCGTCACATTCTTGCATTTTCCGAATTGTTTCCTTAGATTATTTTAGACACCATTTTTGAAATGTGTAGCTCAGATTTTTTATTTTTATACTGCGTTATCATTTATCTGTCTTATTTATTAGTTCTTACATTATTAAATGACGAAATGGACGAAGTTACTGCTTTTTAAAATATACTTACTGCTCTTATCGTAAGCACGGCAGAATAGCTTCACGGACGCATAGTTTATTCCGGAAAAAAATATTTTTTTTGTATTTTCTAAATAAAACATATCGACCAACTTTGGAAAAAGTTTTCTCAAAAACTATAAACAATTGCCACTCGGGAGTTTTTGTCTGGTATTTAGAACATCGAAACGCATCAATCTCTAAGCTTAGCTTAAAATGTCCGGTCCGAAGGGTTTTTGGCACATTGTGCAACGGTTAAAACTTTGTAGGTTTCTAACAAAAGTTACAATGAATTTTATAATCTTTTTTCTTTTTAGCTCACAGATGCAAGTTTGGTGAATCTGTTGAAAAACGACTCGCTTATAGAAGACCTTACCGTTGCTAACAACTCGCACGTCACAGGGCTGTTTCTCACGGGGTCGCGCCCTACCCGTCTTACCTCCCTGGCGTTCTACAACTGCTACAGTTTGCAGGGCACTGTAGTTAGTGCGGCCATAGACACGCTTCCCAATCTGAAAGTGCTAAAACTGGACGTGTGCCCCGTTTCAATGTGGAAAATAGTCCCTCTCATATTGAACAAACTGCCCAACTTAGAAGAGCTGTCCCTAAGCGAATACACGTCAACGGAGATTAGCCTTATTCCGCAAGGCAACGAGAATTTCTGTCAATCGTTAGCAACCCTAAAGGAACTAAAGAGGCTCGATATAAGCAGAAACATCTACATAACGAATGCGGTGCTAAAGCAGCTGGCACAGACGTGTCCCAAACTGGAGTCGCTGAATGTGTCCAGTTGTAACTCGAGAAAGACCTTCCCGTACCCAGGTGAGTTGCAGTTCAAGAATCTTACGTACAACATAGGTGTATTTCATCAGATTATTTGCAGCCTCAAAACATCGTATCTCTCGTATGTTTTTACCACCAACACGATGGTCCGTGTAAAGTTGTAGGAAGCAAACAGATTAATATTACTTATTGTATTTTGTAATTTTTATAAGATTACAAAATATAAGTACATATTAAGTAAACATATATTGCAATTCAATTCAATATTCTTTATTGCATAAGAAACAATTTATACCTACTAGAAAATGAGTACAAATAAAAATAGGTGACAACAATAGGCGACCTATATTTATTTCATAGATCTTAGGAAAGCCAAGATAACCAAATTCATTATATGCGGGGTTTTTGAACCAGTGTTCTGTGAAAAGTTGTCGGAGGTATTATGAGGCAGGGAAGTGTATTTAGAGGTGGTCATCAAGACTTTTAAATGCACATGATTATGGAAGGGTGCTTTTCCGTGTAAAGTAGGAACTGTCGCCATGCCGTCGTGTGAAAGACCTGATATAATAAAACCGATTATGGGGGAATAATTTCATAACAATCTGTACTTGATGATGATGAATCCGTACTTGGCTCCCGTGCGTGGGGTACGGTCTAACCTTCCTGAGCTATGGGAAGAGACCCGTTCCCCTGCAGTGGGGAAGATATAGGTTGTTAACGTAACTTTATTACTTTGTATATGGCATTTCGATCGTCAATTGATTGGTTTAATATGTGTATTCTACCTTTCATTATGTAACAACTTTATTATGAAAATCATTTGAGCTGACAAGACACTTTTTTTTTTTCAAATATTGACAGTGTAGTGTTTGGAATGAAGGTCTCACATTATGTAATGAATGATGAATTGTCAGTAAAATTGATGTAAAAATACTGTTAATATTACTGACAGTGTCTGGTCCGCTTTAAAGCAAATCGAAATTGACAGAACTATATTATATCTGGTTCCCCTACAGGCTTGAGCGACGAAGGCATAATAGCGGTATGCAGCGGCTGCCCCGAGCTGATGGAGCTGGATATATCGTACCTGGGCGCGCTGTCGGACGCCGGCGCGGCGGCGGCGGCGCGCTGCCCGCGGCTGCGGCGGCTGGCGGCCCGCGGCTGCCCGCGCCTGTCCGCCGCCGCGCTCGCCCCCGCGCTCGCCGCCTGCCGCCAGCTCCAGGTCAGTCACACACATGTCGCACCTGGCGCGCTGCCCGCGGCACAGGCGGCTGGCGGCCCGCGGCTGCCCGCGCCTGTCCGCCGCCGCGCTCGCCCCCGCGCTCGCCGCCTGCCGCCAGCTCCAGGTCAGTCACACACATGTCGCACCTGGCGCGCTGCCCGCGGCACAGGCGGCTGGCGGCCCGCGGCTGCCCGCGCCTGTCCGCCGCCGCGCTCGCCCCCGCGCTCGCCGCCTGCCGCCAGCTCCAGGTCAGTCACACACATGTCGCACCTGGCGCGCTGCCCGCGGCACAGGCGGCTGGCGGCCCGCGGCTGCCCGCGCCTGTCCGCCGCCGCGCTCGCCCCCGCGCTCGCCGCCTGCCGCCAGCTCCAGGTCAGTCACACACATGTCGCACCTGGCGCGCTGCCCGCGGCACAGGCGGCTGGCGGCCCGCGGCTGCCCGCGCCTGTCCGCCGCCGCGCTCGCCCCCGCGCTCGCCGCCTGCCGCCAGCTCCAGGTCAGTCACACACATGTCGCACCTGGCGCGCTGCCCGCGGCTGCGGCGGCTGGCGGCCCGCGGCTGCCCGCGCCTGTCCGCCGCCGCGCTCGCCCCCGCGCTCGCCGCCTGCCGCCAGCTCCAGGTCAGTCACACACATGTCGCACCTGGCGCGCTGCCCGCGGCTGCGGCGGCTGGCGGCCCGCGGCTGCCCGCGCCTGTCCGCCGCCGCGCTCGCCCCCGCGCTCGCCGCCTGCCGCCAGCTCCAGGTCAGTCACACACATGTCGCACCTGGCGCGCTGCCCGCGGCTGCGGCGGCTGGCGGCCCGCGGCTGCCCGCGCCTGTCCGCCGCCGCGCTCGCCCCCGCGCTCGCCGCCTGCCGCCAGCTCCAGGTCAGTCACACACATGTCGCACCTGGCGCGCTGCCCGCGGCACAGGCGGCTGGCGGCCCGCGGCTGCCCGCGCCTGTCCGCCGCCGCGCTCGCCCCCGCGCTCGCCGCCTGCCGCCAGCTCCAGGTCAGTCACACACATGTCGCACCTGGCGCGCTGCCCGCGGCACAGGCGGCTGGCGGCCCGCGGCTGCCCGCGCCTGTCCGCCGCCGCGCTCGCCCCCGCGCTCGCCGCCTGCCGCCAGCTCCAGGTCAGTCACACACATGTCGCACCTGGCGCGCTGCCCGCGGCACAGGCGGCTGGCGGCCCGCGGCTGCCCGCGCCTGTCCGCCGCCGCGCTCGCCCCCGCGCTCGCCGCCTGCCGCCAGCTCCAGGTCAGTCACACACATGTCGCACCTGGCGCGCTGCCCGCGGCACAGGCGGCTGGCGGCCCGCGGCTGCCCGCGCCTGTCCGCCGCCGCGCTCGCCCCCGCGCTCGCCGCCTGCCGCCAGCTCCAGGTCAGTCACACACATGTCGCACCTGGCGCGCTGCCCGCGGCACAGGCGGCTGGCGGCCCGCGGCTGCCCGCGCCTGTCCGCCGCCGCGCTCGCCCCCGCGCTCGCCGCCTGCCGCCAGCTCCAGGTCAGTCACACACATGTCGCACCTGGCGCGCTGCCCGCGGCACAGGCGGCTGGCGGCCCGCGGCTGCCCGCGCCTGTCCGCCGCCGCGCTCGCCCCCGCGCTCGCCGCCTGCCGCCAGCTCCAGGTCAGTCACACACATGTCGCACCTGGCGCGCTGCCCGCGGCACAGGCGGCTGGCGGCCCGCGGCTGCCCGCGCCTGTCCGCCGCCGCGCTCGCCCCCGCGCTCGCCGCCTGCCGCCAGCTCCAGGTCAGTCACACACATGTCGCACCTGGCGCGCTGCCCGCGGCACAGGCGGCTGGCGGCCCGCGGCTGCCCGCGCCTGTCCGCCGCCGCGCTCGCCCCCGCGCTCGCCGCCTGCCGCCAGCTCCAGGTCAGTCACACACATGTCGCACCTGGCGCGCTGCCCGCGGCACAGGCGGCTGGCGGCCCGCGGCTGCCCGCGCCTGTCCGCCGCCGCGCTCGCCCCCGCGCTCGCCGCCTGCCGCCAGCTCCAGGTCAGTCACACACATGTCGCACCTGGCGCGCTGCCCGCGGCACAGGCGGCTGGCGGCCCGCGGCTGCCCGCGCCTGTCCGCCGCCGCGCTCGCCCCCGCGCTCGCCGCCTGCCGCCAGCTCCAGGTCAGTCACACACATGTCGCACCTGGCGCGCTGCCCGCGGCACAGGCGGCTGGCGGCCCGCGGCTGCCCGCGCCTGTCCGCCGCCGCGCTCGCCCCCGCGCTCGCCGCCTGCCGCCAGCTCCAGGTCAGTCACACACATGTCGCACCTGGCGCGCTGCCCGCGGCTGCGGCGGCTGGCGGCCCGCGGCTGCCCGCGCCTGTCCGCCGCCGCGCTCGCCCCCGCGCTCGCCGCCTGCCGCCAGCTCCAGGTCAGTCACACACATGTCGCACCTGGCGCGCTGCCCGCGGCACAGGCGGCTGGCGGCCCGCGGCTGCCCGCGCCTGTCCGCCGCCGCGCTCGCCCCCGCGCTCGCCGCCTGCCGCCAGCTCCAGGTCAGTCACACACATGTCCCACCTGGCCCGCGGCACAGGCGACAGTCGTGAGACCAGTGCAGTGTCGTGTGACCCAAGTGTGTAGTATCTAAACAGCGATATGGAGTGATCACTTTATCCTGTCCTTCGCTCCGCCCCATCAGTCGTCGAGATGATCTACCTAGATCTGCTTGATCTGCCTAACAGCCATGGCGACGCATTCTCCGAGCTGAACTTGATTTTAATATTTTATTTATATTTTATTTTATTTTATTTATTTAGAAGTACTTTCAGTATACCATTCTTAAACGAGAGAACGATTAAATTGCAAAAACCACAGACATGCACCCCGCTCCCCCCCCCCCCCCCCCTATAGACTAGCAATACAGGGCATCGGCCGCTCGGCACAAGGTGGGCAGATGGCCAAGTTAAATTGAAATGTCATTTTTGTTCAATTTTCGTCTTTCAGTCTATTTCTGTCAATGGTCGAGGTAACATCGGACAAAATGTGTGTATCGTAAAAATGCCAAGTTGCATCGTTGTCTGATGCGGAAACCGCACTGGGCATCTCAATAAATCAAATGTGCGGGGTTTCATACCAGAAGTAAGCCATATATTGACTAATTTTTATTTAAATAACTTCGTTGCAAAACATATGGTAGTGATGTAACACTTCATCGACTTTTCGATAGATATAGCAAAAAGTTTTGCAACAAAAAATATCCGACTGCATATTTACATAGTTTTATCCAAAGTAGACGTGAAATGTATTTTACTTATTTTTTCTTCAAATTATTTTCAGTTTCCAAAGGAACCCAAATAAAAATTAAACGAGAATTAAGACTATGAGCAGACACGACAGCTGGAAAATTTTCTCCTAACATTTCCGCCCAGCTTGGCGATAGATATGTTTTGGAAACTATGATTCGGTTTGATTTTTATTTTTAAAATATATATTTTTTGTTTTAATATGTATTTTTACTGTATTATATTTGTGAATTTGTATTAGTATTGTTTATGTATTAAGATTTAACAAGGAACAATATGCTTAATTTATTTTGTTATTCGCATTTTAAAAATTATCGTAAGAATTTTCGATATTTGTGATCCTTTCTATTACCTTCATCACTAGTTCTTTCAGTCGTATTTTGAGTTTTGTCATTTTCAAATACTCTATTGCTATTCGACGATTTAAATCCTTAGACAGTTGACATCTTGCGGTGATTGGTAATTCAAACATATGACATTCTTAGATTCAAAAATTCGAACAGTTATGAAGCTACCCCCTCCCGCACCTCAGATTTTCCCCTCAACTTGGTCCACGCGCACAGTATGTAATTTTGGCTTAGTTGTGGCCAGATATATTTTATGTATTAATTCGAAAGAACTTGTGATACTTATTAATTGGTGAAAATTCCGACAGTAAAATTGTCTATACTTTCAGAGAAATATTTTTTTTTGTGAAAGGTCAACGACCTCAAAGAAAAATTAATGTTTTTTTTTCTCCTAAAGTGTTACTAGTATCGTTTTTTTATATAACACAAATAACGGAACATCAGAAATCTATTCATATAAAAAATTAAGGAGCTGTAGCTTTGATAGTTTATAAAATATGTGAAAATTTCTTAATTTCACTTTTTATCGATTTTTTCTTTACCCCTATCATTACCGCATTTTATTCTTTGCTATAAATATGTACACAACTGTGGTTTATCATGTCCTAAAAAATTACACACGTTGCTCAAAGGGGTAGTGAGAAAAAGCGTTTCTAAATATTTTATAAATTTCTATTGAAATAGGGTTGTCCAGATGTTAAATAAAGAAAAATTAAAAAGTTATATCAAAGAATAATAATAACAAGAAGCGACATTCACCTGCCCCCCGCTAACAAATCGTCGCCTGCGACGGCTACCTTATTTCGATTTAAACTATTGAGGGTTGTCACATCACAGTACGAGTCGCTGTGAGCGCATGCATTTTTAGATTATTGGTGTATTTAAAATTTTTGATTGTAAATTGACACTGTAAATGTGTTGCAAAACATACACTCGAAAAATAGGTCTGTACTGTGCAGTTTAAGGCCCTTAAACAGTTCTAGAAGAGTTAAAAATCGGATAGTTTTCCGTTTTCTTTCCGATGAACTAAGGTAAAGCATGTTCGCTAAGTGCATTAGTTTTGTATTTAGTTTGACATGCAGTTTTGAGTATAATCTTTACCTACTTTTGTTTTGTTAATAGGACACTTAACATCTAAACAAAGTTAGAATTACGCACTTACGTTTCAATCTTCAATCTGTGACAGACGACTACGCCGTGCGAATTATGCCAACCGGCGGCACGACGAGTGAGTGAAGCTTCTAGGTTTTTGAGTTTTGTCTTTTGCATTTTAGGAAACTTTATGGGTTATGAAGGTCATATAATATCGATAATCGATATCAATAAAAATAGTAGTAAAAAATATTCAATCGAATTGAGAACCTCCTCCTTTTTCGAAATCGGTTGAAAATGCTACGGATGGTTTTGCGAGTGTGATATAATCATTTAAATAATCTAGTATACTTCAAATTACGAATTTATTAATGAGCAGAAAAAAATAATCAAATGGTTAAGAAGGTTAGTGACAACCCTAGACAAAAATTTCAAAAATGATATCTCATCACCCCTTTATTCTTTTTAGCTGATATTTTTTATTCAAATGTATTATTATATCGTACATATTTTCCATCAAAAAGAAAATGCGGTAATTTAAAAAGAGACCGACAAAAAATTAATAGTGTTTTTTGCTAAAAACATTTATTACGTCTTAATTATCCGTATTTCGTGTCTAGTTTTTGGCAATATTATAGTTGTTCATTTTCCTAACGAGAAGATACTTAATTTATTTGTAACTGATGTATCTGAAAAAAGATATGGCATTTCTATGGTTTCTATGGGTTTTTCTCGATAATTGCAATATAACCAAAACTACTTTAAAAAAAATTCGGTGTCTTTGTTAAGCCTCCAAAATAGTAAAAGCTATCAAATAAACACATAAACTGTACTTGGCCACAAGTAAGCCAAAATTACATACTGTGACGCGGTTTCATATTGAAACTGACGTATTAGCGTTCTATAGAGGAGCGGAGCGACGATATAAAACTTCTTTGGCAAAAACTATGTGACCTGTGAGATGCTTCATAAAAAAATATTTTATTCGATTCTTTAATTTTATATTTCCTGGGGGTAGTCGTTCAGTTTTACTACAAGTTCCAATTTAAATAGTTTCAGCTAATCAAATAAACAAAAAGCTCGGTTTGGGGGCAGAAGGGGCATTCGAGCGCTAGCGATGACTATGTGATAGATATGATAAGGTGTGTGTTTGTGTGTCAGGAGGTGGACGTGTGCGGCTGCGAGGGCGTGTCGGAGGAGGCGGCGGCGGCGGCGGCGCGCGCGCTGGCGCTGCACCCGCGCCCGCTGCGCCTGCTGCTGGCCGGCACCGGCGCCGCGCCCGCCGCCCCCGCCACCCCCGCCACCCCCGCCACCCCCGTCCCCGCTGCACTGGTAACCTCACTAGTGATACTCTCTATACACCATTTCTTTAACCCCGCTAGTGATACTCCTTATTAGTGATACTCTTTTTTTGATGCCTTTTTTCTAAAAATGTACAATAGTGGGCATTCAGTAGGGGGGGAGTGGGTAGGGGGAACCACCCCCTTAGGGGGGACGCGAAACCCCCCTTTTTCAAGAAAAATACAAAACCGTTTTTGAGATTATGTAAGGGCAAATAAGAGGGAGAAAAGGTTAGTGAAGGTGGGGAGGGGAAATAAAGAGAAACTTGAAAATATGGGGGAGACCTGCCCCTATAAGTATAGCACACTAAAAAGAAGTGGTTTTTGAGATAATAAATCTTTTTTATTTTTTTCGGATTTGATACACAAATTTACTATTTGAAAGGGGGGGGGGGGGGGGAAACAAGTGGGTTTCGCTCCGCTAGCACTCTCGCCCATCGCTCTACTCAGGACCTCCTGCGCGAGTTTCTGGCTCCGCGCTTTTATAAAACACTAGTTGTGTGACAGCCAAGACTACGTGGAATCGGGGTGCTCCGATTCGGCTCTGATACTCATAGTGACCTAACCCAACTTCATTGGGGTACTCCGAATCGGATCTAATACCCAAAGTGACCTAACCCAATTCAATCGGAGTGTTCCAGTTCATATCATACATACCGTCGTCTCCCCATTGTGATTTGTTTGAGATCTAAATAAATAAATAAATATCTGATACTCAAAGTAACCTAACCTAAAAATTTATGTTTGTGAAAATTTAAAAATTAATTTCTAAAAAACTATAAATTTCCGCAACTTGTAATTTTGCGTGTGAGTTACTAGTTCACCAAAAAAATTTGGGTGCTCAACTCACTGCCCACTAATGTACATTGTAGCCCGCGCTGGCGCTAATATATGCGTTAAAACGTTCATTGTCGCAGGAGTGCCCCAGCCCCGGGCACCGGCTCCTGACCGTGGACACGACCCACGACCGCTGCGACCCCAACCTGCGACCGGACTTCGTGGACCGCACCATCGACGACGGCTCCGACGACTCGCTCGACGACCTCTACGACGCGGAGGACTTCGACGAGTTCCTCGCCACAGGTGACGAAGACGACGATGACGATTTCCACGATTTCCTCTCAGACTTGTCCCTCGAAAGTGGCACCTTGTCGTTTTAAATTCGCCTCCGATTTGAACTCGGATTCGTCGTGGGCGCGCTTTTCCCTAAGTTTTCCTAGACACGATGGAAGGCTAAATAGAAGTCATGTTTCGAATAGATTCATGAATTCAAGGATCGATGGTTTGAAGTTTCTCGATCGAGGAATATCGGAAACTTATTTCTCGAGTTTCACCAGTGATGCCACAATATTTATACCATACATTTGCGCGTCTCGCAGTCTCCCTCGCGTAAACAAATGAATCTGTGGCAGATGACGATTACGAGGACCTGGTGGAGTTCGACGACGACTACGAGGCGCTATTCGCGTACGGGTTCGCGGGCTCCGACATCATCCTGCTGTAGCCCGCCCGCGGCCTGCATCTATCAGCAAAGACAGCGGAGTAGACCCCCCCCCCCCCCCCTCCTCCGCTAGACCTCCGCAGACTTAGTTATCCGTTTTGTCTGAGGAGCTGCATCTGCCGACAGACAGAGTCACCTGTCGCATCCGCAAAAGCCTGCAATAGCGAGCAAAGATAATTGTTCGCGGCTTTGCCGATAGATGGAATTTAACCCGCAGCTTTTTGCCCACTCAAACTCCAGCAAACTGGTAAACAAACTTTGTAGAAGAGATTAGGTAGGTTTTTACGTTTTTATTTATTGTTTTTTTTTTCTCCGTAGAATAGACACAATCAGGTTTGTCAATTATAACGTTTTTTTTTTAATAATTTTGCATGAAAATTAAATTTCTGAAGGTTTTAAATGAATACAATGAGACGAAAATGATTTGTATGTTTTTAGTTTCATGTTGTAAATTGGTGGATCTAAATGATACTTAATGATCTGTGATGTCATAAAAAGCATAACATTGTATGTAACTAGTAGTAATCCATAATACAAAATGTTATTCATTGCCCATATAAAGTGCACTTTTATTTAGGCTTGAATTGTGGATATATTATTACTTGATATCCTATGGTTCATATGAAAAGGAAACCTAAAATTGCATGTAATACCATGTGTTATGTCTGTTTCTCTAGCAGACTGTCATTGCTTATCTCGTAGCCAATAATGAGATTGCCTTAGATAATTACCTCATTTCATGCATAGTTATTTTAATATTTACATAGCATAGAATCCTGCCGCAATATACTGCTCCTAAATCTGTGATAATGATTATGATGGCTTACTAATAATTCGTAAGATTTTTAGAGCAATTCTGTTTTTTATTTAATTAATAGGTATCTATTTCTCTGTTGGCTATTCACCAACTAAACACAAAATATTATCACAGTTTTATTTTTCTGTTACAGTATAGTTAAACATGGTTTAAACATTGTCCAAAAATAGATGTTTAGATATTTGTTTTAAAACAGCAAGGTAACTGAAGCAGCAGCTGTGAAATTTGGGCTATCATTAGTTTATAATATTATAAAAGTATGCACTGAATGTGGTATATTTTGGCCACACCATTAAACTTATTTATATGAGAAGTTTTTAGCTTAGAACATTTTTCAAGTGATTTTACATTACTGAAACAATTATATTTTCTCTTTTTAAGAACATAATGCATTGTAATCAAAGTGGAGATTTTTATTTCTTTTACTCGAAGATGATTTTGTTTTAATTAATCACACAGTTAAAAATCAGTCGCTATTTATATTTTTTAAGAATTTTTAAGAATGAAACAGAAACTTCTTTAATTTACTGTGAATGAGATTTTTGTTGATTGGACCAAACCTCAACTTTTTTTCCTTTACCAAAATAAAATTATCCACAAGTTAGTGGTGTTTGTGTTATATTGCAGCTCATATGTTTTGTTTTAAAATAAAAACACAGATAAAACAAAGGAGAGAATGGAAGGATATTTGTTTTTACTAAATTAAATTGTGCTACTCATTATTAAATTTTTATTCAATAGAAAAACAATGTTTTTTTGAAAGCATGTGAGCTGCAAATGTTTTCCATTATTCATACATTTGATTATTGTACTTAAATATTCATAATTTTGTTTATTTGTTCTCAATAAGGGTGTCTAACATAGTGTTTCAGTGTTAAAAATATTTTTAGGAGAATATTATGCAGAGTGAAATTAAACTCATGGGCCATATTTTAAACTAGGACTACTTAATTATGAACTACATATTAACTTTTACTCTTGGAACCTAGCTCTAATTGTATAAAAAAGTTATTCCATACAAAATTGGCAATCTAGCTGATTAGTATAAATGTACCAAGTATTTTATTTTTGACATTCCTTAGATACAGTTGTTCAGTTTATGAGAAGTCTTTCTTAGATAAAGTTGTTCAGTTTATGAGAATTAAGACTTCTCATAAACTGAACAACTGTTAAGGAACATCAAAAATAAAATACTTGGTACTTCTCATACTAATCAGCCGGTTTGCCAATTAAAGATGTTTTAAAATATTTCCCATGATTCATTTCAATTGCGCCTGTATTTTCTTGCTTCACTCAGTGGTGGTGATTTGAGTTTTTATATTTGCATTTTAGAATAAAACTTCAGGCATGAGATGATTATTTGTGACAAGACTTAGTTTTTATACATTTAATTGTTTTAACATTATTAGTAAGAAACATAATACAAACATTTTCTTGCAACTAACAGTTTTATTACAATTAAAACCAAACCATATTTTCTACATTTTTACCAACTAATCTAATCTTTCACATCATAATTAGATGTTTTTATAAATAAATTCCACCAGCGTCCCATGAACCCAACATCAACAATTCTTGAAGGATAACTTAAAAGCGTGGGCTTTAGATATGAACAATGAGCTTTGTACAAATCACATGCATCATTCACTTCTGTAGTATACATGAAAGATATAATTCCAAGGTTCCTGTAATGAAGAACACCTTGGTTGTAGCAAGTCACGAGGAACCCAAGGTGCTCCACAGCTTTTGTATTTCTGCATTCTTCACTAACCATGACTACCTCATTGGATATTCTTTTTAGGCTGTCTTTGAAATCTATTTCTGAGGGATTGCGTGCAGCCAGCCCATAGAGCGTGGCGAGACCCGAGCACCAGACCAATGCTTTCATGGGTTCATCCTGGATATCACTGCGCACGTCCTGCAGCATCTGTCGATAGTCTATGAATAGATTCTTCCAATAATCAGCCCATTTTTCCAGAATCGTCCCTTTGAACTTTTGTGGAAACTGAATTCTATTTGTGAGGTTAGAAACAGCCAAAGGCGCTTTTCTTAGATTTTGAAACATCCTTCCAAAGCTCTAACTAGTTGTGTTGGTTCATTTATTTGTGATTTTATGGGTAAAACTATGAATTGCACAAGAAACCATGACCATCGGTTTCCAAAACACCTGGGGTCTTTTGGTATAGTTACTTTACTCTTTGCCTTGGGTAAAACCAGTTAGGTTGCGTTCCAATACCAAAGATTTCACTCGGGTGATGCGAATTTTACCCTAAATCGTTCCAAAACCGAGCCGAGTGAAACCGAGGGTAACCGAATGATCGCCTGACAGTTCTCCGTCGGGATTTTGGAACGCCTTCGTGAATGCGATTTTCATGGGGTGCGGGGTTGAGGCGCAGGTTGCGGGGGGAGCGGGGGGAGGAGCAGGGGCGGGGTTGAGGCGCGGGTTGCGGGGGAGAGGAGCGGGGTGCAGGGGACGGTGAAGAGTGGGGTGTGGAGGGTTGCGGGGTGCGGGGGGAGGCGCGGGGTGCGGGGGGAGGAGTGTGGTGCGGAGGTGAGTCGCGGGGTGCGGGAGGGGGAGGTGCGGGGTGCGGGGAAGAGTGAGTCGGGGGTGAGGTGAGGGGTGAGGGGGTGAGACGCAGGGTGCGGGGGGATATCAACTCCCTGAGCGAAGCCGGGCACTCCAGCTAGTATCAAACTTTATCATTTTATTATCTGAAACTATTATTTCTACTCAAACTATCGATAGTTTAAACTGGTTTATCGATTAAAGAAGAACGTCCCTAAACGCGCGACATCCTTGAAATGTCGCTCGTCGCTCGTGTGTCGCCGCGCGTGTCGCTGTCGTCCAAAACAGCTCCATACAAATGTATGGAAATGATCAAGTCGCTCGTGTCGCTGTCGCCGTCGCTGTCGCTGTCGCTGTCGCAGTCGCTTGCGTCCAGGCCGCAGCCTTAGACATACAAACATTTTATCTTCGGAATTGTTTTGAAATACGATTGCTTGTATCTGCGAAGGTGTTAAAGCCATAAATAAGACAGAATACTACCCAAAAAAGCTAGAAACCTTTATGAATTATTTTCGATGACGTTTGTTACCCTGTCACTCTGGAATCACTCGCTAGCGTTCCAAAATCATATTTTTTTCACTTTCTCAAAATAGCTACGTCTCTTTCATTTCTCCGAGTTAAATTCTACCTCACCCTACCTTGGTTTTGGGACGACTTCTCACTCTCTTTGGTAAAACCAAAGAGTAGGGTAAAACAACCAACTATAGATTTAGGATTCGTAGATTTGGCGATGGATTAATAATAATAACGAAAGAAAGAGATGATGTCATTACTCAGCTAATGTGCGTGAGCGGGATACAATCTCCATCACTTGTCCCTTTCGCGCGTATGCGATTTTGGTTGTTTGCCTACAGTTGATTGTAGGCAAGCAAATTATCCGACCGAATTAGGTGGTCATCTTGATACATACATTGAGACGTAGCAGTTGCACCATTTGAATTAAGTCGGGTTATATTGGATATTCGGGATACCAGCGCAGGAAAAATATTTTACCCCAAAAAGTGGGTAGTTATTTCAACATCTCGGATACTTAATACAAATAACTACTTCTTATTGTGTTAACGTTTTTAGAAATGGATATTTGAGAAATTAGTGGAACTTTTAACGATAGATATGAACATAAGCCACAGATTTTTTATAATAGACATTTTTAATGAAGTGATTAAATTAGATGAGATTCTTTCTACAGTAAGTCGCATACATCGTTATAATAAACATATATAACGGTAGATATATACAGTAAGTTTGCGTTTTGTTATTGCATCAGCAACGTCATTTTAAGCAATAACAAAATACAAATACAAATGTATGTCGATTTTAAACTTGAGATCCTGAATAAATTAGAAGGTCTAAAGTTCTGGATTGTTTTATATCGGAAGGTACCATTTAGGCAGAGTTTTTTGACATCATTTTGGTCTCAAAATTCTAGCTGGAACCAATCTATCGTTATATTTTGGGTGTTATTGAAGCATTCATTTTGAAATTTTGCATGTGGGTAGGAGGCTCTATTTCAGCAATAATTGTTGACATATAACTCATAACAATTGGTGTAGTAGTTCCTTGGTTCCAGATCCAGACATGAGGCTGCTAGCGGAACGATCCGCTAGCAGCCTCATGTCTGGATCAGTGGAAAATTAGATTTTCTGTGAAACTACGATAGCACATTTTTCCCCTTTGGGCACTATTTGTCAGTATTTATTGGCATTATCAGAATATTGAAATTCAATCATAAATAAAAAAATAGCTTATTTAAAATATTATTTTTACTGCTTTATTTACCAAGTTTCCGAAAACTTTTGTACGAATAAAAATACTGAAACGTGCGAATGAAATACTGAAAGTTGCGAAAAATTAAGTCATCATTTGCTGACGTAATACTTTTCTACCAGAGTAAATTACGTTTAACCAAAAACTATTGTTAGTCATTTTTATCGTTATTTACCTATTATCAATTTAAAACCAATTTGATACATTTCATAAAATGTTGTGCTTTTTAAACAAGGGTTCGGAAACCGGTTTTTTGAAAATACCGGTTTCGGTCATTGACCCCTATATCGAAATAATTTCGGTTAAGGTTTCGTTCAGGTTTCGGTTACCGGTATATTTAACCGGTTTAACCAAAACCGATATTTTTTCGTTCGAACGGAATTAACCGGTTAGTTTGAAGAATATGCGACTTTGTAGGCATGTTTGCCGCGTGAAATCAATTGAAAGCGTGCAAGAAAGTGAGCAGAAGACTCGGGCAGTGGCACACACGCGACGCGCCTGTACTTGACTAAGTTTGGTTTTAACCGGTTAATTTAGTTCTTATTTCGGTTAGAAAACCGCTTCCTGATTAACCGATATTTTATTCAAATTTACCGGTTAAGCTGGAAACCGGTTTTAACCTGAACGGAATCGTTAACCGAAATTCGAACGAAATTAACCGGTATTTGTTAACCGGTTCCGAACCTTGTTTTAAACTATAGCGAAATAATGCAAATACTATTCTGTATTATTCCATAATAACTTCTAATAAATATGAAAATCTGCTTTTAATATATATTTTATTACTTACACAGATGCCTGTTAGTCTACTATATTATGATGACCTAAATTTGATTTTAAAGTAAGGAGTAAGTGAGTAAATAAAAGTAACGCAGTTTATTATGAATTATTGCAATCATGAAAAGTAATACAAAATTGTACTTATGTACTGCTTAATCAATATAGTTTATAATTATGTCATTCATTATTGTATTATAAAAGCCGGTCTAGACTTAGTCGGTCGGCCTGGTTTCCTTTGTACTAATGTAATTAAACTCTACCATTATTGCAATATTTTTTATTTTACTATCTTATGTCACGATTATTGAGGTATTATTGAGAGTGAGTAGAGTTTAACAAATGAAAGCGTAACCTGGCTTTTTATTTAAAGTTTTTACATGGCAACAAAAAGAAGCTATCAGAGGCTGTCACTGTTGAATGTTAGTATGACTGCCAATCATTGATACTTGTTGGCTGAATATTCATGTTTATTATTTATTGTATTGTTGAGCGTAAGAAATGATATAATGATATTATTTGTAATGGCCATTCGTAAATGATAGATTTTATGGTAATTTTAGATTTTTCAGTGCAGAAATAAACTGCAGATTATCAAAATCAGTTTATGAAGTAGACTGTTTTTATGTTTATATTTATAAACAAGATGTACAAGGACTCAATAAAATTGTCAAAAGCTAATTGTAAATTGTAATTTCAACTAGTATAAATATATTTTAATAAAGATTTATCACACAAGTATTAAATATATATTTTCTGCTATAGGTTGGTGATACCACATAAAGATTTTTGGAATTTGCCGCGCTTTTTCAGGTTACGCTTTCATTTGTTAGTCTCTAGTAGGGTTCATTTTTAAAACAGTGTTTATAAACATTGGTTCCAAATAAAATAACACATTTGTATAAAAATAATTTTCAAATATTTATTATATTTTGATTATTTTTCAAAAATAGGTCGTACCTGTGGCCGTGTACTAGAGTATATCAAAAAATTCAAAATAATTCAAAGATTAATCACTTGCAAAAGAATAATGGGGAAATGTGCGATAGCGGAGATATCATTATTTTTCATGTCAGCTTCATAAAATTTTTTCGAATAAAAATCTTATTAATTGGAAACAAGACTATATAACTTTTTCAATATAAGTGTGCATAAGCATGATCTATAGTGCCCATTTCGAGCAAAATAAATATAATATATGTAAGAAAAAATGCTGAATGTCTATGAAAGACGAATCTCAGCCAACAGTGCGCCGCCGCGGGTAGTTGTTTTCATTACAATTGAGAGTAAAAAAAGTTATTCCATAACCAACAATAGAAATAAAGATCGTTTTTACAGAGCGTAGGAAAACGTTTATATTATCGGAACATGTTTTTCGCAATAATTTAGTCGGAAGTTTAGTATTTTATTTGGAAGTGCAGTTTTTCTTTCGTTGAATTGTAATTAGAACAGACTTGTGCTTGTTTGTTAAATATGAAATTGTTTTTCGCTGTATTTTGTGTTAATTTTTCGATAATTTATTTTAATGCAGCTTAGTTAGTATGTATTATAATCAGCCACCGACCGATCGCTGCAAGTTCATTTGTTTTTCGGAACCTTTATTATTTCCCTCAAGGCGTTAAGTATCGCCAAATCGCAATATTCAATTTAAATTCTTAAAATAATGGTTAAAGCTATCACCCTGGAAGAATATATAACATACTTGAAACAATAAAAAACAAATTGCCTTGAACAGAATCATAAAAATCACAAAAACTTCGATGAAAAAAAATGTCGTGTAAACCCTGTATTTTGCTTTAATTACAAATTCTCTTGGAAACACAATATTTGTTTATGTTGAAACCAATACACAAAAATCGGCCATTTTAATACCTTCAATTTACCTTGAACGGCTTTTTTAACTTGTTTGAAAGCCAAGAAAAGTAATAAAAACATCGAAATCTCGAGAATTTTGCGTTCGGCCTTGACGTAACCGCCGCGGTGGTACCCACATTGATCTGAACTTAAAATGAGTGGCGTTACGGTCGATATTATATTATCATGCATCAACCTCCTCAGATTGAGTGTACGTCGCGCCTAAAAAAAACAATGTAAACAGATCCACATCAAAATAAGTAAAAAGGGAGTTTTTTGTGAACAGATGGTAACCCAGTCGTAAGTACCTACCTTTTATGTCTTTCTCAACTGTATACGCGAATGTCCGGGGCCTGCAACCAACCAACTATCCAGTCCAGTGTTGCCGGCAGTGAAAAAAAGTTCCGTGTAAAAATTTCCGCGCTCGCTGCGCTCGCGCCCTTTTTAAATAAGCTATTCCACATCTACTGACCTCAAATCAATTTCTTAAAAATTCTACAGTTCTGAGTAGAGATCTGTAAGATGGTTTTTCTGTTGGTTTCCCGTGCATACTTCCAACAACAACAACCTATAAATTAATCTGACTTTTAGTGAAAATAAATATTATTTTACCCATTTCCAATAAAAGATCGTTTTTAAAATCTTTTTTTTATTTTTATTTTAGTCATATTTACTGGAACATTTTTAACGGTCTAACAAGGCATTGTTATTGCAAGGTTGTTTTCCTGTAAATTTAGTATAATCAAGCTCTTCATTGACTACGTGCTACAAAGAAACAATCGGTATTTTGCAATTTCTGCCTAATTCTCTATTAATTTAAGGCTCCTTGTCAGGTAGGTACTACAGACCTTTAATTTTTTAAACCCAGTTACGCATAAACGGTCCAACCCATTTTTTGTTAAGGGAAATTAAGCTTTATATACCATTACGGAGTTTTATTTTGAGAAGACGACCCTGCCTGTAGCATCAGGTCAGCTCAAGGTTCAATATTTTTGTGTGTATGTACTGTGTAATCTTGCTTAAACCGGCATGTCTGCCGTAAGCCGTTGAAGAGTTCCATTTTAAGGATACAACCCTAGCTGCAGCATCAGGTCAAAATTAAAATGTTTTTTATTTAAGTCGATGTTTTGCACATACTTTTAAATCGTCGTTTTTTTGGACCTAGTGTAAAGTTTCTATCACGTGGAACTTGTACACTCAACGTTTCGGAAAGTGTTTGCGACTCATAGTCATAGGTCAGCTCAAAGTTAATTATTTTTGTGTCTATGTACTTTGCAATCCAGTCCAAGCCCGGTGTATCTGCCGTAAGCCGCTGTGGAGTTCCACTTTGAGGAGACGACACTGGCTGCTTGGTTGCAGCATCAGTTCAGCTCATGGTTCATTATCTTTGTGTCTATGTACTGTGTAAGCCCAAACATTGTATGTCTGCCGTAAGCTGTTTCGTAAGCAGTTCCACTATGAGATAACGGCCCTGGCTGCAGTATCAGGTCAGCTCATGGTTCATTATTTTTGTGTCTGTGTACTGTATAATTTAGCCCAAACTACCGTAATCCGTTGAGGAATTCCACTTTGAGGAGTCGATCCTGGCTGTAGCATGAGGTCAGCTCATGGTTAGTTATTTTTTATCTACGTATTGTGCAATCTAGCCTAAATCCGGCGTGTCTGTCGTAAGCTGTTGAGTTCCACTTTGAGGAGACGACCCCGGCGAAAGCATCAGGTGTTATGTACTAAATAAATACACGGTGTTAAAAAAAGTGCGTTTGAAATTTTAAGGTGTTACTTAGAATCAAGTACAGAACCCAGGAAAAATATTGAAAAAATTCGCTCTTCAATTTTTTTGCAGTTTTTCATACAAATTCTCGATTCACTATTTAGATTTAGTATGAGAATCTGAAAAAAAAATTGAAGAGCGGATTTTTTCAATATTTTTCCTGGGTTCTGTACTTAGTAACCCCTTAAAATTTCAAACGCACTTTTTTTAACACCCTGTATATTGTTATCGGCATCGAACATGTTTACCAAATTTCAAGTCAATCAATCAAGAGGAAGTGGTTCAAAATTAGTTTGCAAGATTTGTACTATACAGGGTGTAAGGGACGGGTTTCCGAAAAGTGACAGGGGTCAATCCGCTCATCATTCTGAATCATTATCCACCAGAATTTCTTTCAGGAAATGTTTGATTTTTTTTATCGATTTTTTTGTTGTGACTCTTTTTTTTCAACGTAAAATTACATTTTTAATAAGCCGCACCAGTTTATTTCAAATAAAACAGCTAAAATCAAAAATCCGGCAATGTATGTGCATAACTCAAACAGCAAACTATCAGCATGCCTACTCTCGCTCGGGGTAGACGCCCGCGCCGTATAGGTATACCTACGCCGCGCTAGCGCGCTATCCCGCACCGCCGCCACCGCCGCGCCGCCCGCCGCGGCTCGAGATGGCTCGAGCGAGAGCGCAGGAGGCCCTACTAGTTGGCTTTGATCGGCCACGCCACGCGCGTCATTTTCATGTTCCGCGACTGCCGCGTGCCCCTCGCTTATCGAACAAGTGTTGTTAGTGATGGCTCATAACGCCCTTTTCAGTGCTACTGAATATGCAGACATGCTATTGTGCCTCGGGGAAGCACAAGGAAATGCTGCTTATGCTCTGGAACTTTATAACGCCACGTACCCCAATCGTCGACATCCATCAGATTCCCGTACGATAACTGATGCCGCCGCGTGGAACGGGAATTGCAGATATTCCGTCAAGAGCTGGACGTGGAATGGGAGAACGAAGACGCGCCACTTGTGCATTTACCGGTGATCTGGTTCCAGCACGATGGCGCTCTTCCTCATGTAATGCGTCCAGTACGTGCACATTTAGATGTTACCTTTCCTAGTCGCTGGATTGGTAGATTTGGGCCTCAACCGTGGCCAGCACGATCGCCGGACTTAACACCCCTAGACTTCTTTTTATGGGGCTATGTGAAAGAAAAAGTGTTTTTTGGTGCATGCGATAGTGTCGAGGAAATGTGTCTTCGAATAACAACCACGTTCCAGCAGTTACGTAACGCATGCAGTGAAGATCCCACCCTGATGACCCGTTTTCATGCGGAGACCTTACGCCGCGCTAATGTGTGCGAGCGTCTCGGTGGGGGCCACTTTGAGCCGTATCTCATACGATCAGAGCGATTTTAAGGTAAGTGGTTTTAACAACCTACAAGATCAATTTTCTAGGCAAAATAACCTAGAAATCTCCGGGGTGCCTGCAAAGAAAAGTGAAAATCTCTACTCCATTCTGAACGATCTGTGCCTAACAGTCAATTTTCAACTGACTGAAACCGACGTAGACACTATTCATCGAGTTCGTCCCTACAAGCGCGCCGGTTCTGACGAAAATCAACCTACCCGCCCATCTTCAATAATCGTGCGGTTTACGCAGCGCCGGCGCAAGGATCAGCTGATCGCCGCCGTGCGCGCCCGCCGAGGCATAACTACAGCGGACTTAGGCATGCCGGGCCCGGCTTCTAGCCTCTTTGTGAACGATCACCTGACGCCTACAAACAAGCTGTTACTAAAGCGTGCACGAGAGCTAAAAGCTGAATATAATTATTCATACTTGTGAGTGAGGGACTCTAAAATAATCATGAGGAAGAGTGATAACTCGAACATAATACGAATCTCAAAGGACACTGACCTGCTCAAAGTTAAATGACTTACCAACTTGTCTGTTTTGTTAACAAATAATGTTGTTTTGTTTATGTACCTAAACACTTCGCAGCTATTTTATTACATAATAACTTCCCTGTTCTGCTATACAACTCTGCTTGTTACTATTCTATCGCACAAACCTGTTTCGCACAATATTCATGCAATCACAAGAATACTTTTCTCTTATTTGTGTTTTATTATTTTATAACAATGATTTCATTAGAAGCTTTACATATTTATTACCAGAACGTGAGAGGATTAAGAACCAAATCCCATTCTTTTTTAACAAATGTTTTACAATCTCATTTTGATCTGATATGCTTAACGGAAACCTGGCTGACTCCTGACTTTAACGATGCTGAATACTTTTTTACTAATTATAATGTCTACCGGCGAGATCGTCCAAACAACAGTGCGGGGAGTGTGAGGGGCGGCGAGGTCCTCATAGCGGTGCAGCGCGAGCTGACTGCGCGCCGCCGCCGCCGCCGCGACGAGTGGTGTTCGTCGAGCTCCGCGGAGGAGCTGTGGCTAAGTATCGACATCGGCGCCGCGCCCCCCGCGCCCTCCCGCAGCCGACCTCACCTGCCACACTCTAGGAATATTTACCTACACGTTGCTTGTTGTTACTTCCCGCACAATAATAATCACTTAAGTTCATTGCAAACTTTTTTTGAAAATGCCTCTGAAATCATACAAAATAATGGCGATGTCATTTTTTTGTTGCTTGGAGATTTTAATATAACTCACGGAAACTGGATTACTGGGGACTTTGCCAATATTATTTTAGATACAAGGAATGATAATAAAGCTATTATTTTGTCTGATTTTATGAATTTAACGAGTTTCTCTCAATATAATCACTGTTTAAATAGCAATGGACCAATTCTTGATCTTATCTTGAGTAATCGCAGCTGCATATCGACCGCTTCATCTTCGCCACTTCCTCCAGAGGACTCCCACCATAAATCATTGGAAATTGAATTTCCCATATCGTCTGTTCAGTATCTAAAATAAAACGAGCGGGTCAAGCGCTTATTCCACGCAGCTGATCTCGAACTGATCAGTAAAGGTATACTGAACGTTAATTGGCCATCTCAATTATCCTCCCTGAATACCAATGATTCGGTTACGTACTTTTATACAATATGGAACAATTTAATTAATAAGTTTGTACCGACAAAGATAGTTTCGTCCACCACTAACTTCCCACCTTGGTATTCTCGGGCATTAATAAAAGTTACTCGTAAGAAATTAAAAATTCACGCTAAATGGAAAAAATATAAAAATGACCGAGATTATCAAGAATTCAAATATTTACGTACTAGAGAGAAATCACTAGAAAGAGAGTGTTACAATAACTACATTAACTTCTCAGAGAAAAAAAATACTGAATCGCCCAAGTACTTTTGGACATTTGTAAAATCTAAATCTAGCGTTTACAATATACCTGCACATATGACATATGAAAACCACTCCTCAACGGATAGTGAGACCATATGCAATATGTTTGATGATTATTTTAATTCTGTGTTCGTCCCCACCATTAACAGCCATAGCAACTTGACCTGCGCTACAGATGAGCCCTCTGCCTCTGCGTCTACACTGGTTGACATCTCCACTCTTGATATATCTCAAGAGCAAGTTCAAAAGATGTTAGAGCGAGTTGATGTGAACAAAGGCTCAGGTTTTGACGAAGTTCACCCGCTCTTAGTGTCGAAATTATTTAAAGAATTATCGACGCCTCTTACATTAATATTTAGAAAATCGTTGAGTGAAGGATGTTATCCTGAAATTTGGAAAAAAGCTCTAATAACGCCTATACCTAAGGGTGGGGATCCTCACAATGTAAAACAATATCGACCAATATCTAAGCTTTGTCTTTTTGGTAAGATCTTCGAAAAGATAGTTACTTCATTTTTGAGTGGACAACTACGCAATCACATAGCCGTTGAACAGCATGGTTTCACTAGTGGGCGCAGTGTTAACACAAACCTTGTTACTTACACTGATTTTATATTAAATGCCATGGACGCAGGATGCCAAATTGATGCCGTGTATACAGATTTCTCGAAGGCTTTCGATAAAATAAATCACTACATGCTTATAAGGAAACTTTCCAGAGTCGGTATACACGGAGATCTCTTACGATGGCTCACGTCTTACATTAGTAATCGCAGTCAGGCTGTTGCAATTAAGGGTTTTCGATCCAGATTCCTAAAGATACCCTCAGGAGTCCCCCAGGGGTCTCATTTAGGTCCATTCCTTTTTACATTGTATATCAATGATATAAGCAACTGTTTTACTCATTCATGTCATTTGCTTTATGCTGATGATACAAAAATTTTTAAAGTCATTCAGTCCCGAGAAGATTGTGAAGATTTGCAGAGCGATCTAAAAATGTTTGAACAGTTTTGCTTGAGTAATCAACTTTTTCTAAACACCGAGAAATGTCACATTATTAGTTTTAGCCGTAAAAATAACCCAATTATATGTGATTATATTCTATCTAACAAGGTAATTAATCGAGTAAATTCAATCAGAGATCTTGGTATTATCCTGGACTCCAAATTACATTTCAATACACACATTGATAACATAGTAGCTAAAGCCTTTAAACAACTTGGATTTATCCTAAAAATAGGAAAACCCTTTAGAAAAACATACACCTTAAAGACATTGTTCAACTCTTATGGTCGCAGTATTCTAGAATTTGGCAGTGTGGTCTGGAACCCTCAATATAAAGTACATATAGATCGAATAGAAAAAGTACAAAACAAGTTTCTTAAATCTTTAGACTATAAATCAGGTTTCGTTTTCTTTGACTACGTTACCAGTACTAAAACACATGAAATCCAGCCTTTGCAAACCCGACGCACCTATCTTGACTCTATGTTTCTGTATAAACTGATTCACAACCATATTGACTCTAGTTCACTCCTGGAACAAACTTCAAAATTCCCGGTTCTTCTTCCTCACGCTCGAAAGATACTTTCCATGTTTCATTTTGCCATACAAATTACGCTAAAAACACGTTCCTCAGACGTTCTTGTGATTGCTACAATAAACATTTAAACACAGTAGATATTTTCTCGTGCAAACCTTTTTCATATAAAAGTAAATTGATTGAAGTGTTGTTTAAATGAAACGAAGCAGTGTTATTTTCTTGTCATTCATGTAATTCCATATTTTGTAAGAAATTTTCTTAAGTCGTATAATCTAATGTATTTGTAACCGTTTGTTTACAACTCTTTTAAAATATAAGTTCAATTTATTTAAATTAATGGGACTATAGGTCTATTTGTTAAGTAAATTTGTAACCATGTTTATTTAAGACTGTTTGTTCCTTAATAAATAAAATAAAAAATAAGTGGGATTTCATTTTTTGATTACTTATCCTACCTACAGGGCCTGTCAATAAAACTAATTTTAAACTTAAGTAAAATAAAACAAAAACTAAACTTTCTCAAATAACTTCGATTTCATTTTTCATAAACTGTTTACGTACCTACGCAATCGTTGCGTATGTATGGTTCATTCCAATCAAAAAAAAGCAAAACGTAAACAAACTTACTATGGAACTGACACATGTCAATGTCATCTGCATACTATGTTTGTTTACCTTTTGCTTTTTTTTGATTGGAATGAAGTATAGGTAGGCGCACTACGCACTACCAATCTATATAGGTATAGCATTGGCGGACTTCGCGTTACATTGCGTAGGAGAAAATCAAAGAAACCTGATTTCTTGGGTTATCTTAACATTCCTGAACTTTTTGTTTATGCAGATTATCTTAGTATAATGAACTTAGTACACCCTGTCAGTTTTCGGAAATTTACCTGTAAAAAGTATTTCAAACTGACATCGATCTAGCTGGAATCTAAACTTGTATAATCTGGCAATTGTTGAGGATTTGTTAGCTTTTACAGTTGTCCGTAAAGATGACTAACTCTTCAGAGTTAAAGAAATCATGGCGAGTGAAATCAGTGGAATGACATACTAGATAAGTTTCACTATTAAAAAAACCTCATGATCGAATAAAATCTGAGCCCTATGGAACAAAGTTAGATTAAAAAAGGGCGAGCGAAGCGAGCGCGAAGAAAAAATTCAAAGTAGCGTCCGTCATCTCGTTTTAGCCACACTAGAAACCGGTGTCTTTAGAAGTTTCGCTGCTTTCAATAATTTTTGTGAGCTTTATTTTCCAAATTCTTGCTGAAAGTTCCGAAAAGTTCCGATGATCATCAAGTTCCGAAAAGGTTCCGCTGAAGTTTCAAAAGTTCCGAAATCGGAACAAAAAGTACGCACCGGCAACGTTGAATGATACGGACTAGTCTGAAGCTTCGTTCCAAAACACCATGAAAATATTATACTTCACCTGCGCAAATGTGAAAAGGACAGACAGACTAGGCAACTAGGCAAGTTAGGCGCTGCACAGACGAGGGTCATTTTTGTCCACCTCTTCTGTCTTCGAATTGACCGCGAGTGTCCGCGTGCTCAACGCGTCGGACAATCGTTGCGTGAATTTTTAGTGAGGAGCACGTATCGTATCGAAATCATGGAAATACAGAGAATTCAAGTTGTTGCATATTTGATGCAAAAAAGAAAAAGAAGGCGCCATAGAGAATATTGGGTACATCCATTAAATTAGCAGAGACTGTTTAAAGGTCGATTTCACACGAAACACGCTGACTTAAAACTGTATCCTGATTACTGGTGCCGTTACCGGGAATATTCCCTTAGACAGAGACAGCGATCTATGTTACATATAGAGCCGTCCTTTGGTAATATTGGGTATATTCCCAAGGGATGGCGCTATATGTAATACAGAGCGCTGTCTCTGTCTTGCGGGAATATTCCCGGGCATGGCACATCAGTAATCCTGATAGATTCTTTTAAGTGATAGAAGTTTTATAAAATGTCAAGCAACTCTTTTAACAAGCTTCAATCAATCTATCATATCATGTCAACGTATCATAAAGAGCACCCCGGTACTTCCATAGGCGAAGTCCCCCCCCCCCCCGCGAAGATATTCTGATGGCACCATATGATAGTACAAGCAAAATGAATGTCTCAACAGTAAACTATCTGTGAAAACCTTTATCTGGCTGTCTAGAATTTAATTTAAGTTTTGTTATTTTGTTGTAATTAAGCTGTTGGTTTTCCGAATAAAATAATAAATAAACAGGACCATCCCTCTATTTCTTATAGATTTCGAACTATAGGGTCAAGTAGGTCTAAAAAATCATAACATGTTTCTCAACTATGGAAATAGGTCCAATTATAGGGACTGCGGAACTTAACTAAGAGTCAAAAGCTGTACAACTAAATATATGTTTCAAGTCACGACAATCGCAAAATTTTTTTTAGGTCACAGAAAAAAAACCTCCAGAAAATTGTGTCTTATTCATGTCCGGGGGACAAAAATGACCTTCGTCTGCACAACGCCTTAGGCGCTTATCTCATTCTGATACAGTTATGAGGAAGTCCATTCACCCAGAAGGAAGGCTGTCGGTAACTCTACGGTAAGTAATTAAAATACCTATTTAATAAAAAAAATGTCTCAAATGATTGATTACTTGTCGTAATCAAAAATATTTTTTGAACAAGAGCTTTCTAACTTATATAGGGTTATTTTTTTACGTTTTTATCATGATACCCTTTTAATGAAGTCTCGTAAATTTGCGATGGTTTTTGGACTTCGATAATTAGGACGTCAATATCGATAGCGTCCATCCTATCAAGCGAGCGCAGGGGACAAAATTGACCGCTGTCTGCGTTGACTCATACAAAGTAGTTCGATTCATTCAATCGCGGACAGCTGCGGTCAACCTTGTCTGCCAGTGCCCTTCAGTGTCCGCCGGTACCCGGTCAACGCAGACAGCGGTCAATTTTGTCCCCTGCGCTCGCTCGTTGACCCTCGTTTGCGTTACTGCATAGATTTCCCAAGGAATTTATATGTAGTATAGATATACAAGTTCTTTGAGATTTCCATATGTTCTATATAGGGCAAGCATTATCGGACCGTTTTCATTACCAGTATTTTTTATTTATTTATTTACACTTTATTGTACACAGAAAAGAGACACAAACAGATATTAACAAGGAAAGAACATACAAAAGGTACAGCTTATTTCTAAAAGAAATTTCTTCCAGCAGACCTAAGACAAGGAAAGTTGTAGAAAAAAATGGCAGAACAGACGTGTACAAAAACAAAGATAAAAACAATTTTGAAACAATACAAATTTATACCTAATTTTAAAAGAATACATACATATATTATATAATACCTACATAATACTATTATGTACCGTCAAACGGGGGAACTTAGGACTAGGGTAATACTTGGGACACAGATGTATCAGTGTTTTAACTACTCATATTGGCAACACCAGCGGTGTTTACGAGCCTTTTGTACTGCCATCTCGAGAAGAAAACAACAACGCCTACCTCAGGTAAGTAAAAAACTGTAATTATACAATAAACTTAACAAAATTACCACGTTAAAATATTCTATTAAAAAGCTTTTAAATTGCTTGCAAATAACTTTCATTCTAGACGAGTATCAGTTACACAAAATAATTTGATATAATAGTGAAACATAACCTCAATTTATTGTCAATAGCTGTGTTTTTTTCTTAATTTAGTATTGCCAACTACAAAAATAATAATTTGGAAAACATTTGGATGCGTTCATGACGGGGTAAATTAGGACACATGTCTCAAGTTACCCATATTGTCCCAAGTTTGTCATTTTTATTAAAATTCATAAAATTTTCAGATGCCATGCCACGAAAATATATTCGAGTCATCGGAAAGCGGGCTTACGCTTATTATTCAAAGGAAAAGTTGAATGAAGCCCTACTAGCCATTTGTAATGGTGAAAAACTACGGTCTGTAGCTGAAAAATATGGTGTTCCACGTTCAACACTATCCAGGCATATGAACAACAAAAATGCTGGAAAATATGGCCGTCCTCCAGTTTTTTCAGAAGCTGACGAATTAGTTCTAGTTGAGTGCATAGCGGTTGCTGGAGACTGGGGTTTTCCACTTACAAAGTATGATATTCGGTGCCTGGTAAAAGCACACTTGGATCGCAAGGGAGTCACAGAGAGCCGATTTAAAAATAATTTTCCTGGCGAAGATTGGGTGAACTGTTTTATCAGAAGGCATCATGGAAGTCTTACATCGCGCCTTAGCCAAAACATAAAAAGGTGCAGAGCTGCTGTCGATGCTGATACGATAAATGAATACTTCGATAATCTCGAAAAGTCACTTAAAATGTAGAACCTCAGCATATAGTCAACTATGACGAGACGAATTTATGTGACGACCCAAAACGCCAACGTGTTATTGTCCGTAGATCTTGTCGACATCCTGAAAAAATTATAGATTGTTCTAAATCCAGCACCTCTGTGATGTTTTCATGCGCTGGAAATGGTCACGTATTGCTCATATACATTAATTATAAAGCCGAACATCTTTACAATACGTGGACCGAAGGAGGACCTTCCGGAACCGTTTACAATAGAACTAAAAGTGGTTGGTTTACTATGGAAACCTTCGAGGATTGGTTCAAAAGCGTTGCCTTGCCATATTTTAAAAAGTTCGATAAGAAGCAACACAAGGTTCTGATCGGTGATAATTTAGCGAGCCATATCAGCAACTGGGTAATAACAAAATGTCTCGAAGAAAATATTAAATTTGTTCTTTTGCCTGCTAACAGCACTGGTTTGTGCCAACCCCTTGACGTAGCTTTCTTCAAACCCCTTAAAACTAAGTGGAGTCAAGTTTTGCTAAACTGGAAGACCAAAAATCGCGGGGTGATTCCGAAGGATACCTTTCCCCGTCTACTCAAGAAATGTCTAGATGAGATGACTGACAAAATGCAAGATAATGTGAAAGCTGGCTTTAAGGGATCTGGTCTAGTTCCTCTTAACCGTAATGAAGTATTAAAAAGATTGCCAAAAACTGTTGTCTCAACGAGCGCTGAAAATCCTCAAGAATGGGTAGACTCCTTGAAAGAGTATCTCAAAGAAACACGAGCAAAAGAGACGCAACCACAACGTATTATAAAAAAGAAGAGGCTAAATATAAAACCGGGATGTAGCGTGGTCAATACAGAAAATGAAAATCCTACAGAAAAAGACAATCAGAAAAAAATATTGCTAAGAGAAAAACTAAACCAAAAGAGTCCGATCAAGAAACAGATACTGATGCAACTATATCTTTAAGGGATTCAGATGATGAAGAAGACTTGATTGAGTTCTTGGATATTGACGAAGGGGAAGATTATGATAATAATGAGGACTTGTCAGTTTTGAACTCACAGTCACTACAAATATGGAATAAAGAAAATTGTGAACCATTGCCAAGTACTTCTAAGACTGATAAACTACAAGAATGCCATAAAAAGGTTGCACTTATTTATGGAGAAACAGATCCTTTACATGATAATAATGAGGACTTATCAATTTTGAACTCACAGTCACTACAAATATGGAATAAAGAAAATTGTGAACCATTGCCAAGTA
This sequence comes from Coleophora deauratella, assembly GCA_958295455.1. Lineage (NCBI taxonomy): Eukaryota > Metazoa > Arthropoda > Insecta > Lepidoptera > Coleophoridae > Coleophora > Coleophora deauratella. The sequence continues at coordinate 10,813,041 of OY282408.1, read as the reverse complement.
CTTCTAAGACTGATAAACTACAAGAATGCCATAAAAAGGCTGCACTTATTTATGGAGAAACCGATCAAAATCAAGGTTTTTGTAAAGGGGACTTTATAATTGCCAGATTCATATATAATAAAGGAACTAAAAAATGCGTAGAGAAAAGATTCATTGGCCAAGTCCTGGATAAGTCACCAGACACTCATCTATACGTAAGATTTATGAGAAAGTCAACAAAAATGGATAACACTTTCGTTTTTCCCCAAGTAGATTATATAGCTCTCAGAATCGCTAGACTTAAGTGGCAGTGGGCAGGGCACATAGCTCGTAGAACAGATGGCCGTTGGGGCAGTAAAGTTCTCGAATGGCGACCGCGCACCGGAAGGCGCAGTGTGGGCAGGCCCCCGACTCGGTGGACCGACGACCTGGTAAAGGTTGCAGGAAGCCGCTGGATGCGAGCCGCACAGGACCGGTCGGTGTGGAAATCCTTGGGGGAGGCCTTTGTCCAGCAGTGGACGTCTTTCGGCTGATAGATAGAAGACGATCAGCTTATTAGACCTGAGCAAGTGGTGTAAAAAGTTTTTCCGCGCCAAATCTCAAGAGGACGTCACGTGTTCTCTAATTATATTCTAAAATTTAATTGTTCTTAATTTCAATTATTCACTTTTGCAAGGCGCTGTTTGTTTTATTTTTTTTTCGTTGATAGTTTGTTTCTTTGTTTTATGTCATTAGAATTTAAGAAAAGTTTTAGGTCGAGCCTAATTAACGCTGAGCAAGACTGATTACGTGTGATAATAACTATATTGTTAGATTTTTTTAGTAATTTTAAACTGAAATAAGCGGTTAATAAATAATGGTATTTTTTATTTTTCTTAATTTAACATTTTAGTAAATAAAGAACGCACCCATAAATCATTTGAAAGGTAAAGAAAAGAGGCCTTTAAAAAAGTTACAGTGTTGGTCACACTGTTCCAAATTTTTTGACCAAAATAATATTTGAAAAATTGTAGAACTTGATAATTTTACCTTAAAAAAAGAGTGTTTTCGAAATTTCTGTGTTCATGTTACCCGTATCGTTTCTAACTTGGATTAAAACGGTCAACAAAGGTCTGTCTCATCTTACCCCACTATAGGTGCTAACTTGGGACAAGGCCTTTTTTTTAAAAAAAAGAAGGAACCCATGGAAATATTGAGTGATCGTATTATGAATATTTTGTTATATATCGGCACTGAAGTCTACGAAAATCTAAAAACTTTATTTGATTATTTTAAATATTATTTTTTGTACGTTAAAGTTCAAAAATGTCCCAAGTTCCCCCGTTTGACGGTACTATTATTACGGTATCAATACCGGTATTGAAATTACTCCGATAATGACCTCATTATCGAAACCGGTATTGAGGCCCATTACCGGTAATAACCGGTATTTCGATAATATTGTATGTAGTTTATCTCGGGTTAAATAAAAATAAGTTGAATTTAATCTTCGCTTTTTTAGCCTGAAGCGCTGAATACATAATACAGAATATTTATTTACTTTGGGTGAAAGTTATTATTTAGTCAGGGTTCATTTGTAGCATATAGGTAAACTTATAAAGTTAACAAACGATGAATGACCAAAAAGCGCCATTTTGTAAAGTTCTTTGCAAGGAAATAAAGGTGCGCGACTTGTCTCTCGCAAATGCTCCATTCGAACGGTTTTCTTTACCAGCTCCATGGAATCGGTTCCGGGTTCGCTTTGTAACTTAGACCATACAATCGCGTCTAGATGCACTTCGTTGATCCATTCCCTCCACCAGAATCCGTACCCAAGGATCTGGATCAGACTTGCAGTCGAAGTTACATCCATCAGTTCCATGAAGGATAGGTCCGCGGATTCGGTTACGGATCTACCTCTTCTTCTTGTTTAGTTCACTCTTAACAGAATGATCGTGGTCATCATGTCAAAGCTTTAGTGGTCCGTCACACTAATGAATCGGTTATTTAAGAAAGGGAACATGTCAAAATGACCTTACTTTTTAGGAGATAAAAAAACGGATTTCTGTTTTCTAAAATGTTCTGTTTCTTCAGTGAAGGTAAGCTTGACGCTTCATATAAGATTCAGACGAATGTTTTTACGTGTTCCATTTCTTAACTATTTCGTAACTTTTGCCTTTAAGAACCAGAAGGCATTTGACTTATTCCCTTTCTTGAATAACTGATTCAGAATCGGTTATTTAAGAAAGGGAACATGTCAAAATGACCTTACTTTTTAGGAGATGAAAAAAACGGATTTGTGTTTTCTAAAATGTTCTGTTTCTTGTGAAGGTAAGCTTGACGCTTCATATAAGATACCTTCACTGAAGAAACAGAACATTTTAGAAAACAGAAATCCGTTTTTTTTATCTCCTAAAAAGTAAGGTCATTTTGACATGTTCCCTTTCTTAAATAACCGATTCAATTTCTTCAGTAATATTATAATTTCGATGTAAATTAACATTACTTAAAATAAAATAATCGTACACAACCTGTATAACCTATTTGCTGACTAGTGAGAGTAGATGAGTTTGGTGCCATTTTATAAATAAGGCATACAATGTATTGTACATTATTAAAATAAATAAAATAATAATAATAAAAAACAACACGTATCCATTCATCCGGCACTGCAGCTCTTCTAGTACATTCATTTAGGAAAACTCCGTCTGTCCAATCTGTCGAGCACATAGGGGTCCTGCTGCGTGCTCTAGTGTTTTTGACTTTGCTCTGAACAACCAAGCGCTCAATGGATGCAACTCCACGCCGAGATATGTATTCAAAGAAAGTCATAATAAGTGACTGTAAAACGCATATTTTTATTTTATAATATAATGCCAGACATTCTGTTCCTCATGCCGAGTACTTAATGTACATATATACATATACTTATTCGTATGCAATTCCATCCACTAGCATCCAAGCATTCTTCTACAGCGTCACATCTCAAGAGTGTCCATACGTTTCCTTTCTGTTGCTTACCGCTTCAGTAAACTTTTTTCTTTCTTTCTTTCTAAAAGCACACCATGTACTATTGCGTCACTTTCTGTCAAGGCTCTGTTATTACAGCAGTTCTGTATATAATCGTTACAGAACCTAAAAATAATTCGAATAACCCTAGAAAACTGGACAGATTGCGTAACTATAGAAGTATTGAAAAATAACAAAATTTTTGCTTTGCCGATGACACCACTCTATATGCATCCAATATTTCTCAAATTGATGATCTCCTCTGTAAGACGGAAAGCGTCAGTCTTAAGTCTGGACTAAAGATCAACCATAATAAGGTGAAGATGATGGTTGTGGACCTTATCAATAACAACTAGTCCGGAGTCACACAAAGTGAATTCTGATGTAGTCAATCATACGCCTATCTTGTACAATGGAGGCTACGTGGACTAAGTTAAGCGACAATAGGTCTGCTACAGAAAAAAATAACAAAGCCACTGCAATCCGGCTCTTTAGAACCTTTGTTTTTCCCATATTATTTCTGTTTGGCACTGAGACGTGGACGGTAAGAGGATTATTTGTGCACGACATTTCAGTCAGCGTTCCAACTACCGATTCCGATCAACTTTATCCAAGGCTTCAGTTAGTAAACCCTTGGCAATGGCATCTTCTTACCTTGTCATAAGTGATGATGATGCCGAACATGGAAGCAGGCTCACCAAAATTTCTCTACGCAATAAAGAACTGCCTTTATATCCATGGAACACATAAATTGATGTTTGGTGGCAAGATTTGTAAATCATGGTGGTAGCTAGCCATGCGGATCAAGAAAGACTTACTACCACCAAACTAAATCTTACAAAGTCGACTGGGCCACGGAAGCGGTATCCAAGGACAAATCGTATCGTCTGACCACAAACGATGATATGACTATTGATATAACGTATGACACCCATTTATATTAAATACGTAACTACTTAAATAGATTTAATATACACAAAAACAGAATAAAAAAATTGGCTCATCATAGAAATGTTTGCTCTGGGTAAAGATTGAACACAAGAACTGCGCTGAACTACAGAGTTAGTCATGGGAAAGGTTGATCAGAACCAGGATTTATTTCCGATTTATTTCTTAAAGAACAACAGCAAAGGCGACGTTTTTATTTTGAATTAGTCGAAACAAGATTTGATACAAAAAAAATATATTTACAATTTAACCTTCAATATCGGTTACCGGTATTGGCCACCTCCAATACCGGTATTGAACGATAATGCCTTTTCCAATACCGGTATTGAATTATCGGAAAAAATCGTCCGGGATTCCAGTATTTCGAGGTTCCGGTAATCGGTAATGCATGCCCTAGAAGTTCTATCTATCTATCTATCAGCCGAAAGACGTCCACTGCTCCAATTCATGAATTGTAATTGTAATTTAAGAAGTTCTATACTCGCGGACAAATTGTCCGCGCCTCCGTTGTCCTTCGTCTGCTCAGCGCCATGCCATATGGTCCCAAAGAAACGCTTTAGGTTCGGTGTTGTCATAAACAACTCCCAGCCTCCCAATCAAAGGGTTTATGAATCACTTATGTAACCCCCCAATACAGGTGACTTTAAATTAGTTATTGATACGAAAGGCTATTGGATATTATGAGCCCAAAGGGAATGTGCGTTCTCATGATAACAAATAACTTTCCCTAAGGAACCCATAGTCAAATAGCAAAAATAATTTTGGACTCTATATTTGCGATTTTGGTTTCCTTAGGGAAAGTTGGTGGTTATCATGAGCACATGCACAGACTTTCGTATTAAGAACTAATTTAAAGTCACCGTATATACATCGTATTACTATTTATTTCTCAGAGTAACCGATATACTACGTACAGTTTTGTTAGTCAACTGGTTTAGTTGTACTAAAATACTAATTTCTAAAATGTGGAATTAATATTGGTGGTGGACATGATTTTATGTTTTAAGTTTTTTGGTACATTTTTTGGGACCGTTTGACTCCAAACTCCACATTGGTGATGGATGATGGAGTATATTTATCAATAAAAACGGCGTAACGCCAATGTCATTGGAAGATGACGGCTATAAAGTTGATACTATTTTTAGTCCAAGGGGTGGTGGCATTTACAGACGCTCCACATCATGGTGGTTTCCTGTTGATACTCTAAAATCGAAGCTGTCTCCCGAGTTGACTCCTTCTTATGACCGCTTATCAACGATTCTGAATTACAGCTATTTCCCCATCACTTATCTTGAATAATCTTGAAACTTTTCTAAAAGGATAACATTGTAAAATCGTAAAATCAACTCAACAGACGTGCGTTCGATAGGGTCCCGGCAACCAACCCCTAGTTACCCACACACCCCACCGAGTTAGGTATCTAATCTAATGTAATAGGCTTCGCTTCGCTCCCCCCCCCCCCTTTCTATTCTAAATTCGGTGTCAGAATACTTGTCAACGTTTCGGACATATTAAGGGACTAGATAAAGAAAAAGCATAAATATATATCTTATAATACCTTATATTCCGCTGACTTTATTTGCTATCGTTTTAAGAACAACGGAAAAAAGATACTTCATCCCGCTCGCCCTTTGCCACAATCAAAGGCTGTCAAGCGCGGTGGTGAGTGAGAATCTACTAATCCATGTGCAGTCTATCCATCCATTCACTAACATCATAAACATTTTCGGGGTCATGGTCACTTAGCTCGCCCTTAGTAGTGCAAATCGTATGAGCAAGTAAGTATCCTTGCCGATGTCTCCCGAGTCCCGAGAGCAAAGATTTAAAACCTTCATGAATCAGTAAAAAGATTACGCTATCCTGCGGTGATAATATTTAAACGTATACGTGTATGTATATCAGTCTCTGGTTCCCATAATACAGGGAATCGTAGTTTGGGGCCAGATGACCGTGTGTGATATTTGTCCCGGGTATATATATTTTTTAACTAGTAGTTAGTGCGGGATTTACTAAGAAGTTCACTATATAGTAATACTTGCTCAGCTGCTAAAGCAGTGAGGATACCAATAGATTGTTAATGATGCTAAAGAAGTGTGTGTTATTTGGGGTGTATGAACCTCTCTTGGAAACTTATATGAAGGCAGAGACAAGATATGGCTTCTTCTCATCCTACGAAAAAAGTTTCTCCAAGGAACCCATACTGATTTCTGAGTATGACATCGATATAGATGACATCGATACAGGATGCCCTTCTATATCGATGGAGTATGTTGAGTAGATCTCCTATGAGAGAAGACCTCCTTCTTGTCTGGGAGACGTAACTGTAAATATAGGCTGCTTATGAAATACCTGAAAAAAAATCCCTACCTACTTCTTTTACTCATGAAACTGAATAACCCAAGGAAACTAACAAACATTTTTGGAGTTCGAGATTTTGGATTTACTAAGTTCGCAAAAAAAGTTTTTGGAGTCGTCATACTAATTGATCAACTGAACCGCCATTTTTTATGGGAAGTCCAAAAACTTTTTCGCATTGAGTTCCTTAGGAAAAAATATTCAGTTTCATGAGTAGTAGCGACTTTTAAATATTTTTCAGATATTATACATATAGCTCGCCTTGCCGGCAAATAATAACTCATTCAATAATTGGATGCTGCAGTAAGTGATATTCTATTTATTTATAAATATAAGTACCCTACATATATAACTTAGTATGTACTTAACATTGTTCGGACGTTTAAAACTTTGCAATATCGTTGGGTATACGTTTGAATCCAAATCCAGAACTTGAGATTCTAGATCTAGCCTTTCCTAGTAGGCATGGAGCCTCCACCTTTGGCCTCTCGTTTAAAGCGTGTCTCGTCTATCTGCATTGGTGGTGGACTAGGCGGCATGGGCATGTTTTCGGGTGGCATTGGCATTTCTGGTGGAGCCTGTCTAGTAACCTGTAAAGAACTTGAATTAATGGATACCAGAGAAAGCTACATGACTAGTTTCATCAGTTTAAGTTAATCCGTTGTTGTCCGAAACAATTCACACGATTTTTATTATGTAGGTAAGTAAAGATAGACTGTAATAGTTAACTGGGGCTTCTACTAGTTATACTGAACAACTTTTACTCTAGTTTTTGTTAAACAATCAAAATAAACTTGTAGAACAAAAATTGTTTAGTATCAGAGTAGAAGTTGTATCTTGTGGCGCTAAAACTGATTAAATAATAGAGATAGGTAAGTATATCAGTAGTTTCACTTACTCGACTCAATGGTTGTGAGCTACCGTAAGAATCGTAAGCATCTGCGGGTGACCGCGGGGCCGCGCGCGCCGCCGCCGGCCCGCAACTCGCCACTAGGATCAGCGCAAAGACAAGCAAATAAAACGAGTGTTTCATCTTCGCAGGTCACTACTTCTGTGATGTTGACCGTTACTACCTTGTCATTTATACCTGTCTACTGCCGTATTGCATGTCGACCAACGGAAACCTTTGACAAACAATAAAACAGCTTCCTGTGCGATCTACATGTGATAATGCTGAGATAAAAATATGGAATAATAACATTTATAAATTAATTACCTACGTGTCACTAGTTACGTGTCAGGAAACAAGGTCCAAAACGAGAGCCTCGTAGCTGTTATTACAGTTATTATAAAGATATGCTATGCGGTTAATGGATGGATATATACAACAGATTTTAACTTCAACACTTTGCTGTGTAGATAGAGATCGCAATGTGGATTGTCGTCACGTTATCCTGATAGCTAGCTACACAAAGCTCTCGTATGCTTTATACAGTTTTCTGGAAACTGGATCTGGATCTGGAAACATTTTCTTTTTCATTATTATCCTCCCCTCCCCTATTTTTTCCCACCCATGAGACGATTTTCACGATTTTTCCACTCTTCCCCCTCCCTTGGGTTGACCAAATCTTGCGTGATATTTTTCAAAATGCATAGATATTTTTTATGTAAGTAAATACGTTAATATGTGCTTGATTGCATTGGTGTTTGTCCGCGCGTCGTTGCCACCCGGCTCATAGGCCGACGCCGCCGTCGCCGCAGTGTAGCGTGGGCATGGTGGAGGCTGAACAATGGACCTCCCCCACGACGTGAGATTGAGTGAGATTCGACTAAAATCCCCCCCCCCCTCCTAAACGCCTCACATAATTAATGGACGCCCTTTAATAAATATGAAACCTTTTGGTATTTCTTCTTCACAGGGCCGGCCATTTTTGGTCGTGCCACCCGACTGTATGATTAATATAATGTGCCCAGGCACAGGGTGCCGAGCTCAGGCGGGTGCCAAGCGCCTTGGTAGTGAGGCGTGGATCTGGTAGTTGGGGTAAGAAGGCATCCAGTGCGCCCCTGGTTTTTTTAAGTATCTACAAAATCTATTCATAGATTATTTATTTACATTTCTATTCTATTCTTAGATAAATTGGTACATTAAAAATTTCAAAGGAATATTTTTAGTGTGTTCGCTTTACATCGCGGAGAAGGTCGCGGTTCAATTTCCAGCGGGGTTCGTTTACAGGGATATTTTTGAGTCCGCCAGGTTAGCCAACACTTTATATGATCATTATAATAATAACACATATTCAGATGGACACAAACTGAATAAGACGCCCTAGATCGGAAGGTCCGCACTACTGTGTGTGTGTGTGTACTCCACAGGATGCATCATCTGAGGTCGTTAGTGATGAGGCTGCATATTCCGCGGAAGAGCAGTCAGGATTCTTCATCGAGATATCGCTCTAAAAATGGCTTCATAACTCGGCGGTTGCCATATTACAAATACACGCCGGAGTCAGTTCTTGAAAACGACCGCGCCATGCTCTACTGGGACGAGACATCATCAACGGATAGGTCTATTGATCACAATAAACCTGATATCGTGTTGATGGATCAGGCGCTTTCAAGGATGTTTTTAGTGGATATCACTATCCCACACGATGAAAATCTCATGCAAGCTGATGCCAACAAAAGGATGCGGTACCTTGACCTGGCAAAGTCCGTAAACGGTGATACCCGATGACCTTGATTGTACCATAGGTGGCTGGCATGCCGAGGCAGACCTATAATGCAAAAAGCAGTCTTGATTGACAATACTCGGATAGTCCGGCGCCTTCTCTCCTCGTCGCACTGTCCCGAAAAAGTATGATCCTATTTCGTACTTTACTATGTTACGAATATCATAGGTGTTAAGTCCGCACATCCAGAAGCATGCCGGGGGCACTGTACAATGTGTTGTTGTAAACAAACTATGAATTCTTTTTAAAATAATATAGAATACTATTTAAAAATTATACATATACTTACGTAATATGCCGCTAAACTTAGTTGTTCGTCGTTACATTGAATTCGCCACTCACTATCACTTTATACAATGAGAGCTTGGAACTGCTTTGCCATCAAGTACACTTTTATGTTGATTGGAGAAAGGGTAATCGGTAAGGATTTAACACCGATTTTTCGGGTACGCAAGAGCTAAATTATAAATTAAAATAGATCACGTGTTATGAGGACCATTAAAAGGAGAGTTTCAATTTAAAGGATAATATCCTGAGTGGAAATCCTTGAACCAGTTTTGACCAAACATATAGTAGAACTAAGAACCACCAAATAAACCTGCTTTTAAATATTAAAAAACCGTCCTAGCGCGAGTAGGACTCGCGCACCAAGGATTCCGTACAAACTTGTAGGGACAAACTTAACTTTGCCGTTGGAAAACTGCTGTCCCTATACAGGTTGTAACAAAATTTGTGTAGGACCTGTTAACTGAGGATTCTACTCATTGTTCTACGACTTTGGGCAAATCGCAAAAAAAAAGTTTGACTCCATACAAAAATGGCAAAACAGATGACCAATTTGTATGAAATATCCAAAAAAAAAATGTGATTTGAGCAAAGTCGTAGAACAAATGTTGTTCAGTACGGTGAGTAGAATCCCCAGTTAATCCTACGCCAATTTGGTTACACTCTGTATATTTTGTAAAAGACGTCCACTGCTTGGACAAAGGCCTCCCCCAAGTCCCACCTTGCTCGTATCCAGCGGCTTCCCGCAATAAATTTACAATCGCAAAAAAAACTGTGAACGGTTTTCGGATATTTCCCATCACTGCTATAAGTAAGACATTGCTATAAGGTCAAAATATGCGGTATAAAAAGCCGTATGTTTTGATGGCGTTGACTTAGTAGTTTTATTTTTTCGCAGCTCCAACAAATTGCAGACCTGAGTATTTGATATTAATTTTAACTTGATACCTTCATGCATTTCTGAGAAAAAGTGTCTTGACAGACAGATAGACAGACAATGAAGTGATCTTATACGGGTTCCTTTTTTCATGTTGAGGTACGGACCCTCAATAAAGTTTTCAAATCGGTTCACCCGTGTTTAATGCCTACTATGTATACAGGGTGTAACAGAAAGGTGTGATAATACTTCAAGGTGGGCTTTTACCCATCAAACTGAACAACTTTTGTCTTACAACTTTGTTGAAATCGCAAAGAAATTTTCGGACTTTTCATACAAACTTGGTTCGCCAGCTGATCGATTTGTACGAAAAGTCAAAAAAAAATTTGCGATTTAAACAAAGTTGTAGAACAAAAGTTGTTCAGTTTGATCGGTAAAAGCCCACCTTGAAGTATTATCACACCTTTCTGTTACACCCTGTATATTCAAACTTATAATTATAACAACAATTATTTTATAGTAAAAAATGTGTGGCGCCGAAAAAAAAATTGAGACGGTGCTCGAAGCAGCTAAGGCCAACCATGCCTTCTTCTATGATTAGATTTGGTTTCAGCTAATACATTGGACTACACTTTGTGTGATAAAAAAGTATCTATCAGTGGCTCAGTGCCTAGTCAAAACGTGCCAGAGGGAAAATGGCTATTTATAAACTAACTTATTAAATAAAATACGAGCGATCGATGTCTGCTTCGGTGATGACTTTATCGCTTAATTGACAAGACATGCCAATTCCTAATTTGTTATGTTAAAATTCGATGGGATCTTCGCTTGACGACTTCACTCGATTTACTAATTCCATGATCTGAGATAGTTCATTTTATTGAACGGAAAGGACTTTTCTTTCTTATCAGACCAGCTGATCTCGTAGGATGCTTGCTGTTCGTACCAGCCCTTAGCATAACCACTTAACTTTGCGATAAAAGTGCAGTTAATTACAGATAAGAGTACACTCGTCCCCGCAACCATGCATTTTTGCTGTAGGTACTCTCTAAATTTAGTATCTAATGTTGGTTCCACAGATACAGAATAAGTACAGTTTACGGATTAAATTCTGGGATAAAATCGTTACGTCCCATGTAACGAACCACTGGGTCTTGATATTTCGTTGGTCGAAGTAGACGGGTACTGCCGTGAATTTTGCTCGCAGTGGTAGGTAATTATTTCTTTTTCTTAATCCGATTTTCTTTTCTTTTAAGTTCCTTTTTATATTCCTTTATTTTACGGGGTCTCTCTGCCTTACTCGAATTCGAGGAACTAGAACTATAAGAACGATGACGTTTTTTATTCCTTCCCATTTTTATAATTAATGAGCACAAAAACTAAGACACAAACTAGGCACAGAAGGTCCGCTCAATACAAGCCACTAAAATCGTAAACATATACAAGCTTATAGAAATATACGGTCGTTCGAGGCAAGGTCACGGTCGCACAGTATCGTGACCTAGGGATGGGTAAGTACTGCAGTATTTACTCATGCCAGAGTAAATACTCAGTAAAAACTATTATAAGTACTCTTTTTTTACTTTTTACTGAGTATTTATGTTTTACTAACAAAAAATTAATAAGTTATTATATTTTATCTAATATTTATCTGTATGACACTTTTTTACGTTTTTCTACGTTCTTTAAGTTTTCTAAGTTCTAAGTAGTCTGACGATATAACATTATTAACATTTTATTTAGGGGATTCCCCTTAAAATCTTTATCAATAGAGTTGTTATTCGTAGTGTTACCAACTAAAAAATCACTTTAGGCTCCGCGCACACGGGAAACTTTTATGTACCACTAATGCGTGTAACTTGTTTTGTTTTTAGGGTTCCGTAGCCAAAATGGCAAAAAAGGGACCCGTATAATTTCGCCCTGTCCGTCCGTCCATCATAGCCATTTTACTCGGTGAGTATTGGCACTATGTAGATGGTTTTTTTATGGAATGAAAGTCCACTCCCGCATAATAAATGCACAAGCATATCGCTTCGTGCGAATAGGTGGTATATCAACTACGAAGGGATGAAACGCCTCCCTGCGCCTAGTGAACCAAAGGTGGAATGAAGCTAGGGGAATGAGGTCATGAAGTTCTTGAGCACACTCTCCGAAATGAATTCGATAAAAAACGATAAAGAGGCGGCTTTGCGGCGATGCTCAAGGCTTTGGAGCTTATTTAAAATAAACTCGTCATCACCTATTAGTCTCCTGACGCGTCGGTCGATAGCATCCAAGGCGTCAAGCTGGTAGCGGGGTTCTTACATTATATCAGGACTTGTGCCTGATATAATGTAAGAAGCTGTCCAGGTGTGAAGTACCGTCTCACCTTATATAGGATACGTAGGTCCATTGCAGCTACTTTAGCCTTGGACTCTATGTATTGCCCGAAATTCATGTTAGATGTTATAGTCACGTCTAGGCGCTCAAGGTGGTCAGTTATCGGAATCAATTCATCTCGGAGAGTAGGAGTCAAGGTGAAAGGACTCCTTTTGGCAGAAAAAAGACACGCCTGTATTTTAGAGACATTGAACCTAACGAGGTTGTTGAAATGAAATGAAAATATTTTATTCGAAGTAGGTAGCAGTGTACACTTTTCGAGCGTCATTCTTTTATCTACCTAATTCGAGGTTCCTACCACTCGGAACTCGTATACCCACCGTTTCGGGAAGTGTTTGCGGAGTGAGAAGAAACGGCGGGCCCTAAAGGCTCTCCCCCCGCAAACCGCGCCTCACCTCCGCATCACACTCCTCCCCCCGCACCCCGCGCCTCCCCCCGCACGCCGCGTCTCCCCCCGCACCCCGCACTCCCCGCACCCCACTCCTCACCGTCCCCCGCACCCCGCTCCTGTCCTCTGTAATCCGCGCCTCAACCCCGCACCCGCTCCCCCCGCACCCCGCTCCCCCAAACCCCACTCCTCACCGTCCTCCGCACCCTCTCCTCTCCCCCGCAACCCGAGCCTCAATCCCGCACCCTGCTCCTCCCCCCCGGCACTCCGCTCCTCCCCTCGCACCACGATCCCCCGCTCTCCGCGCCTTCCACCCGCACCCACCCATCCTCCCCTACACCCCGCGCCTCCCCCGTACCCCTTTCCCCCACCACCCGTACCCCGCATCTCCCTCCGCAAACCGCGCCATAACCCCGCAACCCGCGCCTCACCCCCGCACCCTGCTCCTCCTCTCGCACCCCGCAACTCACCCTCCCCCGCACCCCGCTCCTCCCCCACCTGCACCCCACACCTCCCCCTCCTCCCCCTGAACCCCGCTCATCGCCTTTTTGTTTTGTTTGTTGTATAAATCTACGTCCTCTTTAGCAAATTAGTAGTATAATATTAAAAAACAGAAATATTTGCCCTGCGTGGGGATCGAACCCACGACTCTCGGATCAATAGTCAGAAGCGGAAACCGCTGAGTCAGTGTTAGGTGTTATTAGTAAGAATAATTATGAAAATATCGAAATATCGACATCGCGACAGACCAACATCGACAGAGTCACGTCACTACGTCGCCGCAAACCCAGTGACCTTGTCGCTTGCGTCGTGAACAGTCATCGCTGTCGCTGTCGTTGTTGCTGTCGCCGTCGCTGTCGCTGTCGCTGTCACTGTCGCCGTCGCTTGCGTCCAGGCCACGGCCTTATATGTAGCAGGAATAGAGTTGCACAAAGAACCGAACCCTGAGGTACCCCGGCATCGATAACCAATAGGTCAGACAAGCAGCCATCAACGACTAAACCGAATCGACCGTTCCCTCAGGAAATTGGATACTCAGTTGCACAAGCTCACAGGGAGCCCGTAAGATGGAAGCTTGCCAATAAGGCTGGCGTGCCAGACCCTATCAAAAGCCTTTGAGATGTCGAGAGACACAACGAGTGCTTCACCATGTTTCTCAATGGCCTCGCCCCAAACATGCGTAGCATACACAGGAAGATCTCCTCGGCGAAACCCGTATTGTCGATCGCTAAGAAGGTCATTGTCTTCGAGATATGCAAGAATGAGGTTATTCAGTACACGTTCCATAATCTTGGATTGTGGAAGTGATTGCTATGGGGCGGTAGTTGGCAGGATCCACACAGCTACCTTTTTTGGGCACAGGTTGCTCGTTGGCAAGCTTCCAGGACTTTGGGACTACACCTGTCTTAAGAGAGAGACGGTACAGACGTGTCAGAACAGGAGACAACTCAGGAGCGCAGTTCTTGAGAACTATGGCTGGTATACCATCAGGTACACTGGCTTTGTTCACGTCTAGATTGTAAAGTGTATTAAGAACCTTTTGGCGGATACAGATTGGAGTCATTGTAGTACCGCAAGGAGGTAAGTGGGGTGGTGTACTATTCGTAGAATCCAAACGCGAATATTTTTAGCAACAAGTTTGCCTTATCAGTTGCTATGTGAGCCAGTGTTCCATCAGGTTTCAGCAGTGGAGGCAGAGACGGCACGACAGAAATTCGCCTCGACCGATTTAGCCAGGGACCAAAAAGCCTTACTCCCAGAGGGATAGGAGGCAAGTTGTGATCCGATACGGCGTATGTGGTCGAGGCGTGCCCTGCGTAGCGTCTTTTCGTAGGACTTTGCGGCTCTATTAAAGGTTCTTTTCTTATCTTGCGTACCCGGAGCTTTGCGACTGCGAGCATCAGCCCAAGCTTGGTACGCCGAATGTTTTACTGCCTCGGCAGCTGAGTATTCGGCATTGAACCACGGGCGAGCTTGATTCTCAAGAGGAATGTCAGAGAACGGGATGTAATACTCCATTGCCTGACAGATTACCTCTGAGATTGATGCCGCACAGCTAGACGGGTCTCAAGAAGAAAAAAAATTGCCCAGTTAGTGGTTGAAGAATTTAAACATATTCAATCATGAGTGCGCACAAGATGCTTTGAAGCGATATTCAAATATGGAAGGCAAGCGAAAGGTTAAAATAAACTCCAACACGAAGACCCAAAAAAAAATCGCATGTTTTTTTTAATATATATTTTCCTCACATTGCATTGGTCTTGATTTTATTATATGTATACCATGATTACCATGTCATGCAAAAATAACCGATAAAAAGTTTTTACTGTCTCTAGAGAGTAAATACTCAGTTAATATAGTAAATACTCAGTATTTACTCAAACTCAGTATTTACTCTGACTGAGTTTTTACTCCCTTACCCATCCCTATCGTGACCTTGCCTACAATGACCGTTTACGTGTATAAACATGTATATGCTTAGGATTTTATTGAGCGTATTGAGCGGACCTTCTGTATCTATGTATTTTGTGACTAAGGCGACCGCTACCTAACTCAATAGACCTGCGTTACGCCGCCGCCGCGCCGCGCCGCGCCGCCGCCCCGCTCCGGCCGCTATTAAGTGCTTACCATGTGCTTATCTATCGCTCTGGTATTTTAAGTACGGTAGGGTAGGTGTCGGTCGGTTCGACAAATATTAATGTTACAAACACACAGTGAGTCTTTGTTTGGGCGTTCTAAAATATATAGGGTGTCCCAAAACTAATGCAACAAATGGCTGGTGATAGCCTTGATCAAGACCTATACTAAACTATGTTCAGTAAAAGTTTATGATTTTCGAGTAATACGAGTTTTTTTTTAAAGTTGAAAATCACTACCTTGCGGTGGTCTTTTGAGCTTTTGTTATTAAAAAAAAACACTTAATTTGTATACTTTTTCGCACAAAAATATTGTTCATTAGTGTTTCTACCCGAATCTACTATTTAGTCTACAAAAAAAATTAAGATGCCATCAGAAATACATCACAAATGGAAAAAAAGTCCGTTAATGAAATTTTAAACATCGGCGACGTAAAAAAAATGTATTGAATGGTTTTGTCTTACACGCTACAAAAAATCCTTGTTTCATGCCTATTTTAGAAATGCAATTTGCAAACTTTGAGTTATTTGATATTTTTTGGCCTAAAGGTGCTGATTTGAAAAAAATATTATATTCGAGGTTTTTAAATAAAATTACGTAATTCGATTGGTTAAGAATAGAAAGGAGATCATGTATGTATTCTACAAGGTCACCGTGACTTGCTACCTGAGATAAAAAAGATAAAAAATAAATATTTTCCCGCCACTTTTCCGGCTTTCTTCTAAAACGACCTCTTCGTTTTATCTACTTCGGCCAGGCAGTCTGCCAAACAGTGCCTTGGGTATATTCTTGCATAAATCTTATAAGTAGTACCGATTTCTCCAATTGGGGTACTTTTGTGGCACAGTGTCGCCGCTGTTGTGTCACTCTTACGATTGCACCTTACATGAGGTGCATGTCAGCATATTATTGCTTAGTAAAATCTCAAACTCATGGCAATTCATCATTGTACGTAGGTAAACCGAACAAGTTCCAACTATCACCGAGATCTATTAAGTCCAAGGAGCACCAAGTCATCGTCATTATTAAAATTAATTTAAAAGTACCAATTATCTCCAAAACTTGGTACAGTATAGTACTGTACTGATTGGAAAAGTTTGGTATTTAATGGGAGCGGAAAAGTCGCGCTAAAAATGATTTTTTTTCTTTTTTATCTCAGGCATCAACTCATGGCGACCTTGTCAAACATACACTTGATTTCCTTTCTACCCTTAATCAATCCAGTTTTTTTAAACTTCTAATATAAGTTTTTTTTTTAAATCAGCACCTTTACGTAAAATATAGTAAATAACTCAAAGTTTGCAAGGAAAATGTACAAGTGTTGTACATACATGTACAAATATTGTACATTTCTAAAATGGGCATAAAACAAGGATTTTTTGTAGCATGTGAGACTAAACTATTCAGTACATTTTTTTACATCGCCGATGTTTAAAATTTCATTAACGGATTTTTTTAAAGATTTTTCTTTCATTTGTGATGTATTTCTGATGGCATCTTTAATATTTTTTGTACAATAAATAGTAGATTCGGGTAGAAACACTAATGAACAATATTTTAGTGTAAAAAAATATACAAATTAAGGGGTCTCTGAATAAAAAAAATGCTCAAGCAAGACCACCGCAAGGTATTAGTGAATTTCAACTTTTTTTGTTATCTGGCATTACTCGAAAACCATGAACTTTTGGTGAATATATGTTTCGTTATTTTGATAGGTCTTGATCCAAAGAACTTGTATATCTACTACATATAAATTCCTTGTCTTGATCAAAGCTATCACCCACCAGCCAAAAGTTGCATTAGTTTTGGGACACTCACTAGTCTCACTAGTCACTCACTACTACACTATAGTGTAGAATCTAAAAAATATTGAAAATGGCAACATTCGTTTCACAGTTTCACAGATTTTTGTTTTCAAATTTACCCATCTCCTTTTAACCACAGATATAACGCATAGGCATCACTCTCTCACTTATACTTATGTCAAGGTCGGCCTATCTACCCTCAAAAGTTTTTCACAAAGTTGACGTGAAGTTGAGTCTGTAACGTCAATCGTAGAACGACTTCTATTGTATTTGTGCAGCTTCTACAGCGAAAACTTGTAATTACACTAATAAGTGTCATCCCAATTGTTCTTGCGAATAACTAATTAACTACTTACAATGGATACAAAGACCACTCCAGTAGTTGCCGCAGCCACCGGCAAAGTATTCAGGGGCATCAACCGCGTGGGCCGTGGGGTTCCCGAGATTCCCGATACTTATACGAAGACAAAGAGGTGCTCCTGCTCAAGGGACAAGACCATCGTCTTCTGCCGCGCTTGTGGGTACTACTGCAACGGTCGCATACGCCTCAAGTGCGAGCAACACCCACGCGTGAGTCACTCGCCGTTTTGTTCTTTTTGATTATATTGTACAAACTTTCCACCTGATTCTGTGTTGGAAAATTGGTTTTGATATTAGAATACTTATACATGTATATTATGAACAACTTATAAACTACATGCAATTTGAGAATTCCTTAGAGTACAACAGACAAAAGTTGCTGGCGATTTGGGATAAAATGTTTCAAGATATGTTTAACTCTTTTTATATGGCAGCAGTTCAGTAAAACTGAGAATTTTCTAAATAACAGACAAATGTATTGTTGAACAGTGGTTGAACATGGTTTCTGAAATATCAATGTTTACCTATCTGTGCAAATTAATGATAACTTTTCTCACATTACAAAATCTGTTATTTCAGGTCACATTCCTGCTGGACATCTCGGAATGCCCTCGCTGCCACTCCACAACATTCTTAGACGAATACTTTGTGAATGTTTAATTATTGTTATTTTGGTCTTATTACCAGCAGGCTGTTAGTGTTAAGGTTTTAAGTTTTAATTCAGTGTTTTCTCTTTTTAATTCTAATTTTTAAATTTGAAGTTTTACCGTTTTGTTTGTCCCACTATTTTGGTAAAACAATATTGAATAGATACTGAACATAAAGTTTTATGATTAAAACTCCACTGTTTCAATTTCTAAAGTTTCATATTGTTGTATCAAAATAGTTTTAGAAATTTTAGCTACGCTTTTTGATAGTTCAAAATGATTTGAATTGTCAACAAAGTGATTTGGTGCTTGTTTCTATGTCTGTTCTTTTTGATTAAGGCAATTTGTGTGATTATGAGGGAAGTAAAGGAGATAATCCACACTAAGATTTCTTGTTGATTGTGAAGAAGTGCCATAAATTAGTAAGTAAGATTTACTATAATTTTTACTTTGACCAAAATAAAAGATTGACAAGTACCTATAACTTTACATGTATTGTTTTTTTTAACCATTAAATAAATCCTTTAGGATTTGTATCCCCACTGCTAGTAATGATATAGCTAAATATGCTGGTAGTTGTAATACTTTTAGTTAACTTTGCATGTGGAACTGAGGTGTACATAAATAATAATATGATGAATTAAGCTGTTTACATTATGGGAAAAAATGTTACACAGTATGAACTTGATTACATGATGATGCATGCATAAAATGCATCAGACTGCCTGCCATCTGTTGGTTACGCTAGGGGTTACCCTGGTGGCAGATGGCAGTGTTTGTTTATAGACTGGTGGACTGAAAAATCGACTCAAGGTTTGCTGCACGACTAGGAAAAATAATTTAGCAAAAAAATAAACCAAAAGTTCAAAAACAGTGTGTTTACTGTTGATGATTTTAATTTTGTAGTTTTCTAGTTTTTAGCAGTTTTGTTTTTTCAAAAGTCGGGCAACAAACCTTGAGTGGATTTTTTAGTCCACTAATGTATAAACAAACACTGCCATATGCCACCAGGGTAACCCCTAGCGTAACAAACAGGTGGCAGGCAGTCTGATGCATTTTATGCATGCATCATCATGTAATCAAGTTCATACTGTGTAACATTTTTTCCCATAATGTAAACAGCTTAATTCATAATATTATAATTTATACATCTAGTTATACAAGGAACAGGCCTTGAGTCAATTAGTACTTCAGTTCCACATGCAAAGTTAAGCAAAACTACACTTAGTTTGCACATGCAGCACAGCACTTGTCCTATTGAAACCCAATCCGCAAATCGATCCTGATCCACGTAGAATGACTCATCTCCCTAACAATTCTTCGAATCCAAAACCAGGTCACCCAGGTGGTGTAGATGTTGTGAGTCAGGTAAAACAACTAAAATGAACGGAACTTGTGAAAATTTTCTTTAATATTACTGACTGAATTAAATTATAATTATCTATCATCTACATAACATACATTTATATAGGTATTTACAATGATAAGCCATAACTATATTGAGAACCAGCTTGGAACATCTGTTCTGTCTTTATTACGGTCTAAGAAGGCTTTGTATGTTTTCTTTGTTTCATCCAGTGCCTTTTGATCATCTTCATGTGAATCTTTTTTCTTTGGAAACAAGTCTGGGAACTCAAACTTCGTATTTTTTGGCTGAAAAATAACAAATTTATAGTATATTATCTTTTCCATACAATGAGCTATGGTACTTCAGCCTAATAAATAAGTAGTAATAGTAGTTGAAGTGCAGCAGTAAAATGGTAAGCCTGGAACTAACAGTTTGGTCCCAAGGTGTTTTAAATAAAAATGAATAAATAATACCATCATTTTTCCCACAAAAGAATACAAAAAATAATTAAAACACCCACAGTCCATAATTTATTCAAAAGGAAAAAAATAATTCAAATCATCTTTAATAAATAAATAAATAATTCAAAGCCTTTGGAATCCTGACACCTGAAATGATCTTAAAGATCTATAAAACCTACATTAGACCTCTATTAGAATACGCCTTCCAAGTCTGGAGTCCCTACTTTGCCAAGGACATTGATCTGCTTGAAAAGGTACAGCGCAGTTTCACCAAAATACCAAGACAATTGTATGTAATTACTAGAACATCTTAAAACGGTGCGGTGACTACTCCAGAGTACATGAAAAATATATTTTTGTAAGAATTTATACTTTCTTTTTAAAGGAAACAAGTTATTTATTGAGCATTTGGAATAGAAAATCTAATCTAATTTCCTATACCTAGGGGCAATCATTACCCGTGGAATTTCCAACATACTTTTTTCCACTAACCTTAAAGGATTAGTGGAAAAAGCTATCTTTAAGATATACCTTCAACAAAACTCACCAGAGTAACATATGCGTATTTGATGTCATCATCTTTGGTTATGTACCCTTTAGCCACATCTCTTTTAAACTTGCCAAGAGCGATCCTAGTTCTTACATCTACTACAGGCACATTATAAATCTTCTCCAGATAGTTTTTTATGTCGAATTTTGTCATCTCCATTGAGCACTGAAAGTGTACAATATTGGGTAGTTGCCTGGGCAATGGGCGAACCAACTTCATCCAAAAGTTGGGCAAAAACACTCTCAGCTGCGGATTTCCTTTCTGGTATATAGGGTACCTGCGAAATGATGTAGATTAAATAACGAAAATGTATAGTGAGCTGATCACAGAAAGAACATGTTTATTTACGTAAAACTCACCAGCGAGTAGACATTTTGATAGATTACGTACTATCCCGTTATTTAGATAAATTCACTAGTATATTATTTATAAAAGGGTACGTTATTTAAGCGAAAAGAATCGCTAATAAAGTTCTGGCTGGTTTTAAATACTTAACATAACCTCAAAATCTTCGATAATGTTTCTTTTTCTTTTTTTTTTGTTTGGTTCTTTCCTGCTTTTGCAAGGAAAAGGCAAAGGCTTCTCTGGCCATACAGCCTATTCTTACGTAGTTTGCTCTTCTCTTAATATTTTTCTATTTCATTTGAGTTCTCATTTATTATTAATTTCTGTCGTCTTTAACTTTTTCTCTATTCTTCAACAAAATGATAGCACTTTTGATGAAGATTTCATGGACTTCTTGAGAGCACTCGAAACACAGTCTACACACTTTTATTTCATTATCCTACATATTAGACACTTAAATGGCACTTTATTGAACAATACACTATCAATATTATGCATTAAAAACCACGATATCTATTTTTTCGGATAATAAAACAAAAATGACAAACTCTTGCCGCGAGTTCCCGCCAAAAAGTTCTCGATAATGTTTCGTTTCAATTTTTTTTTTTTTTTTTCGCACTTGTTGGGCAGGCTAAGGCTCCATGGCCATACCGCCTCGTCTTTAGTTATGTTTTTTCTTTTTAGTTTCAAAGTTTACGTCTTCAGTATTATTCAGTATATAGTATTATTTTATTATTCAGTATATAGTATTATTTCATTTTTAAATTCTTACTCTTTGTTAGTCAACTACCCTATTCTTTAGCAAAATAATAGCACTTTTGATGAAGATTTCATGGACTTCTTGAGAGCACTCGAAACTCAGTCTACACACTTTTATTTCATTATCCTACATATTAGACACTTAAATGGCACTTTATTGAACAATACACTATCAATATTATGCATTAAAAACCACGATATCTATTTTTTCGGATAATAAAACAAAACTGACAAACCCCTGCTACGAGTTCCCGCCAAAAAGTCTGTTTCGTTTCAAAATACCTGACAGCACCAGTAGGTGACCGGTGACCAGTAGGTCGTCTATTTCATGTCTAATATTTAAATCACTTTAGTGTGAAAGGGACAGACTCTTTCAGGTATATAAAAACACGTTCCAGAATAAAGGCGGAAACATACAGCACAAAATAATTTACACAGAAGGTCCACTCAATACACTACTAAAATCCTAAGCATATACATGCTTATACACGTATACGGTCGTTCCAGGCAAGATCATGATACTGTGCGATTGTGACCTTGCCTCGAACAACCGTATACTTCTATAAGCACGTATATGCTTATAGTTCATTCCAATAAAAAAAAAGCAAAAGGTAAACAAACTTACTATGGAACTGACACATGTCAACGTCAGATGCATACTATCTTTGTTTATCTTTTGCTTTTTTTGATTGGAATGAACTATAGGATTTTAGTCGTTTGTATTGAGCGGACCTTCTGTGTATACTATTTTGTGCATACAGTCTGTCTATGATACGATTAGAGTTGTAAATGCTACGTAGCCTACCACTGCCTACCGTAGTCTACCGGTAGACTATGGTAGTCTAAGTAGACTACCGATTTATACCGTAGATTATGTAGGTTTCAAATATATTTTTTTTGTAAATGTAGTATGTAATAGGAGAAAGTACAAACTAAAACCAATCAATTTAAAACTAAGTAAATATTTTAATATGACAACAAAAAAAGATTTTAAAAGTTTAAGATTTTAAATTCATCATAAGAGGTTTTTTTTGTTCATTTTATATTAAGTATTTACCTGGTGCATCAGCAACATGAGCCTATAAATTGCCTTCTGTTCTCGGACATGAAGGTTTCCTCACGATGTTTTCCTTCACCAAAAAGCCAACCACGGCTTTTTCTAAACTTAACTAGATGCCCCTGGTCAACATTGGAAATAAGAAAGTCTAAAATAAATAAAATAAATAAAAAATAAAAAATGTTTATTGGGACACTTGAATATAACATCTCTTAATGATGATTGAGACCTCCTTTTAGGTTTTATAAAACCTGTGTCAGGAGGGCTCGCTCCTCCATAGCATGAGGTACTTAAGTATTTATTACAAGCAGACGTTAAATATGTAGGCGAACCTCCGCCTATATCAGGATCGGCCATAGCTTCTTATGTGGGTAGTTGGGCAATTAATGAACGAGTTTTCAGTCACATTTACAATCAAAAGTTATTTAATTAACAGAACCACTATTACAATGTGAATCAGCAAAATCAGTACACTTATACGTAGAAAATAGTTCACAGTTACACAATCGATAATAATCGCCGATCAAATTCAAAAGGTTACGCGGAACAATAGTGATTCGTCGGACGCGTGGTGCGCTCGCTCATGACGTTCGAAGAAGTGTCCTTCAACATGGCCGCGCTAACCATCGACCCGACGCTTCGCTAGACCGACAGACGTCACTCGATGCCTGCCGATCTCGTTCCAACGTAATTTAATAGATGGCGCTCGTGATGCGCCGTCACGGCCGGACCGACCGTCACTTGCGACCGTCCTCGGGCGCTTCATTTTGCAATCCTGTAACAATTACACACACCTAACTATAGCCCAGCTTGTCAAACAACCTGTTCGTCCAACCTGACATTTATTGATCGTAAACTATCACTGCCATTCGATTTTGTAAATATCGTAATGGCCACATCCACAGAAAAGTCAAAAGCGTGTGTCCCTTCGACCACGCATGGACCGGACGGCACCTTTCTACTCAGTCACAAACATTCCACTTCAAATTGGACTAGTATGTAAACTTTTAACAGGGTAAACTTTTCTGTGATGAGCAGAATTGTTTGCTCTGAGTCTGGGTGTATTATATCTATATATGTATTTAAAAGTATATGTGTATGTATATCAGTCTCTGGTTCCCAAGATACAGGGAATCCTAGTTTGGGGCCAGATGACCGTGTGTGATTTGTCCCAGATATTATTATTATTATTATTATGTCCTTACGACCAACCGCCCTTACGGTCTGGCCCGGACGATACTCATCTTCCATCGACCACCAAACTGGACCGGACGGGTGTGTCCTTTCAACCAGCCATACGTGCTTGGCCCGGACGACACTGTCCTTTCGACCAGCTTCACAATACCAATATGTACTCTCTCTAAACAATTAAACAGATAATAGAACAAACCATACCTACCTACAAGTTATGGGCTGTCTTGCTCATTGTGAATTTGCACTTCGTGCACAAAGTTTTCATGGTCAGAGTTGACACTGAGGGTATCTGATCCTACTGTGAGTGTGTCAGATTCTGCAGTAACCGTATCTGAGTCTGCGTTCAACGTATCACAATTATTTAATCTGTCAGGGAATTCTGTATTGAGTTCTACATCTACCGGCGCCGTCTCGGCCTCCTCTTCATTTATTAGACTTGTACTTATTTCAATTAAGCCATCATGACCCTGAGGTACTGGACGCAAGTTCTCGTGTGCATATTTAAGAGTACGATGTGAACCGGATATGCTCTTTAATTCATAATGGTCGTTATCTAAAACCGCTGATATCATGAAGGGACCCCTGAACTTTCTATCCAATTTAGTTTGGTTACGTTCGCTACTTTTTATGAATACGAAATCCCCCTTCGAGAACGGTCTAATAACCGCACGACCTCGGTTAAACCTTTCGGTATCGGATGCAGCTGCTTTTTGTATGTTACTAGAGGCATCATTTCGTATCGAATCTAAGTCAAGTCGTTCATTTTTAAGACCAGGAGATCTAATCTTTGACACTAGGGATGTCAGATTGCGACCGAATACCGAACATCAACTCCGCTGGCGTGTATTTGGTGACACTAGATCTGGTACTATTGAGTGCTAACTGAACATTCCCTAACTCATCGCGCCATGTTTTGTTTGGGTCATTTTCAATTATAGTAAGCAGACTTTTTAGGGTACGCATGACACGTTCCACCTGGCCGTTTGCCCTGCTGGAGCCCGTTGCAATGAAATGCAGTTCAATATTATGTTCTAAGCAAAACTCTCTAAATTCTGAGCTGATGTAACATCTGCCCTGATCAGCGATAATACGCTTAGGTGCTCCAAAAAGGGAAACAGCCTTTTTAAGGGCCTGAACTGCACTAGTGGCGTCTAACGATAAGGTGTGCTCCAAAAGCACGTATTTTGTGAACGCATCGATGATTACCGAGCAATATTCTTTGCGGTCACTCTTCCCGCTCAACTTACCAGTAAAGTCTATGTGAATTGTATGCCAGGGCACCGATAGTTTTGGGATGGAATGTAGCTGAACGGGTTGAACTCCGGACGGGCCTTTCGATGCTTTGCAAATTATGCAAGAGTCAATGTATTTTTTGACACACTTTGACATTTGAGGGAACCAATACTGTTCATACAGTTTATCTAATGTCTTGTCACTGCCCAAATGTTGTAGTTCATTGTGGACGTGACTGATCAAGGTCCAGATCAATGATCGAGGGACTACCGGGAGCCATGAGATAATCTTGTTTCGTACAATTTTCCTGTACAGAATGCCATCCCTAACGTCATACGTTTGGCCGACTGTATCAGGAAAGTCGTTATTCATATGTTTGCTGATTAAATCTTGGATCTCCGTATCGCGCTTCTGTTCGTCAGAAAGCCAGCCTTGATGCAATTCCACAAAATTAACGGTTTTAGCTGCATGGGTAACAGAAGCCTGGGATGTGGATGCACTAGTTACATTAGGGTCTGGCAATGGATTTCTTGATAGATAATCTGCGTGTTCCATTCCGCGGCCTTCACGATATACGATATCAAAATCGTAGGCCTGAAGGTCGGCCCACCAGCGATGGACACGAGGAGTCAAATCCTTTTTGGATTTAGACGCCTTAAGTGAATTACAGTCTGTAAAGACTCTGAATCGGCGGCCATACAAGTAGTGCCGGAAGTGTTCTACCGCTCGTACGACTGCCAGTGTTTCCAATTCGTACGAGTGGTAGCGGGATTCAACGTCGGAGGTACGTAGACTAAAGTATTCCACAACGTGTGGAAGTTCATCTTTCTTTTGTATAAGGATCGCCCCGTATCCTTCAGAACTAGCGTCGCAATGTAATTCGACAGGCAATTCCGGATTAAATATGGTTAAAACAGGCTCGGATGTGAGTATGCCTATTATAGTCTGACGAATCTCTTCATGCTTATCATTCCATTGGATACGACCACTCATTTTTGTTAATGGATATAATGGGCCAACGATTTTCGTGTACCCAGAGATAAATTTTCGGAAGTACGAGGCGAGACCCAAGAACTGACGGACTTGTGTAGCGGTTTTGGGAGGAGAAGACTCTACTAGAGCTTTTATTTTACGAGAGTTTGGTCTAATTTCACCGCGCTGAATAGAGTACCCCAAAAAATCAATCTTTTGCTTCATAAATTTACATTTCTTTAGGTTAAATGAAAATCCAGCAGCAGAAAACGCACCTAAAACTTCATCAAGGCGTTTCAAACCATCAGAAATGTTGCTGGAATAACATAAAACGTCATCCATGTAAATTAGGGGCTTATCTTTTAGCTGGCGTACAGCTTTATTGATGCAACGCTGATATACTGACGGGGCATTACGTAGCCCAAAGGGCATAGCAAGGTACTCGTATTGCCCTTCAGGAGTGACGAAAGCAGTCTTCTCCACTGAGTTGGGGTGGATGGGGATTTGGTGAAATCCGGAAGCCATATCAAGCGATGAAAAGTGATGAGCACCACTAAGCTGATCTATCTGTTCCTCAATTCGGGGAAGAGGATAATGCTCGGGTCGTGTGTTGGAGTTTAGCTCTCGGTAATCTACGCACATCCTCTCAGTATTATCTTTTTTCTTTACTAAAAGAATAGGGCTCGCAAAGGGTGACGAACTCTCCCGAATAACACCTGCATCGAGGAGCTCCTGAACCTTCTCCCTAACAGTTTGCTTTTCTATCGGAGCTAACCTATAAGGGCGCCTCTGAACAGTTTTGTGGGCGTCTATTAATTCAATTTCTAATTCTCCTGTCGTAACACGCTTGCTAGGGACACCTTCTATGAAACAGTCAGAATAACGATTCAGTAGGTCGATGAGTGCTTTTTTATCATCACCCGTCAAATCTGTATCAATTTGAGAAAAATCTGGCTTGGAGACATTAATATCACAAACATTTGTTTGTTCTTTAATGAAAAACACTAGGTCGTCGTTATTGATTTGAACACTTACACCATTTTCTAAAATATCCCTCCCTTTTATAACAGGATCGCTGACACAAGAGTCGGGTACTACGTGAAATGTCAAGGTTTGTGAAATTTCTCCTATATTGATATTACTTAAAATTTGAGATTCACACTTTATCTCATGACCACCAACACCAGCAAGATAAACGAGGTTATTGCGTACAGTACCCGGGAATTTACTAGAAAAGCTTTCTTTTAACAAAGAGCAAGACGATCCGCTATCAAACAAAAAGGAGACTGGCTCACCAGATAATGTCCTCAGGGTACCCCTTGACAGTCGTCGTTCGCACAGATTGACCTCCTTACTGGCTGTAGCCCCACCATTGGACTTCTTTTCTGGGCAAGTTGTGGCAAGGTGACCTGATTTGCCACACGTATAGCAGATCACAGTTCTTTCAGGAGCACGCGTACGTGATGAGCTCGGAGCATCTTGTGGTTTTGACGTCACAGTTGAATTATCTTGTCGCTTCCTACATTCGGCTTGTCGATGCCCTGATATTCCACACCAATGGCATTTGCCGGGAAACCTGATATCTGCCATCCGAGGTCGTTTAAATTCGGGCTCTTGAGCTTCAGAAACATCCAAACGTCGCTTTAGTGAAATCCCGCCAAGGATTCTAAATAATTGAGCTTTGGTCGCAACAGTGTGTGCGTTTAATTCTCGCCGAATCAGACCATCCTTCTGACATAGGACCGATATCACGAAACCGGTTATAACTTCTTCTGTCATTTGTGTTTTCGGTATACGTTCAATCATGGTCCATAAGCGTAAGCCGGCTTCCGGGGCGGTTTCCTTAACCCCAATTTGAAAGCGTAACACTTCATCAAAGTAATCTTGAAATAATTTGGGCCGGCAAAATTTGGCCATCAAACTTTGTCTTACCGCATCCCATGTCAACTCATTCAAATTTAGTTTTGTAAGGCAAGAAGCTGCGCGTCCTTTCAGTGCACCTGTTAGGGCCACCAACAAGTCGACACCCTCAAGGTGCTTAGTTTTGACAATAAGTTTTGTTATTTTGCACCAACCTTCTATGTCTGCGTCCGCGTCATCTGGATTAAATTGCACCAATTGTACTGCGCTTGACTGTGCACTAGTGCCTGCCACCGGCGACGGTGACGTTGCTAGCACTCGGGTAAGTAACGCTTCCATGGTACTCAACAGCTTCATGGCACTATTTTCATCGGGTGGTTGTTTCTCTTCCTGTAGCTGCCCATGACATCCCACTTCTGATGTAGGCGAACCTCCGCCTATATCAGGATCGGCCATAGCTTCTTATGTGGGTATTTGGGCAATTAATGAACGAGTTTTCAGTCACATTTACAATCAAAAGTTATTTAATTAACAGAACCACTATTACAATGTGAATCAGCAAAATCAGTACACTTATACGTAGAAAATAGTTCACAGTTACACAATCGATAATAATCGCCGATCAAATTCAAAAGGTTACGCGGAACAATAGTGATTCGTCGGACGCGTGGTGCGCTCGCTCATGACGTTCGAAGAAGTGTCCTTCAACATGGCCGCGCTAACCATCGACCCGACGCTTCGCTAGACCGACAGACGTCACTCGATGCCTGCCGATCTCGTTCCAACGTAATTTAATAGATGGCGCTCGTGATGCGCCGTCAAATATAAAACTTAGTAAACAGAGGCTAGAACAGTAAACAAATATTAACAGCAATAAAAATTGAAATCTCAAAAGTGGGAAAAAATTGCTTGAGTGTATTGTGTGTGTGTGTGTGCGTGTCTATGCGTGTGTGTGCGTGTGTGTGTGTGTGTGTGTGCGTGTGTGTGTGTATGTGTGGGGGGGGGGGTGTATGTGTGTGTGCAAGTGTGTGTGTTTGTTGAAGGAAGGAGTGTTGTATGGGAGGGTAAGAGGATATATTATATGTTTTTACCTGATAACTTCGAGCAGAGATTCAGTGTCATCGTAACTGAGAGACCGTAGCCATTATATTATAGATTTCCGGCAGTCAGCGATTTTTTGGGGGTAAATATCAAGAATTTTATTTATTTTATTATAAAGATATGATGATCTGGTTTTAAATTGGGTGGAGGCAAAACTGGTTTTATTTTTTGTTAATGGAATAATTAAATATTTGCTCCTTTTTAGATGTGCAGGATTATATTCAAGGGTTTTATGCGTTTTTATAACTATCATGGGTATGTATAGCTGCCTGACAGTTAATAAGTTACTTATTTTGTAAAGCTCAATTGTTGGGAATCTGACGGGCATAAAGTGCATCACTTTTAAGAGCCTACGTTGAGCACGTTCTAGTCCTAAGAAATGTGTCTTACGGGCACCTCCCCAAGCAGGAATACAGTAGGTTAGTATTGACTGAGCGAGGGCAATACACCGTGCTAATTTAATGGCTGTTTTTCCGCGAATATGTTAATGTATGTAATACCTTATATGCATCTACATAAAAAATAAATTCCTAGATAACATTAACAAAAGCTTTTAAAAAAATAATAATAATAGGTTGCCCTACTATGTTCACTTTTACTTGTACTTTTGTGGTTCCCATTCCTGCTACTGCTACTCATCGGCAACAACAAGCAAACGAACGCGATCTGTACCTAGTTTACGTAAACACCAATAAAACAAAGTCCACGTGGACTCTCGACCAATTAAGATGCGCGCTCGCGCGACCACCCCCTCCCCTACACAATCACATCACACACCACAAAACAAATCAAAATCAGTCTAATTTTCGTGCATGCACGGGGTACCTGTTGCATAGTTTTCGTTCGAGTGACGCCGGACGCGCGCGCGTAAAACAGTGACATAGGTGATCCACATTATGTTTGCTCCAATATCGAGTATTTGCAAATGGTTAGAATGTAGGTATGCAATTGCAGGCAGTGACATGGCAGAAGCTAGGCGATTGTACGCTGAACAGGAACACCTAGTGCTAGTAAACATGCTGCAGTGCGTAGTGCCTGACTTACTCGACGAAGTGCCAGGGGCATACATATGCCCCTTGCATACGTATCATCACTGTACTACCAGTATGATGGCTGTCCTGCGCACTACCAACTGTCCGTCCGAGCGTACCTAAACTCCGAATTTGATGATCGCTGGATAGGCCGTGGAGACCCTGTGGCCTGGCCACCAAGGAGTGCTGACCTTACGCCCATGGACTTTTACTTATAGGAAATTAAAAGACTAGTGTACAGTGAGGAAGTGCAAAGTTTAAACAAACTCAAAACAAGAATTATTGACGCTTTTGAAGTGGTAAAAACTCAAACTGAGACCTTGCAAAAGCTAAAGGGAAGCATTGTTAAACGTTGCCGACTGTGTATTGAGCGTGAGGGTCACCAATTTGAACAACTACTGCAATATCGTTAGAATAAGGTGAGTTTTTATAATCTGACTAATGAAAATCGTTTTAATACATAAGTAAAAAGTATCAAAAAGTTGATTCCCATTTTTTTCAATACGCTTAAAATATCAACATACTTATTTTACGTATTTTTTTGCGATTGCCACTTTATCATTAAAATTATCAACGGTCGGTACCTCGAGGTCAATGCTCGGCAGATTTATTTCAAAGATTATGTGATTGATTACATTGTCATTTTGCGCGGGAAACTGCGGGTCAGTTGCATGCGTGCGTACCTATTTATTATTGTAGTAGGTAAGGTATCCCCGTATTAAGATTCAGTAGGGACACTAGAAGCAGTTGTTGTTTTTTAATTTTAAATTATTTATAATTTGTTTTTTTAATAAAGTAACAGTCCCTAAGGCTTAGGAATAATGCATATAGCACGCAGTTTTCAGGAAAACAGCCATTAAATTAGCACGGTGTATAAATTTTGTGTAGAAGACTTGCTTGGGCGACGTGGCGAAGGTTTTTAAAAATCCACATAAGTTTGCGTACTCTACCCGCGACAAGTTCCAAGTGGGTAATCCAGTCCAGACGCTCGTCGAGCATTACACCAAGATACTTAATGGATGATGCTCTGCTAATGGGAGTGCACGAACAGTTGTCATTTGTACTATTTCCACACTTATGAATTCTTATTCTAAAATCATTATTTGGACGTGTTCGTCTGTTCAAAGCGAAGCAGATGAAGTGTGTTTTGCTAACATTGAGTGTAAGTAGGTTTGTGTCAAGCCATTGAGAGATTTTGGTGAGGCCAATTTCCGCTTCTTTATGCACAGACTGCCACGAGTTACCTGAGAAAACAATGGCTGTATCGTCGGCATATGAAAAGATTTTAGCACTCTTTATATTTAAGTTGCAGAGGTCATTTATGTAGACTAAAAACAAAGTGGGTCCAAGGACGCTACCCTGTGGAACTCCATAATAAACAGCAATATCATCACTAGTGTGGTCCCCTATCTTAATTTTCTGTGTTCGTTCGCAAAGGTAGTCTGTAAAAAGGGACAAAGGGACACCTCTGATGCCTATTCTCTCCAGTTTTGATATAAGGGTAATAACAGAGACGGTATCGAAAGCTTTTTTTAAATCAAGGAATACAACTAGGCATTTCTTGGATGTATCAATGTGTTGAGTAATTAGAGAACTTAAGGCCAGTACTGCGTCTTCTGTAGACTTTCCTTGTCTGAAACTATACTGTTGATCGGATAAGATGTTGAACTTAATTAGATACTTAGTTAACCTGCTATTTATTATTTTTTCTATAATCTTAGAAATAGCTGGTAGCACAGAGATGGGTCTGTAGTTGTTTACGTCGTCTCTGTCCCATCATCAAAACTCATTGATATTACTGACTAATATCATAATAATGATGAATAGCTTTCGAAGATTACTTTTCATCGAATATTTTTTTATATTTTGATCCAAAATATATTTTTTGATGCACATAGATTTCAGTACAGTTTTTGTATTTCTTAAAATAATTCCGAATGATTAATAATGATACCGAGTTATAAATTGCATTTTAATCAGAAAAATGTATTAAAATCAATTTATTTTTGGTTCGGAAGAAGAAAATACATGTAACAGAGAAACCAGAACCCACCCAGGTGCAGATGGATGCATCTTGACCAAGAGTTGGAGATTTATCGTTTCTGTTAATTCAATGAATAAGAATCTATGTTCAGGTGGCTTTTTATATATTTTCAACAATATTAAATCTATTCTGCTTCCGTAAATTCTACGCTGCCTTTAAAAATACATTGCCAAAGCTTTGAAACGCCATCTATTGAGAACCTTATGAACGGTGTGACATACGTCATCTGAAAACTCCGTATTCTTTTAAACCGTCCGTAACGTCATGAAATAAACCATATTTCAGTGGTACGTTTGTGCCCTGGGGATCAAACCCATACCCTTAGGAGCACCAAGTCGGTGTGTTATCCACTAGGCTATCGTGGCTTAGTACATAATGTCACATTATAAACAACCTTTTATAGATAGTGTATGTCGATGTCCTTTTTTCTCGTTCTAGGTAGATTTTTACTTTCTCTTAAATTATTGCTAAAGCTCTCGTAGCTAATTTATCACAAACAATAAATGGCAGCCGCCTTAAATATTGTGAACTGGCCAAATTTTCTACTACTGAAAAGTCTACAATTGCTACCGTAGCTTATGTAGCCTACCGGTAGTCTACCTCACGATTTGGTAGACTACGGTAGATTTACAACTCTAGATACGATCTTGTGGGGCAGGTGGTGAAAGGCCGGAACGGAACTAACGCCGCCATCTTGCGACTAAAGCGCCGCACAGTGTGCTAAAAACCCTTCGGATCGGACATTTTAAGCTAAGAAATTGATGCGTTTCGATATTCTAAATATCAGACAAAAACTCCCGAGTGGCAATTATTTATAGTTTTGAGAAAACATTTTCCAAAGTTGGTCGATATGTTTTATTTAGAAAATACAAAAAATATCCGGAATAAACTATGCGTTCGTGAAGCTATTTACGTCACATAATTTAGCGTTTAAAACAACATTAGATATTTACTGCTAGTCGAAAACCCGAGCGTAACGTGACAAAAGTTTTTTTTCTTTTAACGGTTTAATTTTTTTGTATATAATAATTACTAGCTGCTTGACCGAGCTTCGCACGTTCAATCGGAGCGTTTATAAACTAATTCACTTAATGGACAACTAATTCACTTAAAAAACTGGAGACATGAAAAATGGCAGAAAAATACTCGAAAATATCAGTGCATGTTGTTATTCCTGAGCTCATTCTTTCAAGAACTGCACGCCATCTGTTGTCGAGTAGCGCGGAACGTGCTTAAAAGTCAATATTAGCAACAAAGGGCTCCAAGTAATGTAATTCACTGGTAATTCACCTACTCGACAAAAGATGGCGCCATTTGTGAAATACATTAGCATTACATTAGTATGTATGTACAAA
Organism: Coleophora deauratella; assembly: GCA_958295455.1. NCBI lineage: Eukaryota > Metazoa > Arthropoda > Insecta > Lepidoptera > Coleophoridae > Coleophora > Coleophora deauratella. The sequence goes on along the minus strand of OY282408.1, from coordinate 10,779,414 downwards.
CATTACGTAGGTACTATCAAAATAAATTCATCTTATTTCTAGAATAACTTTAGGTTTAGACTCTCACAGACAAGGTTCGGAACCGGTTAACAAATACCGGTTAATTTCGTTCGAATTTCGGTTAACGATTCCGTTCAGGTTAAAACCGGTTTCCAGCTTAACCGGTAAATTTGAATAAAATATCGGTTAATCAGGAAGCGGTTTTCTAACCGAAATAAGAACTAAATTAACCGGTTAAAACCAAACTTAGTCAAGTACAGGCGCGTCGCGCGGGTGCCACTGCCCGAGTCTTCTGCTCACTTTCTCGCACGCTTTCAATTGATTGCACGCGGCAAACATGTCTACAAAGTCGCATATTCTTCAAATTAACCGGTTAATTCCGTTCGAACGAAAAAATATCGGTTTTGGTTAAACCGGTAAAATATACCGGTAACCGAAACCTGAACGAAACCTTAACCGAAATTATTTCGATATAGGGGTCAATGACCGAAACCGGTATTTTCAAAAAACCGGTTTCCGAACCCTGCTCACAGATTTATTGTAGATCTAAAACAACTAACCATAGATCGATAGAATTAGTATTGTTAGAATCGTTTTCGACAAAGATATAAAAAAAACAAATGTAATTCACAGTAAATTCGAAACATAAACATTGTAACACTCGTTGATGTCTTTTATATGAAAACTTGTTAATGCAGCTCGCGTAGAAATCTTTTATATGACACGTATAATGTTATTGTAATTTGCGTTCATGTATATAAATTACTGCAAACTTCAATAGATCCGAGTCAGAGTCTTTGAATAAGGTACCTAGAAGCTCAGTCACTGCATTTCAAACTTTACTTGGTTCAAATCAAAACTATACAAATTCACACAATAAACTTTTTGATTTTATCTGTCCAATCTAAAAGTTAAAACTTATATAGGTATTTTCTGTAATTTCATTCAAAAAACAGTGAAATATCATAAATACATACAGCGCAACCTTTAGTAAATAACAGTTAATACAATGTCAACTTCTTTGATAGTTTTGTTTAGCCGTAGATTTTCATTCAAAATTACGATTGTCTCGTTTGACAAAATGTAAGTACGTTGTACCAGCCAGGATTCGGAAACCGGTTTTTTGAAAATACCGGTTTCGGTCATTGACCCCTATATCGAAATAATTTCGGTTAAGGTTTCGTTCAGGTTTCGGTTACCGGTATATTTAACTGGTTTAACCAAAACCGATATTTTTTCGTTCGAACGGAATTAACCGGTTAATTTGAAGAATATGCGACTTTGTAGGCATGTTTGCCGCGTGCAATCAATTGCAGCGTGCGAGAAAGTGAGCAGAAGACTCGGGCAGTGGCACCCGCGCGACGCGCCTGTACTTGACTAAGTTTGGTTTTAACCGGTTAATTTAGTTCTTATTTCGGTTAGAAAACCGCTTCCTGATTAACCAATACTTTATTAAAATTTACCGGTTAAGCTGGAAACCGGGTTTAACCTGAACGGAATCGTTAACCGAAATTCGAACGAAATTAACCGGTATTTGTTAACCGGTTCCGAACCTTGGTACCAGCTATGGCAACTACGCGATACAACCTGTAAATATTATTAAAACCTTAAAATGTAGAATAAATAAATCCTATATACGCGATAAGTAAAATTGCTGAATAAAACTTACACTATTTTCGACACACTTCGTATCCCGCGTGCATGGTATTTTTTTTATCGCTTTTAAGTCTTTTTATTTACATAATAATAAAAAAAATAAAATTACCCAAAAAACAGACAAAAAATCAATGAAGTCTCGTGGGATTCGAACCCAGACCTACAAACTCAAACTCAAACTCAAAATGTTTTTTATTTAAGTAGATGCTTTACACATGCTTTTAAATCGTCAATATTTTTTTTCTACCTAGTACAAAGTCCCTACCACGCGGGACTTGTACACTCAACGTTTCGGGAAGTGTTTGCGAAGCGAGAAGAAACGTCGAGCCCAAAAGAAACTCGCTTCAACACATTTTTTAAATAAAATCTTAAATTCTATTACAATTCATGTCAACAATAAAATTGTGAGCTGGAGGATCTATACATGTCCATATATCATTATCATTTACATAATCTAGTATTTTGTAATACCCTCTAGAGCATAAACAATTTTTCACATGCAATTTGAATTTGTTTTCTGGCAAACTAGTCACATTTTCGGGTATTTTGTTATAAAATTTTACACACTGCCCCATAAATGACTTCTTAACTTTACTCAGTCTCGAATAGGCAACATCTATGTTATTAATATTTCTTAGATTAAAATTGTGTCTGTCACTGTTTTTATGAAACAAGTGCAAATTTTTACGTACATACATGATATTTTCGTATATGAATTGACTAGCAACGGTAAGAATATTAATTTCTTTAAACAAATTCCTCAACGACTCGCGGGATCGCATCTGGTAGATTGCGCGAATTGCCCTTTTTTGCAAAATGAAAATCGTTTCAATATCAGCCGCATGTCCCCAGAGTAAGATTCCGTAAGACATTATACTGTGAAAATAACTAAAATACACTAGTCTCGCAGTATCTACATCTGTCAACTGTCTTATTTTCTTAACAGCATATGCAGCTGAACTAAGCCGTCCCGCTAAGGTTTCTATGTGTGGGCCCCATTGCAGTGTAGCATCTAAAGTTATACCTAAAAAAACAGTCTTATTTACAAAGTCCAATACATTATTATCTACAATTACACTGTTTTCAATTTTCTTTACATTTGGTAATGAGAATTTTATGCATTTTGTTTTTTTTGCATTTAAGAGTAGATTGTTAACAGTGAACCACTTTAGAATCTCTGAAAGAGTGTTGTTTACTTCGTCAATTTTGCTATCTTTCCTGTCAATCTTAAAAATAAGAGAAGTATCATCAGCAAACAACACAATGTTTGACAAATTTTGCACCATATATGGCAAGTCATTTATATATGTAAGAAAAAGAAAAGGGCCTAATATAGATCCCTGGGGCACACCCATTTTAACCTTAGAGCCGGATGAATTTGTGCCATTTACTTGAACTTTTTGCGTTCTGTTGCTTAAGTACGAATTAAGAAGACTGAGGGCCCCGTCCTCGACACCGTAATGCTTTAACTTTATAAGCAATGTATGATGTTCAACGCAATCAAATGCTTTAGATAAATCACAGAACACTCCTATTGCATTCTGTGATTCCTCAAAAGCATCATAGATGTTACGAATAAGAGATACTCCTGCATCGGTTGTAGATCGACCTTTTGTGAAACCAAACTGTTGTTTATGCAGAAGATTATTTTCATTAAAATGTTGTAGTAATTGGTTGAGCATAATTTTTTCAAAAATTTTACTGAGAACTGGTAGTACAGAAACTGGTCTGTAATTTCCCGGATCACTTTTGTTACCAGACTTATATAAGGGTATCACTTTACTACATTTCATTAGGTCCGGAAATACGCCACTATCAATACTGATATTAAAAAGACAAGCTAAATATGGCGCTAAAGTCATAATTACATTACTAATTAAACTTACTGATAGTCCCCAAAGGTCTTCAGTTCTTTTCATTTTAAGAGATTTAAAAGTTTTGACAATAGTGTCTGGTTCAATTTCTCTGAAGGAGAATTTTTCATTACAAATACTGACATTATCTTCTAACAATTGTTTAGCATGCACTGGTGACGAATTCAAGGCCTCAGTGGTCTTAAGTGGAATATTTGTGAAAAAAGTTTCGAATTCTTTGGCTACATCGGCATTTGTTGTAATTTTACCTTGATCTGTTTGCAAAACATATTCATTATCGCGGGGTTTGACCTTGCCGGTTTCTTTGTTTATAATATTCCAAACGGTTTTAATTTTATCATCTGATGATTTTATTTTTCTGGCTAAGTAATTCGATTTTGCTGCACGGCATACCTGTCTAAAGATTTTCGAATACTTTTTTACGTACTCTTTAAAGTTATTATCAAAAATATAGGTTTTCCTGTCATAGAGATCAAACAAAGTTTGTCGGCTTTTATAAATACCTACAGTAGCCCACTCACAAAATTTGAATTGATGATTAATATTTCTGGATTTTGTTTTAAATATATCTTGAAATTCTCTGTCAAGCACTGTGAAAAAATCATTGTAAAAACTATTCGCGTCTACGTGTTTATCAAAATTTGGTATGGGCAGCTTTTCAATTAGTGTTGTTTTAAAATTTTCTATTCGGTTAACAGTGACAGGTCTTCTTTGAACTTTTATTTGTTCTTTAATAAATCTCACAGGGAAGCTAGCCAGCAATCCGCTGTGATCAGATCTTAAGCAATTTATAACTTTTTTTTCTACAAATTTACAGTTACAAAATATGTTATCTATGCAAGTTGCAGAAGTCTCTGTTTTTCTTGTTGGTTCCAAAAAAATGTAATCTAAATCAAACGACTTAAAAAGACAAGTGATTCTAGTTGTTAGAGACTTCTTTTCTAACAAATCTACATTAAAGTCTCCACAAACGATTACCGATTTACTACTTTTACTAACTAAATCTAATGCATCCTCCATTGCCGATTCGAAACGAACAAAGTTGTCGTCATATGGGGGTCTATACACGCAAATAATTATGTGGTTCTCCAGCTCCACGCAAGATAGTTCAATAGTTTTTTCAATCGAAAGACTGACGACATCCTTCCGTTCTTTAATTTTTATGGAATTTTCAACTAATATTGCGGAACCACCACGCTGTGTAGTCTTTCGATTGAAAGCACTTCCCATTCTATAATTTTCAAAATTAAAAAGCATTTCATGTTCTTTAAGCCAGTGTTCCGTGATACAAAATATGTTAATATTATATTTTTCCAAAAATAATTCTACTTCAAATTCTTTGCCGATGAAGCCTTGTATATTTTGTTGAACTAAATTAAAACAGGTAGGCTTCTTCGTTGTCTTTAAATCTAGTTTAAATCTGGAGTTCGAGCCCCACTGCAGACGACGGCATCACAGGCTGTACTATTTAGTACGTTTATGGGCTGCGCCATACCCGTGGCACCGCCACCGGCGGCGGGTTCCTCCGTCGTTACGCAAGTAATTACCGACTGAATACAGTCGGTACGATGTAAAATACTATAAGCTAACGAATTAGCTAGTCTTTTTTTCTGTACATAAGAAAGATACATTGTATCCTGAGTCAATCTATACTTATTTACAAAACTATTTGTATCAAAAAATAATACATAGTCACTATGACTACAAGTCAGGTTATACAAGTATAGATTTAAATTGTATAATTTTTTGTTGTAGCTATGCGTTTCATTACTGCAGTAAGGGAACGCACAGACAGTTATTTTACATTTTTTCTTTGCGCTTAGCTCAACCAGCCGGTCGACAGTTCTTTTTATCTGAGGTTTTTTTACATTTAAGCTATTACCTAACACTAATCCGACCGAGGTGCTTTGGTCTAGAGAACTACTACAGATTTTTTCAACTATTTGCTCCAATGATGCGTCAGGATAGCACATATTTACTATAGACGAGTTTGTTATATTATTGGCCAACAATGGTCCAAAACCAACACCTATTCTGTCAGAGAAAATAATAGTATTTTTTTCTGACTTACTCGCAGAAGACAAGGTGTTTTCACAAAGCGAGTTTGGTACAGTCATTAAATGGTCTGAGTTTAGAACAGTGACTCCGCTTTGAAACGTATCATTTTCGCGCCTGTCTGTTGCTGGCCCCTCGGCGCTAGCTGGACGGCCGCAGTCGCACTGGTGGTTGTTTACTAGGGAGTCAAATCGCTCCGAATTATACCTACATAGTTCTAAGAGCTTATCTGTAGCCAAAACATGTTCATCAATTTGTCTTTCAGCTTGTTCATATTTTTGTTTTGTTTCTGCAAGACAATCTGTTAACCTAATTATTTCAAACTCCAAATTTCGCGTGTCCATGTCATATTTAATCTTATAATTATCTAATTGCATACAGTGCATATCTAATTTTTTTTACATACATAAAAGAAAAGTAGCATCGAACCGTTACACCAGATCGCGCTTCAATATAATGTTAAAAATAAGCATCATATGCGTTCTGCTTTTATGTAATTTCGCTCATATCTCCCTTAAATGAAATTTTTCGAAGATAATTCCCCCCCCATACATCGATTTCTGGTGATTTTTAACCCCTAATCCTAGATTTTCGTCAAAAGGTTTCAAGCCGTTTTCGAAATCGTCGGGACACTTAACTCGTTTAATAGTATAGGATGAGCTTCTTGGGTGTTGCCGTCGCGTCATCGTCGGGTGGCTTTTCAATAAAACAGTTTGTTTACGATCTTTTGGCAAAAACCCTTCGGACCGGACCTTTTAAGCTAAGCTTAGAGATTGGTGCGTTTCGATATTCTAAATACCAGACAAAAACTCCAGAGTGGCAATTATTTATAGTTTGTGAGAAAACTTTTTCCAAAGTTGGTCGATATGTTTTAATTAGAAAATACAAAAAAGTCCGTGAACCTATTTATGTCAAATTATTGAACGTTTAAAACAACATTTATTAATATTTACCGCTAGTTGAAAACGCAAGCGTAACGTGAAAAAGTATTGAGCACGTATTGTCGCCTGCGGTATTTCCGGACCGATACGATATTCAAACCTTCAAGAAAAGAGCGTACTCCCATATCAAAGGTCGGCAACGTACTTGTATGTGAAAACGGGGTTGAAAATTTGCTAGGTAGTCAAAATGTTCAGTCAACTTAACATATTAAGGCGTTAAGTATCGCCAAATCGCAATATTCAATTCAAATTCTTGAAATAATGGTTAAAGCTATCACCATGGAAAAAATATATAACATATTTGAAACAATAAAAAACAAATTGCCTTGAACAGAATCATAAAAATCACAAAAACTTTGATGAAAAAAATATCCAGTAAACCTTGTATTTTGTATTATTTGCAAATTCTCTCGGAACCACAATATTTGTTTATGTTGAAACCAACACACTAAAATCGGCCATTTCAATACCTTCAATCTACATTGAACGGTTTTTTTTTAATTATTTGAAAGCCAATAAAAGTAATAAAAACATCGAAATCTCGAAGAATTTTGCGTTCGGCCTTGACGTAACCGCCGCAATGGTACCCACACTGATCTAAACTTAAAATGGGTGGCGTTTCGGTCGATATTATATTATCATGCATCAACCTGCTCAGATTGAGTGTACATCGCGCCTTAACGAATATCTCCGAAGTCACACGGTATTAACAGTTGCGTTTTTTTGTGACGATCAAGGTTCGGAACCGGTTAACAAATACCGGTTAATTTCGTTCGAATTTCGGTTAACGATTCCGTTCAGGTTAAACCCGGTTTCCAGCTTAACCGGTAAATTTGAATAAAATATCGGTTAATCAGGAAGCGGTTTTCTAACCGAAATAAGAACTAAATTAACCGGTTAAAACCAAACTCAGTCAAGTGCAGGCGCGTCGCGCGGGTGCCACTGCCCGAGTCTTCTGCTCACTTTCTCGCACGCTGCAATTGATTGCACGCGGCAAACATGCCTACAAAGTCGCATATTCTTCAAATTAACCGGTTAATTCCGTTCGAACGAAAAAATATCGGTTTTGGTTAAACCGGTTAAATATACCGGTAACCGAAACCTGAACGAAACCTTAACCGAAATTATTTCGATATAGGGGTCAATGACCGAAACCGGTATTTTCAAAAAACCGGTTTCCGAACCCTGGTGACGATACATAACTTAATTCTCTACATTCTAAGTCAACGACATTCTATACATGGACTTTGCATCAGCGCGCTGTAAACGGCACAGCAGAAGTGTGCTCAAATACGATGTGCGCACACTTTTTACCTTAGTCGTGTTTTGAGGGCAAAGCAGTAAGGATGCCGAAGTGCGTCGTGAAAAAGTGTCGAAATAACACTCGAACGACCCTAAAAAAAGACGGTGTGACCTACCACCGGTAAGTTAATTTTATTTATAAAAGATAACACGCGAAAATGTGTAAAAAATGTAGAAAAGCACTGAAATTTCAATAAATATCGTAAATTATTAAGGAGTATTCCTATTCTTTTCTTTCATGCGCGCCAGAAAGAGAAATGCGTCAGTACGCGACAAGAACATAGTCATAAAACAAAAGAGTGGAGTCGCTTTTGTTTAAATGTTTTAAGTGTAAAATCCATACTGCCGAATCGGAAGATAATATTTTTCGGGTGTATGTATAAATGTTATTATGTATGTGTTATGTATGAAGATCTGTTTCATTTTTAACGACTTTTTATATGATTAACCCAAAACGTAAACAAACTTACTATGGAACTGACACATGTCAATGTCATCTGCATACTACGTTTGTTTACCTTTTGTTTTTTTTTATTGGAATGAAGTATAGTCGTTTTCTTTGTTTAATTGAGAGATACATAGTATCTGGAGTCGTCTTAAAATTATATATAAAACTGTTTGTATCAAAATACAAAACAAAATCTGTATAACAACATGTCAACATTTTTGTTATAGCTCCGTGTCCTATTTTTATAATACGGGAAGGCACACATTGTTATCCATTTAAAAATCACATTATATGTATATATCTGGAATTCTAATTAAGTCAATTGTACAATATTTCAGAAAACATTACGAATGGCAGTATTTGAAACACTACTTTAGGATGTCCAATACAAAAAAATATGATTCAAATGCTACTCCACGCTTCTTATGTTCTCAAGAGTCACGCGTTCGGCTTGCGAGATGACGTAATATGAAATAGCAATTCACGACTTCCATTTGTAAGAAAGAGATAGGCTGTGTTTCGTTTGTTTCTACGACGTTTACTATTGATGTATAGCTACGTATAGTGTCCTTGTGCCGCGCTACGATGCCAGAGTAGAGAGAGTAGGTGATCTGCTCGCCGGTAGTAGACTATAATACTTATGTATATGGTGTTGTTGACCAAACACGCAGGGTTGTGCCTCACTGTATAAGTGTATGTATTTACCTATTCTGGGTGATGCAAAATGACCGACAAAGTTTTAACTGTGGCTTCTAATCATGAATTTAGAGAAATTTCCCTAAAAACACCTATAAATAGCAAAAAATCACTTCCCATACAAAATTCGTTAATCAGCTTACCAATTTTTATGAGATGGCAATTTTTTTTGGGATTTGACTCTAAGCTTATTATCAAGCAAAGTTTTAGGAGTAGAATACCTGCATAAAGTGCTACTTTATTAGTGCCCAATATTTTAGCGAGATTCAAAATCAGAAGTAAAAGTGCTTACTAAAATATCGGCTACTAATAAAGTTAGTACCTTATACCTATTAATAATTATGTAATTTCATTTAAAAAAAAACTGACTGACTCAATGGCTAGCGCTCTGTTGATCCGAGGGTCGTAGGTTCGATTCCCACCTTGGCACACATGTGTTTGCCCTGTGTCTGGGTGTATTTTAATGATTACGTATTTACGTTGGTATTTAAAACGCATTAGTGTATATATGTATGTATGTTTATATAAAAAAATTGCCTGCAATAAAATAGTATTTTATTTTATTCATATAATAACTATCGACCAAAAGTGAAACCCACTATATTATGTTTTTATAAGTAGCGCAGTGTTCAAAATTCAAATTTCCTGTCTTTCCACTCTGACTAACTTAAAACTAATTAAAATTGAATCACATAGGTACATCATAGGTATCAAGGAGAACTACGAAGCCGTGTATTTATTAGTAACTTACTAAACGCTCTTAGGTCAGTGATCTCTGAGAATAACTATCGTCACAGAATACCCAATAGTACAAGTACTATAGTAAACTACGACAGACCGAGTAATAGAATATTTTTACCGTGTAACGTATTTCATACAATTTCTTATAGATAACATATAAATAGGTACGGTAAAATATAACAAGCGAGAAATCGTGTCGTCGCGTCGTCGTTGGTGCGGCCGGCGGCGTCGCAGCGGACAGCGTGCGGTACGGCCGGCAGATACTCATGTGACTGAGCTGAGCGGCGGCGCGGCGTTGCGGCAGCTCTCGGTCGGCACACGGCGCATGCGCGGCGCGGCCCGCGGCCGTCTGCGTGATTCTAGATGCGTCATGTAGACCGGGAGCTTACTGCATTTTATCATTTACATCATTGCGTATTTGTATTTTGTATGGTACTAACCATTATAATAATTAACTGATTGTTAAACAGCAGATACATACAAATACATAAAGATATAGGTCATTTCAACCAAATGGTACCTAAATAAACTTAGTAGGCAACTGAAGTTGACATGTGTCAGTTCCATAGTAAGTTTGATTTTTACCTTTTGCTTTTTCTTGATTGGAACAAGGTATATCCAGGCTATTTATTAGTCGGGTCTAACGTGACAACTTTTGTTGTAACACTTTTTAAAAAAATGATACAAAAATTGACTTGTAGGTCAAATCAGAAAAAAGAAACGTGGTAGGTAACCCAAAAATAGCAAATCCGAGAATAATGAGCGGTACCACCGCACGAAGGAAAGGAACGACAGGCTTAGAAAAAGTTTGTGAAAATAATCAGAATAAGAGCGGTTCAATTAAAAGGAGCTAGTATTTAAATTATATTATTATTATTGCGCAGTGGCGATTTGATAGCAATAAAAAAATGTTAAGTTCAGACTGTATTTATATTAAATGAAAAATTAAAGCCCCTTGGCTCCTGGTCTATAATCATTGTAAAATTACCTCGATAAAGCCCATCAATTAAAAGTTTAAACACAGTGATAAATTGATAATAGTGATCAAAAATATACAGGATGACTGCCACATACCCAAATGCTAACCTCTTAACTGGTGATTTTACTTATGAACTGAACAACTTTTGTTCTAGAACTTTCCTTAAATTGCATAATCTTTTGGGCTTCTCATTATGAACTACGCTTAATAAGCTGATCGATTTGTATGAAAAGCATAGAAAAAAATGTGATTTGTCTAAAGTTATATAGAACAAGTTTTTCAGTTTCAAGAGTGGAATCACCAGTTAAGAGATGTGCAGGTATTACTAATCACTTGTAGGTATAATGTAAATGTTCCTCCGTCAGTTACCAAAGAATGGAATAAGTGGCTTTAATATTTTGTTTGTTCAATATCATATCAGTCGGTATCTTGAATAACGACAATTCTGGATTTGAATTCCAGAAACACAACAATATTTTTGCTTTGTAGATGCAGTCATTTTTTTTACACGCGATGGCGTCGATGTCGTGTCGTGTCAAGAGACGGCAAGTGACTAACACGTCACGTCACTCGGCCGCGGTGCAGCCCCAACAGTTTCACCTCGGTCACCTCGGCATTTTCTGCTTTTGTGTGCGTAGACGGCGGTGCCTACTGGCGCGCACACATACAAGCCGCGCGATGTACCATTGTATGAAGATAACCTACTATTTATACTATGACGATGCCGCGTTGCTTTAGCGTGCAATATCCTTAGTAAAATATCATTGTTCTAAGTCGATTTTTGGGTGCTTGTTACTAACTTTCTATACTTTTATTCATTTCTGGCAAAGCAATGGCAAAGTACCATTACCATTTTTTGCTGGCAATACCCACTTGAAATGTCAGATAGTCAAGTCAGTTTTGTAAAGATGGCGGTGGCATTGTCACCAGATCAGGAGTTGGTGAGTAATTTGTAAATTATTATAATGAAAAAATTGCTTTTTGGTCAAAGTTATGGGTGTCTTATTGCGCAAATTATTTAAAAAATGTTGCGTTATATTTTTTTCTGCCCTTGTTGCCTCCTTTTGAAGGTTTGAAAGAAGTTTATAACTTGCGTCGTTTCGTTTACCATGTCATCAGTCATCAATGTTTGTTTTGATTTCTTCATCTTTATCATTTTTCGCTGGCTTGTATATGGTACAAATTTAAGAAGCGGCGGAAGCTCACAAGCTCATTATATATAAAAAGTGATGTGTTAGCTTATACCTAGGACATACAACGTCCTAAATACTAAGCACTCGACAATTTAGAACAGTGCAGTTGTCCGTGTTTCCGTTTCCTATTGGTACATTTACATTGGTCTAAGTAAGTTGTAAATACCTTACAAAAGATAGAGGACGAATAATGGTTTTAGGTAGTTTGTAACCACTTAAGTAGATCAGCTAGATACCTCTCTCTACATTCTTTATCCAGCTTCTACTTTCTACTAAGCTGTTTCATGTGCTTGAAGGTATTGGTCGCAGGAACAAGAGACTGATTATGTATGAATCAAGCTTATACATACCTACCTAAATCTATTACCCTGCATATAGCAAAGTGCAATGTTTACAGGTTTTATTTGTGCAATTTACATGGAATCGCAAATTATCAAGATAGTTGTACTCACCGTTAGTTTGTGTATCCAACAATGTATGTTTAGTGAAAGATTTGCATTAAGTATTCATTTACCTATTTAAAATTAAATGAGTTCAATTAAGTCAACAAACTTTAAAATGCCAATAAAAAAAAAATAACAGGCAAAAATCAACATCAACATTTTACTAATATGTTGAACTCAAACCTAAATATTCGTTGAAACAATAAGTTTAAACATTATGATCATTTAAATATAGCACTGATATCCTAGGCCTCTTCCCCAAACAAAAGTAACATAGCTACAATATGGTGGTGTTTGTTCGGTCACGTGCTACAAATGAAATTTGTGCATAAATTCACATCATCATCATCATTTACATTTTATCATAATATACTTATCCTTTGCAATCCTGATTGGATCAACTTTTATCATGGCAATTATTCTTGTAAACATTATTATCACAGCACAGTCTATGCTTTTATGTTGTCCTTGATGTTAACCCCATTTTATAATCAAATAGACCGATGACTTGGTGAAGGTTGCGGGTAGCCGCTGGATGCGGGCAGCGCAGGACTGGTCAATGTGGAATCCTTTGGGGACGCCTTTGTCCAGCAGTGAACGTCATTCGGCTGATGATGATGTGATCACTGTCAAAATAGATATTTTATTTGACTAGAGAAATTTGATGATTATAATTCGTTAGGATATAATAAATTGGTTTACCCATCCATACCCAAGCAAGTTTGACTTAACAAGGTTCACATAAAAGTTGAGAACATCTCTTGCATCTCTTGTCTGTTAAGATACACCAGTTTTAAGGGAGAGTTGAACTCTGTCTCTCCTATCGTGTGGCACAATTTAATCGACCGAATTTAAAGAGTTGAACTTAAGCTTTGATACAATTCTAATTGAACATATAATTACGATTTTTTCTATGTCCTGCCTGTTCACATTTTGAATCATCAGCTGTGCATAAGAACTACGATTTTGCTGTTATAGTTGGAGTACCTGAATATTGCGTTTGGAATAGGTACTTCCTAAATAGAATGAGCTATCGATTGCTCGGTGTCGACGACCGCCCGCGTCCCGCGACATCCGCCGAACTCGCCTACGCGACATCTTCATTAAACACGCTTTAGAAACCGGTTAACTGCGAATTGTAGGTACAAAATTGTTACAAACAACCTACTGAACTTACATTAACCATTGATTTTCAAGCCTCATTTAATTATTTCTTAACATTCATAAAAGATCGCAGCAACCGGGAGAAGGTGTTAGCTGTCGATCGACTCATCAAGTTTTGAAGTTTTGACTGACCTCTTAATACTTTTGTAAATAGCAGTGGACCGTAAGAAATTGATTCGTTGTCGTGTCGTGGCGTAGTAGATAGCTCGGTCGTCAAATGTTTTAAATCCGTCAGTGAACTGCCTGACTAAAAAAGTTTTATATCGTGAGGAAACCTGCTCATCCGAGATAGATGCGTATGATTGGTCACGTTGCACACGTTCGTAGATAATGCATTTGGCAACACGAGACCGCATCAGTTAGTGTTATTACAAAGTGCAACAATTGGATTGTCATTATACTGATCATCTGCTATCCTTTTTACAGCTCTACTCTTGAAATGCCACTCGTTTAAAGTTTGGTTTGCACATGACCACGGGTGGAACTGTTGACGAGGGATAGCCGTTGTTTGTTTACTCGCATTCGCGTAGCGTTTCAGACAGAACCTCTCGTGCTGGTTCATGGAGGTAATTATCCACGCTTCCGTTTTAGACTTCTTCTATAACAGGCCTTTACGCCTTCCTACATCCTACTTTTTAAGGCGGGGCGGGTGATTTCGCATTAAATAAAATTTTACTGTCAAATATACATCAAATAAAAATTAAATCTAACTAAGGAAAATTTAAAGTAAGATATAAACAACTAATTTTGGTTCAGAACGAAGACCAGTTTATCAGTCAATTTCCTTTCCGTCCTCGGCTGTAAACAGCCCGTGAGCGTTTTAAAAAAAAAAGAGTACCCCCCACTTTTGGGCTTTCTCCTGTTTATAAAGTCTTATAAAGTAAAGTGTAGAACTGGCTAACTTTGACGTATCAAAATCACTTTTTAGATTCACCAACCGCAATTTATCAAAGCTAGTTATCAAATCCTTTTCGACTGAAACAGATGTGTTTTGTGTGAGTCCAGCGACCGTGAAGATTTCTTCTGTCAGATTTGAGACATTATTCTACTGATTCAGGTTTGTTTACAATATTTTGACTATTTACAGAAGACGAACAATATCCTAATATAACGTTATTTACATCTGATAACAACATTAAGTAAATGTTTTCATCAGAATATAATTTTGAATATAACATGGAAATAAAACGTTACGTCAGTTTTGCGACATTTTGACCCGTGACCTACAAGCTGACCAGTAAAGTCGCAAAACCGACACCATAAAGCTGGGGCTATATGTAGGGGTTTAACAATTTTCCTCCTTGCGGAAAATCGCTTAGATTCATGAGTAGAAGCCGTAGTAACGTTTTTTTAGGTATAGAACCCTTTAAGAACCTATATTGTCTTGTTGTTCAGATTCACGTATAGAAATTCCAACTTGTGCCTTAGCAGATATTTCATAAAATCATAACCCTCCTTTTTGCTTCGCTGTAGTCAGGTAAAAAGCAACCTGTATTGTTGAATAAGTAATGAAAATTAATTCAATTGTTTTTTTTTAAACACGTTAAATTAGTGTAAGCCCAGCCTAAGAAAAAAATGTCTGTCGGTTTTGCGATTGTCCCCCGTTTTGCGACGAGGAAATTCTTAGTTTTTGATAATTTTTAATATAAAGGGGGTACAAATAAGTTCACACAATATTTTGCTTTTGACGTACCGAATTACATGAATACTTTTGCCGACTACTACGTATCATTTATTTAAATACAGTAAAAGAAACGGTTACTTTGACATCAGTTGTGACAAAACCGAGATAAAAACGAGCATAATTCGTATTTAACTACTTTGGTGACTGTTTTGTCCTATTTTTCAAATAGTATATATGATAATCTTTGATATACAATTATAAATATTTGCGTCTTTCTTCATACTTAGTAAGTAGATATACGACCGTCTCAAAACTGACATCTTTTTCTACAATGTCAGTTTTATTTGATGATTTCTCGTACAAAATAGATTATCTGCAAGTAATCAAATATCATTTCATATACTCTATCCGACTCTAACGTATCTTTATAATAACTAAACCAAAAAATCATAAAAAGTATGATATTTCAAAAATGACCATGAATTTAGACATGGTACACTTTTTTCTGAAAACGCTCCCGTAGCTTATTTTCAAGTTCAGACTTAACCGTTACCGAGACCATCTCTGTACTGGTTATTTCAGTAAATTAAAGAGACAGATTCGCGA
Organism: Coleophora deauratella; assembly: GCA_958295455.1. Classification (NCBI taxonomy): domain Eukaryota; kingdom Metazoa; phylum Arthropoda; class Insecta; order Lepidoptera; family Coleophoridae; genus Coleophora; species Coleophora deauratella. The sequence goes on along the minus strand of OY282408.1, from coordinate 10,763,692 downwards.
GGGTTGCCGTCGGGTATCACTGACAAAAATCCGAGTAAGTGTGAGTGACGGCGACAGAGCGCTGTGTGACAGAGTGCTCTCGCTGATTTGATCAATTGTCCGATTAAATTAAACCCCCTCAAATTTTTCAATTTATTTGAAACCGAGGTTCATTGTTATTGCATTTACTGATATATCAACATCAACTTTGTGTGGTGAACGACTCCATCTAAAGTCTCAACTCATTTTAGGTCGTTTTTGAACTGTGGTCTTAGTAGACTAATATAAAACAAGTACCTATACAGGTGTTAAAAAAAGTGCGTTTGAAATTTTAAGGGGTTACTCAGAATCAAGTACAGAACCCAGGAAAAATATTTAAAAAATCCGCTCTTTAATTATTTTTTTCAGATTCTCATACTAAATCTAAATAGTGAATCGAGAATTTGTATGAAAAACTGCAAAAAAAAATTGAAGAGCGAATTTTTTCAATATTTTTCCTGGATTCTATACTTGATTCTGAGTAACCCCTTAAAATTTCAAACTCACTTTTTTTTAACACCCTGTATATCATCACTAATTGACAGAAATCTTGAAAATTTGCCGGGGCTTAAATTCTACTCGTAAATCTGAACTTTTTTTGCGAATTGACTATGCGGTTCTTGGGGAAACTTGGGGAAGCCCTAAGCCCTGACAGATATTTTCAGAGCACCTTATTTACGTTACTTATGAGGTGTAAAACAGTTTTTTTACACACTTGTAAATTAATTGTGTTGTGTGTAACATTAAATTTCTAACGGGTCGAAGGGATTTTTAACACAATGTATACGCCGACGAAGTCGCGGGACTCCTGTAGTAGACATGTAGAGTAGTAAAGCTGTATAGTAATAGGAGAAAGGAAACAAACTTCCTCCGTTGGGGAGCAATAGTGCTTATTTCCGTGAGTTGCACCGACCGACCGATGCACAAAATCAACGGCTATTTCCGCTACAAACTTGTACGTAAAATTTTGTGTACATTGTGTCTTGTTATTATTGTGCTTGTCGACGTAAGATCACGTAATCTTTTTTTCGTGAAATATTGCGTAATCGAACTTGTGTATCGCGTGTAAAACTTTTTGAGATGGTTTTTGTAATAATTCAAATTCAAAAAGTATTTATTTCTGTAACATTAAAACTATTAAATATTACATTGTTTTTTTTTTAAAAAAAAAAACGCATTTCTACGGTGACACAATATCATCTTCAGGGAGAAACTGCAGCGATACCTTAGTATAAACATGGTATTGCTAAGCTAGTCGAACTGCTGTACAATGAATGACCTGACCTGGCGGTACTTATGATATACGAGGGCTTTATTTAGACGTGTAATAACGTGTAGTTTTGGAACGTTACTACAGCCTTCAAGTAATGGGACAAGTAACAGATGTTTAACTAGCTGTCATCGCTAAGCATGCGGTACAGACATTTTGTAAAATGAGTTGTGTAACCGGCTTTTACTATAAATAGATTTCTGTTATTTATTAATTATTTGTATATTTATTTATTTTTTATGTATTACTACTTAGTTTTGTATGATATTATTAAATTGCTAATATTGTTTAAATATAAGTTTAATTAAATTAGGTTTATATTGTTTTGATTTTTGAACATAAATTATAATTATTTCATTTTTCAATGTTACTCGGGTTGTGTCTCTGCTTCTTGCCTTTTTTTCAGGACTACGGGTTGTCTGGAAGAAATCGCTTTTAGCGATAAGACCGCCCAGATTGTCGATTTGTTTCTTTTTTATTGTGTTATTATATGTTTGTATGTTTCTTGTATGACAATAAAGAGTATTTGATTGATTGATTTATAATCGTCCTTTTGCATTTGGGACATCTATCAAGACTAATTGTTTTATAAGAAAACTCAATAAAACGTTTCTCCCGAAGACCATCTTTAATTTCTTCAACATTACAAGACGAGCTTTTTTTACAATTACACGGTGTTTACACGCTCGTTCAGAAATGGTGAGGTCGAAGCCAGGGGAACATAGTCGGCTGACGAAACGTCTTTCTTTTTATGTGGGATATTGGTAGGAAATTAATTACCTTTTCTAACACTTCCCAGGATTAGGTATAAGAAAAGCGTGTTATCTGTTACAAATTACTTGTACAGAGGTTATCCATATCCTTTTACTGGCGAAAGTGAATTAAAGGTTAAGATATAAATGGAGGTGAAGTAGCGCGTCTTGGTATTGCTCATTTTGTTGTATTTATCTGGCTAAGTAGATCGTGGATTGATTTTACAGTTAAATTGTCGGTAGTAGTTACCGACAATAAATAACTAACCGGCAAGTCGGCAACAGTTTCACTGGCAGCGCGCCATTGAATGTTTATCTCTACATAATCTCTCTCTTGATGATTTTATCGTAGTCTAGTTTGAAATGATAGTTTTTCCTCGGCGCTTCTGTTCTGTATCGCGTACCGTTCTGTGTATACACAGAACGTTATAAAAAAAATTGAAATTGTTTATAAACAATTCGGACTTTACTGGATGTCTGGTGTCTGTCTGTTACTTTAATTGTCACCATATGTGGTGGCTGACATGCTGGAGGTACATTGTCAAAGGTGTCCGTCACAGAACGCTTGCCATTTTGTCAGTGTCCGACTAACTCTGACATAACATAACGAAGGCAAGGGTTACGTTACAACTTTTTGTCTTAATTTGGAACACAAAGAGTTTTTGGTATTTTAAACCTGAAAACGCAAGTGTCGTTTTCATTCGTAAATAATTGATACGTACAAACAAGGTTTTATTTAGAAAGGTTCCAACGCCCACATGCCCTAACGATTTTTATATATTTTTAGAAGCAAAGCTTAGCAATTCGACGCGCAAATATTAGAGCAATATTATGTTTTCGAGGTCTTCTCATTATGTTTGGTGTAGCAGCACGCAGTATTTCCGCGAATAAGTGAGTGGATGTCGCCGCGGTGTAATGTAATGACGAATTCTCGGTACCTGGCCGCTCTTGTGTGTATCATTATGTCAGCATTTTTCCACGGCGCTTTCATACAAGTAAATGTGTCTTTAAATGATACTGAAGCTAAAATTGAAAGCTTTTGATTACTACATCTCTCTCTTTACATTTATGTAGAAGCCTTTAATAAAATTATCAGAAATATCACCAGTCGAAAAAAAAAAAAAAAAAAAAAAACGGTCATGTAGTTTTTGTGTTGAACAGAAGAAGTTATGTTATACAGTATAGGTAATCTTACAAAGTTCCTCATAGGTTTAGCTGATGCGTGAATGAACACTGAACAGACGTTTATGGATTGGAAGGATTTATGTAAAATAAACTATCAGTTAAAGTTTTATTGATGAAGATGAAATATGTAATTATTGTGAGCTTCGTCAAAATGTTCTATCCGATGCGTTACGTATCACGCACATCAGTCAGTTCAGTGGTTTGGAGTTTGCAGTACATAATGACAATCCAAGACAAAGCACCCACGCGGTTCACGACGTCGTCGTCGCAGGTCTCGTACGTTGGCGTCCACCCACGGCCTGCCATCGGTGGCGTGAACCCTGGCCGAAGAGGTGTGGCGTAATTATATTGGCTTTTTGTTAATATGGGTAATACAAGCACCTTCGTTTATGTCTCGTATTGTAACTAGGGGCTGTTTAGTTTAGTGAGACTTTCTATCACCATAAAGAATATCTACCTGTGTATTGTAGGGTACAGTCCAAGAAAATTACAATTTCAGAAGTGCGATTTTGTTTTTAATTTTAAAACTATATTTGTGTAATTTATCATTATTATAAAGTGACTGGTCGGCACACCGTTCGAAATAAATGAAAATTTACCCTGTTCTATTGTAGATTTAACAGAAATAAAGTAAAACATAATTAAATATTGAAAGCCTTTACCGCACCTCGCACGCATTGCTTTTGGTCATACAATTCAAAGTAAATAGGTACTTCTGGGTCTTTGTATCGCACAACGGAAATCGAACGAATGCTCGGCAAACAATGGCCTTTTGCTTTTGAGTTTTTCCCGCTGTATTAAGAAATGCGTTAGTTTTCTTTCATTAGTCGATCTGTTTTTTGTGCGCACCCTGCTTCCTGATTTCGCTTTCGCTGACTTTTCTCATTGAGGAGAACAATATAAATTGTAGCATTTGTTTGCTTAATGTGTCGCGCACCCGTTAACTTCGTTGTTAACTTTGTCATTGTTTTACTTTCATAAACTCCTGATGGTGTTAGTAAGTACTTTTAAATGGTGTACATATTAAGTTTTAAACCTTAACAATATTTTTATCCAAATATGTCAATATGGCTCGTTGGGTGCATCTGCATGTTATATAACATTGTCAATTTAAATTTATTCATATTTTTATTAATTTATTTGTTTTTTATTTAATTTGATTGTAATTTAATTTATTTATTTTGGTATTTGATTATGTATTAATGTATTATTTTGAAATTTAAATGATTTTATTTTGATTTTAATTAATTTGATTATAATTTAATTTATTTTTGTATTTGATTTCATTTTATTCTTTTAAATTTGATATTTAATTTAATTTATTTTTATATTTGATGTATTTAATTTAGAATTTGATTATTTAATTTAACTTATTAATTTGACTTTTTTGTTTATTATTGTTTTGTGTTTTGTGGGGCTAGTACCTGAAAATAATGATTTCAATTTCAAATATCATTATAGCTACTAGTGTTATTATTTTGAATTATGAAAATGTTGAGTATAATGCTGGTCATAATATCAGTCTGAAGACGTCCACTGTTGAACATAGGCCTCCCCCATAGATTCCACTTAGCACGGCTTAGAAACACACTCATTCCTGCAAGCTTGAGAAGATCAGTCGCCTGATATGAAGCCGTTTAACATTACGTTTCCGAGCCCACAGTTGTCACTCGAGAAACTTTATTCCCCATCGGTTATCAGTTCTGCGAGCAATATGGCCTGCCCATTGCCACGTCAACTTGCTTATTCTATGGGCTAAAATGCTCAATGAGCCAGAAATTATTTAATTCTGTCCTGCTCGAAGGTACTGTCCTACTTGAGTCGTGGAACAGAGGGGTGGTGGTACTTTTCTTTAAGAAATATTTTCTGGCTCGGTCGCTGTGTATAAATTCAGGAACAGGTGAATCATGGAATTATTACAATATCTACAATTCAAGTAATGTTCTTTTTGTATCCTCTTAAGTCCTCGAGAAATATTAGTTTTGATCGAGTAAACTAATATTTTCCATCTATCTGTCTCTTCGGAGGTTAGCTCGGTACACGGTCGCTCGCTGTTTTGTTTGTTATAACTTATAAACACGAGGATGTACAACTGTTAGCGATCGATGTGACGTCACCAATCCGTCTGCGGAGGCAGTGTCTGGCAATCACTCGGTAGTCACTCATTGTCGGTAGGTACTTTTTTATTTGACAGAGCAGTTGCAGTTCGGTGCCGCCTCCGGGCGTTCGTGCGTGCGATCGGTTAGACAGTGAGCGCGTGTGCATTTTTAACGATAAACAAAGTCAAATCAGCTTACACGTCATTATATCACAGAGGTACAAGCAACACGTGTTTGTTGTAATAAATATTCATTATTCTCTCAGACTATCCAATTTAATGCTCATTAGTAATGATTTAATTCTAATTATCAAACGTTTCGTACGACATTTCTTTGCAATTTTGATATTAAATTATTATACATTATGTCTTCTTCAACTACATCTGCTTGGGTTTTGTTTTGCGAAAGCCTCTCAAATATCATTATATCACTTGCATTAAATGTGGTTCGAGGAAAAGTGTGTAAAAATAATTAATACCTAAGTAGCGTGATACTGCTTTGTTTTGCGGTCGTTATTGTTCGCTACAGGCTTGTTCCCATTTTTAGGCCAATACCTTTAGCGGACCAGACACTATCAGTAATAATGACAGTATTTTCACATCAGTATATTGACATTCCATCGGTTAGTATGCGTCAGACCATTAATCCAACCACTACACTGTCAGTATAATGTCAGTATATTGTCATTCCTTGAAAATACTGTCATTATTACTGATAGTGTCTGGTCCGCTTTTTACACCAAGTATCCTACCATGATCCTACCTATACTAATGCTTGTATATTATGTCCTTTACATAAGGTACTGTATGTGGTCAATGTACGTTGTCATAATTTTTAATCTATGTTTTTTTAATTAGCCGAGCATTGAGCATATTTTCCACATAAAGATTTCATCTGACAATTTTAATGACTTCAGAATCAGAAAAAATATTTTGGGCAGAGGTTCATTTAAAAATGAACGTTTTCTGTACATCTGATTTATTTATTTTCCTTGCAACTTTTTGACGTTAATACAAATTATTGTCATAAGGGTGATCGCTCTAAATTCTCATTGATATCAGTGCGCTAGCGCACTTGTGACATGACATGGCGCAATGAGGCTGTCTGAGGCTGAGGGCGTGCCCGTTCATACTAATGCCCGGTATGGGGCCCGCACAGGAAACACATCCCGGAAAATGGGCCCCCCTATTTGCATTGAGGTTTATGCAAGAGACAACCAGACAACTAAACTCTTTGGTTTTTTCGCCTACCGGTCTGTGCTCGGTCAAGTTGAGCTTGCGTTGGTAATTTCTGTTTTTTTTTGAGAGCGGCTTTCATTTGAACATTTTTAAAATAAAAACAGATGCTTGTGCATGTGATTATAAGTAAAAAACGAAATGAGCAAGTAAACTTTAATCAAATGAGCGTTAAATTGTGTCGTTTAAGATTCAGCATTCACCTACGCCCCCGTGGCGACGCGATGAAAGTGTGACGAAATGTGAAATCAGTGGTGTTTGTATTTTGTAATAAATTTTACAATGCGTTATACTTAGCGAGTGACGTGACGGTCCCTTGGTTCGCCTGTCGATGGATTCGGAAATGTTATTTAAGATGGAGACGGCGCTGTTCCGGAACTGGTTAAAATTCTTGAAGGTATGATCACCATTATCAGATCTCGGAGTTTGAATAAGGGTTTCGGACGTATGACCATAAAATAATTCTTGAGGGTATGATCACCATTATCAGATCTTGGAGTTTGAATTAGGGTAGCGGACTTATGACCATAAAATAACCTTTCAAGTTATGATAGGAATGTATTTAGTTTATGATAGCTAGACTGTTTCATTTCAAAAATTTGTATTGCCTCGGATACGTTTTTAGAAGTATTAGCAGGGTCTTAGTCTTGGCCGAATTAAATAATTTTGTTGTTGCTACTAAATATGTGTCATTTTGTTTTATGCAACTAAAATTACGTTACGACACTATAATTGTTAAGAATTAGGCAATAGTAAAGGCAGAAAGACCTGAGAAGTTATAACAGGTTCTCATTTAATTTATATGCGTAGACTAGCCCTCCCACAATCGAAACATTGTTATGATAACAAATATATTAAAATAATATATAATATACAGGTGATTGGTAATTTGACGTGATCCTTCAAAGGAGTTATACTAGAGGTCATTTGCAACAAATTAAGTCCTGTTAACCAGGGGTCAAAAATGTACGGTTACTGAGATATTACTGTTTTTAGATTTTTTTGAAATTTTCTACCTTGTTACCAAAAACAATTAATTATGAAAAAACCATAGCACCGTTTACATTAAATTGATACTTTTTTAAAAGCTGAGAAATTAGCGCTTGCTTTGAAAAAAATCCTTGTCCAAAACTCACATAGTCTCAAAAATAAACGGTCTTAAATAAACGGTCGGTAACACATTTTTTCCATACATATCCTGCACGGTGCCGCCCTCTCTTTTACTCGTGTCGTGCGTGACTCGTGAGCTTAACATGATTCGATAATTTGTAGCAATCTTCGCGAATGTTCGTGGACACGAACTCGCACAGTTTTCAACCAGATGGTTAGTTCGTGCGTACAGAAAAGTCACAGTATTTGTTAAATAATAGTTGATATCCTTGTTAATTGACTAAAACTACGTTTAAACACTTTTAATTTTAATATGCGTGGTTGTGGGACGCTTCTTCAGCATGAACATAGAAGCGGTCGTGGCTCAGTGTGGCTTGCTTGGTCTCATCGATCATGCAGGTTAACTGACTAAAGATACGGTCAAAACCTGGATGGGTTTTTACTGTTAGTGGCATTTATTTCGACCGTTTTCGTGCTTCGCAAGGCAAGTTAAGCCATTGACACCGGCTGCTATCATTAGATGGCAGTCGTTAAGCCATGTCGGAGGCATTAATAAGGATGTTAACTATTATTTAACGAATATTGTGACTTTTCTGTCCGCACGAACTAACCATCTGGTTGGAAACTGTGCAAGTTCGTGTCCAAGAACTGTCGCGAAGATTGCTACAAATTGTCGAATCATGTTAAGCTCACGAGTCACGCACGACACGAATAAAAGAGAGAGCGGCACCGTACAGGATATGTATGGAAAAAATGTGTTACTTGTTTGGTTTATTGGAATTTTTTTTCGATCCCGTGCAAAAGTTGGTAACATTTGTACCTTTTTAGAAAGCTTATGAAACAAGGAACTTTTGTCATTAATTTGTACGCCAAGTTCACTACATTTTTTTCTAGTAATATTCAATTACTTATGGAAAATTTATACAAAATAATATTTTTATGCAACTTAAGACCGTTTATTTTTGAGACTATGTGAGTTTTGGGCAAGGTTTTTTTTTAAAGCAAACGCTCATTTCTCAGCTTTAAAAAAAGTATCAATTTAATGTAAACGGTGTAATGGTTTTTTCACAATTAATTGTTTTTAGTAACAAGGTAGAAAATTTCAAAAAAATCGAAAAACAGTAATATCTCAGTAAAAATACATTTTTGACCCCTGGTTAACTGGACTTAATTTGTTGCAAATTGCCTCTAGTATAACCCCTTTGAAGGATCACGTCGAATTACCAATCATCCTGTATAGAGGTGTAACAAAATAGGCGCAGGAACCCCCAATTAACAGGTAACTCATAATATATTGCTGAAATCGCAAAAAAAGTTGGAAAAAAAATTCACAGACTCAACTTTCAAAATTTTATTCAAAATTTAGAGATTAAATTCACATTTTTTAAAGGATTTTTTTTTCCGAAGCAGGACGCAAATTTCTTTTTATAACTTAAATATAACAATTTGTTTTGCTGTTTTATCACTGTATAAATACAATATGTTCCTATTGTATAAGAAAATTTATGGAACTATAGGTCTATAAGTACTGAATAGTTTTAGCAACATATGTAAAAGACTTTTGTTTCCTAAATAAAATAAATAAAAAAATAATCATACAATACAGTGATCCATATTCATACAGTCCATACTCCACTCCATACAGATCCATACAGTGATACTGACATGATGATACGCAGATTATGAGACAGTTAACACAATAGATGCAACTTGTGACTGCAGTTAAATGTTTGAGTGCCTTTTTATAATGACCAACATGGCGATGACAAATATGGTGACAACCTGCTCTGCACAATTACACTGGACAACCAGTTATTAGTTCCGTGACTGAGTGTTTGGACATAGCTTAGGTTGAATACCAAATGCTGAAAATATAGAGACAGGCGCATTTTCGGTAGCAAAGGGTCATTGAAGACGCCCGCGGTTCTGTCACAGTCTAATCCCAAAACTTTTCTTATGTAACGCTTCATAGACCTTGTCACAAGAGATTCGATTTAGACCTTTCAACCTGATAGAACAAATTTCGTATGCAAAAGCTGCCCAACCGCATTTTGTGTTTAAATTGTGAGAAATCCCTTAGTCATGTCATGTCTATAGCATGAAAGTGATAGTTGGTGTTATACATAACGTTTTGATATCGTGACGCGGCGCAATAACGATCTTTGCGCAATATACTCGTACAAAGCTATCATTGCAGAAGTGGTAAATATGAGTTGAGTGGCGCTCTATGCAATCTCTATTAGTCTCTATGAGAATAATTTACGTAAATGAACACAAACACACGTTTAGAAAAGTTTTGTATATTTATAAGTTTTCTACAGCTACAAGCAATATAGGTAGATAATAATACCTTGATTTCATATAAATAAAAAATAAAAAAGTATGTAGTCAATCTTAGCAGAGTTATTATGTGAGTGTGTAAGTGAATTGTGTGTATGTTTTATTTAAAACGTGCCTTGAATACTTAACTAACATCTGAACTGGAATATAGACAAAATTTGATCGCGATAGAATCGCTGATATACGAGATAAGTCTGAAGAGACGGATGTTTTTACTTCTTCAGATATAATGCCATTGTTAGAGACCTACTCAAAATAAGTTTGTGCACAATGCTCTTGTTGACGTAAACTAACCTTTACAGTAGGTATGTATGATCAATGAATGAGTATTCCCTCCCTTTTCCTGTCTCGAGTCGATAACAAGTGTAATTTTTTCGGTACAATATAATGTACCTATGTATATGTAGCCACCTTGGTCAGAGTGTATCCTTAGGGGCTGTTGGAGTATACCCTTAGGGGCGCTATAATATGCCTCGAAACGTATACAACAGCACGATCGGCGATTTCGATAAGCCTTAAAAATATGCTTACAATTTTTCCCATCTGAAATTACAATTGAATTTCTTTGATTTCAGGCGACGAAGGCGTTTCTTGACGCGCTGAGCGAATCGGGAGCGGCGTGTGTGTCGCGCGCAACCGCAATCAAGTTTCTGCTCGCGCGCAAGTTTGATGTCGCCCGCGCACATGCGCTGTGGCGGCAGCACGAGGCCACGCGCCGGCGCGAGGGCCTCAACAAGTTCGAGCCGTTTGAAGAACCACTCAAGTCGGAGTTGGAGACGGGGAAGTTTACTATATTGGTGAGTTCTGTTCAATCGATCACCGGCAATTGAGTTTATTCTTAAGGATAAGTTTCTGCTCGCGCGCATTGCGCTCTGTGTCGGCCTGTAACGGTGTGAGGGGATCAAAATTTGAGCGATTATGGTTGAATTAAGTACAGTGGTATTTTCTTTGGGCTCGAAGGTAGCAGAATGAAACTTTGACTTATCCCTTACAAGTCTAAACGAATTTAAGAAGGCAGAATGAGTGCGGGTGCCGCTGCCATAAAATATGGTGGAACCGTTTGAGGAGCCATAGCTAGGGGTTGACACTGGAAAGTTTATTACACTAGTAAATTGAGTTTAGTATCTAAGGCGCATAAATACTAATTCTTCGTAAATAAACGACATTTCACTTGACACTCCTGATCTTTGTAACGTGAACTGTTATTTTCCTTGCAGCCAACGCGTGATGCGACGGGAGCAGCCATCGCAGTGTTCACGGCAAACAAGCACTTCCCCGCACAGACCACGCATCAAACCACGCTGCAGGTAACTTTACCTACTTTTAATACGAGCTCCTAATGTGTATATTTATTCAGTGAATTGTGAAAGCTATTAATCTTATTGTCTGTAAATATTTCAAAGAAACTTTGTTCGTTACAATAACTTTACACGGCCTAATGTAATAGGTAGTTCATTATTCCGGGAAAAATCAAATACAAACAAATCCCTTAATTTGAAAACGTTTGTCAAGCCTGATTACCACCGCTATAAATGACGTTCCTACGTTACCTCCATACATAAAAGGTTTCGCGAGAAAGTATGCTAAGTGTGGCTGTACAATTAATTATTATCGTCACTCCGAGTGGGGGGCAGGGTAGGCCGGGGACCGGGGTGTTTCTTTCCTGTATTGCATTATTAAGAGCTTACTTTAAAAATATTTTTAGCACTCAGTAATCCCGATTAATCTCTTGTTAGGTGATTTGTTGCTGATAACGGTTCTCTCATGGTCGTTCCATAATTATAATAACATCTGTTTAAATGTACTGTGAAAATGTTTAATAATTTATTAAGCTTTCCTTAGATAAAGTTGGTCAGTGTCCTAAGTAGTACCTACCCCAGTTTATAATAATACATGGGACTCAACTGCAGTCTTGACCTATATTTCTCATAAAAAACAACTTACTTTGCATGTCCCTGTATGATAAATGGCAACCTGTATCAGACATGTTGTAAATTCAGTACAATAAAAAATGCTTTTGAGTGTGAAGTATGGCTATAAACCTTCTCACGATATAGCGTAGATTCGATTCATTTCTGTGTGAGAAATATAGTGTTGTACTTTAAAAGCAAGTATACATAATAAGTATTACAACGATAAAAGTAAGAACAGTAATATGTGAACAAAGTATTAGACAATGACACTTACTTGTGCAAATGTATTGATTTTCGTTCTGTGGACTGTACATTCTAGACTTTTATAGAGTGAGCTCTTCTTCAATGAAAGTAATTCAGTCGACTGCACAGTGCACATTCTGTGACCACCAAAACTAGATCAACATGTTTATTCAAATTAAGACAATGATAGTCAGTCACCGTGTTTCATGACGATAATATCAACATGCAACTTGAAACTTCATGCATGCATAATATCAGTGCCGGCCTACATACGAATACGTATACCTACCATCCTTGTTCCTATTTATCTTTGCATCTATAGATAGTCTTTATTCAAGGGCTTGTCGCCATGAGGGTAAAAGGACCCCAGTGATTGATAGCGATAGGACAGTATCTAAACATTAACAGAACTGACAAAGGTCAGCCTGGTTCACAGTTTATGTTGAATGAATTTGTATACATATAGTGGGATTATAAAGTATGACTGGTATATTGTTCTCGTATGTCCCTATGCATTGTTACCGAGTCAAAATCCAGAATATGACATGTGAATAAAAACTCTTTACAGTTAATAATCGAAATAAATCACCAAAATTCTAAAAGTGGAAAATATCTGTAACTCGTATACTGAACAATGTTTTAATGTTGCCGCACTTTTTTTTGAAATACGCCGTTTCCTGTTTAAAAATTGATAAATAGTTTTTTCGATTCCTTACTATTGATTTTTTTAAGTAGCAAACAAATAATTTATTTAAAAAAATACTAAATGATTCTGTAAGGTAAAGGTGTTTGTTTAAAAGTAAAAGTACAGACTCGGACTTAATACTTAATATACATAAACATATGCTTACGATGAGTTTGGTATATTTATTTAGAAAATAAAAACCGGCCAAGTGCGAGTCGGACTCGCGCTCCGAGGGTTCAGTATAAATTCATATTCACACATGTCTTGAACTCTATATCAAATTACAGCTGTGAAAAAAACATACTTCTATGTCAACGAAATCAAGAGATACGGCCGTTTATGCCGCATATTTGACACTCGCATGGAAATCTTTCTTGATTTTTTCACAGCTTCAAGGGATTGCAGGCCTGAGTATTTGATATAAATTTCAACTTACTTATATAAATTTCGTCTACGCGTTCCTGAGAAAAAGGGTCTTGACAGACAGACAGACGGACGTACAGACGGACAGGCAGACGGACGGACAACAAAGTGAACCTATAAGGGTTCCTTTTTTCCTTTTGACGTACGGAACCCTAAAAAGATTCAATTCAAGTGTTAGGATTTTTCTAAAGTATTGAATCACATTCAATAGTAATAGTTTGAGACGTGATGCACTCTTTAATTATAAATGTTTCTTTAGTACGTGCTTGTAACAAAGTATGTTATTTACTGAAGCAGACAATGCAGACGATTTCTAATACCCATTTAATAAAACTACAGTTTATCTGCAAATTACATTTTGATGCACATTACGCAGCCGGTTAGTCACTATCATACTAGGAATATTCATGTAATAACTAGTTATTAGTTACCCAATGTACTTCCACTTGTACTTTTAAGAAACAGCCAGATCAAACAAACCATGTTATACGTAAACCAAACAGATCTTCGATGAAGCAGACATCGACCACGTCGGTCATTGACAATACCTTTATGCCATTCCTATTACTTTATTGTTCATCCATCCATCACCAATAACCTTTGCTCAATATCATATGACAAATACACAAAATCAATCATTTACATTCATTACTTATTGAGCTAATATCTTATATTTTGATTTACAACACACACACACACCGCACCGTCATCAAAACCGAATACTGTTGAGTTTTGTTATATGCGCTGTCTGGATGCATATATCTCTAATACCTATGTACGTATTTTAATGTATATATGTATGTATATCAACCTCTGCTTTCCATAATACTTGGAATCATAGTTTTACCAGATGACGTTATGTAATTTGTCCCTGAATATAATGATCAGCACCGGAAGACGTAGCGTGAGCAGGCTTCCCACTCAGTGGACCGATAACCTAGTGAACATCGCTAGAAGCCGCTGGATGCGGGCAGTGCAAGACCGGTCGCGTGGAAATCCTTGGAGGAGACCTTTGTTCAGCAGTGGACGTCTTTTGCCTGATGATAATGATCAGAATAAATGAAGTGGCAGCTGTACTAAGCGGTAACGGTGGTTGTAGGGAGTGGTGTACCAGTTGGACGTCGCCCTGCAGTCGGTGGAGACGCAGCGCGCGGGGCTCGTGTTCATCTACGACATGACCGACTCCAAGTACACCAACTTCGACTACGAACTCTCGCAGAAGATACTCACCATGCTTAAGGTAAGTGCTGCTGTGTAGTTTTAGAAATATTTATTGTACTTTCACGATGTGCGTGCGATTTGGTGAGCGGAACTATAGATCACGTTTTGACTTAGGAGTCACATGTTGTGGTAGTGTGGTGAGGAGAGTGTGTGTAATACTTTTCACCACATGATTGATAAACGTTTCGCGCACCTTGGTCTCCAAGCACCATCTCAATCATGCCATTTTGGTAAGACGGTTGGTCAGCCTAGCGAGACACTGCGTTACGGTGCCTAGCTGTTTTCAGAGTGCGCCGCGGGGAGGCTCCTTTCATGCAACATGATGCTTGTTCTATTGAAAAACTTAAACAGGAACAGGACAGCAGACATCTACTACATGGACATAATCTACCAGCCTCATGCCTCAAAAGCTGTCGCAGTTTTATTATTAAACTTGTTTCTCGCATCAGATCCATCCAAGGCTAGGATAGGGCTATGGTTAGCGAGATACCTTCCTGAGAGCTCTGATATGCCCATTGCCGAAAAACTGCCACCAGGACACGACCTTCCCTGGTCTATAATAATATGGAAGTCACTGAATAGACAGCGGGCGGTCGGGCGTCGGCAGGTGCGGGCAACTCGGAAAGAGGTGGGGCTTTTCTATTAACGACAAGTGAAAGTGCAGTGTTTGAAATTCATGATACACTTTGTCGTACCCTACCTCCCCAATTTATTGCATTCGGGGGATCACCACAATTTTGCCATTGATTGAAGTGTAGCGGTCGTGGCTTAGTGCGGCTTGCGTGGTCGCGTCGATCACGTAGGTTTACTGACTACAGACACGGTCATAACCTGGATGGGATTGACTGTTAGTGGCATTTATCTCGACCGTTTCCTTGCTTCGCAAGGCACGTTTAGCCGGTGGCACCGGCTGCTATCATTAGATGGCAGTCGTTAAGCCATGTCGGAGGCCTTATAGGCGGCTTGAAAACTTTTAACACTGGGGTTCGCCACTAGCCCCATAAACTCCACCAATCCGGACTTGGCCCCCGTATGTGGAGTATGACCTAACCTTCCCGAGTTATGGGAAGAGACCCGGGCCCCTGCAGTGGGGACGTTATGGGTTGTTAACACACGACAAGTAAAAGAAGAATTAAACGATATGATTATAGTGTTCAGAAATAAAGGCTTTGTCACATTGGATGCGGTCTGCGGTCAGGTCAAAGCGATCGCAGCCCGCATTAGATATGAACAACATCGTCGGTCAGGGCAACCGATCAGCGTCTTTCGCTCCCGACCGCTTGCCCAGTGCATTCTCTGCATTTCTTTCACGTGATCGTCCGGTCAGATCGCATATATACAAAAAATAAAGAGACCGACAATATTTTTCATACATGATGCGGGTTGCGATCGCTTTGACCTGACCGCAGACCGCAGAACGCATCCAGTGTGACAAAGCCTTAAGAGGTCATCTTACGAAAATCGGGACTTGCTCGCTGTCAAGGGCTCTATCTATGGTTGATAACCACAAGAAGACACAAAATTAACACTGGGCGACACCGCGTCAATTGGTTGTTAATAATTCAAAATAATTAACCGTGGAAAAATGTAGCAGATATATTTTTTAACCCTTTTAGATTTTTCTCCTAGCACAACAAAGATACAAAATGAACTTGCAACCAGGTGTTTCTGAAATACGATAATGTGGGAAAACTTAAAGAAGGCTAAATCGAAATTCTCTACTAACGCAACGGCTAAAGTTAGTTGTTATTTAACGTGACAAAAAAATTGTATCTTAAATCAAGTTCAATATATCTTTTTCAATAGAAAATTCTTAATAGAAACTTTCTGCCTCGCACAACCAAACTGTGGAATGAGTTGTCGCCTGCGGTATTTCCTGACCGATACGACATTCAAACCTTCAAGAAAAGAGCGTACTCCCATATCAAAGGCCGGCAACGCACTTGTGATTCCTCTGGTGTTGCGGGTGTCTATGGGCGGCGGTAATCGCTTACCATCAGGTAATCCGTCTGTAAAAAAAAAACTTCCAAGAATAGTTATTTAGTGCGACACAAAAGGCTTTTAGGGTAATAAGGAAAGTGCTACCTAATTGTGAAGTTATTTTTAAACTAGTATATGAAAACACAGAAGCTGTATTGCCAAATTACTCGTATTATGTAGTGTTTGTTTCATAAATATTAGTTATCTCAATTACCCTAGTCAATAAATCAATTCTTCGTCGACTTCAGTTATGTAATCCCGACAAATTGCGGAGTCGATCGTATAGAGGGTAGAAAGATAACAGTTACTGCAAAATAGATAAACTTTTATTTGTACTATTTGTCAGTCAGTGGTAGAGATAAAACGCTTGGGCAGATAAATATCTTTGGATTTTAAACCTGATAGATTTACGGGTGACTTTTTAACATATGTGGTATGAAAGTATGTCAATGTTGCTTTACTATACTGACCTCAAACAGAGAATCAATGATATTCTGCTGTAACACTGAACATCTAAATATGTCAATCAGACGGTTAATAATTTGGCGCATTCGCAGGATTCTCGGTGACGCGTTCTTTATTCAAATCACGCAAATACTTGCTGTAGGGCAAGTTGTTGTATCTTATACGGTCTTCTTAACCTTCACAATAATACGACTCAGTCGAGCAGGTCGATACGTGATCTAATAATATGAATTTATTAAATGAGTGGATTTTTGTGCCGCTTAGTGAATTTTTTCACGTAGCAATAATGGAATTTAATATTGAAAATTGACCGATTTTAAGGCCTCAGATATGTGTTTATTCAATAGATAAGACAGATTATCTACCTGCGTATGTCCTTTAAGTCATTTTTATGTACCATTTAGGAACTACTCATGAAAGGTTTTAAATACAGCAGTTTGCACTTAAAAATAATCTGGTGCATATTTCACCTTTATGGATACCCCCTATAAAAGTGTCTATAACTTCTGCTCGATTTATTTTGTTATTTGAGCGTTAAATCGAAGTTTTTCAGGGGCATTATGTCCCATCCTACACACGTTTTCTGTTATGTTGTGAAGCAAAGTTTAGGGGTCAGTTCCTTTCAGACCTTTGAAATAGCCGTAAATAGCCACCGAGAGAACTTCCAACGAATTCGATTGAACGCTACATTACACAAATGAAGTCATTCTAGCGCGAGAAGTGCAGAAAGAACGGAAACTTACAGAACACCTAAAATAATGGATGGAAGTTGAAACGCAGTAGTTGAACGTTCTCGTTGTGCACTTTCCCCTTTCAGTTTGTACACGGGGTGTGAAATTCTAGTTTCGTTTTCCCGTAGCGCAGTGGGCGGACGCGGGCCGTAGTCCGTAGGCAGGCCGCCCGCGCCCGCCCGAGCCCCTGCCTAGCGCCGAGCCGCCGTGCGACCTACGTCAGTCAGTATCGCTCGTGGCCGCTCCGCGTGCGTACGCAACGTGCGTCACGCTCCCGCATTTCGCGCTCGACAGTGACTACAGAAATCTAAAGCCCGCATCGCCGATAAACCTCTTGTTCTGCTACACGACGCGTTTTAAAAGCAGTTTTGATATCGGTGCTTTGTTCTGACGCCGCCTCGAACAGGTGGCCCATCAGTGTTATTTATTGGTCGTTGAGTGGTGTATCAGTGGCCGGTGTCTGTTCCCAGAGCTGGGTTGGATAGTGCATCGGGCTGTAACAGCTCGGGTTTGACGACAATTTATTGTGAAGCCACCCTCGATCGATAAACAGCTGAGTCGATTGCAGGATTATTTGCCTCGCATCGTCGGTTATCGCCAGGTAAAGATAACATAGTTAACCCAGTTAACCCCTTTCTTAACGGTGGAATTAGCTGTTGTTGCGGGCACTTGTTGATGCTTCGTGTTTATCATCGACGACGTCGTCGTCGTCAAGGCGTAGAGCTGAACTTTTCTGAGAATAGAGTAGCTCTCTTTAGTAGGTCATCGGGATAGTGGTCAAAAATAAACTTAGCTACACTAAAAATAGGTGCAATAATATGAAGAGTTCATTATACTTTGTAGTAAATTTATAAAAATAAATAACATGTTTTTGTTTGATGATTTAAAGAGTCAAGATTCATAATTTCTTGAAATTATAACGTTGATTTTAAATAAGTTAAATGAACAAATATATTTTAGAATTATACGCAAGCTTTATGGTCCAACAGTAGCAAAGCAAGAGAAATCTCATTATTATAGGTAAACACAGCGGGCGGTTCTAATCCCTAATATATCCAGATCCAGTTTTTTTTGTTACAGGTGTAACTAAATTAGTCAATCAGCTGTTGTTTAAAGACAAATGCACAAAAATTTTCAGTAAAAAGTCACAAAATTTTAATTTTCTTTTAATTTTTTATTTCCATTTTCTAGTATCGAGTGGTTTATACCTACAAAGTTGGTTGGTTGGTTGGTATACAGTGACGAGACACATTTAAAATGTTATTTATGAACTCCACGAATGTCTACATTATACCAATCGAGGCCGACTTGATTGCTTGTGGGAACAACATATCCCAAAATGACGTAAATTCTTGTTCAACAACAATAGCCTTTACAAAGCCTCTTCAACGAGTATTTCTGTTCTGAGACTTTAGATTACGCTATTAGTATTGTGTCAGATTTGTATCTTCCATTTAAATTAATTAAAATTATACTGTAAGGTGCTGAAGAAAAGGTCCGATTTGCAGTACCTATTTAGCCTATTGAAATGAGAAGTACGTAAAAGCAGAAGTTTTCAGACGACAATCACAAGAAGGTCTAAAAAGAAGTTAAATTCTACTAAAATCACTAGTTTTTGAGAGAATAGAAGATTTAAAATTAATTTTTGTAAAAGGTCTACAAAACTAGGTTGTTTTGGGCGTCATGGTGCTGCCGTCGACAATAACGTTATAATTTAATATCTGTGCCAAAGCAATATCGTACATACAACACTAGTGGATGTTATAATTGCAAGTGGGAGGCAATAAAGTTTCATAAGCGCACTAAACCTGGGGGTGCGATAAAGGCAGGACAGGCAGAAGCTTTATTAAAATTAAGTACCAATTATTAAATACTTCGTCGTTTTCTATAAGCATATTTTTAATTATCCAGGTTTGATCGTCGATATCCCTGCGACAGTGTCGACACCTGTAATTAGATAACACAGCGCAATCAAGGTTTATCTATGTCTATGTCTCAGTGAAAACTTTTCCGCAATGGAGATTATCGTGATTCCTCACAACCAGTTGCAGATTCTATTTGATTTAAATGAGTAAGATCTTGTGAATCTCGTGCACTCGGGAAACATCGACCACGTTCTGATAAATTACTCCTTTTATACGTTACGCGATCTTACGGTGACACGTACATTTGTTCTTAATGGTGCATAAATCATTCCCTTTAAAATCTTTACAGGGTATAATAAAATAGGCGTAGAAGCCATTAATTGGGGTTTCTTCTAATGATACTAATTAAGCTTTATTTTACCTTTAAGCTGAAAACGCAAAAAAATGGTTTCTTCATATAAAAGTCAATCTCCATGAAGCTCAATTTGTATAAAGAGTCAAAAGCGTTTTTAATCAAAGTCGTGGGACAAAATTTGAGTATGATGAGTAGAAGCCTCAGTTATAATTCTCCTACAGCTATTTTATTACGCCCCGTATCAACTTATGTAACTGGGGTAAGCTTAGATTGGATCACTCACGAGTCACGATATTCACCAAAAACCTAATGTTTACCTAAATGGTAACCCACCTGCGCGAACCATTATTTCGGCGCTCAATGTGGCTCAATTCACGCTAACTCAAAGCTCGTTCAAAGGTAATATCGCTCGCTTCCCAGAAATAATTTTACCAAGGACGCCTATTCTGCGTCATTATTAATTACGAACTAACGTAAGCTTAGTTTGTGGAAAAAATATTTTAACATTCGCTTTTCTAATTTTGCTTCAGTGTAAACATTACGAAATATTGCTATTGCTAAAAATGTTTTTTTTTTTTATATTTCATTGTATCGAAGGAGCCTCGCGACGTAAATCCTTATTGTTAAAGAGAGGATTTGTTCCACCCACTACATCAATTCGGCTTGTTCATGTTCGTAGATAGATTAGCTCGTTCGTGCCATATTAGGTACCTTACTTTTTACAAGTAACGCAATACGAATTAATAAGCTGGGGATCATCAGAGAAGCTGCGGGCATAATTTAATTTACCGCAGATCTTCGTTGTTATTGCTGTTACTTGTCAGTCTGTTATTTTTTCAGTGATGCTCTCAGTTAGAGAGCACTAACCAGTCAATCGTAACGTAATACCTACCTACGTATTATTTATTTTATAAATGTCAGTCAAAATGTCAATACTTGGACAACGAGTGAACGTTACTTCGATCAAAATGTATTCGGTATTTTTTATACCTCACAAAATACATAAAATAAAACAGATTCAGCAAACAGAATGATACAGTACATTTAATGACAAAAAAATATGTAGATTGAATATGTAAAAAAATAGTACATGGAATCGTCCATGAAGTATGATGTCATTGATCGATTCCTACTATCTGGTGTCTCGATCTCGCGTGTGTATCAATGTGGACGGTTTGATCTGCGGTAAAGGCACGTGGCGTGGGCGGAGCCGCATCGGGTGACTAGTCCGCCAACCAGTCGAGCATTCAGGCAATCTTCAAGAGCAAGGTCGTCGTAGCTTGCTGGAGGACACTTAATTGCTACTCCAGGCCAACTAGATACAGTAACACTAACGAAAACTGTTGGTTAAAGGTCTAAGGTAGATTCCCGTTACGTCTTAACGTTGATACCTTGTCGATTAAGTCTTGAGGGTAAAAAAAATATTTTTTTACGAAAATCTCAATGAGTTTTTCCCGAAAAAAATAATCAGGAACGCTGTAGATTGAATATTTATTATATATATAATATGTCTACTTACATATATGTAAGCAATTATTTTAAGCAATGTATAGAATAGAAGCCGCACAAATTCTTTTAGTTTAGTTTCTTGCTCAGATTTGTAAACAACTTCTTAACTGCGTCACTTCCTTATTTTTATTTACTGAATGAACGCAGTAGGAATTGCGTGTAGCTTGTAGATCGATCGTTTTCTTGTAAAGGTAAAACCAGTATTGCGTCTTAAATAATAAATAATCATACCATCACAGTAAACATATCCATAATGATTTACGATCACTTCAAATCACGAAAGTGTGATTCTTTAAAGGAAATGGTGTATATGTCGTGGCCAGATCATAGAATTGATCATTTCATGATGTGGCCGACCATTTCATGAAATGGTCGTATTTCATGAAATGGCCAGCTAAAACTGACCACATCGTTTAAACGTCAACGTTTAATGATATGTCCATCCACGTTTGGCCATATCATTAATGTAGGGGTTCCATTATATAAAAGGTTTAATAAAAATTTAAAATACGTTGAAAAGTTACTGGCATCTTCATGCCATGACATCTGGCAACAAATCTTGGTTAACAGAGAAATTATACATTCTTAATACTTACCTTTTAAGATTGATATCTACTAACCTATGAAACACTTTTTATTTGCGCCTTGTTGTGGACGGTACAATACCAATGGAAAACAAAAGTTTTCTGCGTCTATCATAATATGTTCCTCCGTAAACCTGTTTCCCATCAAAGTAGTGAAATAAAAAAAAATTACAGAATTTTACCGAGTCTTCCCCGTTGATGTGTACGAAATTGGTCAGTTAAATTTTGCAACCGCTCGCACTCCTCTGCTAGGTCCAATGCATGGTCGATTGCAAAATATTGAGGTACCTATCTATCCTAGCTACCTATCTATGTCAAAGTGGAATATTTTTGAATGAGTTTGTTGTGAGTATGGTACATATCACTGATAAGTTATCAGCCGGAAATGCGCTAGTGTTTTCATTTTCTATATCATCATAAGATATCGATAAGATATCTCGGTTTGGTTGGTGGTAGGGCATTTTCTGAGCCCGCCTGGCTAGCTACCACCATCTTATCTATGTCTTGCCGCCAAACATCAATGTTGACAGCATTGATGTGTTCCGGCATGAAGATAAGATAGCCAGTTCCCCATTGCGTTGGGGAATCTTGGTAAGCCCGCTTCCATCTTCGGCATCATCGTCACTTACCACCAGGTGAGATGATGCCAAGGGCTTACCAATTGTGGATAAAAAAAAAAAAAAAAGATCTGGTCCTCACCTTGGCAGGTCACGTGGCAGCTGACTCACGCCGCCGCGCCAACTACGCCGCTAAATTTTTATAGGAAGGTGGATACATACACGTAAACAACAATACGAATATTACAACATAACAGTATCAGCTTAGTTATATCTCAGAATAAAATTTTATCAAGTTTCTGCCATCACCGCAATATAGTTTCGTATCACCGTATAGTTTAGCAATAATGGGCTGTGTTTATATATCAATAATTTTAAGAAAAATACGTTAAATAATTAATCACGAGAAGAGGTTATCTATCGATTTTATGAGAGTGTTAGTCTTTCGTTATTGATATAGTATCCTATGATTTCCTATGTAAATGAGTCTGAAAATCCTGTAGTTATAACAAAAATTTAAAATGTGTCAAACGATTGATCACAACGATGTTGTTATTCCCATATGGTTTGTTGCATCATCGAAGGTCTTGGTATTGTCACGTGCCACACATCATACCTTTAATAGCTCGTAAATAAAGCCATAAACAAGTGCTACCTAATAGCAATGCATGTTAAAGGTGGTAGTAAAATTACCTTGACTGTTTTTTATAGTCACTTCGTTAGGCAGATTAGGTAAGGGGCAAGAGGGATAATAGGAACCCCCAATATTGCATTTTCCATTATTTATGAACGTTAATTCAACCCTTTTACTTCCCCAGACGAATAAAAGGTAGCTCTGAAGATTTGTTTTTATTTTGTATTGTGTTATCGTAGCTTTAAAATGGATTTGAAGAAATTAGTTTGATTTCTCTGAAGAGATTGATTTTAAGTTTAAAAGAAGTTAACAGCTATCAACAAGCTATTATAGTCCAATTTAATTAGCTATTGTACTCTGCGATTAGCTCTACGGTCTTGTCGCTCTTTAACTTTCAGAGCCGGTTGTGAAGCTGGTCATTTGAAAATTTGTTTATTTTCTGTTAGACGGCTTCCGCGTTCGGTCGGGAAAATTAGAGATAGCTTTATAATATTCCTTTATAATATTGTACCGTGTGTCTCAGTGGAATGGGTTTTAAAAGGCAGGCTCGGTGTTTAAACTAATTAGGTAATAATAGAAGCGATGACAAGACGTTGACTGTACTTTAAAAGGTATCTGCTTCGTCTCTCTCTCTCTCTGGTATTAAGATTTTAAGAATAATCCACTTAAAACTTGTTGCTTTTATTTTGTGTGCAGATACTGGTTGCGACAGTAAACTTACAGTTTGTTGCCTCTGGAGTATACCGGCACAATTTATCGCTACAGCGGGATATGGTAGTTGGAATGGAAAACAGTTTATTTATGGGTGGTACGAGTGTACCAATGCAAAAAGGAGCTCTATTTCTGTCTATCCGTATGTCACAAAATTTGGATATACAGGCTGTCACAAAAAGTAGAAGCAATATTTAAAGTGAGTTTCTACTCATCTAACTAAACAACCTCGCGTTCTAGTTAGGAAATTAGCTGAGCGATTTGTATGAAAGAAAAGTCCACATTTCTTTGCGTTTTTCGGGAAGACGTGGAAAAGCAGTCGTTCAGAGTGTGCACTGTGCAGTTTGACTAGTTGAAATCCACCATAAAGTAGGTATTGCTACTCCTTTTTATTACAACATCTGTTTAGTGTGTTCTTAAAAGAATTGACACTATTTATACCAAGGTTTCTACTCATTACACTGAACAACTTTCGTCAAGAAAGTCTCGAAAAAATGTTTGACTCAATTTATAATGTTGTAACCTGTTAATGAGTTATTGCTTAATTGGTCATATTATGTAAGGAAACCTAATAGAGCAAGGCCTGAATCTCACTTGACCGGTTCTTTTCACAATCACGGTCCTTGCAATGTTCATATTTCTAGGAAATCCGTTCCGCCTGCAGTCAAAACGGATTGGTTCATTCATTCTGAAGTGCAATCAGTCGTGATTCTTGATCCCCAGATTGACATAAGTTCTACAAAGATATAGATCTTCATATTAGACATGTTTTGTGCGCCTGTGATTTATATTTTTTTCACTTTCTTTAATCTAGTCTTTAATCTTCTTCTAAAATAAAGTTAGTATCCTTTGACTCTCCTAAGTCTGCTGTATTTACTCGTCAAATCCACGTGTTTTAACTCTGGCTCCTCTGACCATAGACAAATGTATAAGTGGCGCGACGTTCGACGCGGTCACCGGGATGATTAATATCCGGCGGGGAAGGTCTGGCTGTGACGTCACCTCCGCTCTACCTCCGGTTTCTGGCTGCCATGTTCGAACGTGGGCTACCAACCGTAACGTGCGGCTCAACTTTGGACAGGCAGAATGGACATAAAGACGTGAAGTGACCACACTGTGTGCACATGCCCACACATTCGACAAATAATTGTCGACCCTGAATGCATTAAGATGTTTTGACTATTTTAAGTACCACGCGCTGTTTATTATGAATAAGCATATTTACTGAAGTTTAATTTTTTATAAGATCTAAAATTAATTTTCCGTGAACAATTTTAAACCGAAACAGCACAATTTGTACATCTGTTTGAAGCGAGCTTTTAAAAACGGAACTATTTAGAGTTTAGACAACCAGCAAGCACTACATCCCGATAAGTGTAGGTTGAGCACATAAGTAGCCCGAGACTCGAGAGGCCTGCCTGTGTCTGATGCGATGCTCCTCACGTTCTGTGACGTCACTTCCGCTCGCCATATGCCGCCATCGGCAGTTCAATTTAAAAGCACGTGCCTGTTATAATTATCTGTTATTCAATCCTCGTATCGTTTTTGTAATCAACACGGTTGGGAATTAACATCAAATTTTTAAAGTTATTCATTCAC
Source organism: Coleophora deauratella (assembly GCA_958295455.1). Lineage (NCBI taxonomy): Eukaryota > Metazoa > Arthropoda > Insecta > Lepidoptera > Coleophoridae > Coleophora > Coleophora deauratella. Next base: position 10,738,208 of record OY282408.1, on the reverse strand, counting down.
TTATGTTTAGCAGAAATCATTAATTGATTTCGATGTAAATCCAAAAATGTATCAATGTAAATCCAAAAATGTATTAATACATTTTAGCGAATTACAACAAAATATGGCAGCTCGTTAAAAAATCATGCGTTACACTTTAATTTTAAAGCAAATCTAATATATAAATACATTAATTAAGTAATATAAAAAACATAGCAAGGTAAAAAAACCGCTCTTTACGATATATATATAAACTTCCTATACTACGATAATTGATCATAGTGTAAATGGTGAATCAATGAGATATGTAAGATAACTTAGCCAATGACCTACGCAATATGATAAAATACAATTATTTATATTTACCAACAAAACTAGGTATTAAGGCCAACATAATGAGCGGATTATGCGCAATCATGTGTCGTGAAATTAAGCCACGGTACAACAATACATTCGCCGTTAAAACAAAGCGTTCAGTCCATATTGAGTGCATTCGGTCGGGCTTTTCATCGCAGAAGCATAATGGGATCGCATTCATAGCGATGCAATGGCGCCTCGGTTATGCAAGCGATCACGCTAAATGCTAACGAGTGTCCGGTACCTATCTGGCTATAGACCGTGGACGATACCGTAATATGGCTTTGGTAAACGACCTCTGATTAGACGTAAGCATAGAAGAAGGAATAAATAAATTAGCTATCCTTTGAATTGGGATATTTGATATGATGACAGAGATAGATTACAAAGAATCTCAAACATAGTAAGTATTTAATTCATATATTATATTCAGTCAGGCTTTTCTTGATCGTATTCATAGCCTTGTGTGGCCTTGACCCATTGGTACAGCAAACGATTCGGAAGTTACAGGCGCGGTAAGCAAGTGATCAAATAGGCTATGATGCGATGCCACTATAGGCTCTATGACAGCAAAGAGTTTAGATATTTTAGTCTTGTTTGTCAACCGACTTCAAAAAAAAGAGGAGGTTCTCAATTCGTCGGAATCTTTTTTTTTTATTTTTTTTATGTATGTTCACCGATTACTCGAAGACGCCTGAACCGATTTCGAAAATTCTTTTTTTGTTTGAAAGGGTATACTTCACAGGTGGTCCCATATAAATTTTATCGAAATCGATTCAGCGGTTTTTGAGAAAATCAACAAAACATAGCAAAATTGGAGTTGTTGCGATTGAAGTCGGTTGTTTTTAACGTATTCAGCGTGGTCAATTATAGAAGTTACGGGGGGGGGGGGACACACAGATTTTACAACTTTGGAAGTGTCTCTCGCGCAGACTATTCAGTTTAGAAGAAAATGATATTAAAAACCTCAATATCATTTTTGAAGACCTATCCATAGATAACCTACACGTATGGGTTTGATGAAAAAAAAATTTTTGAGTTTCAGTTCTAAGTATGGGGAGCCCCCAAAATTTATTGTTTTTTTTTCTATTTTTGTATGAAAATCTTAATGCGGTTTACAAAATACATCTACTTACCAAGTTTCAACAGTATAGTTCTTATAGTTTCGGAAAAAAGTGGCTGTGACATACGGACAGACAGACAGACAGACAGACATGACGAATCCATAAGGGTTCCGTTTTTTGCCATTTGGCTACGGAACCCTAAAAATCCTTTATAAAGAGTGAAAACATGAAGTATACCTAAATGTCTTGTATTTTCAATAGTAGCTAGTATATCAAATGTGGTTTTTGCATTTTTGACTTATAAAATGGAATATGTTAGTCGGTGTACATGTAAGTCCGTTTTATTTTTTACCGACTTCAAAAAAAAGGAGGAGGTTCTCAATTCGTCGAAATCTTTTTTTTTTTTATGTATGTTCACCGATTACTCGAAGGCGCCTGAACCGATTTGGAAAATTCTTTTTTTGTTTAAAAGGGTATACTTCACAGGTGGTCCCATATAAGTTTTATCGAAATCGATTCAGCGGTTTTTGAGAAAATCAACAAAAACATAGCAAAATTGGAGTTGTTGCGATTGAAGTCGATTGTTTTTAACGTATTCATTGACGGATACATTGAACAAACTCCAAAGAGTTTCTATTTGTGTGTCGTTTGGTAAATTGTAATAATATTTCTGCCTTATTGCCTACTGTTACTTCATATCTCCGAGCAATGTCTAAGGAAAATGCCTGTTCCTTTCGTTGTGCCAAAACATTCCATTAATCATCCCCGATTTAGGTGTTGCTTCCACCGAGTTATGTATTTTATTTACTCACCTATATTTTAACGTCGACATGTTAGGGAATAAACAGGTCATATTTCTCCACATATGTTAACCTTCATCTCTCGTTTTCTTTTTAAGTGTTTTAGTTTTCAAAGGCTTACCAATTGTGGATAAAAAAAACCTTAAAGTGTACCTATATGAATATTTTCAGGCAAAGTTGTATCAGTAGTCAAATATGTGCGAAAGCCAAACATCGACTTCCGGCGCTTTGGCCGCTATTGTCTCTCATATTTAATCGGAATACCTTCGCATCTGCCGGCATACGTCGCAGGGCAGCGCAGGGCGAGCGCTTTCCTTATTTACAAACGCTACCGTTTGCCTATTTTAGTCTAACTCTTAACGGTACGTACAGTTTTAGAATGTTTGATGTTTCATTCAATGTTCATCACATGGCATTACGAAACGTTGATCCCGGAGAAAGGGAATCGCACCTGGCAGATGTCGGCGCGAGCGACAGCTGCGCGTGTGCCGCCAAGCCACACTTTTTTCTCGTTTTTTTTCCTATCAACTCCCCAATCGCTTTATTGTGTTAGCAGTGCAGCGGCGCGGCGTTCCGTCGCGACTTTGACGGAATCAACCAACCCTATTTATATGCGGTTACCGGCACACTGCTGAACTTACAAACTCGCTGCAATTTGGCTGAATTCCACAGAGAATTTCATGCTATTGAACGGGGGTTGCGCAATTCTCAATGCGCTATCATGTCGGACTTTTCCGTTTTCGAAAAATTGGCCCAGTTTATCTTTATTATTTTTAACTACTCAGATTCTGAGGATTATCTTCTAACATTTTAGGACGTTAATATTACATTATGTTACTGGCGATCGTCGCCAACAAGTTTACGCCTCCGCCCCGGGTTTGTATGCACCGGTTGCAAAATTGGGACGCTATCCCTGACCTACAATCACGAGGGTGTTTGGGACATTCGCCAACCATCGAAACGAATTCTGCACAAACTGCAGTAATAAAATGTCTTCAACAACTCTGACCTCATTGGTGGGATCTCGGGTCTTAGCGACGACAGACAATGAATGTTAATGGACTACGGGTTCTGGAAATCCTGTAGTACTGATAATACTGATAATTAGAGCGATTGCGATTGATAGTCACTAGCCTCTGGCGAATTCCAGCAGATTTTCATGCAAACTTCTCGTGTTCATAAAAATACTGCAATTCTCAATTGACTATGTTCTGCAAAAGTAGTCATTCTAGTTAATATTGTAACACTTACTCCTGACACAGGTTTATAAAAACCTAAAAGGTCTCAACCTATATTACGAGACAATGTTACATGAATCCCAATAAACAATTTTGTTTTTTTTTTTTTAAATTTTAACTTACCACAAACTGTATTAATAAAACATTTAATCGATGAATTGTAAGATTTTAGTCAGTATTAATTGGTGCTTTGATCATTATTCGCATGATTGACGTTTTATTTGCCCAAAAAATAAAATTGAAACATTGTCCTTCGTGCAATATATACAATGTATTTTGCTACACAGGAGTCACTCTGTAATTAAATAATGCATCATCTTCGCATATGTATTAGCCTGAAATCCGGCTGCTACGCTACTTATTGTTTTGTACGGAACTATTTGTATTTCAAATTAATATGGCGGTCTCATCAAAGTTATTTTGTAAGCTTGTATTTGTTTTGTAACAGTTGAACCTGTTTATTTATTATTTTAAACCTATTTTCAACTAAGACTTTCATAAAAATACATACATATATCTACTAAAATAGGACTACTAGATATTTAAGAAAATAATATGTTGTGATAACTATGATTTTGCTTTTGTTTCCCTGAAGATAAGTTTTGGGAATATATATATGTTCCAATCAATTTTTTTACATTCCACTAAATTAACACAGCAGCTTAGTTAGTTACCTATTTGCCAAGGTAGGCATTTGCCAGGTGCGAGCGGACCCGTACTGGCGTTATCGGATTCCGCGCTGTGTAGACCAGCTCGCCCTCCAAGCGTTTTCGAGGATACTCGAAACTAGAAAGTTTCATGTTTTCTTGGAATATTTTCATCTCAAATATAAGATATAAAGTTGACTAACAATTTAAAAATATTGCCTGTGTGCTAATACGCAATGTTACCATGTAAAAATACATACCTACATAATTATGAGGCCAAAAAATCACGCATGTGGGTATATACATAGATACTCGAACCTACAATCTCTCGAACATGTAGTAACATAATCTATTCAGATATATGATCATATATTGAGTGCTACTCGTGTGGAGTAGAGTACTGTACGCGTCTCGTTGCCATGATAAGGATTATTTATGCATTGGTCCAGAGTCCTTGCCCTGCCCCTGCATAGGGTGGCGGCGCGTGGGATGCGGTACGTGCGTGACATTGTGCCCGCTCATTGATTTTCCGATACAGGTTCTTATACATTATACAACTGAAAAATGTAACCAAAACATAATAATTTGATTTTGGGACGTTAAGTGGAGTCTTGGATGTATTCAGACTTCAGAGATCGTTTCAAAGTGAAACAGTGGCCCGTACAGTTTATTAGCCATCTCCTTTTATTCGGTTCGCAATTAATTGGAGTAGGTATACTCGGTTGTAGAGCTATTTCTTCCCTCGCTGATAGCGGGTTTGACATTGAGTTCTCCCTTTGGGGAGAGCTATTGAGCGAGTCACCGTTTTTATTTTTACCTTACACGCCCACTACCCTCAAGAACCTCCTTTTAAATTATATGTGACTATGTACTGTCTAAAGTTGCATTACTTGGTACCTTTCTATAAAATCAAGTTTTTGCAAAAATGAATTCAAATAAATTTTCAGTTTCATTCGAATTCAGAATTGTTAGTCACGTTCGCTTTGACGCTTGCTCTTTTGTAACAATTTGCGGGGCTTTTGGTTGAACCAGCTACTTTGTTGCGGAAAATAAAACTAAGTGACATTTTTAGTGCAAAGGTCGATCAACCGTAGATGAAAGACGAGAAAGCTCTGAAGCGCATATCAGTTTGTAACAAGTTTATAAATAGAATTACTTCTAGCACTTAACACGTATAGTGCACCTCCCACGTGAAGTTGCGAGAATTTTCAACCAAGTTTCTTTGTATATCTAGAATAAAAGAAAGGGCAACACGAGGCAGCCGCCTTTTATTCCTCAGGATACGAGAAATGCCACGTAGAGCAGTATAACGTAGACCACAAAAGGGCTCAACTTCAGCACATAGACGATTGATTTATTCTTGTCTAGGGATTACACTATGAGTATTATATCGTCTTTCACTTAAGTAGAAGCGGTAAATCTGGGATATGGTTTTTACAAAGTTACGGCTACAAAGTTGTTGCGCAAATTCTACAAAAGTGCGTTGCGTAAATTTTAAAAATGTTTTTTTTATCGTAATCCTAAAATTACCTAAAAGTTTACACCTTTTTAAAAATCTTTTATAACGGCTTCGTTTGTCTACAATTGGGTAATTGTATCTTGTATGCTTTTATCATGTAAATAATTAACGTTCAATTATTTCGTTAATTTCGTTCGTAACGTTAATTGTGTTAAATTGTGTGGGTGGGACTAGTGCACCTCTGTCTGTATAATACAGAATAAATAATGTAATAGGTACAATAGAAGGTTTCTTTGCGAATGTCTGAAGGTCGATGTGTCTGAGTAACTATAGTTTTTTTTTTGAGGTTCACTGTGAAAGTTGGTGTTAGCTACTCTGGTTCATTGAGTGCCTGATCGTCTGGCGCAGTGCCATCCACGTTTGCGACACTGCCAGAGGAGAGGGCCCGTCAACGTGATGCGATGGATGCGTGTGTTCAGCAATTTTCTTTTACGCAGACACTGGTGAACAACGCGTTTTTTATATTATTATTATTAATTAAGTGCGTTTGACCTCATGGAAATTTATGATATAGTCGAGGGTTTGCTTTCGAGCGTCGAGTGTTTTCTGCTTTCAGCTGCGGACAGTACTTGGACATAGTAATGCAATTTTTTGTCTTTTATTTATATCTTGTGATTGCTTTTATTCTATCAATCCAACTAAATTTTGTGTCCCTGACCCCAGCAAGCACTTTTTTCCTAGGGCTCCTAGATGAATCCTTCATATCTCAAATAGAGCATAATTAGAGCAATCATCATGCCAAGTGAAAAAATTAGAACAATCACACTTTTTGAGATTACGAGCGTCTAAAGATATGCTTGTTAGTTTGAATTCCACCCAGCAAGCACAACTTGTACACAAAAAATTGGGGGGAAAATTCAGTTATATGCGTCTACCGCTGTTACTATAACGTTTGAAATTTTAGTTTTTTTGAGCAGATTGCTTTAATTTTGCTCTAAATCTGCGCACAAGAACCAATCTTGTATTCATATTAGTTTCAAAGCTATACAGCTTTTTCATCTAGGAAACTAAATTTTAGTAAGATGGAGGCGCCAAACAAGTATAAAGTTGACGATAATATTGAAAATTTCAAACAACATTGGTCACATCAAATCAAGGCAATAAGTACGTGTTTTTTTTTTAAGTTCTTTTGTAATCAACACTATAAGCTTACAGTTATCGTGTGGCTCGTGTCATGGCTAAAGTTACCTTAGCTCTGAGCTACCTTAGCTCCCCCGATATAAATAACAACGCTAATAATGTTCTAATTGCGTGTAGTGAAATTAATGGCGGCTCTTCGGCGCTTCCTCGTTACGTACTTGATCACGTGAACCCAGGATTGGGTTTCCGAATACGTGAAAATATACGTAGAATATTGTGACCCATATTCTACGTATACCTTTGTTTGTCCGAGCTGTTGCTGTTTCAGTCCAATTTGTTTTAATTACTTTACATACCGTGACTGGTACCTACATTAAGGTAATATTGATGACCTTTTTTGCGAGACCTTTGTATATTGGCGCCATTATAATATGTCATGACCTCGTCATGAATAAAAGTTTGTTCCTCATTTACGTTTCAGTTCGTATTCCAAATGAGTACTTAATTGAATACAATTAACATTAAACATTGTAATTTCACATCACAAACTTGAGTTATTAACACCGATCGTTCGATTTTACGATATTACAAAGTAAACAACAAAGTTCTGCCCATACACCTGTAGATGTAAAAACTTAAGAAGTTAGCCAAAGGTAGGGGTAAAGGTATAGCCAGTTCAGACTACTTTTACCAGTATATTGAACCAACAACGACGAGCATGACCCCTCAGAGCTCATATAGCACAACATTACTCGTACATTAAACCGTGTCTACCATAATATGTGTTTACCGTATTCAACGTAGCCCTTGTAAACATCATCTCGCAGGTATAAGGCACATAGCCTTCCCATCTGGACGTGAATGCGGACTCATTTTTGCGCTTCAATGCATAGTGAACCTCCTTTGACATGACACTTTGACTCTTTTAGGCCGCCTACCTCGTCATAAGGTTTACCAAGATGTTGTATGTATTGATACGGTGGGATTCTGAGTTGTACGAATGTAGTCTCATTTTCTTACACTGACGCCTTTTTGACCGACTTTTAAATATGGCGGAGGTTCTCTATTCGACTGTTTTTAGGGTTCCGTACCTCAAAAACAAAAAAGGAACCCTTATAGGATCACTTCGTTGTCCGCCCGTCTGTCTGTCTGTCTGTCTGTCTGTCTGTCAAAACCCTTTTTCTCAGGAACGCGTAGACGTATCAAGTTGAAATTTATATCAAATACTCAGGCCTGTAATCCCTTGAAGCTGTGAAAAAAATCAAACTTCTGTGCCAATGCAATCAAGAGATACGGCCGTTTATGCCGCATATTTGGACACTCGCATGGGAATCAAATCCTATAGGCTACTTCCCGTATACCTAGAATCGTGAATTTTGGCAGGAAGCAATGTCTTATAGCACAAGTAAAGGGAAAAGTCCGAAAACCAAAAATATTTTGTTACATCTAATTTTTTTCACAGCTTCAAGGGATTGCAGGCCTGAGTATTTGATATAGAGTTTAAGACATATGTGAATATGAATTTATACGGAACCCTCGGTACGCGAGTCCGACTCCCGATATCTTAACCGATTGCGAACCAGTTGTAATGATTCTTCTTTATCTATTAGTTCAGGCTAGTTCCATATAAATTGTTAAAGGAGAATCGTTCAGTAAATGAAACTGGTTTAGCGTATCAATTATTCAGGACTATCATCTTTTGGGAAAACCAGGATAAATACAGGATAAATACTGTATTCAATGTTTTGGTGGACCTAGAATTAGGCTTTTACAGACTTCCATTGTTCGTAGTTTCAGGAATTCTCCACACTGAACAAAGTATACTATTACTTTATTCAGCGACTACCGACTATACACCAGTTCAGAAATACCTTCCACTTCCACTTACTTCGCTACCACGTGGCTACCACTACTTCTTACCTTGTGTTGGTATACGCATCTCTGTAAGGTAATAAGGCGGTAATAGTTAAGATTTGGTTAAGTATATCCTGTTAAGTATATGTGAAAGAATGTAAGTGCCTTTATTTGTAACACTTATAAATGCTCTTTATAGCAGCAGTATTGGAAATGGCGCGACATAGCACATTTAGTATTTGCATTTGTAGAATCATTCCGCTAAACATCGATAAATTGTCCCCTATAGCAATTTCCATGTCGTACTTAGCGATGGATTTAACGATGTGTATCAATGATTAATGATGATGATCTGCCAGCACATAGCGCGCTTTGCTAGTCATCATTCAATTATCATAAAAATCATCGTTCATAAAAGCCTGATGGTATTCAGGGAAACAGATTAACTTTTACTGAAATGGTTGTTAATATGTTCGGAAATGCAATTAAAACACGAAATTAGGTAACTCCATGTTGAGCTCAGTAGCAAGACATTTTATTACACACAATTATAAACTACCCACAACTGTCAAATAATTACACTATAAATAAAGATCATGTATACGACATACCTTTCCCCCAAGTAAACACATAAAGTGGTAAATAATTAGATACCATGAGGAATAGAAAACAATGAAATAATAATATAATATTCTACAGATGAGAACTTATACAATTTCAATAAGAAGTAATTCCTCAAGTAAACACACAGAGTAGTAAATAATAAATAACATAAGGAATAGAAAACAATGAAATAATAATGTAATATTCTATAGATGAGAACTTAAACAATTTGAATAAGAAGTAAAGAATCAGCTTTATAATATTTTTATTTAGGTATTCCCAGAATATCAGCCCAAGACTCTTCACTAGGAATCTCTATAATTTGTTCAGGCTCTTCAATAATGAGACCATCAGCCGTCTGAACCTTGTAACTGGAAGGACCAGTTTTTTCCACTATTCTGCCCGGCAACCACTTCGGACCATCACTGTTATTTCTGTATCTAACTCTGCAGCCAACTTCGGACTCTCTATTTTGCTTCTGATTATTTCCATGGACTTGCTGTTCTGTTTTTTTATTTTGTATATGGTCCGGGTGAATCGTGTCCAGTAGGGTACGTAGTTTTCGATTCATTAGAAGTTCCGCAGGACTCCTCAGAGTTCCAGCACACGGTGTCGCACGGAGGCCCAGTAGCATACTTGGAATTTTTACGTCCCACGTTAAGTCGTCCATTTTTCGTATCTTGTCCTTTACAGTTTGGACCATCCTCTCTGCGAGCCCATTGGTGGCAGGGTGATACGGCGCTGTTGTGATGTGTCTTATTTTATTTGAGTTAAGGAATTGTCTCATCTCTTCCGACACAAAAGCCGTCCCATTGTCGGATACCAATATCTCACATAGACCATGAGTCGCAAATACCATCCGTAGGTATCGAATTACCGTGGCAGTGGTCATGTTGTTTACCATGAACACCTCGGGCCATCTTGAGTAGGAGTCGACTATGATCAAAAAGGTTTTGTTTCGGAAGGGCCCGGCGAAGTCGACGTGTATTCGAGACCACGGTCTGGTTGGCATGATCCACGTATGTTGTGATCGGGGTGGCATGTGTCGGTGCTCGAGACACTTGTTGCACTGACCTACAAGTGTTTCTATGTCTTCATTTAAATGTGGCCACCAGATGTAACTTCTTGCTAGCGCTTTCGTTTGAACAATTCCACTGTGCGTCTTATGTAAGGCTTGTAAGGTAGCTGTGCGCAGCGGCGGTGGTACCACTACACGGTTACCCAACAACAGACAGCCGTGTTGTAGGGACAGTTCGGTACGATGTAGCCAGTAGGTATGCAGATCCGCCTCCGTCACCTTGGCAGGCCAACCCCGTTGCATGTAGTGTACTACCCGTGATAATGTTTTGTCTCTTAGCGTTTAAACCGCGATATGCTCTGCGTCAAATGGGAAATCTTCAGGTTTTTCAGCCATAAGCAGTATTTCACTCAGTTCTGGTTCCGGTCGTTCAGGAGCTGGCTGTGGCCATCTACTCAAATTGTCTGCGCTACCTATCTGTGTGCCCGGCTTGTAACGAATGTCATAATCATGTGCGGTAAGCGCAATTGCTATTCTTGTCAATCGAGGTGACAGTATGGTTGGTGTCGGTTTTCTTGGATCGAATATACCCAGCAAAGGCTTATGATCCGTGACTACGGTGAATGGTCTTCCAGCTAAGTAATTATGGAACTTCTGGATGCCAAACAAAATCGCCGTGGCTTCTTTGTCCAATTGAGAGTAGCGTCTTTCGGTAGAACTTAAGGTTCTGGAACTCATGGCTACGGGGCTTTCTAAGCCATCTTCCATCACATGTGATAATACGGCTCCGACGCCGTAATCTGAGCTGTCGCATGTCAGTATTAGAGGTTTATTTAAATCGTAGTGCACTAAAGTCATTTCAAATGTTAGTGCCCGTTTAGCAGAGTCGAAAGCTTTCTGTTCCCGTTCGGTCCAGCGCCATTTATGAGTTTTGTCTAGAAGCCGATGCAAAGGTTCAAGTATTGTTGCCTTGTCTTTAATAAACCTTTCGTAAAAATTGTACAAACCAAGGAACGCTTGTAGTTCTTGAACGTTCTGGGGTTCCGGTGTGTTCATTATCGATTCGATCTTGCTCGGTGATGGATGAATGCCATTAGCGTCGATGATGAATCCTAAGAACTCAACTTTCTCTTTAGCGAACTTGCATTTCTTTTTGTTGAGGCGTAACCCCGCTTGTTGTATGCGCTTCAGAACCCTGTCTAGTCGCTGCAGCATCTCGGACATGGTACGGCCCGCGACGATGATGTCGTCAATCAGAACTGCGACTCCTGCGATGCCCGCTAGTAGCGCTGTCATCAGCCTTTGGAAAATACCGGGGCAAGCTTTCACACCGAATGCAAGTCTATGTACGGTATACAATCCTTTACAGGTGTTCAAAGTTAGAAGTTTGGCCGTTTCATCGTTGACCGTCACTTGAGTGTAAGCACGGTCTAAGTCCAATGTCGTGTAGAATTTTCCTCCTGCTACAGCCGCAAATACTTCATTCGCCGTAGGCATAGGATAGGTGTCCGACTCCGAGGCTTGGTTGACTGTGCAACGGTAATCGCCACACAGCCGAATCTCGCCTGACTTCTTGACAACCGGTACTACCGGCGTGGCCCACTCTGAGTACGCGGCCGGTCGAAGAACACCCTCGGATACTAGGCGGTCGATTTCGTTTTCCACTCTGCCCTTGACTGCGTAAGGAACGGGACGAGCCTTCAGGAATTTCGGAGTAGCGCCCGGTTTCAAATGTATCGCTACAGGATCTCCACGGTAGGTACCGAGACCGTCCTCGAATACATCACCATATTTAGCGATTATTTCCTCGAGTTCAGCATAATCTCCATTCGACACGAAATTAATGTTCATAGTGATGCCTAGATGCATAAGCCAATCTCTTCCCAAAAGATTCGGTCCGGTGCCTTCAGCCACCAGAATTGGAAGACGATATTCAATGTCTCTGTAGCGCACGGGCAGCACTATCCGGCCGAGCAGGTACACCGGTGTGTCGGTCCACGTGCGCAGGGCGAGCGGCGCGGGCTGCAGGGCGCGCGGCGGCGGCAGGCGCGCGCGCAGCCGGCGCCACTTGCGCTCGTTCACCAGCGTGTAGCAGGCGCCCGTGTCCACTTGCAGCGATACCGGCTCGCCGGCCATCTCGACGCGAATCACGTAGGGTGGCACTCGACTCGCGCTCTCCACGACGTATATGCCGTTTAAACTGTTGTCGTCCTCCTTCTCAGTAAAGTTCGTTTTGTTTGCGTTCTTTTTAGAAATGCAGATTTTTTCGAGGTGTCCCTTTTTATTGCAATATCGACACGTGACGTTGATGAACCGACATTCGCCTCCGTGTCTGTCACCACAGCGATAGCAAAGACGAGGCGCGGACCGTGGGGCGGGCCGCGGAGGGGCGGCGCGGGGCGCGGGCCGCGGACGCAGCGCGTTGATGTCCATAGGCTCCGGCGGCGGCGAGGCGGGCGGCGGGGGCGCGGCAGGTGCCGGCGGCGCGGCGCTGCAGCCGGCGCCGTCCCCAACGGCGTCTTTGCCCGCACTTTCAGACGACAGCATAGCGTCGACTACATTGTGATAGCTAAGACTGTCTCTTTTTAAAAGCTCGTACTGCAACTTATCGTCCCTCATGCCACACACGAGTCTGTCGCGTAGCATGCGCTCCAAATCACTAAAATTGCAGCTAGCGCTGATCTTCCGAAGTTGAGCTATGTACTCGGCAGCTGATTCACCACGATTTTGATCACGTTTATAAAATTTGTACGACATGGATATCTCATTCGGTTTCGGACTGTAATGCACTGAGAAAAAAATACGTATTCGGGCTACGTAATTTACATAGCAAAACAGTACAGCATGACAGTTGTAGCCGGAACCGTGTCGCATACGTAGCTAGTATTAAGTAGGCGGTGCCATGAAGTTTGTCATCAACCGGCATACGTAAATTACTGCTGTGTTGTTTTGCTACATATGTAAGTAGCTGGTAGAATGGTGTTTAATACGTACATAGGAAGATCTATACAGGCGTAGGCTCCGTAAAGCATGGAATTTCCTACTCATGTACAGGCGATGGATGCGTACAATACTGGTAAGGGATCCGTAAAGCATTGTGGTGCCTACGTATGAAAGGTTGTTGCACAGGTTCTATACTGGGCTAAGCTCTGTAGAACAGTGTGTAGCCTACGTATGAAATGTTGGTTCACAGGTTCTATACTGGACTAGGCTCCTTAAAGCTTGGAGTCTCCTACTTATGTACTGGTGATGTATGCGTACAGTAATGCCACGGGATCCGTAAAGCATTGTGCAGTCTACGTATGAAATGTTGTTGCACAGGTTCTATACTGTACTAAGCTCCGTAAGGCATGGAGTGTCCTACTTATGCACTGGTGATGTATGCGTACAGTAATGCCACGGGATCCGTAAAGCATTGTGTAGCCTACGTATGAAATGATGCTGCACTGATTCTATACTGGGCTAGGCTACGTAAGGCATGGAGTCTCCTACTTATGTACTGATGATGAATGCGTACAACACTGGCACGGCATCCGTAAAGCATTGTGTAGCCTACGTATGAAATGATGCTGCACTGATTCTATACTGGGCTAGGCTACGTAAGGCATGGAGTCTCCTACTTATGTACTGATGATGAATGCGTACAACACTGGCACGGCATCCGTAAAGCATTGTGTAGCCTACGTATGAAATGATGCTGCACTGATTCTATACTGGGCTAGGCTACGTAAGGCATGGAGTCTCCTACTTATGTACTGATGATGAATGCTTACAACACTGGCACGGCATCCGTAAAGCATTGTGTAGCCTACGTATGAATTGATGCTGCAGGCTCTGTAAACACATTTTACCCTGTATGATTCCGCAATGATTTTATCTATTAATTACGGATGTAACCTTATCTCGCAATGAATTAATAAGATCGTTGCAGAATCATACAGGGTAAAATGTGTTTACAGACCCTGCAGCATCAATTCATACGTAGCTATACAATGCTTTACGGACCCCGTGCTAGTATTCTACGCATCCATCATCAGTACATAAATAGGAGACTCAAAGCCCTACGGCGCGACGATTAGCCCAGTATAGAACCTGTGAAGCAACAATACATACGTAGTAAACTCAATGCTTTAGCGGTCCCGTGCCAGTATTGTAGGAATTACATCACCTGTAAATAAACAGCAAATAATAAACATGTGTTTTTGTATTAACAGATAAGGATGAAAAATTAATAATCATACATTATAGAAAATTGAATCACGTTTATTAAAAAAAATGCATGTAAAAGACTGAAATATGTAACATTATATTTAATCAAATTAATGTTATTTATTATATTACAATGTCATTAATAATAGATATCTATTATTTCCGCAAACAACAACTATGTCGATTCCGAAATATTTTCTTATAAAATTGTCAATAATTATTTTATACCATGATGCTGAGTTACAATAATCATCACAAATATCTTCAGATTAGAAATTTAACCTAACGCTGAATACCTCAGACGTTGCTTTTGCGTCCCATGTGATAACGGAGTTAACTGTATATTTTTGTAAAACACATCATTCACAAAATTAAACTGATTACGTTTAGTATTCTGTATACCTGAAACAGAAAATAACAAGTCAATTAAAAGTGGCCAAGTGCGTGCGTGTTCAAAGTTGGGTTCCATAGTTTTTTCAAAAAAATAAATGTATATTTTAAAAAACAAAATTATTTTTGCAGTTATAAACATTTTGTATGAAAACCTTGAACTTTTAAAAATCCATCTACACATGCATGACAAAGGGTTCCTTGTTGACTTTGGAACTTTAAAAACATATATATTATTATGTACTTACACTATCTTTGTTGTCGGTTCCAGCTACGGGTAAAGACGACATAGATTCTGTCTCCTTTCCTGTATAATGTCAGATCCCGCTATGAGTAATGATGGCAAAGCTTCTACATTGTTCTTCTCTGTTTTTGAAGCACGGAAGGAAGCTCCAGGAGCTGCAATTTATCCAAAATACATTATATAAGGGAAACCTAAGAAATAAAGATCGGCCGCCTTAACCTCTTCGTTTAGTAAGTGCTTCAGTATGAATGAATGGGCTCATTGATAGATCTTACACTTCACACTTAAACCATGTAAGGAAGAAGCTATTATAAATAAATAAAATAAAGAAGCTAACTTACCGAATTTGTAATACTATCTTGGAGTTGTTTTTAATGTATTATTGGATTTTCACCCAGTCCCCAATTTTGGGTACTAATTCTTGTAAATCCTCAGTCTCCAGTAAAAGCAAGAGCTTAATGTTGTTTTCTGAAAAAGGCAATTTCCTTTGTATTTAATTAAAAACAAAGTAAGAACAGGAAATGAATTCGCGCGTTTTGCAATGCGACGTCGCATCATGAATTTAGCTACTAATATTTATTTTACGTACCACAAACAAATAACTTCTTTCAATACGGGTCTTACATTTTCACAGTTAGTTAAAAATTCTTCCATTCTTCCATTTTCCAGGCTTTCTTTTTTAGTAAGGTTCTCTGTGAACGCACGCGGCGGCGGCGCGGGCGCGCGGAACAACAATGCCGGGCACTAAAACAGTGTTGCCCGGTCTGATTTTCATTTCACCTCGTGGCCTCGTCTCAATTTACCCTAGATATTACATATTTCGTAGTTCTTTGAAAATAGTGGTCTATCTTTGAATATTTGTATAAAATAAATTTAAACAAAAATTGTAAAATTTTAATTTTTTGTGATTGCATAGCGGTAAGTCATGGTAAAAAATAAATATCGCCATGTCTTGTGTTTTATGAAAACTTATAACTGGTGTTCTATTGAGTCAATAGGCGTTTCTTCAGAATTTTCATAAAACACAACAACAAAAAACGCCTATTGACTCAATAGGCGTTTTTTAAGAGTTTTCATAAATTTATTTTTTTACCATGACTTACCGCTATCGGCAGTGGGTTTTTTGGGTTTTAACCCAGTTATAACCCATTATCGTTTATTTTAGTGGGTGAAAACGTGGGAAAGGAATGAGATGACTTAAAATGATTCGGGAAGCTCCACAATATCTTCACGTCCAAAATATCGCAAGGTCTCAAGACTAAAGTCTTTGACCAGTGTGTGTTGCCAGTGATGACATATGGAACCAATACATGATAGCTTACCTACTATGGGCCTAATAAGAAGGCTCAAGGTTACCCAAAGGACGATGGAGCGTAATATGTTTGGAGTTTTCCTACGTGATCAAATCAGAAATGAGGAGATACGTAGGAGAACTAAAGTAACCGACATAGCTCACAGAATCGCTAAACTTAAGTGGCAGTAGGCGGGGCGCATTTGCGGGAAGCCGTTGGATGCGAGCAGCACAGGACCAGTCGGTGTGGAAATCCTTGTGCGAGGCCTTTGTCCAGCAGTGGACGTCTTTCGGCTGATGATGATGATGACATTGAAAAGCCTTAGAAACAACACCCATATTGAAATGTTTCGAGAAATGCATATCCGACATCTCGGATTTCGGAAAAAAGTATCGTTTTTGTGAGCACCCTGAAGAATATCGAATATGCCACTCATTCAATACTTGTTTTAAAAATATCCACCATCTTGAGTTTAAAAACAAAAATCATTTTCGTAATCAGCACCCTGCTAAAACTTGAAAATGACGCCCATGGCGATATTTTTTGACAAATGCATGGTCGCCTTCTTAGATTCAAATGATTCATGGATGTCATTTTCGTAATCAGCACCTCGAAAAATCTTTAAAATGACACCCATATCGATTTATAAAATGCATGTCCGCCATCTTGGCTTCAAAAGTAGATGCTATTTTTGTTCTCGTCTCCTCAAAAATTACACCTATATTTTTTTTTTTTTTTTTTTTTATGGCAGAGGTGGCAAACGAGCAGACGGATCACCTGATGGTAAGCGATTACCGCCGCCCATAGACACCCGCAACACCAGAGGAGTCACAAGTGCGTTGCCGGCCTTTGATTTGGGAGTACGCTCTTTTCTTGAAGGTTTGAATGTCGTATCGGTCCGGAAATACCGCAGGCGACAATTCATTCCACAGTTTGGTTGTGCGAGGCAGAAAGTTTCTAGTGAAACGCACAGTTGTGGACTGCCAACCATCTATGTGATGGGGATGAATATGTTGTCGCGTAGAACGATGGCGGAAAGAGGCGGCAGGGATCAATCCGAACAATTCCTCGGAGCACTCCCCATTGTACATGCGATAGAGAATGCAGAGCGAGGCTACATCTCTACGCAGCGCCAGGGAGTCAAGCCGATCTGAAATATCCTGGCAGTCGACGATTCGAGTTGCCCTTCGTTGAATGCGGTCCAGAGGGAGAAGCTGGTACTGGGGTGCCCCTGCCCAGAGATGAGAACAGTATTCCATATGAGGCCGAACCTGCGCCTTATAAAGTTGCAGGCGATGCGCCGCAGTGAAATACTGTCTAGATCTATTGAGCACACCAAGCTTCTTCGAGGCTAATTTAGCCTTACCCTCTAGATGGCCACGGAACTGGACTTCACTCGATATGTCGACACCAAGAATTCCGATACTAGCTGAGGCATTTAGGGGAGTGTCCTCAAAACGAGGTGATACGACAAATGGCATTTTCTTGGCAGTGAACGCGCAAACTTATCTATACTTAAACTTAACTATATCAATGCTTTTTGAGAAACGCATACCTATTCATAGGTTTCGCAAAGCAAAAATCCACTGTCGCCCTCACCAAGCATTACTAATATGCAGAATATATTTATATACCCATCTTAAATCCAATCAATATGACGTATGGCTTTTAAATAATATAATATAATAATATAATATGTAATATATTAATCGTTAATCGTTTTACTATTTTTCTTTCTTCTTTCTTTCCTTCTTTAATCAGATTAAGATTGTAGAGAACTTATTAAATCGATTAATTTTTAAATCTCAATTACATTTTCAATCGATTGATTAAATGATTAAAGAAATTAATAATAATAATAATGTTTATTAAATAAAAAGTGTACAAATTAAACATAAATTGCTAGAGATTTACAAAATACAAAATGTATTATGTGCCTGAACTAGGATAAACCTAGGATAATGTATTAATGCTAAATTGCCAACACTGGTTGATAATTAGTTTACTTAAATCTTACATACAAAGAAAGAAAAAATATGAATTCAAAATCATTTACATACTTTTTATTTATTTGTTTCAACAAAAAGATATGTCAGTAATCAGTTTGTTTTTATATCTAACTGCCCGTGCCCTCATTATCACTTGATATATTTTATACATAATATACATACCATATACATATAATTGAAAAATTTTACCCTCCACTAAGCAGTTTGTTTTCACCCACCCTATCGGGTTAAAACTGGGTTGTTACTGGGTTATGACCCATCAGTGGGTTAAAACCCCGGTCATTACCCATTTCTACTATTGACTTCAATAGAACCACACCATCACATTTTTTAAGAGTAGTTTTTTTTTTGTAGAGAGCATATTATTTACAGGGAAGGTAAGATTGGCATAGGTTATTATTAATTGTGAACGGTTTGAAAGTCGTTGCCCTATGAAGAAAGAAAAAATTAAAAGTCCCAATACGATTAACTGTACTTAATAAAAAAAACTGTTTCTTTTCTATGGTATACTTATTTCTTCGACCTTAAATTTTCGCTAGCGCATTAACTCTAGCATTAAAAAAATGGGAAAAATCGTTTTCACATGAACGCTTTTGCCCCATTAAAAAGTGTGCAGTATTTTGTATACAGTGGTAGTATACTCTTTAAATTTTTGCTTGAATTTTAATAATATCTCAAAAGATATGGAAGTAGACGCGATTTTAGGTACAAAAGGAAACGAAACTTTGATTTCATTTTAAATATTATACGACACTGTGTATTTTTAACTTATAATAGAAGACCAATGAATAACATGTTTTAGTTTTTAACACTCCATCACTTTTGGTTTACGAATACTGCTGTTTGAAAAATGACGTTTTCAGTGAGGGACACTTCTCAAAGATATGCGGAACACAAGGCGCAAGCGGCCAAAGATAACCTTAGACAACATGGCCAAAACTACCTTTAAACATTATTCTAAGCTAAATAAACGTTAAATAATGTGATCAAAGATATACACTTAGATAGCCTTCCACAAAAAATCCCTCAAGTAAGTCATTACGCTAAAGGTATTCTTATAAATGTATAAAATACTAAACGTAAAATTAACCGCTTGTTTAATTTTTTCCCATAAATTCAGGGTAAATCACCCTAAGTTGATAACACTCTGAGAGCGTTTGTGTGTACGTATGCGGTATAATTAAACACCGGAGCCGAATACGTACTGTAATGCCCGGACTACTTTCCAAAGATGTACCACTTCTTGTTCAAATGTATGTTGCCTACAGACGTAATGGCGTGGGCTACGTATAATACGTAGCTTTAACCTTGTTGAAAGTATGATGCTTACAAACGTAATGCCATCGGTAACGTAAAATATGTAGCTTTAAACTAGTTGAAAGTATGATGTTTACAAACGTAATGCCATCGGCTATGTAAGTAGTGAGGCAGCTCAATCGATTACGAGATTAGCCTTCAATTTAATTAAACCTGGGTTCGATTCTCGGCGTCAGCGTGAAATCCTTATGATGTTGTTATTTTATTTTTGAGTTAATTTTGTTAAATAAAAATAATGAAAGTGTTATTTTCACACAAAAATATTATAGGCTGCCTACTTAAAGTAATATAGCTGTCCACCTTAAATAAGCAGCCGGCTTACTTAATAACAGCAAGATATCGGCTACTTATTGTACGTAGGTAGCCACAAGCTGTAGTTATGCCGGCATGCTGACCAAGTAGGCTCACTAGGTATAACTTACTGATGTTGCCTAATTTCGTACGGATTGTCTGCTGATTCATTATTGTCATGATGAAACATAATTACTACGTATGATACATACGTTTCTGTAATACCATTATTGAAAATTGGGTTTCATACTTTCACGTCAGTATGATGTTCCATTGATAAGGAAGCGCCACAATTATTACGTGTGTTACTAACGTAGTAAGTAGTAAATTGCAAGCACATTACAAAATCGCGTTCTGTAAGGAGCTTTTTTTTCTCAGTGTGTTTGGTTAGGATTTCTATGATGTCATTGAATGTCACCTCAGTGGCTTTTCGTGGTGTAATTAGTGCCAATAAAGTTTCAAACACTTGCGAACCACACACAGTAAAGAAATTCGCACGTTTTACATTGTCTATCACGATTCCATTCGCCTCGAAACAAAACTTCAGTCTTTCTATGTAATTGTCCCAATTGTCCGATTGTGAGTTGAACTCACTAAACTTTACGCACTTGCGATCCATTTTCACTTATTTTACTCCGTCGTCGCCACTAATATGTTCGGAAATGCAATTAAAACACGAAATTAGGTAACTCCATGTTGAGCTCAATAGCAAGACATTTTATTACACACAATTATAAACTACCCACAACTGTCAAATAATTACACTATAAATAAAGATCATGTATACGACAGTTGTTAAAGATCGATTATTCTGAGTATTTTTCACATCTGATATTAACCTTGAAGAACCTCCTTAGCTGACAAAAAAAACTCATTACATTGAGGGAGAGGTAATAAAAATTTAATACGACGACCGTCGTTTTTGGAAAATTCGTGGAGTGTGGATTACAGAAATACTTACTCTGGGTTCATTGAAAACGGTGAAGGTGGAAGAATAAGTCGAATATAAGTACATATGTAATACATATATTGAATGACAAGTCATGGGGATCCTTGCTTAAATAACTACAGGCGTGGGCCCCAGGCCGTAGTAGGTGCTATCACCGCTTCTTTTTTCTGTATTTCCTGATTAGTCCCTTTATGAGGTTTTCTTACCATCTTGATGCCCACTTATCCTTTAATGTCCAATTAGGTTCGCGATTCAGATTGCCATTATAACATTTAATTAGGATCTGTCTGTATATTAATAAGAACATTATGGCAAAAAAAAATAATGAAAAGTTAGGTTTGTAAATGACAACACTAGTGAATACTATTTATTATACGTACGTATCGCTCAGGGGTATTAGGCTAAAGACCAAAAACATAAAATGTTTCAGGACTAGCTGAAATTTTGTATACTGATTCTGTAAGTGGTAGTAAATAATTACTCAAAACTCCCCATTCCTCCCCCGCTTGCGTCCTGAGATATACAGGGTGTTTGGGTTCTATATAAAAATAAAATTTTAATTTTTTAACTATTTATTTTTGTGTTCGTCTTTATTTTATACGTTTTAAAATGTCAGGTATGATCTTGCCATTATTCTTTTAAAGAATATTTACCTATTTAGTATTCTGATTGCAAGTTCAACTTCGTCGTAGACAAAAAGTAGGTGGTTTTCAATTCACTGAAGTCTTACACTGTCATAATAATAAAGAGAGTTACTATCTGCAAAAAGGTTCTACCAGTAAAATATCCGCCTTACCCATTTCAATCATTTTTGCTTGAAAATGACAAAAGGACTGGACATAATTAGCTCCGCCCGCTATATGTATTCAAGTTTTAGGATCCAATGAGAATAGTTATAAAATATACAACATTAACTTTTTTTGCGACGTTCGATTGTTTAGTGTGGTTTAACGAGCACAGGCTTATTAAGGATGTCATAATGTTACTGTAAGAAAAATAGTCCGTGTGGGGTGGTCAGGCCGAAATTTTCGGCTGATTGGACTTGGAAATAAGTTAGAGATTTATATTGTTGCACGATTCGTGCGCGTGACTGCTATCGTTATGAATTCCTTTTTGTTCAGAAAATGGTAGAATTTCGTAGTTGGCCAAAATTATATTCTGTGTGTATTTGAGGCCTTTGTTGAAAGAACATAATTATCTTTTGGGAAGCGTGGCCCGCAGGCGACGCTTTTACCTTCAAATTTTTAAAAGTCTACGTAAAAGCTTCCAAATTGGAATTTAGAAATCTGGTTTTAAGAAATTGATATAAGATTCATTTAGACTTGACCTTAGTCTATTTCAAAGATGTGGCCAGTTAACAGGCTGAACATAGGCGTGTTTATGGATTATTTAAGTTGAATTATCTAAGCTTGCATTGGTGTTTAGTCTTGGGCGTTTTGGAAAAGTTCTTATAAATATAGCGCTTCTACAATACAATGGAGGTAACAAGAACAAGTAAGTAGAGCATTCCGTGGAGTCACTTCAAGGGCTCGTGGTCGCGTCAAGGGTCGCTCTCTCTCTCTCTCTCTCTCTCTCTCTCTCTCTCTAAGTTGTAGCTATTTGTCTTAGTTTCAAAAATAATGGTTCTGAGTTGTATAGTATAAAGAATCCAGAGCAGACTAAGTGTCCCATAGTATTATTTTGTAATAAAGTAACTGAAGGTGCTAACGTAGACATTAAAGGATAGGAAACGGCCGCGTTATTTATTGCAATCTAAACTAGAAGTACTGTCCTAAATATGGAATTCCAACAAAACATACAAACTCAATTACCACTTTACATCTATTGGTTTGACTAAAGGCTTGGCAATGTCAGTATTGAAGATTTCCAAAATTGATTTCGATTAAATATTTGATCTTTTTGGGAGGAAACGTCCAAACATCGACATTTCAAAAAGTTTGAATGATAACTTAATCTATTGTATAAAGAGTGTTAAAAAAGTGCGTTTGAAATTTTAGGGGGTAACTCAGAAATCAGAATCAAGTACTTATAGAATACAGGAAAAATATTGAAAAAATCCGATCTACAATTATTTTTTTCAGTTTCTTACGTTTTAATTCACTATTTAGATTTACTATGGGAAACTAAAACAAAAGTTGTAGATCGGATTTCTTCAATAGGTATTTTTCCTGTATTCTATTATACTTGATTTGAGTAAACCCTTAAAATTTCAAACAAACTTTTTTAACACCCTGTATAAGTTCAGATAAAAGAAATTTTGTACAAAAATATCAGCTGTTATGAAATCGGTACAAAACTCAAAAAACTCAAAACTCTCTTGTTGCATGCGTGCGTTTGATAGACGGATCACACTCAGCCGGAAATAGATGCTATGCCGCGCTGTTACGACGAGGCAATAGCGATGTGCTGCCGAGGCTCCTCTGGGGACTGGGTACTGTGTACTGACGAGGGCATAAATATATGGCTATAAACGTTACTCTTTCTTTACATATACTACACTAAACTATTTTAAATACTTGCAGCTTTATTTGCGATATATTCAATCCACAATAACAAGACATTTAAAGAAGTAACAATGCAATCTAGGACGGGAAGAGTAAATGTCAATGGGGAATCTGTGTCAGAATCACGAATAGTACTATTCAGTGCAGTGGTCAAAAGGACAACTCATTTTCCCCATTCAATATTGCCTCTTTTAATTTAAAAACACTAGAATGAATTTTAAATTAACGATTTTTGTTGTTTAATTAGAAAGTCACAACTTAATCAAGTATTAACGAAAATAATTAAATAGCGTCAAGCAACTTTTACAAATTTACGAACAGGAACGTCTCTTTTGTATCAATTTATAATGTTTGATGAAAGTTTACAAAATCATAATAAATGCTCTTGCCGACGTCTTTTGTCTGCCCGTCGCACCGTACAAAGTTCTAAACAATCAATCAATTTTGATATGACGGGCTTAACTACCATCGCCATTGTACACTTCTGCCTTCTGCTTGGCAGTTGAAAACGTTTTATTGGTGTTTTGGTTTTCATTTTCCATATGGCTTTGAACTGCAAAAAAGGAAAGCTATAAATTCACGCTTAACGTTCTTGTTTCAGTGTCTTACAATGTCCGAAATGTAGAGGTACTTATTGTTCGAACGATTGCAGGGGGAATGTTGACGTCATGAGGGTCGTCTAGACGCCAGATGAGAAGACCCAGGACAATGCACTTTCGTCGAACTCTAGTCTAGGCCAGCGGTTCCCAAAAGGTGTTCCGCGGAACCCTAGGGTTCCGTGGGAGAGTCATAGGCGTTCCGAGAGTTAGGCCTTATTGTCGTAGTTACATAATTTATCGGTCAGTTTGTTATATTTCGGTACCGATCTCTGCAACACATAGTATTCTTACTCTTTCGCGCATATGGTAGAAACATAGCGCGCCCAAAAATTCCAATAATTAAATTCAAATTTCAAACTTGAATGAGTTTTGGATGGGACTTAAGATTCGAGGTAGGGTTCCGCCAAAAAATTGTGGATCAGTTATGGTTCCACAGCAAGAAAATATTGGGAACCGCTGGTCTAGGCGAATCAAATGTTTCACTATTCCATACGCAAACCACGAGTGTTGTTTACATTAGACTTTGATGTTTAGTCTGAAATTATAATAGTTGGCGCCGTTTGTTGACGTAATATGTGTTACAGCCAACACCTACTACTAGTATAGTACTAGTATATAGTAGTAGGTGTTGGTACATACATACAGCCGAATTTGATCAATCAGCCTTTTTACAAAAGAGATAGTCTTTTAAAAAAAAAGCTGTGAGTGAATAAAACGTTACAGACGGATGGACGGTTGGTTAGGTCAGGTCAGTTTGTCTGATGTCATTATAAAGATAATAGTTTTTTTTTTTTTCAATGTGATCTTAAACAGATGTTTACGAGAAGGCTAAGCCCGTTTGTAATTTTAGACTCATACTAATATGTTTAAGAAAATACAGCCTTGCGTAGGTCAGAATAAAAGGTTGTTTCTGAATTAATTATATTTTTTATTAGGGTTTCATAATTTACAATTATAATAATTAAAACAAAGTCGTTACATAGCTGCAATAACGAGGTCCAAGTTTTTTAAAAGAGCATTATTTCAGATTAAAACCGTGACGTATGAATAGAAGCAAACAAGGATATGAGAGAAAAACTAAGGAATCTCGCGCACTAGCCAGCCACGACTACGACCAGTGCCCGTAGCGACCAAGTTTACTACAGAAATCAGTTGCGACCAAGTGCGCGAGCTGCTTAATGTGGATTGTATAGTTCGGCTAGTGTGCGAAATCCCTTAGATTGGCATTTGTAAGGGAGATATAGAGATGGAGATACAGATTCGTCTACTGTGACAAAATAGATATGAGATTAGGATTCTTTTTTTAAATAGCTGTCGCTAATAGCAAAGACTTGAACGCGTAAAAAATATGAGATGGCTAAGTGCGAGCTCAACTTCGTGCCCTCGGAAGTTTGTTTCACTTTCCTGGATAAATGGATTTACAAATTTTTGATCGAATCATAAGCCACTGAGCGGATGTCTAGAGAGAAGGTAAGCAAGACCTATCCTACAACACCACCACAGCAAAAGAACTAAAAGTCGGCAATAAATCTCAATACTTAAAAGTTTCTTCGCATTTGCATCATTCTAAAAGTACGATAGATAAACGACTACTGAACAAATGCCCACTCAACCGAAACTGCTGCTAACATTATTCCCAGCTAAACTTTAGGATAATTTGTTAAGTTTGAGCCTGCTTGCTTTTTATTCCAAATATAGCGCTACTATAATAGGCGGAGTTTCTTGTTTTGCAGAAGTCCTGCAAGTTTCGTGCTCCAATTCAAGTACCTCCTTATGACAAACAATTTGTGTTTCATTTTATTTGTATACTTGCTGTAAACAAATTGTTAAGGTTCTCAGACCAAGAAGTTATAATTCTGGGTCTGAGAGACTGGGACTTATTTAAATAAGCAGCAGTCCAAAAAACCGGCCAAGTGCGAGTCGGACTCGCGCACCGAGGGTTCCGTATAAATTCATAATCACACATGTCTTGAACTCTATATTTTTTATATTTGAGTTGATTGAATGAAAGGTAATTTGCGGCTAAAAAAAACTACTTACTAGATCTCGTTCAAACCAATTTTCGGTGGAAGTTTGCATGGTAATGTACATCATATATTTTTTCTAGTTTTATAATTCTCTTATTTTTGAAGTTACGGGGGGGGGGGGGACACATTTTACCACTTTGGAAGTGTCTCTCGCGCAAACTATTCGTTTTTTTTGTCTGTTTTTGTGTAAAAATCTTAATGCGGTTCACAGAATACATCTATTTACCAAGTTTCAACAGTATAGTTCTTATAGTTTCTGAAAAAAGTGGCTGTGACATACGGACGGACAGACAGACAGACATGACGAATCCATAAGGGTTCCGTTTTTTGCCATTTGGCTACGGAACCCTAAAAACACCGTTTGTGTATAGCTTCGTAGTAATATCGTCAAAATTGTTTGCAAGACCGTGCCACTCGTCTGTATTTACCCAGACAGACGTTCACTCATCGCCTTTGTGTCTGAAATGTGTATTCCATATCAATTACAGATAGTATCTCGATTCTCGACATTGTTATCTCGCAAGTTTGGCGGATCTCGACAATTTGCCTTTGAACGAGCCGCGCGCTGTAGGCTGGATGTCAAATTAATTCGTGAATAATAGGGATCAAGTTCTCACCTTTGGAGGCGACAGAAGGAAATAAATTTCTAGAAATGGTCTTAATAAGTACTCCATTAATCCGAGTAATTTTACTCTGCTTAAAATTGTGAAGAATGTACTTAAAATAATTACTTAGGTTGGTTTTCATTCATAATTTTTTGTTTGGTAGGTATATCCGTAATTGGTAGCACGAGCCTCAGATTGCCTTCAAACTTATTAGAGATAAATTACCATCTCTTATTTAATTACTGATTTGAACTTTGCGATTGATGTATCCAATCCATTGAACCTCGACGCTTGTTATATGAGTATTCTATACACTCTTTGTTGTGGCCACACCCGTGCTATTTAATTTAGCTTTTTGTTATCACTTATCAGTATCACTTACATAATGCCATAATAATTTTGTTTAGTCTTATAACTTAGGGGTCTTCAAGGCGAGAGTGAATAGGTTTTATTTGGGATTGCGTGTTCCACTATCGACTCCATCGTCACTTACCATCAGGTGAGATTGGAGTCAAACGCTCCCAAATCTTGAATAAAAAAAAATAAAAAAAATTGAATACCTAGTCACGCAGCATGATAAGAGAAGTAGGGCAAATATTGATCTTAGATTTTTGCTACCTACTTCAGTATTTTAAATCAAAAACAAAGGCCTCCGTAATGGAGGTTATGTCGTTATCATCTTATTAGAGCAGCCTCGTCGTTCCTGTTCAGTAGTCGACCTCAATGACTCATAATGCCTCGGAACAATTTACATACCTTGCTTGTATATTTATGTTATACTATACCCTTCATGTAGTAGCGGTCGTGGCTCAGTGTGGCTGGCGTGGTCTTGTAGATCACGCAGGTTACGACTACAGACACGGTCAAACCTGGATGGGTTTGGCTGTGTTAGTGGCATTTATCTCGCCCGTTTTTTGCTTCGCAATGCACGGTTAGCCGTTGGTGCCGGCTGCTATCATTAGATGACAGTCGACAGTCGTTAAGCCATGTCGGAGGGCCTCCGAAAAATTCTGACATTGGGGTTGGCCACTGAACCCACAACCTCCACCAATTCGGACTTGGCCCCCGTGTATGGAATGGAGAATGGCCTAACCTTCCCGAAGTATGGTAAGAGACCCGTGCCCCTGCAGTGGGGACGATATGGGTTGTTAACAGCCCTTCATTTTGACATGATCGTATCGTTGTTTCTGCCAAATACATAACTACTTAGGAGAGTAAATAATCTGAAATGTCAAAAGGATCGTTGCATTATTTAGTTACCTGTTTGACAAAGTGAGGTAACCGTAAGTGGCCGTGATAATATTCATTGTTATTGTAGAACTTCTTAAAGGCAGAGCTCATGTTAAGAGAATGTATTGCTGGCCTACAGTGCCTAAACGAAAATATTATTTTATATATGTACTTCCAAATTTACACAGTGCCCTAGCTAGAGGGCACGGCATTGGTGTCCGGATCCAGCCGTTCGAATAGTAAATGGAGACGATTTTTCTGAAAGCTCTCTTCGACGACATTGAATAAACGAGTCAACTTTATATGAGACTGGATATGTTTTTTTGTGAATTAGGATACTAAATTCGTTATATGTTTTCTTATCTGTTCTCGCTTGTTAAAAAAAAGTTTGTTAGAATGTAAAGAAAAATCTACAGCCCGTCGTTGTCGACGTCAATTATTTTCCTGAAGTTACTTTTGGTTTTGAATTTAATGTTCAGCCCAACTCGGTTGGAAAATATTGCGCCATAGTTGCTGGTAGAATACTAGAGACGTGTTTCGTTAAACTTGGCCACTAGATCTAAGGTACCTACCTATAGTAAACCCTTGACAGTGAGGCGGGGCAGAAAGGCTCGCCCAGATTTTCATGTCATGCCTTTATAAAGAAAGCTCATTTTCCCTTCGAGAAATTGCACGTAGCCTCTGACCGTGAATTTTAATAGGTCTGTGCCCACTCCCCCCCCCCATTTGCGTTTCAAATGCGGATTTATTTCGTTTCCAGTGAAGCTCCTAAAGTTAACGGCCCTAAGAAAATTAATTTTAGTAACTTGAGTTGCTTTATAAACATGTATTTAGATATTAATTGACTTTTGATGAAATTGTGTCATCGTCTTGACAACGATTTTAAGAGCCCCTTCAGAGAAATCATTATTTTATAACATCACAAGTAGGAGCTGTAACTGCTGTAGTCCTTTCTAGGAAATCTTGTTAATATTATACTTAATACTAAGCAATCTGTACCTGTATCGATTTTGAAGAGATAATGGTTCACGTTAATATAAATTCTCCATTGTGAAAAAGATCGAGTGGTGGTTTGTGGTTTTGTTGAAACAAAACAGGTGCTGACTGGTCTTCCGCTTTACAGCAGGAATGTTTACATACTATACTCATATGTCATTGATATTGTAACATTCACAATAAAATAAATAACATACGTTTTACTTTTTCATCTGCCCAGAGACAAAATAAATTTTGACTGACGCATAATTTTAGTCAATAACATTGGATAATTTTTTTTTATCGAAACAAAGTAAGTCGTTAAGGACTTATAAAGGGTCCTTATGAAATACCTCAAAAAATTTAACCACGGCTTCTACTCATGAAACTGAACAACTTTTCCCAAGGAACCTATACTCAATTCGCAAAAAATATGTGGACCTCCCATACAAAATCGGCGGATCAGTTGATTGATTAGTATGAGAAGTCCAAAAAAATGTTTGCGAATTGAGTATAGGTTTCTTGGGGAAAGTTGTTCAGTTTCATGAGTAGAAGCCGTGGTTAAATTTTTTGAGGTATTTCATAAGGACCCTATATATTTAAAGGTCTAAAAATATACATATTAATATGTTAATTTCGTATCAGACATTTAATCTGATTTCTCTTTGTTGCAGGGCGGCTATCCGGCTAAACTGAAGAAAGTGCTAATAGTAACGGCCCCGCTGTGGTTCAAGGCACCTTTCCGCATCCTGCGGCTTTTCGTGCGCGAGAAGCTGCGCGAGCGCGTGCACACAGTGAGCGCGCCGCAGCTGGGCGTGCACGTGCCGCGCGCGAGCCTGCCGCGCCAGCTGGGCGGGCAGCTGGAGCCCGACCACGCCGCCTGGTACGTGCCTCACTGTGCTGTAGCTAGCTGTGCCGGTAGCGCGAGCGCGTGCACGCGGTGAGCGCGCCGCAGCTGGGCGTGCACGTGCCGCGCGCGAGCCTGCCGCGCCAGCTGGGCGGGCAGCTGGAGCCCGACCACGCCGCCTGGTACGTGCCTCACTGTGCTGTAGCTAGCTGTGCCGGTAGCGCGAGCGCGTGCACGCGGTGAGCGCGCCGCAGCTGGGCGTGCACGTGCCGCGCGCGAGCCTGCCGCGCCAGCTGGGCGGGCAGCTGGAGCCCGACCACGCCGCCTGGTACGTGCCTCACTGTGCTGTAGCTAGCTGTGCCGGTAGCGCGAGCGCGTGCACGCGGTGAGCGCGCCGCAGCTGGGCGTGCACGTGCCGCGCGCGAGCCTGCCGCGCCAGCTGGGCGGGCAGCTGGAGCCCGACCACGCCGCCTGGTACGTGCCTCACTGTGCTGTAGATAGCTGTGCCGGTAGCGCGAGCGCGTGCACGCGGTGAGCGCGCCGCAGCTGGGCGTGCACGTGCCGCGCGCGAGCCTGCCGCGCCAGCTGGGCGGGCAGCTGGAGCCCGACCACGCCGCCTGGTACGTGCCTCACTGTGCTGTAGCTAGCTGTGCCGGTAGCGCGAGCGCGTGCACGCGGTGAGCGCGCCGCAGCTGGGCGTGCACGTGCCGCGCGCGAGCCTGCCGCGCCAGCTGGGCGGGCAGCTGGAGCCCGACCACGCCGCCTGGTACGTGCCTCACTGTGCTGTAGCTAGCTGTGCCGGTAGCGCGAGCGCGTGCACGCGGTGAGCGCGCCGCAGCTAAGCGAGAAAGTAGGATAGATTTAAAATATTGTCCTAACACGGCATCGAGCAAAGTTACACGGAAGCTGTAAGACTGTTTGACACTTTGGCATGTAGCATGCATTGTAGTGATTGGACTAAACGATGTTATTATTCGTTAATGATTAGAACTAAATTTATGTTCTAGAAAGGCTAAAATGTCTTAAAGCTGAGTTTAGCTGTGTCACGTTTAGAACAAACACATTGTTGTTTACGAAACATAGAAAGCTTAGCTCAACAGTTAACTGAACAGTTCACTGAGTTCTGTTCAAGCAGTGTGACTGCGCGCTCAGTGAAAACTAACTCCCAAGTTTTCCGACTTAGCACTGAAGGACGTGTGAGAGATTGCAGCTCCTTATTGTGTATTCAAGCACTTGGTCTTTGTTCGTAGTAGAGGGAATTGTGCAGGGAATTAGGTCAGATTGTACTGAGTGCCGATAATGCTCTTATGCGATATGTAAACCTGCATAATGCATTAGAACTGTGTCGGTTTCCCAGGAGATTAAAATTTATTTTGCATTTGATCCTGTATAATTACGCTCTTACACAGACGTACCTACATTATTTAGCACTTAACGAGAATGAAAGGCTTAAAAGTTGTTTGCAATCGCACTGTAAATTGTATACAAAGACTCTCGTGTAAATAGGCCCTTAATCAGTTGCCAGGGGCTGAGCCATTACTGTAATACTAATACTAGCTCAGCGTGATTCTGAGGGACTAGACGTATTAATCATGGTTATAAGATACGCTCTTTATTAATGCGCTGCTTGGATTAAAGGACGTGTATTGTTCTTGAAGAGATTTGCGAACTCTGTTACACAGCCACTTTAGATTTTATTATATTATTTTATCTCTGTACTAGTAGCTTTCGATATAACTGTCACTCGTCTAATATCTGCGATAAAATTTACATCAAGTTAGCATAATCCAATAACTTGGGTGACATGATCAGTATTCAATATAGAGATGGCGCTATCGCTCCACTGGAGCGTATCTGAAGCGTCATGTCAGGTAAGCTAGATGCTGCTGTAAGCGACAGCGGAAAAAATAGGTCACAATCGTTAGGTACACAGTTGATAGTCTACTCATAGCTTACAGTAATAATATTTTTCGTACTAGCAGATTAATTTCAGAGAAACTCTATAACTCGTTTCAGCTAGCTGTCATTAATTTCAGAATATTATACAGACTCATTTTACATAATCCGTTTCATATATGTGCCGGGAATTTGACGGGGAGGTACCTACTATAAAATGACTCGTTTTAAAATTACCCATTCATAATAGTTTTCAAAAAATCAAAACTACGCTCAGCGAACTAAACATTTTCTTAAGCTTCTTATGTATGGGTATTTCAAAAAGCGCAGATATACCTATATTATACCAACAACTAGAAAGAAAGAAAAATAAGTAAGTACAATTAGTAATAAAGACATTATATTACCAAAAAAATTCTGGGATTGATAATCATCGAAAGTTCCTTTACAGTTACTAAACAAAATTTATTATGAAGTTGCAGAATTAACTATTTTCACTTTATTGCTCAAGATTTTTTACCATTGAAGAATTTGCTCTTGTTCAGAATACATATTGGCTTATCTTCAGAAGCTTCAGAGCCGTCCACTTAATATTCAACTCACCTTAAAAGGGTATTTATCTTGTGCTGTATCCCTCGTTTTACCGTTTTATTTGAGTTCGACCCCACACGCGCTCGCATCAGTTCAAATAGGGCGTCCTTTGGTTTGTTCCATATTATGCTGTTCTTATTAAGTTTCTCCCGTAAACGAAGCGTAGTGACATTTCCCAGGAGGACCGAGGCCTGACCTTTGTCTCCATAATGAAACCTTTGCACGTGTGCAGATGTATGCTTATCTTTGCATTAGGGTTGTTTTTCAGTAGCGTAACAACGGTATTTCAAATATTAGTGCGTACAACATGCTCTGGTAGCCACGAACCTCCTAAAATTTCAGGCCCTTCGATAGTTATCTAAAGCTCGTCTAGGTCGAGTATGAGCTGAATATTTCAAAGTTAGATTACTTTTATGAAGTTTAAATGTCCTACTTAGCATTGTGTGACGGAGATTTATCTTATTTTGCGAAGTAATATGTTTCTGTCATAGCCATGACTTAAGATTTTTTAGTTTTAGTTTAATGTATTTGTTTTTCTGGCTTTGAATTTTTTTTCGACTACGTTGTTGAAAGATTGTATATTCAATTCTCCTATTCCGTAATAATAATAAAAAAATAACACGGAAAGTGCCGGATAAATATTGATAATATTCAGTAGGCAAATCATATTTTTAACAAAAAGATTTATAAACAGAGACTTATTTTGTTTATTTGTCATGCAGGTTGGAACATTGCCGGAACTGCTACACAAACAACGTACAGTGCGCGAAGTTAGAAGGTGTCATTGACGAATATGTAATCGCCAACCACATACCGCCGGTCAAACAAAATGGCAAGAAATTGATTATTTCTTTCACATTAGTTAAGAACAATCGTCAACTGCTTCTTTAGTTATTCTGTTACTGTTTTCTAAATAATCCCTAAAAGTAATATTTTGAATTTTTTACAAAAGTAATGTAAAGCTGGCGTTGAAACTAAGACAGCGTCACTTTAAACAAATTGTTTTTTTATACTACAATAGTCAGCCCAAACAAAGCTAAAGTAAATAAGCTTGTATAAAACATTGTGTACAGGTATAATAGATCGCGAGGTCGCGTGTGATATGACAAGCGACCACGCCGTGCGACACGCAGACAGCAAACAAGACATGCACATCAGTGGAGACCCGCCCTATACGTGCGATACGAGCCCACTAAGGTATGTTCTGGCTAGACCTGTGTAGTTACACATTGTATTTTATATATCCTTTGCTTCCTTCATTGACTGATCTGAGGGTTGAAGTAAAGGGACTGTGGAAAAAAACTTTTTGCGAAAGTAAAGACAAAGTTTTGCCTAGGCTTGACATTTACGGGAGTTGACATCAACAAAACAAAAAAACTAGGTACTATATATTGTAGTCTGCCTCTAGTCAAGTTATGGTAATAAGGTTCGCAGGCAGCGTGACTTCTTACTGGTTGTGTAAAATTACCTATTTTGATCTGTTGCTATCCCTTCTTTAGGTTCACTTAACATAGTCGCGGCGTCCTCTGGTTCCTACAATATAGTATGATTTGTCCCTGAATATTTATTTACAGTTACGTCTAAGACCATACCACGATACCCAATTTTTACTGTCGTGCAATAAAAACAAAATGTTTGGTATAGCTATCTTGATGATTTCTATTTCGTGAAGCTAAATCCCAGTTTTTTTCCATACATGGAAGGAAGCATACGCCTATTAAAAGCGAAGCACAAAAAGTGAATGAGTTTTCAAGCAAAAATATGGAGGGTCACTTGAGTTTCCACTGAGCCTTTCGACCTGTTCATTGGTGTGCAGTGCAGAGCTAAGGCTCTGTTCACATGTACCACAACCACGAGGTGTGACACACCATCCGTGTGAAATTGAATAAACTGCATTTTCATACAAATTAGCGCCCGCCCACGTGTTGTCGTTGTGGTTGTGGTATGTGTGAACAGACCTTAAACGCGCGTTCGTTGCAGGCACACGCACGGGTACAATGGCGACATGAAGGGCCGCCACATACATTCCGGCGACGAAGACGACTTAGATATAAGCAGTGAGTATGTTTAATACTTTGCATGTTTTTACCTTATTTTAAATTTTGCGAGTTTTTCACTCAACAACGACCTAAGAAAAGTCCGTTAATAACTTGTAACTTTAAAACCATTACTATTAGTGCGATCGACCTATAGATAATATGACTTTTATAGATGTTTACGTCTTTCAATTGTCATCTTTAAAACAAAACAAAAATATAAAACATGATTCATATTAAGTATTAAAACTAGAATTGAAAATTTGTGAAAATCGTTTCACGTCCTTTCAACATTATTCACTCATATAAATATTACAGTTTAAAAAGTAGGTAGACGCGGAGCACTAGCCGAAAACGCTCCATATAAAAAGTCAGTACTTTTACATAAAACTTTTATTACATATTAAATGGTAAATTTCGTCAAATACAATAAGTCATTTTTCTATATTTTATGAGTTCAGAAGGGCGACGTATAGTAATAATTAATAACGTTGCAAATTTATTATATAAATCCCCTAAGGAAATTAGAGTATGAAAGAATTTTTGTACTAGGTAGAAAAAATACGAATTATAAATTAAAGAATGTGTACAACATGTACGTACTTAAATAAAAAAAGGAATTTTGTTTTTTCTAAAGTTTGTATAGAGTTTTGCTTTCCGTCGTTTTTTTTCACAGATTTGCTTCTCTGTTCATAATGAAAAGTTTTTTAGAAAAAACAGGAAAACAAAAGAAAACTAAAGTCTACAAAAGAAGCAGCTTATTTAACTTAAGGTTAAACGTCAGTCACCCTATTTCATACATACAAATACACATAATATTTTTGATTTTATCTGTCCAACGTAAACTTTACAACCTTTTATTTTCTCCAAATGTATATAATTATATAATTTATTTCTGTAATATCATTAAAAACTGCATTAAAGTACCATAAATTTTACGCATGTAGTGGTGTATAATTAAGCACCACCTTTCTGAAATTACAGTAACTACAATCTCAACTAGTCTGATAAGCTTTGTTTAGCTGAGGATTTCGTTTTTATTTTATGTTTTTTTAGCGCCATCTTGCATTTTGCTTGAGCATTACCAAAGTTGCATAATTTATTATAAAGACTTTTTAGTCTGAGTAATTAATGCTGGCAAACTTTTTATATTCAGAAAAAAAGATGCTGTCAGTCTCACGTCAGGGACATCTGATAGACGAAAATATTGTTTATCCATGTACCTATTTATACAATTTTTAAATCGAGAAACCAAGTTATAGTCAAATTAACGCCATCTAACGGATTTTTTCTATCAGGGAGCACTGACGTTTAACCTTAATACCTTTTTCAAGACGACTTTGACTTTTACGAAATATTTATTCAAAGAGATCCTTATAGAAATGTTAGAAAATGAGCTTGTGTCAGTGGAACGTCACCTGTCATCACAATCAAAATTGTTTATTTACATTTTTACATATTTCTATGATATAAATGACGAGTTGTTGCGATAAAAAGAGTGATGGTATGTGCGGTGTTTTATACAAATTATTTTTCATACAGTCCACGTTGTACCGTAAAATCAAAGGCACTGGGATTGTTCAAGCTATACGTAAACTTAACCGTCATATTTGCTTTGGTAAAGTGTAATTATTGCACATATAAGTACTCAAAAAGAAATATTCTTCCACAATGTTGAAGATACATTGGTAAAGTTTTGATAAAAGGCAAAGTTAAAAGCACCCGAAACCCTAAGGGCTTGTACACAAAACTCCGATGCGACTTCGCATCGCAGAAATCTGCGAACTTGCACATACAATAACATAGATTTACCCATACAGATTTCTGTGCCACGAATTGGCATCGCGCCGATTCGCTCTTTTGTGTACAGTCCCTAATAGCATGCATGAAAAATGATGAGTGTGGAAACAGCAAGAGAAGTATGTCAGAGCAGGAGCGAATGGCGATTCGTGGTTTCTGCCTACCAGGGACGTATTCTCCATAGGGTCATTCGGGCGAACGCCCGGGGCGGCCCGTCCCTAGGGGCGGCCCGTCCCAAGCGGTGGCCCGCCCAGTTTTCCAACAACTCTAATTTTTTCATTAGCTGACTGAAAAATTGCATGTACTTACTGTAGTAATTATACGGGCGCAGGAGTCTCGATGAGTATTGATCTCTTTCTCGAAGTTGAACCTAGGAGTGGGCGAATATTTTACATAATTTTCGTCATGTCCCTGTTAATTTTGAGACCCACTTGTTGGGAGGCTCTAGTCCATCGGGCATTGAATTGTGCCTAGGTCCTCTAAGGTCTCACCCATGGTCACGATATCATCAGCGAATCGAAGGTGAGTGATGTACTCGGTGTTCATATTAATGCCGAGTCCTCTCCAGTCCAGAAGCTTGAAAACGTCTATCAGGGCAGCGGTGAAGAATTTCGGAGATATGTAACGTCTCCCTATCTCACCCCACGCTGCACCCTTGGAGTGTGATTTGGCTACGTTGGAGTGTAACTATTTGTCTCTGCTGGTGTAACCACACTCCTGTATAATGCTGTAGGCTTTCGTCTCACGAGCACGACGGAATTAAACCTGCTTTCGGAAGCTCAGTCGTAATTCCATCATCACCCGCTGCCTTGTTGTTCTTAAGCTTTTTGAGAGCCATTCTAATATCGCACAGGCTGATGTTTGGGATATCTTCTGTATGTGTCTTCTCTCGGGTCTTCAGCCAGATTACTGACAGGTAAGCGTGTGGTCGTGTATACAAGTAAGTGTCCGTAGAATTTCTCGACCTCTTCTAAAACCTCAGGGTTTTACCACACGATTCTGCCATCCACAGTCTTCAGCTTTGTCAGTTGGCTCAGACCAACAGACAGGTCTTTTGCCAATACTTTTGACCCTTTATTGCGTTCGATAGCCTCTTTAATGCGATTAGTATTAAATTGGCGAATATCGCGACTCAAGGACATGGAGACCTGTCTGATTAGTCGCCAATACTGACAAGCATCTTCAGAAGATTTAATAATCAGGCTCCATCTTTCCTCTATGACCTTGCTGGTGTGATCCGAGGTGTTCTTTTTGAACGGCTGTATTTGAAAGCCGTATTTGTTTCCAGCCGATCGGACAATGGGGAAGAAAACTGACAAAGCTCGCCGATAGAGGCGCTGATATCGCTTGACTCATTCTAACTGTCAAAACGTATAGAAAAAATTGTTTACGTGAACTAAACATAAGATAATTAAAAAAATGCCGCGTTGTGTGGCGATTGGTTGCAATAATAATGGAAATCATTAATTTCCTAAACATTCTCGGTCTTCATCCGAGGGAAAAGTTACGATTTCAATTATGTACTTTTCAACTTCGTCTTTAATTGAGGAACAGTCCAAGTCGCATACATTTTCCTTTTAACAATTTTAGAAAAAAAAAACTAATTTACAACACCTCAATAATAAAAAACCGGAACTAATTGAAAGTTGTTATGAATCAAGCGTCCGTTGCGCCATCTGCAAATAGCTTTGCGTTTTCTTCCTCATTGCCTCGAGGCTGATTTAACGAACGCACTTGATTTTGATGATTTTTCTGAACAAATGTCGCATCGTCGCTCATCGTAATCAGCTAATAAATTTGTTTAACTATTTATTACTATATTTCTGTTTACTGTTATTTCCTTTGGCTATGGAGGGTGAGGGGCGACCCGATCGTATTCGCCCAGGGCGTGAAAATCTAAAATACGTCCCTGCTGCCTACCCCTATGTCTGTGGGAATAAGGCGTGAGTATATGTATGTAATGCTTTGTTTTCGTAACACCAAATTTAAAACGCTTATTTTTAAATGACAATCGAATACACAGCGCAGCGAATTTTACAGCCATTTCATTTCTTATCAAATCGATGTTTCAAGGCGGCGGCGGGAGGCGGTAAAACAAACAGTTTGAAATGCCAGCATTGTGCGTGTGCGTCTTGCAATATGTGCCGGTATCGTAGCTCGCCGGACGTAGCGTACGCTGCTTGATCTGTTACACGCTATTTTAGATGTTTAACCTTGTGCGTCTAAAATTAGTAGTCATAAAAGTACAGTGGCAAAGAGTGGGTGTATTTAATGTAAGGACAATGCCAAATTTAAAAACGACATTACTCGGTGGTTTTATTACATGTGCTGTTTATGTTTATTGTCTTCATTCTAATGTTACAGGTAAAAGGAACTTTTGATTTTGTTGTGCGAAGTTTTGGTTCAGTTAAAGTCTCAAGTTAGTAAACTAAGCAATGAATGGAGAATTTTTACTCAAAAATAATTCAATTTCAAGCGTGTTCATTTAATTAGTGTTGTCAGCGTTTTCCAGAATACATTTTATAACTGTAACGTAATTCAGAAATCGAATTTGTCCAATTATCATTTGTTTACTTAGCTCAAAGAAAAGTTATTACTCGTTCAGCTGCTCTGTCCATTTTACTAATTATGTACTAACTGGCTTGTAACGGTTGTATTTATTTTCCCATTCAAAGGTTTTTTGCTAGCCTAATTGTGGGGACCACAGCATCCTTACTGATAATTTCTAAATAGTGATTATTGGAAAAATAATAATTACATATTATGATTTAAAAACGAATAATGTTGTTGAGAAGAAATAGATTATCTTGCTCTCATCTGAGACCTGAAACAAGATATGAGGTCTTCAATTTGGCAATTTATTATTATTTAAAAATTTTGTACAGTAGTACACAAAAAATAAGGCGCGTCGGTTATCTTCGTTCGCGCAGACAAGAACAAGCTATCGACGGAAACACCCGAAACAATCAACGTACGGTGACAGCTTTCTGACAGCTGACAATTTCATTGAATCAGGCGCGAAATCAATCAACCAATAGCGGCAGAGATTTTCGGAACGTTTAATGACGGGTGACAATGAAGCTACTTGATTGGTCCATCAGTTTCCCGCGTAATTAAAATATTGTCTACTGCGCAGGTACATCGGCAAGCCTTATTAAATGTGTATTACTGTACTCCCATTGCCAACAAAAAAGAAATAATATTTCTCTCATCTAATATCCAAAGCAAGATACAAAGTCTTCAACTTCTAACCAAAAACGTGTCCGTTCTCCAAAACGTTTCCGTTCCATCCCAGGGGGCGGCACGTGGTCGTCGGGGGAGGCGTCGCCGGGGCTCTCGGACGAGGAGTGCGGCGGCGGCGGGCCGGGCCTGGCGCCGGCCGCGCTGCTGGCGCGCGTGCGGGCGCTCGGCCGCCGCGGCCTCGTCGCCGAGTACGAGGAGATCCGAGCGCAGCCTCCCAACGGCACCTTCCACCACGCCAAGTGAGTGCCACGCTACGGGCCGCGCATACACCGCGAATCGAATAACTAAGTGACATACTTTCACACTAGATGTTAAAACGCGACGCTAGCCTCGCAGATTAGTAATTAATTCACTCTAATAGTTCCTGATTTTTCAATCAATATTCCCTGTTAAGTGGTTAAGTGTTGATAATTATTGTTAAAGCTTTATGTGAGTAAGCGACAGCTATAGACAATATACGTATTGTAAATATAAAATTAAAAATTCACAATATGTGTATTGTCTATCTATTGGCTAGCTTTGAAATAAATTTCCACAAATGTTATTTACAATGTCAATTGACATTTCCACACGTAATTCTTTGCTGAATATCTGTATAATTCCTGTCTGGACTTTTATGTGACACGCACAATTCAGTTAAAGTTATTTACACCCGTTGCAGATTGCCGAGCAACCTAGCCAAGAACAGGTATACGGACGTGCTGTGCTACGACCACAGTCGCGTGATCCTTTCGCAGACGGACCCCGACGATTCCACCACCGACTACATTAATGCCAACTACGTCGACGGGTACAAGCAGAAGAATGCCTTCATTTGCACGCAGGGTGAGGCTTCTGGCTTTTTTTAAATTAAATCCACAATAGGGAAGAAAACTGACAAAACTCGCCGATAGAGGCGCTGATATCGCTTGACTCATAACAATCATCACTAACTGTCAAAACGTATAGAAAAATTGTTTACGTGAACTAAACATAAGATTTATTTTGAAAATGCCGCGTTGTGTGGCGATTGGTTGCAATAATAATAGAAATGTCTACTGCGCAGGTACATCGGCAAGCCTTATTAAATACGAATGTCTTACTTTAAGGTGTTGTGTTTTTACATTAAAT
The DNA here is from genome assembly GCA_958295455.1 of Coleophora deauratella. Classification (NCBI taxonomy): domain Eukaryota; kingdom Metazoa; phylum Arthropoda; class Insecta; order Lepidoptera; family Coleophoridae; genus Coleophora; species Coleophora deauratella. The sequence continues at coordinate 10,697,885 of OY282408.1, read as the reverse complement.
AAAGAGTTTCTATTATTATTAAATCATTAATTTCCTAAAGATTCTCGGATGAAGAAAACGTGGGAAAAGTTACGTTTTCAATGCATTTCAGTGGAACAGTCCAAGTCGCATACATTTTCCATTTAACAATTTTACAAAAAAAAAAAACTTTTTACACCTCGATAATAAAAAACGCGGAACAAATTGAAAGTTGTTATGGGTCAAGCGTCCGTTGCGCCATCTGCAAATAACTTTGCGTTTTCTTCCCCATTGGTAGCTATTGGCATTACTTTACCTGGTGGTAAGTAACGATGATGAAGCGGTCTTGCCAAGATGCCTTAATGCAATGGGGAACTGGCTATCTTCCATGCCGGAACAAGCCCTACCGATTACCAAACCGTGTCCTACAATGTTGGTCCCCACCAGGATCGGACCCGCGAACTCCTGATATGAAGCGAGCGGACCAGCTAATAGACCACGGAGGTGGTTAAAGTCTCTTTTTAGATTAGTTTTACTGGCAAAAACTCTTTACTCTTAAGCTGGGCTCAAGAAATAGGTTTCCTGACATCTTACGTAGTGACTTCGGCGTAGATTACACTAATATGTACAAGCTGAGTTTGTTCTTTAAAATAGAAATAAGTAATTGTCTGTTCTTTAGCCAGTTTTATTTTATTTCTAAGGAAAAGTTTTTCTTTCTTTCTTTCTTAACAATGCTTTCACCTTCACGCAGGGGAACCCATCAATACTAAATAATAGACCAAGCCCTCGTCAACACAATGTCGATATAAAAGCAGAGAAGTTTCAAAGCAGAAGCAGAGAAAATTAGTCGTTCATCTTGTTCTGCAGTTGGGAGTATCACTTTACAAACTGAACTGTTTAGATTATTTTGACACGAAACATGAAACCTTTTATTAAACTTCAGGTTAATTTCAGTGTTGATTATAATGTTTTCAAATGTGTTTTTTAAAATAGGTCTTTTACATTTTCCACCTATTTCTCCGAGAGCCCACGACTCGTAAAAGCGTTAATTAATTTGTTGTCGCTGTTCTATTTTTGTTTCTCTGAACTCGTTTTGGTACGAAAATGTTTGTAAATAATGAATAACGACCGCGTGTTCACTGTTCATGCTATCTTTTTTATTACGCAAGATTTCGACACACGTGAATTTTTATTAGTACAGATATCTAAATCACGATTTATATTCGCCAATATTAATATTCAGCACAAATGTAGTAATGACAACTCATTTGTATCAAGAACTTGCCAATACTTCTCGAAACGTTGACTGCATGGCATGATATGACATGGTGGAAATTAAAAAAAAAACGATTTAAGAGAATATGTCACTTAAACAGTTGAGTTTGAGCTTTTTGAGAAGATTGCTTAAAAATTTAGTTTTGGACTTCGATTTCTTGTGTTCTAAGACCCAAAACCACGCACGCAAGTTTTAATTGTAATACTATCGAACAAAAAACATTCAAAATTCTAAGTAAACCACTCTGAACTTGCACACTCAACGTTTTGGGAAGTGTTAGTGGAGCGAAAAAAGTCTAAAGCGAACACACCCACCACGTTAAAACTTGTAACGTCGTGCTTACCTTTCCAGGGCCGCTACCAAAAACATTTGGCGACTTCTGGCGCATGGTGTGGGAGCAGGGTACCCTGGTGATCGTGATGACGACGCGCGCCGTGGAGCGCGGCCGCGTCAAGTGCGGGCAGTACTGGCCGCTGGAGGCCGGCGGCCGGCAGGTGCACGCGGGCTTCGCGGTGGCCACGGAGGCCGTGGAGGCGGAGGACGACTACACGGTCACGCATCTCGTGCTTACGGATTTGAAGGTTTGTTTATCTTCATCAGCCAAAAGACGTCCACTACTAAATAAAGACCTTCGCCCAAGGATTTCCCCGCCGACAGGTCTTGCGCTGCCCGCATTCAGTGGCTTCCCGCAACCTTCACTAGGTCATCGTTCCATAGTGTGGACGGCCTTCCCATGCCTCTTCTTGTTATTCATATTATGTAGATTCGTTTTGTTTCTTTAGCCTATTCTAACTTATGATTTGATTAAGATTCGCTCACTCCCGCCTCGTATTGTGCTCGTATTTCTATAGTCCCGGGTCCTCGTATATTCTGTAAAAATATCAGTATGTGTTTGTATGGTCCGCAGACGGAGCAGTCGCGGCGCGTGTGGCACGGGCAGTACACGCGGTGGCCGGACTACGGCGTGCCGGGCGGGGGCCGCGCCGCGCCCGTGCTGCGCTTCCTGGCGCTCGTGCGCCGCGCGCAGCGCCTCGCGCGCGCCGAGTGAGTGCCCCGCGCTGCCGCCGCCCGCACTGCGCACTGCCTCCGCAGACTACATACAGCACTCCACAACTCCACACACTACACCCCGCAGACTGCATACTCCACACTACACCTCGCACACTGCGCACTACCTCCGCAGACTACATACAGCACTCCACAACTCCACACACTACACCCCGCAGACTGCATACTCCACGCTACACCTCGCACACTGCGCACTACCTCCGCAGACTACATACAGCACTCCACACACTACACCCCGCAGACTGCACACTACACCCCGCACACTGCACACTACACCTCGCACACTGTACACTACACCTCGCACACTGTACACTACACCCTGCAGACTGCACAAAACACACTACACCCCGCACAGAGGCCACCAACCAACGACGAAACTGGGTTACACCGGGAAGATTCCCTTCACTCAGTATAATACACAACACAACTGTCTCACCCGTAGACATAAATAATTTCAGTAACTAATGAGCTTACTCGTCTGTGAGGGTGCTTCGTCTACTAGTATGTTGCAAATTAAACAGCGGTGACAACATACTATTCTATTCTCATACTTAGATAACCAACGTTTCACATAGGTCGTTTTCGCCGATTTAGGCGGCCAAAAGTGAATTTACTAAAGTATATCCCAAAACAATTTATTTCTTGCCCTAGCAAACAATGCCAGGAACAATACCTAACCCCTTGCATCCTTTTTATTATGCTGTAGAACTCCTACAGATAGTCGGAACTTGATCGTTGCTCGTAGTGTGCGTAACTAATCTCGGCGCTCTCAGTTTAAACAGAGTTTTCAAAGGGAATATTTTAATGTTACAATTAGTTTTGCAAAAAACATATTTATGGATTCTAGTACTTCAAGTAAGCAAATAACGGAAAATGATAATTCTTTTTTAAAACATGTTTCAATTTAATATATTTCTAGGTCCTGAAAAATAATCATGTTACCGGATTTATTTTCGAGTAAAATTTGTTTTAAATCATTGTTTTATTGTGTTTCCCTGTCCGTCCCGGTCGTAATTTTATTAAAATTAAATAATTTGACCCTTTACCTTACATCTTGCCAAAAATTGGCCACTAGTTTGCACAGTTGTTAAAAATAATCCGTTTTAAAAATGTTTGGAAAATAAATAAAAAAATATTTTTTTTACCTTTTTTCTAAAATTTTGACTTTTATTCATTTCAAGCTCATCGGGCACATCGGCTATGAAAGTAATGAGAAATCGAAATGTGTTTGAGCAGTTGGATGAGCATAATCTGCCATTGATTAATTAAAAACTCGAATAGTTGGAAAATAAACTCCTCTCGGATTATGGTGACACATAAACACATACATACCATAAATTCTCATATTTAAAAACCAAAATAAAACAACAGTAGTCAAAAGTGCCTAATATTAAAGAAAAGTTTTTGAAAAACAACGATTCTTAGTTAGATGAGACATTTAAAATTGCCAAGGTTGGCCTTGCAAATCGTTTAGTGAATCGAGCGATAGATATAATAGGAGGAATAAGGAAGAAGTTCGCTCTGTCGTGGAAGAAGAAGCAATAATCCATGCTGCCCACGTGATTTTACAAAAAAGTGTAAAAAGATATGTGTCACAAGTTGTTACAAATTCTGCAAGTGAATATAAAATAAGTTTTCCGAAACCAAAGAAGATGCTGCTTCCCTGACTACTAAGCGAGTTTTTTCAATATCTGCAGAAGCAGATTTGACAAAACTTTAATATCAAATAATAAGGGCTACGAATAAACGTTTGTACCCGTGCTTCGATCTATATTAAAAAGCAAAACAGGAATGGAAATGAAACAGAAATAATCATTTTCGGCCTTATCACCAGAATTATGCCAGGAAATTTTCTAAAGAATGCAATGTGGATATATGTATATAGTACATTTGTTCTTATCCTCTAATGAGTAGTATTTTTATACTACTCTTTAGGGGATTAGGTCCAAAAAACTACCAATGAAGTATTTTTTCCCGAAACTTTTAATCGTTTGCTGGAAGAAATTTCTATTAGAAATAATCTATACCCTCTGTATATATTTTCTATTAAGCTCGTATTTTATAAATATTTTTTACACCATAAATTATTCAAAAAATCGTTTAAGACCTCCTCAGAAAAATTAAATAAATTAAAAATATTTTTTTTTATATATATATATATTTCTTTTTATTGACAAAAACGATGTATTTTTATTTAAAATTCACTTCCGAACCTTATTAGACTGTCAAATAATTTTGGCCGCCTAAATCAGTAAAAACGACCTATGTGCGTTTGGGGAAGTGTTTGCGGAGAGAGAATACGTATCTTTCTAAGCTTTTCAGGGTAAAATGCTAATTTTAACGTTGTTTTCAGCCTGGGTGACGCGTGGGCTGGGCACAGTAAAGGGCCCCCGATCGTAGTACATTGTTCCGCGGGTATCGGCAGAACGGGTAAGATATTGTTGTAACAAACCATTCTTTCTTAGTCATGTTCTTGCTTCACATATCAGTCGGCTGGATTTAATATTATTTTTAATAAAATCGAAAAATAACTGACTTGTTTCTTACTTGTAAGATTTATTACAATTAGGCACAGACGAATCTATTCATATTGCACGACAAAAACAATGGAGGGTAAGAAAAATACTGATAGCTTATTTCTTTTTCCTCATCTAATAGTCAACCGAAATTATTATTTTAGCCTCAATTAAATGTATGTCAAAAACTTTGACAGACTGTGGTTTTTAGTCCCTTATACAGGGTTATTTTTGGACCCCCCACCAAAAGTGTGGCTTTTCAATTCGCAATAAAATTGTTGGACCTTTCATAATAATTTGATCACGTGATCGGCCTATTTTGTATGAAGATGTCCAATTTTTTTTTGCGAATTGACCATTGGCTATTTGGGGAAAGTTGCTCAGTTTTATGAGTAGAAGCCACTGTGACGTTTTGGTGGGGGGGTCCAAAAATAACCCTGTATAGGAGATGTCATTTAAATTTCAAATTCGAAATGTATTTAAGTATACTTATTCTGTACATATTCTTTGAGTTCTACCATAACTTTTAAGTGGGTGAACTGGGTTCGATTAAAGTATCAATGGAGAATCACTGATAGACCGAATAATATAGGCTAGGTTTGTTTTTATCATATTAATCGAAATTTGAAATACAAATACTTTTATTCAGTGTCACAAACACAACACCTAATTCCAAAGGAAAGTACAATACTTATAAACTAAGAAAGCAGTGCAGACACCAAGGTCGCACCCACTCAGCATTAGTTCACTTAAGGCGCTGTTATACCAAAATAACATTTTTTTGATCAGTAATGACGTAAAACTATAGAAGGAGATGGCCCAAAAAAAAGCCCAGTCCCGGCGCCACAGACATGCATCCCGCTCCCCTCCTATAGACTAGCAATACAGGGCATCGGCCGCTCGCCGCAAGGTGGGCAGATGGCCAAGTTAAATTGAAATGTCATTTTCGTTCAATTTTCAACTTTCAGTCTATTTCTGTCAATGGTCGAGGTAACATCGGACAAAATATGTGTAAATTTATCGTAAAAATGCCAAGTTGCATCGTTGTCTGATGCGGAAACCGCACTGGGCATCTCAATAAATCAAATGTGCGGGGTTTCATACCAGAAGTAAGCCATATATTGACAAATTTTTATTTAAATAACTTCGTTGCAAAACATATGGTAGTGATGTAACACTTCATCGACTTTTCGATAGGCATAGCAAAAAGTTTAGCAACAAAAAATATCCGACTGCATATTTACATAGTTTTATCCAACGTAGACATGAAATGTGTTTGAATTATTTTTTCTTCTAATTATTTTCAGTTTCCAAAGGAACCCAAATAAAAATTTAACGAGAATTAAGACTATGAGCAGACATGACAGCTGGAAAATTTTCTCCTAACATTTCCACCCAGCTTGGCTAATTGCTATAGATATGTTTTGGAAGTTATGATTCGGTTTAATTTTTAGTTTTAAAAAATATATTTTTTGTTTTAATATGTATTTTTACTGTATTATATTTGTGAATTTCTATTAGCATTGTTTATGTATTAAGATTTAACAAGGAACAATATGCTTTATTTACTTTGTTATCCTCATTTTACAAATTATCGTAAGAATTTTCGATATTTGTGATCCTTTCTATTACCTCCATCACTAGATCTTTCAGTCGTATTTTGAGTTTTGTCATTTTCAAATACTCTATTGCTATTGGACGATTTAAATCTAAACTATCTAATAGTTGACATCTTGCGGTGATTGGTCGTAATTCAAACATATGACATTCTTAGATTCAAAAATTCGAACAGTTATGAAGCTTCCCCCTCCCGCACCTCAGATTTTCCCCTCAACTTCGCCCACGCGGTTTCATATTGAAACTGACGTATTAAAATTAGTGTTCTATAGAAGAGCGGAGCGACGATATAAAACTTCTTTGTATTAACTATAGGTACTGTTAGCTAGTATATTTACAAGGCCAATACAATCGAAAGAGAAAATTAGGAAATCGTGTTTAAGGAGCGACGTACACTCAATCTGAGCAGGTTGATGCATGATAATATAATATCGACCGTAACGCCACTCATTTTAAGTTCAGATCAGTGTGGGTACCGTCGTCGCGGCGGTTACGTCAAGGCCAAACGCAAAATTCTCGAGATTTCGATGTTTTTATTACTTTTCTTGGCTTTCAAATAAGTTTAAAAAAATCCGTTCAAGGTAAATTGAAGGTATTTAAATGGCCGATTTTTGTGTGTAGGTTTCAACATAAACAAATGTTGTATTTCCGAGAGAATTTGTAATTAATGCAAATAAAAACGAACTGTACAGTTAATTCCGGTGACAAAATAATATTGGTTCCGCATTTTTTATCGTTCTTAATTATATGGCCACCACTGTATATGCCTACTCCTGTTATTTTAGTTATTTTGAGTTATTCTTGAATACGATTGATATCACACAATAATCGCAAATAATAATAAATATTTTGCTTGATAAATGAGATTTTAATAGGAACGCCTACAAAACTTTTTGAGCAAAAAAATATGTTAGCCACATGAATAGTGAGTGTTGAATTTTTTTTTAAATACGAGTATCCTCTAAAATCTGAGATACATATCGTTTACGCCGGGCCTGGGTCTTTTGTATGGTTTTATTTTTTATTTTTATTTATTTTATTAAGAAACAAACAGTCTTATAAATGAAATAGCTTAAAAATACATATCATAATGTAAACCTATAGTTTCCTATAATATAAATACATTAATGTAACAAACATATCGCGAGCAACCAACACTAAATGCGCTGGGATCTTAGGCCCCTTACACACGTGCGAAGTGCACGACGAGCAATGGAACCATCGAAAGATGAATCACCCTAGAAAGAGATATTTTGATACTAAATATAAATATTACATTACAGCAATTATTATATTAGTTTTGTCTTATGGATTACTAGGTATAACTTGTTTAATTTTAGTTTTAATTTTAGTCTTAAATTCTGCTAATGAGTTAGAAAATAAGTCAACGTCCAAGAACTTACTGTTGTACGTTCTACAAGCTCGCCGAATAAAAACATTGTTCACATAACATCTCGCACTGGTAGGTACTGAAAACAATGTCGTCCCTACACGGCAGCTCCTCTCGCGTCTGCGTGGTACTCTAAATAATACATTCCGCAATAACGGCGGTGAAATAATAAGGTTATTTACAATTTTAAATAATAATGTTAAATCAATAATTGAATTTGCGCCATCTCCTTTCAAAAAAAAGTTGTTGTATTTCCAACGATCGTGCGGCCATCGCACATCCGAAACACGATTCAACAATTTCCGCTAGTGTTTTTTAATTTTAAAATTTCGAGTGTTATATCGTAACGTTTGTGGTGGGGTGCCGCAGGCACGTTCCTGACGTTGGACATCTGCGCGGCGCGGCTGGCGGCGGAGGGCGCGTGCGACGTGCGCGGCGCCGTGCAGCGCGTGCGCGCGCAGCGGGCGCACTCCATACAGATGCCGGAGCAGTACGTGTTCTGCCACCTCGCGCTGCTGGAGCACGCGGTGAGTGCCTGTGTCGCGCGCTGCGGCCGCACTCCATACAGATGCCGGAGCAGTACGTGTTCTGCCACCTCGCGCTGCTGGAGCACGCGGTGAGTGCCTGTGTCGCGCGCTGCGGCCGCACTCCATACAGATGCCGGAGCAGTACGTGTTCTGCCACCTCGCGCTGCTGGAGCACGCGGTGAGTGCCTGTGTCGCGCGCTGCGGCCGCACTCCATACAGATGCCGGAGCAGTACGTGTTCTGCCACCTCGCGCTGCTGGAGCACGCGGTGAGTGCCTGTGTCGCGCGCTGCGGCCGCACTCCATACAGATGCCGGAGCAGTACGTGTTCTGCCACCTCGCGCTGCTGGAGCACGCGGTGAGTGCCTGTGTCGCGCGCTGCGGCCGCACTCCATACAGATGCCGGAGCAGTACGTGTTCTGCCACCTCGCGCTGCTGGAGCACGCGGTGAGTGCCTGTGTCGCGCGCTGCGGCCGCACTCCATACAGATGCCGGAGCAGTACGTGTTCTGCCACCTCGCGCTGCTGGAGCACGCGGTGAGTGCCTGTGTCGCGCGCTGCGGCCGCACTCCATACAGATGCCGGAGCAGTACGTGTTCTGCCACCTCGCGCTGCTGGAGCACGCGGTGAGTGCCTGTGTCGCGCGCTGCGGCCGCACTCCATACAGATGCCGGAGCAGTACGTGTTCTGCCACCTCGCGCTGCTGGAGCACGCGGTGAGTGCCTGTGTCGCGCGCTGCGGCCGCACTCCATACAGATGCCGGAGCAGTACGTGTTCTGCCACCTCGCGCTGCTGGAGCACGCGGTGAGTGCCTGTGTCGCGCGCTGCGGCCGCACTCCATACAGATGCCGGAGCAGTACGTGTTCTGCCACCTCGCGCTGCTGGAGCACGCGGTGAGTGCCTGTGTCGCGCGCTGCGGCCGCACTCCATACAGATGCCGGAGCAGTACGTGTTCTGCCACCTCGCGCTGCTGGAGCACGCGGTGAGTGCCTGTGTCGCGCGCTGCGGCCGCACTCCATACAGATGCCGGAGCAGTACGTGTTCTGCCACCTCGCGCTGCTGGAGCACGCGGTGAGTGCCTGTGTCGCGCGCTGCGGCCGCACTCCATACAGATGCCGGAGCAGTACGTGTTCTGCCACCTCGCGCTGCTGGAGCACGCGGTGAGTGCCTGTGTCGCGCGCTGCGGCCGCACTCCATACAGATGCCGGAGCAGTACGTGTTCTGCCACCTCGCGCTGCTGGAGCACGCGGTGAGTGCCTGTGTCGCGCGCTGCGGCCGCACTCCATACAGATGCCGGAGCAGTACGTGTTCTGCCACCTCGCGCTGCTGGAGCACGCGGTGAGTGCCTGTGTCGCGCGCTGCTGGAGCACGCGGTGAGTGCCTGTGTCGCGCGCTGCGGCCGCACTCCATACAGATGCCGGAGCAGTACGTGTTCTGCCACCTCGCGCTGCTGGAGCACGCGGTGAGTGCCTGTGTCGCGCGCTGCGGCCGCACTCCATACAGATGCCGGAGCAGTACGTGTTCTGCCACCTCGCGCTGCTGGAGCACGCGGTGAGTGCCTGTGTCGCGCGCTGCGGCCGCACTCCATACAGATGCCGGAGCAGTACGTGTTCTGCCACCTCGCGCTGCTGGAGCACGCGGTGAGTGCCTGTGTCGCGCGCTGCGGCCGCACTCCATACAGATGCCGGAGCAGTACGTGTTCTGCCACCTCGCGCTGCTGGAGCACGCGGTGAGTGCCTGTGTCGCGCGCTGCGGCCGCACTCCATACAGATGCCGGAGCAGTACGTGTTCTGCCACCTCGCGCTGCTGGAGCACGCGGTGAGTGCCTGTGTCGCGCGCTGCGGCCGCACTCCATACAGATGCCGGAGCAGTACGTGTTCTGCCACCTCGCGCTGCTGGAGCACGCGGTGAGTGCCTGTGTCGCGCGCTGCGGCCGCACTCCATACAGATGCCGGAGCAGTACGTGTTCTGCCACCTCGCGCTGCTGGAGCACGCGGTGAGTGCCTGTGTCGCGCGCTGCGGCCGCACTCCATACAGATGCCGGAGCAGTACGTGTTCTGCCACCTCGCGCTGCTGGAGCACGCGGCTTTCTTTTAATTTTTATTTTGTGTGAACTTATGTAAATATTATGTAAATAAATAAAAAGACTTAAGAGTGATAAAAAAAAATACCTCTTTGTATTTTAGAGACAAATAGCGCCATTTTTCGCCATGTAAGTGAATTACATACCTGATGGTTGTGCCGCCCTGCCCCGTGTTTGACAATAGGGAATTTTCCACGGCTTTCTCTAAACTCAACTAGAGGGCGCTGATAACATTTGCAATAAGAAAATCTCTAAAAAGTCACCAAAACTGATTGGTATTACTGACTAATCCTATACTATTAAACGAGTTAAGTGACCTGACGATTTCGAAAACGACTTGAAACCTTTTGACGAAAATCTAGGATTAGGGGTTAAAAATCACCAGAAATCGATCTATGAGGGAATCATCTTCGAAAAAATTCATTTAAGGGAGATATGAGCGAAATTACATAAAAGGAGAACGCATATGATGCTTATTTTTAACCCTCGCTTATAAGTATTTTGGTGGACTAGCGGTTTTGGTGCGAGCCATTTATGTTTTGCTGCTTTTAGGTCCGGATTCGAAATATTCGAATCCCACCCATGAGACTATAGTTTTTTTTTGTCTTTTTATTTTTTATTTTGTGTGAACTTATGTAAATAAATAAAAAGACTTAAGAGTGATAAAAAAATATTTTAACCTCTTTGTATTTTAGAGACAGACAGCGCCATCTTTCACCATATAAGTGAATTACATACCTGATGATTGTGCCGCCCTGCTCCGTCTTTGACAATAGGGAATTTTCCACGGCTTTCTGTAAACTCAACTAGATGGCGCTGATAACATTTACAATAAGAAAATCTCTAAAAAGTCGCCAAAACGCAAACGCAAACGCCAAAAAGTATTTTGGTGGACTAGCGGTTTTGGTGCGAGCCATTTACGTTTTGCTGCGTTTAGGTCCGGATTCGTAATATTAGAATCCCACCCATGAGACTATATAGTTTTTTTTGTCTTTTTATTTTGTGTGAACTTATGTAAAAAATATTTTAACCTCTTTGTATTTTAGAGACAGATAGCGCCATCTTTCACCATGTAAGTGAATTACATACCTGATGATTGTGCCGCCCTGCTCCGTCTTTGACAATGGGGAAGAAAACTGACGAAGCTCGCCGATAGAGGCGCTGATATCGCTTGACTCATACTAACTGTCAAAACGTATAGAAAAAATTGTTTATTAAAAAATTATTTAAAAAATGCCGCGTTGTGTGGTGATTGGTTGCAATAATAATGGAAATCATTAACTTCCTAAAGATTCTCGGATAAAGAAGACGTGGGAAAAGTTACGTTTACAATTATGTACTTTTCAACTTCGCGTTTAATTGACGAACAGTCCAAGTCGCATAAATTTTCCATTTAATAATTTTACAGCAAAAAAACTCTAATTTATAACACCTCGATAATAAAAAACGCAAAACTAATTGAAAGTTGTTATGAGTCAAGCGTCCGTAGCGCCATCTGCAAATAGCTTTGCGTTTTCTTCCCCATAGGGAATTTTCCACGGCTTTCTGTAAACTCAACTAGATGGCGCTGATAACATTTACAATAAGAAAATCTCTAAAAAGTCGCCAAAACGAATATCATAATAAATGATGAACAACTTTCTAATATTACGTACCATTGAATATTTTTCTGTTTTTATAAACAAAGAATCAAATTTTCAATAGAATCAAATTATAAAAAATATTATAGATATTTTCAGAACAAATAATGCTTGTCCTTTCGTCCCTTAGAAGGCCACTACGAACTAAAACAATACCCTGCAAAATGTTTCATAGAAAATATATCTTATATGTTCTATAAAAACTCCGATTGAACGAATGACGCTCGGTCTCCCAGCTAGTAAACATTAAGTACCTACGACGCGACATTATCAGTAGGATTCCTTTACACTGAAATGTTAATTTTGATGAATGCTGCTACTTTTGAAGCGGAATAAATTAGACATGGCTATTTATGGTGGGCTGGTGAAGCAGGGTTGCCTGATATTAGTGTGGTGGAGGATGACTTTCTGTTCATTATATTGAAACAAGAAAAAGTTCGCTGCAACTAATATGCTTACGAATAATAAATAAAGTGACTAACGTTAGAAGGACGAAAGCAATCGAATAGAATGAGCCTAAAGGCTTGTCTGATTTAACATACTCTCTGTATGCAATAAAATTTTTGGATATTTTATTTTAGTGGATGCTGTAAATGTAACTTAAACGGCTGATGTAACGTAAGATTGCCGTGCCCGCAGGTAATGAACGGGTACCTGGAGTCGGCGGACCTGTCGGGCTTCGACGACGACAACGAGGACGAGTCCGAATGAAGACTGTCGCGAGCCTCCTGCGCGCTGCTGTGAGCGCCGCCGAGTGCCCGTGCCGCGGCGCCGCGCGGGCAGTGCAGTGACAGACTTGCGGTCGGCACTGTACCTCCGCGGAGCTCGGAGGTGCGGTGAACTTGTCCACTCGAATGTACCTCAGTGCCCCCTAGCCCCGCCTGGACCGAAAGCCCCTAGTGAATTCACGTGTTCCTCTAGCAAAAAGTAATGAACTCTGAAGCAGACGATTTCAGTAAAAGGGAATAATTTTAAGTAGGTAAGTAATTATTTTGCATATTGGTGATGAGATGATGATGACTTTTTTATCTTAAAAAAAATCTTTTGTAACCAAAAATTATTTCCATAAAATATAAGGATTTTATTATTATTTATATAAGAAGTATGGCTGTGTGAAGATTATTGTCTGTAATTTATATAGTTATTTATATTATTTCAATAAATTATATGTCAACGGTAATGGAATGAAATTCGGTGTAGGCACTCACAAAAATTTGAATTTGGTAAGTTTGATACATTTTTTATACAAACAGATGCTGGATTTAAGCGTGTCTGTTATGCGGAAGTGTGTTGTAATGCAATGATGAGGAAGTGGTTATAGCTAAGTAACACGATGTTAAGGTATGTATATGAATCTTTCTGGAGTTATATAGTTTAAACCAAACCCTTCCATTAAAATTGACGCGCCCTTTTAATTCGATCGATGATGAAATATGATGATGAATGTATAATTATATTTACGCCTGGAGTTGACATGTACAAGCAAGTTGAGAATAGCTCTGTTGTTTGTGCGCGTCACAGCGCCTAACGATAGTGAAACTACACGGACTGAGTAATGTTAGTAACGTATGCTTAATGATAAACAAAACGCAAAAATATGTACTAAAATTTTATTCATAAAATACAGTATTCTTATTTTTAACATCCCCAAAACGTTATTGTGAACGTGTAAAGGACTTTGATTGTATATTAAGCACTAATTTCCAAAAATTGTATGGAATAAAAACAATGTAGATGGAATTTTTATATTCAGATTGGCATGAATCAGTTATCATTATCAGAAAATATTTTTTTGGATATATCAACGTATGTATCTGTTCACAGAATATAATATTTGGTATCGCCGTCCTTTCGCGCAACTAACATATCGCTGTAGCACTCGTCGTTCCCTCCACTTTCTTGAATCTCTTTGAATCATTTAATTCCATTCTAGAAAGCAGGCTTTATTGTACGTAACACAAATCTATCTATAGTACTAAAGTAAGAAAGTTGTAAATCTGAATTAACTGTTGACTCTATTTGTACTGTAAATACTTTTCTGTTTTAACTTCGAAGCCATTAAAATATGTGTGAATAAAACTAAACTTGTAATATATTTCTTTTTTGTTTTATTATTTGTAACAGTGACTCTCGTATCAGTAAATCATTTTTTCTAATCTTAATAGCTTTATTTCCGCGATTTTTTTTCTACGCCAGTCGAGACCCAACTGCTGTCTAATAGGCAACACCAAGTAGACACGACTTCAAATCTGAGATAGAAATTGTGATGAATAAGCGCTATCATCACAGTCAAGATGCTATCATAGTTCTGAATTCTGATGGGATTCAGAAAAGTCAATCACATATACAGGTGTAACAGAAGTGTGTGACAATACTTCAAGGTTGGCTTTTACCCATCAAACTGAACAACTTTTGTTCTACAACTTTATCGCAAAAAATTATTTGGACTTTTCATACAAACTTGGTTCGCCAGCTGATCGATTTGTATGAAAAGTACAAAAAAAATTTTGCTATTTCAACAAAGTTGTAGAACAAAAGTTGTTCAGTTTGATGGGTAAAAGCCAACCTTGAAGTATTGTCACACACTTCTGTTACACCCTGTATACACACACAAACACATTATTAATATTATTATTATCTCGAATGCCACAAAGGCTCTTAATTTGTAATTTGACGCAAGAGTGGACCGGCCGCTCGCGCTCGGCGGCGCGGACGCATACAGGTGTTTTTTTCATGGGGGTTACTGAAAATCAAGTATTATAATCCGATCCGATCGAAAAAAACGTAGATTCTATATTTGATTCTGAGTAAACCCCTTAAAATTTGGAACACACTTTTCTTTTAATACCCTGTAACTGTAAGTATATTTCGAGCCTAAAACGAGCCACTGAAAAGTGTCCGTAAATAATTTCACTAGTGAGATTATATTATAACGAATTATTATTATCACGACAATATTCTACCTCGTACATACTTGCGCTTTATCCCTAGTGGAGGAGGCAGAAACTACGGATCGCCATTCGATCCTGATTTTTCCACACGTTACTCCTTTGGTGTTCGTCTGTTCCGGGTAATGCCATAATGGATACAAAATATGTGGAGTGCCGGCCAGGTGCTTTTTAGGCGGTCTAACTCAGAGAGAAGCACATCGGTGGCAGTAGATTGGCTACATAATTTATATATTTTATAATTATAACGCAGGTTTCGTTAAGAAGGGCTGTTGGATAATAATCCTATACTATTAAACGAGTTAGGTGTCCCGACGATTTTAAAAACGGCTTGAAACCTTTCGACGAAAATCTAGGATGAGGGGTTAAAAAATCACCAAAAATCGATCTATGAGGGAATTATCTTCGAAAACTTTCATTTTTTCAGGGAGATTTGAGCGAAATATACATACAATATGAACGCATATGATGCTTATTTTTACAATGCAAGTGTTTGTAGTCCTGCGGTTACGGTGCGAGACGCTTACTTTTTAGGTCCGGATTCATATCCCACGAGACTTTATTGTTTTTTCTGTCTTTTTATTTTTTATTTTGTGTAAACTTATGTAAGTAAGTAAATAAAAAGACTTAAGAGTGATAAAAAAAAAACATTTTGTGCCGCCTTGCCCCATCTAATAGGGAAGAAAACTGACAAAACTCGCCGAAAGAGGCGCTGATATCGCTTGACTCGTTCATAACAATCATTACTAACTGTCAATAGGTACGTATAGAAAAATTGTTTACGTGAACTAAACATAAGATTTATTTAAAAAATGCTCCGTTGTGTGGGGATTGGTTGCAATAATAATGGAAATGATTAATTTCCTAAAGATTCTCGGATGAAGGAGACGTGGGAAAAGTTACGTTTTCAAATATACAGGGTGACTGGTAAATCAACGGACGCATTTAAGGAGGTGAATAAGAAGCTGATACACATTCCAAATATGTAAAAAAAACATGACCTTAATTTTTATCATTAAAAAAATAATTTTAAAGTTCACCTCTACATTTTACTAAATACTAAGTCACATGTACGCGGCATCGGGCAACGACCCCGAGTGGCGGCGCGGACTCGCAATACTGCGCATGCGCGTGAGCGACTGCTCCCGCGTCTCTGCCCTGCGCCGCGCCGCGCCGACCCTAGTCAGTCGCCCGCGGGCCGTCGTCGCAGAGGTGGCGTGCGTTACGCGGGCCTCCCGCTCGTTGCCAACATTCTGGTTTTACTTACGTCGCTGTCACGTGGATTGCAGTGCCTTGATAGTGTTAATGGCTTATCAGTACTTTAACGTGGATACTGGGATATGACGTGGTGTTATGTGATGTCAGCTAGTGTTGTTAGACGCGAATTATGTCATATTGCGATGTATTACGAATTACGCAAGTTGCCGTCATAGGATTTTTTTAGGAGACTAAGAGCGTTTGGCCTTCCTCCAGTTCCTAACCCTGATCAAGGACGAGGAAGGAATCCTTCGTTATCCAGTGAAGCAATGATACAAAGCAATTTACTTCGATTACCACCCACGTACGCGGAATGCAGGAAGGCATTTCCAGGTATCCCAGTGGTTGGGGTAACGTATCCTACATGAAGACGGACTCCATCCTTTCATTATCAGTGTGTTATCAGCCTGTCCAAGAGATAGGCCTTAGCGACCACGAGCAGCACGGTGCACGCTGTGGGAAAGTGGTAAGTACCTAGGCATAGAGTTATAAAACACAAGAATAGTTGCGTTTTAAAAAAAAAATGTAACTTGTGTTTTTTGAATGTATGATTTTTTTGTTTTATACGGTTGAAAAGTATGTAAATTATCCTATCATCTCCTTAAATACGTCCGTCGTTCAACCAGTCACCCTGTATAAGTCGATGGTTTTCAATTATGTACTTTTCAACTTCGCCTTTAATTGAGGAACAGTCCAAGTCGCATACATTTTCCATTTAACAATTTTACAGAAAAAAAAAACTATTTTATAACACCTCGATAATAAAAAACGCGTTATTTAACAGAGAAACCAGAACGCACCCAGCTCATCCATACTTGATCAAGTTGGAAATCGTTTCTGTTAATTCAATTAATAAGAATCTACGTGTTTGTGGCTTTTTATGGTGTGACATCTGAAAATTTCCTATTATAGTATTTATTTTATTTTTTAATTTATTTCATTATATACATTTTTTATAAAAGGGTAATTTGCGTGTATTTTTTTCAATAGAATCAAATTATAAAAAAATATTATAGACATTTTCAGAACAAATAATGTTTGTCCTTTCGTCCCATAGAAGGCCACTATCGACTAAAACAACACCCTGCAAAATGTTTCATAGAAAATAAATCTTATAGGTAGATACTAACTACTACTACTAAACAAGTTATCTTACGTAGTTTATAAACGCTCCGATTGAACGAGCGACGCTCTGTGGCCCGGCTAGTAATAAGCTATACGACTTCTAAAAACACCACCACATAATTTCTTATAACATCAAATACAGGCTTCAGATGCACTAGCATTGGAGTGCTCAAGCGTGGACGTTATCTCGAAGATTAAGTATTGAAAAATAAAAGTTATTGAGATATGTTATAAATGTAAAATATGTATTTAATTTTCGATATCACAATAGAATGGCTTAACAAATAATATACAGGTTTTGAAAACTGTACCTATATTTTTTCAAGAGATATACTTAAAAAATAGTTATTAATACAATAAATAAAGTAATAAATTTCAATACATCAAGATGTCATTTGCAACTCGGAGAGGCGGTTTATACAGCAAAAAGTAACTACTAATAGCCTACTTATTCACTGTACTCATATTCTTAGTTGGGTAAATATCTAAACTTAAGTACAATTTATGGTGCTTTGGTAAATTTTGTAAGTATTTTTGTTCGTTTTAAGTAAATACCTACGTAATTTTAAAAATAAATAATAATTAAGAGGATTATTAGCAATCCCTTTCGTCATTCTATTATAAATTTGATTACTTACTCGCTAAATTGTGCCATACATTAAGGTAAAAACTTTAAATTAAAATTAACGATAATAATACTAAAAAGTAACTACTGTGCTGTGTGTAATTCCACCTCAAGTAAGGACTTATTGTATGTGGCTTCACTTTAAAATTGCAGGAATTAAATCTATTTATTTACCCACATTTTTTGTACCCAATATTGTCTATGAACCTCTGTGTTGCAATCCCTGAATTTCTTGGAAAATTTTAATGCAGTACTGGTACTATTGTACTATATTATTGCATTGCAGTATAAATGTAACCTTGTGGATCTTGTAGATTCTTGTACAAGTTTATGAGTAGAAGGTGAGCACGGAGACCTGGTTACCGCGCACGAAGAGCACGGGTGGCAGGTCACGTGACAGCAGCTCCAGCCACGACATGTACAGCGCCGCCGAAACTGAGCCCTGGGGAGAATGGGCACTGTTTAG
Organism: Coleophora deauratella; assembly: GCA_958295455.1. Taxonomy (NCBI): domain Eukaryota; kingdom Metazoa; phylum Arthropoda; class Insecta; order Lepidoptera; family Coleophoridae; genus Coleophora; species Coleophora deauratella. The sequence continues at coordinate 10,679,392 of OY282408.1, read as the reverse complement.
AAGATTGCGGATGGCGACCATTAAAATTAGGATTAATGCCTACTCACTTATTTAAAAATATACGGAACTTCCGCATTTTAAAAGCAAAACCGAGATGCCATAAACTTTAGAACCCTCTGGACTGCATTTGATGCTGTATCTATGTAGTTGAACTCTTATCTCAGATTGAGTGTCAAAACAGCCTCTGAACCTCTACTAATCGTCTTCACGTTGGTTCAAGTCAATTTTTTGATAGATGGCAACTATTGCCTTGCAATAATACTGCAAATTTCAGGTGATAAATACAGTCCTTTGTTGGACACCAAAACTTCTAATGACCCTATATGATTACAATATATTTTTGAGTGCTAAAACAAGTGCAATGCAATTGCAGTGCATAGTTTAGTAAAAAAACTTCAGTGGTTCTCTGAGTTGCGGTCTTTTGTTGGTCGCTAGTTATGGTAGTTACCCCGGGCTTTAGTCCCTTGTCAGGCGCCAAAACTATTAGTGAACCCATATAATGCAATATGTTATTAGGTGTTGAAACAAAACTCTGTAAGTCTTTGCGGTTGCAGTGCATAGTTTAGTAAAAACCTGTCAGTGGTGCTCTGTACTTTGTCGGACTGTCGGTTACCTCTGGGCTTCAGTCCCTTGTCGGGCGCCAAACTAGTTAATCCTGGTTGCTTATTTATCGTAAAAATCAAATCTATGTACTCGTAATTCGTGTTTTATTGTAATTAGTTACCTTCCGCGGCATGGGCAGCGACATGACAACGAGGCGCGCCTCGGCGGAGTTGGCCAGCAGCAGCTCGCGCAGGCGCATCTGGCGGCTCGTTTTGCCGGCCAGCGTCAGCAGCTCCGTCTCGCTGATGCGGCACTCTGCGACAACACCTGATTTACTCCTTGATAGGAACTTGTTGTCTATTCATATGTTACAGGTAAATTGCTCTTTATTTGGAGAATTTATGATTAAATACTCGTAATAAATATTGGACTTCCGTTTCTAATATTAAATATTCGTTTTAATTTAAATATTTTAAAATTGTATACCTGATTGCAACTAATAATAATTACTTTTATAATTACAGTGGTTAAAATTCCAGGGTATTTTTAGACAAATTAAGATTTGTCTAGAAATTAAAAGTAATGTGCCTCGTGTTTCCGCCTCACTCTTTCGTGGTGACCCCAACCAAGCATTGGGGAGAGAGATGAATTTTTATTTTCATAGTGCGATTTTTTTTGTGTGGATACTGTAATAGTGTTAAGTGATATTTCGCAGTATCCTAAGTTAGTTCAAAATTTAATACCAGCAAAAACTGTTGGATGCAAATAATGGCAATGAAAATCATAAATAATACATATTGTAACAAACTTAACAACTTTCTCTAAAAACCTGGTTTGGTTCCGAAAGTCTCCGATACCACAGTATTATTATTTATATGTTTAATACTATATTTGTAACTTTTCAGTTTCTTTTTTTTAGGTATTTTGTATCATTTTTCTGCTGTGGAAAAAAATACTTTGTTTTCAATGTTACCTTCGCTAGCGGATTCGTCAGTAAACTTCTTAGTGAGTTCTTCGAAGAGTTTCTTAGTTTCCTCTTTTGGCGATTCCGTGATGTCCTGCACCATGGTCAGCGAGGAGTAGTCTATTCGGAACTTCGACAATAGGTTCGCCATACTGTAATTTCATCATAACACAGATTGTATAACTCATTGTTACACTACATCAAAAACTCCTAACGTTAGTTTTTACAATGATTTCTGATAGATTGCTGTAGGTAAGTGGCGCACCTTATTATTATTATTATTATTTATTTGACCATAATTGCATGTACAAAAGTTCTTAAATTATAAAGTAGTTCTATGCAATTTACCACGTTAAGTAGTGTAGTCATAACCGAAAGTAAAATATCACAAAGCATCTTGGGAGATACCTAGGTACTATGTCTAACAGTATTTATTTAGAGTTGATGAAAATTGTTTTGTTCAGAACTGGGGACAAAATCTAAGCAGTGGAACAAACATTCCGTAATATACCATATTGCGAAATAGGTAGGTAATTATGCAACTAAGATTAAGAATTGTTAACACGTGACGTCTTACTTTCTTTCTTCGAGCTCAAGCTCATGGTGGCGGTTGGCTAACGCGAAGATACGCAGCTTGCAGTTGGCCCACGCCGAGCGCTGCGAGATGATGTACGGCAGCAGGATGGTCAGCCCACCGTCGTCGTACAGCCACCACACGTCCAACGTGCCCGACTCCTGACAATAAACACAAAGAACTTTTATGCAATACTTAGAAAGGTCTGGATATCTGGGTGTCCTGCATATACATATGAAGGAGGTAACACATAGGTTACTGTACCTACACCTATCTATAGTTTTTTTAATAATCAATATACCTGAAACCGAAATACGGCTTGCATTACATTATATTCGCATGCATTGCATTTGTATATTACGCAGGGAGGATATCAAGAGGCGTGGTTGCGGCGGCATAATGAATGGACTTGATACTTTTGGTAGATTACTGTTGTGTTTTTACTGTTGTTTACCATGTTTCTTTTTACTGTTGGGCAGTGTTCATTACAAGTTTTACGTTACACAAATGAGAAAACCAGTACCTAAAGTCTATTGAAATGATAAATAAAGGTCACACTGTAACAATTACCTGTTTCCTCTGGAATATCGTCATCTGTGCTAGCTGGTCTTTCGACAGCTCCACCCCCGAGGCGGTCTTGTACACGATCTGCCTCAAATCGGTCAGCTTCTTGTCTTTCTTCTTATCCTTTGAGTCCTTCTCGGATATTGTAAACGATCGGGATGTCGTCAAGGTAAGTAAATCTGAAATAAATCGCCCAAGTTAGACTGGTAAGTAAATGGAAAGTAGAGATTGCTCGTCAAGTCTCTTTGCTCTGTCGCATAAATTCATGGTACAACTCACTCGTCAGATTGTGTCGACTCGATGGCTGCGAGTCCGGCGAGCGTATGTCGAGGTCGGAGTCGGCGTGCATGATGTTGGTCGAGCGGCGCACGCGCAGGTCGCCGCTGCCGCTGGAGGTGGCCGTCAGCCCGCTGCCGGGCGTCTCCTCCGTAACCACGTTGCTGTAGTCCAGTCCGCCCGGAACGCGCACTATGGCCACCGCGAGCCGGTTGTCAAATGCCGTGCTGAAAAATAAATTATATCGGTTACTTACTTCAAACAATCAAAAGTCAGAGTTCGCGTACGTTCTCATTTCTGTTAGGAAATTGAAATAATCTCTTCATAAGGAAACTAGACACGACCTTCAAAAAGGAATATTTCATGATGTCATCTTAGAACGACGAATCATATTGACAATAAGAATATGATATTGTCTCTTATTCTTCTCACAGTTTTACTAATTACTTAACACCATAAAAGCGAAGCGAGCAAAAATAATCTATAGTGCAAAATTTTGCTTATAACGTTACTTCATATTCTGCAACATAATTTAGTTGACATCAGCTATTTGTGGCGTCACCTTGAATCGCAGTGTATCAGCCGGCCTTCTTGCAAGACCTCAAGCGTATCTAGCTCGAAGTTGCACCTGTTTCCTGACATTATTGTTGTGAACTTACTGCAACACATTGAAGTAGGAGACGAGGTCGGCCGGCGGTGCCGTCGTCCAGTCCGTTTTATAGCCCATGAGAAGCACGTTGGGTGCGAGCCGGCCCACCCCGGCCGCCTGCACCAGCGCGCGCGCACCCATCTCGAAGCTGAATCCATTCACGTTGGAGTAGAATGCGCGCACTTTGCGCCCGCGCAACCATTCATCCGAGGCACGAGCTCGAGAATAGCGCTCTTTGTAGTTCAACTTAGTCTGCAAGCAAAATAACACTGCTCACTTGAAACTCTGCCCGCGAGCTGGTACCTGGTACCCATATCCGTTGCAAAATGGTTCATGCAACTACCTACGCTCATCAATGTAAGCTTTCCTAGCAGGGTTGACTGAAGCAATTTCAAACCTGTTCCTCGTTTTCTTTTCATTAGTCTTGTTAAAGAAGGTCCGCATCTGCAACCGCGCTTTAAGCACCAGCATCTGTGGTTCGCTCTCCTAAACTGTTGATCTCACCTGACATATGTCCCCGACCATCATCAGCGAGGCGCCCTTGGTGATTAGATTACCCAGGTCGACCAGGGCAGGCCGGGTCTGAGGCCTGCCCGTGAGCACCAGCAGCTGAGGGTTGTAGTTTTTGACGTGCTCGCCCGTGCGCGCCAGGTTGTGCGCGCTCGACAGCGCCGTCTTGTATATCTGGGCCTGCGTGCTGCTGCCCCAGTTTACATCTGGAATGAAGATTCCAAATCTTAGCAAGAAAGGACAATCCAAAGAACTTATACATATATAGTTTAGTACGACTTTCATGGCTTCTCGACAGTGTTAACAATCTTGGCGTCTGAAACGAAAACCCGCCACTGGTATCGATCTTGTGCGCAGTTCATCAGTCATCAGCTTTTGAGTTCGCACAAATCTGCGCTACTACATCCTCCCGCCACACCGGACCGAGCGTGGTCGACCAGAAGTCATCCTGTCATTTGGCTGACCGTCACAGACTCCCTTAACGTATGTATTTTTATTCTTAACCTACATTTATTGAGCAGATATGTTGCATTTTTGTCTGTCCATGTTATTGATTCGTCAATGTTACAAAGACTTGTTCTATGAAAGCGGCCACAAAACAATAATATACCTACTCATGGACAAAAAATCGACTCAAAGTTTCATGCACGACTTTTGGAAAATTAACTCAATCTAGCAAAATAAAACTATACCAAAAGTTCAAAAACTGTGTGTTTACTGTTTCTGATTTTAGTTTGATGGTTTTCTGGTTTTTTACTTTTAGTGTTTAGCAGGGGTGCGGGTGCCCTTTGTATCGCATAAAATTTTATGTCATAATTGCCTTTGGCATAACAAGTCAGGCATAAAAATCTTGCGCAGAAATATAAATGTGCCTAATCGTAATTCTGCATAATTACATATTATTCCCCCTAAACTTTGAAAGTATTAAACAATAATGTCCTAAATTAGGAATGACTAAACAATAATTGTATGTAATGAAAATTGCATAAATATACTTTTGACTGAATAATAAATGACCTAAACAGTAATTGACATAACTGAAAAGTTCATAATTTTAATTAGGCATAAATATTAAAAGCCCTAATTACGCGGAACATGGAAGTCCTAAACTAATCCGGGAGCGAGCGAAGCGAGCTCGGGAATTCGGAGCACCCCGACATGGATAATTTAGGTTCGGAGACGCAGTGTTAGGTTTGATTGATAAAACATCCACAGATCGACTTGCTTGCTTGCGTGCTTGCATGCTTAATTGAATGCTTCCCTTCCTAGCAATATTAGGTAAGTTGCTACTTACCACTAGCAACCTTAGGTAGGTTACTACTTACCAGTACCCTGTACTAATATACAGGTTCTTACAACCTACGCTATAAGTAGTTAATGAAGTTAAAAATAAATAAAACAAGGTAATTATAATCAATAGAAAGGAAAAGGCAACCTAACTCATATTTTTCTTCTTAGAGACGAAAAATATGCCAAAATACTATTAGTATATTTAATGATATACAACTTATTATTTAGGCAAATTTTCTATTATTCGAATGAATACTATGCTTAAGTTTGATATGCTATAATATTATAAGAAATTTAACATTATGCAACTTTATAGTTAGGGACATTTCTAATTATTCCAAGTAATATTATGCTCATAAATTTTAGGAAAAAATAAATATGCGCAAAATTGTTTAAGCCAAAATATTTTATGCACAATAATGTTATGCAAAGATCAAATAGTCATAAAAAAGTTATGCTATATTATAGAGTCTTTGACCAGTGTGTGTTGCCAGTGATGACATATGGATCCGAGACATGGTCGCTTACTATGGGCCTTATAAGAAGGCTCAAAGTCACCCAAAGGGCGATGGAGCGTGCTATGCTTGGTGTTTCCCTACGTGATCGAATCAGAAATGAGGAGATACGTAGGAGAACTAAAGTTACCGACATAGCTCTCAGAATCGCTAGACTTAAGTGGCAGTGGGCAGGGCACATAGCTCGTAGAACAGATGGCCGTTGGGGCAGTAAAGTTCTCGAATGGCGACCGCGCACCGGAAGGCGCAGTGTGGGCAGGCCCCCGACTCGGTGGACCGACGACCTGGTAAAGGTTGCAGGAAGCCGCTGGATGCGAGCCGCACAGGACCGGTCGGTGTGGAAATCCTTGGGGGAGGCCTTTGTCCAGCAGTGGACGTCTTTCGGCTGATAGATAGATAGATAGATATTATAGAGACCCGTTTAGCAGTTTTGTAGACTGCGTTATTTTTTCAAAAGTCGAGCAACAAATCTTGAGTCGATTTTTTTGTCCACCAGTGTATTTTATTTTTACGAAAATTGAGAAGGTGTCTCATGATATCTTGGTTTCATTTATTTGATGACCAAATTCTCTTGCTCATTCTCTCAGCGAATTCTGGTAATGAGCCTGACCGTCATACCTAATGCAATCACAAATGAGCCATGAATTTTCAATAAAACTACGACGAAGGAGTAGAAAACTAAGTAAAACTTAAATAAACCGTATTTGAGGCGTAGGCGTCATGCGCGACTACGGAGGCGTAGGTTCTACTTGTGTTCCTATTTAACCCTACGCATCTTTGTAGCATAAACATCCTAATAACGTTTATACAGGATGTAACAGAAGTGTGTGACAATACTTCAAGGTTGGCTTTTACCCATCAAACTGAACAACTTTTGTTCTACAACTTTGTCGCAAATTTTTTTTGGACTTTTCATACAAATCGATCAGCTGGCGAACCAAGTTTGTATAAAAAGTCCAAAAAATTTTTTGCGATTTCAACAAAGTTGTAGAACATAAGTTGTTCAGTTTGATGGGTAAAAGCCAACCTTGAAGTATTGTCACACACTTCTGTTACACCCTGTATAAATACCTTCTAATCTCTTACTTCAGAAATTCCCAATCGGAAACAAAGCAATGGTCATTGTGTTTTACACAGAATAGAATCAACCCACTTAGGATTTCGACGTTAACAAGTCATATACCACCGAAATAGCCCGTCAATGTTGACTCGAGCTAAATCCGATGATTGCATCACGCAGTAGTCCGCAGTACCCTTCGCAACCATTCATATCGACATATTATATACATATAAATACAAGAAACAGGGTGTAAGGGACAGGTTTCCGCAAACTATAAACTTGATTGGACAGTTTTTATGGGAAAGCCGATTTATTTTTTGGTGTCCTGAAAAATTTCTTGTGGAAAGTTGTTTAGTTTCGTCTACTGAGCAAGCCCTTAAAGTTTTCGGAAACCTGTCCCTTGCACCCTGTATATGAAAATTTGTTTATGAATAATCCGTTTCCCGGAGTTATTAGGTATAAGAAGATTCACATTATTTACGTTTTGAATTATTGGCACGGAGCGAGTGTACGTTCTGATTCACCATTCATCATATTACATATTATACCGCCGTGAACATAGCCGCCCCATTTCTTGAAACCCGCGTTTTTTAGCTTAAATCGTTAGTTCTTCGTTAGTTCCGATTTGTTCAGGCCAAATTTCGTTTGTTCCGTCACGCGAAATAGCGATTTTTTTAAAATTAATATGGAGGCGGCTATGTTCACGCTAGCCGCCCCATTCCAGCTTTTTTGATTTTTTTTCGCTATAACGATAGGCATTCGTTAGTTCTGATTTGTTCAGAAGGAAATTCGTTTGTTCTAGTAATAGTTTCCGCGAAAAAAAATACCAAAGTGGGGCGGCTATCTTCACGTGAACATAGCCCGCCCCAAAGGATTTTTTTAAAAAAAAGTATACCATTCGATAGATATTCGTTAGTTCTGATTTGTTCTGAAGAAATTTTGTTTGTTCTAATAAGCATTTCTGAGAAAACAGCAAAAAACCCTCAGTTCATTTGCCAATTGAAATTAAACTCTATACACTGGAGATATGGCTCAAAATACTTATCATATGTGTCGACTCCTAAGATTTTGGTCATAGCAACGAATCAATCGTAGTAACAGTTCATGGATCTGAACATAACGTCAAAAATAACTATGTCACTTTGCTTAAGTAAGGATATTGATTCCTCACCAGATTAACAATACATAGGACGAAGTTGTAAAAACATAATATAGGCTGAGGACAATACCCTAACTTTGTACCCACGCTCGAATTAAATAATTAGCAAAACATTTCGTTTGTTCTGGTATTCCATTCTAGTCCAGTGGCGTATTTAGGCTGAAGACGATTTTCAAATACCACACCAAGAGGGGTGCGTTTGCTGTCTAAATTCTATTTGTTCTAGCATTGTGCCCGCTATTTATCTTCAAACACATGTAGAACTACCTATTGGCTAACGTCAGGCAAAATATTTCGTTTGTTCTATGAATAATTTCATGACCAGAATTTTTTAAACTGAGATACACGGTTTTCATAGAAAATTTCTATAAGGTAGGACTGTAGTTAAATTTATCATTTGTTCTAGCCTTATGCCCGCATTTCAATCTAATAAACATGAAGTATGGTCTATTGGCTAACTTCAGGCGGAATATTTCGTTTGTTCTAGCATTCGTTTCGTGTCCAGGGACTTATGTAGGCTGAAGATGATTTTCAAATACCATATCAGTAGGGGTAAGTTTGATGTCTAAATTCTATTTGTTCTATTACTGTGCCCGCTATTGATCCCTATACACATGTAGGACTACCAACTGGCTAACTTCAGGCAAAATTTTTCGTTTGTTCTGTGAATACTTTGGTGTCCAGATTTTTTTTACTGTGAGAAACTATTTTCATAGAAAATTTCTTTAAGATAAGACTTCAGTTCACTTTATGATTTCTTCTAGACTTATGCCCGCATTTCAATCTAATAAACATGAAGTATGGTATATTGGCTAACTTCAGGCAGAATATTTCGTTTGTTCTAGCATTCGTTTCGTGTCCAGGAACGTATTTAGGCTGAAGATGATTTTCAAATACCATATCACTAGGGGTAAGTTTGATGTCTAAATTCTATTTGTTCTAGCATGGTGCCCGCTATTGATCCTCATACACATGTAGGACTACCTACTGGCTAACGTCAGGCAAACTTTTTCGTTTGTTCTATGAATATTTTCGTGTCCAGAATTTTTTTACTGTGACTAACTGTTTTCATAGAAAATTTCTATAAGGTAGGACTGTAGTTCACTTTATCATTTGTTCTAGCCTTGTGCCCGCATTTGAACCTAATAACCATGAAGGATGGTCTATTGGCTAATGAAAGCCAGAATATTTCGTTTGTTCTAGCATTCGTTTCGTGTCCAGAGACGTATTTAGGCTGAAGATGATTTTTAAATACCATATCAGTAGGGGTAAGTTTGATGTCTAAATTCTATTTGTTCTAGCATTGTGCCCACTATTGATCCTCATACACATGTAGGACTACCTACTGGCTAACGTCAAGCAAAATTTTTCGTTTGTTCTATGAATATATTCGTATCCAGAATTTTTTTACTGTGAGAAACTATTTTCATAGAAAATTTCTTTAAGGTGAGACTGAAGTTCACTTTTTGATTTGTTCTAGCCTTATGCCCGCATTTCAATCTAATAAACATGAAGTATGGTCTATTGGCTAACTTCAGGCGGAATATTTCGTTTGTTCTAGCATTCGTTTCGTGTCCAGGAACTTATTTAGGCTGAAGATGATTTTCAATTACCATATCAGTAGGGGTAAGTTTGATGTCTAAATTCTATTTGTTCTAGCATAGTGCCCGCTATTGATCCTCATACACATGTAGGACTACCTACTGGCTAACGTCAGGCAAACTTTTTCGTTTGTTCTATGAATATTTTCGTGTCCAGAATTTTTTTACTGTGACTAACTATTTTCATTGAAAATTTCTATAAGGTAGGACTGTAGTTCACTTTATCATTTGTTCTAGCCTTGTGCCCGCATTTGAACCTAATAACCATGAAGGATGGTCTATTGGCTCACGTTAACCAGAATATTTCGTTTGTTCTACTATTCTTATCGTATCCAGAGACGTATTTAGGCTGATGGTGATTTTCAAATATCACAGCAAGAGGGGTAAGTTTGATGTCTAAATTCTATTTGTTCTAGCATTGTGCCCGCTATTAATCCTCATAAACATGTAGGACTACCTACTGGCTAACATCAGGCAAAAATTTTCGTTTGTTCTATGAATATTTTCGTGTCCAGAATTTTTTTACTGTGACTAACTATTTTCATAGAAAATTTTTATAAGGTAGGACTGTAGTTCACTTTATCATTTGTTCTAGCCTTGTGCCCGCATTTGAACCTAATAACCATGAAGTATGGTCTATTGGCTAACTTCAGGCGGAATATTTCGTTTGTTCTAGCATTCGTTTCGTGTCCAGGGACTTATTTAGGCTGAAGATGATTTTCAAATACCTTATCAGTAGGGGTAAGTTTGATGTCTAAATTCTATTTGTTCTAGCATTGTGCCCGCTATTGATCCTCATACACATGTAGGACTACCTACTGGCTAACGTCAGGCAAAATTTTTCATTTGAACTATGAATATATTCGCGTCCAGAATTTTTTTACTGAGAGAAACTATTTTCATAGAAAATTTCTATAAGGTAGGACTGTTGTTCACTTTATAATTTGTTCTAGCCTTGTGCCCGCATTTGAATCTAATAACCATGAAGAATGGTCTATTGGTTAACGAGTGCCAGAATATATCGTTTGTTCTAGCATTTGTTTCGTGTCCAGGGACGTATTTAGGCTGAAGATGATTTTTAAATACCATAACAGTAGGAGTAAGTTCGATGTCTAGATTCTATTTGTTCTAGCATAGTGCCCGCTATCGATCCTCATACACATGTAGGACTACCTACTGGCTAACGTCAGGCAAAATTTTTCGTTTGTTCTATGAATATACTCGTGTCCAGATATTTTTTACTGTGAGAAACTATTTTCATAGAAAATTTCTTTAAGGTGAGACTGAAGTTCACTTTATGATTTGTTCTAGCCATGTGCCCGCATTTCAATCTAATAAACATGAAGTAGGGTCTATTGCCTAACTTCAGGCAGAATATTTCGTTTGTTCTAGCATTCATTTCGTGTCCAGGGACGTATTTAGGCTGAAGATGATTTTCGAATACCATATCACTAGGGGTAAGTTTGATGTCTAAATTCTATTTGTTCTATTACTGTGCCCGCTATTGATCCCTATACACATGTAGGACTACCTACTGGCTAACGTCAGGCAAAATTTTTCGTTTGTTTTGTGAATACTTTGGTGTCCAGATTTTTTTTAACTGTGAGAAACTATTTTCATAGAAAATTTCTTTAAGATAAGACTGCAGTTCACTTTATGATTTGTTCTAGCCTTGTGCCCGCATTTGAATCAAATAACCATGACGAATGGTCTATTGGTTAACGAATGCCAGAATATATCGTTTGTTCTAGCATTCGTTTCGTGTCCAGGGACGTATTTAGGCTGAAGATGAGTTTCAAATACCATATCACTAGGGGTAAGTTTGATGTCTAAATTCTATTTGTTCTATCATTGTGCCCGCTATTGATCCTCATACCCACGTGGGAATACCTACTGGCTAACGTCAGGCAAACTTTTTCGTTTGTTCTATGAATATTTTCGTGTCCAGAATTGTTTTAATGTGACTAACTATTTTCATAGAAAATTTCTATAAGGTAGGACTTTAGTTCACTTTATCATTTGTTCTAGACTTGTGCCCGCATTTAAACCTAATAACCATGAAGGATGGTCTATTGGCTAACGAAAGCCAGAATATTTCGTTTGTTCTAGCATTCGTTTCGTGTCCAGGGACGTATTTAGGCTGAAGATGATTTTCAAATACCATATCAGTAGGGGTAAGTTTGATGTCTAAATTCTATTTGTTCTAGCATTGTGCCCGCTATTGATCCTCATACACATGTGGGACTACCTACTGGCTAACGTCAGGCAAACTTTTTCGTTTGTTCTATGAATATTTTCGTGTCCAGAATTTTTTTACTGTGACTAACTATTTTCATAGAAAATTTCTATAAGGTAGGACTGTAGTTCACTTTATCATTTGTTCTAGCCTTGTGCCCGCATTTAAACCTAATAACCATGAAGAATGGTCTATTGGCTAACGAAAGCCAGAATATTTCGTTTGTTCTAGCATTCGTTTCGTGTCCAGGGACGTATTTATGCTGAAGATGATTTTCAAATACCATATCAGTAGGGGTAAGTTTGATGTCTAAATTCTATTTGTTCTAGCATTGTGCCCGCTATTGATCCTCATACACATGTAGGACTACCTACTGGCTAACGTCAGGCAAAATTTTTCGTTTGTACTATGAATATATTCGCGTCCAGAATTTTTTTACTGAGAGAAACTATTTTCATAGAAAATTTCTATAAGGTAGGACTGTTGTTCACTTTATGATTTGTTCTAGCCTTGTGCCCGCATTTGAATCTAATAACCATGAGGAATGGTCTATTGGTTAACGAATGCCAGAATATATCGTTTGTTCTAGCATTTGTTTCGTGTCCAGGGACGTATTTAGGCTGAAGATGATTTTTAAATACCATATCAGTAGGGGTAAGTTCGATGTCTAGATTCTATTTGTTCTAGCATAGTGCCCCCTATTGATCCTCATACACATGTAGGAATACCTACTGGCTAACGTCAGGCAAAATTTTTCGTTTGTTCTATGAATATATTCGTGTCCAGATATTTTTTATGTGAGAAACTATTTTCATAGAAAATTTCTTTAAGGTGAGACTGAAGTTCACTTTATGATTTGTTCTAGCCTTGTGCCCACATTTAAATCTAATAAACATGAAGTAGGGTCTATTGCCTAACTTCAGGCAGAATATTTCGTTTGTTCTAGCATTCATTTCGTGTCCAGGGACGTATTTAGGCTGAAGATGATTTTCGAATACCATATCACTAGGGGTAAGTTTGATGTCTAAATTCTATTTGTTCTATTACTGTGCCCGCTATTGATCCCTATACACATGTAGGACTACCTACTGGCTAACGTCAGGCAAAATTTTTCGTTTGTTCTGTGAATACTTTGGTGTCCAGATTTTTTTTTACTGAGAGAAACTATTTTCATAGAAAATTTCTTTAAGATAAGACTGCAGTTCACTTTATGATTTGTTCTAGCCTTGTGCCCGCATTTGAATCTAATAACCATGAAGAATGGTCGCTACGCTATTGATCCTCATACATATGTAGGACTACCTACTGGCTAACGTCAGGCAAAATTTTTCGTTTGTACTATGAATATATTCGCGTCCAGAATTTTTTTACTGAGAGAAACTATTTTCATAGAAAATTTCTATAAGGTAGGACTGTAGTTCACTTTATCATTTGTTCTAGCCTTGTGCCCGCATTTAAACCTAATAACCATGAAGGATGGTCTATTGGCTAACGAAAGCCAGAATATTTCGTTTGTTCTAGCATTCGTTTCGTGTCCAGGGACGTATTTAGGCTGAAGATGATTTTTAAATACCATATCAGTAGGGGTAAGTTTGATGTCTAAATTCTATTTGTTCTAGCATTCTGCCCGCTATTGATCCTCATACACATGTAGGACTACCTACTGGCTAACGTCAAGCAAAATTTTTCGTTTGTTCTATGAATATATTCGTATCCAGATTGTTTTTACTGTGAGAAACTATTTTCATAGAAAATTTCTTTAAGGTGAGACTTAAGTTCACTTTTTGATTTGTTCTAGCCTTATGCCCGCATTTCAATCTAATAAACATGAAGTATGGTCTATTGGCTAACTTCAGGCGGAATATTTCGTTTGTTCTAGCATTCGTTTCGTGTCCAGGGACTTATGTAGGCTGAAGATGATTTTCAAATACCATATCAGTAGGGGTAAGTTTGATGTCTAAATTCTATTTGTTCTATTACTGTGCCCGCTATTGATCCCTATACACATGTAGGACTACCAACTGGCTAACTTCAGGCAAAATTTTTCGTTTGTTCTGTGAATACTTTGGTGTCCAGATTTTTTTTACTGTGAGAAACTATTTTCATAGAAAATTTCTTTAAGATAAGACTTCAGTTCACTTTATGATTTCTTCTAGACTTATGCCCGCATTTCAATCTAATAAACATGAAGTATGGTATATTGGCTAACTTCAGGCAGAATATTTCGTTTGTTCTAGAATTCGTTTCGTGTCCAGAGACGTATTTATGCTGAAGATGATTTTCAAATACCATATCACTAGGGGTAAGTTTGATGTCTAAATTCTATTTGTTCTAGCATGGTGCCCGCTATTGATCCTCATACACATGTAGGACTACCTACTGGCTAACGTCAAGCAAAATTTTTCGTTTGTTCTATGAATATATTCGTATCCAGAATTTTTTTAATGTGACTAACTATTTTCATTGAAAATTTCTATAAGGTAGGACTGTAGTTCACTTTATCATTTGTTCTAGCCTTGTGCCCGCATTTGAACCTAATAACCATAAAGAATGGTCTATTGGTTAACGAATGCCAGAATATATCGTTTGTTCTAGCAGTCGTTTCGTGTCCAGGAACGTTGTTAGCGACGGACTCCACTTAGCTTTAACTATAATATACTTACCTATAAGTAGAACATAAGTAGCTATAACCCTAATGTAAACGCAAAGCTGCGACGAAAGCGTCTCGGCCCGCTGCACTCAGTCTGCGCTAAAGCAACAACGGCTACGCATCTCGTGGCCCACATTTTATTTTTCTGTATTACTGTGTTATTTTATATTTGTTTTTTATTTTGTGATTGACTTTTAAACTTTGTTTTTACTTTGTGAACTGTATCAATAAACTGTGTGAAACTACCAGTGCGTGTGTTTCGATCCGGCACCCATAAATAATAGCTGGTCCTTCGAAAGCCGGATTGGATCGGAACGGACCTAAATAATCCGCACACCACCACCAAACAATATGCCGGTGGACACACGTAGTTCCACGCGCCTTCGTGTTGAGCAGGAAAAAGCAAAGCAGAATGAAGAAATCGCAATCGATGCCTCAAGACCAGAGGGTGAGTTAAGTCAACAAAATCCTCCTCTAAAAGCGCCTTCATTGGCGGCTTCTACAAAGGCTTCTTCAAAATCTTCAGCCTCTCTAAATGCGCGTAAAAAAGCGCTAGAGCTTGAGGCAGAAAGACAATTGGCAGATGTAAAGATAAAATTGATACAGAAAGAACTAGAGGCCAACCTAGCTGCTTTAGAAGAAAGTAGTGACAGTGAAGATTACGGATGCGACGTCGAAAATTGGATTGAAAAGAGCCAGTTGGAAATGGAACGGCAGCAAACAAACCCCGAGCTCGCACCTGGAACGAGCACTTTGCAGGGAACAATCGAATTGCTTGCCACTGCTGTGAGTAACCTGAGCGCAAACTCAACCCAGGACAAGAATGCTAACCTGCTAAGCCGCTTAAGTACACCGAAGGAGTTACCTGACTTTTTCGGTGACCCATTGGACTGGCTTCAGTTTAAACAAGCATACGAGGAATCTACCGAGGTATGTGGCTTTAGTTCTAAAGAAAATCTTTGGAGATTACGAAAATGTTTACGCGGACCCGCAAAGGATACCGTCGCAGCTCTACTTATCAGTGCCGTAACGCCTGAACGAATTATGGAAACATTAGAGTTGCGATTCGGTGACCCAGATAGCATACTTACCCGCCTAATACATGACATAAAAAAACTAAACCCACTTTGCCAAGATTACCAAAAGGAGATTGTACCTTTCTCTATTAAGGTACAAAACTTTGTGGCAGCCGTACGCGCCGTCGGGCGAGAGGAGTACATACAGGGTATGCATATGGTATCACTAATACTTTCAAAAATGCCCACAATACTGCTGTCAAAGTGGACTGATTACAGCTTTCCCTTAATAAAATCTACAAAGAAATCACGATTGGATATTTTGTGCGATTTCTTACACGCGGAAGCACTTAAGGTCACAGCAACCGCTAACATCGCAATCTCAACTCTCAACTCAAGACCCGATAGTTATATTCACCAAAAGAACGTGTACAATAAAAACGAACAAAGAGCGCTTAGAAATAATAAGACTGGTGACATTCGAACACAAACAGTTCTCATGCAATCAGAGAATTCAGAGAAGCGGGTTCAACATAAACATAAATGTCAGTTTTGTCGGTCAGCGTCATTTCACAAGTTAACTGATTGTAAACAGTTCAAGAAATCGCTGCGTAAGTTGAGATGGCGGCATGTTAAGCGCCACGGGATATGCTTCAAGTGCCTTGAGTCCAACCACGACAAAGAAACCTGCCCGGCTCCGGTGTGCGATAAGGACGATTGCGGCCTACAACATCACAGGCTGCTACACTACCCAGTAAACACCCAGAGAGAGATTTCGTCGCCGTCACCATCAAAAAGTGAACAACAGGAAACGCTACTTGACAACACTGCCAACGAAACAGTGACGAATGTAAACACGAGTGCGTTTAAAGTGTTACTGAAAGTTGTGCCCGTACGTTTGTACACAAGTGACAAAAAAGTTATCGAAACTAATGCGTTACTCGATGACGGGTCTACCGTCACAATGATAAGTGGCGCGCTCGCCACCCGCGCGGGGTTAAGTGGTCGCACTGAGACCATGCGCGTGTGCGGTCCGTGGAATAGTGACGAAATAGTGTGTGACACAACCGTAATGGACTTAAAACTTTCTGGTATGGACAATAAGGTTT
Source organism: Coleophora deauratella (assembly GCA_958295455.1). Lineage (NCBI taxonomy): Eukaryota > Metazoa > Arthropoda > Insecta > Lepidoptera > Coleophoridae > Coleophora > Coleophora deauratella. Next base: position 10,662,676 of record OY282408.1, on the reverse strand, counting down.
ATTCTATTAAGGCACGTAGCGTTAAGGAATTAAATTTACCTATGCAAAAATTGTCAATTGTAGATTGTAATAAGTATGAATACTTAAAAGATGTCAAAGACAACTTGTGTAATATAAATGTAAAACCTGAAATACTAATTGGTCAAGATAACTATAATTTATTATTACCACTGAAAGTTTTGTTAGGTAAATCAAACGAGCCGTCCGCTACACTCACTTCCCTAGGTTGGTCCCTACATGGTCGAGTCCGTGCGCCGAGGGAAGCGCGACCCGCAGCCACCCCTGGCTCCGCGAGCGCGCACGCAGATGCCGACGCCACCCTGTTTATCTCTGAGCTGCACTCTGACGAGTGTGCGCTACGGGAACTGCATGAAGAGGTGCGTCGATCCTTCGCACTGGACTCGCTTGGAGTTTCAGGTAAGCCCAGACAAAACGCTGCAGACGTCTATGCCATCCAGCAGCTTGAACAGTCAGCACAGCTCACTGAAGGGAGATGGCAAGTCGGCTTACCCTGGAAGGACCCTGAATGTGTCATGCCTGATACCTATCAAGGTGCTCTAAAAAGGCTTGAGGGAGTTCAAAGAAAAATGAAAAAGGACGCCGAGTACGCCAACAGGTATGTGGGTCGCATTAATCACTTATTTGAAAACGAGTACGCTAGGGAACTAGATGACACTAAATGCATTCAAAATTCGTGGTACCTACCACATTTTGGCGTTGATAATCCCAACAAAAAGAAATTGCGACTGGTGTTTGACGCGGCAGCTAAGACCAATGGTAAGTGTTTAAATGATTATTTGCTAAAAGGGCCGGACCTACTCGCCTCACTCATTGGAATAATGATGCGCTTTCGAGAAAATAAGGTAGCGGTCACCGGGGACATACAAGACATGTTTCTTCGTATTAAAATAATACCCCGAGATCAAGACGCACTGAGGTTTTTATGGAAATCGGACCCAGAAGCTAAACTTGTAAAACACTTCAAAATGACATCTTTAATTTTCGGAGCAAAAAGCTCTCCATTCATCGCACAGTTCATAAAAAACAAGAACGCTCAACGCTTCGAGTCATCCATGCCGGCTGCAGTAGATGCGATAGTGAATTCGCATTACATGGACGATTACATACAAAGTTTACCCGATGAAGCGAAGGCGATTGAAATGGTAAGAAATATTTCATACATTCATAAGGAAGGAGGATTCAACATGCGTAATTGGACGAGTAACAGTACAGCTGTACTGGAAACTGTCTCAAAAGAGACCTTAGAATCTGCTGCCGTAAGGTTTGATATTGAACAGCAATGTTACGGTGAACGCACGCTCGGGTTAATCTGGTACCCCAGCACTGACGAGTTAGCGTTCGATGTCTCTTTCAAAAGGATTCCAGATTGCATTATACAAGGTAAGCAAAAACCTACAAAAAGAATAATGCTACGAGTGGTAATGTCAATATTTGACGTATTTGGGTTTCTGTCACCTTTTACCATACAGGGAAAAATTATGCTGCAGGACACGTGGCGTCTTAATATCGACTGGGACGACGTTATCTCTGAAGATATTTACAAAAAATGGTGTGACTGGATAGAGCTACTGAAAGAGGTTGGTAAGATTCGAATACCTAGATGTTATCAACGCATCACAGAACGTGCGAGCGAGATGGCGAATGATTCAGTCACTAACAGCGTAGCAGCCTCTACTACGCCAGCTGTGGAGAGGTCGATAACCGTAGGCGCCTACGACTCTATGACGTACGCAGGTAACAAGAGCGACACTGGGAACTGTATTTCAACATTTCAGGGTACCGATAAGAATGAGACATGTATTGGCGCGCACACGCAGTGCTACAATAACTTAGAACTGCATGTCTTTAGTGACGCGTCCCAAAAGGCAATTTGTGCTGTCGCTTATTGGCGATGGGTTCAAGACAATCAAATACGTGTAGCATTTGTAGCCAGTAAATGTAGAGTAGCTCCGGTAAAAACTGTAACTATTCCCCGCTTGGAATTACAAGCTGCTGTACTCGCAGCTCGGCTTGCACACACAATCACACAGGAACATAAGTTAACAGTTGAGCGACGGTACTTTTGGTGCGACTCTACTACCGTGTTGCATTGGTTGCGTAATAACACACGCACTTATAAAACATTCGAAGCTAATAGGCTTGGGGAGATAGACGAACTCACTAGAGTATCGGAATGGAGGTATGTACCTACAAAAGTAAATGTTGCAGATATAGCAACGAGGGATGCATTTAACTATAATTCATTTTTGAACGAATGGTTTACAGGACCTCAATTTTTGTACTCAAACGAGACGTGCTGGCCACGAGATGTTATTGATCTGGAAACAAAAAATATTCCGGATTATGTCGGAGTCACACAAACTGTAAGTTTTGAATTACCGACTCCTGACACAAAAGCGTTTTCATCCTGGCTACGCTTGTTAAGGTCTACCGCTACTGTCCTGAAATTCATAAACATATGTAAGAAATTAACAGGTGTCGATGACTGCACTACGATGGAGCGGGCGGAACGTCTGCTACTGCAAAAGGCACAAGTGGATTCATTCAGCAATGAAATATCCCTGTTGAAAAACGGTAAGTGTATTCAACGTGACAGTAGACTTCGTAATTTGTCGCCCTACCTAGATAAACATGGTCTGCTTCGAGTGGGTGGACGTATCGACGCAGCGCCAGATATACCCGAGGAAACTAAAAGACCTATAATCCTCGACGGACAGCACCCGACAGCTAAGCTTTTGGTGAGGCATTTTCACGTAAAAGCTGCCCACGGAAATCAAGAAACAGTAGTGAATGACCTCAAACAAAAATACTGGGTAATTAAACTACGACCATCTGTAAAAAATGCTGTATCTAGATGTTTGTTGTGTAGAATAAGAAAAGCTAAACCGTTGATGCCTAGAATGGGTAACTTACCTGAAGCTCGCATGGCACATCACCAGAGACCGTTTACGTTCTGCGGTATAGACCTTTTCGGCCCCATGGAAGTTACAGTAGGCCGACGAAGGGAAAAAAGGTATGGTGTTTTGTTTACATGTCTTACAATCCGAGCTATCCATATAGAGGTGGCACATTCTCTCACCACTGATTCGCTCATCATGGCACTCCGTCGGATGGCCGCTCGACGGGGTTGGCCCCGTCACATCTTTTCAGATAACGGAACCAACCTAAAAGGCGCCGACGCTGAACTTCGTAAGTCCATTGATAACATAGATAACAGGTTACTTCAGGCGGAGGCTTCAAACATCGGAGCATTATGGACCTTTATTCCGCCCGTAAGCCCACACTGGGGAGGGGCGTGGGAGAGACTAATACGAAGTGTCAAAACATCATTAAAGGTAATATTAAAAGAGCGAGCCCCTAAACAGGAGACATTATGCACTTTATTAGCAGAAGTCGAAAATATAGTAAACAGCCGACCTTTGACCCACGTTTCGGTAGAGCCCGGTAGTTCGGAATCATTAACACCAAACCATTTTCTTATAGGCTCTTCATCTAATTTGCCTATGGCAGGGGCCTTTTGCGACACTGACCTCTGTTTAAGAAAACAGTGGCGTACGGCTCAAAGGTTGGCTGATATGTACTGGCAGCGTTGGATAAAGGAATATCTGCCGGAATTGATTCCGAGGTGTAAGTGGCAAAAGGACGAGAGATCGTTAAAAGTTGGAGACCTCGTCCTCATAGTGGACCCAGACTCACCTCGCAATGTTTGGCCCCGGGGTATCATCGAAAAAGTACTTCCGGGTAAAGACGGACGCGTGCGCGTCGTTGAGGTACGAACAAGCGGCGGAGTATTGCGGCGATCGGCGTCGCGCGTCGCTCCCGTACCTTTGGGTGATTAGTGCGATTTTCGCACTGGGGAGGGGAGTGTTAGCGACGGACTCCACTTAGCTTTAACTATAATATACTTACCTATAAGTAGAACATAAGTAGCTATAACCCTAATGTAAACGCAAAGCTGCGACGAAAGCGTCTCGGCCCGCTGCACTCAGTCTGCGCTAAAGCAACAACGGCTACGCATCTCGTGGCCCACATTTTATTTTTCTGTATTACTGTGTTATTTTATATTTGTTTTTTATTTTGTGATTGACTTTTAAACTTTGTTTTTACTTTGTGAACTGTATCAATAAACTGTGTGAAACTACCAGTGCGTGTGTTTCGATCCGGCACCCATAAATAATAAACGTATTAAGGCTGAAGATGATTTTAAAATACCATATCAGTAGGGGAAGTTTTATGTCTAAATTCTATTTGTTCTAGCATTGTGCCCGCTATTGATCCTCATACACATGTGGAACTACCTACTGGCTAACGTCAGGCAAAATTTTTTGTTTGTTCTGTGAATACTTTGGTGTCCATATTTTGTTTACTGTGAGAAACTATTTTCATACAAAATTTCTTTAAGATAAGACTGCAGTTCACTTTAAGATTTCTTCTAGCCTTGTGCCCGCATTTCAATGTAATAAACATGAAGTATGGTATATTGGCTAACTATTTGAGAGAGATGTGAGAAACTATTTTCATAGAAAATTTCTTTAAGGTGAGACTGAAGTTCACTTTTTGATTTGTTCTAGCCTTGTGCCCGCATTTGAACCTAATAACCATAAAGAATGGTCTATTGGTTAACGAATGCCAGAATATATCGTTTGTTCTAGCAGTCGTTTCGTGTCCAGGGACGTATTAAGGCTGAAGATGATTTCAAAATACCATATCAGTAGGGGAAGTTTTATGTCTAAATTCTATTTGTTCTAGCATTGTGCCCGCTATTGATCCTCATACACATGTGGAACTACCTACTGGCTAACGTCAGGCAAAATTTTTTGTTTGTTCTGTGAATACTTTGGTGTCCATATTTTGTTTACTGTGAGAAACTATTTTCATACAAAATTTCTTTAAGATAAGACTGCAGTTCACTTTAAGATTTCTTCTAGCCTTGTGCCCGCATTTCAATGTAATAAACATGAAGTATGGTATATTGGCTAACTATTTGAGAGAGATGTGAGAAACTATTTTCATAGAAAATTTCTTTAAGAAAAGACTGCAATTCACTTTATGATTTGTTCTAGCCTTGTGCCCGCATTTGAACTCCATGAAGGATGGTCTATTGGCTAACGAAAGCCAGAATATTTCGTTTGTTCTAGCATTCGTTTCGTGTCCAGGGACGTATTTAGGCTGAAGATGATTTTCAAATACCATATCAGTAGCGGTAAGTTTGATGTCTAAATTCTATTTGTTCTAGCATTGTGCCCGCTATTGATCCTCATACACATGTGGAACTACCTACTGGCTAACGTCAGGCAAAATTTTTTGTTTGTTCTGTGAATACTTTGGTGTCCATATTTTGTTTACTGTGAGAAACTATTTTCATACAAAATTTCTTTAAGATAAGACTGCAGTTCACTTTAAGATTTCTTCTAGCCTTGTGCCCGCATTTCAATGTAATAAACATGAAGTATGGTATATTGGCTAACTATTTGAGAGAGATGTGAGAAACTATTTTCATAGAAAATTTCTTTAAGGTGAGACTGAAGTTCACTTTTTGATTTGTTCTAGCCTTATGCCCGCATTTCAATCTAATAAACATGAAGTATGGTCTATTGGCTAACTTCAGGCGGAATATTTCGTTTGTTCTAGCATTCGTTTCGTGTCCAGGAACTTATTTAGGCTGAAGATGATTTTCATAAACCATATCAGTAGGGGTAAGTTTGATGTCTAAATTCTATTTGTTCTAGCATAGTGCCCGCTATTGATCCTCATACACATGTAGGACTACCTACTGGCTAACGTCAGGCAAACTTTTTCGTTTGTTCTATGAATATTTTCGTGTCCAACTATTTTCACTAACTATTTTCATTGAAAATTTCTATAAGGTAGGACTGTAGTTCACTTTATCATTTGTTCTAGCCTTGTGCCCGCATTTGAACCTAATAACCATGAAGGATGGTCTATTGGCTCATGTTAACCAGAATATTTCGTTTGTTCTACTATTCTTATCGTATCCAGAGACGTATTTAGGCTGATGGCGATTTTCAAATATCACAGCAAGAGGGGTAAGTTTGATGTCTAAATTCTATTTGTTCTAGTATTGTGCCCGCTATTAATCCTCATAAACATGTAGGACTACCTACTAGCTAACATCAGGCAAAAATTTTCGTTTGTTCTATGAATATTTTCGTGTCCAGAATTTTTTTACTGTGACTAACTATTTTCATAGAAAATTTTTATAAGGTAGGACTGTAGTTCACTTTATCATTTGTTCTAGCCTTGTGCCCGCATTTGAACCTAATAACCATGCAGTATGGTCTATTGGCTAACTTCAGGCGGAATATTTCGTTTGTTCTAGCATTCGTTTCGTGTCCAGGGACGTATTTAGGCTGAAGATGAGTTTCAAACACCATATCACTAGGGGTATGTTTGATGTCTAAATTCTATTTGTTCTATCATTGTGCCCGCTATTGATCCTCATACCCACGTGGGACTACCGACTGGCTAACGTCAGGCAAACTTTTTCGTTTGTTCTATGAATATTTTCGTGTCCAGAATTTTTTTACTGTGACTAACTATTTTCATAGAAAATTTCTATAAGGTAGGACTGTAGTTCACTTTATCATTTGTTCTAGCCTTGTGCCCGCATTTAAACCTAATAACCATGAAGGATGGTCTATTGGCTAACGAAAGCCAGAATATTTCGTTTGTTCTAGCATTCGTTTCGTGTCCAGGGACGTATTTAGGCTGAAGATGATTTTCAAATACCATATCAGTAGGGGTAAGTTTGATGTCTAAATTCTATTTGTTCTAGCATTGTGCCCGCTATTGATCCTCATACACATGTGGGACTACCTACTGGCTAACGTCAGGCAAACTTTTTCGTTTGTTCTATGAATATTTTCGTGTCCAGAATTTTTTTACTGTGACTAACTATTTTCATAGAAAATTTCTATAAGGTAGGACTGTAGTTCACTTTATCATTTGTTCTAGCCTTGTGCCCGCATTTAAACCTAATAACCATGAAGAATGGTCTATTGGCATACGAAAGCCAGAATATTTCGTTTGTTCTAGCATTCGTTTCGTGTCCAGGGACGTATTTAGTTTAAAGATGATATTTAAATACCATATCAGTAGGGGTAAGTTTGATGTCTTAATTCGTTTTGTTCTAGCATTGTGCCCGCTATTGATCCTCATACACATGTAGGACTACCTACTGGCTAACGTCAAGCAAAATTTTTCGTTTGTTATATGAATATATTCGTATCCAGAATTTTTTTACTGTGAGAAACTATTTTCATAAAAAATTTCTTAAAGCTGAGACTGAAGTTCACTTTTTGATTTGTTCTAGCATTATGCCCGCATTTCAATCTAATAAACATGAAGTATGGTCTATTAGCTAACTTCAGGCGGAATATTTCGTTTGTTCTAGCATTCATTTCGTGTCCAGGGACGTATTTAGGCTGAAGATGATTTTCGAATACCATATCACTAGGGGTAAGTTTGATGTCTAAATTCTATTTGTTCTATTACTGTGCCCGCTATTGATCCCTATACACATGTAGGACTACCTACTGGCTAACGTCAGGCAAAATTTTTCGTTTGTTTTGTGAATACTTTGGTGTCCAGATTTTTTTTAACTGTGAGAAACTATTTTCATAGAAAATTTCTTTAAGATAAGACTGCAGTTCACTTTATGATTTGTTCTAGCCTTGTGCCCGCATATTATATATTCCGCCTGAAGTTAGCCAATAGACCATACTTCATGTTTATTAGATTGAAATGCGGGCACAAGGCTAGAACAAATCAAAAAGTGAACTTCAGTCTTACCTTAAAGAAATTTTCTATGAAAATAGTTTCTCACAGTAAAAAATATCTGCACACGAATATATTCATAGAACAAACGACAAATTTTGCTTGACGTTAGCCAGTAGGTAGTCCTACATGTGTATGAGGATCAATAGTAGGCACAATGCTAGAACAAATAGAATTTAGACATCAAACTTACCCCTACTGATATGGTATTTAAAAATCATCTTCAGCCTAAATACGTTCCTGGACACGAAACGAATGCTAGAACAAACGAAATATTCTGGCTTTCGTTAGCCAATAGACCATCCTTCATGGTTATTAGGTTCAAATGCGGGCACAAGGCTAGAACAAATGATAAAGTGAACTACAGTCCTACCTTATAGAAATTTTCTATGAAAACAGACACGAAAATATTCATAGAACAAACGAAAAAGTTTGCCTGACGTTAGCCAGTAGGTAGTCCTACATGTGTATGAGGATCAATAGCGGGCACTATGCTAGAACAAATAGAATTTAGACATCAAACTTACCCCTACTGATATGGTAATTGAAAATCATCTTCAGCCTAAATAAGTTCCTGGACACGAAACGAATGCTAGAACAAACGAAATATTCCGCCTGAAGTTAGCCAATAGACCATACTTCATGTTTATTAGATTGAAATGCGGGCATAAGGCTAGAACAAATCAAAAAGTGAACTTCAGTCTCACCTTAAAGAAATTTTCTATGAAAATAGTTTCTCACAGTAAAAAAATTCTGGACACGAAAATATTCATAGAACAAACGAAAAAGTTTGCCTGACGTTAGCCAGTAGGTAGTCCTACATGTGTATGAGGATCAATAGCGGGCATCATGCTAGAACAAATAGAATTTAGACATCAAACTTACCCCTAGTGATATGGTATTTGAAAATCATCTTCAGCCTAAATACGTTCCTGGACACGAAACGAATGCTAGAACAAACGAAATATTCTGGCTTTCGTTAGCCAATAGACCATCCTTCATGGTTATTAGGTTCAAATGCGGGCACAAGGCTAGAACAAATGATAAAGTGAACTACAGTCCTATCTTATAAAAATTTTCTATGAAAATAGTTAGTCACAGTAAAAAAAATCTGGACACGAAAATATTCATAGAACAAACGAAAAATTTTGCCTGATGTTAGCCAGTAGGTAGTCCTACATGTTTATGAGGATTAATAGCGGGCACCATACTAGAACAAATAGAATTTAGACATCAGACTTACCCCTCTTGCTGTGATATTTGAAAATCGCCATCAGCCTAAATACGTCTCTGGATACGATAAGAATAGTAGAACGAACGAAATATTCTGGTTAACGTGAGCCAATAGACCATCCTTCATGGTTATTAGGTTCAAATGCGGGCACAAGGCTAGAACAAATGATAAATTTAACTACAGTCCTACCTTATAGAAATTTTCTATGAAAACCGTGTATCTCAGTTTAAAAAATTCTGGTCATGAAATTATTCATAGAACAAACGAAATATTTTGCCTGACGTTAGCCAATAGGTAGTTCTACATGTGTTTGAAGATAAATAGCGGGCACAATGCTAGAACAAATAGAATTTAGACAGCAAACGCACCCCTCTTGGTGTGGTATTTGAAAATCGTCTTCAGCCTAAATACGCCACTGGACTAGAATGGAATACCAGAACAAACGAAATGTTTTGCTAATTATTTAATTCGAGCGTGGGTACAAAGTTAGGGTATTGTCCTCAGCCTATATTATTTTTTTACAACTTCGTCCTATGTATTGTTAATCTGGTGAGGAATCAATATCCTTACTTAAGCAAAGTGACATAGTTATTTTTGACGTTATGTTCAGATCCATGAACTGTTACTACGATTGATTCGTTGCTATGACCAAAATCTTAGGAGTCGACACATATGATAAGTATTTTGAGCCATATCTCCAGTGTATAGAGTTTAATTTCAATTGGCAAATGAACTGAGGGTTTTTTGCTGTTTTCTCAGAAATGCTTATTAGAACAAACAAAATTTCTTCAGAACAAATCAGAACTAACGAATATCTATCGAATGGTATACTTTTTTCTAAAAAAATCCTTTGGGGCGGGCTATGTTCACGTGAAGATAGCCGCCCCACTTTGGTTTTTTTTTTTCGCGGAAACTATTACTAGAACAAACGAATTTCCTTCTGAACAAATCAGAACTAACGAATGCCTATCGTTATAGCGAAAAAAAATCAAAAAAGCTGGAATGGGGCGGCTAGCGTGAACATAGCCGCCTCCATATTTATTTTAAAAAAATCGCTATTTCGCGTGACGGAACAAACGAAATTTGGCCTGAACAAATCGGAACTAACGAAGAACTAACGATTTAAGCTAAAAAACGCGGGTTTCAAGAAATGGGGCGGCTATGTTCACGGCGGTACATATTATACCTATTGTCCGACATTCCTAACGCATCTATCATTAAAATTTCATTAAAAGTAATTTTGAAATGAAAAATGAATGAAACTTAAACGTCATTTCTTAGTATAGACTACCTTGCCAACAGGAAATTCGCCAGATATTTTTTGTGAAATTCATGTTTTTTTTATATGTATATCTGTTCAAAGCACATCCTGACTTTTTACTGGGAAATAGTCAACGCAAGAGACAGGTATTTGTTTACACTAGGCAACCGCCAGCGCCGTCTATACCTTGTGGATTGAACGCCACACGATAAGAAGAAGATATTTGTTTCTAAAAAGAAGAAAGACCAAAGTCGTAAAAAAAGTTTTTCAGTGTGATGAGTAAAAGGCCCAGTTACTGTGCCTGTCTTTGTTTGTTGTACATGTATATTGAAATGAGAAGATGTTTAATTATCGGCTCACTTAAACTTGCATGATTGCTTTTTATTGACGCTGGATTTAGGCGACGAGCTCGAGCAGCAAATTTACAGTTAGGGGCTTTTTAAAGTCCACTTTCGATTTCCCTGCACGTTCGCTATACGGTATGCAGAAGACATTTGGGTTTAAAAGGAACTTTAACAATCAGCATCGTCACTTAGCTTCGGAGCTAGTTAGGTACTGTCTAACTTTTAGGTGTTATGGGGAAATCTGCTAGTCACAAAAGGTTACCGTCGCAATAGTTCAGACAGTACTCACGACTTACCGGGCTTGCGATAATGCACGATGAGGTACAGCGTGAAGAAGATGACGAAGGTGATGAGCGACGTGGTCCAGTTGATGAGCAGCATGATGCCCACACACATCAGGCACCCCAGCAGCGATAGCCACACATTGTAATACTGGAACATAAGTAACATAACCACGTAAGTAATCCACATTTTCACTTGTTTCACTAACTGACGTATTTTTTGTCAGTATTCACAAAGTATCTAACTTAAGTAAGTATCTTTTTTTCTGTAAATAATATATTTCTGAAAAAAATTAAATAACGTAATTGAAAAGTTCAGATCTAAAGAAAAGGAAAGAACTCGTGCATTATCGTTTTAATCGGTTTTATTTTTAACGGAGTACAATCTTTCCTGTTAAATACAAACTCATTTAAGTTAATTTATGAAATAAGGGTACAACGATATATTACATTAATTTTTTCTTAATTTCTTCATATAGCATGTTTTCTGATTAAAAGGTTTATTTTCCTTCATTGGCCTTCGCTTAGCTAGCTCAACCCAGACAAATCTGCATAGTTCACATTATGCTTTCTGGCCCTAGATCATTCGAGACCCCATACCTTCAAACGACTAGTTACAGCTTTCAAATAATTGATGTTTTCACTGCTTACCCGGAAGGTAGGCCGCCATCCAAGTGGCCGGACCAGCGCTGCATGGAAGGTGCAGAAGTTGATCAGAGCGTACGATGCCAGGTAAAAGTTGGATATTAGTGGCGCTATGGTGTCTAAATTAGCTGAAAAGAAACCACAAATATAAATAAAATTGCTGTCAAAAATAAAATTGTTGACTAGTATTAAGTTCAGTGTGGGATACGGAAAACTTAAAAAAAGGATCTCTTTTCTTTAGCTTAACCGTCAGTCACCCTATACTTTTCGTCTCAAGTTTGAATAATAAAAACCGGCTAAGTGCAAGTCAGATTTGCGTATTGAATGCGTAGCGCGACGAAGGGTTTCTTGTTCTTTTTTTTATAACTATATCCGCTAAAACAAGTTTGTTGTGTTTCGCCGAGTGAGTGAGGGTACCGGAGGCCCAACCCCCCTCCCCCTCCCCATTCCCCCATCCCCCATCCCATTTGCAAGGTCGGCAACGCACTTGTGACTCCTCCGGTGTTGCGGGTGTCCATGGGCGGCGGTAATCGCTTACCATCAGGTGATCCGTCTGCTTGTTTGCCACCTATCACATAAAAAAAAAAAAAAAAAAAAAACATTCAAAACATTTTGCCAGCATCATCATTCATTTTGCCATCTGCTACATTTAATGGTTCAAAAAGGTAGGACAGACAAAAACCCGGACACATTACGTAGGGTTAGTTATAAAATGCTCACTCAATTCTACACATAACAAAATCTTACCAATTAATAAAAATATTAGAGAGACGAAAAAAGTCAGCACATAGCCTCTATAGGGCTCGCCATTCTTCCCGTAAGGCTTGGAGAAGAAGATGAGGCCGGGGTAGATGCGGTCCACGCCCAGAGCCTGGATGAGTCTCGGGACCGACAGCAGATTCGTCAGGGCCGTAGACAGGGTGGCCGCCCAGCAGCCGCCGTAGATCAGAGGGCCCCACGCGGACATTAGCTGCATCACCTGCGAATCGATATACTATTTAAAAGCAGTTATTTATCATTGCAGCTATGTAGCCAGTTTAGTCGAGTTACAAAGTAAAGTAAAACTTTGCGGAATTCGTGAGAAATACGATAATAAACACTGCACCTATCAACTACTTTGTACCCAACTGCAATGCTGCAAAGGAGCAGTTAAGCAGTGTCATGAATAATAATAAGTAATGTTCTCGTCACACCTTTTTCTTATATTTTTAACTTGATTTGAAAGGGAAATCCATTTATTACCTAGATTGCAAAGTTTAGAAGAAAGGGTTCGGAACTTTGGATTAAACAGGTCCTGCTGTAGTTAAATTATTATATCTTTACTTTGTTATATATCTTATCGAAGCTAATCGAAGGGTAAAAATTTACTTTGGTGACAAACATGATTTTTTTTAACATTAATAATACCACTTTCTGATAACTCACCGAATAACTATTATAAAGCCCATATTGGCAGCTGTAGTTTGCGGCGATGCATTCCGTCGCGATCTGACTGAAGTCCACCTCGATATTGTTCGCAGTCAAGTACGCCGTGAGCTGATCCGTGTGGTTGGCGAAGAACTCGGTTTTGTTGGTGACGTTAGCCGCGATAGGATAGGTGTCGAATGCGTCCCACAGGCTGCGGGTGCCATTGTCGACGAGCAGGGCGCCCACGTCCCCGCTGGCGTCGCGTAGGGCTCCGCCCCCGGAGAACAGCACCATTAATGCGTAGCTCACCATGGAGATGAGTAATGCAAGGAGAGTGCCTTTAGGTATGGCTGAGGCTGGATCCTACGAAAACAATTAAAATTCATTGGGTAGGTGAGGGATTCTACTTTAATTGCAAGGAAATATCTTTATGTGTATGCCAACTAAATATTCACAAAAACACACTCGCCTAATTAACTATTCTTATTTCACTCATATTTATATATTATATCGTACTCAAATGTTTAATAAAAAAAAAAAAAAAACCAAAATATGTGGCACCTTAAAGTAAAAAGATACGGCGATATCCCGTAAAATCGTATGTCAACCGGGAGTTGACTGCATGAAAAATAAATTACGAAATATGATTGACCAAATAACTCTTTAATTGTAATTGTTAAATAACGTTATCACTTTAATTTTTATTACATTTTCGATTTTTTATTTATAAGAATTTCCTAATTAGTATGCCAACTACTATTTTGTACAATGACGTCATCGTACAAAATTTCAAACATTATTGGAACAAAATGCCGTTTTTTGACGTTTCATAAAAAGTAACTCAAATGACTAGCAGTCAACTACCGGGTTGTTAAACCTAGTATATTTTGTCACCGAAGATGAACAATTATCTACTTACTCATTAATTTTGTGAGTATATTTCTCAGATTTCAAAAATCATCACATCGCTGTATCTGTGTCTAACTTCTATGTGTAACGTGTGCATGTGTGTAAACCATGATAAGGTCGATTTCCTTTCCAAGAAGAACTACCTCTACGCAACACCTCTACCATTCGTTACGGGAATAGAAGTGAGTCACTATTATTGTACGTGCCACTTCAATTGGATCCAATAATTCTAACATCAGAAGAAACCAATTTCGGGAACTTTTAGGTTAAACAATTCAACCTCGGCCAGCGCGGTGGGTACAAAGCGAGTTACATTAAATCTATTTATGGTTTCGCATGTCGACAATAAAATAATTGAAATGAAATGAATCAATTTTTCTCAATTGCTTACTGAATTAGATGCTGATTCTATTTAAGAGGTGTCATTGTTATGCCTCTATTATTTAGTTTGTTTGGTTCGGTTCATTTTACAAAGAAAGTAAAATTATAATTAACGAATACATATTATGATGGTCGTAAAGAAATTTTACATCGACATGCAGGGCTTGATCCGTTACAGTGTCTATGAGACGTTGACTTTTGCCTCTTGTGACGTTGTTAATCAGAAGCACTTAAAGACGTAGGAGACCGACTAGTATTGTTTACGTTATTGTTTGTTTGTACATATCGCTCCATAGAAAGTCCTATACATAATATTAGGTATAGAGTAACCGACATAGGGTTAAATCTCGTAAATAACTGTTACAAAACAAGACTTGTTAGTGGTTAAATTCACGCGTGGAAGCTGGATTTTGAGACTTTTAATATTAGTATAGTTCGCGTCACGTAAAAAGAGCGCTGGCTGGCGTTCCGAGGATGCACTCTGACAGTAATTGTTTAGTACCCTCTCTTTCACACTTACGCGATTTATATTAAGCTATCCTGTTGTCAGAGTAAACTGTTGTGCCCTCGGAACGCCCGCCAGCGCTCTTTTTACGTGACGCGAGCTGTAGTCGTGGGTACCATTTCATCAATTTATTGACAAACGTCGTAGGTTACCTATGATTGTCGTCAGTACCGTATTACTCCACTGTTGGTGTGTAGGATGGTGCTTTTTCAAGACAGACTTACTGTAGCCATTTACAGCCCTGAGCTTACATCTTTGCCTACACGCGACCTCCAAGAAACAAAACTATATTATAATTGGTGAGAAAGACAAGCTCTATTTTCTTTAACAAATACTTTTGCAGTGGGTCAAGCTAAAGTTCTTCCTATTCCGCGAACCACCGCATCTAAGGGTGTACAAGATAAACAAAGGCAGGCAGGGCGCGTCCACTGTTAATTAAAATAGTTTTGACGTCACTGGACTGACCGCCGCGCCGCACCGCCCACCTGCGCCCGCTCCCGCGCCTTGTACATAATATAATCGATTCCTTCGATTGACCGTGCCTACCATGTGCCTACGGAGTACGTAAATGGAATATAATAAACATGTGATGGATAGGGGCTATATGTACCTTGAGGTCCCCAGAGATGTTAGCGCCGGCCTGGATGCCGGTTACCGAGGGGAAGAAGATGGCGAAAACGCTGAAGAAATCTTGCACCTGGTTGTCTCTGACGCGGTAGTTGGCGTCGAAGTTCTGTACCAAGGTTGCAGCTGAAGGAACATCAAAGTAAGTTAGTTAATTCATGCAATTTTTTGTCATGATTCATTCATCAAAGCAAGTATATAAACACGAGTGGAAAAATTCTTTAATCGATTAGCTGATTGCTTATCATTTTATCAGTCATCAATATTATTTTAAAGATTATTTTTTTCCATTGTTGTTTCAAAGTTAGAATATAATATGTATATATATTTTTAAACTCTTTAAGTATAATGTACATATGAGAGTATATCTTTCAAAATCTAAAGTACATTGCCCAGCGATTTCTGAGCTGTATTTGCGCGTAAACTGCCTCCTGATTTCTCCTATTATAACATCGTCAATGGCATTGATTAACCAATGAGCCAATGGGACTGTTTGAAGTGAAAAGTGTACTTACTGCTCAAACCAACGAAGCCCTTTGCAGTTTCCGCTATGTCTTTAGGACCCATGAGTGTTCCCACCACGAAGTCCACCATCGCACCGACTATGATGGCGATAAGAAAATTCTGTAAAAGTTAGTTTCATGTAGTAAGACTATCATTATATAAAAAAAAATCTATATTTACATTCATGTAAGTGGCCAGCACTTACTACTTTCTTTTCTAGTTTTAGCAATGCATAGCTAGACTTTGTAAATGCGTTTAGGACCTAAACATTGAAAGCCATTCCATCACGTTAAATGGTCTGGGCATTTAGTTTTTGTATTCTGTATTTTTAGAGAAAATGATGTTTGATTTTGGAGATAGACTAAAATAATAAAGAACTAAAGGTTTCCTCAAATCCACCACTAATACAAATATTATTGTAAGATAAATTACGAAGGAAAACGCGCGGGAAGTAAATCTGTACTAAGCTCGTTATAAGTTTTCCGCATGGCATTGGTAAGAATGGGGAAAATGATCACATGCAGTCCGTGACCGACTTGCCCGCACGCCAGAAATATCCCGGGAAGTTCGATCTACATAAGGTTTCTACTCTTATAGCAGGCGATAGTTTATGAATGCTTACCGAACGCCACTTTACCACTCAACAACATTACTTTTACTGGGCTTTCTGTCTCGAAATATCTTTGTTCTTTGCAGTTGCAGTGTTGCACCTGACACAAATGTCAATTGTGAGCTATGCAAATTGAGACGCTTATAATACGAGTAAGAATACGTAGGTACTTGTACTCTAGCTAGCGTATAAAAGTCCAGGTTCACCTCGATATTCTTGAAGACCTTGGTGTCTTTACTTGAAAAGGTAATTGTATTTATTACCGTGGAGTTTATCTGATAAAGAGATTACCAAAACAAGATGACACAAAGGAAGATAAATATTACATAAAATAGTTTCCTACATAATAACACGTTGTCGTCTTTGTAATTTTCTGAGTAAATAAAGTTGCTGTGAAACAGTTCCACATCTGAAGGCTTTTGAAGTAATTGAAACAGAAATGCTATTTAATTTAGATTGAATGAGTCAGCGTTGCGACTTGCGAGTCGTTTCACAATGAGATCAGTCACAAGTCACCTTTAAATCATAGTGCTACCTAATTTGGCCAGTTTGCACCAGTTAATCCCATTCCGAACGTCTCATAAAACTGAACAGGTATTTCTAAGAAATTAACTTTATGAACAATGAACAATTGAAACTTTTAAAAATATTTTTGTTGACTACCTTATATACAAATATGTTAATAACCAATAATGTCCTCATTGCTGGGGAACGCGAGTCTCTTCCCAGTTCCCACAAATCGGGAAAGTTAGATTTATCTCTATGACGTAGATAAATAAGTAACAATTTCTGTAAGTTTCTGTATTAATATACTTACATATATACATGTGATTGTAATTAATGTGAATTAATGGAAGACTGCTTCATCGCTTTGCTGAAAACGAACCAATTACACTAATCCAGACCTACAATGATAAGCATCTACTTCGTACAATTACTTTCATTTTTATAAACGGTTATATTTTTATAGCTACGTACTTACATTTCTAAATGTTTGGGTTCTTGTTTTCATTAAATAGAGAGCTCTTTCAAATTATTTCAGAGAAATGGGCCGAGGTGGTGAGGATTTTTTTTTATCGTAATTTTTAGCACGAAAATTTACGTAATCGTTTTCAAAATTTTCAATCACCTTTACTTTGATGTAGTGTACGATAAGAATTATTAAGTTACAATGTTACGTTAATATTTGTCGCATCATAAATGCTTTACAGAATTAATTAAACTAAAATACGTTTAACCTAACTAAATTAATGATATTAGTTATTAAGGAAGTAAGCTTTAACGTCAGGCAGACTAAGTCGGTTGACAATGGAAATGGTAGATGGACAATGATGAACGCTTCTGAACAGGATCAGCAAAGTCGTAAAACAAAATTTGTTCAGTATGAATGCCATAAACCTATTTTGCTACACCCTGACACATTAGTACAGTACTGTGTACAGTATGACCACTCCTTGACCCTCGTAAAGGCGACCTGAATCAAACTAAAAGTTACATTTTTATGTAGTCGTTGTAGGTAATTATAACGCGACGGATTTTATGGAGTATCCGGTCTTTGATGCAATCATCGTTATCAATTATACTGGGTGTAAGGGACAGGTTTCCGAAAACTATGGGCAGGTGTCTATGGGCAGTGGTGATCACTTACCATCAGGTGACCCACTTGCAAAATTATAAACTTGATTGGACACTTTGTATGGAGAAGCCGATTTTTTTTTCGTTTCCTGAAAAAGTTTCATGTGGAAAGTTGTTCAGTTTCGTCTACTGAGCAAGCCCTTAAAGTTTTCGGAAACCTGTCCCTTACACCCTGTATATTTTTTTTATATTCGTCATTCTCTCTCACCTGAGCTTTGCTCTCCCAGTCCATCCCGACGGCACAGATGACGCACATAACTATCAGCGCAATTGTCCCCACCAGCCGCACGTCATTGACGCCTCCATCTATGATCTTGAGGCCGTGGCTTTGCAACAGGTCGTTCAGGGAATCACAGAACCCGATAGTGTTCATGCTGGCTGCAACCGCGTTGGCGAAAGCGAAAATTATGCCAACGGACGCGCCGAATTCCGGCCCCAGGGACCGGGAAATGATGTAGTAGATGCCACCTGAATGGATCAAAAGTTACGCTATGAGGTTACATGGATTGTCAGCTATAGAGATTTACCTCCGGTCAAGGTAAAGGATGTCGTACCTCCTTTCACCTCCCCATTGGTGCATATAGCGCTCATAGAGAGTGTGGTGATGACGCAGACGATGGCGGACACCAGTATGATGATCAGCGAGTAGCCGATGCCAGCCTGCGACACCACCCAGGAGATGCGCAGGAACAGCATCACGCCCCAGATGTTGAGGAGGCATGGGATTAGCACACCCTGGAAGAGAGATTTAAATTCCAGACAAACCAACAAATGCCAAATATGTAAGTAAGGGTTTCGCTCGCTCGCAGGACGTGGTAGAAGCGATACAGAAATAGAACAGCTATATGATGTTAGTCGTAGCGAGAGGGACACATGAATAGGCAGGACCATGTCAGGGTCTTTTTCTCGTAAATACAGAATGACTTTTTATTCTCTAACAAGTTGCTGCTATGTATAAAACCAAACAATTTTTCCCGAGGAACACTTCATACCTAAGTCTACCAAAAACAAATGAGTGCGTAGTTCGTTCCTAACTAAATGGCAACATTTGAGCATATTCATCTGATGAGCATTGTAATAGAGTTTAATATGTGTAGTTTCATCGAAATTTCATTTCAAGACTTTTTACAGACTATCATTATTTGCTAGTCATCAGCGCCAAAAATCATCTGTAGATAGGTATGTATTTTTGATACCTTTCGACACCGTTAAAAAACGTGTTCAACAAAAGGAAATGCCTTTATATTACTATCGGAAGATGAGTATACGGGGTGCACTTGTGCTAATAGTATAATTTACAGTTGCAGATGCACTCCCCTGAAAACAATCCTGCCGGTGCCCATGTATGAATGTGGTTTTTGAGGTTTTTCGAGCGCTATAAATTTTTCATTACGTTAGTTGACTTGCATGCACATGTAGTGATATAAGTTATTTATTTCACAATGTTTTAATTTTATTTAGACTTAAATATTTCAAATAGTATGAGGTATCAGTGTCAACATAAATAAGCAGTAAATCACATAAACATCATACTTGTATCCATCCTAATTTGAAACCAGCTGCGGGCGTCGGTGATTTAGTATCTCTCCGCTCCTTCACGTCCTAAAACAAAGAAGATATTTAAGTAATGAAGGAAGTCAAGGAAGGAACGTAAGTTTATTAGACCATTTTATTGGGATTTATTGGCAGGTGGTTGATTTAATGAGTAAACAAAATTATAAGCAGGCATGACTAAACCATAACGTAACAAAAACATTTGAACACAAATTAAATTCATAAGGTTGAACCTTCCTATGTTTTTACAATATTATCTTGCTAAGAGGTTTATAATAACGATGGTTAAATTAAAATAACGATTATTAATGTAGATAAGACTACGATCGATATGTGGTTAAAATTTGACAGTCTTTTGGCGATTAATAGATAAATCTGAAGGTCTATTTAAAAAAAAGTTCCAACCACTTGAATCTAGTACGATTCCCACACGTTTTACACTCATCGTTTTGGGATGTGTTATATGTAGGTACTGTATAAAAAACGGAATAAGTAGTATTATATCAAATTATATCAAAATTATATGTAGTTAGGTAACATGTATTACTTTGACTATTATAAGTGCAGCACTATCAAGTATGCAGTGGTGCATCTGTGATGCATCGCTGACACGTGCGGAGAGACTAGACACGACCGACAATAATGATGGTTGACAAGCCGTGTCAAACATTCAGCGTGATGTGATGAACACCGTGTGTGGCTTCAAATCGTTCGCGTCATAATGCTAGGGCCACATAACTTTAATGCTTACTATTAATTATTACGACAATATCGTTTCATCATCCTACCATTTGAAAATACTTATCAGTAAGTACACACATTTATGTATATTGTAAATTCTTTCTACATTGAAAAAATACATAATATATTATGTAAAACGCAATATGGCTAATGAGTCTAAAGCCTAGACGTTTAGACGTTTAAAAAGTTTAGATGTTAGTTGTCTGTAGCATATAAATTCTTTAAGGGTTCCGTAGTCAAAAAGGAACCCTTATAGTTTCGCCATGTCCGTCTGTCTGTTTGTTTGTCCGCGGCTTAGCTCAGAGACTATTAGTACTAGAGAGTTGTAATTTGGCACGGATATGCAAATTAATCACGCCGACAAAGTGGTAAAATAAAATCTTTTCAGTGTACCTCCCTCCCTCCCCTACACGTGAAGTGGGGATGTTTTTTTTTCTCGACTATCTCATGATGAGGGGTGTCGTTGGATAGGTCTTTCAAAAATATTGTGGTTTGCGGAAACTATTTTTCGATTCAGGGATTCGTTTTCGAAATATTAAGCTTTAAAGTGCAAATTTTTGTTAAAGTCATGTGTCCCCCCCCCCCCTTGCCAGCTCAACGGCTGTTTCTAGAAATGTGAAAAAAAATCACAGCAGTAGTTTATATAACGAAGTTAAAGGAAAACTATCACAGCTTAATATGCTTTATACAAGTTAACGAGTAGTAGACAGTTTTGTAAGACGGGAGGTTTACCCCTTGAAGCTGTGTCTGTTGATGTACTACGGAACCCTACATTGCGCGTGGCCTGACACGCACTTCACCGCTTTTATTTATGCTAGGGTCACCAGAATCTGGAATGCATGGAGATGCATGTATCTGCACTATTATGCACCCATTCAAAAAAAATGCAAGTGTTTAACGGGTTTGTGTGCTAAGAGTTGTCCGCGGAACCCTAGGGTTCCGTGGGAGAGTCGCAGGGGTTCCGAGAGTTAGGCCTTATTGTCAGTTCAGTATAATTCGGTACCGATCTGTGCAACACATAGTGCATTCCTACTCTTTCGCGCATACGGTACAAACATAGCGCGCACAATAATTTCAATCATTGAATAAGTTTTGGATGGGACTTAAAGATTAATATTCCCTTTGGCGAGGTAGGGTCCCGCCGAAAATTTGTAGGTCAGTTAGGGTTCCACAGCAAAAAAAAATTGGGAACCGCTGTTATAGACCAACCAACGCGTCGCTAATCTGGTTTAGGTAACTCTTTATGGTTTAAGTGAAAGGTAGGTAGGTGGAAGCTAGTGATGTAAATATACAGGGTGTAAGGGACAGGTTTCCGAAAACTTTAAGGGCTTGCTCAGTAGACAAAACTGAACAACTTTCCACAAGAATTGTTTTCAGGAAACCAAAAAAAAATCGGCATCTCCATACAAAATATTTTATTTATTCAAACATAACCTAATGGTCAGTTTCGTCTACTGAGCAAGCCCTTAAAGTTTTCGGATACATGTCCTTTACACCCTGTATAAAAACAAAAAAAAATTGTCTTTTTTTCAAATTTTTGAAAAAAAAACATGAAAAAAAAATTTTTTTTTCAGAGAACGAAAAATACAATATAAATGGAACAAATCATCAAGAGTGATGGTTTTCTTGTAATTTTAATTGATAAAGTCAATTAAATACTTTATTTATTCAAACATAAACCATACAAGGATTTTAAAAAAATTAAACCGCTGAAAAAACTGTAAAGCAAAAAAATTATAAACCTTTTTTATTTAACCTTAATAACTAAGTTCTTAAACTAATGTAAGTATACCTAAGTAATTTTGAGTCGGCGCCAAACAAGCAAATTAATTAATTAGGTACGTAAAAGCGTAATGCGCGGCGGCGTGAGGGCACACGTCGGTCGTTGCGAGTCCGAGTGGTCGTATGGAGAGCGCATTTTTTTGGAATGTTCATGTTTATCGCTGGAGATTTCACGTTGCATTGTTAATTTGATTTGGTCATTTCTTTAAAAAGGTAATTTAGTGATCTTTGTTCATTGATTGTTTGACGCCGACTTAAAATTAACTTAGGTATACTTACATTACTACACTACATTACATTACACTAACACACACACACACACACACACACACACACACACATACACTCACGCACACATACACTCACGCACACAAACACACACACAATCACTCACTTGTTTCAGTCAATGTTTTCTTTTGTGATACTACTTACTTAATTTGTTCAAATCAAGTTTTAAAATTTATTATTGTTTTTAAATAATTCTTGTGTTAAGTACGTTCTATCTGATATCTTTAAGTTTTATCGTATGTATTAGCCGCATTAACATAACCGGAAATCATAAACCAACCACCACGATACAGGCAAGTTGCCTAGTGTGGGGTTATTGTCAATATTGTAACTCTGTAATGTACTATATTCGGGAAATAAAAAAATTACTTACTTTACTTTACTTACTTACTTTAAGAACTTAGTTATTAAGATTAAATAAAAAAGGTATATTATTTTTTGCTTTTCAGTTTTTTCGGTGGTTTAATTTTTTTGTTAAAAAGCTTTTATTTTATATTTTTTGTGGCTATATTATCTACTAATTACTACATGCTTAATTTTTGGTTACTTTTAAAATAGCTACCTACCTTTATCACCCCTATTTTCCCACCCTTAGGATAGGTTTTTTTCCAAATTTATATGGGACCAACTTCGAGGTATACCTATCCAATAAAACAGAGTTATCAAAATCGGGCTACTCTGTACAAAGTTATGCGTGGTCATACATTACAATCAGTGAGTGTACAATCAATCATCCCCTGTTTTCCTACCCTTAGGGTTGGAATTATTTTTCTAAATTTATATGAAACCAACTTCGGGGTCTTTCCAATAAAAAAATATCAAAATCGGACTACTCTGTAAAAAGTTATGCGTGGTCATACATAAAAAAAAACCGACGCGTCGACTTGAGAACATCCTCCGTTTTTCCGTCGGTTTAAAATCCTGTCCCTCAATAAACATTAAATATTAGTAAGTGCCAACTACATTAACAAAACATTGATATAGCAACTAATAGGTACTTATTTAATGATAATAATCACCTAAGGCTTTTCATACACTTGAAAAAACCCAGCGCCAAAAAAAAATGTTTTTTTTGCATGTTTTTTTAACGTTTTTTTTTCACCTCAGAAAAATTACCGTTTTTGTACATCTCTAGTGGAAGATTGTTGACACCTCAACACAGGCGCGGATCCAGGGGGGGGGGGGCAATGAGTGCAATTGCATTTCTTAACTATTCAAAAAATTTCGGGCACGCTACGCTTGCGACTTTTTATATTAATGGTCTAATCCATCGACCGCTTCATAAATACGGGTACACTGAAAATTTGCCCCACTCCCCCCCCCTGAACGAAATCCTGGATCCGCGCCTGCCTCAACCTTCCTTAACGAAGGTACTTTAAATAGCTGATGGACACAACCAGATATGAAGAACAAGACTGGATTGTTCAATTGAAGTGTAATTGGTTACGATTTACAAGATACAATCGTATGACACACTGCTGAGATAGGATGGGACAGGCTTAATGATTGGCTCCCATCGCCACCCTTCAGATACGAAACCCTAAAAGTGCTGGAGTTAACAAGACTCAAACGTGGTCCAGCCGAAATGACTTTTCATCATAACGTGAACCATGAAACCTTCACTGATATGATGAATACTTAATGCTGTGATTGCGAAAACAATCTTTGTTCGCTACGAAATTGGTTAACCACGGACTTTATTAATCTCACGAGCTACGAGATGAGTGGATGTGAAAAGGAAATCGATTACGGATTTAATTAGATTAGAATTACGCAATGTTGTTGGTGCTATCATGGGAGTATTTGAAATGAAAGTTTTTATACCAAAACATGGCATAAATACAGGATGTTAAAAAAGTGCGTTTGAGAGTTTAAGGGTTACTCAGAATCAAGTAAAGAATACAGGAAAAATATAAAAAAAAACGATCTACAACTTTTTTTTCAGATTCCCATACTAAATCTGAATAGTGAATCAAGAATTTGTATGGGAAACTGAAAAAAGCTGTGGATCGGATTTTTTATATATAAAAATACAGAATACAGTAAAAACTGTATTCTGTGATTCGGACACTTAAAATCTCAAACGCACTTGTTTTAACAACCTGTATATTATAGTTATACGTATGTAAGATGTACTTACAATAAGATAAAATCATTGTAAGAAATTAAGAATCATTTAATAAGTAATTCTGCGCTCAGGATTTACTACTTACATGCATTGTACTATACTCGTATATACATATAAGGTGGTAGTATAATTTTACATACAGGGTGTTAAAAATAGTGCGGTTTGAAATTTTAAGGGGTTACTAAGAATCAAGTATAGAATACAGGAAAAATATTGAAACAATCCGCTATTCACATTTGTATGGAAAACTGAAAAAATAGTTATAGATCAGATTTTTTCAATATTTTTCCTGTATTCTTTACTTGATTCTGAGTAACCCCTTAAAATTTCAAACCGCACTATTTTTAACACTATACTCGTATATACATATAAGGTGGTAGGTATACAGTGTGTACAAAATCAGTTTAGATTAAAATTCATTACTCAGTGTAAAGTGTAACAACTTCTGTTCCACGGCTTTGCAAAAATCACAAGAATGTGGAAGCTTACAACAAATATGTCACCTGTTTGGCAAGTCCAAACTTATTTTTGGCATTTCATGAAAGTTGTATTGCAAAATTTGTTTAGTGTGATGAATAAAAGCCTAACACTTAGCCTTAACACGCCCTTCGTCTATTGTGTTACACTCTGTATTCAGTGTAAATATTTTTATCTCGGCCTATGAATTGCATTGACCACAGTTTGCTACTGTAGTAATATCTAGGTAAATTACTATATAGTAACATAGCTACGGCACATATGTATACAATACACTAACCACCACGTCAGGAGGCTTTTTGGCAAAATACTATTATTTCGATATCTGTTAACGACATTTTAACAACTTTGTCACTACTATTTAGATGTTAATGGCTATCTGATACACATCAACATTATAAACAATTTGCCTAAATGTCCTGAGTCACTTAACTACTTTTTAGGGTTCCGTACCTAAAGGCTGCTGACGCGACTCTATCTACCACAAATCCAACGCCTTTCCTCTGTTTGTCCGCTTTTCAGTTAAAATTTTCACAGAAAACTTGTTATTACATATAGCCTCTGTCATACCAATAATAAAATAAATGCTCAGTGCGCAAGCTATAGTCGCCGCAGCAAGCGTTGGGCTTACGGAACTCTTAGTACAAGACTCCGACTCGTACTCGATACGTTTATATCTTCAGTACAACTATTTAACATGCGATAAAATTCATGCCTTCCGGTATAATCGTAACGTATCTCATACTTTGTAATAATTACCGTTGGAGGATAATGAGAGACCCACGAAAATGTACCTGCTTACATTGGTAAAACATTACAAACAGTCTTACCTAATCAGTAACTTATTTGCAGCTGTTAAAACTATAAATAAAGGTGTATATGCTCTTGTTTTATGTTTACAGACAAACAACTGCACATCGCAAGGTTAAGCGGACACACGGCCCGTGAAAACTAACACAAATGGCGTTACCATAACTGTCCCTTTTTATTAAAGATTTGATTAAAGAGTGGTGTCGATTTGGTGTTTACGATTAAACTTATTTGACAGGACTAAACTTAATTTAAGCGTCCTGTTTTTTTTTTGATATAGAAAGAAAAAGACAGAACACTTAAATTAAGTTTAATCGTGAATACCGAATCGACACCACTATGTAATCAGCAGGTTTTACTATGTTTTTAGAGCAGGGATTGTATGTATTTTGGAACAGATTTTTCAGAATGTATGAAACGTCCGTCGTAGCAATAAGTACCTAGTTATAAGATGCATGCCTTGAAATTTTCCAATTTTCATTTGCGTTAAAATGGATTAGATTTTTTAAATAAAATTACCATCAAAGGAAGATCGCAATAAGGTCATGCATAAAATAGCTTACCTCTTCAGTAATAAGATGGTCCCCATGCAGCTCGCTCAAACTCGGTCTCTTTAGAGCTCTTTTCGAGTTTCTGTAATTCTCCATACGTGGTAGTGCCTCCCTAGTGAGCTGTGCAAGAGAGCGTTTCCTTCTCCAGCCAGCATCGTGCAACCACGTGTCGGGCTGGTTGTTAAGCGCCACGGCACGCTCTGCGGTCTCCGCAGAGGACCGCAGTGGCCTGGTGATGATATTGGCTCCATGGAGAATACCATTCTTCTTTGTCTCTGACTCCACAGTGGAGACTTGGAATCTAGAGTTATAGCATAAATATAAAATTAAAGCCAAAGAAGGAATGTTGTTCTGTAATAGCTTTTTTCGGAATAGGTAAGGAAAAATAAGTTTAATTAATTTGAATTAACATTTCATTAATCGTTATATAACAATGTTTTAGACGGTTGAAGTAACCATGTTGCTTATAAGTGCTCAGCTGATTAATGTGACCATGAAATTCCTTAGCTATGTTGCACTGAAAAAATACTGTGATTCAGATGATCACTGAACTTTGCTGAGAGAGACTGGCTAGCAAGAGACAAAACCAGAAGAGTATAGACCTATACAGCATGAGCTAATGTGGGCGGTTTATTTTATAGACAGACCTTCTTACCTAGTGTCTTTCATGGTGTCTTCGCGCGGTGGACTACCGGAAAGTGGTCTTATGTGGCACTCCCTCACGAACTTTTATCATCGACAAATGGTAATTCCTTGCAGTTGCCCAAAACCACATAATTTCCTCTAAAGATCACCTGTAACAAGCCAAAATAATATTGATTTATCATACCTTACTTTGTAGCGTTTGTTAGATTACCTAAATCTTCGAATAGCGATGGAGCCAGGTTACACGCTCAGTCTGGCGTCAGTCTGGTCCATCAGTCTTGACTGAAGCCAGAATGATGGATGATTTTCACGGTACAAGGTTAATGTAGACTGACGGCAGACAGTGGGTTACACGATCATTCTCCCATCAGTCTCAGACCGGACTGACGCCAGACTGAGCGTGTAACCTGGCTCTTAGAAGTTATAATATAAGGAAGTGGTTTTTGTAGCGATTACGGTTAAGTAAGCTAGCGGATGGGCAAAGCTATATCTCGCTCTGTCAGATTTTTTTCAAGCAGTCTGGTAGGGATTGCATTTGGCACCAACAGTAAACAAAGAGCTTATGGTGCTCTAGCACAGCCTGGGTTACTGGTATCATTAACAAACTGAATCAAATAACCACGTCAGATGAATAATCGGTATCTGCATCAGTATTATTAATATGAAGACGCACCTTTGTATAAACGTGACTTTCTATTCATTAGTTCAGTTTCATGAAAAGCTTCTACCCTTTGGCGCTGGTCGCCGAATAAAAGACGTTTATTTATCTGTTTACACAAACAAAGTAGGTAGTACACATACTCGTATAACCACAGAAAAGTACAAGAAAAACCTATCGAATGAAGAAACTACTGGTAAATATCGCACTGGTATAGTTTTGAGCACTACTGAGCTACAACTAATATACATAATCTGTTTGTTGGGTAAATTAATAATATTTTTAATAAAATATACACATTCTTTTAAATCGGTATGCTTCCTCATTTATCATGCGAACTGCGAAGGAGTGGAACTCCTAAAATGCGTCGTATTTCCGGACTCCTAAAATCTAGGGATCCTCAAGGCGAGAGTGAATAGGCATTATTTGAGCTTGCGTGTACCATCCTTGATTACATCATCACTTTCCATCAGGTAAGATGTAATCCAACGCACTCAAATTTTTTATAAAAAAAAACTCGTATTTTTTTCTACCTATCTAGTTTAAAGTTTTACTACCTACCACTCGGAACCTAGCTGTACATTCCGAATACGAATTATATTTCTTGCGAGTCAGACGTAGAACATCAAACTGTTTAAAACACTATTTTAAAATACATTTGTGGTGTCATTAATTAAATTGCATCTAATTACATTACATTAGGTAGTCATTAGAATTTTCATGGTTTTTTCCCATAAAGTGCGAGACTGCATGAAAAACAATACACAATGTAAATTGTGGATAAGATAAATCTAAAAAGAAAAAGAATGTTGCGAATCGCTCGCTGACTGTTGGCTGTTGGTTGGCGCGAAGGCTGCGAAGGCGGTTCGTGCCGGATGGAGCTGGCTCACACTCGATCAGGGCGGCGGCGAGCGAAGCCCGGCCAACGATACTAAGAATTCGTAATATGACGCCATCTCAAGATCAGTCGCACCATCGAGTATTGTACTAACCGACAAATAATAATTAATTAGTGGTATGACGTATCTTATTGACTCAGTTCAGTGGTTTTTCTGTTATTAAGTAGTAAAAACGAGTACCTACTGGGTTTACAAGTTCCGAGTGGTAGGAACTTTGTATACTAGGTAGAAAAAAAAAATGACAATTAAAAGAATGCGTACAGCGCAGCGTCTATAAAAAGATTTTGACTTTGATTTATTTCGATTTCTACCAAGAACACTCCACCCTCTTTAAAGAGTTTTGTTATTTTTGAATATGTACTTATATCATAAATATGTTTGAATTTACATTTCAATGTTACATATTATTATTTTATTACCTACTCTTGTCTATTTCTCACAGACACAGAATACGTACGCGCAGCGCAGGGACTTAAGTACTTACAGTAGCTTGATGACTGCGTGCTCAAACCGGACCTGAGAGCCCTCATCATTATCCCGATACCTGCTTAGTTCAGTTTTGAATAAAGCTGGAAGGAACGGGTTCACTACGCCAGTTCGAAATACATTTCTACTCGTTACAGTTAAACTAGGTATAATATGACGACTTATCGGCCATTCACAGTCCTTCAATTTACCTATCTTACGTTTGTCAAAACGATGTTTGTTTGATCTGTGCTACGTTTTACCGAAACACGATTCATTTATCCAAGCACAGCACACTGAATTTCATTTATTTTTTTTGAACTTCGAACATATCTTTTCGTTGTCGTTGTCGGTTGTGAATACTTGAATAGCAATGTCACAGAATAACCAATATGGCAATGTAAACAACAAATGCTTGGAACAAAGCTTGGAACTTGTGAACTACCTGTTTGAAGTCAACTACTGTACTTTTGGTATCTCGTCGTTATCACACCAAACAAAGAGACTTATATATAAGGGACGACACCAGTAAATAACAAACACTGCTCACAAAAATTACGTAAGTACCTACATCGCTTATTACAGATTGTATAGTTGTTCAAGTGATTACCATAACAGAACAATGTCAATTTGTTAATCCGAGTCGGCAAACGCCTCGTTTAGCACATAGGAGACAAACCTTGAAAAACTATGGCGTTTGTTCAGAAGAAGAGACAAATAACAATTGTTCGTTTTCTTATAAGGGCATGATTATTCAAATAAGAGGAATGGTGACTTGTTAACATATAGGATGAGTATTTATTTGCTGACAAGCGGCAAACTGTAGATAAATGCTTTTGATGAGATTAACCTACTTTTGATCCCTATGGAACCTAAAAATTCAGAGTAAAAAACGTTGTTGACTTTTCACTCAAAATTCACAAATGACTCGTCAAAGTACGCCAAGTCACAATTCCGATGGCAAGGCAAGTCCGATAGTAGGTATGTGTACTCGTATTCATGTTAACTTTCTTGAGTAGCATTTATTTGTCAATTGTCGGATAATAAAATCATTCTGTATGTAGCACTTATCTACCTTAAATAATATTCTTTCGTATTATATAATTCGTGTACCGAATTTTATGAGAGGCATATACTTTTAATGCATTCATTGGCATAAAATGTTTATTTCTACTAACAATATATAAGTTTAAATAGTAAATGCACGTAATAACATGCATGTTTATGTTTTTTATTAGCATATATTTATTTATTTATAGGCAGGTTTAGTTTACATACTTATCTGTTTTACCTACTACTATCTAAGCATGATTATTAGTGATCGGAAATTCGGATGCAATTATACCTAAAATTGGGGAGCTATCATAATATGGACATGCCGTTTTGAATAGAATTGGAAACTATTGGCCATACATATGTAGTGTAAATGTTTCACATTTTAACCTCCCTATCACCTCCTAAAAGGATTACCGGTAACCCTGTGTATATAAAATAAGTTGTGGATATAAACACATAATAGCATACATAAAATTTTCAATAATATCAACATTCGCTACAATCAGATCAAACAAATCCCAATGCTTTTTACGATCCCGGTATCCCGAGAATTTTATCTATGACAATCTATACGTTTATTGTGAAAGGGATATCCATACTATTCTTTCTAAAAACGAAATTGCATCCGAATTTCCGATCACTAATGATTATATTATTATTATTATCTATTAATGTAAGTATTACTTACTTCAACTTATGCTTACAAGAAAGATCCAAAGTGAGGTAGAAATTGAAACAACAGTTTCGAAAGATTTATAATCCAAGCAACAATACTACATGAACTACGTCTAATTATCTTTGGACGCCAACAAGCCAATACAAAAAGTCATAACATGGGCTCTCGATACGATCGAAAGCCGAAAGCTAACCTGCGGAGATTATAGCAGTAACTGAAATAGGTACATCGTGTTTACGTTTCCCCGCCTCGCACAGAGCCGAATCAAACTACTTACCCACTTATTGTGTAAACATTGCCGTAGAAAATTGGCGAAAAATAAAATACATAGTTACAATATTTCATTGCCAAATACTGGAAAAGAGGTACATTACCAGCCACGATATCTATCAGTTCATACGGCGCACATAGGCATAGGTCACAATAGGTCACACTTACGTGTAGGGTTTTAATATTGAGTTAGTCATGTGCAACGCTACGTTTGTAACGGTTTGTACACTGTTTGTCGCCACCATATTGTGGAAAACTACCCCGACTAACCGCCTGATGCCTGATGGTGAGTGATGATGATGCCGAAAGTTAGATGTGGGTTTACCAAGTATAATCCGCTCGCTATTAATTTTTTTCCGTTTTTCCTTATTTCTGGTTGAAGCAATGTTCATTTATTCATATAAGTACCTATACGTTTTGTTGTAATGTAAAATTAATATTATCAGGAACGTTCCCTATGTTACGTCACTTTGACAGCCCGCCTTGTAAACTGTCACGGCTCGACGTCTCGATGTCTCGACTCGATTTGGTTGGATTTGCTTGTCTAGTTCCTTAATTGTTAAATATTTTAAATAAACATTTCTAATATAATCTTCGTGTTTTTACTGTGATCATAACACGTTTTGCCAGGGACGTATTCTCCATAGGGTCATTCGGGCGAACGCCCGGGGCGGCCCGTCCCTAGGGGCGGCCCGTCCCAAGCGGTGGCCCGCCCAGTTTTCCAACAACTCTAATTTTTTCATTAGCTGACTGAAAAATTGCATGTACTTACTGTAGTAATTATACGGGCGCAGGAGTCTCGATGAGTATTGATCTCTTTCTCGAAGTTGAACCTAGGAGTGGGCGGATATTTTACATAATTTTCGTCATGTCCCTGTTAATTTTGAGACCCACTTGTTGGGAGGCTCTAGTCCATCGGGCATTGAATTGTGCCTAGGTCCTCTAAGGTCTCACCCATGGTCACGATATCATCAGCGAATCGAAGGTGAGTGATGTACTCGGTGTTCATATTAATGCCGAGTCCTCTCCAGTCCAGAAGCTTGAAAACGTCTATCAGGGCAGCGGTGAAGAATTTCGGAGATATGTAACGTCTCCCTATCTCACCCCACGCTGCACCCTTGGAGTGTGATTTGGCTACGTTGGAGTGTAACTATTTGTCTCTGCTGGTGTAACCACACTCCTGTGTAATGCTGTAGGCTTTCGTCTCACGAGCACGACGGAATTAAACCTGCTTTCGGAAGCTCAGTCGTAATTCCATCATCACCCGCTGCCTTGTTGTTCTTAAGCTTTTTGAGAGCCATTCTAATATCGCACAGGCTGATGTTTGGGATATCTTCTGTATGTGTCTTCTCTCGGGTCTTCAGCCAGATTACTGACAGGTAAGCGTGTGGTCGTGTATACAAGTAAGTGTCCGTAGAATTTCTCGACCTCTTCTAAAACCTCAGGGTTTTACCACACGATTCTGCCATCCACAGTCTTCAGCTTTGTCAGTTGGCTCAGACCAACAGACAGGCCTTTGGCCAATACTTTTGACCCTTTATTGCGTTCGATAGCCTCTTTAATGCGATTAGTATTAAATTGGCGAATATCGCGACTCAAGGACATGGAGACCTGTCTGATTAGTCGCCAATACTGACAAGCATCTTCAGAAGATTTAATAATCAGGCTCCATCTTTCCTCTATGACCTTGCTGGTGTGATCCGAGATGTTCTTTTTGAACGGCTGTATTTGAAAGCCGTATTTGTTTCCAGCCGATCGGACAATGGGGAAGAAAACTGACAAAGCTCGCCGATAGAGGCGCTGATATCGCTTGACTCATTCTAACTGTCAAAACGTATAGAAAAAATTGTTTACGTGAACTAAACATAAGATAATTAAAAAAATGCCGCGTTGTGTGGCGATTGGTTGCAATAATAATGGAAATCATTAATTTCCTAAACATTCTCGGTCTTCATCCGAGGGAAAAGTTACGATTTCAATTATGTACTTTTCAACTTCGTCTTTAATTGAGGAACAGTCCAAGTCGCATACATTTTCCTTTTAACAATTTTAGAAAAAAAAACTAATTTACAACACCTCAATAATAAAAAACCGGAACTAATTGAAAGTTGTTATGAATCAAGCGTCCGTTGCGCCATCTGCAAATAGCTTTGCGTTTTCTTCCTCATTGCCTCGAGGCTGATTTAACGAACGCACTTGATTTTGATGATTTTTCTGAACAAATGTCGCATCGTCGCTCATCGTAATCAGCTAATAAATTTGTTTAACTATTTATTACTATATTTCTGTTTACTGTTATTTCCTTTGGCTATGGAGGGTGAGGGGCGACCCGATCGTATTCGCCCAGGGCGTGAAAATCTAAAATACGTCCCTGCGTTTTGCATAAAGTTAAGCACGTGGCTTTATTAATTGTAGAATATCTTGTCTCTGTTGTAGATGAGTGAGTTGATCGCCGTGTAGTGAATTAGACGCTTATTTCGTTTCGCTAGAGATTTTCACATAGTTTTTTATTGTGGTTCATTCAAAGTAACGTGCAGAAAGGCATAATGTTAGTAGGTATGCGTGAAAGATGACTGTACATAGGTAACTTCGCAACAATATCAGTTTACTTTGTTTTACCCCTGTCATTTTATTATAACCACCCATATTTGTTTTTAGGAAAGAAAATGTAATTCTATGTTATCAGTTTTCTTTGTTGTGTACCCATGGCGCTTTCCATATTCATATCATACTAATGAGTCTACCGATATTAAACTAAGAACAAGTTTAAGGGACGTTGTGCAAGGCGTTATGTAGGATAACGCTCAAAATCTCTTTTTCCGAGATTCATTCCCTTGAAACCCCCAGTCTAATTCATATGAACTGACGAGACGGTGTCTTTTTGTAATAATATAAAATGCGTTATACCGAGTAACAGCTGTATGGATAGTGTATCAACTAGGGTTGCAGCTAAATCGTTAGTTTCGAAAGGGGAAAATTACTGTGACCGGACAAATAGGACGCAGAAATAGGTACGTAAAGAGTACGTATTACTCATTTAGTTACGATGTATTCGTTTTTAAAGGGGACCAGACATTATCAGTAATAATGACAGTATTTTCAAGTAATGACAATATATGACGGTCTGTCGCATACTAAACGATGGAATGTCAATATACTGATGTAAAAATACTGTCATTATTACTGATAGTGTCTGGTCCGCTTAAAGATGGAAAAGCTCCTACAGGGTTACCTGAATTTGTTGAAGTTTTTAGCTACCTATCGAGATGTTAATCTGTTCTGCGTCTGATGTTAGATTTAAAAAATTTAAAGCTATGTTACCTACTCGTAGATTTAACCTTATATTATTATGCATCACGTTGAGTCGTTAAACCTGTCACTACAAAAACTCATCTTTTATTCAAAGTGTACCTAAGTCTTTCTTTAAAATGAACTGGCCATTAATAATGAAAAACTCTTTATACTTAAGTAAAAACGCTAAATTGTAGTAAGTATGCAATTCACTTTTTAACGGACTTCAAAAAAGGAGGAGGTTCTCAATTCGATTGTATATTTTTTTTCATGTAGTATGTTACGCGTTTACTCCGCCAATTATGAATCGACTTTGACGATTTTTTTTTGTTTGGTAGATAATACTTCTGAAGTGGTCCCATATAAATTTTATCTAAATTGATTAAGCGCTTTTTGAAAAAATCTACAAAAACAAAAAAAAACCGGCCAAGTGCGAGTCGGACTCGCGCACCGAGGGTTCCGTATAAATTCATAATCACACATGTCTTGAACTCAATATTTTTTATATTTGAGTTGATTGAATGAAAGGTAATTTGCGGTTTTCGATTTATGACGTATTAAAAAAAACTACTAACTAGATCCCGTTCAAACCAATTTTCGGTGGAAGTTTGCATGGTAATGTACATCATATATTTTTTATCATTCTCTTATTTTAGAAGTTACAGGGGGGGGGGGGCACACATTTTACCACTATGGAAGTGTCTCTCGCGCAAACTATTCGGTTTAGAAAAAAATGATATTAGAAACCTCAATATAATTTTTGGAGCCCTATCCATAGATAGGTACACGTATAGGTTTGAAGAAAAAATTAATTTTGAGTTTCAGAACCCCCAAAATTTATTGTTTTTTTTTCTATTTTTGTGTGAAAATCTTAATGCAGTTCACAAAATACATCTACTTACCAAGTTTCAACAGTATAGTTCTTATAGTTTCGGAAAAAAGTAGCTGTGACATTATGGACGGACGGACAGACAGACAGACAGACAAGACGAATCCATAAGCGTTCCGTTTTTTGCCATTTGGCTACGGAACCCTAAAAACAGCAAAGTAGTAGTTATTACGATTGAAGTCGGTTGTTTATAACGTGTTCAGCTTTGTCGATTATTCTAATAAAAATAACTAGTGTTCTGTCACTTAATTGTGATACTCTTATGTTTTAATAGTAGTTTAAAACACTCAATTAATACTCATTTAAAAAGGATAGTATTTAATCGCGCATCAGAAAAATACTAGGTGCACATCAAAATTAACTAAATTGCAAACCTATTAGGTACATACATTATTCATAGATTGTGTTTTTGCTGTGCGATTCAGTATTTTTGATGGGCGATTAAATACCTAGTTCCCATTTAAAAATAAATAAAAAAGTGCTTATAACTGTACGACTGTTTTAATTTTTTCTGTATACTTTTATACGATTTAACCTTACTCCCACTAGTAGCAGAGCACTCCAGCCCCTAGCGGGCGCGGCCGCGTAGGTACCTAGGTATGTGCCTTGTGCCGGTATTACTCGTACAATGTGCCCTAATCAAGTGATAGGGCCATTACGGGGCGGGGGCGCGGGCGGCGGCGGAACTTTTGTTCAAGGATACCGTACCCGCGTACAGTAGCTTGCACACACCCCTATCAATTTTTTTTTGTCAAAATCGCTAAATACATATTAGTTGTGCCCTGCCTTGTAAAACATTATCTTTCGCTTGGGCACTCGAGTAAAAAGATTTGAAACTTTAGATACATATAAGTTGCCCATTTCTGCTGGAGATCAGTGATTTGCTTATATCAATCTGTCATATTACTGTAGGTAATAGAACCTTTTCTATTTGGGCTGGAATCAAGGCGTCCTTCGCTACAGGCATTATTTGGTTAAGTATTCATTGTTTATTATACTTACTAAAATTAAATAATAATATTATAAAGGCGAATGCAAAAGTGAGTTTGATTGTTCATTATTTTTTTACGTATCAACGATGCAACGGATCGTCATGATTTTTCGCGCAGAGGTAGTTGACGGGGTGGCAAGGGACATAGTGACATTTCATCTTTTAAAAATAGCTTATTCGCACGGGAACTACACCGGGAACTCCAAAATAATGAAAGTTGACATAGCAACGCAACATAGGACAGTTTAATCCCAGAAATTTCATTTATATGCTCGTGAGCCGCACGCAGTGTAGGTACACCTTCAACGACAATTGGCCGTAGTTATGCCATAACGATCCACTGACCTTAAAGTGTAAGGAATAATGTACTTTATGTCACTGACATAAACTACATTATCCCTTACTTACTTTGAAGTTAGTTGGATCGTTATGGCATAACTACAGCGAATTATAATAACAGGATATCTACACCGCGGGCCAATTCTAGTCATAAAATAAAAATCCCTAGATCCCGCGACCGTCTCAGAAGGTGTTGGATGGGTGTAGAAGCTAAGACAAAGTGGAGGAGACGTTAGGAAGCGGACACTGACAAAGTTCGGCATCACGTCTATAGCAGAGGAAGAAGAGCGTAGGTGCGTACTTTTGCTTCCGACTGTACCTACATGAGTGTTCTTACATTATCATCATAGTCGACATAATTCGACCCTAAGTGCTCGATTGACCGACTTTCATTCCATTTCATGAATATAAACAAGTTGTGTATGTGTCTTTGTTTTAAGATAGGTAAACTTGTTTTTTTGTTTATCAGTGTTGACTAATTGTAAACAATTGTAGTGAAAACTGAACGTATTTACTTTATTTACAGTTCTTAAAAAAAAATGTTAACCATGCCTTACCATTACACTACAAACTGTTTACTCAATGATGACTCAATGCTACATATAAAGAACTAGCTTTCTTCCTGTGGCTTCGCTCGCAAACAATTTTTTATTAACCTTCGGGAACCACTTGGGAATGTAAACAAATTAATCCTTCGAGAGGATAAAAGGACCTATGTCCTTCGTCATGTCACTGGCTACGTGTTGAGGCGCCAAGAGGGAACAAACAAACAAATACAGTCTCAAGTTTATTATAATATTAATTAGGATTTTCTTAGTCAAGTACCTAAGACCTAGTTAACACATTTGACAGCTGTTCGTCAACCTGCTACAACAACGTGCGTAGCTCTCCGTAGCATACATTACAATACATGTATAATAACAATATGTGTAATGCGTAATGGCTTGGTGTTGGACAGGAACGAGACCAGTGTTTCGTCATATTATCATATTGAACACTAAAAGCTGCCCATCGCACGCTCCGAGCGTGTTGGGTTTGTTTGCAGCGACCTGTTGCACGTTTTCGTTTTAAAAACAAGAAAGCCTTCTACGTCACGATGGCCGTGTTGTAAAAAAAATGATTCGTAGTCTTGCTGTCGTTTTAAAAATATTGTTTGTTTCTTAAAACGAAATTTTACCTAAAATATTTTCTGAAAACCAGATTTGTTGTATGAAGCGAGTTGAGACGTTATTTACGGGTCTAAAGTATAGGTATCTGTATATGTCATAAATAACTACGTAAGTGCGTGGCTCGTATGACATTATTAGGTAAAATAGAACAAACAGTTTATTCGAGTTTTAGGTAGTAATGAAACTATTGTAATTTAATATTGAAGTTTTCCTTAGGTTGTCCTCGTATATAAAACATCATCACTTACGATGATGGTCGGACCAAACGTCAAAATTCCGTTCATATTCCGCCAGTCACAGCGACCGCAAGCTTCTTCCGCATGTGATGTGACTCATTGATTGAACTCTCCACTCGTACGCATCGCTGAGAGTAGATATGATTAATGATTTACACATCAATAACAGCAAAGTGAGCCACATCTTAGATGTTGGAGCAGCTTTGAGTTGAGCGAACAAGAATTCGGAAACAGTGGAAAAAATCGGAATTTGAATTCATAAGGAAGTGACTGCGGATACTGCGGACCGCCTGTCCTTCGTATCATCCACGACTGCCTAAAATGGAAGTACTCCGGCATTCCCCTGGACCTTTCTATCCTTCTATCCTAATGAGGATACAGCCCAAGGCGTTAAGAACTTCGATATTAGATCATAAAATACTGATTATGAAAATTATTTAAGCTACTCTGTGCCATACGATGAAATAAATAGTAGGTACGCTGCCAATATAATGTATAAGTCACAGATTAGAAAATAATAATTCGCTGTACTGAATTTCCTTAATACGATGCCTACTCAAGTTGCGTTTACACAAAGAAAGAGTACTAAACATTGTGTTACCCACATAAAATGATTGTAGAGTGGTAGTAACAAATTACAACAACCAATGTCAAAAACTTTATCAGACTAACAATAAACTGGACAAATCTCAGTGAATACTTGTAATAATGCACATACCAAAGATTAAACGTATATCTTTAAGTAGGGAGGTATTACTTTACGAAAATATACAAAAATCATATAAATTAATGATGTGAGATATGATCGTATTCCACAAAAACATAAGTAAACAAAAAAATGTGGTATTACTTTTACAAATCAGGCACCAAGTATTGAGGATTTCACCAGCCCTACACCACACAATACGCCCTGCATTCTGAAGGAGACTGAAATAGACGCCACACCGCCCGCCGCCTTTACAGTTTGTACTGGATTCTGATACATGAATCTGAATTTTCTTATGATATAAATAATACATAAATAGTGACTGTAAAGGTGAATCATCGCATTGAGTGTGATACGAATGCATCGTTGAATAAAATCTACTCAATAAAAAATTATAAAGCTGACAATTCTTTTATATCTTTGTTGGTACATATTATATTATTATTTTTGTGGACTTTTATTTTGTCTACTAATACAGGAAAAAATATATTTTCAGCAATAAAAAAAAAGAACAAAACGCCCGAGAGCGTCTGGAACTACTTATTATTGAATTCTTGCCGCCAAATATAAATAAAATTATTAACTAATGTGTTCTTTCTGGCATAAAGATATCAAACTCAAACGTTTATTATAAATTGAACGTACTAATTTTAAGTTAAAATTAATGTGGGTACCATCTCGCAGCGGTTACGTTAAAGCCGAACGCCAGTTTCTCGATTTTTACTTGTTTAGCTTTCAAATGTTCAAAAAAAAATTGAAAAATATTAAAATTGCCGATATTTATGTGTTCGTTATGTAATATAACTTAAACGAATGTTTTATTCACGAGAAATGCAATAAAAGCCAAAACAGGGTTTACAGGATATTTTTTTATTTTAAAGTTGGTAACATTTTTATGGTTCTGTAGATAGATATATTTTTCGATAGGTCATGCAGTCTTTTAATTATTTCGATTGAATATTGCGGTTTCACGCCTCTTAAGGCCTTAATAGTACTCCACTGTGTTGGAAATCTTGATAAGCCCGCTTGCATCTTCGATATCATCATCACTTACGATAAAAGATAAAGATAAGATAGTCCAAAATAAGTTCTGTTAAAAACAAATAGGTATTGTAATATTTTCGAAGTTGCTTTCTATAAACGCCATCCAAATACAAGTCGCTGAAGTGGTAGTTGATTAAGCAGGGTGGTCAGTTTTCCTCTGAAAACATTGCGTACAACTATCGACTGTCGGACTGACCGATTATTTGTGAGCATGTATCAAAGCCAGGGCAGACATTTTGAATAAAGTTTACTGTTTTTAGGAGCTAACTTAATCACCTGTATAATTTTTTTTTTATCAAATAAGACACAAATTTCGAAAATATCACACGATTTGTTTGTAACAGAATTTATGGCTAGACTAGGTACGGTACCATCAGGTGAGATAATGCCAAGAGTTAACCAATTGAGAATAAAAAATAAATCAATAAACTCGTCCTTCCACTACACCGCAGTGAACTAAGCAGCCACTGAGAAAGGTCGTGAAATAGGTCTTTATATTTCATAACATAACTAATGTTTAGTTTAATTTATAATTAGTGATCGGAAATTCGGAAGCAATTTCGTTATTAGAAAGAATAGCATGGATATCCGTTTCCCAATAAACGTATAGATTTTCATAGAAAAAATTCTCGGGATACCGGGATCGTAAAAAGCATTGGGATTCTTAATTGTATGATCTGATTGTAGTGAATGTTGATATTATTGAAAATTTTATGTATGCTATTATGTGTTTATATCCACAACTTATTTTATATACACATGGTTACAGGTAATCCTTTTAGGAGGTCATAGGGGGCTAAAATGTGAAACATTTAACATTACCTACATATGCATGGCCAATAGTTTTCAGTTCTATTCAAAACGGCATGTCCATATTATGATAGGTCCCCAATTTCAGGTATATGTAATTGCATCCGAATTTCCGATCACTATTTATAATAGTTAATTATTAATAATTGGTTTTAAAATACAATGGAAAAGATAAAAAGAAAAGAAGAGTAAAAAATTACTGTAAAGAGGAAAACGACTTATTATGGACATTTGACCACATTTTGTCTGGTCACTGGTGTAACAAACTTGACCATGTGGAGTATAAAGGACGCGTTCTATTCTAAAAGTTAAAGAGGAGTTCCGAAGGCTGGTCGCCGATATGAAATTTAAAATACAAGAAAAAATCAAGAAACCATACCTATTTGGAAACAAAAATGAGATGTGGACAGGGTCACGCTGCGCTTCCTGAGTACAAAGCACAATAATTCGCTATACTAGAACTGATTTAACTATGCATTGGTACCGGCCGTAATTAAACGGATGGCACCGCCAATAATAACTTTTCAAAAGAATTATATGTTTGAATATATTTTCTTGTGCATATTATAACAACAATGGCCAAATGTTTAACGACCGTGTTACATTATAAGTATACTATATTAGAATAGGGAGCTCTTATAAATTTTATTGAATAAATAGGGAAAGCCGACACATAAAAAAAATAAGACAGATTATAGTCGAAATCACACTTGTTTTCTTTCATTATTCCTTCAGAGTTTGCTCTTTATGATCTCACAATTATTTTGTCAAATAATAGAACCTCGGCCCATTTTTAACCGACTTCAAAAAAAGGAGGAGGTTCTCAATTCGTCGGAATATTTTTTTTATGTATGTTCACCGATTACTCGAAGACGCCTGAACCGATTTGGTAAATTCTTTTTTTGTTTAAAAGGGTATACTTCACAGGTGGTCCCATATAATTTTTATCGAAATCGATTCAGCGGTTTTTGAGAAAATCAACAAAAACATAGCAAAATTGGAGTTGTTGCGATTGAAGTCGGTTGTTTTTAACGTATTCAGCGTGGTCAATTATTATAGAATACTTTTTGTTTGGATTTTAATTGTATTTTAATGAAGACGAGTTTCTATAGGGATTATTAATGGCGAACGCCTCTTAAGTACCTTACGAATAAACAAAACCACGTCTTATAAATTCTTCTTCTTATCGTTTGACACAATTTAACCGTATCTACCACAAAGGAAAGTATAGACGGAAGTTAAATTAACTTACCAAAAAACGTTGCTTCTTTTCGAAAT
Source organism: Coleophora deauratella (assembly GCA_958295455.1). Lineage (NCBI taxonomy): Eukaryota > Metazoa > Arthropoda > Insecta > Lepidoptera > Coleophoridae > Coleophora > Coleophora deauratella. The sequence goes on along the minus strand of OY282408.1, from coordinate 10,620,765 downwards.
GAAAAACAACACTTCCCAGTTAACATAAACGCCATCAATATTTTCACAAACACACAAAATCTGAGGAAATAGTTTTTTAATTTTTCACAGGAATATTAAGTAGATAACTTTCAAATTAATGGTTAATTGCAAGATGAACTGTTGATTTTATTATTTTTGTTGATGTAAGTAGTTTATGAATGTTATTTTATAATTTTTTCGCGATGGGTAATTTGCGCCGCGTAATTTGCGTCGGAAAGCGTCGCGAGGCGCGTGCTTCGCGTTGCGCGGCCGGCCTGCCAAAGCAATGGAGCCTCCAACTCCAACGCCGCTATATATCTTAAAACCTAACACCGCCCTCACAGCAGCGTGGCGACTGGCTTCTTATTATTAATAATTCCACACCAATTAATCATACTCACTAAGCACTAGTTATTGCAAGATCTCTGCAGTTATCATTCGCCCAAAACACAACTGAAACACACTGAAAGTTACGCATTCACTCTCTTTCTCACAACGGGGACTCCTTAATTACTAAATGCCAATTTTAATTAGTGGGAGTAAATTGATACTAGATACTGCAGGATCCCAGCAGATCAACCTACTCGCCATCAAAGTTTGAAGACCTTCTATCCCATAAGTAGTTATTATTATATATGAGATATAATAATATATATGAGATATAATATACGAGGCTGCAAGTAAGAATTCAGTTTCATTATGTTTGCTATATTTTGTTCCTTTTATCTATCTACCTAAATCTAAATCTAAATCAAGGAGGGATGGATGAGTATCTCGCTATAAAAGGCTTGAACATGGGTTTCAAAGCAACTTGCAGCGCCCCGCGGCGAATGAAAATATTCATATTGTAGCCATGAACATAAGACATATAAAGACATAAACGACTTCATCGAGATATATAATCTGTGGTTTCACAAAGAATTTGAAGAAAGAAGACTTAATTTTTATTGTTACTACTTACTTAGTAACAAGACCAAGTGTTAATCTTGGATAATAAATAGTAAATATTAATTTAAAAAAATATTAATTAGAAATATAAATTAAAAATAATAAGTATATACGAGTATATTAAATAAAGAAATAATAAAAATGAAGATCAATAAGTGTGATGCTTTTTATACACTAAGCATTAGTAAGTAAGGTATCTACAGTCTACTGTCTAGTATAGAACCTATGTAACTAATGAACAGTACTACACTACGCATTATCTTCAGTGTATCTATAGTAGGGGGCCATCCATAAATTACGTCACACGAATTTCATGACTTATTGACCCCCCTCCCCCCGTTACAGATAGTCACATTTGTGGGACCACCTCCTCCCTGGTGTGACGTCACATATTTTGCAATTTTCCCTCAGAATTGAATAAATGAAAACAGAAATTCCAAAATTGTATTTTTTTTACTATTTATTTATTATGTGACGTCAAAACGTTTATGACGCCCCTTGTCACATAATGTCACACTTCGTTAACCCCCTCCCCCTTAACGTGTGACGTAATTTATGGATGGCGGCCACTAGAAGGTACTGCTATATGGGTGATTCTACAAACTAAGGACGAAAATGAGGCAAATTTCGGTTTTTTTAAAGATTTAAGTTGGGGAAATTAACTTAGAATCAAGTCTGGAACGTCTTAAAGCCCATGTGAAGTGGGCCAGTCAATATATTAAAAAATACGGTTTTATAGCCATTTAAATAAAATCTAGGACCAAGAAACTGAGAACATGACCAGGAAACAGAATGAAACAGAAAATGGATCAAAATCAACTTTAATTGCTGTTCATATAATATTATAGACGCAATTAAATCTCATCAATGTCATCATCAGCCGAAAGACGTCCACTGCTGGACAAAAGCCTCCCCCAAGGATTGCGAACCAAGCGGTCTTGCGCTGCCCGCATCCAACGGCTTCCCACGACCTTCAGGAGGTCATCGGTCCACCTAGTTACGTCTTCCGGTGCGCGATCGCCACTCGAGAACTTTTGTGCCCTAACGGCCATTTGTTCTTCGAGCCAAGTGCCCCGCACACTGCCACTTCAGTTTAGCCATTCTGTTAGCTATGTCGGTTAATTTAGTGCTCCTACGTTTCTCCTCTTTTCTGATTCGATCAGGCAGGGAAACTCCAAGCATAGCACACTCCAGTGTCCTTGGGACCTTCTTATGAGGCCCATAGTAAGCAATGTCTCAGTGCCATAATATCACTGGCAAATTGGGAACGCACACTGGTCAAATACTTTAGTCTTGAAACACTGCGGTATTTTGGACTTGAAGATATTTCGGAGCTTTCCGAACGCTGCCCAGACAGGTTGGTTTCGACTATTGGTCTCATTCTTAAGTTGGGCCTGCCTAGCTGGATTTTAGTTCCAGATATGCATATTCGTCAACAACTTCGAGTGTAGAGTCTAAGGACCCACTCCTTAGACTGACACGGACATTTGACATAATTTTCGTCTTGTCCATGTTCATGTTAAGACCCACCTGTTTGGAGGCTCTCTCTACTGAGTTCATCAAGCATTATGCTTAGGTTTTCTAAGCCATTACCACGATATCGTCAGCGAATGAAAGGTGGGTGATGTACTCGTAGTAGATGTTAATATAGAGTCCTCTTCAGTCCAAAAGGATAAAAACATCTTCCGGGCAGCTGTAATAGTTACTGAGATATACCGTCTTCCTGTCTCAACATAACATGCGACGCACCTCCTAGACAGCGACACTTCGACCCAAGGGAATCTTTTGTGTCACCCACTTAAAACCTTTATACCTTTTCCTAGTCAAAAATATAATGCATTAATGTAATGATTCCGCTGACGGGTGTGTGCCTGTATTCCTCCGATGTTGGGTAACCATTACCAGAGACATTTTCTCTGCCATTACCAAGGAGGCTCATACACTTGTTAGCCAGTATATTACAATGACACAGTAGGTGCTCCATTGATTTTGTATCCACACCGCAGACCATGCAAGTAGCATCGTTTGTTAGACCTACCTTTTTAAGATGAGCATTGGTTGCTTAATGACCCGTCAACAACGCCCCTGTCATGGCTCTGACATGCGACCTGCTGTTCTTCCAAATGTACTTGGTCCCACCTGTGAACACCTCACCAATGAAGAATTTGGATTGTTTGAGGCCTTCCAGAGAAATCCATGTTGCTTTATCTTTCATCAGCTAGTGCTTTCAGCCCTTTTTTATGGTACTCTTGGGGAGTCCACCCTAGGTTCCACCAAGGCGTGTGATCCCATTCTATCCAGTCTGTCCACCTTTTCATTTCCTTCCATGACTTTGAGACTCAGACAAGGTGCAGTTTGTTGTCCCGACCCACCTTGTTCAGGATATTAACACAGTTTAGAACTAGTCTGAAGTCAAAATTGTGGGAATTAAGCGCCTTGAGTGCATTTTGAATAGGTATCACTGAGTATAAAGATAGTTTTGTCTTTAAGGCGTCTCTGTCTATAATCTCCTATGCGCATGAAATGATAGCGTAGGTATCTATCTGCTTGGAAGACTGTTGCATATGGCCCCAAGCTGTAACTTGCATGGTAGTCCTTAACATAAACTGCTGCTCTGGTTCCAGATTTCATCTTTGATCCATCTGTGTACTATGTTAGAGTGTATGGGCCTTTTTTTACAGCCCTCTGCTGCATTCATCCACGTAGATTTAGGTGATTTCTCAGTATTCTGGTAGGTTGTCATTGTCCTGGGTGTAGAATTTACAGGATAATGAGACCAGGTGTCTGAGGATTCTTAAGTTATTTGTCCAAAAAACTAAGAAATACAACATTTCATAAATAATTAAGTAAAGACAGGTCTTGCACGTAATTTACATATAAAACCGTCAAAAATGTCTAACCATTTTTATTATTTTTCATTTTTATATTTTATATGATAAAATCGACGCCCCCGAGCATCCCTTGATTGGACCCTGCAAGGGTCCAAGGGAGCTCCTCCGCGGTGGGCGCGAGACATATCCCTAGGGATAGTATCAAGCGCCCCCCTCCTGTGTTGCGCTTAGTCTGGTCCCTCGCTTCAAGCCTGTCCCGTATGGGTAACCCTATCCGGCATAGCCTTGAAGGTCATAAGGACACGCAAGCCCCCCCCACCAACGACAAGGTGGCAGCACGACGGGGGGGATTTTAACCTAACCATTGTTTTTTGTTTTTTGGCAGAGCCTTTACCTCCAGTCCCCCACCGGCGACTGCCATCCGAAGGCGGCCCGGCTGCGTGAAGGGCAGAAAATCTGCCCACCCGCTTTTGTAGGGTGCGCCGGACGCTGAGCGCACCCTCCAACTGCTTCCTCACAGTGGACAGCAGACCCCCCGGTCTACTGTCTGGAAGCGATGGGGGCCAGGAAACCCGCCCCCCTGCGGCGGATAAGATGGTAGGCTCCGCCGCCAACCGACACCGCGCAGAGATGAAATCTGGCGGCACCCGCCTGGGGCATCGATAAAATCGACGCCCCCGAGCGTCCCTTGATTGGACCCTTAGGGAAGGGTCCAAGGGAGCTCCTCGGCGGTGGGCGCGAGACACATCCCTAAGGATAGTCTCAAGCGCCCCCTCCTGTGCTGCGCTTCGTCTGGTCCCTCGCTTCAAGCCTGTCCGGTATGGGTAACCCTATCCGGCATAGCCTTGAAGGTCATAAGGACACGCAAGCCCCCCCACCAACGACAAGGTGGCAGTACAACGGGGGGGTTTTAACCTAACCTAACCTAACCAGATTTCTGAGACGTTGACTGGCCCTACCACGATTTCTCCAATTAACTAAGCTGTGGTGACGAAACTAGCCGTGAGTGTCGAAAGAAGAGGTGATTTCTTCTTTCTCTTCTTCATATACGCAAATCAAGGCGCTATAGCGGCAACGCCCCTCTATATTCAAAACCGTAAATTTAACAGATTTTGTGATTGGCAGGATAATGACAGAAAATTTGAAGGACAAAATTCAGTAATGTGTTTTTAACGTATTTTCGGAAACATTCATGTTTATGAGTCTTTAGATAAAAAAATATTTATATAATATTTTTAAATATTTAAGTTCAGTATTTAGGCGTCAATTGTGGCCTACATCTTGTAATAAACAAATTACATGATGTTAGATGTATTTGATAGGCTTTTGTAAGAAGGACACGTCACGATACTCAGAATTTCATACTTTTAGTCGAGTTTTGACAAGTAAATTATATTTTGATAGTAATAATTTTTAGTGCCCAGTTAGAAACTATTATGATAAACAGTTTTAATGAAAATAAAATATATAAGTATGTGCCTAAGTTTTCATGATAGGAGCTGTGCCGCCGAAAATTCCCTAATTTGTAGAATCACCCATATAATGTATAGTTCATTCAGATCAAAAAAAAGCAAAAGGTAAACAAAGATAGTATGCATCTAACATTGACATGTGTCATTTCCATAGTAAGTTGTTTACCTTTTGCTTTTTTTGATTGGAATGAACTATATTATATTATCACATTATTTACTTTCAATCTCTACGGATATTACACACAAATATATTTTGGATACATTTGTACTAAGGAATTTCCTAATTATTTCTAAAGTGATATGTAACGATAATAAGGCGTTATTAGTGTGTAATCTTTTAACGAGACGCTTTTCGCCCTAGTATATTTATAATAAAACTGTTACTATTTTATTCATCTCGTTACCATTTAATTCTCATCAGGCGGTATGTTACCTCGTGAGATGGTTTTGCTGACAACAAAAAATAACCCATCACATAATTCTTTTTCAACATTTTTCCTAAATTACCAATATAGGGGAAAAAAATCTATACTTGATCCTGAGAAGCCCCTAAAATCTCAAACGCACTTTTTTAACACCATTATTTCAACGAATGGGTACTACGTTGTCTCGTAGTCGCTCGAGTCCAATACAATACAAAAGACATAAACATGTCGTGTTTTAGCTCCATTCTTAAAAAATACCTATATTTAATTCCGTTATTTCCTACCTAGGTAATTCCATAATACCAGAATGGAGAGAGGGGGTACGGAAGAAATCACAAGGGGAGATGGGAGGGGGGGTGTCGTGATATATCATGAGTATTTATATTTTCGTTGAATGCGCGATTTCTAGAGTAAGTTCCAAAGGTCGGAGTGTGGTTGTTAATTAGATTATAATATAGCGTTAATGGACGACCCCTAAATATTATTACTTGTAGATAATAACAAATTAAATATATTTATTTAGGAATGGAGCTAACACACGACACATTGATGTCGTTCGTTTGTATTAGACTCCAGCGACTACGAGAGAAACGTTGCACCTAGTCGCTAAAATTAAGTTCACGGTTTATGAAAATAAGTGAGGCTTGTCTGTCATCGTTCTGGAAAATTGATTTCCTAGGAGTTTGCAAGAAAAAACCTGTTAAAATTAGTCCCTTACCCAGGTAAGGAGGCGCAAATCACTCTTTGGTGGTGCGTAGGTATTTCCTAATCAAATAATAATTCCAGATTTTTTTTTATCGATACTTCGAATTATTCTCGCTCGGCTGGTTTGCATCGACATTTATAGTATCAGGAATAATATGAAAACAGGTAGCCCACGTACCTATCTGTCTGTACATACTGATAAACAGTGGTAGTCGGACACATTGAAGAGATAGGTACCTATAATTCAGTGTAAAGTAAATACCTAAACAAACATTTGCAACTTGCAACGCATCAATGCATTTACTGCGAACGAACAACTGATATTTATTAGAATAACTAGTTTTTGCCCGCGGCTCCGCCCGCGTGGATATAGTTCCGTTTTTCTCAAATCCTTGGAGAAACACGTTTTCTCCAAGTGTACTGTTGTTCCCCACCCCCCATTTAAGCTCTTTGCCTTTCTATGCAATTAGGTCAGTAGTAATAGCAATAAATAGCGTTGTTTTGTCAAGTTATTTTTGTGGCCCCATCCCGGCGAAGCAAAAAGGAGGGTTATGGTTTTATAACTCGTATGTATGTATGTATGTTTATCTGTTAAGTATACAAAAAATAATAAAATTACATGAACATGAGAAAGGTATTAGAAAATAGTGTGTACAAAGGCGGATCCCTTAAAATTTGTGTGGTCTCAAAATACTTTTTAGAGTTCCGTACTCAAAGGACGGTTAAAATATGTGCCACACGATAAGAGAGAGAGGCCAACAACGGGACCGTATTACTAAGCCTCTGCTGTCCGTCCGTATGTCTGTCAGCGGGCTGTATCTCATGAATCGTAATAGGTAGACAATGGGGAAGAAAACGCAAAGCTATTTGCAGATGGCGCTTCGGACGCTTGACTTATAACAACTTTTGAACAATTAGTTCCGCGTTTTTTATTATCGAGGTGTTATAAATTAGTTTTTTTTTCTGTAAAATTGTTAAATGGAAAATGTATGCGACTTGGACTGTTCCTCAATTTAAGGCGAAGTTGAAAAGTACATAATTGAAAACGTAACTTTTCCCACGTCTTCTTTATCCGAGAATCTTTAGGAAATTAATGATTTAAATGATTATTGCAACCAATCGTCACACAACGCGGCATTTTTTTAATAATCTTATGTTTAGTTCACATAAACAATTTTTTCTATACGTTTTGACAGTTAGTATGAGTCAAGTGATATCAGCGCCTCTATCGGCAAGCTTTGTCAGTTTTCTTCCCCATTGAAAATTTCACAGAGTGTGTATTTCTATTAGGGATGCATCGATACGCCTTTTTGCCGATACGATACCGATACCGATATTCTTATAAAAATATCGGCGATACCGATGCCGATACCGATACGCTTGTTGAATTTAAATGAAGGTTAAATGTTATAAATAAAATACAAGTTGGGTTGTTTTTTAATAAATGTGAAAAACTACAGATTCAGAATGAGATTATTAGTTGCTGAAATTAATAATAGTTTAATAATTAAAATAAACACGAATAAGATTTTTGTTTAAAAATCTAAGTATTCTCAAATATTGTGGTGACAGGTGATTTCGCAGGTCTATTTGAATAAGACCCACTGGCGCCGACTCCATAGGATGCCCGAGCCCCCAATGACTTTATCAGTGGGGCTGAGCCCCCCCAATATTTTATAACTGGTGCCCCTGATAAGACCTGCAGTGAAAATAGTCTCTCAGCTGATGCCACAGAACTCATTGCAAACTAAAGTACTTCTGCGCCATTTTTTTAAAGTTTGGATAAAAAGACGTCATTGCGCCAGAAAACAAACGGATCTGCGTCTCTCTATATATTAGGAGGCCTTAGGTACCTTTCGACTTCTTCTTTGAGAGAATTACAGCTCAGAGTGGACAGGGGCTCATCTTCGTCGGACTCTTTAAAAGTATCGTTGTATCGGGAATGAAAATATCGTCGATGCCGATATATCGGCAACTCCGAAGTATCGCCGATATATCGGTATCGGTATCGGTATCGGATGCATCCCTAATTTCTATTGCCGCTATAACAACAAATAATAAAAATAAATTAAAAATGAAAGGAGGCTCCGCTACTAGAAACGTGTTTGCCTTTTTTGCTCTATCTTAATAATGTCTCATTGATGGCTCATGGCTAATTGAAATTTAAAAAAATAATAATTAAAAATTAAAGGGGATATGCACGAGATACCCATACAAGAGACGTGTTTTTTGGAGTTTCTTGTACGATAGTACGGAATCCTTCATGCGCGAGTCCGACTCGCACTTGGCCGGTTTTTTAGTTGATGCTTGATACAATTATTTTCTTCTACCTATTGTAGTACAAAGTTCCCTGCATGGAACTTGTACACTCAACGTTTCGGGAAGTGAGAAGAAACGCCGAGTTCAAAGTAACTCACTTCAACACATTTTTTAAAAGAAAAATCTAATCCATTTGTACAGGGTGTAAAAAATACCACTCCCGGCATCGACGCGACGTAGAAACAAATGGACTTCGGGTCAGGGCTCAAAAGTGTCCGAACCAAAAACGCCAAAAGAGGTCTAATTTCGCGCCAGTCTTATTTTGGTAATTTTGGTCGGGCGGCTGACTGCACGTCCAAAATGGCGTACTGCGTCGTGAAAGTTGTAAAAACTATTCAAGTGAAAAAACAGGATCAGTTTCCGGTAATTAAACTCTTGCTTTATCATTTTAAAGTATTGTTTTGCTAAGAAACACAGTAGTTTATTTTAATTTCAATTAAGCATTTAATTTGATTTCCATGAGCGAACAATCGAACATCACAACTTTGGAATAAAATTGTATAGAGTCGCTTTCAAGTATAAAGTTTCTTATTAAAATATTACATGAAATATTTTATTTATTTTAGCTTTCCCCGAGATCCTATACGTTGTGCTCTATGGAAAAACATTATAGCCGAATCGTGACGAGAGGAATACTTTGTTCTGAAAAAAATCCACTTTGTTTGCTCGAATCATTTTCACCCTGTATAATTCATATTTAAGCGTGTTTCTGTGTTTGTTATAAAAAAAATTAACAAGATTCTGCAAAAACAAAAAAATACTTGTAAAAATAGCCAACGAAAAAACATTATAAGTGAAAGCTACTCCGTTACTTCTCTGTCTTCACTCGAAGCTGCATAAGGTAAAGTACGTTCCAGTCGAATCGAAGCTTCGTATGGTGATAAATTGTTGCAAACAAAAACAACCGTAATGCAATGACACACGATCTAAACGCAAATGTGTTATTTCTATGCATATAACTACGTGTGTATAGGTTAACTGCGGACGCTTTTTTCGTAAATTATGTACTAGACCCGTCGTCCATTTGATTCTACGTCGATGACTCCCGGAAACATTAGTAGGATGTTCTACGTCTTCGTTAAACTGATCAAATTTCCTATAGAACCTATAGAGTCCAAGGATTCACCGATTAGTTTCATTTGAGGTCCGTTTTAGAAAATAATATGACCGTCGCGGTCCGGTCCTACTTTTTACAGCAGCTAAGTGAGGCAGCAAAGACAGAACGGGGAAGTTATAAATTACGTACTCGAGTATCGCATAACGCATTTTTTTTTACTGTGCAGGTCGAATTGCAAAACAATATATGGGATTTGACACTAACTTTGTTCTATTTAAATTAAGACAGCTCGATTGGCACAGTTATAAAAAATTCGTAAGTTGATTTGTTTACTGAAGGTCCGTACATAATAGGTCGGCGGTCCGGATCCAGACCGCGGTCCGCCATTTGGTGACCCATTTGGAGACATAAAGTATTATAGACTTTTCATACAAAACCTGTCAAACAGAAAATTTTTACAGAGTCCGTTTTTTTTTGTCGATTCCTGTTGTTAACCTGTTAATAAAGTATGTACGCATAATATTTAAAAATCGAGAATCAGGGTTTCGGTTTAAAATTAACTGCCGCAACGTTGGAGCCGTAATGAGTTATTAACTATTTTGTCACGGATCGAGGTCGATCAGATTCAGTTATCCTAAACACATGTCTTCAAATTCTCCTTTATGAAACAAAGGCTTCTTCGATTCACTGAATTCATCTTCATCACTAATTTTACGAAGAATTGACAATGAAACATTAGGTAGGTTACCAATCTATTGCTAACACAGTCCATATACGGTGGTGTCAAGTCAAGCAAGACGAGACTCATTCTGAAGAGAGGTCGAAAACAAAGTCTTACAAGGCGAACAAGAGAAGTGGATGGAAGTGGCTGAAGGTGGTTCAATCCGGTTGCTTCTGGTCTGACGAAGGACTTGCGTCGATCGTTAGTGGCTAGTCGTTCAAGGCGATGATGGATACAGTACTTACTTTGTATTTGTATATTTTGACTTGATATAATGGGGCGTCTTTCTCTTTGAATTTCGGTACAGGGTAATCAAACAACAGAGGTTTTTTAAAACTACCATTCGTAGTACAGCCAGAAAAAATAAAGCACGTAGGTAGGTACTTATTCCGATTATTTTACACGAAAAATATGTGGTAGTTTCCAGAACATATTAAAGTTTTTGGCAACAAAACCCAAAACTTCTATTTAATATTCCGGAACAAATCACTCACGGTCATCCTGCCCCAATTCAGGATTTCCTTACAAAAACTTACAGCACCTACTTAACGTACCAATATCAGAAAAAGGGGAATCTGTTTCTCGAACAGCAAGCTTAAGATATTATTCCAATGTTCTCGAAATAGTATTCTTTGATTTATATCGTAGCATGGTGTTTTTTGTATACTTGACTTGATCACCAAATAAAAAATTTGCTGTGTAAAAAAATGTTTTGAAATGTGTGCATACTTATGATAGGTAGGTACTTACCCGACATGGTCATTATATACTTACTTCAAAAAAGTATTGTCGTCGTCGGGAAAAACCTCACTAAAAGATAGATCCTGGAGTAAGAACAAAAAACACTGAATACTGAAAGAGCAGCTTGTGTTAGTCGCATCGATCACCTAAGTTAATTGATTACAGACACGGTCGTAATCTGGTTGCGTTTGACTATTAGTGCCATTTAACCTACCTACGGTGGTCCACAAATGTATAAAAAAAAAATGCTGTCGAATCTTTTCTCAACTTAGCTCTTTTTTGTCTATGGACATGTAGATACCAAACTTTAACTCAATAGGTCAAAGTTTACTGGTCGCCCATAAAGTAAGATTTGTTTAAAAATCACTATTTTCCGCGAAGTTAATTATTTATATCTGTTCATATTAGGTAGGTTCTTGGAAAGCAATTTTTTTTTTCTGCGACAAGATCTTCGTGGTTCATCGAGTAGTTCCCTTTTACTACTTAGAAGAGGCTAAGACTATTCTACAGAATTACAAAGCGCGCGCTCTGCGTGCTCTGCTCTGCACTTTTGACTATATAAGACACTAGACAGTGCTTGCAGTAATAGCAAGAGTTTTACTCAGGGGGGGGGGGCACATATGGAGTACTGCTGTTATCTCTGGGTAGGTGCACCCAAGTATCAACTGAACCCCTTCGATCAGAATTGTTGACGACCCAAAGATCAGAAGGGGTCTAGAACCCCTCAGCTGGGAGAGACTTCTTTAGCTCTCTCTCTCTGTGTTGTACCGCTTATACAACGGCATAACGAGTTCTGAGTTGTATAATATTAAACGTCACTATGATCAGCATAACTGTTGGACAAAGGCCTCCCCCAAGGATTTCCACACCGACCGGTCTTGTGCGGCTCGCATCCAGCGGCTTCCCGCAACCTTCACCTGGTCGTCGGTCCACGGAGTCGGAGGCCTGCACACACTGCGTCTTCCGGTGCGCGATCGCCACTCGAGAACTTTACTGCCCCACCGGCCATCTGTTCTACAAGCTATGTGCCCTGCCCATTGCCACTTAAGTCTAGTGATTCCGAGAGCTATGTCGGTAGCTTTAGTACTCCTACGTATCTCCTCATTTCTGATTCGATCACGTAGGGAAACACCAAGCATAGCATGCTCCATCGCCCTTTGGGTGAACTTGAGCCTTCTTATGAGGCCTATAGAAAGCGACCATGTCTCGGATCCATATGTCATCTCGTCACTGGCAACATACACTGGTCAAAGACTTTAGTCTTGAGACACTGCGGTATTTTGGACGTAAAGATATTGCGGACTTCCCGAACGCTGTCCAGCCGAGTTGGATTCGACGATTGATCTCTTTCTCGGAGTTGGACCTACCTAACTGGACTGTTTGTACCAGGTATACATATTCGTCAACAATTTCGAGTGTAGAGTCTCCAACCTTCAGAGGAGTGGGTGTAACATGGACGTTTGACATGATTTTCGTCTTATCCATGTTCATTTTAAGACCCACTTGCTGGATGACACTAATGAGTCCATCGAGCATTGCGCCTGGGTCCTCCAAGGTCTTAGCCATGATCAAGATATCGTCAGCAAATCGAAGATGAGTGATTTATTCGCCATTGATGTTGATGCCGAGTCCTCTCCAGTCCAGAAACTTGAAACGTCTTACAGTGCAGCGGTGAACAGTTTCGGAGATATGACGTCTCCCTGTCTCACCCCACTCTACAGCTGGATAGGTTTCAAATTCTAATCCTGGAGGTGGGCCGACATGGTGGCGTTTTCATACAAACACTTATTAGATGATCAAACGAACTTACCTCAAGTCAAGTTCGATCTTAATTATCCTTCCTTGTCGGAGAGATTTAATTTTCTAGACGTCTTACATAACCGGATATGAATTACTTTAGCAATTAATGAATAAAATCTATTGATATATACTTGAAAATTTCATACGGGAACCTGTTTGACATTTCCATCCTTTTAGCTATTTGGAAAATCTGTTCTAAGTCCAAAGAACTGCTAAGATGGTAATCTAATACGATATTCTGGTACCTTAATTACACTATGTACCTATCGTATTTTAACAAATATGGTTTTAACCTGTACATCTTTCATGTACTGCTTGAATAAATAATGTTGAGCATCTGAAATTCATTTTTAGGCAATATGACAAAAAATGTAACACAAAATAAACCCGAATAACTATAGGTATACCCGCAATGGGGATGAGCCGTGAACAAACCAACGAATCTATACTCCTGATCGATAATATTCCCCCACTGTTTAAAGCTAGACGTGAACTGAAACTTTATCGACCAGTGATAGGAATTTTATATCCAGCACTGACGATATGCATTTGTTCGTTCCTTAGACGAATGAATAAGTAAATATTTGAGACAATATTTGAAAATATAAGTTTCAGGTTCACTTATAAGAAATAAAGTATAGATAAATTCTGATTTCATAACTGACCCTAAGTCAGGTATGAAAACGGTAGTAGCTTGAGCAGCATTTTTTTTAAGACTTATTACATAATAAGTCATAATTTCAAAATAATAATATGAAGTTCATAATAATTGGAAAAAGTAGGAACCGTTGAAGATAGTTACACAAATAAACGGAAAACATTACAAAGATGTAAAAATGTACTTATTACATTTTGTATTTATTCTTTAAGTTAAAATTATTATTTTAGGCTGGATAAGCTTATTTAATAAGTTTTGGAATGCAGTAGAGAACATGTTTAGTATATTTATCTAAACTGTATCGATAACGGTAATTTCAGCAAGTTTTATATGTATTCTATTGTCAATACCAGCAATAGTATTCTATTGTCACAACTTTTTAACATTTTAATTTCTCGTTCTTTTGTTGTGTTTACTTAAAAAAAAACTACCTGTTTGGTTTATAGAGAAAAAAATTGCTGTAATTTTATATAGCCACGAAAGTATATCGCGGTTAATAAACTTTCAATTGTAAATAATTTAGTTCAAAATATACCAGAAGTTTCACGTAAGCTATGACTTATAATAATTCTGTTTTTGCAAAATTCGCTGATGTTCACATTTTTCATTTTTAATTCATTCAACATATACATATAAGGTGCTACTTTATTAGTGCCCAATGTTTTAGTCAGTGCTTCTACTCCTGATTCTGATTAACTTTCTCCAAGGAACCCATAGTCAAATCGAAAAAAAAATTTTGGACTCTGCATACAAATCGATCAGCCGAGCGGGCCAAATTAGTATGAAGAGTCCAAAAAATTGTTTGCGATTCGTCTATGGGTTCCTTGGGGAAAGTTGATCAAAATTAGGAGTAGAAGCACTGACTAAAATATCGGGCACTAATAAAGTAGCACCTTATATAAATCTTTTTAATGTATATTTTGATTATAGGCGATCTTAAACAATGCCAAAAAATAATTTTCACCATCCTCACAAGGACATCTCCAGTGTGCTGTGGAGGCATCAACAAAAATTTTGATTATGCAAAGTCAAAATTTTGATTATCCACCATCTAAGAATTCACAGATTTCACCCATCAAACATTAATGTTTATTCTTATCTGGTGATTGCGGCAGCTTTATTAAGACTTAACCTGCATTAAACTTAAAAACAGGCCGTTGGGGAGGTTTCGGGAGGCAATCCGTCCGTCCATCGTCGTTGTCGATTTTTCAGCATCGTTGTCAGCTGCATAAGCGGCGGTGGCTGTGGTGGCAGTGCAGTGATATGAGCCACGATGCTGCCAACGCTTCACCTGTGGCGGCGAGCGAGGGTTAATGGAGCAGCCGCATAAGCATTAGAAAGCTGGTGATTCCAGTTCATACGAAACAGGAATATTATAGTGTGGTTAATGTCTCGCATTAACTCTAATAAAAGTAGCTATTGGTCAATGTCTCGCATTGACTCGAAGCAAAAATGGCTATTGGTCAATGTCCCGCATTGACTCGAAGCAAAACTGGCTATTGGTCAATGTCCCGCATTGACTCGAAGCAAAAGTGGCTATTGGTCAACGTCTCGCGTTGACTCGAAGCAAAATAAAATTATTTGATATTCTCCTTTTGATATTTATTATTAAATAAAAATAACTTTCACTGCACTTGTTTTTAAAAAAAAAATGATTTTCGTATTTCCTTTCCACATAATCTCCTTATCTAAAAGTAACCCAAGGATTTATTTTCTTCTAAGCACATTTTTGCACACTTGTTAAATTCAAATAATTAACGAACTTTTTAAGAAATATTTTTTACTACGTGCGGTAGCCGTGCGCGCACGAAAACGAATGAGGCTTGGACCGTGCAATGGCGCCGAGGTGGGAGAGTACCTAGCTGTCTCTTTTTCTCATAAGGCGCTAAACTACGTGCGAGTGGGTCAAACGTAGACGAGGACTACTACATGTTAACCAATTAAATCTAGAAGACAAGGAAGGATAATTATAGTAATCGTTATCTTATATTAGTAATGGTTTGAAAGAAGTAGTTTAGTTATGTCACAAATTCTTCTTTGTTCAGACGTGCTTTCTTTGCTTATTCTCCTTTCGATTGATCAAAAGGTTGGCTGGAAGAGATCCCTTTATGGGATAAGTCCGCCTTTGTACATGTTTTGTTACTTATGCTTATGTATTTTTGTCATATTCGTGCAATAAAGAGTTTACAAACAAACAAACAAACAAACAAACACTTCGATGTGTATCGATAGTCAATTTGGCACCGTTAGAGACTGTAACACCATCCAGGCTCGATCGAATCAAAAGCTTTCTCATAGTCCACAAACGCCATTATACTCTTCGGTCTTCTGTATAAACTGCCGCAGCGTATGTATGTGGTGTATGGTACAGAAGCCTTTTCAGAAACCAGCTTGTTCGGGAGGCTGGAAGTCGTCAAACCTGCGTGCGAGACGATTCGTAATGATTCTCGACATGGCTTGTAGACATGGCTCAGGAGTGAGATGGGTCTGTAATTCTTCAGCAGAGTTTTATCACCCTTCTTGAAGAAGAGCACCACCACACTTCTGTGCCATGCTGTAGGCGTTTACCCCTCGAGAATGACGGAAATGATTAGCTTCTGAAGAGCTAAGTACCGGTTCTCCACCTGCTTTCAGAAACTCAGCCGTAATTCCGTCATCACCCGGTCCCTTGTTGTTCTTAAGCTGTTTGAGAGCCATTTTAATCTCGCACAGGCTGATTCGGTATAGTGTCGGGTCAATCCGGCTCTCGGATCTTCAGCCAGATTACAGACAGGTAAGCATGTATTCCTGTATAATTGTCCGTAGAACTTCTCAACCTCTTCCAACAGCTCGGGCTTGGACGACACGACTCTGCCATCCTCGGTCTTGAGCTTTGTCAGTTGGCTTTGACCAGCAGACAGATCCCTTGCCAATACTTTTGACCTTTTATTGCGCTCGATAGCCTCTTTTAAACAATTGGTATTATAATAAAATGGCGTATACCGCGGGTCAAGGACTTGGAGATCTGTCTGTTTAGTCGCCGATATTCACAAACATCTTCAGAGGATTTCAGAATCAGGCTCCGTTTTTCCTCCATGAGCTTGCTGGTGAGGTCCGAGATCCGATGTTCTTTTTTTTCTGAACGTCTTGTTTTGAAGGCCTTATTCCGAGACGTTTGGTCAATTTCCACAAACCTGTCGTTGTATTCGTCCACATTTTACATTCTCCTAGGCATTCGAAGCGGTTGTGCAACTCGAGCTGAAAGCTTTCGGGGTTTTGTAGTTGTATAGGCGCTGGTCGAAGCTTCATCAGTTGTCATGAAAATAATTTGACATGGCTTGCGAAGCACGGAAACGGTTACGAGATTAATGCGTCAAAGAGTCAAGCTCATTATGGTTATGTATGACCTTTTCTGAAGTCAGTTAACCTGGGTGATCAACGTGATCACGCAAGTTACATAGTAGACCACCATAATTCGTATGAGAAATATTGTAGTTAGTCACGTTTTGCGGATTTTCTCAAATGCCTACGTTTTTAAAAGGAAAAATTGTTTTTGTTTTACGTGACAAATATTTTGTGCGTGCGAGAAATATTTAAATAATAATATTATATACCTGTTTATACTATGAATGTTACTTAACAGTCATTTGGGCGCTAGATGATTCATTTTATTTACTTACGAACAACAGATACTAAAACCGCGCGTTTTATGCTACTCTGCCGAGCATCAAATTATGTTTTTTTCCACTAAGTATTTATTAAGCTATTCTGATGAAAGGATGGGTGTACCTAACCTAACCTAACAAATATCCCCCAAAAATGAATAATATCACAGAATCCTATTAATGCGTTTTTTTTTTTCAATACTAGACCATGTACTTCATGTGTCCACGATAATAATTTTCGTCTTTCATGATTATTCTCATTTTTTTATAAACTGAAATTGGGTATTACAGATATTTTATAAATATAGTTTTAATATATATTTTTTATATCAGCGCAATCTCCCAACGCCCTTTCTTTTACATACAGGATGTAAGGGCGAAAACACAACAGAGCGGCGCGGAGCCGCGACGCTGAAATCGGCGCGGCGCGCGTGCCGCACCGCTCGTAGCTGCGGCGCGCACCGCTCGTACCCGCGGCGCCGGCGCGACGCTCGTAGCCGCGGCACGCGCCGCTCATATCCGCGGCGCGCTCCGCTCATATCTGCGGCGCGGCGGCTCATATGATGTCCACAGTTTCTGTAGGTCGGACGCTTGTTTTTAGGGTTCCGTAGCCAAATGGCAAAAACGGAACCCTTATGGATTCGTCATGTCTGTCTGTCTGTCTGTCCGTCCGTATGTCACAGCCACTTTTTTTCGAAACTATAAGAACTATACTGTTGAAACTTGGTAAGTAGATGTATTCTGTGAACCGCATTAAGATTTTCACACAAAAATAGAAAAACAAACAATGAATTTTGGGGGTTCTGTAAACTGAATAGTTTGCGCGAGAGACACTTCCAAAGTGGTAAAATGTGTGTCCCCCCTGTAACTTCTAAAATAAGAGAATGATAAAACAAAAAAATATATATGATATACATTACCATGCAAACTTCCACCGAAAATTGGTTTGAACGAGATCTAGTAAGTAGTTTTTTTTAATACGTCATAAATCGTAAACCGCAATTTACCTACAACGAACTACAAGAACTTTTATATTATGTTACTTGCTGCTACGGAACCCTTCATGGGCGAGTCCTAAGTTCTTAATGTTCTATGTATGGGGAACACCCAAAATTTTTTTATTTTATTATTTTTGTGTGAAAATCTTAATGCGGTTCACAAAATACCTCTAATTACCAAGTTTCAACAGTATAGTTCTTATAGCTTCAAATTAAAAAACTCTTATTGTAAATTATTTAATTCTAACTGTTGTCAAGCAGTATTTTTAAGCTGTTAGTAGTAGGTTCAGTTTTGGTTAATCATTTTTATTAATTGACATGCTTTCTAACTAGTTACATCAAAAAAACGTACCCCAGAAGCATTAATCCCAAAAAAATCTACAAAAAAGCCAAAAAATTTAGGTTTTTTTAAAAAAATCTTTATAGTTCAATATCTCCATAACGGTTAAGTTTCGGACAACATATTATAGAATCAAATCCATCAGAAATGACCTATAACATCCTTTAATATTCAATATGACTTTTCCTGTAACCCTGTATATCATTCGAAGCCTGCTTCGAACCCTGTTAGGTATGAAAATGAATGTTGGCAGTTGTTTTGGTTTATTAATATTAATGCTGGGACAGAAGTTGAAATGTGATTATTTAATTTTAAGACTTTTCTGATCTTTGCTTGAAAAAAAAATATTTAGAAAATCTAACATCAGAGAAAAGGACAATGAGCCAAGATGTTCTGAGAGCCAGCTCCAGCTTTTAACATTTGCCAAAAAAAAAACAGAATTAAAAAAAAAGAAATGAAATTTGTACAAGATACTTTATTGTATTCCTGCACACATTTTATCACTTAGCCTAGAATCCGCAAAACACTACTTGAGCGGAATGAACCTGGAACTGTGGGTAGCTCCAATACCAGGCCGACCGTGCTTGACAGGCTTGTATGTGACTGAGAACTCGCCGAGGTAGTGGCCAATCATCTCTGGTTTGATTTCAACCTGCAATAAGGGAATCAAAAATAAATTCATGTAAGAATAGGATAAAATATTAAAAAATCCTAACACTGGTTACCACAAGCTATGCAGTGCTTACTGTCTCTGTTTTATGATAGATGAAGAGAGGATCAAGTTAAAATGCTTTTATTCATAATAAATCATGATTACAACCAGATTACATCCCATATAAAACCCAAGCTTCCACCGCTGACCACCACTTCGCAGGATCACTGCAGTTTCTGGGGCCTCTTAATATAAATCAAACCGTGAACCTGAACCCACTGACCTGGTTGAAGGTTTTGCCATTATAAATGCCCACAATGGAGCCAACCATTTCTGGCACAATAATCATGTTGCGCAGATGGGTCTTGACAATCTCTGGCTTCTCGTTGGGAGGAGCCTCCTTCTTTGCGCGACGCAGTTTCTTCACAAGTGCCATCGGTTTGCGCTTCAGCCCACGGGCAAACCGCCTGCGAGCGCGCGAGTGCATCAACTCCATGAGTTGCTCACTGCAAAGAGAAGACATACAATTAGAAATTATTTAGCTATCATTTTAAGGTTTGAAATTAACCTTCAAACAAAAGGGCCACAATCATACTTCAAAGTATAAGACCAAAATTCTACTAGTACTCATACTTTCTAGGCTATGAAGATCACGACCCTAACCACTAAGGGAAAACAGATTAATTGGAGGTAGTTTAGCAAAGGACTCAATCCACAAACCTTTGTTAGTGGATTGAGAACTTTAAGGTTTGTGAATTAAGTCCTTTCTGCTAAATTACACTCTGACCATTACGTGTTTGTGGATTGAGTCCTTTCTGCTAAACTACGTCCAATTGGTTTAGACATTTTGAGGTTAAGAATGCTTTGACAAGTTTTAATAAATATTTGGCATCATTGTAATGAATTTATACCTGTTTAGCAAATTAATGTATTAAAAGATTTTTATTTTGAAACAATCGCTTCAGAAAGGAATAGAACTGAATCTTTGACAAATGACACTTGGCAAAAATTTGCAGAGTAAGGTTATAATTTAGATATGTTCAATATAAAATTGGCAAGCTAACAAGGAACTTACTTGGGCATATCAAGAAGCTGATCCAAATCAACTCCTCGGAAGGTAAACTTCCTGAAAGTACGCTTTTTCTTGACTTCCTCGACCTGCAAAACGTAAACATTGTGGCACTTCAGTAAAATATAACTAGGTTTTCACACATTCACTATTTACCAACGCAACACCTGGTTTGAAAATGCAAAATTCTATCAGATTACAAGAGTTACTTGAGATTATTATATCCAAAAAATAACACAAACCTCAGCCATGATTCCTATTTGTTTGACAGTTCAACAGAAAAGAGAAACATTGACAGTCTCGGCCAAAGAGATTTTTTTTTGTTTTATTTTACCCCGAGATGGGGAAGGCATAGTATCACAGCCATACAGCCTAGTCTCACACCCCGGACACTTCATACAAATTTCGCGCCATTGTTTACTACAAAGACATTCATGTTTGTACACATGTAAATGTGTGTGTGATGTACTAGGGATGAATCGAGATTCAATTAGCTCTCATTGTTCTTTATAATTAGCTAGGCTTTTACAAATAAAGGCTAAATTCATCAGACAAGGCTGTATAGCCTTAGAAGGCTTAGCTCTTTCCTTAAAAAATAAAATTATCTTTGGTTATAATAATGTGCTTTGGAATGTGTGTATTACACCAGCGGAATGTTCTAGCTAAGAAGGATGTGAGTATAATAGAAAATTAGAGCATCATGAGGACTAATTGTGCGTCAGCAGCGGAATTTGTGCGTCTTACAATTTCGGAGATATTCATAAAAACCGATTCCGCCACGGTAACGTTCCCTCAGCGGCATAATTTTGAAAAAGACGGTCTAGCTCATAACAAAGTACATGACTGAGTAGCTTTCGTCGTGTTATAAATGTGCGCAAATAGCGGAATTTGTGCATCTTACGGTTTTCGAATTATTCAAGATTCCGCTGCAGTAACGTTTTTGTGTTTTCTGTAGCTCGAAAACGGCTGATAGGAGAAATTTCAAAAAAAAACCACTAGTACACCTTAATTTGTGCGTAATTTGAGCAATGTTAGTTTTTTGAAAATTGTGATATTTTTTTAGTAATTAATTTGTTCAGAAAATAAGAAAATTCTAATTTACAAGGAAACGAGTGAAGTTGCAATCGAATAAAGAGCACTCAAATATTCCTCTAGTAGACCCTAATAATGTCTGCAATTGTGGATTGTATTATCCGATCAATTAGTGAGATATATCATTTAATTACGAAATTAAATTAGCGAAATTTTAAAGATCGAATTCAGTGCTCCCATAAGACTATGTAACATGAAATTTTACATAAAATTAGAGCGTCCTGCTAGCAAGCTTTCCTGTAAGTTTCAGCTTTGAATAACGTTGATTTAAAAAGATTTACCCAAAAGAAGAAAGAACAAACATTTTCCCTATAACCCGCCCAAATTAGAATGTATACGAGAAAGCGGCCGCGCCATACAAAAAGGTAACCTTTCTAAATTGGTAGCATACAACCAGAACTAATTGGACAATTAAGCAGAAAAATGTTTGTTATGATGTTTATAAATGTTTTGTTATTTGGCGTCTTATTTAAATTAACTAAAATCGGGTAACATCGACAAGTTGAACAACAAACTTTTTGATGTATCGGCATAAAACTCAAAATGTTTAAGTAGATGCTTTACACATGCTTTTAAATCGTCAATTTTTTTTTCTGCCTAGTACCATAGAACAAATACCATACCATAGAATAGCATAGAAGTAATTAGTACTTTATTACCTCTATGTTTTGAGGTATATTTCTAGCAAAGCAGATATAATCAAATCAATGCTTTGTTAATTTCTGATCAGTGTTTATCTTATCGCTTTGAATTGAGCTGCGCTCCTCGCACAGGTAGCCCCCGGGGCACGGGCACAGGGAATGAGCTCTAGGCATGAGTCCGATATATCAAAACGTAACTAAAACCGGATATGAGGATCATATCATAACATATCGATATGGCAGTTTTTAATATCGGATATTAGTAAAACTGTATATAGGTTAAGTAACCCGCGAAATACAAACTCCCGCAACCCAAGCATATGATATCAAATGTATGGATATATTCGCTTTCTCTCTTTCTCTCTTTCTAACAAAAATACATTTCATTAGTGCGAAAGAAATGCAGCGAATATTGAACTGGGACGGACATCAGCGGATGATAGGCGAATTGACCATTATGGTTATTGCAATACGGTTTAGTTTGGACTTGATAACGCGTGAGTTTGTGTTTCCGTTCGTTTTCTAAAAAAATAGATAAGTTACGTTTGAAAAACGATTAATATCGTGCTACCCATATCGATATCTGAAAACGGTGATATCGATATGAGAACTTCATATCGGTTACAATCCCGTTTTCCAAAATAACTGATAACGCCCATGTCTAAGGAGCTCCCCCCGTCGCGTCGCGCGAGTTCCCGTGTTTTCGAAACCCGTCCGCCCCGCAGTGTGACCATTTGTGGCAGATTTCTGCCATTTGGGCAGATTTGGCTACAAAATTTTAACTCTGGCAGAATAAGCTGACGATTTAAAAAAGTGTCAGAATTTGGCAGTTTTCAAGGAAATACTTTTTTTTAAATAGCAATAGAAAAGTTATATATTTTTTTTATGATTTGCTTGCTAGAAAATATTTTTAATTTTATTATTTTTAATTAGGCAAAGTAGTATGGGAATTTCCCGTTTATTAATTTTTAAGTAGGTAAACCATATACATAATTATCCATAATATCGGGGTTCCACGTAGTGTGGCAGATTTTAGCAAATCTCTTCTTTCTTCTCTCAGAACTCATTGTTTCATTCTTCTTTTTAATTTTTATTTGAACCTTCTCGAACTATTAATCAGTATGCTAGAAACTAAACACTACTTAATGTTGCATTTTTTTATCCTCTATTGGTATGCCCTTGGCATCATCTCACCTGATGGTAAGTAATGATGACGCCGAAGATGGAAGCGGGCTTCTCAAAGAATCCCCAACGCAATGGGGAATTGGCTATCTTCATGGCGGAACACATCCGTGCTTTTAACATTTATGTTTGGCGGCAATAAGATACTTACTATTATATCTAAAAACGTATTACAAGCATATTTTATAATAGCTTCGTCCCTGCCGCTATATGAGTACGTAGGTACTAAGAAAACAATCGTCAATAAAACATTTGCACGCAACTGTACTTACAAAGGTTCCTTCAATACACCTTTCATTTAAGAAGGTTCTCCTTTTGTATGGCGCGGCCGCTTTTTCGTATACATTCTTATTTGGTCGGGTTATAGGGAAAATGTTCGTTCTTTCTTCTTTTGGGTAAATCTTTTTAAATCAACGTTATTCAAAGCTGAAACTTACAGGAAAGCTTGCTAACAGGACGCTCTAATTTTTCATGTTATATAGTCTTATGGGAGCACTGAATTCAATCTTTAAAATTTCGCTAACTTAATTTCGTAATTAAATGGTATATCTCACTAATTGATCGGATAATACAATCCACAATTGCAGACATTATTAGGGTCTACTAGAGGAATATTTGAGTGCTCTTTATTCGATTGCAACTTCACTCGTTTCCTTGTAAATTAGATTTTTCTGATTTTCTGAACAAATTAATTACTAAAAAAACATCACAATTTTCAAAAAACTAACATTGCTCAAATTACGCACAAATTAAGGTGTACTAGTGGTTTTTTTTTGAAATTTCTCCTATCAGCCGTTTTCGAGCTACAGAAAACACAAAAACGTTACTGCAGCGGAATCTTGAATAATTCGAAAACCGTAAGATGCACAAATTCCGCTATTTGCGCACATTTATAACACGACGAAAGCTACTCAGTCATGTACTTTGTTATGAGCTAGACCGTCTTTTTCAAAATTATGCCGCTGAGGGAACGTTACTGTGGCGGAATCGGTTTTTTATGAATATCTCCGAAATTGTAAGACGCACAAATTCCGCTGCTAGCGCACAATTAGTCCTTATAATTTTCTATTATACTCACATCCTTCTTAGCTAGAACATTCCGCTGGCGTAATACACACCTTTGGAATCGTTTTGGAACTGTGCCAACCTCTTGACAAATGGTCACACATCGGTCACACAGGGGGGGGGAGTAGCCTTCAGAGAGCAGCAGGGAATGTCCATACTGTATAATATCCTTATACTGTGGCCTAGTCTGTTGAAAATCTTCTGTCGTATTTGAAGGCCAAAAACCATTTCTTCCGTATTTTTTCGTCTTCATATAAAAATTCAATTAAAGCCAAGCCATTTCTTTCGTCTTTAAATTTCTTCATATCTAAACCTATTCTTCAGCAAAATGATAGCACTTTTTGATGAAAATTTCATGGACTTCTTGAGGGCACTCGAAACATGGTCTTCACACTTTTATTTCATTATCCTGAATAATAGACACTTAAATGGCACTTTATTGAACAATACGCTATCAATATTATGAATTAAAAACCACGCTATCTATTTTTTCGGATAACAAAAGATAACTGACAAACTCTTGTAGTGGGGATTTAGTGCAATGTCTAGTATGGGAACCGTTTTAATTAGGATCCGGCTCTCAAACTTGGCATAGTTGTTCCCTAGACCGTTCTGAGTAGATTAAGCCCGGGAGCCACCGGGAGCCATCCCCCGTTTGGCAGGGGGAGGGGGGGAAAGTTTGTTTCTGCCGCGCTTCATTTTTGGACTTATATCTCCAAAACTATTGATACTAGGGCAAGTGAGATATCATTTTCGTATGATTAAATGATAAGGAATTCATTTTTGTAACAAAAAAATTACTTTCCATATATAAAAAAAGAAATATTTGATAAAACGTATAAAAGATGGCTATCTTTTTTCCACATATGGGTCGATTAATTTTTAATCGTCTTTGATATTAGCATGAAAAAAATATATTCCGAAAGCCACACTTTTTAGGATTATAAAAATATAAATTTCATTGGAATAGCATAATAAATACTTAGTGAAAAAAATATATAATTTGATGCTCGGCAGAGTAGCATAAAACGCGCGGTTTTAATATTTGTTATTCGTAAGTAAATAAAATGAATCATCTAGCGCCCAAATGACTTAAGTAATAAAGTACAAAAAGGTAGATAAAATTATTATTTAAATATTTCTCGCACGCACAATATATTTGTCACGTAAAACAAAATATATTTTTTTCCTTATAAAAACGTATTTGAGAAAATCCGCAAAACGTGACTATTTCTCATACGAATTATGGTGGTTTACTATCTAACTGGACTACCAAAGCAATTTATTTGTGATAAAATTTTTATGATAATAATAATATCTAACTTGCATTGTATTATGATGGTCTACTATGTAACTTGCGTGGTCACGTTGATCACCCAGGTTAACTGACTTCAGGAAAGGTCATACATAACCATAATGAGTTTGGCTCTCATTGGCGCATTATTCTCGTAACCGTTTCCGTGCTTCGCAAGCCACGTCAAATTATTTTCATGATAACTGATGAAGCTGCGACCACCGCCTAAACAACTCCGAAACCCCGAAAGCTTTCAGCTCGAGTTGTACAACCGCTTCGAATGCCTAGGAGAATGTGAAAATGTGGACGCATACAACGACAGGTTTGTGGAAATCGTCCAAACGGCTGGGAACAAGGCCTTCAAAACAAGACGTTAAAAAAACATATCGGATCTCGGGCTCCTCATGGAGGAAAAACGGAGCCTGATTCTGAAATCCTCTGAAGATGCTTGTCAATATGGCGACTAAACAGACAGATCTCCAAGTCCTTGACCCGTGATATACGCTAATTTAATACGTATTCGGTATTAAAGAGGCTATCAAGCGCAATAAAAGGTCAAAAGTATTCGCAAGGAATCTGTCTGCTGGTCAAAGCTGAAGATCGAGGATGGCAGAGTCGTGTCGTCCAAGTCCGAGCCGTTGGAAGAGGTTGAGAAGTTCTACGGACAATTATACACGACTACATCCTTACCTGTCAGTAATCTGGCTGAAGATCCGAGTGCCGGATTGAGCCGACATTATACCGAAGATATCCCAGACGTCAGCCTGTGCGAGATTAGAATGGCTCTCAAACAGCTTAAGAACAAGAATGCACCAGGTGATGACGGAATTACTGCTGAGCTTTTGAAAGCAGGTGGAAAATCGATGCTTATAGAAGCTATTCATTTCCGTCATTCTCGAGGGACAAACGCCTACAGCATGGCACAGAAATGTAGTGGTGCTCTTCTTCAAGAAGGGCGATAAGACTCTGCTGAAGAATTACAGACCCATCTCACTCCTGAGCCATGTCTACAAGCCATGTCGAGAGTCATTACGAATCGTCTCGCGCGGGTTTGACGACTTCCAGCCTCCCGAACAAGCTGGTTTCCGAAAAGGCAACATATCATAGACCACATACAGACACTGCGGCAGATTATACAGAAGACCGAAGAGTATAATGGCGTTTGTGGACTATGAGAAAGCTTTTGGTTCGATCGAGACCTGGGCTGTGTTACAGTATGTCCAACGGTGCCAAATTGACTATCGAAACACATCGAAGTGTTGAAGTGTTTGTAGGAAAACTCTACCATGTCGGTCCACCTCCAGGATCGGAATTCGAAACCTATCCGGCTGTAGCGTGGGGTGAAACAGGGAGACGTTATATCTCCGAAACTGTTCACCGCCGCACTGGAAGACGTTTCCAAGCTTCTGGACTGGAGAGGACTCGGTATCAACATCAATGGTGAGTACATCACTCACCTTCGATTTTCTGATGATATCGTGATCATGGCTGAGACCTTGGAGGACCTAGGCGCAATGCTCGATGGATGCAATAGAATCTCCCAACAAGTGGGTCTGAAAATGAATATGGATAAGACGAAAATCATGTTAAACGTCCGTGTTACACCCTCTCCTCTGAAGGTTGGAGACTCTACACTCGAAGTGGTTGACGAATATGTATATCTGGGACAAACAGTCCAGTTAAGTAGGTCCAACTTCGAGAAAGAGATCAATCGTCGAATCCAACTCGGCTGGGCAGCGTTCGGGAAGATCCACAATATCTTGTCTTTGACCAGTGTGTGTTGCCAGTGATGAGACGACCTATGGATCCCAGACATGGTCGCTTACTATAGGCTTCATAAGAAGGCTCAAGGTCACCCAAAGGGCGATGGAGCGAGCTATGCTTGGTGTTTCCCTACGTGATCGAATCAGAAATGAGGAGATACGTAGGAGAACTAAAGTTACCGACATAGCTCTCAGAATCTCTAGACTTAAGTGGCAGTGGGCAGGGCACATAGCTCGTAGAACAGATGGTCGTTGGTTCAGTAAAGATCTCGAGTGGCGACCGCGCGCCAGAAAACGCAGTGTAGGCAGGCCTCCAACTCCGTGGACCGACGAGCTGGTGAAGGTTGCGGGAAGCCGCTGAATGCGAGCTGCACAGGACCGGTCGGTGTGGAAATCCTTGGGGAAGGCCCTTGTCCAGCAGTGGACGTCTTTCGGCTGATAGATAGTAAACCACCATAATTCGTATGAGAAATAGTCACATTTTTCTGATTTTCTCATTTATGTTTTTTTAGGAAAATATTTTTTGTTGCATGTGACAAATATTTTGTGCGTGCGAGAAATATTTAAATAATAATATTATGTACCTATTTATATTATGTTACTTAACAGTCATTTTTGGGCGCTAGATTATTCATTTTATTTACTTACGAACAACAGATACTAAAACCGCGCGTTTTATGCTACTCTGCCGAGCATCAAATTATATATTTTTTTCACTATGTGGCTGGCACTGAAATGTGGCTTTCAGAATAAATTTTTTTCATGCTAATATCCTAAACCATTAAAAAATATTCGACACATATGTGGAAAAAAACCACCCACACTTCATCATCTACTTGTTGGGTCGCGCTTATTTTGGGGCTTATATCTCCATAACTATAGGTACTAGGGCAAGTCCGATATCATTTTCGGATATTTCAAGGATGACAAATTCATTTCTGCAACAAAAAAAAATAGGTTTCATAAAGAAAAACGAAATATAACTGTTGAAATTTAGAACCGCGCGGACTGCGCATTTTATGCCACGCTGCCACGCATTAAATTTTATTTTTTTCACTAAGTATTTGTTATGATATTCTAATGAAATTTATATTTTTATAATGCTAAGAAGTGTGGCTTTCAGAATATATTGTTTGTGTCCATTACGCCAGCAGAATGTTGTAGCTAAGAAGAATGTGAGTATAATAGGGAATTAGAGAATCATTAGGACTAATTGTGCGCCAGTAGCGGACTTTGTGCGTCTTACAATTTCGGAGATATTAATAAAAAACCTATTCCGCCAGGGTAACGTTCCCTCAGCGGGATAATTTTGAAAAAGACGGTCTAGTTCATAACAAAGTACATGACTGAGACCTGAGTAGCTTTCGTCGTGTTATAAATGTGCGCAAATAGCGGAATTTGTGCATCTTACGGTTTTCAAATTATTCAAGATTCCGCTGCGGTAACGTTTTTGTGTTTTCTGTATCTCGGAAACGGCTGATAGAAGAAATTAAAAAAAAAACACTAGTACATCTTAATTTGTGCGTAATTTGAGTAATGTTAGTGTTGGGGACGGTCGTAGACCCCCACACTTAGAGAAAATAATTAAAAGAATATTTTAAGGAAAATATTCCGTTTATTATGGAAACTAAAAGAACAATGAAAATAACTATCAAAAACATGTCAAAAAAAAAGATATAATTCCTAATTTTAAAAATAATATAAAAAGTAAAAAACACCAAAAAGAAGTTGTCGCCAACATGGCACCCCGCGGTGCAGAGCACCAACCTAAGTGGCGACAGTAGGCAGAGGGACGAGCTTCCTGACCGGCCGCCTCAGCAGGCCTCCCTTAGTGGTCACATCGGCCATACGAACCACGCCATTTCTATCTGGCAGAACTGCCACAACTCTTCCCCTTGGCCAGGTTCCTCTGGGAAGAGACCCATCAGCGATCAGAACTAAATCCCCGACTTTAAATTGTCCGCTTGGTTGGGGAGGTACACTGCGTCTCGGTACCAAAATTGGCAAGTATTCCTTCACCCAACGCTGCCAGAAGTGGTCGGCTAATCTGAGCCCCTTTTTCCACTGCAAACGGCTGGATAAATCCGTATCCTCAAGCATCTGCATCGGTGGTTCTTCAGTTGCCGATCCTATCAAAAAATGTAACGGCGTTAGGGCTTCTTCTTCGTCTGGATCCACCGAGACATGCGTCAAAGGTCGAGAATTAACTAATGCCTCCACCTCAAGCAGTAGAGTGTGGAGGGTTTCTTCTCGCGGCGAGCGCTCATTCAGCGTTACGGACAATGCAGTCTTTACTGACCTTACCAGCCTCTCCCAAGCTCCTCCCATGAAAGGTGAGGCTGGCGGAATGAATTGCCATTTAATTTTGCGATTGGCCGCAAAATCGTAAATTTCATTGAGCTTTCTGCTCGCACCCACAAAGGCTGTGCCATTATCGGATGTTATTATGGCTGGGCAACCGCGTCTGGCTATGAATCTTTTTAAGGCCATAATAGCAGAATCCGTTGTCAAACTTCCGACTACTTCTAAATGCACAGCTCGAACTGTTAGGCATGTGAATAAGGCAACATATCTTTTCTCTGTCCTCCTGCCAACGCTGACCGTTACTGGCCCAAAGTAATCATGACCGACATTAGTAAAGGCTCTTTGATGGTGTGCTAATCTGACTTCGGGAAGATCTCCAGTTATTGGTATTAACGGACTAGCTTTTCTTATCCGACAGAACAGGCAAGACTTGGATACCTTCTTGACAGATGGTCTTAGGTTTGTAACATAAAATTTGAGCCGCAGTAGGTTCACAACAGTTTCATTGTTAGCGTGAGCAGCCTTCTCGTGCAAGTGTGCGATTGAAAGTTGCACAATATGATGGCAGCCATTTAGGATAATGGGGTTATTTTCCATTTCTACACCCTGAACACGTGAAGTTCTACCGACAAGGCGTAGAAGATTTTCCGCATCTCTTCGTATCTGTATGTTTTTCAATTTAGAATCCGAAGAAGTATTCGGACCAGAAAATTCGGTGGCAAAACTGTCTAGCTGAGATCTAAGAAATAGTCTTTTCTCGGCCGCTTCAATGAGTTCCGCAGACAAAGGGTAGAAATTCTTCGTTTTTAAGAGTTCTTTCTTCATATACAATTTTGAATTTTGACGTTTCAAATTTAAACGAGACCGAACCAATTGTATAAATTGCTGAACGCGAGCTGTTGCACGAACTAAACGTAACCACTGCGAAAATCTTGAGTGGTCCGCAACCACCGGTGAAGGAGGTTCTTGCGGCTCATCGTGAATTTGTGCCACTAACTCTAATAATAATAATAATAATAATAATATAAAGATAATAATAATAATAATAATATCTAGGACAAATCACACAGGGTCATCTGGCCCCAAACTAGGATTCCCTATATCTTGGGAACCAGAGACTGATATACATACACATATACTTTTAAATACATACATATACAGATATAATACACCCAGACTCAGAGCAAACAATTCTGCTCATCACAGAAAAGTTTGCCCTGTGTGGGGATCGAACTCACGACTCTCGGATCAGAGGTCAGGATCGCTAACCACTTAGCCACCGAGTCAGTCTCTCTGTCCGAGTCACACTGACGGAACACAACGTTTCATCTCGTCAAGAGGTAATGGAACTTCACTTGGAGGTTCACCAGGCCAGCGATGAGATGGTTCTAACAAAAATGTAGGTCCGGTGAACCAACGAGCAGACGTGGTAAATGAAGATGAACTAGGACGCGTAGCAACGTCCGCAACATTGTGAGAAGTTGGGACGTAACGCCAGTTGGAGGTGTCAGAAATTTCCGTAATCTCTCCAACTATATGAGCTACAAACGGCTTAAATGTTCGAGCGTCACTTCGCAACCACCTAAGTACCGTCATAGAATCGGACCAAAATGTCACTTTGGTCGGTTTGTACTTGTGAGCTTGAATAATGAAATTTGCAAACCTGGCTGCTATCAGGGTTGCCTGAAGTTCAAGTCTGGGCATAGACACAGGCTTAAGGGGAGCAAGACGAGCTTTCCCACCGATCAAAACGAGCCTTACGTCACTGCCAAAATCCAAACGCCAATACGCGGCACAAGCAAACGCGTGTTCACTTGCGTCAGCAAAAACATGTAACTCTAATTGTGGTTTATTAGAGCACATCGTTGCCTGATACCAGCGAGGAATCGAATTGGTGCTGACTGCAGAGAGCCTTTGAAACCAGGACAGCCACTTATCCAAGACGTTAGGAGGTAGTGACTCATCCCACGAAACGCCAGTTCTCCACAGTTCATGAAACAAAATTCGACCTTGAATCACAATTGGAGCGAGAAAACCTAACGGGTCATAAACGCGCATTAGCAAAGATAGAGCAGACCTCTTTGTTAATGGAGACTGCATTTGTTCAGGTAAGCCCGTTCGAAAATACAGATTGTCCTCAATTGTGTTCCAAGATAACCCTAAAATTTTGACAACACTGGGTGAGGATGGAGTGGCTGATGATGACGGACCCAAACCTACGTGAGAAGTAGTTGAGTTACATAACTCAGGCGGTAACAAGGACAAGGCTTCGGGTTTATTTGACACCCATGACCTCATTTCAAAACCGGCCAAGCTATGAACCTTGACTATGTCGGCTGCCAGACGAGCGGCATCATCAACACTGCCTAAGCTCCCGAGATAGTCATCCATGTAATGATTTTCTATAATGGCATGAGCAGCGTCAGGATATTGATTACTGTGATCTAGTGCATTTTTATTTTTTAAGTAAATTGCTGTGCATGGGCTAGATGTAGCACCAAAGATCATAGATGACATTCTACACACTAGGATAGGTGATGAAGGACCGTCGCGCCATAAAAAACGCTGCGCATCACGATCGTATTCACGAATTTTTACTTGAGGGAACATTTCTCTTATATCTGCGTTCAGTGCCACATAACCCTCTCGAAAACGCATTAGAATTGCAACAAGATTTTGTAACAAATCAGGCCCAGACAGAAGCATAGAGTTAAGACTTACACCCAAAAACCTTGCAGCGGCATCGTGAACAACTCTTAACTTACGCTTCTGAGGGTGGAAGACCCCAAAATGCGGCAAATACCAAGTAATACCTTTAGGAGGTTTAGTACAAATTTCCGCGTAGCCTTTGTCGAATGTAGCCTGCATGTTTTGATGGTATGCTTCCGCATATTCGGGCTCCTTTTGAAACTTTTGTTCAAGGCTCTTGAACCGGGATAAAGCTAATTCATAATTATTTGGAACTTCCCCTAGGCCCTCCCGCCAAAGAAGGCCAGTTTCAAAACGTCCTCCGGGGAGACGCTGGGTAGTGTTTTCAAGCGTACTTATAGCACATTCCTCACTTTTGGAACGATAGTCTTTTTTTTCAATACCTATAGAGTCTAATTTGTAATTTTCCTTTATGAGAGTCTCTATGGATTCACTTTCGTCAAATACGCAATGGTTCACGAAGTCGACTGGTTTCGTTTTACTCGAAGAAAATCCAAACAGAACCCATCCTAATGGAGTAAGAGTGGCTACAGGTTGCGACTTTGAACCGTGCCGCACCGCAAGAGGGACACTTAAATGCCAATTGTCAACCCCAATTATCAGCGACGGTTTCACTTGATCATAACACAACTCTTCCACCAAAGCTGTTAAATAATCAAACTGTGAAATATCACTTGATAACACTGACTGACAGTTAGATATATCTAAGTTAGACATAGCGCGAACGTTACAAACCTGGAAAGTTTTTTCGCCATATTTACCTTTAATTTCAAAGTTAACAAAAGAAATGTCCCGAGTTTTTGAAAAGTCCTCCTATACAATTTACTCTGATGTGACCCTTAGGCCCATCGACACCGATTTGCTCAGCCACTTTTGAATCAATGATAGTCGCCGTCGAACCGTCGTCTAAAAGCGCATAAACGTTGGCTGACCCATGCGGCCCACGAACGGTCACCGGAATCACTAAGCAACGGACGAGGTTGACCCACTGAATGCTGAGAAGTGGTATGAGCGACCACCTCGTGATTGTCAGCGTTCGGCATGGGTTCGGTTTCATTCGTAGCAGCGTGCACGGGGATAGCGACCGGGTGCTCCAATAAAGAAACATGGTTTGTATGCTCAGACGGCATTAGCGAGTGAAGCAAAGTGTGGTGACTCAGTTTGCGGCTACAAGAAGAGACTTCACAATTAGCTTTACAGGTTCGATATAAATGAGAACCTCTTTTTAAACATTTTCTGCAAAATTTATTTTCTATAATCCACTGCCATCTATCATCAACAGGAAGCAGCTTGAACTCATCACACTTAGCTAGCTCATGGTTGTCTTCCTTTTGACAGAATTTGCAAACCAACTTCGATTGAACTGTTGTAGATGGAGCTGCTTGTTTTTTCGCAATAAAGTTCAAACTTTTAACCCTAAATGGCGTATTATTAGTTCCCTTCGACAAAGAAGTTAAAAAACAGGAATTATTTTCTAATAAATCTTCTTCGTCGTCGTCATATGTACAGGTAGTATAAACTTCTTCCTTAGACTTCTGTCTGTTTGGCATTAACATTTTAATGTCAGGTACAAAACCAAACTTAGAATGAATTTCTGCTTCATGGGAAAGAAAATCACAAATTAGTTCAAGCCTGTACTTAGTATGACAACGAAGAAATGCGTAATCCGCCCATCGAGCCCGCAAAAGCGAGCTAAACTTGCTAATGATTGAGTTGGAGAGTTCAGGAGAAGCCAAGTATTCCGCCTGGTTGAGTACGCGGATGGTCTCTACACACCGGCGAACTCGACAGGCAAACTGGCATAGGTCCCTTCCCCCATCAATACTACTAAGTCTAGGCAAAGCCTTAACCTGGGCTATCTCGTGTAGGACTATGTGCTCCGGACGAGCGAACCTAGCCTCCAGGGCGCTCATGATCACTTCTGGATCTCGCGCAGAGGCTAAGAGCGCACCAACCTCGTCCCTGGCTATACCCCGCAAAGAAAAATTTAGTCTGGATTGGTTTTCAAGAGCAGGAAACCCAGATTAAGTGAAATCAAAAGTTCTTTTAAATAATAGCCAGTCCCGGATACGCCCATCAAACAAAGGAAGTTTAAGATCACTCACCCTAGGCGACTGCTTCTTGGATGCTGCCAGGTTCGTGATTGCTTCCGCGAGTTGTTGTATATCAGAGATAGGTGTTTCCTGACCATGACTAAGTTTATTATTGTTACATAGTTCACGTTGTGTATGTATACCTAATCTAGGCTGTGCATGTTTAGTGGGGAGTGAGCGTAGAGGCTTCGCAGCTGAGGTTGAAGGAACAGATTCCATTCCAGGTGGATGCGGCAACGGGGGCTCCGGGTCCGGCCACACGGCAGCCGCGGCAGCAACAGATTTCGTTACCTCCATAGGCAGCGGCGACCTTTGGTATAGCTGGGCATCCGGAGGGTGTGGTCGAGGCGTAACCGTGTTAGCAGTGCCGGGTAATAGTACCATCTCAGGTACCGGCGCTGACGGTGATAGTACGCAACCATTATTATCACTCCTCGCTTCCTGAAAAATAGGGTTACTGTTAATACAAGAATCCACCCAATCTGCTGTTCTATTTTGACTTGTACCACTGTTAGCTTCGATGGCGGCCAACTCCGCTTGCAGCTTCAAGTCTGCCGCTACACGTTCCTTTTCTATAGCAACAAGCTCCAGATCGGCGATTCGGCGAGCGTGTTCTGCTTGCGCTGCTAGCTTCTGTGCTATTATGGTCGCAGAAGAGCGACTTGAACGGGCAGAGCGCGAGGCGGACGACTGTTTATCGCTGGCGGGTGGCACATGGTCCTGTGCGTTAGTGGATTGCTCCGCTATAGCCTGCTTCTTGGCACAGCTTCGAGTAAACATTATAAATATTATCGTAGGTAACACAACCGAAAATGGGTAACAAAGCTGGTTACTTACCTGAAGGACCACTTGTTGGGGACGGTCGTAGACCCCCACACTTAGAGAAAATAATTAAAAGAATATTTTAAGGAAAATATTCCGTTTATTATGGAAACTAAAAGAACAATGAAAATAACTATCAAAATAATGTCAAAAAAAAGATAAAATTCCTAATTTTAAAAATAATATAAAAAGTAAAAAACACCAAAAAGAAGTTGTCGCCAACAGTTAGTTTTTTGAAAATTATGATATTTTTTTAGTAATTAATTTGTTTAGACAATCAGGAAATTTTAATTTATAAGGAAACGAGTGAAGTTGCAATCAAATAAAGAGCACTCAAATATTCCTCTAGTAGACCCTTATAATGTCTGCAATTGTGGATTGTATTATCCAGTCAATTAGTGAGATATACCATTAAATTACGAAATTAAGTTAGCGAAATTTTAAAGATTGAATTCAGTGCTCCCATAAGTCTATGTAACATGAAATTTTACATAAAATTAGAGTTTCTGCTAGCAAGCTTTCCTGTAAGTTTCAGCTTTGAATAACGTTGATTTAAAAAGATTTACCCAAAAGAAGAAAGAACGAACATTTTCCCTATAACCCGACCAAATTAGAATGTATACGAGAAAGCGGCCACGCCATACAAAAATGTAACCTTCCTAAATTGGTAGCATACAACCAGAACTAATTGGACAATAAAGAAGAAAAATTTTTGTTATGATGTTTATAAATATTTTATTTTTTGGCGTCGTATTTAAATTAACTAAAATCGGGTAACAGTGACAAGTTGAACAACAAACTTTTTGATGTATCGGCATAAAACTCAAAATGTTTAAGTATTACACATGCTTTTAAATCGTCAATATTTTATCTACCTAGTACCATAGAACAAATTTCATATCATAGAATAGCATAGAAGTAATTAGTACTTTATTACCTCTATGTGTTGAGGTATATTTCTCACAAAGCAGATATAATCAATTTTTTTTTAATTTGAGTGCGTTTGACTACATCTCACCTGATGGAAAGTGACGATGTAGTCGAGGATGGTACACGCAAACTCAAATAATGCCTATTCACTCTCGCCTTGAAGACCCCCAAATTATAGGAATCGGGAAACACGGACGCAGAAATCAATGCTTTGTTAATTTCTGATCAAAGTGTTTATCTTATCGCTTTGAACTGAGCTACGCTCTTCGCACAGGTAGCCCCCAGGGCACGGGCACAGGGAATGAGCTCCCCCCGTCGCACGCGTTCCCGTGTTTTCGAAACCAGTCCGCCCCGTAGTGTGACCATTTGTGGCAGATTTGGCTACTAAATTTTAACTATGGCAGAATAAGCTGACGATTTAAAAAAGTGTCAGAATTTGGCAGTTTTCAAGGTTTTTTTTTAAAATAGCAATAGAAAAGTTATATTTTTTTTGTGACATTCCTTGCTAGAAAATAATTTTAATAACGTACTGAGCTAGCAACTTTTGTTTCATACAAGATAGTACGGGAATTTTCCGTTTATTATTTTTAAGTAGGTAAACCATATACATAATTATCCATAATATCGGGGTTCCACGTAGTGTAGCAGATTTTAGCAGATCTCTTCTTTCTTCTCTTCATTGTTTCATTCTTCTTTTTAGTTTTTATTTTAACCTTCTCGAACTATTAATCAGTATGCTAGAAACTAAACACTACTTAATGT
Source organism: Coleophora deauratella (assembly GCA_958295455.1). Lineage (NCBI taxonomy): Eukaryota > Metazoa > Arthropoda > Insecta > Lepidoptera > Coleophoridae > Coleophora > Coleophora deauratella. The sequence continues at coordinate 10,583,728 of OY282408.1, read as the reverse complement.
TGCATTTTTTTATCCTCTATTGGCAAGCCCTTGTCATCATCTCACCTGATGTTAAGTAATGATGACGCCGAAGATGGAAGCGGGCTTATCAAAGAATCCCCAACGCAATGGGGAACTGCCTATACTCATGCCGGAACACATCCGTGCTGTTAACATTTATGTTTGGCGGCAAGACTTAGATAAGAAAGTTACTATCTAAAAATCTTATTACAAGTATATTTTATAATAGCTTCATCCTGGCCGCTATACGAGTAATAATAATATTTATTTGCCATTAAACAGAGTATTTTACATGTCAGATGTTATTAACAAAATTACAGTGGTCAAGTCTGTTTAGCTATTTACTAGTAGCATGCAAATAAGATCCACAGAAATAGAATCATTAGAAATAATATTATAATAAATAGACAAATGAAATTAATAATACATTCAGCGGAAATATTAATACATTTAAAGCTTTAAGATGTCAATTCAGTGAAATTCATAAACTAAGATGTCAATTTGATAACAGTTATAAGAATCTAATGTCAAAAAGAGTTTCACACACAATCAATTATTAGTTATAGGAGGCAGTTTTCTGCATTCCAAAAACTCCTTGACGGAATAAAACCGATTTTCAATTAACCATCTCCGTAGAACCGTTCTAAACCTGTTAAGCGGTAGTAATTTTATAGATTCAGGTATTTTATTATAAATAGTTTTACACATAGCATAACAGTTGTTCTGGAAACGTTTCGTTTTTGGTACAGTTATTAGAACTAGCTTGCTGGTGTTTCTCAAGTTTCTTTGGGTAACTGCTTTGAGTTCAGTGAATATATTATTGTTTTGTTTCACGAAATTGCAGGCTTCAAATATATATAAGCATGGTAACGGCAACACCTTCAGGGACTCAAAATACGGCTTACACGAAACATCAGGTGCGATGTTGCATATGGCCCGTATGCATCGTTTTTGTGCTACAAATGCTCTTTCTATGTCAGAGCTGTTTCCCCAGACCAAGAGCCCGTATCTGAGAACCGATTCAACGTAGGCAAAGTAGGCTGTGATAGCTGTGCTCCTACTTGCTACATTTGACAATTTATAGAGAGCATAGGAAAACCTAGAGATTTTGTTACACACCTTATCTATTTGTTCGTGCCAGTTGAATTTCTTATCTATAATTAGTCCTAAAAACGTCACACTGTTTGCATCATGTAGTATATGTCCAATAAATGTCATAGTAATTGATTGATGTTTGAAATTATTAAAATTAATTATATTGGTTCTTATTTAGCCATTCTATTATTAATGTCAGTATGTCTTTGATATCAGTTTTGTGTTGTTCCAAAGATGATGTTCTATCGGTTGTTACTATCACAGACACGTCGTCGGCAAACATTATTACTTTATGGTGTGTAACATCTGGTAGGTCATTTATGTACACTAAAAATAGGAGAGGGCCCAGTAAACTTCATGAGGCACTCCAAATAAATTTTCTTTGTAATTTGACCTATGAGTTACAGAGTTATTCCTCTTATCAAGTTGTGTCACCTCTACACACTGCTCTCTATTTCTAAGGTAGGAACTCAACCACTTTGATGCAGGTACCGTTTTGCTCTAGTTTTTGTATCAAAATCTCATGAGACACGAAATCGAACGCTTTTGACATGTCCAGAAACAAGACAGTGAATTTGTTGTCATTAACACTTTGCATGATGTTGTTGACCAAGTGAAAAGCTGCGTGAGTGGTAGATTTGGCTTTCTGAAACCCATATTGTTCTTTTTTGATTATATTAAAACGATCAAAAAATGTTGACAGCTTTTTGTGCATTATCTTTTCGAAGATTTTTGAAAATACCTACAGTAACGTGATCGGTTTGTAGTTACCGATATCTGTGCTGTCGCCCTTTTTAAGCAATGGTCTAACCACAGCTAGCTTCAACTTGCTTGGAAATATCCCGGTCTCAAATGAGAGAATCACCAGAAATGTTAGGATCGGGCCTCACATCCTTGCATTATTTAATTACAGTTGTACAGATAGAGTCAAAACCTTCAGATTTAGTATTTCTTAATGAGGATATTATCTTAGTAATGTAACTTTGGTCAATTGGTGTAAAAAAATAGAGTTCATTATTTTAGAATTAATTTTATGAGGGTCAGTGTTTGTATTTATGTTATTAGTCAGATTAATGAAATAATTATTAATAAAGTTAGCAATTGTCAGAGGTTCAACCATAATAGTATCATTATGTATAATTTTATTCATGGAAGTTGTACTGGGTATAGTTTTGCCAGTTTCATTTCTGACAATAGTCCAGGTTGCTTTGCTGACATTTTTACTGTTCTGTATATATTTTTTATTTACGTTTCTTTTAGCCTGAATAATGCATTTTTTGAATAGTTTGTTGTAATTTAAGTATTTTTGTTTACTGGAGTAATATGCATATCTAAGAGCTCTATTCGTTTTACAACTTTTTTTGAGACCCCGTGATATCCATTTTAATTTAGTTGAAAAAGTGGTTCTAACCTTGACTTTCGGAAAACATAATTTATAGAGCAAACAAAATAATTCATGAAACGCATTAAATGCACTATCAAGATCTGAGCTTTCAAACACTTCTGCAAATGTTATACTTCTCAAACGTTTTCTGAATATATCAATATTTTCCGGAGAGTATTCTTTTTTTGTTGTAAACATAAATTTTGGTGTAACTGCTTTGTATTCCAAAGGAAAATTTATCACTTGGGCTGTATCAAAGCATAAGTGGCATGACAGATTCGGTGACATTATCAACATTGCTTATAATCAAATCTAAGCAAGTACGTAGTAGGTACTAAGAAAACAATCGTCAATAAAACATTTGCACGCAACTGTACTTACAAAGCTTCCTTCAATGTACCTTTCATTTAAGAAGGTTATCCTTTTGTATGGCGCGGCCGCTTTCTCGTATACATTCTAATTTGGTCGGGTTATAGGAAAAATGTTCGTTCTTTCTTCTTTTGGGTAAATCTTTTTAAATCAACGTTATTCAAAGCTGAAACTTACAGGAAAGCTTACTAGCAGGACGCTCTAATTTTATGTAAAATTTCATGTTACATAGTCTTATGGGAACACTGAATTCAATCTTTAAAATTTCGCTAACTTAATTTCGTAATTAAATGGTATATCTCACTAATTGACTGGATAAAACAATCCACAATTGCAGAGATTATTAGGGTCTACTAGAGGAATATTTGAGTGCTCTTTATTTGATTACAACTTCACTCGTTTCCTTATAAATTAAAATTTCCTGATTTTCTAAACAAATTAATTACTAAAAAAATATCATAATTTTCAAAAAACTAACTGTTGGCGACAACTTCTTTTTGGTGTTTTTTACTTTTTATATTATTTTTAAAATTAGGAATTTTATCTTTTTTTTGACATTATTTTGATAGTTATTTTCATTGTTCTTTTAGTTTCCATAATAAACGGAATATTTTCCTTAAAATATTCTTTTAATTATTTTCTCTAAGTTCTCTAAACTTCACTCGTTTCCTTGTAAATTAGAATTTCCTGATTTTCTAAACAAATTAATTACTAAAAAAATATCATAATTTTCAAAAAACTAACATTGCTCAAATTACGCACAAATTAAGCTGTACTGGTGGTTTTTTTTTTTTGAAATTTCTTCTATCAGCCGTTTCAGAGATACAGAAAACACAAAAACGTTACCGCAGCGGAATCTTGAATAATTCGAAAACCGTAAGATGCACAAATTCCGCTATTTGCGCACATTTATAACACGACGAAAGCTACTCAGTCATGTACTTTGTTATGAGCTAGACCGTCTTTTTCAAAATTATCCCGCTGAGGGAACGTTACCCTGGCGGAATCGGTTTATTATGAATATCTCGGAAATTGTAAGACGCACAAATTCCGCTGCTGGCGCACAATTAGTCCTAATGATGCTCTAATTCCCTATTATACTCACATCCTTCTTAGCTACAATATTCCGCTGGCGTAATGGACACTATTTTTTTCATGCTAACATCTTAGACCATTAAACATTTATCTACAAATATGCGGAAAAAAGGTAGTCGTATTTTATACGTTTTATCAAATATTTCTTTTTTTTATATACCGTAAAACCGTCTAACTTTGCCCGCTTTTTCACAATTTTGTTGATTTTTTCAAAAAAATTCTATCATAAGCATTACTTTTTAATTTCTAAGGATGATCTATGGGATCATGGAATTGGGTTAAAGTTGTATATTCAGTCATATTAAATGCGATTCCAAGCAATTTAATATTTTGATAGCGGGCAAATTTACCTTCACTTTCGTCCATATTTGCCCACTCCCATTATCTGTTAAACTATAACTCTTATGTAGTCCTTGTGTAAGAACCATTTGAAGTTTAAGGGCAAAATTGACGTTCTAACATGTTGTCAATTGCTAATTAATAATAGACTCGTCTAGAAACAAATGGGCAAAATTACCTGCCACACTCCGTTTGTTTTCATACAAGCAACTTGTAGGTCTAGGGTTGTCAAAATCTGGTTGGTTATAAAAAAAATATAGGTAATTTTTATTGGTTTCAAAAATTCTTTTTTATTTAAAAGATATCATCCGTAGATAATATATCAGTCTTAAATAATGTGTATGGCACTCATTTATATTATTACGAAGTAGGAACACATATTTTTCTTAGCGAAATCAATAACATTAAAAAAGATATCTTATAACATTCGTATTTCAGTAGCATAAAATAACTCACGTTGGCGCATAAATTAACTTTAAATACTGCCAGCTTCTATCATCTTGTTTTATTACAGGTTGTCAAAATAAGATCTAACCAAATAATCCAAGGTGAATCCGTGGTACATATTAGAAAGAAAGAAAGAAAGAAAAAACATTTTTCGGCGATTAAATACAAGAAAGTTGACAAGCAATAATGATATATTAATAATGGGTAACAATCACCGAAAAGGGCTACAACTCAGCATGTGCTATCCTCCTAAGATGATAGCGCTGATTTTCAGTTGCCACCCTTTAGGGAAGGGGGATAAGGACCTACTGACGAATCAAACATGCTTTTAAATAAATAGAGCTACATCAAATATGTATATAACAACTTACAGCAATAGAGACAATTTGTGTTTTAATAGCTATTTGGTAGGTTATTGTATGAAAGTTATTGATATTAATGTTCAGCCTTAATGCAAATATGTATATAATTACATTTGTATAACTTTAAACATTAAAAAAAAAACGTAAATTTAAACTTTAATAATATTAGGCATATCAACACTTTAAAGAAAAATAAAGATAAACAAATTCAAAGAGGAATCGAGATAGTTTCAAATAAGGTGGAAGGTGCGTCCGGCTTTCTGTTCTTCTAAACAAAAAGAAGTCAATCGACGTTTGAAACTGAAAACAGTGACACATTCCCTAAGAGGTGGAGGCAAATTATTCCAAATTTTACTTGCAGCATATTTGAAACTACCTCTGTACGCCGTTGTTTTATGTCGCGGTACAATCAACATATATGAGGATGCCCGAGTATTGTACTTATTAAAAGTGTGGGACCAAGCCAGCTTTTCAAATAGGTATTTAGGAGTTCGGTTGTTAATAACACCAAACAGCAGTGCTGCGAGGTGTTTGTAACGCCTGGAAGCCATATTAAGAATGTTATCACTATTCAGGTATGGCGATATATGACATCTACGTGGAATGTTGATGTGAAAACGAGTGCATGCGTTTTGAACACGCTGTATTAGTAGCTGCATATTTTTTGTGAGTCGGGGACCATATACGGTGTCTGCGTAGTTGAGCTTAGCTAATACAAGCGATTCTACCAGTTTCAATCTAACCTCCGTATTGATGTATGGACGTATCTGGTATAATAGCTTCAGGCGATAAAAACAATTCCGTGATGCTTCTGAGATGTGGGATTCGAAACGTAGAAAAGTGTCCATGGTTAGCCCCAAATTTCGAGCCTTGTCTACTCTAATTATAGGCTGTCCCATAACGATTACCTTTGGCTGCATAGTTATGACCTTCGATACGCGGGTTTGTGTCCCAAGGATCAGATATTTCGATTTCGCTGGGTTTAAAACAAGACAATTACGTTCAGACCATTTAACTATTCTCTCTAAATCACTGTTTATGTTTTCAAGTGCTGTCGGAAGGTCATTTGGGTTAAAAGAAAAGTATAATTGGAGGTCATCCGCGTAAATATGATACTTGCAATTTTGAATACAACCTACAATATCAGAACTGTACAAAATGAATAAAAGTGGCCCTAAAATTGAACCCTGCGGTACCCCACGATCTACAGGACTGAGATTAGAGGTACAGTACCCTGAGTCATTTCGAAGTTCAACTTTTTGTAATCGACCCGACAGGTAACTGTTGAACCATTTTATTGTCTCAATGTCAAATCCGTAAAAATCCGTATTATAGTTTTATAACTTTGTCATAACATAACATACATACGTACATTAAAAATTATAAATACTATGTACCTATTTAAATTTTCCCATACTACTAAACATTAAAACATCGTTTGACTAGACTTATAATTATGGAAAAAAGAAAGTGACAATCCTTGTACATTTTTTCGCGCGGGCAAAATTGACCGCTCGGAGGCAAAGTTTTCGCGGCTTAATTTGCCCATCGTCATAATTCTCAATTTAAGCTACTTACGGTACAAAATACTATAGATAAATGATCTACAAACCTTTGTCTACATCGTGTAATAAGAAAAACTCACATTTGAATTCGCCATCGATTATTTAAACACAAAACACTGAAAGTATATTGACCCGCAATAAACCATTAGTGCACTTTGACAGGTACTGACAAGTAAATGAGTGAAATTAGAGTCCAGTGCAATTCACGCTGTTGTTTTAAATATAATCTATTTTCTGCTAAATCAAACAAACTCAACTGAAATTGGATATATTTTTTCTTTTTTAAGGTTGATCTTAGATTAGGCTAAATGGGCAAAATATCCGTTTATGGCAAAGTTAGACGGTTTGACGGTATGGAAAGTATTTTTTTGTTACAAAAATGAATTCCTTATCCTTGAATCATACGAAAATGATACCTCAATTGCCCTAGTACCAATAGTTTTGGAGATATAAGCCCACAATTGGAGCGCGGCAGAAACAATCTTTCCCCCCCTCTCCCTGCCAAACGGGGGATGGCTCCCGATGGCTCCCGGGCTTAATCCACTCAGAACGGCCTAGGGAATAACTGTGCCAAGTTTGAGCGCCGGATCCAAAATAAAACGGTTCATAGCACTAAATCCCCGACTATTGCTACGAGTTCCCGTCTAAAAGTCCTCGGCCATAGACATCACTTTTTTTTGGTTTCGTTCCAAAACAAGGATAGCCTATTGTAAATTTAGGACATATTCTACTTCATCTATGTATAAGGGACGGACTCCTAATAAATGAAATATTTTCTACCCGACTGCGCCAGAAGGAGGGTATGTTTTTCGAGTGTATGTATGTACATTTCTTTGGCACACTCTGTAGCCTAAACAGCTCGATGGAATTTAGCTTGAGAGGTGTCGTTAGATTCGTCTTGATCCCCAGATTGACATAGGATACATTTTAATGCAGTCAGTTTTTTATATATAATAATATCTGGGACAAATCACACACCGTCATCTGGCCCCAAACTAGGATTCCCTGTATCTTGGGAACCAGAGACTGATATACATAGGTACACATATACTTTTAAATACATACATTTATAGATATAATACACCCAGACCACAAAATACATATCGAGGGTTCACGGGCGACTTGTATTAAGCGACATTTTTAGAAATGTTCAGGAGACTGATTTAAAAAAATATTTCTTAGAAAAATAATCATTAAAACTTAACTTCTTAATATTATATAGATTCTAGATATTCTTAATATTTTAAATATTATTCAGAAGTTATTTTTTGTGAGGTATTTTGTAAGAAATATTTTTTTAAAGTAGAGGTTACCTGTGTTTCCAAAAATGTCGCTTAATACAAGTCGCCCGTGAACCCTCGATATGGTTCATTCCAATCAAAAAAAAGCAAAACGTAAACAAACTTACTATGGAACTGACACATGTCAATGTCATCTGCATACTATACTTCATTCCAATCAAAAAAAAGCAAAACGTAAACAAACTTACTATGGAACTGACACATGTCAATGTCATCTGCATACTATGTTTGTTTACCTTTTGCTTTTTTTTGATTGGAATGAACCATACGTTTATTTACCTTTTGCTTTTTTTTGATTGGAATGAAGTATAGATACAGAAGGTCCACTCAATACGCTCATTAGAATCCTAAGCGTATACATGCATTTGTGTATTGATTTTCAACCAAAAGTGTAGGATAACATCAAGTTACTCCTATTTTTGAGTAATCAGTTGAGTTGCTTATTAAAAGTGTATGTGTTGGCTTGTGTACAAAGTCGAAGAAACAAGGAAGTAGCATCAAGTAGGTCCTACATGTTAGGTACAGCAGAAAATTGTATGCTCGAGTGGATTCTATTTGTCTGGTTACAATACAGTGTTGACCAGCTATCACGGCATGATCCCTAATGATTTACAATAAGAATATTATAAGCAAAATGTTCATAAAGTTCTTATATTTTTTACTGAATTTATGAGATAAATAAAACAAATGCACATTAGGTTATTCATGTGTTTACTTATGTTAATCATGGTCAACATTCTCATTTGTAGATCGTAATAACCTTGACAATCTCTTGCCAATTAACTTTGGATATGTTCTAGTTTTTAAGAGGAACTCCTTTGACTGGTGTGTCACTGCTCCATTGTCCAACTGATATTTACAAAGCATGTGCAGTGGTTGTACAAGTTGCTCTCTATATTTCTCATCCTTTTCTAATATTGATAATGCCTCAGCTGCGGTTTCAAGGGTGCTAAGACACCCTTCGGTAGGTTGAGTCCTGATGATGTAACTACTAGTAGTGCTGGTTATTAACTTCACTTGTCTAAGATTGTGAAGAATGGGACTTGAAGCATATATTGCTTTTGCCTGAGGCCAAGTCCCATCTATAAGTACAAGATTGTAACTATTATTCTCAATTTCCAAGTCTGTAATGTCTATGGCAACTTTGCTTGGATATAATAAAATTGTATTAGGTTCCAGGAGTATATTTTCTAAAGCTTCATGTTTTGGCAGTGGGAATTTTTTCCCTTTGAATATAAGGCACTTATTTATAGCCAAGCCAAGTTGTAGCATTGGTGCTGTGCGGAGACATCTTTTCTCTTCAGCAGGATGCTGAAGGATGACAATGGTACTTTGAGGTTCCAGTCTTTCAGGTGGTAATGCTGAACACCAACAAACAGCTGCAGGTCGACTGAAATGAAATACACAGACTTTGTAGGTATGTAAGTAATGTTTGTTTTCAAGGTTCTTGGTAAGCTTACAAAACTAAACAAATCTTTACCCACTCGCAATTAGAACACAACTCGCGCATTACTGGTGGATCAGCGGGAATATTAGATAAGTCTTCCCAAACAGATAATTCATCCATTTTTGTTGGTATTTACTTGATTTAAATAGACAAAATCTTCTTACGATAACCTCAGATAAAAGTAACAACAGATCACAATATGCACCAGTAAAATATTGCACTCTACTCTTCTAAAAATCATATCATATGGAAAATAATAAAGGGAAAACTGAAAGTGGACACAGCAACAAACATAAGGTTGCGTTCCAGAAGTCGTTCCATAACCAAGTTAAGATTCACCTGACAAGAGTTTGTCCCTTTCACACTTACACAAAATATAATAGGCTATCCTGCTGTCAGAGTAAAAATTACTCTAAAGTAACTAATTTGGAACGCTTTCCCAATACCAAAGATTTCACTCGGGTGATGCGAATTTTACCCTAAATCGTTCCAAAACCGAGCCGAGTGAAACCGAGGGTAACCGAATGATCGCCTGACAGTTCTCCGTCGGGATTTTGGAACGCCTTCGTGAATGCGATTTTCACTCTGACAAGTGCGATTTTTAACGCTGTTTGATTACCGTTAAAATTCGCCTGACAGTTTATTCGGCGGGAAGTTCGTAGTCAATGTCAAACAGACTAAGACATACAAACATTTTATCTTCGGAATTGTTTTGAAATACGATTGCTTGTATCTGCGAAGGTGTTAAAGCCATAAATAAGACTGAATACTACCCAAAAAAGCTAGAAACCTTTCTGAATTATTTTCGATGACGTTTGTTACCCTGTCACTCTGGAATCACTCGCAAGCGTTCCAAAATCATATTTTTTTCTCTTTCTCAAAATAGCTTCGTCTCTTTCATTTCTCCGAGTTAAATTCTACCTCACCCTACCTTGGTTTTGGAACGACTTCTTACCTACAAATACAAATTACTCGTCTCGTCCACAGAATACCTAGGTACTGTCTAGGTCTCGTCTGACCGAGCGAGCGAGCAGTGTGACCAGATTTAAATTAGTACCGTAAAACCTTACAACTTAAGCCATGGCTTACAACTTAAAACAAATGCAAAAATTAAATAAAACTGCGCCTGGTTTCCATGTTATGAAAAATAGCAAGACTTTGTGGTTTGAAGGGTAATCTAGAACATGTATGTGGCAACACTGACTAGTAGTTGCTTTGCCATGTTCGTTCGTTCAGTCAGCTAGCAACAGTGCTCAAAGTTACTCCTGACTCAGGCGGTTAAAAACAGCATCGTGATTTTCTCGTTACGGTCGGCGCTAAATATCTCTCAGATAAAATATTTTACTATCTACTTGTACAAAACTAAACAGAGAATCGTAATAGCGTGGTTGTGATTTATACCTTCTGCTAAGTTTTGAAGAATTTGGATGGATAATGTTATGAGATTTTTTTCACACTCAGGTCGACAACTTTGACCAGTGCGGAATGGGTGTTAGGGTTGTCAATTTTAGAAGTTAAGTTAATCTTGTGTTAATTTGTGCTGTAGGTACATTAACAGTAAGAAAATATTAACAATAGGGGCACTGCGTGGTCACGATTAAACCTTTCTATCACTTTTGTAAGTTTTTATTTTTACCCTTTATTTAATTTGTTCAGCCCTAGCTCACAAAATCTTTTGTATGAAAACTTGAGCTTTTGGCAGGACAACATTAGCCACCCATTTTTTTCATTAATTAAAGATCTTTTAAACATGGTGTCTTGAGATCTGCAACTTTACACCATTTCCAATAGTATATCTTATTACTATAGCTGTAGAACCTACATTTCCAAAGAAATTAGCATTGGCTCAAGTTGTGAGAATGGTCGGTTAACATAAGCCACCTCTTTAATTGTAATTTTTTCGGTTCCTGCTTCAGATTTTTAAACCCGCCAATGATAGTTTTAACCGTTCAACTCTCCACAAACGAAAGTTAAATTAGCTGTTTAATATGACTCATAGTTTTTGCAAATTGCAAGTGTGAAAGGGACACCGATATCACACAATACCATGTTTTACCACCATAACGCGATAACACCGACAACCACAGAACAGATAACTGGTAACGTAGAAATACCAACACCCTACAATACCAGTATCGTTTTCTCGGTCGCCGATACATAGTTATTAAAATAAATAGTTTCAAAACCCGTTATTGAGTACTGATAACTAGTTACGTTTCGGTATTGGAAAATCGCGTACCGACCCACCTCTAATGCTAGCTGTTCGGCCAAAATCTGCTAAAATATGCTTAACTTTTTTTTTCTAATACTAAAATTCTGCTAACGCATTGACCAATATTTTGTATGAAAATATGTACCCAAAATAAAACTGCTCTTACTGCTTTTTTTACGTGTTCCCCCATGTCCCACTCGTAACGATAGTTCTGGTCATATTTTCTTTTCATTTTGCACTTGCACACAAAACACACTTTTAACCACCTAATTTGATTCCAATCAAAAAAAAAAAACAAAAGGTAAACGTCAACATAGTATGCAGATGACATTGACATGTGTCAGTTCTATAGTAAGTTTGTTTACGTTTTGCTTTTTTTTTTAACTATACATAGAACTCAAGAAAAAATACATATGTTTCCGGAATTCCCCTAAGAAAAGGGTGGCCAGCATAACAAGAAAAACTGTACATAAATTCGAAATGGTAGATGTTTTGAATGTTTCAACAACTATTTAAATGAAACTCTGTTAACTTATAAATGTCTAATTATGCTAAAGGAGACGTTTCACGGGACTATGGAGCTTGGACCTGATCTGTGTACTAAACATCATAAAAATAAGTCATTAGAACATAGTCTTTTCTAATTGTACATTTCCTTCGATTTACCTTCGTTACGAGGTTCATCTAGTTTCTCAGATTTCACAATCGCAACACATAAATCACCCAACATAGCGTAGCGAGCGCAATTTTGAGCATTTTACGTTCAGAAACTAGATTTTGTACATACCGTTGAAATTAATAATTTAGAAAGCGTTCCAAATTAGTTTCGTTAGAGTAATTTTCACTCTGACAGCAGGATATCATATTATATTTTTTTGAAGTGTGAATGGGACAAACTCTTGTCAGGTGAATCTTAACTTGGTTATGGAACGACTTCTAAGTTGTCCGACAAGTAACTCGAAAACCAGCTGTTATGCCTGTCAAAGAGGCAAGGCATATCCGCAGATTTTAAAAATCGTATACCAATGTCAGAAGTTAGAACAGAAAGGTGTTCAGTCAGTCAGAGTCAGAGAAAGCATCTGAGGAATATGTGGACGAAGCCGTAATTTCTGAACGTGACCTACTATTGCAAGCTTCAGTGTTACCATTTATATTGTAAAAAGTGCTGACGAAACATTATGTTTGAACCACGCAACCCTGCTTCTAATATTTTTTTCATTATTTTTCCTAGAAAGCCTATATTTTTCTATATTTTTCGTACTACGTACATGTCCAGGCACAAAATGAAACGTTGTTTCAGATTCTGCTAAAAACTGCCAACTTTTTCTATACTGCGACGTAATATGATAAGCTCTAAATGGGGAAGAAAGTACATATACTTCATTATAATCAAAAAAAAAGCAAAAGGTAAACAAAGATGGTATGCAGATGACATTGACATGTGTCAGTTCCATAGTAAGTTTGTTTACGTTTTGCTTTTTTTTGATTGGAATGAACCATAGATATTTGACTGTTTGATTTTTTTCTCCTTCCGTTGTTCTGGACTTAGGGATTCAGAAGAACTCGCCCTCAGGTGAGACGGAGCTGAAAGCGGCTATCGACCGGAATTGGCGAGGTTGGCTGACTATGTTCACTGAAGCCTCCAAAACGGTCGACCGCTGCGTCGGTGCTGCTGTATGGATCCCAAAGTTTAGAATTATTTTAAGTTTCAAATGTCCGGCGTTGTGTTCGATTTTTACCGGTGAGGCAGTGGCCATCTTAGAGGCCATCCTATATGCAGAGTCTCATTCCTTGAATGAAACTGTTATTTTTTCTGATTCTAAAAGCTGTCTTTTGGCCATTCTTTCCAACCTCTTTCAAAACAAAGTTAAGTTTCCTCTTATCTACCAGATTAAATCTGCCCTCTTCAGGTGCCACGAAAAGGGCATTCAGATCGCTCTGATCTGGATACCTAGTCATAGTGGCATAGTGGGGAATGACTTGGCAGACTACTATGCAAAAGAAGCAGTTACTACAGGTTCTCTCTCACATTATAAGTGCTACTTCCATGATCTCGTTTCTTTAGCCTCACAAGGATTGCACATTTATTGGAAAGAAGCTTGGAGGATATCTAGTGCCGCGAAAGGCAAGCATTATGCTACAATACAGGAACTCATTCCTTCTAAGCCTTGGTTTTTTATTTTCCGTGATGCCCCTAAACTCTCTACATCTATAATATGCCGGTTGAGAATCGGTCACTGCTGTTCGCCTGTTCATTTGACCAAAATAAGGGTTAGAGACAACTCCCTCTGTGAATGTGGCTTAGACGAAGGATCTCCTGATCATATTTTCTTTAACTGTCGCAATTTACGGTCTTCTCTTTATGATGTTTTGCCACCTTCCATCCCTCGTCCCATTAATCTTTCATCTCTCTTGTCACTTGCGTTCTCTCCCTTCATCTACATTATCAGTGATTTTATCTTGTCAAATAACATTAAGCTTTAATTCCTCTTCTTATTTTTCTTGTAATACTTCCATTTATTTATTCGAAGTCTTTAATTTCTAACTCTTTTATTATCTCATATATAAATATTCGATCTTCTTGATCCCTTGCCTCTATCAGTATTGTCATTGGCGAAATCATAGAAGCCGCCATTTATTTTTTTTAATAGTAGTAGTAGTAACCATATACTTCATTCCAATCAAAAAAAAGCAAAAGGTAAACAAACATAGTATGCAGATGACATTGACATGTGTCAGATCCATAGTAAGTTTGTTTACGTTTTGCTTTTTTTTGATTGGAATGAACCATAGATATGAGAGGCCATATCAAATTCACGCACACTAGAGAGCGTTTCAACTACTGATGTGCCATGCCCGGGAATATTCCTGCAAGACAGAGACAGCGCTCTGTATTACATATAGCGCCAATATACCCAATATTCCCAAAGGACGGCGCAATATGCAATATAGAGCGCTGTCTCCCAAATAGTGTTCTGTGGCTGTCTCCAGCTGTCTCTGTCTAAGGGAACGGCACATCAGTAGTTTCATTCAACAAATAGTTCCTATGCCGTTATGTTGGCTCCCCTGACTATCAATAACATCACACGCGAAGACGCTTCTACCGATTTTGTTAGTGTGTGTCTGCGTTCTATGTAGCGTGTGTCTAAGTTCTATATGTGCGTGGAAAACAGTGACGCCAACATAATCGCATAGGAACTATTTGTTAAATCGCACTCTACGCATGGACACTGGCCGTTACTTCCGGGTTACGAGAGTTTTTACTATTTTCTCACTAGATGGCAGTCAGGTTTTTGTTCTGTTTTTATTGTTTATTTACAGTTTTTTTTATTGAAATCAATTATTTAACTGACAATAGTCCTGAAATTACTTACTAATTTTAGATTCTCTTTTTATAATATCATCAGTTTTATTTTCTTTGTTAATAACACAAAATACCTTTTAAAAGAAATGAATCTCATGTATGTTTGACGCCATTTTGCTCTGCAAATCATATAGGAGAAGTTGTATACTAGTATTCGTCTCTTTCACACACGCACAGATTTCACGTAATAAAAAGAGAAAGAAATAAAATTGTCTAGCTTTCTCTTCGTTACCATATTTTTTATTTCTATGATTTGTAAACATGGAGGCCAAGTGTTATGCTATTGCTATTGTGAAATAAAAATCGTTTAGTTTGTTTATGTAAAGATTAACAAAGCTTTTTTATGTGGTTAGTAATTCTGCTTTTACTGCATTATTTATCAATTAAAGTGTATCCTTACATTGCGCCTAAACTTCCAGATTTTACTGTGCCCTAAGAATGTAAACGTAGCACTTATTTGGCGCCAATGTCGTAAAAACCGTTAATATATCGTTGTTGTTGTTGAAAATACGTCATAATTGTTTAAGTTCCCATTTCAAAAGGTTATTTTTGCAAAAGCAACTCAATTTTTTTGCCCCACAAAAGTTGGTATGTACGGCGTGAACTAAAACTGGTCTTGCGAGTGTCGTCATAGCTGTCATTCTACTACCACTGTGCCTGCAGTAAAAATAGTTTTCCTCTAAATATCACCGTGAAATACATCATAATACAATTACTTTCATGTGTTTTCAGGTAGCAAACAATGTTTGAAAGAGTGCACATCTGAAATGACGGGATTTGTAGTTTTGTATTTGGAAACATCTTTGCCAACCTTGAAGTAAGTGCCTCATATCACCCATTAGAACCACTTTATCTGTTAGTGAGATCAAAATTACACTAGTGCTGTGTAAAGAATACATACTTAACAATTATGGTATGAAAATAGAAGAATTTCTTTTAGTATCTACACAATGATACTAAGGAACACTGTTTTTACAGTAGGTATAGTTGTTTTGATTCACGTTATACATATGAACTACGACACTACTTGAAAACAGTCACTTTCCATTAAAAACAACTATCTTAGTATCTGCTCTTGTAATGAAAATATTATTATAGATTATTATTAAGATAAATATTAATGTTCAAGATCAAGGTTGATACAGTGTCACTGCCTTTATAAAGCCTTGACTTTGGTTGGCTCAACAATTTCGCTTACTAATTTGTTTCTTTGCAGAAATGAGCACTGAGCTTCCTAAAGCCCAAGATACAAGTGGCGAGTCAGATTCAAACAGTGATTCAGAGGTTTGTACTTCTGTAACTTTATTATTTTAAACACTTAGGCCCTTGATGATGATTATGATATTAATGTACCTAACTCAGGTTGGCTGGTAAGATGACAGATTCAAAAGCAAATGAATATGAAGACAAAACTGATCAATATTCCCTAAAGAACCTGTGATCAATTACAATAAAAAGGGCTTCTCATTCACTGCAAGCAACTCATTTGTTGATTAACTATATTTAGTCTATAATTAGTCTTTTGGTAAAGTTGTTTAGTCATCATCTTATTCGCCTGTGGTCATTGTCTCACCAGCCATCCAGTATAATTGGCATATAAAATGTTTTTTTTATTGCTTCAATTAATTTATCATCTAGTACTATTACAAAATTTTTGCTATTTTAAGTTTTTTACTTTTGTTTGACTATTCTTCGATTCCAAGTCTTACTAAGAAATTTATTTTACATTACAGCAAAGTTCATCCAGTGATTCGTCAGCTAGTGACTGGGAGTGCTCGGGCAACAAGCAGAGCACAGCCCACAAGCCTCACTTCTCTGTTACCTCCTGTGACACTGGATTGAAGCTTAAGATCGCAGCCATTCCGCGCAAAGGCACCACTAAAAATACAAAATCATCTAACAAAAAGATAAATGAGAAATCTGTAAAAACAACTAAAGGCAGACAGATAACAGTTAAAAACAAAAAGCTGTCAGAAAGTAGTTCTAGTTCAGTGGCTTGCAGTAAATGCTCATCAGGATCATCAAGTGATGATGATATTCCTCTCAAGGCAGTCTCAAAAAAACTGCCATCTAAATGCTCATCACAAAAAACACCATCGAGAATCAAAAATGTCAGCAAGAGTGACAGCGAGGATGATAGACGACTAAGTGAAACTATCAAAGATAATGTAAACAAATCAAGCAAAGAGAAACTTAGTACATGTAAAAGTAATGCAGCTAAGAAGAAGGATGAAGGGAGTGAGGGTCCAGTGAAGAGACAGCGGGGGCGACCAAAAACCAAGGTAAGGAAATAATATTTTTATACTTTAGAATTGAACAGACAATGTTGTAAAAATAAGCTTCTAAACTGCAAAGTGACATATCACTTTAGCATCGGGTTGTATTCCATTGATTGAATTCTTAATTTAATCATTGTAGAAATGCCTACCTGAAAAATTCAATTACTTTACAATGATCCAGTTAGTCTTTTTAGATTGTGTACTCTAGATCCTCTACAGCAGTGTTTTTCAAACTTTTTTAATACCCGACCCCTTTACAAGTTAAAAATTCTTGCAACTTCCTAGGGCCATGAACAAACAAAATGTTAGCGATTTCAAAGACTTATGTTTATAATTTTCTTCAATTAGATAATGATTTACTTATTAACATCTCCAAAATAGAACCATATTTTGACAAATTGTTAAAAATAAACAGGACCAAGCGTTCTCACTGAATTCGTATTTTTTCATTGCAGTGTAGGACAATTAGGACAATGTAGGTAAATTTTAAGCGGGAATTAAGATAATTTAAAAAAATCGAATGAAAGGATTTGTTGTGAGGATCTCAAATACATATGTATATTTTTTTATATCCTCTGACATCTTTTTAAATAAGTAGCTATATTATGTAAGTTGACATTGATAATATGAAATTAATTAATTTAATCTAATCTATAACTTTTAAATAAATAGTTTACGAATGTTGACCATTCCTCCTCCCTTATCTCCGAAATTACTGAGTTTTAAATAATCCATACTTATACTTACTTAATGTTATAAATGCGAAAGTAGCTCTGTGTGTCTGTCTGTCTGTCTGTTACGCTTTCACGCCTAAACCGCTGAACCGATTTTAATGAATTTTGGTACAGAGATAGATAAGACCTTGGGGAAGGACATAGGCTACTTTTTGTTGCGAAAATAAAACTTGAAGGGGGTGAAATAGGGGATGAAAGTTATGGATATTTTCATCATAATATCAACACTGTAAATGCTGTAAATGTAAAAAAGGTCTCGGCTTAGTCTCCTTGCGTGGTTGCATCGATCATTAAGGTTAATTGACCATAGACACGGTTATGACATGGATGCATTTGACTGTTAGCGGAATTTATCTCGACCGTTTCTGTGCTCCGCAAGGTACGCTAAGTCGTTGGTTGGGACTCAGTGGGCTTGCGTGATCGCGTCGATCATACAGGTTAACTGACTATAGACACGGTCATCACTCGGATGGATTTGACTGTTAGTGGTGTTTATCTCGACCGGTTCTGTCCTTTGCAAGGTACGTTAAACCGTTGGTCGTGACTTAGTGGGCTTGCGTAGTCGCGTCGATCATGGAGGTTAAATGACTACAGGCACGGTCATGACCTGGATTGGTTTGACTGTTAGTGGTATTTATGTCGACCGTTTCCGTGCTTTACAAGGTATGTTAAGCCGTTGGCGGAGACTCAGAAGGCTTGCGTGGTCGCGTCGATCTTGCAGGTTAACTGACTACAGACATGGTCATGACAAGGATGAGTTTGACTGTTAGTGGCATTTATCTCTACCGTTTCCGTGCTTTGCAATCTACAGGACCGCCAGATGCTTAGTGACCGACAGTACGGTTTCCGTAAGGGCCGGTCCGCTGGTGATCTTCTTGTCTACCTGACACATCGTTGGGCACAGGCGATCGAGACTAAGGGGGAAGCATCGGGTCTGGCACAAAGTACTTCTTGCGAAGCTTCCTTCTTATGGGCTTCCCGAGGAATTATGCAAATGGGTCACTAGTTTTCTTGCAGACAGAACCATAAAGGTCGTAGTCGACGGTGCATGCTCAGATTCTATGTCTGTGAATGCTGGTGTCTCTCAAGGCTGTGTGCTTTTGCCTACACTGTTCCTTCTGCATATCAATGATATGCTGCAAATCAGCAGCACTCATTGTTATGCGGATAACAGCACAGGTGATGCCTTCTATACCGGCCGTGCCAACATTTCTCGGGAAAACGTCATCGGGAGCCGAAATAAACTTGTGTCGGAAATTGAGGACTCTTTAAAGAAAGTCTCAGAATGTGGTCGGCTTAATTTGGTCCAATTTAACCCCACTAAGACACAGGTTTGGGCGTTCTATCTATCTATCTATCTATCAGCCGAAAGACGTCCACTGCTGGACAAAGGCCTCCCCCAAGGATTTCCACACCGACCGGTCCTGTGCGGCTCGCATCCAGCGGCTTCCTGCAACCTGTACCAGGTCGTCGGTCCACCGAGTCGGGGGCCTGCCCACACTGCGCCTTCCGGTGCGCGGTCGCCATTCGAGAACGAACGAACGAGAGAGATTTGGGCGTTCACTGCCAAGAAAATGCCATTTGTTGTATCATCTCGTTTTGAGGACACTCCCCTTAATGCCTCAGCTAGTATCGGAATCCTTGGTGTCGACATATCGAGTGAAGTGCAGTTCCGTGGTCATCTAGAGGGTAAGGCTAAATTAGCCTCGAAGAAGCTTGGTGTACTCAATAGATCGAGACAGTATTTCACTGCGGCCTATCGCCTGCAACTTTATAAGGCGCAGGTTGGGCCTCATATGGAATACTGTTCTCATCTCTGGGCAGGGGCAACCCAGTACCAGTTTCTCCTTCTGGATCGCATTCAACGGAGAGCAACTCGAATCGTCGGCTGCCAGGATATTTCAGATCGGCTTGACTCCTTGACGCTGCGTAGAGATGTAGCCTCGCTCTGCATTCTCTATCGCATGTACAATAGGGAGTGTTCCGAGGAATTGTTTGGATTGATCCCTGCCGCCTCTTTTCGCCATCGTTCTACGCGACAATATATTCATCCCCATCACTTAGATGGTTGGCAGTCCACAACTGTGCGTTTCACTAGAAACTTTCTGCCTCGCACAACCAAACTGTGGAATGAATTGTCCCCTGCGGTATTTCCGGACCGATACGACATTCAAACCTTCAAGAAAAGAGCGTACTCCCTCTGGGCAGTAATATCAAAGGCCGGCAACGCACTTGTGACTCCTCTGGTGTTTCGGGTGTCTATGGGCGGCAGTAATCGCTTACCATCAGGTGATCCGTCTGCTCGTTTGCCACCTCTGTCAAAAAAAAAAAAGAAAAAAAAAGGTACGTTAAGCCGTTGGTGCTGGCTGCTATCACTAGATGGCAGTCGTTAAAGGATGTCATAAGGCCCGTAGGAAGGCCTTATAAGCAGCTTGAAAACTTCTGATATAAGGTTGGTCATTAGAACCACACAACCTCCATCAATTCGGACTCGGCCCCTGTGTGTGGAGTATGGCCTAACTTTCCCGAGATATGGGAAGAGATACGTGCCACATCATTGGGAATAAGTCGTAAACAAACACTTTAAATACTTTGCTCACGTAGGCAATCACTTAAAAAGGAAATTTGAATATTCATCCCCTGAACGAGTTGAAATATGGTATAAGAATTATATGAAAGTTAAAATATTATGGAGCTTTACTTTTTTTTTCATTCGGTATACTTCCAAATATTTCTGAAATATGGTAATTAGCGTTAAAAAATCAAATGAAATCAGTCTTCTGTTTATTCACGTTTCCCGTGGATTAACCTTTGGCGGTGTGTAATGAAAATATAAACCACCATAAACGATGTCAACGCGGGCGAAGCCGCGGGCGGAAAGCTAGTTATTAATATTATAAATGCGAAACACTGTCTGTCTGTCTGTCTGTTACGCTTTCACGCCTAAACTGCTGAACCGATTTTGATGAATTTTGGTACAAAGATAGAGGGACCTTGGGGAAGGACATATGCTACTCTTTGTTGTGAAAATGAAACTCGAAGGGGGTGAAATAGGGGGTGAAAGTTTGTATGGGTAATCAATCATTTCTCAAGTTAGGGATATAAGTATCATCATATATCTACACTGTAAATGTAAAAACGGTCTCTGCTTAGTGGACTTGCGTGGTCGCGTCGATCATGCAGGTTAACTGACTAGAGACACGGTCATATCCCCGATAGGTTTGACTTTTAGTGGTATTTATCTCGACCGTTATCGTGCTTCGCAAGGTACGTAAAGCCGTTGGTCGTGACTCAGCGGGCTTACGTGGTCGCGTCGATCATGCAGGTTAACTGACTACAGACATGGTCAAGACTCGGATGGGTTGGACTGTTAGTGGTATTTATCTCGACCTTTCCGTACTTCGCAAGGTACGTTAATCCGTTGGTCGTGACACAGAGGGGCTTGCGTGGTCGCGTCGTCCATGCAGGTTAAGTGACTACAGACACGGTCACGACCAGCATGGGTTTGACTGTTAGTGGCAATTATCTCGACCGTTTCCGTGCTTCGCAAGGTACGTTAATATAAGCAACTTGAAAACTTCTGAGACTGAGTTAGCCATTAAACCTACAAACTTCATCAATCCGGACTCGGCCCTTGTGTGTGCAGTATGGCCTAAACTTCCCGAGATATAAGTCGAGATCCGTGCCACTGCATTCGAAAAGGTCATTAACAGATACAATAAATACTTTTTCTGAAGTAGTTAGTCATTGTATGGTGTCATAACAACTCTCTGCATCTTCAAAAAAGTGCTTTCATATAAAATTTTCTAGAAAAAACATTGTAATTAATTCTAGATACTTTATTGGTAGCGATCCTATTGAAGAGGTAGATATCATAATGGATCTGGGCGTGCCTTTTGACAAAAAGCTGACGTTCATACCCCACATAGAAAACGTTGTGAATAGAGCATCTAAAATGCTTGGTTTTGTAATCAGGAATTGTAAAACATTTCATATGCGCAATACAAAAATATTACTTTATAATAATTTAGTGCGCAGTATACTTCAGTACTGTAGCGTGGTCGGCATCTTCACTACTCCACTCATTACTTACGGTTAGAGCGTGTACAAAAACGTTTCCTTTGGCATTTGTCCTTCTCTTCTGGTATGGCCAAAAAAACTATTTCTTACAAGACCAGACTACACTATTTCAAAATCAAATCCTTGTCAAATCGAAAAATCTTACAAGACTGCATGTTTGTTATCAAAATTCTCAGACATGACATAGAATAGACTGCCCACAATTATTACATCTCATTAATTTTCGTGCCCAAAGTCGCTTGCCGCGTAAACCTGTCACCCCGCTATGCCCTCCACTCCGAAGAACAGTTTTAGGTTGTAATTCTCCAATTGCCAGATTCTAAAAATTATAAATAGCTGTAGTGACGGCATTGATGTACACTCTGCTTCTGTACGTAAAAATTACAAAACCGTATCAGTCAATCTGTTCAATATTTAATAGTATTTTTAAATATGTTTATGGTTCATTCCAATCAAAAAAAAGCAAAACGTAAACAAACTTACTATGGATCTGACACATGTCAATGTCATCTGCATACTATGTTTGTTTACCTTTTGCTTTTTTTTGATTGGAATGAAGTATACTTATATTTTCCTGTGTTGATGAGCGTTATATCCATCTTCATGTTTCTTTGTATAAATTTATAGATGTGTTCACACTTTTGTGCATGCTGTGTTTACCTATAAAAGGTTAGATTCTGACAAATGAAGGCGTGACCTGAGAAAATGCGGCAAATTCAAAAAAACTTCATGTGGTATCACCACCTATAGCAGGAAAAATTGATTTAATACTTGTGTAATAAATCTTTAAAAACGATTGTGTTAAGTGGCAAAAAGCTGATATACATACACATGTACATATTAATACATACATATATAGTATATAGATATAATTAACAGATTTATGGGCATATATAAAAAAACACATGTTTGTATTTATTCACATAACATGACCTTATTTATTTTCAGTAACATAGGAACCATAATATTACATAATATACACATTTATCACCACATATTATTCTAAGATCATGAAACATTTTATCATCGTACTCAAAATGTGACTAAAAATTCTACCTGTAGGTATAAAAAAAACCACCTACATAATAAATATGAATATTAAGCCAACAATTATCAATATTATTAGTTGTACTAGTCTAGAAATGTAAACATTGTTGTTTTTCTTGGAAAACAACTTGTTACCTCTCTTGTTTTTGTCTGAATTTACTGATCATGGTATGAAGCATACTTCTCACATACTTTTAATCGTTTTGCCCATTATTAAACAAATATTTTACGTAGTTAAATTTTTTGTAAAAAAACAATGACAGTCACTGACAACTTTTTTACTGTTGCCATGTAAAAACTTTTCAGAAAATTCCAGGTCACGCTTTCATTTGTCAGACTCTATTGCACTAGATTATGTTTTGAACTGTGTTATTTAAGTCTTACTATGTATGGGTGTAAACTAATGTTGGTAAACCTAATAAATAAAAAAATATTTTAACTCGTTGGGGGATGAATTTTCAAAAAACCTTAGTGACTAACTACGTCAGCAAAAGTATTTATTGTATCTGTTAATGACCTTTTCCAATGCAGTGGCACGAATCTCGACCCGTATCTCGGGAAATTTAGGCCATACTCCACACACAGGGGCCGAGTCCGGATTGATGAAAATTGTAGGTTTAATGGCTAACTCAGTTAGTTTAGTTTTCAAGCTGCTTATATTAACGTATCTTGCGAAGCACGGAAACTGTCGAGATAATTGCCACTAACAGTCAAACCCATCCTGGTCGTGACCGTATCTGTAGTCACTTCACCTGCATGGTCGACGCGACCACGCAAGCCCCACTGTGTCACGACCGACGGCTTAACGTACCTTGCGAAGTACGGAAACGGTCGAGATAAATACCGCTAACAGTCGAACCCATCCGGGTCTTGACCCTGTCTGTAGTCAGTTAACCTGCATGATCGACGCGACCACGCAAGCCCGCTGACTCACGACCAACGGCTTTACGTACCTTGCGAAGCACGATAACGGTCGAGAAAAATACCTCTAACAGTCAAACCCATCCGGGTTATGACCGTGTCTCTAGTCAGTTAACCTGCATGATCGACGCGACCACGCAAGTCCACTAAGCAGAGACCGTTTTTACATTTACAGTGTAGATATATGATGATATTTATGTCGCTAACTTGAGAAATGATTGACTCCCCATACAAACTTTCACCACCTATTTCACCCCATTCGAGTTTCATTTTCGGAACAAAGAGTAGCCTATGTCCTTCCCCAAGGTCCCCTCTATCTTTGTACCTAAATACATCAAAATCAGTTCAGCGGTTTAGTTGTGAAAGCGCACACATTTTAAATGCACAATAAATTTGTAAAACAGTTTTTCAATTATTTCTTCAAAGTTCCACGGACTTAGTATTCGGTTTTTTCTGTCTACATAGTTGACAAGCAAATGTTTATAATAAGATAATTTTTGGTGCTAATACGCCATAACTTGGAAGAAAAAAAAATTGGTTTACCGCATCATGAAACCAATTTTTTTGATAATTTTAACATATTGGAAGGAAGAGGGTAGTTATTTTTTCGTGATTTTATGATGTATATGAATTTTTTAATCTTGAGTAAATATGAATGTAGATACAATGTATATAACTTCTGTAGTACCTTTAAGTAAAACATAATTATAACCACATGAAAGTGTATGTATTTATGCACAATAAATTTATAAAACAGTTTTTCAATTATTTCTTCAAAGTTCCACGGATTTAGTGTTCGGTTTTTTTTTGTCTATATGTATAGTAGACAAGCAAATGTTTATAATAAGATATTTTTTTGGTGCTAATACGCCATAACTTGGAAGAAAAAAAATCAAACCTAGAAATAGAAAAAAAAAATCGTTTCTTATTATATATTAGTTTTTTCATGTGGCTTTGAAGTTCGCAAGAAGCCTTTATTAATGTTATATCTGGTAAAAAATACAAAATATCATTTCAACCCATTTTAACGGAGTAAGTTTTTAATAAATGAGCCGCAAAAAAATTCGGTTTTTGCCAACGGTTTTCTCGTAAACTGTATTGAGTGTGCACCTGGGAGTTTTACTCTGTTATTTATAATTATAAAACCTTTCAAAAATGAAATCAATAGAAAATTTCCGATTTTTAGTCTCTTCCGTACACTGTGAAGCGTAACAGACAGACAGACAGACAGACAGACAAACAGACTTTCGCATTTATAATATTATATACAGGGTGAGTCTTTATAAAGTGCACATATGAAAGGGGGTGAAATAAGAGCCAATTTTATCGCCCACAAAAATATTAAAAAAATTAAAAAGTAATAATAAAAATTATGGACGTTTATTTTTTTAAATTGCATCTGCTGTCTCCAAGTAAACAAAACGTAACTTTTTAATTAAGTAGGTTAGAAGGTTAAAACAAAACAAGTGAGAATTGGTAGTAGACAGCCGTGCCACTGAAAAAAAATATATTCAAAAAAATAAACACCATCAATTAAATATAAGCATTTTTTTACAGATTTTTTTTCGTTTTTTGTGTTTAATTGCAAAAAAAAATCAAATAACACCTATTGACCCGATTTTTTTTATTACTTTAAGATATTTGACATTATTTTAGCTTTCAAATAATAAAAACCCCAAGTTTCTAATCTACACACAACGTTTGCTATGATCGATTAAACAGTAGTATTCAAGATACGCTATTTTTTACACTGTTGCTCTAAATGTTGGTTTTAGGTTTTCTTAGTATGACTATCTATCATCATATCTATATCAGTTTTGTGTATCTACTGCCAGTCCTCACTTTTTGATTTAACATTCTTGCTTAATTTAAAAGTTACAACGTTTTGTTTACTTGGAGACAGCAGATGTTATTTAAAAAAAAAATAAACGTCCACAAACATTTTTTTTTTACTTTTTTATTTTTTTTAATATTTTTCTAGGCATTAAAATGGGCTCTTATTTCACCCCCTTTCATATGTGCACTTTATAAAGACTCACCCTGTATATGTATAGTATGGATTATTTAAAGCTCAGTAATTTCGGAGATAAGGGAGGTGGAATGGTCAACATTCGTAAACTATTTATTTATAAGTTATAAATTTGATTAAATTCATTTATTTCATAATATCAATGCCAACTTACAAAATATATTTATTTAAAAAGATGTCAGAGGATATAAAAATATATAAGTATTTGAGATCCTTATAACAAGTCCTTTCATTCGATTTTTTTTAATTATCTTGATTCCCGCTTAAAATTTATTTATGTGACACATCCATATTTGGGTCATGAAGTCTTTATGTGTAATAAGTTTCAACTGAATCGCTCCAGTAGATTTGGCTGTGAAATACGGACAGACATTAGGTTTTATTTGTGAAAAAGTTTAAATGTTGATGGAAATATGGATGTAGTTAAATAACTTTTGGTCCTAGATTCATTTCCTGAAAGGTATAGAAACAATTACTACTCATTCTGTATAACTAAAAACTACATAAAGCAATTGACGAATACGGCACATATTTTGTGTCTCAATCATTTGTGAAAGTCAAACCACGAACAAAAATCTTGTTCTTCATTTGTTCATTTATTAGCATTTCTTAAAGTTATTGAGTTAAGATCTTCTGCAGTACATTTTCTACAGCACCCTACTGACTATCTAGCTATTGAAATTACTGGAGTGTTAAGTTTTACAGGGGTGTTAATGTAATAATAGTCTATTGGCATTCAAAGACTTCGTTGAACTGTTTAACGCCAGACGGCATTGACTTTTGAATGCAGATTTCTTGTTTACACGAAACTTTATATTTTTTTTAAAACGTAGGTATATCTGTGTGACGCAGTGAGTTCACTGGCTTTTTCTATAGGAGGCCGCGGGTCGATTCCCGGTAGGGTTTTGTTTTGGATGGTGGAGAACATGTTGTAGGTAGGCCTACGTAAGCTTCCTTGCCACCAACAATGATTGGGCAGTTTTCTGCAGTGGAAACTTTTATGACTATTATCTCTTGCTATTAGGTGAGATTAGAAAGGTTTTTAAATAATAAACAAAGCATTGATAGTCTCTGGAATTGTAAATGACTTCGTCAGCCTTTTTTTTACCACTTTATAATATAATAATAACAAAAACACTTGTTCTTTATTAAGTAATAATTAATAATCCTATGCCGTCACCCCTCTTGTACTGTCAAGCCGTTTTGGCTACAGGTGGTAATAGTGAAACAGACATACATGCATACTTACACTTACATACACCTGAAAACATAACCCTCTACTTGGGCAGTTGCTTAACAAAGGCAATGCCAGGGCATTAGTAGTTGTTTTTGTTACAAAAATCCATCAATAACGTTGATCAATTCTCAGGTACTTTCCATAATTTCGAAGGGGTTCTGTTTCCTCCAGGTCGCGATATTTAATTTCTATTTTAACACAAATAACAACTAATATTTCATAGTTTGTTGAACTTGTTCCGTTGTTGTGACCCCTCGCCTCGGCGTCATACAGGTTTTATAAGGTAATGTTGGTACGAGTAAGTTACAGTTACCTTGTCACTTAAAATGGTGCACCCCAATTTTTTCGCCGTCTTAATCTAATCCAGTTTCTTTGTACTCATTATCTGTGTTTACCGCACACCCTTCTGGTTGGGGAGGTTCCATTCTGTTGAGCAATAATTCCCCATAATTTATTAATTGTATCAAAGCTCACGCAGATGTATCATGTGAAGTTACGGTTTTTGTTCGCTTAATAGCTCCCGTTGAATTATTTATGAGTTGAGATATTGCAGGATGCGTTTGTCTCTTTAAGTCTTTATAACTGAAGTTAAGTTTGAAGTCCATGATTGTTTAAGAGGTCTTTACAGATAGATTCGTGAATAGTTAGCATGTGGCCGGCATTTCTTTAGGCGATGATAGACCGACGTTTGTTTGGAAGACACAATAGAAAATAACGGCGTCACGATTGTTTACATACGGGGAGATCGTATGAAAGTAGATACTAGATAATGCCCGTGGGCGTCGAAGTTGGTTAGCACATAGATAACTGTTATTCGGTATTTAGAATGATCGATTGTGTCTCTGCGCCGCCGTCGCGTTCGTTGTTGTATGTTTATTATTTATGTGATGCGGAGAAAGTCACGCCAACTTCCATCTTTGCGATCCAATTATATCGCATTGTTTGATTTTGTGTTTAGCATGAGCGTGAATGTAGTGTTTTAGTTTCTAATAATACTTTTTCATTAATCATTGGCCTACTTTAGCAACTCTCGTCTGAGCTATTAGTTGTTGGAGTGGAGACCGTTTTAATCACTGCATATTTGCATTCTATACATTGTTCATGTTGCAGTCACTGAAAATGAATATTAACGTGAATATAAAATGTTACCTGACTTAACGTAACCTCTTGGACTTTTTTAGTTCTTTTTATGTAATAAAAATTTAAGAAGTTGCACGAAATAGAATTTACCTAAACAATTACATGATGGTACACACAGTTAAAACGCGTGGCCTAAAACCACTGTTTTTGCTTCACTCAGATATTTATCTTGTAAGAATACGAGAATGAGATCATTTCTACACGGTTATAAATTTCGTTTGTATTTACAATTTTAAACGTTGAGTGTTTTTATTTATTTTTTTTATTTATGGCAGAGGTGGCAAACGAGCAGACGGATCACCTGATGGTAAGCGATTACCGCCGCCCATAGACACCCGCAACACCAGAGGAGTCACAAGTGCGTTGCTGGCCTTTGATTTGGGAGTACGCTCTTTTCTTGAAGGTTTGAATGTCGTATCGGTCCGGAAATACCGCAGGCGACAATTGGGTATGCTAAAAAAAATCAATGTATTTTTTAAATTTTTTTTTCTGATAGTTTAGACCATTTTGAAAAACTAATTTGATTATTTCATTTTTTAAGACTGTGGATATTTTTAAATACATTTTTTTATATTTGAGCCGTGATGACGTCACATGTTCACAAACTATGAAACGAACAGTCCAAATGTCTGACGATGAAATGAACAGGCCTTAATCTCGACTAACGCCCGTTCCAGAACAAGGCAAAATATACCTGAGATAGTCTGTCCCTTTTACACTTAAAAGATTTATAATAGTTTGTCCGGCTGTAAGGTTAAAAATATACTCTCATGAAAGTGTTCCAGAACGCTCTCTAAAACGTCACCTGTCAAGTCAATTGTCATCTCGTTTGTTTATAATAAGGCCCGTTCCAGAACAAGGCAAAATATACCTGAGATAGTCTGTCCCTTTTACACTTGAAATATTTATAATAGTTTATCCTGCTGTCAGGGTAAAAAAATACTGTCATGAAAGGGTTCTGGAACGCTTTCTTAAACTTTAACTGTCAGGTCAATTGTCATTTCGTTTGTTTATAAACAACTCAAGGTAACACCAAAAAGTGTGTGAGCATGTGACGTCACAGGGATACAAATGAAGGTTATTGTCTTTTTTCGATTTTTATACTCAATCTTTTACTTTTTCGAGTGGGAAATAAAAAAATATGGCTTTGAATCAAAATATCTCGAAATGGTTTTTTTATTTTCATACCTTACAAAAAATTTAGCATACCCAATTCATTCCACAGTTTGGTTGTGCGAGGCAGAAAGTTTCTAGTGAAACGCACAGTTGTGGACTGCCAACCATCGTGTTCGACATTGTTGCTATCGTATCGTCAAACATTTTAAAGGACGGTTTTTTATTATTACAAACATGGAAATGAAAAGATGAAGGGTTTAATTTTAAATTTAAATTTTATTTGCTCGGCTTGACAAATATCTAAAAATAGTTGTTCTTTGAACCAATTTTCATTTCATTTCATTTATTTATTTCAGACTTCCAAGGTCCATAAAAGTTAGCAACAATGTGACTTACAGACTATGTTAGTTATAATTAGTTAGTTATATGGTACAATGGGGAGTGCTCCGAGGAATTCTTCGGATTGATCCCTGCCGCCTCTTTTCGCCATCGTTGTACGCGACAACATATTCATCCCCATCACATAGATGGTTGGCAGTCCACAACTGTGCGTTTCACTAGAAACTCTCTGCCTCGCACAACCAAACTGTGGAATGAATTGTCGCCTGCGGTATTTCCGGACCGATACGACATTCAAACCTTCAAGAAAAGAGCGTACTCCCATATCAAAGGCCGGAAACGCACTTGTGACTCCTATGGTGTTGCGGGTGTCTTTGGGCGGCGGTAATCGCTTACCATCAGGTGATCCGTCTGCTCGTTTGCCACCTCTGCAATAAAAAATATATAATAATAATTACAACAGATAAAAAATCAAAAACATAAACATACAAACTATATTAGTATACAAAAACCTTAACCTATGTTAGTAACTTATATCTAAAAGGGATTTGGTCCGACAGATCAGTGTCCACAGGAATGGACTATCAAATCTGTCGGCCAGCGCCCGCAGGAAGTTACAACTGGACCAATAATTAAGTGACATATGTACCTATAGGGTATTTCTTATTTGTATACTTATTGTAGACATCTTGATTTGGAAGAATTGACACTTGTTTAGCTTTCACTTTCTTCGTTTGTATCCAGTCTTTTGATGTGATAGTGTAAAATGTATGTTAGGGGTGGGTTGCGTTGTGTGCGGTGGCGATGGCGACGTAAGCAGGCGGCAGGGTAGGTGCATGTAGCATTTAATTAAGGCGGTGGGTGCGCTCGGCTCGCGTGCCGCTGCCGGTGCCGGCCTGCACTTCCGGCCGCCCCCGGGCTGCGCTTTTTCCTCGCGGGGAGGCGGCGAGGAAAGCGCGGCCGGTCGTCACCCGCGCCGAGGAATTAAAATTTTTCACGTAAACTGGTTTGATAGCGCGTACAGTGGCGGCATCGGCAGCGCGCTCGGAGTGGGGGTCGCGAAACGCGGCGCGCCGGTCATTAGCTGGCTCGCGGCGGGCGCGCACGCTCTCGGCTGCGTACGAGTCGCTCGATGTGCCGTGAACGCGACTCGACCTTTGTGTACCGTGTACTGTGTGCTGTGTGCCTCTGCCGTGCCGCAGCGTCCCGCCAGATTGATTGACCTGTGATCGAGTGTTGTGTTTAACAATTGTGCTCATTTAAGGTTTATTGGTTTCCAAACTACTTGAAATAATTGTGGTTATATGAGCGTTTTGATGTTGAGACTGTTAATTTAATTTAAAAACTTAAATTCATTTTAAATAATCGATTTAAGTGTAACAATAAACACTGACTATGTGAATCTTATCGCTTTTCAGACGTGATTACCTATCAAAAAGCAGCTCATAATTTTTTGGACACGTAATCGGTTAATAATATGGGACACATTAATTTGGCGCAAAACAAACATGGTTAGCGATAAGCGTCGCGAAGAGACCGCGGCGGGCGGGAGGCGGGAGGCGGAGACTGCCGAAATTCTCTTATCAGCCGCTTAGCGCTCAAGGTCGGCTGTTATCAGTCAGCGTGCGAACGCCGCGGATCGCTCCGAGATTGCGCGCATCGCTGCAAATTAGATACCCGGTGCACTGTGAGGGCTTCGAACCGTGAACTCCCATTATTTATAGCCGCATCCCTGCTATTATTATAAACAACTTATTTCTATGTTTTCAATAGTTAAAGCACGCAATTCAGTAAATATGGATTTTGAATAAAAACTCGTTCTGCATAGTACCTTTAAATGCCGTTGCATTTAATGATATTTCGCTAAAGTCAGTATATGCCAGTATAGCCATTGAATGCTTAATCAATTTATCAATCAAAGGCCAAATCATGTTTGCTGGACTAAATCAATAATGAGATATGTATAATCTTGTAGCAAATCTTAAAAACATTCATGTCCCCATTTTATCAAGTCTCAATCTCAATAAACATTCATATAATTATGATTGTTCCAAAAAAGGTGTGTGTGTAAACCGAACGTTAATCACCGAGGCTCGCTTAGAGTGCTATAGTGTGATGTAGATCGTGACCTAGTTGCGCATGATTGAGGATAAAACAATATAAATAGCTCGTCAACGCAGTGGACGCGGTTATCGCGTGTGAAACTGAAACGTCGTGAGTGCACTTGAAATTAGCGCGCTCAGCGCCGTGTGGTGTAGTTTTGAGTGTGATGCGGGCATGATGCGGCACGAAGCCAGCGCTGCGGCCTGGACGGCGCCCGGCGAGGTCTGGGAGTACGTCAGCCAGCTGGTCAGCTCGTACCACGATCAGCACGACTGTCAGGTGGGTTGCGCAGACACGGTCACTTCTCAGTATCGTCTAATAGTGCCTTGTAGATCCGTACCCCCGTGCCGTCACCGAGTGAGCGATGCAGCCTGGGCAGCTGGTCCACTCGTACCACGATCAGCACGTCTGTAAGGTGGGTTGCGTAGACACGGTCACTTCTCACTATCGTCTAGCAGTGCTTTGTAGATCCGTATGCCGGTACTGTTACCGAGTGAGCGACGATGCAGCCTGGGCAGCTGGTCAGCTCGTACCACGACCAGCACGTCTGTCAGGTGGGTTGCGTAGACACGGTCACTTCTCACTATCGTCTAGCAGTGCTTTGTAGATCCGTATGCCGGTACTGTTACCGAGTGAGCGACGATGCAGCCTGGGCAGCTGGTCAGCTCGTACCACGACCCGCACGTCTGTCAGGTGGGTTGCGTAGACACGGTCACTTCTCACTATCGTCTAGCAGTGCTTTGTAGATCCGCATGCCGGTACTGTTACCGAGTGAGCGACGATGCAGCCTGGGCAGCTGGTCAGCTCGTACCACGACCAGCACGTCTGTCAGGTGGGTTGCGTAGACACGGTCACTTTCTAACGTTTAGTAGTGCCGTGTATGGACGGCACCAAGCCAACGATGCAGTCTGGACGTATTACTAGTCTCAGGTGGGTACAGTAAATTTTACAGGTAATTGATGACTGCCAAAATCGACAACCATGTACTTATTAGTATGAGTTGCAGGTGGCAAAACGTATTCAGCGTTGCCGAGAGTTGATGTAATACGGTTTCTTTGTCTTTTATCTTCTTCGAGCAGAGCTCATTTATAACCTCAGTAGTGGTCTTCGAATATCAAACTCAAAATGTCATTTTATGAATTTCCAGTGTCTTCTAAAGATTATCTTCAATATGTTCTATCCACACCTACTGGTATATACGACGTAGTGGGGAATTTAGTGCAACGTTTAGTATGGGAACCGTTTTAATTTGGATCCGGCGCTCTAACTTGGCATAGTTGTTCCCTAGGCTGTTCTGAGTAGATTAAGCCCGGGAGCCACCGGGAGCCATCCCCCGTTTGGCAGGGGGAGGGGGAGAAAGTTTGTTTCTGCCGCGCTCCATTTTTTGGCTTATATCTCCAAAACTATTGGTTCTAGGGCAAGTGAGATATCATTTTGGTATGATTAAAGGATAAGCAATTAATTTCTTAAATCTTAAATCAAAGGGCGATGGAGCGTGCTATGCTTGGTGTTCCCTACGTGATCCCTCCAGAAATGAGGAGATACGTAGGAGAACTAAAGTTACCGACATAGCTCTTAGAATCGCTAGACTTAAGTGGCAGTGGGCAGGGCACATAGCTCGTAGAACAGATGGTCGTTGGGGCAGTAAAGTTCGCGAGTGGCGACCGCGCACCGGAAGACGCAGTGTGGGCAGGCCTCCGACTCCGTGGACCGACGAGCTGGTGAAGGTTGCAGGAAGCCGCTGAATGCGAGCCGCACAGGACCGGTCGGTGCGGAAATCCTTGGGGGAGGCTTTTGTCCAGCAGTGGACGTCTTTCGGCTGATAGATAGTAAACCACCATTATTCGTATGAGAAATATTATAGCCACATTTTTCGGATTTTCTCTTATATGTTTTTTAAGGAAAATATTTTTTGTTCTATGTGACAAATATTTTGTGCGTGCGAGAAATATTTAAATAATAATATTATGTACCTATTTATATTATGTTACTTAACAGTCATTTTTGGGCGCTAGATTATTCATTTTATTTACTTACGAACAACAGATACTAAAACCGCGCGTTTTATATTTCTCTGCCGAGCATCAAATTATATATTTTTTTCACTAAATATTTATTGTGCTATTCTAATGAGATTTATATTTTTATAATCCTAGGAAAGGTGGCTTTCAGAATATATTTTTTTTATGCTAATATCCTAGACATTTAAAATTAATCGACACCTATGCAATGTGGAAAAAAACCACCCGCACTTCATCACCTACTTGTTGGGTCGCGCTTCTTTTGGGGCTTATATCTCCTGAAATATAACTGCTGAAATTTAGAACCGGTTTTATAATAATAATAATAATTATTTATTTCAGAAATAAAAATCGATAATATAAATATTCATAATATAAAAATTCAATACATTAAAATTACTTAAATCATTCACACATTATCATTTTTAAATTAAAATTTAAATTTGAAAACAATAAAAATAGTAAATTAGTAAAAATGTCATAGTAAAAATATAAAAAAAAAAACGCCACGCTGCCACGCATTGAATTTTATTTTTTTCACTAAGTATTTGTTACGATATTCTAATGAAATTTATATTTTTATAATGCTAGAAAGTGTGGCTTTCAGAATATATTTTTTTCATACCAATATCTTAGACCATTAAAAATTAATCGACACATATGCGGAAAAAAGGTAGTCGTGTTTTATACGTTTTATCAATTTTTTTTTTAATATATGGAAAGTAATTTTTGTTTGTTACAGAAATTAATTCCTTATCCTTGAATCATACGAAAATGATACCTCACTTGCCCTAGTACCAATAGTTTTGGAGATATAAGCCCACAAATGGAGCGCGGCAGAAACAAACTTTCCCCCCTCCCCTGCCAAACGGGGGATGGCTCCCGATGGCTCCCGGGCTTAATCCACTCATAGCGGCCTAGGGAACAATTGTGCCAAGTTTGAGCGCCGGATTCAAAATAAAACGGTTCATCGCACTAAATCCCCGACTAACGTAAACAGTACCATTGACTGCCTTATGGCTGACACACAACGCATAAGACACAACTTTAACCATCAAAAATATATAAACTTCAAAATTGGAACATACGTTCCTTAGAGGCTAAAGGCACTGAACATCAAAAAGTGATTTGTAGTTGTGCAATAATAATGCAATTGTTTTAAATATCAAATTAATTAATATTATAAAATAAGAATAAAATAAATTATAAAGCGGTCGTGGCTCAGTGCGGCTTGTGTGGTCACGTCGATCACGTAGGTTAACTGACTACAGACACAGTCACAACTTGGATGGGTTTGACTGTTAGTGGCGTTTATCTCGACCGTTTCCGTGCTTTGTTAACATAAGGCACGTTTAGCCGTTGGAGCCGGCTGCTATCACTAGATGGCAGTCGTTAAGCCATGTCGGAGGCCTTATAGGCGGCTTAAAACTTCTTATACTGGGGTTGGCCACTAGCCCCACAACCTCCACTAATCTGGACTTGGCCCCCGTATGTGGAGTAAGGCCTAACCTTCCCGATGTATGGGAAGAGAGAGACCCGTGCCCATGCAGTGGGGACGATATGAGTTGTTAACATGCAAGGACTTTTTCTAACCAAATTTTATCGTATGTAACGAACTCTAAAATTGATTGCCACTGCCTATTTTTATTATAATTATTTAAGTTTTTCAAAAAAATATAGATATAAAAGTATAGATCCTAATCCGATTACTTAATGCGAACCACTAAAAATGTTTCGCAAAGTTTAAAAGTGACCTAGCCCTAAAATACGATAGAACAATACCCTGCCCTGTTATTGCTATGTACTCTACAACAAACTTTCTTACGCGGTTTATAGAATGTTTGTATGGCTTTACTAAAAAGTATCAAGGAAGCCCTGTTACGCGGAATCTAGCTAAGAGTTGCCAACTTCTCTACAATATTTAATTTACCTTGTTAGGCCGGGGAACAAAGCGTATTGAGAAGTGAGCCGAAGATATCGATCGGCAAAGCAAATACATAGGCACTCATGCGCATTAATAACAAGACATGTGAGTTGATGTGAGTCATTGCCGCCTGTATTTCACTTCACATGTTAGTTAAAAAGATCTGTGTTCGATAAATGTAGTATGTGCAAAATATGTATCATTTTGTTTGAATATGCCACGAAACAGGTATACAACTACGATAGATAACATGAAATAAAGATGGACAATAATTATACAATACAACTTTTTTGATTAGGTAAAATCGAATTTCATTATCCTACTCACGGTATTCACGGCAATAAACAAAAGTACTATTTTGGCAGTCTGTTTCTGTTCATCGAACTCGTTTTCCCAAAGGCCAGCAATGGTGTCTACGTAATAGACAGATCAAATCTGGCTTATTTGACCGTGAAATTGTAATCGACCGAGCGTGACCACTTCGCGTGCCTCGTCGTGAAATGCTCGTATCTACATTATTCTACATAAACACTATCTTTCCGGTAGTTTATACTTTAGCGAATGTGGGTCTAGCTGTCACATTTTGTGTTCATTTCGCCAGTCTCCTTTGTCTAGGAAAAAAATAGGATATTTTAACATTTTAGTAGTTGTCGTCGATGTAGGATATCGTTGACTCTATTTGACTTGTGTCTATATGCGTCGAAAGTATCAAAGACTTTAAGGAAAAATTACCTTATAGACAAACTTTTTAAAGCGTTTGTAGATTATCGGTCATGCATCATCTCTTCGTGTATTTGGTCATTTCTATTCTATTACTTCTCACTACAATCGCGATGTATATTTTGTACAGTATTGTGTTTGTTAGGACCGTTTCTAAATGTCTAAATTAACTTTTCGCTTTATAATCGTACACTTACACTTCTCTATTTACAATATTATGTTTTATGTAGGTTTGTGTTATTTTAGTCGCTTTCTTGTTGCAGTATTCAATGGTTAATTATCGTCTACCATTAAGACTGTATTTCAGATTTCATCCGTCGTTAGAGCAGTGTTCTGTCCTCGATCGTAGTGTGAGTTGGTACCATCTCTCTTACGACTATCTAATAACATTAAAGAGATTACGGTAACATTGCACCATTTATATCTTCACCTCCTTGCCGACGATGCAACTTAATTGATCTGATGCCTTAGCCATTATACATGTTACGTTGCTTTTTCCAATCTGCTTTTGATGGCCGATGGAAAGTTACATGCTCGTATATTCGTACTCCATCTATTATTAATTTATATACATTCTGCATATTAGTATTGTAGTGATGGAATCTCTACAGCCGCGCATTGTGATCTTTTCGGAGTTGAAACGTTTCTATTAAAATAATAAGGATTTAAATCGTTCGCTGTCGGACTTTGATGGTTTCGAACCGAAGATTCTCTAAGGGTTCGTCATGATGAAAACTTATATGTAAATATTTTAATAAGTTTAATTGGAAATAAACCAAAATAATCAAAAGTATCAGTGTTTTCCCTCAAAAACCTTATAGTATCGTTGCAGTGAAGGATTTTAAACACATTTTAAAGTAAATAAGTATTGTAATTTGTAAATTTATTCTTGGTGTCTTTTCAATAGATAGGTTACGAATTGTTATCACCCTTATAAAGTTACAGATGTCTTCTGATGTCTCAGATATTTTAAAAACTATTTCACACTAGATAGATGTTTTCCTACAGACAGTATTCATATAACTGTTATATATAATAGAAAATCATGTTCCGCGTGTATATGTCATTGTTTAATACCTTGCCACGTTTGATTGCATGTAGTTGTTGGCGGTCTCCCATCGCCTTTAATGACCGCTTGCATAACTCATCTAGTACCATCTAATGTTGGCGATGATTCAAAGCACTTTATAGAATGAATGCATTATATTAATACTACTTGTCATGTACAGAACGTTTACTGTTATCTAAGAACCTAGGTACTTGCATACATGGATCAAATCGATTTGTTCCACGGCTCTTGGACTTAAAATATAAGAGTTTGTGAGAATTCTGTAAAACTTAGGTTTCCTCATTTTAGAATAAACGTCCTCAAAATGTTAGTTATATTTATTGTCATCATACTCATTACATGTTACGTTGTGTATGCGTTTTTGCAACAAGGTACAAAATAACGTCGTAAAAACGAATTAGTTTCGCGCTGTGCAATCGTACCCATCAATTACAGTAATATTATAACCATAAATAAGATAGAGTCGACAGGTAATACGCGACATTTTGTCGAGATGTGCGTGCCTATAGTACTGCGGGATGTAGCGGTTGTATGTATCGTATTTTGTGGTATTTGACGAATGTTGAATTTGCTCATGCGCTTATGACAAGGCGCTGGTGACGCAAACCGGTTGGACACCTCTGGCGGCACAGCGACCGTCTTTTGGTGACATCCGCAAAAACTGCGCCGAGGCATGCGCGGGAAAACTGGGATTCCTAATCGAAGTGCAGATATATCGAACTCGACTCTCCCGCCCGCCGCCCTGCCTCTTCGCTTGTTAAGCTCCGTCATTATACCAGCCATTGATTTACCCTGCTGGAAATGCACTCCAAACCGGTTCGACCTATGCTTAAGTCCCTGAATATAGGCGATTGCGTTGTTTCCACTAGCAATGACAGTAACACATAATGAGTCTATTAAAAATTCTATAGCATACTTTAAATGAATGAGTGTCTAGTATACCTATGTGTGTTCGATGTAAATAAAATTTCAAAGGAATGTTTACTGTGCATAAACGCACAGCTATCCGCAATATTATCAGGTTTGTGGCGGGAAGGGAATGCGTC
This sequence comes from Coleophora deauratella, assembly GCA_958295455.1. Lineage (NCBI taxonomy): Eukaryota > Metazoa > Arthropoda > Insecta > Lepidoptera > Coleophoridae > Coleophora > Coleophora deauratella. Next base: position 10,544,943 of record OY282408.1, on the reverse strand, counting down.
GAGATTGTTATGGGAGAGTTTATTCGACACGTTTCCTCGCTCGCCTCAGTCACATCGATTTTATGTCCGAGCTATATGCTTACATTCAATCAGCCTCTTTAGAAATATTCGCCGACCCTCTTTATAAGGGCTTGCTTGAATAATAATTTAATAATGCCCAGTCTTCAATCAGTCGTCTCATCTTGTGCCAATTAAGAATTCAAGGTTTTATACTTGAGGTGTATTAATTAGCCTTTAGCCGTTTCACATTCGCTGTTTCCATGGAGTTTGTGTGTTTTCATCTGTTTTTGTACGTGTAAAGCTTCTTTATTATTCAGATATATTACTTTTTTATCTACTTTCAGTCGTCTTCTGAATGTTCAGTATTTAGTATTGTGTATTCGATTGTTTTTAATATTACGTAAGGTATATATTATTATTGAGGCAATAAAGGGTGCACCGGGGATCTGAGCCGGTCCAACGGGCGTCATATGAGAGGCGTTATTAAGCCCTCGCGACAACTGCTCGCTGCAGGGCTGACTGGATTGTATGTTCTCAGAAGATGTCTCATTATGACGCAGTTGCACGTTATCGCACCATACCATAAATAATTAGATTATTGCAGAAAAACGTAATAATCAGACCTGTACTGATTATCAATCTCACATAATTTGAATACTTGCTCGCTTTCATGATTCAATTAAACGAACAATTTTGCAAATTTCCATCAGTTTCGTACACGTTTTCTGCTGAAACTATTGAGAAACAAATCATTACCATTTACCAAGTTGCGAATTTACAAAAGCATTATAAGATGTACTGCAAATTACATTCATTAACAGTTAAACGTTTAAGTTTTTAGTAATTTAAACTGTTGTAGAGTAAAAGTCTTGAGTTGCTTTTTTGCCATAGTATTTCTAGATGGGCAATGACGGCGATAGTGACCGATCCAGCCCTGACTCCCGATCGGGTAATGCAAAACGAGACTCGGGAATAAATCGTTTACATGGTTGTCGGCGTAAACTGGTCTCGCTGGCTGTCTCGCGCTCGTTTGCCGGAGGTAAGAAGAATTACTCGACTCGAGTGCGTTCCCTGGCGTCGCGCGTCGCTCGCAATCACACACTCGCAATTAGCAGTACGACTACATTACACTATCGCAACCAGGAAGGGCTTTACTCGATGCTAGTGATAAAATTGTGTAATAACATTACGACATTGATTTAACACAAATTGAAATGTATACCGATATAATTAGAAGGCGCATTTAACTGCTGCAGCAACTAATGCATGTGAACCAATAGGTGGTACGTGATACCGCATCTGATTATAGTGTACGCACATCGTAGAGTGGTTGCGTTTGATAGGGAGTGTATCCGCGGCAGTGGCGGCTTATCTCGCCATTAGAGTTATTACCGGCCGGTATCTCGCGCATCGCACCGCTTCGATTGTTTCTGAACTCAGAGCACGGCCCATCGCTACCACCGTAATTGACCACTGTTTACTTCTACGACGAGGTCTTATTTTTATACATTGTTCTGCGGTTTTTATTGTTTTTAACTTGTCTTTATATCAGGGAAGTATTCGAGCTCAATTGATAGGTTGAAATGCAGTTTTATGCTCAGTAATCGCATGGTTACCTTGAACCGTCTCGATGGAGTCTCGTTGCTTTTGCGCTCCCGCGGTCTTGCGTCCAGCTTGATTTTTACGAGGTATTTATTACGACATTAAGGATCCGGCGATTCGGTATTTATAGCAGCAGCAGCAGCCTCTGTTTCTGTTTTCTCGATAATTATTAAAATGTTACTATTACCCCTACAGAATTGCGAATTTTTGTCGTAATTTTTTTGCGAGTATTAGACACAGTTTCAGGTTAAGTTTATAAAACTCATCTCGTCCTTATTATTACATATTTAGAGATTTGTCACATCAATTCAGTCATGGCAGTCGTACTTTGGCTTATATACGCTAGATAGCATCGGATGAGCATCGCCCACGCGGTTGTTCGCTCCTGTTTCATCACTTACCTACAGTTAGGAAATAACGAGGACATTCCAGCTCTCGACTACATCAAACATAACCTGTTTATAGTTTTGCTATAAAATGAATTCCCATTTAAACAAATCGTAGGCAACAACAGCCAGAATTACAGTAAATATGCCTGGTCGGCCATTACATACGAACATCAATGTATAAACTATTGATTACTCAGTCCTAAAACCTTTCTACGGTATGATATTTTATATCCTTTTCATTCAAGAATGAAGAGAAATAATAATAGGGTTTGGTAGACGAGCGATATGACCATCCGTCTGATCTGTCTAGTCTCCATAGTTCCACACGACGCATGGCTGACGGAGCGGCGACGTCCTTGGTCTCGTAGCGTCTCCTCAATTAGCGCGGGCGGTGATCGGAACCGCCGGCCGGATCCGAATGTCGACTCGCGTGGGAATGCCTTAACTTGGCCCTCCCTCAACTCGACCTGCGAACAAAAGCCTCGCCGCCACCATTGTACGGTAATTCCTACCATTCGGATACAAATAGGCAAAACGAGCACAAAATACAACCGGCACAGGCGAGAGGTGAACTCGATATCGGGATTTCATCAGTTCCGCATAATGCCCTTCGGATCTGCCTTGAAAATTGCAAGAACTGTGAGGCCATTTGCTTCTAGAGATAAACGTGTCTTACTTGTATCCTCTTAAAGTTAACTCGACTGTTTTGAAAAGCTCTTCTTGAGCTTTCATCGTAAATATTTACAAAAAAAATCTCGGTTAGATCAGAAATGCATTCGATATTTAGCTGATCCCATTATTGTAGGTATTGCAGACACATAACTACATATAAACAAATTACTCTTTAGTAATACCATAGCGGACTTATCCCTTACAAGGATCTCTTCTAATCAACCTCAGAGTAACTAAAAAGCTGTAATCATCACATCAGGATCAAGTTAAGAGACTAGTACAAACACGACATGAACAGGAAAACTATCAATTATGAAATAAGTCCCTAATTTATAATTAATATTTAAGTTTGTAAATATATAAAAAAATATTCAAAAAATATTGATAACCTATGAATTACTGTAATTTATAATAGTAATAATAATTAATTATTTTTTCTTTTTTATGTTTGTTTTTATTTTCCTGTTTTGTTGTGCAATAAAGTGTTTACATTCATTCATTAATTATAATAATAATAATATCTGGGACAAATCACACACGGTCATCTGGCCCCAAACTAGGATTCCCTGTATCTTGGGAACCAGAGACTGATATACATACACATATACTTTTAAATACATACATACATATATAGATATAATACACCCAGACTCAGAGCAAACAATTCTGCTCATCACAGAAAAGTTAACCCTGTGTGGGGATCGAACCCACGACTCTCGGATCAGAGGTCAGGATCGCTAACCACTTAGCCACCGAGTCAGTCCTTGAATGTTCGAATCGAAAAGACACTCCAAATTATCATATCATGATGCTGACAGGACCTTATCAGTCGATTATGGCCTCCTTGCTGTTGAAAGGGATTTGCGTGAAACGTTGTGTGTACAATTGTTATCATATCAGACCACCTGTTGCGCTGTCGAGCAGCAAAATTATACGTTCTTCCACACAATTGACGTTTAGCGAGATCGCTGTTTACAATCAGCTACTAAAGTGCTATGTGTTGTATTATATTTGTCTACGTAGCTGCCACTACTTACTACGTGTGCTTCGAATTTAGATTTATTTTCTTGCAAATTGGATTACTGCCAAAAGTTTGAGGAATTAGCACTACTTGCCGGTGTATTTTTTCCAAGATTTCAAATTGGGTCTAGCTAGACAAAACTCTTGTTTTTCTTAAAATCGTGTTTCTCAAATCTATCTTTTTAAAAAGTAGGTACTTGCCAAGATAAAAAATAATAGTAAAGTTCTTGTTTTTATTTGGTTCGGGTTTCCATGTTGAAACTGAAACCTCAAGATATGGCAAGCTGAGTGTAACCAAAGCCAACGTGAAGGTGTGAACGACGATGCTTCGTGTACGTGGTTCTGGTATGCCAAGTTGGGGTAGGTCGGGCGTTCGTATGGCTTCACTCCGATTGTAGGTGTAACTTTATGATCGCACGCTTCTGCGTGCTACCATTGTTCTAATGGGCCCTCGGTCCTGCCTCAGTACCCGGCCCTGCCGCCGCCGCGCCGCCCGTCTCGTTACTCGCTGGCTTAGGGTCATGCGTTCAACTTGATCTCAACGATTCTCCACGCCTTTATGGGAATTGTGTAGACGATTATGCCAGCCATTTTATACAGACTGTTATTTTATAAACCTCGATTGTTTATGTTTTGTTTATATTATTGCTTCCCTATAATAAAAACATAACGTTTGCATACAGGTAACATGATTCTATTGTTTGTAGATCTTTTATTTTTGCACTTTATGATGGGTTGATCTAATCAACTTCAAAGGCTTTAATATGTGCACAATCGTGCCCCGGCTTTCTAAGTCAATTATTATAGAAGCGATATTTAGATTTGACGTGGCTGTCCGATGCCGTATTGTATTGACGAAGCTGGGCAATATTTTACACATGATTAGAGCAGAGCAGCGGCACTGTATGGGTAAGCAAATTGCGCCGACGCGACGCGCAGTCACGATCTGAACCTCACGGGAACCCGGGAGAATTTCTAGAGAATTCCAACGTAAATGCTACACAGATATTAATGGTAGTATCGCTGTAGATGGTGGGTCTTGTTTAGATAGGCTTTTACCGTTTAACCTGAGCTGGTAAAACTATTCTGATCAAAGCATCAAAATCAAAATGTCTTCACTTGGCGTGGTCATCCAACAATGACGAGAATTCATTTGAAATTCAAATGATTTCAGGTTAATATTTATTACGAGTTATATTTTTTTGAGTATTTTTGTACTTGTTCATTCGGTCAGTTGTACATACGTTCTCATGGATCAATTATTATTTACGAATTCATGTCGGCGGTTATCACGTTGGTAGTTATTCAAATGAGGCAAGACTCGAAGGCTGATTACATCGCGTAACGGATAAGGAAGCGAGTTGCGACTATCGTGTCATCGCGGGCCCGCTTATACAGATTATAGGATTAGCAAGTTTACTAGATCCATCCGACCGAACTGCTTAGGCATGCTATGCCACCAATACACATAAAATTTAATTAGTACTCTTACGTATACAAATCTACTCAACTTAAATGAGCCCTTTAAAGCCTTAGACTCGTGGAGAGCCTTGCAAGCTTATCATTCGTTTCGTTATTAACTTGTAAAGTAAGATTGTTGGTTTCAAGTTTATATTTTGTGGCTTACAAGGATTAATATTGCGTGGCTCAGCGTCTACCTTTATTTTATAGCAGTGTAAAATACAAAAGATGTTCAGTTAAGTAAAACTGACTTGAGTAAACTCAAGTGCTTTGGACGCTATACTTTGACCATAACAAACACCTTTGATTAATGCATTCGTATATTAAACTGGGGGTATTATTAGCCGGTGTTTTCCGTTCGTTTCGCACCCCAATGTGTACGCCTTAATTAAGTATGACCGGGATATAGATAGAGATCGCAGGTATGGTAATGGTGCACCTAATTCTGAGTCATGGGGTATAGGCTCTTGCTACTGCGCCTTGTACGCGCGGCGGTGGTCGCCCGCCCGGAACGGACCTCTCGGCCCGACCCTCCTACACAAAATTAAATAACACAGCCAAAAATAAGAAGTTTTAAACCGCGATAATGTTATTAACAAAGAGGAACATCAAAATAAATAAAAGTTGGTGTGTGGTAGCGAAAAGGGTCCTAAGTTGCTTGTTTTCTTAATCAAAAACGCAACACTGTTCCTTCCTGACCCATTGCAGCATTCCATTCAGTTGCATCTGTCCATCGATATAAGAGAACAATTAGATGTGGTTAATACTCCACGACAGCGTAGTCGCTGATAGTGGTTTGCTCCCCTATGTTGAGTAGCGCCGCCTTTTCGCGCACCATTCGTAATCTGACAAGCGACGAGTAAACATCCCGTGTTTAAATGAAAATATATCTTACAGAGCAGTGAAATGTGCTAAAACAATAAAAAAATAAAGAACAAAACTAACAGCAACATTTCTTATCACTTTATTCTTGTTATTTTATGAATATTTTGTCATTTTATAGTGATGCTACGCTACTCGTCGCTAGATGTCGCTAGTAGGTAACATTAATTAATTACATGCCTCCCTACTCGTCGCTAGATGTCGCTAGCAGATAACATTAAATACATAAACCTTAAGCTTGTCACACAACGGCGATATTTGTTTAAATACATGCCTCCCTCTTCACCCCGCTTCAGCCCCCGCAAGACGAACACGCTGGTTCAGAAACAAACAGGGCGAGTAACCTTATCTAATGTTTCCCATATCGATGCATCTGTCAGAAATGACTTTTCCTTTTACTAACCATTCTTTGAAATCATCGTTAATGTCGTTTATTTAGCCTAATGAAACCCGATGAGACATATAGAGGCCGTGTTTGAGTGGTGCTACAAGAAGGCGTTGCGTTGTCATTGTCGGTCGACTTTACGAGGGCCTGTTACTCGTTTACACAGAGACGTCGTAAATGTCGCGATGGCGCTGTGGAGACCACAGCGTCCTGTAATCTGCCGTTTTATTGGGATACACGTACACACATGCGGCAGACTACTTGTTATGTCATACTTGTTAATGGTTCCAATATTAGAGATGGGAACAAGTCACTTTAACTATGTGGTTTCTGCGGTAATTTTGCGTGCTAACGATAGGTTGCAGTTTCCTCTATTGACACACGGTTTTCCTCGTTCATTCATGATTCGCGGTTAAATATATTTTGTGGTATTTTTGTATCTACAATAGGTACCTTCTTAAGATGTAACTGGAATCGTAGCTATGATCAAATAATACCTTTACCCTGATCGACTAAAATATGCCAAAGATTGCTTAGAATGCACTTGCACTCCTTGCAATTCGCTGCGTATGCAAATTATGGTTTGTACAGTGTGCAAAGCAAGCCCATCTGCTCACCCTCTGCACATATTGAGCTAAAGATCAGGAATATTTTATAATAAGAGTATATGCGTATGACGGTACTGCTTGCATTTTTAACCGACTTCAAAAAAAAAGAGGTTCTCAGTTTGACCTGTATTTATGTACGTACGTATGTTTGTATGTATGTTTGTTCACGATTATCTCGCGTTAGGCTGAACCGATTTTTAATTTACATAAATATCCAGAGAAAAATTACACAATGTCATCCGGCCCCAAATTAGGTTTCTCTGTATTATGGAAACCAGAGAGTGATAAACATACATATATTATAGATATAATACAGCAGTTACAAAGCAAACAAACCGCTTTATGCCATGAACCTACGATTCTCAGACAGTAGTCAGGAATTCTAACCACTGAACAATCTAAGCGCATTTATTCAGAAAAATAAGTCTATTTTTGATACCAAAATCTTCTCTGCACATTATTTAAAAGACAATGTGAAGGACTGTCACGACTCATCGTAAAATTGTGCTCGCCGATTTTATCTTTATTTGATGATGAACTTTCGCAATATTTTGCTTGTTTTGACTGTGGTCTGACTTGATATGGTAGCGATGAAGTTTAAGTCCATAAACACTGTCATGTTTTTATTTCGGTTACACTTGTGCTCACATCGTGACAAAGCGCATGAGTGACGTCGCATCACGTCCTTTGAAGCAAGTGATCGAAGTTACTTCGAAGTATAATACTTACTTTGGAGCTACCTTCTTTGTTTCGGAGGTATTCACTCTTATCTGGCCTACCTTGTTCATGTTCACCTTCAAATACCACCAAATTAAATTCAGTATATCCTTTTTGTGTAATTGAATCAATAACAGTTCAATTACTTAATTCCTCACCAAGCTCGATTCGTGTCCACCTACGCTGGCGCTTGTGCTATTGGTTCTGCGTTGATCGTTGCGATAGCCATAATAAAGTAGAAGATTTGTATTTGTTACGGCATTAAATATAGAATATTAACGATAGCTTCCAAAATGGTAATGCAAATCAATCACTGTAGATAGAGAGCTCTGTTGTGTGTGCAATAATAAATAGGTAAATATATTAGGTTTAAATAATAAGAATGCCAGCATTATCTTCTGCAAAAACTGCTAAGGTAGCGTTGAATAATTTCACGCTGTCAAAAGTGGAAAGCTATCAAAACAGTTTATTCTTATCGCTTTATCATTTGTCGATTGATCAAAACGAAGCATCTCCTAATTGATTTCACAGTATCGCGCTGTGACCGCGGCTGGCTCGGCGGCGCGCCTGCCTCCCATCAGGCAGGCATCTCGTGATTTATTTGCTTCACTCCTAGCTCCTGCCCGGCTCGGCTCCTCACGCCCGCAGTAAAAGTGGTAGCACCATTATATGACCTCTTTATTTTATCACGGTTTCTGGGCCAACGGATTCGTGATGCTGTTTTAGAAATTCGATGGCTACCTAAAATATGTTATGAGCAGCTAACGTGGTTCACTTGAATTGCGAACATGTCTTGCGTAATATTAGCTTGGCTAATAGAAATATTACAAATTATTTTCTTTTCATACAATCTTTGTGAATGGTGCATGTAGTATTTCCACCGCGGGCTACGGTTTGCGCTTTGCGTTGAATTAATGTTGTGGTTTCTTGGCGTGACACAATTCACACTTAATTAGTGTTCACACACTTCATTTCGTTAAACAGAAATAACTATCTCCCTCATAAGGATGGCGTGGCTAAGCAAATGATGTCATGTTGGTCGCGACCCATCTCATTTCCAGTGAGTCGTGTGAGCGACCTTCACGCCGTGTGGACCATGTGTTCTGCGACAAACTACAGCTCTTATGAAAATTGTATTGCAATAAATTATATTTTAATATGTATAAAGCATTTTTTTTTAGATCTTGGCATGTTTAACGAATTTTATGACTTTTCATGCTTACTTTGGATGTGAGCTTCAAATAAATCACACAAATTGATTACTATTAATATTACTTAATACATCCTTGCTCGTCTTTAAAGCAAATCATTTTTTCAAAACTTTGGTAGCGTATGTTAATTTATTTCTTATTAAGTGAGTTTCAAATTTTAAGGGGTTATTCAGAATCAAGTATAATATACAGGAAAAATATTGAAAAAATCCGCTGAATCAAGAATTTATATGGAAAATTGAAAAAAAAGTTGTTGATCGGATTTTTTTAATATTTTCCCTGTATTCTATACTTGATTTTGAGTATAACCTCTTAAAATCTCAAACGCACTTTTTTTAACATCCTGTGTAGTTTTTGCAAATTATTTAATGTTTTTCAAGAAGTACATACCAAATTAAGAATAATTTTACTCATTTTTTAATTAGAACTGAAACGTAGATTCAACCTACATGCTAGTGCAATTTTTAGAGCAGCTCCCAATAAAACAAATACCTACGCGTTTCGCGTTTACATGCTCAAGAAACCCGAAAGTTTTACGTAGTTAGTAGCAGATGGCCTGTCGTAAATTATTACCTCGATGTAAACGCCAGTTTATCTGTTGAAAGCCAAATCACATGGGTATCAGTCTGTACGAAACATTTTATTTAAAATATTCAATAATCCAACGACGCTATTATCATAATAATGAACACATATTTAACCTCTTGGGGTATATCAGTGGGGCAGACGAGTGACTGCAGGTAATTTAGTTAGTTTGGCACGCTGTGCGTGGGTTCCTTGTTGAATTATATGGGAGAATGCAAGTGCGCAGCAAATTATACTTATTTGCTCAGCAGTTTCCTTCGTGGATCTCCATTGACGTTGTTTACACGACAATTTGTGCCAGACACGAGTATAATGCAATTATCGTGAACATAATTTAGCTTAACTTTTATTAAGTCTTCTAACGATTATGTTTAATCGATTATAAGTAAAGGTCGTTGCTGAAATATCTAATGCGATCGGCAGTAGAATTTTATGATACCTATGACATACCTACTTATTTCTTCTTTATATTATAATGTGCGTCTATGCAATAGTGTAATTATGAAATTGTAAATATAGTTTAAAATAATAAATCTAGATTCATGGTGTAGTACAAACAAAATTACAAGTCTGCTATGAACTGTTTAAATGTATACATATTTCCAGAATTAGTTAAGTGTATTAATTTCGTGCTACATTGATACGTCCTTGACAAAGTAGATGCAGTGGAGACGCAGTGTTTGCGTGCGATGCATCTGGCAGTCCTTTTGTCCTTGCGTCCGTTGTCGTCTTGCATTATTTTATTTTCGGGCCCGTCCTCATTGCTCGCCGTTGACATGACGCGCATTTATTTGCATATATCCTTGACTGGCTCGGTGCCTTGTCAGATGTATGTAACCGCATTGTACACGTCCTTATCGCATCGTAACGTTGAGATGAGACATAGTTTGTAGTTATTTCTGAAAAGTATCTTATTACGTACAAAGAATATTTGATCTAAATAGCTGTAATCTTCACCATCTGCCTAAATTACCATGAAGTAGCCATATGCCACAAAAAATAGAAGCAGACAATGAGGTTCGCACATTCGAATCTATCGAGGTGAGTGAACTTCTGTACAGCACGGGTGGGTACTGTCGATAGTTTTTGTCGATTGTCGGTCGAATGGCAAAAACGACTTGAATTTAGCCTAAAGCGATGAGATGATCTAGTCCAATGAGTTTGCTTGTTTGGATTCAATGTAGCATTGTACATGTACAATTGTACACTAATGCGATAGATCACCTTATAGACTTTAAAGTAGCTGATGTGATGAATGTTTCGTTGATAGCTAAGCACTAGCTACCTATGTCTACATTTTTCTTTTTTCGTAATGAAATAGATAGGTATGTTATTCATTCACAGTAGCTACTTAATTTCCATTTATTTCAATGCGGCGTATTCAAAACAAGAGTGGACTAAATGATCAATATAATCTATTAGTTTATTATACTCGGACAGGAAGGCAGCCATGAGTCTTTTATTTAGCTCTGAATCCATTGTGGTACGACGTGATTGTTGCTATAAACATTGAACATAATTTGCAGGATTGTGAAAGGCGGAAGGCAGCATTACGAGACCTATAAATATCACAGCGCAGATAAACGAGGATGATGGTGGAAATATCCACCACATAAACTACATATGTATAGCGTACCTACCTATTTACGTCGAGAATTCACTCAATTTTAGATTCGTATTACAATCGAGTGGAAATGTTTTAATTTATTGCGATAACCGTCTCCCATCTTGCATATAAATGAGCATGGTGAGACAAAAAACAAGATGTAGCTGCGTAGAAATAATAAAAGGAGTTCGACAGGCACGATCGCCTAGCCGAGTCGCCGCGCGTCCTTGAGTGCAGAAATCCTTGATGAGTACAATCAACCGCCACCGGATAGCTCTCCTCCTCAGGGCTGCCAATTAATATTTTAACGGCCGAGGATCCGAATGATGTTTCGTCAAGTTTAATATAATGAGCGTCGTACGGCTCGTGTTTTCTTAAAGTTTTACTATATTGTGTAATCAACTAATCACCAATTAATTATGTTTTTTTACCATGGATTGGTAAGCCCTTGGCATTATCTCACCTAGTGGTAAGTGAGGGTGATTTCTAAGATGGAAGCGGGCTTACCAAGATTCCCCAACGCAATGGGGAACTGGCTATCTTATCTTCATGCCGGAACACTTAAATGCTATTAACATTGATGTTTGGCGGCAAGACTTACATAAGATGGTGGTAGCTAGCCAGGCGGGCTCAGAAAATGCCCTACCACCAACCAAACCGAGTCCTACAAAGTTGTTGTGGTTAACACAACGCTCACTGGCACGCTTATTGACTTGGTGACTTATCTGTTTGACATAATATTGATTCACTTTATTGTTATCTCTGTCAATATTAATAAATATGGCTATTAAATTTATTGGAGATTTCCATAAAATCTGAAGCAATAAACTAAGTTCGTGAATAAAACAGGGTGTTAAAAAAAGTGTGATTGAAATTTTAAGGGGTTTACTCAGAATCAAATATAGATGACAGGAAAAATATTGAAAAATCCGCTCTAATTCTGAATAGTGCATCAAGAATCTGTATGGAAAACTGAAAAAAAAAAGTTGTAGATTGGATTTTTTTCAATATTTTTCCTGTATTTTATACTTGATTCTGAGTAACCCTTTATAATTTCAAACGCACTTTTTTTAACAGCCTGTATAATTGGACTCTGACAGATACAGCATGCACCACACACCCCTAAATAATCAATGTTGCGTAGGTGCTAGAAAATGTGACGATAAAAACCTTAAACTGAAAATAAATGGTCTCGAAACGCAATAGGCGTTTTGTGATCAGCATCGCGATTCCGAGGGCTCTTTCTCGAGACGGGCCATAGATTCTGACGCAGATTGTTTGATTAGCAAAATGATAGTCTGTCAATAGGAATATATTAATGTACACCTTAATTTTTGTATTGAAGTGTCCTAGTTAAAACATAACTTGCTATGAATTTCCGTCTTTGGTATTGACCAAAGACGGAAATTCATAGCAAGTTATGTTAGATAATTGTTTTTTTTTTTTTTTCAATATGAAGAGAAACTACAATAACAGTTCCTATCCTACAATATTTTGTTAGTCTGTATAAATCAATATTTATACAGAGTAACAAAATATTGTAGGATAGGAACTGTTATTGTAGTTTCTCTTCATATTGAAAAAAAAAAAAAAAAACAATTATCTAAATATAAAAATCCACAAAAAATTGCCAAGAAACTGTATAATTTGAATAAATTACAAAATTGTTGATTTTCAAAAGAGGTCCAGTTTATGTGTCCTGCACCTTTTTTATTTCAATGCGTTGAACAAAACATTTTTAGTGTTTTTGGGTTTTTGCACTTCTCTGACAATTTGACAGAGTTGGTAAGAGGTCCATTTAATGAAGCGTGTTTTATGCACTTCGGACAATTTGAGCCGCCCGCCGCGCCGCCGCGCCGCCGGCTTATACCACTATCCGTATTTGTAAAGCGGCGATTATACGCGACGTGGCACCATAAAAACATATAATATCCGCGACATGTCATTACTATTCACCGGTCGACGACGACGGCAAATACGACTTTTATTTCTCAATAGCTTCTTTAATTACTGCTTTACTCGATTACATCGTAAGTTTTAATTATTTTGTGACCTTTGTGTAGTTAAGTAAATAGGTATACACGTTTTATTACGAAAGTTATCTGAAGAAAGTGTAAATCAATAAAAACAATGTAGAGTCTTGATTAAGTTATGTCTTCCATTACTACATTAATTAAAAACATGTATACCCACCAAAGTACTCAACTTATTTAGTATCCAAGCAAAATGTTAAATCCCCAAACACTATTAAAACGAAGTTGTACCTTAAATTGAATTTATCCTCAGTCACGACATGTCAACTTATCGAATATAAATTCTCCTAATAATTGTTACCAATTACGTGAGCGTTTGGCCTCGTACATACCACTATTCGTATTCGCAGCAAATCTACAAGCTTAGGTGCAATGGATTAAGATCTTATTGCATTGACGTTTAAGAGAGAGAATGATTTGCGATCGCGTACGTTGTTGGGTTGTTTTGTGCGGCGTCGCTGCGGGCTGTGGTCCAAAGCCAGCCATGAGAAATGCTGGACGTTATGAAACCTACTGACAAAATGTTCAAAGGTGCGCCAATCGTGGGCCAGGCTCCGGGCCTAGGGCGCCATGAATGTTACAAATAAATGCGGAAATCCAAACTTACGTATATGAATCCGTTTATTTTGGAGTTCCACGTTAGTCATGTCCTTCTGTCATGACATGAGAATACGAAAAATAAGAAGAGTCACTATCACATAGTCAAGTTGGTAACAGCTTTTTGAAGTTGTAACTATGTATTTAGCACCCAGTCGATAAGCTGCGATGTTTATTTATGAAGCGCCGCCGTATGCCAGCGTCGTCGGTCGTCGTGTACTATGATAAACTGCGACCTTTCTCTCGCCCTTGCTCGGTGGGAGGGCGACCTGACACTACCTCGGCTAGTCTCGCCGGCGCGCGATTGTCTCAAACTCACAGACTCAGAGTCAAGTTCACGGCCTCAGGCTTCGCTCCGTCCGTCCGTCCGTCACAGTCGTAGCGCAACCTCGCCATGCTCCGGTAATGCTCTTCATGCAACGTTTCAATTCAACATTTCCTAATTCCATTTGTATCATCGAAATATCCATCATCGTGTCACTACGCTAAATATTCAGTTTGGGAAAATAAGGTTAATTTATAAATATCATTATTTATTATTTAATATTATCTTATCTAATTGTTGATCTCATCGAATCGCATGTTATCTTCAAGCAATTGATTCACGTTGGTTGAAATGTTGAGTCACTGTTTCCGTCTGACAAACGGCTTTCTAGTTCCTATCGATGGTAATGTAATTTGAGAAGTGCCCGCGGCGCGGTGCGCGATCATTGGAGGCGCTAGTTTATTGTTCTCAACATTTGGCACACGGTCGACGACCTGTGATTATTTATCAGCCAATGATACATACTTAGATAGATTGTCTTCTTCATGAATTTTTTGTTCAATTTATTCATTATCATCTTTGTGTACGTTCTGTTGTTTTATGACTATATATTTTCTATCTTCAACGACACCTGAGTATTTTATCTTCATCATGAAAAAATATGTTTTTGTTGGTGCTTTTGAGTTTGACTCGTGAAGAAGTTTGTGTGGACAGTTGGTAATTGAAACATTAAATATTAATAATAACACAATTAATTATTACCCAGTGGCTTGATGGATCGTACTAAGCAAACTTGGTTCCGTTAAGATTTCTGCGCTTGACGTCTATTTCAGCAGCCGAAATTTACACGCGCGGCGCGCCCAAAACCTTCTAATAGGTTAATGGCCATAATAATCACTTTATAAAAAGTTGTTTAGCAGTTTCATTGGCAAGCGCCGTATTTAGCTTCACCAGTCCAACATTTCAACCATCTAAACTCTATGTTATTTATTTTCATACTAAATTTGTAAAGTTCTTTCTATTAATTTCAACTTTCAATAAATTTTATGTTGTGTTTTTATTATAAGTTTACATTTCACTCATAATAATAACAGTCGTGCCTTCTCATATATTATTGATGGTGCGATAAAATTCTTTGTGTGGAAATTAAATTTTGCAACTTTGATCGATATCGAAACCTGCGACCTATCCGAGTTTGTTTGTTTGCGGTGCGCTGTCAGATATAAATCTCCTTAGAGCACGAGGTCGTTAATGTTATATTCGTGTCGGCGCCGGCTGATATACGAACGAACCGTTACATTATTGTCGATTCAATTGCATCAACCTTTCATATTTGTCTGCGTTCTATTCATTTCTCTCATTGCTTTAGTTAGACAAGTCTCAGAGTTCTGTTTTTTCTCCGTATGTAGATGCTATGCTTTTTCGACGTTGTTCTTCTTGTCGCCCTCGATCTTCGAGTCACTGTCTCAATAAACATTAAAATTTGCAACTTTTTGGATATCACACATGATTTCTGAAACTTTGCGTGGGCATGTATGATTCATGTCTGAAAATACATTGTCTTTAGCATCACAGTCTTCTATTTTTTGTAGACAGTTATTTGATCCATTTATTTTCGCAGCGGTACAAGTTATTGACCTATGGTAATAAAGGATAGTAATAAAAAAACGTAATCAACGTCGGCAATAGTATTGGTAGTGGGGTAGTTTCCATGTTTGATATGCGAGCCGTGATAACGCGGCGGCCACGCGACACTTACCCCTTTGTGAGGGTCGGCCCTTTGCGTTGATTCCACTTAGGTCCGTGAATTTGCCTCCATTGTCCTCCACAGGTGTTTTTGAAATAGTTTTTTTTTTATAATATCAAGCATTTACATATAACGTAGGTAGATAGATTTCATCGTTTTTTCAAATTCGAACGGGCGAACTATCTCTACTACAAATGATGACGTGCAAGGTGTTTCTTTTGATTTGGATATTTCATTTATGTAAAGAGAGAATTCAATTAGTCGAGGCTATTTTGGAACAAACCAACCCTTCCGCCTTATTGATTGGCGCCCTCGGAATCAGCTTAATGTTGAAATCACCCGTCAACTTATTATTACCCCGTGTATGCACCTTTTGTCAATACATTGCCGTCAACTCATTAAGATTAAAGTAATTATTAAAATGAGGTACTACTTTGTCATTGTTATACTTTTTAATGACATGTAAGACATGTGAGTTAATTAATGATAGTGAAGTGTGCTTAATGGGATAGGTATTTCATATTCTTTTCATATCCCGTTCGAGTGATTGGCCTAATTAATACAAGGTTATGCAATTCAATATTAGATATATTTTAAGCGTCTCATCGCATTATGTCCTTTTCTCGAAATGTCCTTTCTCAAAATGTCCTTTTCTCGAAATGTCCTTTTCTCAATGTCTGATTAAGTAAATAACAAACTTCCTGATAAGCATGTATCAACTAGACATGTACCGGGTACCCGGGTTGGATCCGGTACCCGGCGGATCCGGCACTTTTTTAAGGATCCGGCCGGGTACCGGGTAATAGCGCCGGGTACCGGGTAATTACCTAGTTATTAAAACACGTTATTTTGAAGTTAAAAGTATAGGTACATTTATGTAACTGTCGTTCATATTTCAATCTTAAATAATGCTGAAGAATACTGCTGCAGGAATGGGCTAAGGAACAGAGTAGAACACTCTGGGCTAGTGCACCAGGCCAAAAACATTCGAAAGCGCTCATATCTGGTTTTTCGCGAGAATACATGTCTAGAGCACTACGACTTCATAAGCCTGGACTTAGGATTCTCGTCAGAACTCTAACTGGCCACTGCAAGCTTAATAATATTGGGTTGTTACATAATTTTTTTCCCACTTTTGAATTTTCCGATTTCTCTGGAATGTTTCAAGATAAGTCTATTTTAGCACTAGGGTATTAAATAATGTTCTCGATACTTTTGCCGTGAGTGTATATAAAAACGCGGTTGCCATTTAGTGTTTAGTTCTTACCGAAATGGTCAAACGACATCTTAGGGCGATTTACTTGTACGAGCATTAACTAGGATCGAATTTGCGGGAGACTGCGAAAAAGATCAACGCTGCATTCAGGCCTAACACAACTATCGATCACACAGTGTGAAATTGGCTCAGCGGTTTGAAGCTGGTGACACCAGCCTTTAAGATATTCTACACATCGGTCGCGCGGTTTCTTTCGATGAAGCTGTGTTGCGGCGCGAGTTCGAGTTGCACCTGGACTCCACTACCCAGGATTTGAAGAAGACACTTTAGTGTCACTATAGCACTGTCGATCGTCACCTACAATCATTAGGTTACCGCAAAGTTCTTTTGAGATGGACGGCTCATGTGTTCACCGACGACGAACGAGCAGCACGTGTCTGCAAAAGTTTGCTGCGGCACCCGAACAGAAAGAACTTTTTTGAGTCAATCAATACGGGGGATGAATCGTGGATTCAATACGAGTACGACACACGCCGGGCCGTTGGGGTTCCTGCCGGTGAACTGCCAAGTACGCAGCCGAAACGTAGCTCGCACGTGCGCAAGCTTTTGCTGTCAGTTTTCTGGGGTTCATAGGGCATGTTGTTCTGGAAGCTACTAGATAACAACAATACTGTGATTACTAAAGTATACACGAAGCAACTCCAATAGCTGGCTGATGCTGTGCGAGAAAAATGACTGAAACGTCATCAAGTCGCACTCCTGCACGACAACGCGAAATTGCACACGGCTAAGCTGACCCGTGAGCTCCTGGAACAACTGGGTTGGACCACGATACCCCCCACCCACCTTACAGACCAGACCTATCGCCATCCGACAACCATCTTTTCCGGGCGTTAAAGTAGCACCTACACAAGTTTTCTTTTTTTAACTACGACGAAGTCAAATGTGACATAGCTGACTTTTTTTATCATTAGCCGCTACCTTTCTGGAGAAGTGGGATCGAGACTTTGCCCAGTAAATGGCTTAGTGTTCTAAACGATGATGGGCAATATATTATTGATTAATTATTAATTTTAATAAATAATTTAAATATATATTGTTTTGTTGTAAGTGGGAAAATAATTTTGCAACAACCCGATAAAATGAAGTTTGCAGATACGACGAGTGCAGATTCTGCCTCGAGGAAGAGGAAACTCCTCTTCATATACTCTGCGAGTGCGAGGCACTCGTCCAAGCCAGAAGCCGATCTCTAGGTGGACCGTAACTGGTGGATAGTAACTCCAGAGGTCATTAGGGAACCCGGCAGCCGGGTACCCGGCAAATCCATTACCCGGTACATGTCTAGTATCAACCAAGGAGAACTTAGAAGTAAAACAAAAACGTAATAAAAATCCTTGTCCGATTCAGTACTTTCATGTGATACATAAAATAAATATTTCAACTACATAATAAAACCACTCAATTTTTAACAAAAACATTAAAATTTAATATCCATAACTTCCACAAAATTATTTATTTAACCAAAATAAACCCTTATAGACATTTTTTCTGAAATAAAAATACAAAATTGTAGGTAATTATTTCCCTAAAAAAATATAATAATTTTCACATATACAATATATTCAATAACGTTTAAACAGAGAAAAATGCCAGCCATAAGCCACCTTCTATATAAAGTAAAATCTTACATCCCCTTTCTTAAAGTATTTTTATTTATAATAATCATTATTTTAAAGGAAAAGGTTTGTTACTAAGTAGAAATAATTTACTGTGAAAAATGACTATTATTATAAACCATAATAAACTGAGACATGATTGTGCTGTTTGAATTGACTCGACTCCTTGGTAACTTTTATGTAATTGAAATTTTACGTTTTAATTTACGTTTTAAGTCTAATATAAAAGGTCTGAATTGGACATGTCTCTGGTTTTTTTTATGTAATAGGTGGCAATAATCAATAACAAACAAGTAATAATCATTATGAGTTTCATATGAATTTGTTCGTAAAAAAAGGACTGATTTTTATTAGGATTTTGTTTTACTTCTAAGTTTTCCTTGGTTGCTGCATGCTTATTAGGAAGTTTGATATTAACTTAATCAGACATTTTTAGAAAAGGACATTTCGACAAAAGGACATAATGCGATGAGACGATTTTAAGAGTTAAAAGTGTGAGTTATATCTAGATTCCTTTTAATAGACTATGAAATGCTATTTTGCTATTTCCTTTACAGGTTAACTGCAAAATGTTATCTAAGGCTAGTTACACCGATCTAGCGGCACTCGACTCGAGCGTGTTGTAAATCCCTCGCTTTCATTCTGTTTATCTGCAGTCGTGTGTTGTACATTCGTTCTCGTTCGGTCTAGAAAAGGCGATCTGGAAAGGCTTACCTATATGTAAATGGTGTATAGAAATGGCCAAACCTTGTTTGGGCTAATTGTATCACTGCTGCTATTTCGCATTCTGGCCGCGTCGACTTTGGCTTCATTGATCTTACTAGTATGTAAATAAATGCAACTCAACCGCTCATGTGATCGTTAAATTTTATGTCGGTGTCAGCGTGTGACATGATTGCTTTTATTTATTTACATCCCATGTTTGATTCAAAGAATAATTCTTAGTGATTGCTTCAGTTCTAATCATATTGTGATTTAATGTGTGCATTAAAAAAATCTCAGGTAGCAAATGCACTTTGTAATAAGTGTTTAGAGTTAAGTGATAGGTGCAAATTGTGAAGGTGCAGTGTATTGCGGTCAGTGAGGGCCCACGTTGCGACACAGCTGTCGGTTGCGCCAAATCAATCCCAAGCACTAATGCCACTCGAACTCGGCACGGCAGCTGAACTGTTTGAACCCGACTATACTAACCACTGAGTGAATGTTTCAAATCTAAAATGTTAATTTGACTGCAATATGTCGCAAGCGGTTTGTACTTATATCTTGATTTAAAACAAAATTGCAGTCAGTTCGTGTAAACGTAATAGCTAGGTGTAAAGGGTTCTAAATTAATAATGATTAAGTGTTATTCAAGCGAGCCTGACCGCGGTTGCGGTTAGTAAATTGAGAGACTTGGTTGAAACAACCCAGCCTTGCTCGCTCGCCAAATACCTTGAATACCTTAGCGTCAAACTTACATGCTACGTATGCGCAAAAAAAAACGTTTTAAAACTGCTTCATTGTTAAAACTTTTGGCATTTGAATTCAGATTAGGATTAGCGATACCAAGGCCATAGTGATAATTAATCGACATTCCTGTTATGATACTTTTTAATTTATTCTTCGGATTCCTTGTTCAAAAGTAATTTCATATAGAATGAAAATACAATGATCTTGATAAAAAGCGTATTTTTGTGTCTAATATAAACTCAAAAATACATTAACATATAAGGTCAACGCTCGTTTGACTAACCAGGACGTTTGTCGGCAGTTCTCGTCGCCCGTGGCCGAGAGCGCGGCTTGCGGCAGCAGCACCTCGTCCTCGACGTCGTCCTCCTCGTCCTCTTCGTCGTCGTCTTCCTCGTCATCGGACTCGGACTCGGCAGACGCTGCCGGTGGATCGGCGCCTTCCAACGACGACTCCACCGCGCTTGCTGCTGCTTGCCAACTCCAGGTATTGGTCCTTCGACGAATTCTGTCATTTTATTAGGCTATTAATGGATGCAACTGTCTCCGGCCTAATGGACATGGCGAACGCGATTGATGACTCTTCAGGACAGGACAGTAGATAAGGTAATAAGGTAATATATGTGAGACACCATATAACTACGCCCTGCCTGAACATGTCAACATCTTATTTGTCAGCAATATTCTAATGATTTATTTTTGCAGAATCCGAAAGTGTTTTCTGTATCTATCGCAACCTGTACTGAATTGTCTTGTACATTGGCACAGATTACCAAAAGGTTAATTAATTATGTACAACTAAAAAAAACTGGTTTTTAATTCTCCTCAACCTACCTGTTTATAGAACTCAAAGTCTAGACATCTTAATCAATTTATGTATAAAACACCCAATTTGCCCGCAGGTGATCGACGATGCAGACCTCGCGGAACTATTTCCAGAGCAGACGGCCGGCGCGGCGGTGCCGCAGCCCAGTTTCCCGCCCTTCGCGGTGCACGGCGCTTCGCCGGAGAACGATGACAAGTCCATCGCTGATAACGGTGAGAAAATTGCTAAAACGTTTCTATTATCTTATTATTTCTAGTGGGATGGATACCTTTAGTGCGCCCTGGCTGGGTTTTTAACTGGACTTAAATATTATCCGATTTAAATCACTGTAGACTTTGTGTAATAGTAGATTTAGTCTAATGAACTTGCGGTTCATAGAGAAAACTAGGTAAGCGATCGAAGATAACTTTAAAATTAGATATCTAATTCCGGTAAAGCCATTACTTGTGTTATTACGGCCTCATACTGTGGTATTTCCCATTCTTAAATGAAAATTAGGTTTTTTGTAATGTTATTCCAAATATCTCTCTCCTATCATACGGACTCGGCTACTATGCAAGTTGTTTCTTCTTCTGTCCAGTATTTAGTAACGTGTGTTCACAGGTGACGGGTCGAGCAGTGAGATGGAGCTCACGCCTCAGCTAGTGACGGCAGCTATACAGAGAGCAACGGCTGACTCGTCGGGCTCGGAAAACGAGTGTTCCAACTCCGATGCTGGCCATCAGAACACTTCGCACTACGCGTCAAGCCTGCTGCAACAGTTTGTCGCTCAGACGCAACTTCTAAGCAGCACCGCGCCCATCGCTCCAATCACGCCTGCCACCCCTGCATTGGGCTGCGGGATCAGCGCCAACCCTATAGATAGCGTACCAACTATCAGTGACTGTGTCTTGGGGCAAATCAACAACTTACCAGACATAGCTCCTGTAACACCCAATTACCTAACCACCTCACAGCATTTGAGTCCACAACAGACGGAGGAACTCCGCCAAATCAATAAAGATCTGGAAGAAATTACTGAATCAGTGGGTATATCAATACCCAACCCACCAAGTCTAGAAGATTGTGTCGAAAATAACGATTTTATGAACCTTGACATAACCCAAGGGGCGTCCGAGATAGGAAACGCAAATGACTTATTGAAAAACTCTCCACCCGTGAGCAGTGAAACAAATACATTAGGTCAAATGGATGCCAACAAATTTGATACAGTCAGCACGAATTCTATTGAATCTCAGGAAGATGTCAAAAATGTTGTCGTTGAATCTAGAAGAAAAAGAGGGCGACCACGTAAAGTTAGAGCACATGAATCTCAGAAAGAAGACAAATCTGCAGTAAATGTTGTTATTAATGACTTCCATAACGGTAACGACCCACCGAACGTATCTCCAGATTCTGGCATTTTATCAAATCACAATTCCCCGACTCACTCTCCATTAAGACGCCATGACGTAGAAGAATCACAAAATAGATTAAGTAGAAAGTCTGTTCAAAAAGAAAACAATACCAGGGAAAGGAGAAATATGAGGTCAAAATCAAAAAGTAGAGGCAGAACACAGGTATCTGATTCTAGTGACTGCGATTATCAAAGGAAAAGAATAGAAAATGAATTAAAACAAATTAAGACAGAAGCACCCTCTCCTATTCCCCTGAAACAGGAACAAACTAGATTTGAAAAGACTAAGAAAACTGATCATAAATTGGATATAGCTGCATTAGATAGAATGTTATATGCTACTGATAGAGTTTTGTACCCGCCGAGAAAGAAGGTGGGACGAAAGCCACAAAATAAAACAAAATCTCCTAAGAATACAACGAAAACATTGAAGGATAGGAATCAGTATGAATCGGCTGAGAGTGATGAAGAATCATTGCCGTCAAACAGATCTGTGCTTTCAGGAGTGTATGCGAAGAGAAAAGAATTGAACAGTAAACTTGCACATGTGCCCAAAAAGAGTAGCAAGTCATTTGGAAATACTTGGAGAGACCATCAAAGCGAAAACGAAGGCGCAGCACACGATGAAGATCCATTAGACCCCACCTGGAAACAAATTGATCTGAACCCCAAATACAAAGATATTCTATCCGGATACAAAAGTGATCACGAATTCAAGCCATACAAAAGCTGCAGTAGACTGATGGAATCAGGATACAAAAGTGATTATGGCTGTAGATCAGGGTATAAAAGTGATTACTATCGCTCTGGATATAGGACTGACTTTAAGTCTGGATATAAAAGTGACAAGTCAGGGTACAAAACGGATCACAGCGTCAGGAGCACTCGTAGACGGACGAGGAAGTTCAAGAAAACAAGATCGGTACGAGACAGGTCATATTACAAAAATCAGAAGCACTTCATATCCGATAAGGAAATCTTACATCTATCTAACAAAACGTTTAGTAGCTTAACATTAGGTCACAGTTCCAGTGATTCTGAGTGTGATAGCTACTTGCACAAACCTAGCGCTAGTCCTAAATATACCAGTGTGTGCACTAAATATCCAATGCCGTCTAAATATAGCTTTGGCTTCACAAAACTAAATCAAAAGCACGTTTTGCGGCTCAACCCCTCAGATCCATTCGCGCCAGGACCGGTCTTTAGCGGGTCACAGCGACCAGTGATGACATACAATATTTTCAAATTGAGTCACAATAATAATAATACCCTCGTGAAGTCCCCCACTAAATCCAGTTACATTGGGAAACCTCTACCTGCTCTCAAACCATCCTTTACACACAAATTTGGAGCATCACCTATAACTACACTCGCTAAGAATTCAAAGAAAAATATTGAAAACAGTTGGAAATGCTTTCCTCGAACGATGTCTCCAAAAACCCGTAAACTTTCGAAAGGCAATGCGAATTTATCGAAAAAGGATAAACCATTGCCAAGCATTTTTGAAAAAGCAAAGAACAGTTACATTCCAAATAAGTCACTATCAAGAAATGTATTTCTAAATTTCAAGAAACCCCACATCAGGCCTTCATTCCACGTAAAGAAACACAGGAGAACGGTTGTTCTTGCGCCTCCCAAAATCAACCTAAAACCAGTGGAGAGGCCATCTCGGATCAGTATCAAGACTGAGAGCAAACATCACAGGCATAGAAGTAAAAGAAGACATCGTTCGAGATCCGTATCGAGATGTCGAGATATAAAACCAGTTGACTTGATAGATCAGAAATTCAGCCAAGACATGGAGCAACTTGTATCGAATTTCATAAACCTCTGTCAGGTTGCTCCTAAATTGATCACAAATGCTGCACAGATCCTACCTAAAGCGGCAGCAGAGAAAGAAAAACCAATGCCAGAGCCTGCTCCTCCACCTAAAGTTGTAAAGAGAGGTTCTAAGAAACGCAAAACAGCTGATAATGCGGATACAGTAACACCTACATCCAAGCGCAGACATAAGAAACAGCTCGCTGAATCTCAGAGTAAAGGAGGAAAGGACACAAATGAACATAAATTGCCCCTTAAAAAACGACATTATCATATAAACTCTTCTACAAGCAATTCTTTAAGCTTGCTACCAGCGGAGTTTGATGAAAGTGCAAAGGATGGATCTGGTCCTGAAAAGTTTCTATGTACCGAAACAGATTGCACAAATGAAAATAAGATTTCTGAAGATTCTCCAGCAAAAGCAAATAAATATAAGAAAAACACTGACAGTTTCAAAAATGTCCAAGATATTAAGAGCATTGAAGCAGCATTAAAGCAGAAGAGCAACGAGAGTCTGAGTATAAAAGTAGACGAGACAAATACGACACCAACCAAAAATCATTCTCCTAATTCTAACGCCACAGACGATGAATTGTCTATTCAGAAACCCAGTGCAGAACAATCCGAATTATCAAAAAAAATCTATGAAACATCGGAAAAATTAAAAGCCGTGCATAAAATGGTGCATGATTTGGAAAAATCATTGCCAAAATCAAAAGAAGGCGATATCAAATCAGAATCATTGAAGCCTGATACACAAAAAATATCATCGCCTAGAACGGAGAGGAAAATATCGCCCGCTAGAAATTCCGCGCCTATAGTTACACCCAAAAAACGTCATAGACTTGAAGCTGACAAAGTAACATCTACTTCAAACCTTGACCAAGTCGTACAATCTTTGTCAAAGAAATTATCCGAAGACAAACAGCTTTCGACAGCTAACTCGAAGGATGTCAACCAAAACAATTCTAAAAATACTGATTCACTTCAATCAGGGAAGGGTGACATGAATACAGAACAAGCTGAAAGTACTGATCCTTTGAAAAGTATGTCTGCGCGTACTTTATATAAAAGTTCTATTCCACCGGCACAAAAATCCGAAATAATGACACGAAAAAAAAATAGGCTGGAAGGTTTGACAAGTAACTTGGTTTCAAAGATTAATCCTAGTGCAGCGACCAAAGTGCTTGATACATTGTTAAATGACAACATCCGAAAGTCAATAGAATCGCGAATTCTTGAAAAAGAGAAAACCAGTGCAGATGGCAGCAATAAGAAGACTGAAGAAAAGCCTAAAAACAAGGAAGTATCACAAATCAGCACTCGAGCTACTGTTATCAAATCTCCAGTATCAAAAGGCAAAGTTTTGGAAACGAAAAAGTCTAAAGCTAATGAACCTACTACAACACAAACAGTAGTCGTCAATGTCGACAAGCCCACTGGAATTTTCGAACCATCCGTAGACCTCGAAGATCAGATACCTAAGTCATCTATTTGCGTAAACAATATTTTAAATGATACTCAAAAATCAAAATCTAAAACAAAAGGTGACAGCAAATCAACAAATGCGTTACTAAGTCCCATTGACACAGAGGCGGAGATTCCATTGGCTTTAATTTCTGAGACTCCAGATCCTATTATCAGACCAAAAAGAGGAGAATCAATAGCAGCTGTTATATCTGACAAGCTTCAGGAAACTATTGGTGGACACAATTTACGTCAAACCAAAAGAAGCAAAGAAAAAGAAATAGATTCCGATGATACTACTGATAAGAAAAAGAAGAAAACTAGTACAACAATAATAAGGGAAAGTAAATTGGTATTACCAACAAAAATGTTAATTCCTAAAATACAAGCTGAAAGATTGTCTCTTACAGACGCTGCAAAGAAAATAAATACAATTTCAAAGAAACCGGAAGTAATTGATTCAACAGATACAAAAATTACAATTGACACAACTAAGAAGAAAACGAGAAGACGCAAAGCTATAAACAGGACCGGTTTCCCGAGTGTTAAAAAGAAGAAGAAGAAACCTGAATCCAGCAGTCACAATATTAACTCAGATAATCACCTGACCTCTGACACCGACAATAATTCTGCATTTGAAAGAGTACCTAAAGACGGCGAAGCTATGATAAGTTTCTTAGAGAGAACTACTAAGAAACCAGAATTGAAAGTTGTTCTTAATAAAGACGAGTGCCCTAAACAAGGACGTCTTACAGTTGTTGCATTGGAGAAGTTGCAAGGTAAGGATACTCCGGTTGCAAACAACACTAAAGCGTCGAGTAAAACCAATAGTACTACCGTTTGTGACAAAAAGAATTCAAACTCTTCAATTCTGCGAGCGCCGGCTTTACAACTGAAAAATAACAAACCTGAAAAAGAAATTAAAAGCCACGTCAGCAAATGGGAAGTGCTTAGTGAAACTGACAGTATTCCATCTTTGACAAGTTCGCTTAGCAACGACCCTGAAGATAGCATCCCACTGAGCTTCTTGAATCTAAAGACTGATCGCCCTGGAAGCAGGCTGGACAATTTGGAAAGACTGAAACGCAAAACGAGAGCCATGTCGCCTTCCCAAGAGATTGAAGAAATACTCTCAAAGAGAAAACATGTTGAAAAGAACACTAAAGTTGCTCTACGGCCAAAGTCTAGTCTTGCTGGCCTGTGTCCGACTGAAAAGAGGCTAACGCGAAGTTCAGACAACACTATCGAGGAACCAAAAGGCAAGCAAAAGAAAGTGCAAAGCAAGAAATTACTTTCCGAAATTCCAGAAAAGACGTCCAAACCTCTTCCGATTGCGGCTAGGAGGAAGTCGAGATCTTGCGCAGCTAAAGCGCGTGAAGTCCAGTCGAGTTCGCGCGATAGTTCGTTGGACACCGTCGTAAGTCGGCGCCTGAGATGCAAATCGCGGGAGCCTTCAATCGACACACTACGCGACCACGACGAGAATGAACCTCTGCCGTTGAATGAGAAAGAGATCGACTTCGAGAAGAGCATCGATGTGCTGTCAAAGAGTATAATATGCAAGAAGCGCGTGGCTTCGTCTCGCGACCACAGTCCGGCCAGCAGTGTCGATAACCGAGACAAGCCAGTCGTGTCCAAGAGGAATCCGCGGCTCAGGAAGAAGTTCCTGGTAGCCGGTTTATTCTCCGACTACTACAAGGAAGAGTAAGTTCATTTATTGACTTTTGTTGATACTATAAATATTTGTTATTACTTTACGCCGGTTGCTAACATTTTTAATGTCGTTTTAGCCCAAAACCGGAGGGCAAAAGCAAGAACACGGTACAACAGACTGAATTCCCGCCCGGGCTTCTCGCGCCGCCGCCCTACTGCGAACGCTGGGTGCGGCGTCGGCAGATACATTTCAGCTTGCCGTACGACATTTGGTGGGAACAACATTATAACCAGCCAGTGCCGTCGTGGAACTACAAAAAGATCCGGACAAGTGAGTTCTAAAAACATTTCTTCCTAGCAATAAATTAAATTCCAAATGCCTAACAGTTCTATGTTGAATTTTAGTACCTGTAAACTTTTTTCATTTTAGTATTCTGTCACCATAAAACATATATACAGGGTGTCCAAAAAGTGAAGGATAATCCTTCACCTGCGGATTGGTCGAATAATTTCCTACTACATATCAAAATCTAGTAAAAGTCCCACCATTTTTGTGATATCGGTATTTTTAGTTGTTTTTTTTCAAAAAAATTGACCTTCAGTTTAATGCATGCCATTCCTACAAATTATGACATTTTTAAGTCCTGTTTTTTTTTAAATATTCGTGAATACATAATTCATCAAACACAATGGTAAATTATTTCTTAAAGTGCTGGCAAATCCTGTAAAAAAATAAGTTTTGCAAATTTTTTACAAAAACTTTTTCGAATAGTTAACTTCGATAGCCTGTGGTGTAAAAAAAAATACTAAGCTGATCGTGCCAACAACTTTTAAAAATTGCTTAGTTATTGACAATTCTAAAATGGTATAATTGTTTGACATTACATTAAAAACAATGTTTTAATGATAATTCTAATGCGCCAAGGCCGAATTTTTGGAGTTTTGCTATACTAAAATTCTATCGACATAAAGTAACTAAGCAAGACTTTGGTTGGTTTGTTCATTTGAATAACGAGCTGCCACGCTACACCAGGATACAATGGATAAAAACAAAAGACAGCATGGATAAAAAATATCTTTTTTTTATATACCCATCGTTCAAGATCGACAATATCAGAGTTCTGCAGAATAAATGAACGAAGATAATGAGATTTTTCATAAAATTCTATGACGCGACGTGTCTTCGGGCTGCTTAAAAGATTTAGTCTATGCAACGGAGACTTAAAATATCACGCAGCTGCAAGAAGAAATAGACAGAACTACAGAACAAATTTCAAGAGAAGGATACGCCCGCCGCCTAAATAGGTCCTTTGTAAAAAGATGTAGAGCATGCATAAGGGCTAATGGCGGGAATTTTGAACATTTATTATAAAAAAAAATATATATTTTTTATCCATACTGTCTTTTGTTTTTATCCATTGTATCCTGGCATAGCGTGGCAGTTCGTTATTCAAATGAACAAACCAACCAAAGTCTTGCTTATTTACTTTATGTCGATAGAATTTTAGTATAGCAAAACTCCAAAAATTCGACCTTGGTGCATTAGAATTATCATTAAAACATTGTTTTTAATGTAATGTCAAACAATTATACCATTTTAGAATTGTCAATAACTAAGCAATTTTTAAAAGTTGTTGGCACGATCAGCTTAGTAATTTTTTTTTTAAACCACAGGCTATCGAATTTAACTATTCGAAAAAGTTTTTGTAAAAAATTTGCAAATCTTATTTTTTTACAGGATTTGCCAGCACTTTAAGAAATAATTTACCATTGTGTTTGATGAATTATGTATTCACGAATATTTAAAAAAAAAACAGGACTTAAAAATGTCATAATTTGTAGGAATGGCATGCATTAAACTGAAGAAAGTCAATTTTTTTGAAAAAAAAAACTAAAAATACCGATATCACAAAAATGGTGGGACTTTTACCAGAAAAAAAAATTAATATGTAGTAGGAATGATTCGACCAATCCGCAGGTGAAGGATTATCCTTCACTTTTTGGACACCCTGTATATTGCAGCATCGTCAACGCTCTAACAACTTAATCATGCACTTAAAACATACAAAATTTTACGTCAAACATTCTTGAATTTAAATTAAATCGATTGTGACCGAATCTTGTAAATAATTAAATAATATGTCATTACAACTACGTCACGTTTGCCCGCAGACGTGTACTACGACGTGAAGCCGTCGGCGGACGAGTGCGAGAGCGTGGCGTGCCACTGCGCGCCCGCGTCCGGCTGCAACGAGGACTGCATCAACCGGCTCGTCTTCTCCGAGTGCTCGCCGCAGCTCTGTCCCTGCGGGTAACATCTCCCTCCCTCTCTCTCTCACTTATATTTTTGTGTCTCTTCTGCCAATGTTATATCAGTCGTGGGAGTGACACTTCCGCTAATGTACGGTATAAGGGAATTAATACCTGATTCGATAGCTCTTTCATCTGTCATGTCAGATGTCTGTTATGCACGACATTAACAAAGGCTATTCTATTCTATTTTTCTATTTTGCATTCAACATCTCATTTAAGGAGTTAGGAGTGATTTTGCCAATTTCAAGTGAAAATGGGAGAATCTTCAATAAAAAAAATGGCGAAACGCCAATGTCAAGTGAATGTCACAGTTCTAAGGGTGATGGGCACTTAAAGACGCTCCACGTGGTGGTTTGCTGCTGGAACTCTGAAAACGGAGCTCTCTCCTAAGTTAATCCTCTTCTTATTATTGCTTATCTTGGTATCTGGTCACAGCTATTTCTCCATTACAAAAATAACGTTGAAACTATTCTAAAACGGTAATAATTGTAAAATTAACAGACGTTTGCTCGGTACAGAGTCCCGGCAACCAACCTATAACGGAATTAATACCTGCTTTGATAGCTCTTTCATCTGTCATGTCAGATGTCTGTCATGCATGACATTAACAAACTCAGCAGTCCAAAAATGTTTAACGCGAATGAAATTTAAAAAAAATGCCAGTTTGTTTCTCAAAAGTGCGAGCTGGAATCCCAAAAATGTGCCACACAATAAGAAAAAAATAAGTTCTAATAGCATTACCTTGGTATTATACCATGGATAATATCTTCTAATGTGTCTCGTCACTTGGACAGCGACAGATGCAAGAACCAGCGCATCCAGCGGCACGAGTGGGCGCCGGGGCTGGAGAAGTTCATGACGCAGAACAAGGGCTGGGGCGTGCGCACCAAGCTCGGGATCAACTCCGGAGACTTCATTCTCGAGTACGTGGGGGAGGTGGTCTCCGATAAGGAGTTCAAGGTGAGCACGTCTTTTTATTAGCTCTTGTGTCTATTAGGCCAGAATATATGATTAGGTTAGGTAATCAATCACAGTGTACCACTGTAAAGGTACTTTTATCGTTTATCCAAGATATATATCCAGCAAGTTTGTAGGCATCAAGAACGATAAGCAATATTATGGTGATGTCGAACTGTGTCTGTTGTACAGATCTTCGTTAAAATTCGTCAAATATCCATCACAGTGTGTTATATTATAACTATAGGATCAATCCAGATACTAGTATATCCAAAACAGTTTACTAGATCACCACTTTTTCTAGTCTAGTGTGTGTCGAATTAAACGCGAAGCAGTCTTTCTGTATGTGAATCAGATAATTATAACCTGCCTGGGAGTGAGAGGGCTGCAAAAAAAGTTTTTTTCTGTATAATAATTACTATCTTCAGCGACTTAGCGGTAGACTGTTCTGACCGCAAGAGTCATAAATATTTAAAAATGTGTATTGTATTTTATTCATTACTAATTAAGTTGTGTTTGAAAATGAATATGAATATCGGTCAAAATATAAATTGTACATGCCAAAAAATATATAAGTATTAAAAATACCTGTAATTTATAATGGTACAGGAGCGCATGGCGACGCGTTACGCGCGCGACACACACCACTACTGCCTGCACCTGGACGGCGGCCTGGTCATCGACGGCCACCGCGTGGGCGGCGACGGCCGCTTCGTCAACCACTCCTGCCGCCCCAACTGCGAGATGCAGAAGTGGACCTCCAATGGTAACCTGACATTTGTTTACTGTTGCCTGCCCATAACCTGCAACTTGTCCACTTTAACTTGTGACTTTTCTTTTTTAACCTGCCTCTTGCCTATTGTAGACTTACTTGTTTACTGTAACCTGCCACTTGCCTATTGTTACTTCTCTTCTGTAACCTTTTGATTGTTTACGTAACTTGACACTTGCCTACTGTAACCTGATACTTGTTCACTGTAACCTGCTACTTGTCTACTGTAACCTGCCACTTGTCTACTATAACCTGACACTTGCGTACTGTATCCTGGTACTTGTCTATAGTTTCAAGTTCAACTTACAAGTTCTTATGTAAGTGTAGTCTTCTTCTACTTTTCGTGTGGCACAATTTACCCCGCTCTATCCGCAAGGTATAGACGGCGGTTGCATGATGTAAAGTAGTAAGTGATAGGCAAGGTTCCATTCTAAACAATGTATTTTATTTGTAGGTACATTCAGAATGGCGCTGTTCGCTCTGCGGGACATAGAGCCCGGTGAAGAGCTGACTTACGACTACAACTTTTCACTGTTTAATCCCGCGGTCGGCCAGGTAAGCAGATCAAAACAAGAATTCGTTTACTTATTTATTTGCAGCAAACCTTAAACTTTGTTGTTGTCCTACAATATTAAGTAAGTTTTGGTGCATGTTGTGTTTACCTATAAGTGAATGTTACATTTAAGTACGTTTTTTTTTCCTTGCTATTTTTTTCGATGTTTTAATGTAAACTTTCGTTGGTAAACCAAATAAAAGAAAAAAATAATAATAATATTATAATTAAGGATTACAAGATTCAGTCTTTTTCTTCCTCTTATTTGGTCACCATCAACAGAATTTTAAAAAATTAGATGAGACTTTTATCTGTAGACCTCAACAACCACTTTCGTTACAGCCATGCAAATGCGACTCTGAAGACTGTCGCGGCGTCATCGGCGGCAAATCGCAACGAATCACCAAACCCCCGGTTAAAGCATCTCGCACGCCTTCCAACGCGTCCAACCAATCCACAAGCGGTCAGCCACGCGTCGGCCGCCCGAGAAAGGCTGCTAAGTGCAACAAGAAGCAAGACCAGCTAACTGCTTGCGATATCAAGAACATGACCATACTGAAGTACCAGCAACACCTGAATAAGCTATGGCAGGAGCCGCCGGTACGGCCGTTGACGCCGAAAGAGAGGGCGATCGTCAAGGACAGGCATTGCTTCTTGTTCAGGAACTTGGAACACGTGAGTGAGAGATATATGTCTAGTTACTTAGTAATTGTAAGTGTAACACTTGTCCCTTTCAGTCCATTTACATTAACTGCTTAAGCTATGTTTCGGTATATAAAAGGTTAAGAAATGTTCTCTAGTATCGTTAAGGTAACGATAACCCCTCCTGGGGTTATATTTAAGTGAGTGCTCATTGTCTGCTGTCTACATCATAGATGATAGTGCAGAAGTAGTGTAGATTCGTTTAACTAAAGCTTGCTTTAGGCAATTGTTGCCTTATCCAAATCATCCCGACCTGTCCTTTGTACATAATGGTCGCTACTCAATAAATATAGTAAACTCTGCTCCACTATTAGGCATAGAAATTGACACTCATATAAATTGGAAACCTTATATTCAAAAGCTATCAAACAACTTGTCCTCATTCATATACGCTCTCCGTCAGTTAAAGCGAGTCACAAATTTGATAACTGCACTCTCCGCATATTATGCCTACGGCCATTCAAGGTTCTCCTATGGTATCATTCTATGGGGGAATTGTTGCGACATTCAGGAAATCTTTATACTTCAAAAAAAATGTTTAAGAATATTGGTTAATATTGAACAGACTGATTCCTGTAAACCCTACTTTAAATTAAATATACTAACATTAACATGTATTTATATTTTCGAAGCCTGCAGATTTGTTAAAAAACATAAACATATGTATTCACCAGTAAAAACTATAAAACGTAATAAACGTTATCTAAATAAATTAAAACAAACATCCTCAAAACTCAAACTATGCACATCAGCTCCCCATTCGATGTTGATAAAAATATACAATCACCTTCCTAACTATATAAAAAACATAGAAAAAGACAAATGTTTTGAGAAGCATCTTAAGGAATTCTTAATTAATAAAAGCTATTACAGTATCGCCGAATTTTTTTAAGACAAAGTAGAATAATTAAACTAATTAAATAAAAATAATAATATATAAAATGTTATATAAATAATCGAATGTTATTAAATTAAATTATTGTAGAATAAATTAATTTATAGGAAATTGTAAATTATACAGGGTGACTTTAAATCAGTTTTTGATACGAAAGGCTATGCTCGTGATAACAAACAACTTTCCCTAAGGAACCCATAGTCAAATCTCAAAAAAAGTTTTGGACCCTCCATACAAATCGGTCAACGGACCGGCCAAATTAGTATGAAGAGTCCAAGTTTTTTTTTTTGCGAAATGACTATGGGTTCCTTACGGAAAGTTGTTTGTTATCATGAGCACATGCATATCCTTTGGTATCAAGAACTAATTTAAAGTCACCCTATATTATATTATATTTGTAATAATAATATATTGTTGTAATAGCACCTCTCTATTGCCACGCCCTTGTCATATGTATCTATAATTTCACGAATTGTAATTTTACCACCTGTGAACTACTGTGACATGCAATAAATGATTTGAACTTGAACTTACTCTGAATGATTAGTTTACTTAGGGATCTCGCGCAATAGCCGACCACGACCACGATAAGTGGCTGCAGCGACCAAGTTAACTATACAAACGATGTATGTATGTATGAACACTTTATTGCACACAAGGTGCAAAACATTACAAAATAAAAATGCAAGACTAACTATTTGCGGCCAAGTGCGCGAAGTACTGGTTAGTTTGCTCTATTGGACAAGCCTTTGTTCATAAAAGTTATAACCAATCCATACTTTCAGGTGCGTCGCATGCGGGAACGCCTTTCCGTGTCCATGCCGCCGTCGCCCCCCGCCGCCGCGCCTGCCCCCTCCCCCTCTCCCGCTCCTGCCAACCCCGCCCCCGCCCCCGCCATCCCTCCCACCCCAGCCCCCGCCACGCCAATCATGGTGGACCCCCTAGTGCTACCGGACACTATGAACCCGCAAGTGTTCTTAAACCGCTTGAAGGAGCTGCGAGCGAGCAAGGAGGAGACCGTCGGCAAGTTGCTCCGAGTTGAGGATGATGCGACGTTGTCCACTAAGGAGCGACTAGCGACGGTGTTCAAGGCTATTTATAAGGCGGTTGTTACTGCTAAAGGTGAGTTTCTGTATTCACTTATTAATCAGTAGTATAGATCAAGCTTGGATCCTGTAAAAAAAAGAAAGCCAGTTCTCTATTGCGTTAGGGAGGAAAACTTAGTAAGCCCGCTTCCATATGCGGCATCATCAATAATAATGCCAAGGGCTTACTAATTGTGCATTAAAAAAAATTCGAACGAAACCTATGAAGTAACTAAACTCTTCCTAATTTAATTGTTATTTCTCCTCTTTCTAGATGAAAAAGACAAACCAA
Source organism: Coleophora deauratella (assembly GCA_958295455.1). Taxonomy (NCBI): domain Eukaryota; kingdom Metazoa; phylum Arthropoda; class Insecta; order Lepidoptera; family Coleophoridae; genus Coleophora; species Coleophora deauratella. The sequence goes on along the minus strand of OY282408.1, from coordinate 10,510,093 downwards.
TCAGTGCTCCACTATTGAAAACAAAAGCTGTTAAATCGACCGAGGATCAGCCTGCTATCCCGGACCTCACCTCAATCGAACAGAACATCTCTAACATGCAGTATGAAAACGTGGCTCAGTTCGACAGTGACATGTGTACTGCGTTCTCTACTGCCATCAGGGAGCATGGCAGAAATGCACCGCAAGGGAATGCAGCAGTATTGCTCAAGAAGGTAGGACTACGTCATTTTCAAACTAATTATTTAAACTAACTTTAAATTTTTTGAATTGACATTCTGCAGACGTCTGCTTGTTTGCCAGTTATGCCATAAAAAAAACATAAATGGGCGAAAACTATACGTTATCGTTTGTTATTGAGCCTGTTATCTAACCAGTTTATTTGTTTTAGGTCTACAACAATGCAAAGGCTGACTGCGTCGAACTTCTGACCAAGATACTTGGATCAGATGAACCACTACCAGCCGGTTTCTTACCAAAAGCCAAACCTGGTAAGTGTTTTGTAGTTTTACGGTTTTAGTTGGCGCACTGAAAGACGTCCACTATTGGGCGTAGGCCTCTCGCGCGTATTTACACTTACAATAGGGCAGTTGACTGCTCTTACTTTTTTATCAAATGTCAAAAACAAAACTTTACTGTAAAAAAAAAAAATTGTGATAGATGACGGCATTGTTTAATATAGTAGTTTGCATAAAAATGTTTTTTTTTTTTTTAATAAAAATTGTGCATGTGATAAAAATACAAGTTTATAAGATTTTCTGCAATTTCAATAAAAGAGCTATTTCGTGATCAATATGTTAAAACTTATTTTTGACGATATCAATTCTTCGATTGTTCGGTTTTGTGACGGTGTAATGTCGTTGTGTCGCAACAGAGGAGGTGATCAACTGCATCTGCGGGCTGCACGTGGAGGAGGGGCTGATGGTGCAGTGCGGCGGCTGCGGCGCGTGGCAGCACGCGCGCTGCATGCGCGTGGCCGACACGCGCCGCCACCACGCCTGCCACCTGTGCCCGCCCGCCGCCCCGCCCGCCGCCCCGCCCCGCCCGGTGAGACACACACACATACTCGTCTCGCTCCCGTCACCTGCACACTACTGAATCGGTGGCTCAGTGGTTAGCGCTCCTGACTCCTGATCCGAGAGTCGTGAGTTCGATCCCCACCCAGGGCAAACATTTCTGTGATAGCAGATTTGTTTGCTCTGTGTCTGGGTGTATTATATCTGTATATTTAAGTATTTAAAACGTATATGTGTATGTATATCAGTCTCTGGTTGCCATAGTACAGGGAATCCTAGTTTAAAAAATATAATAGGAGCCAGATGACCGTGTGTGATTTGTCCCGGATATTTTTTTATTTATTACTTACCCGTACTGGGGTTGTTTTATTAACAGACAAACGACATGTGTGAGCCACACATGCTCATGTCATTTCAAATACCTATACAGTCCTCATCCATACTGGTTTTCTTTTGTAGATGTTGCTCATGAATCTGAACAACTTTCTCTAAAGAACAACACTTATTCATCTGTTTTTAAACAGTCGCATACTCAAAATGATTATTTTAATGGCGGATATGAAGTTATAAACATATCCTGGCTTTTATTTAATCCGATGATCGATATGTATGGTGAGTTCAAAGTTTTTTGGCGTTTATTTAAAAAAGTGGTAGTATAAAAGTTATCACATTTGACCCGAATATTACCTGGGTACCCGCCTTAAAAATGTCACCTTTTATATAAAATTTATAATACAATCACAATTTTTCTCTACAATTTGACGATCTATCACAGGTTGACCGCGAAATTCCCCTGGACGACTACACCGAAGACGGGCACCAGTTCTATCTATCCCTCATGCGAGGCGACTTACAAGTGCGACAGGGCGACACGGTCTACGTCTTACGCGACATCCCCATAGACGATAAGCATCCTGACGTCAGCCAGAAGAACGGGGAGAAAGTGGAATCCCCGAAGACGAAGAGACAGGATAGGAAGAAGGTGAAAGGCAACGATAAGGACAAGGCTGAGGAGGGACAGAATAAGGTGAGTGATTTGCTATTAATCGAATATTTATTCATTCATACTAAATGACTCATCCAACAAGTGTCCTGTGTCTATCAAGATAACATCTTGTCCTCCACACCAAGCTGTACTTATTAGCTATGGATGGCGACATATATATAAACACGCGAAAATTTTTACCCTTGGGTAGTCGGGTTAAAGTAATGCGTGTGAATATTATAATTTGAGTGATTCTGTAACGATCGCTATTAATATCTCCAGAAATACGTAACTGGCTGAGTTAGCTCACACACAAAGAAACATGATGTTAAAATATAATTTTAGAGCTTCATATTCATAATTGTACTCATATTCACAGGACTTGGTCCGCAAGCACACGTACCAAACCATCGGGCCAGTGAACGTGTCCGAGCTAGACATATTCCGCGTGGAGCGGCTGTGGAAGCACAAGCACACGCAAGAGCGCTACGTGTACGGCCACCACTACCTGCGGCCCCACGAGACTTTCCACGAGCCCACGCGCAAGTGAGTTGGAAATCTTGTTAAAATAAAGAGCATAGTTTATTTCAGGTCTTCTTAAGACACGTGTTTTACCTTTGACATTTCCGTGACCCTTCTGCATCGCGCCTCCGGTACCTATGGATTCGTCCATAGATTACCCCCAATAGATTCTGCATACAGAGCAGCTGACGGTCACCGAGCATATGGGCAGCCGGGCATTTACAAAGAAACTACACCGACTTCAGTATCGAGCAAGTCAAACCCGCGCGGATCTTACTGATTGTTCGTATCATAATAGAAACACAGAGTTGTTGTTGTTGTTGAAAAAAAATTATTACAGTTCCCGCCTGTTCTTGGATCAGCCAAGATGATGATTTATAAGATGCAAATATACATTCTTCCAGCCTTTCGCAGATACCTTTCCGCAGATATCCATCACCCATCCCGCAGACACTGACAGCCCTCGCATATCGGGCGAATACCTATGACATCTATCGCAAATAGCGCATGTATCTGACACCGCCCTTGCATCCCCATCCCCATGCATCTTCCCCACCTGTAATGTCCATAATACAGTACCAAAACCACATGATTTACGTGTGTGTTATTTCAGATTCTTCCACAACGAAGTGATGCGAGTCCCCCTTTATGAGGCAGTGCCGATAGAGCTGGTCATGTCGCAATGCTGGGTTATGGACCTCAACACTTACTGCAAGGTACACCACTTGTCAACTTTCTTTCGATGCGGTTTCAACTCTAAATCAAAAAGTTGCAATCCTAATTTAAGTATTATTTAAATACTACTCTGAATAGTATAAGAATCCCATATCTGAAATATCTTTATGAAAATATTTTAATGATAGTTTTAAAAGGGTCCTCAAACATTGTTAGCATGAACTTTGTTCGCTATTCGAAAAGGTGTAAAAGAGAAATACCGACGTTAGCCTTATCTCTTGCACTGGTCTGTCCGTTCCATGTCCGTTTTTAAGATTCAAGATTCAAGCAAGATTTGCCTAGCATTTGATTTCCCGTTTGGTTAGTTATGATCGATATGATTATTATGAATTTGTAGTATTTGTGAAGAATTATTTAGAATAGAGTTTAGAATGTTATTATTTTAATGTGTACCGTGCGGTGCAGGGTCGGCCGGTGGGCGCGCGCGAGGAGCACGTGTACATCTGCGAGCTGCGCGTGGACCGCGGCGCGCGGCTGTTCACGCGCGTGGCGCGGCCCAAGTTCCCGCTGTGCACGCGGCCCTACGCCTTCCGCCACTTCCCGCAGCGCGCGCGCCTCTCGCGCACCTACGCGGTGAGTCTCCCGCTGATATATACCTCCCCTCACCTCATCCTCACCTCAACCTCACCTCACCCTCACCTCACCCTCATTAACAACCCATATCGTCCCCATTGCAGGGGCACGGCATACATTCACGTTAGGCCATACTTCACACACGGGGACTAAGTCCGGATTGGTGGAGGTTTTGTGGCCAGCTGCAGTGTCAGAAGTTATCTATAAGGCCGGTCTCGCCCTCATCTATATGTCGACATTATAGTCAATGCAATTCACGAATGTTGGTAAAGACCAGCGCGGGTAGCATGAGGGCGTAGGCAAACCCGTTTGTCGCGCTCAGCGAGAGAAAACGTTTGCTTGTCTTTCTCACTGGCTTGACGTTGGAGCGAGACAGTCGCTTAATCGCGTCGCGTCGCGTTATGCTATTGATGCAGGTTGCATATTAAATACACTGAGTGAAAATTTTTGATAATTGAGAAAATTTAAATTACAAGAATCTCATACTAATAATCATCTAATATTTGATAATTATTGGGTAATTATTTATTATTATTATTTGGGGGTAAAGGGGTATAGGACCAGGAGGGCCCTATTGGATCACTGCGACCTGGGTAGATCTATTGTGACCACTGCCCCTGTTAAATTATATCCTCAAGGCCAATAGTTCTAATGAACTGTAGGATGCACTTGGGATCGAGTTCCCTAATGACCTCTGGAGTTACCATCGGTCCACCTAGAGATCGGCTTCTGGCTTGGACCAGTGCCTCGCACTCGCAGAGTATATGAAGAGGAGTTTCCTCTTCCTCGAGGCAGAATCGGCACTCGTCCGTATCTGCAAGCTTCATTTGATAGAGATGTTTGTTAAGCTTGCAGTGGCCAGTTAGAGTTCTGACTAGAATCCTAAGTCCAGGCCTAAGAAGTCGTAGTGCTCTAGACGTGTGTTCCCGCGAAAAACCAGATATGAGCGCTTTCGAATGCTTTTGGCCTGGGGCACTAGCCCAGAGTGTTCTACTCTGTTCCTTAGCCCATTCCTGCAGCATTCTTCTTCCGATGCAACGAGGCACTCCCACTATTGGTTCGGGTCCAATAGCTGGTGCCTCCGCTCCGTTTCTAGCTAGCTCATCTGCTATTTCGTTCCCCTTGATGCCACTGTGCCCAGGCACCCAACATAAGGTGACTTTGTTGTGCCTTCCTAGCTGATTAAGTGCATTGGCGCACTCAAGGGTAAGTTTTGAATCAATCTCATGTGATTTCAGTGCCATAAGGGCTGCCTGACTATCCGAGCATATGATTATGTTTCTATTTTGATAGGACCTCAGAAGGTTTTCTTGCACGCATCTTATTATTGCGTACATCTCTGCCTGAAATACCGTCGCATGCGAGCCTAGACTGTATGACCGCTTCGTCTCCGATTCTCCTCCGCATACTCCAGCACCGGCAAAACCCTCTTTTTTGGAACCATCTGTGAACCAGATGAGGTCACCAGATTTGAGAGTTTCGGGAACCGCACAGTTCCACTCGTCCCTACGCGGTACGTGAATCGTGTACAGTTTGTTGAAACTGTACTCCTTTAAGAGGACATCGGATGGCATGGCCAGTGCTGGGTTTACAATGAGTGCATCAAAGAGATCCCTCATTACCACTGATTGCCAGACTGTCCTGCCACCGTCCATAGCACGCAGCATGGCCATCCTGGCCTCCTTCTGTACATGGATGTGCAGCGGTTCGAGGTTTAAAATAGCCTCTAGTGCTGCAGTGGGAGTTGATGAGATGGAGTTTGTAGCCATTCGACAAGGAATTCTCTGTAGGCTGTTAAGTGCAGTGATGCATGTCGATTGTCGGGTCTTACTGTGCCACGCTGCACATCCGCAGGCAACCATCGGCCGCACTATGGATGTGTAGGCTCACAGCACCGATTTGGGCTGCAGCCCCCACCGGGATCCCACCAGCCGACAGCATGCACCTAGCGCTATCTTAGCCTTCCTTACGATATGGTCAATTTGTTTGTTCCAGGTAAGTTTGTCATCAAGAATTACTCCTAAGTACTTAACTTCCCGTGAAAACGGTATAGTCCTGCCAAAAAGCGTGGGAGGCGTTAAGCCCTCCATTTTCCTTTTCCTGGTGAAGGGGACTATAATTGTTTTCCCTGCATTTACTGAGAGCTGGAATTCGTTACACCACCGTTCTATCCTGAAAAGGGCCTGTTGCAGTTGTTCTGAAATAACAGAGGGACACCCCCCCACTATTGACACAACCAGATCATCTGCATAGCCCTGTGTGTCCAGGTTTGCTCCGTTGAGCTCTTCAATCAGACAGTCAACCACAAGGGACCACTCCAGAGGAGACAAAACTCCGCCCTGCGGGCAACCTCGTGTTAGTCTCACTTCCAGAGTATCTCCTAGTAGTGTTGTTTTGACTGTCCGATTAGTCAACATTGACTTAACCCAGTTTATTGTAGTCAAGTCAATGTTCCGCATCTTCATACATCTCAGTATAACGTCAGTTGAGGTGTTATCAAAAGCTCCCTCAATGTCTAGAAAGGCGCAGAGGGCAATTTGCTTTTGATCTAGTGCTCTCTCTATTCTATCGGTAAGCTCCATCAGGGCCGTTTCCGTCGACCTGCCTTTCTGATAAGCGTGTTGTTTCGCATGCAGAGGTCGCTCCAATAGGTAAGATTCCCTAATGTGCACGTTAATGACCTTCTCCATTGTTTTTAGTAGAAAAGAAGTGAGACTTATAGGTCGGTAGGACTTGGGCTGTGACTTCTCACGATCTCCAGCCTTAGGGATATACGCTACTCTAACCATGGTCCACTTGTGGGGTATATGGCCCCAGGCAAAACTGGCTCTGAATATTTTCGTCACCACCGGAAGGACGGTATCAATGCCCTGTTGCAATAGGGCTGGGAAAATTCCGTCCTCCCCACCGGTTTTAAAGGGCTTGAAGCTATCTATGGCCCATCTAACCCGGTCGGGTCTGAATACAACCGAGGCCATCCTCCAGTCCTCAGTCTTCGGTCTAGGGTTAGACTGAGCCGTGCTGACTGAGGTGAGCCTCGCGTTGACCACGTCCGACCCTGGAAAGTGCACTTCTGCTAGCAGCTGAAGGGTCTCCCTAGGCGTGGTAGTGAAATTTCCGTCTGGTTTCTTAAGGAATCCCAGATGATTAGAGGGAGTTTTGGCCATGATCTTATATATTTTGGCAACATGTGCAGCTCCTTTGATCTCCTCGCAGAAGCCGCGCCATGACCTCCTTCTAGCTTTCCTAAGCTCTTTTATTGGGTAATTAACTCTTAGATATAAAATAAAATTTTTGTGTTAATAAAACCAATGGTCAATTCGCAAAAAAATTTTGGGACCTTTCATACTAATGGAGAAGAAAACTGACAAAGCTCGCCGATAGAGGCGCTGATATCGCTTGACTCATACTAACTGTCAAAACGTATAGAAAAAATTGTTTACGTGAACCAAACATAAGATTATAAAAAAAATGCCGCGTTGTGTAACGATTGTTTGCAATAATAATGGAAATCATTAATTTCCTAAAGATTCTCGGATGAAGAAGTGGGAAAAGTTACGTTTTCAATTATGTACTTTTCAACTTCGCCTTTAATTGAGGACCAGTCCAAGTCGCATACATTTTCCATTTAACAATTTAAAAGAAAAAAAACTAATTTATAACACCTCGATAATAAAAAACGCGGAACTAATTTAAAGTTGTTATGAGTCAAGCGTCCGTAGCGCCATCTGCAAATAGCTTTGCGTTTTCTTCCCCATTGATCGGCCCTATTGTTTTGCGATTTGACCATTGGTTATTTAGAGAAAGTTACTCAGTTTCATGAGTAGAAGAAGTTACTATGAAGTTTTGGTGGGTTAGTCCCTGAGGGCCGCGATTTATTTTTTGCAGTTCAGTTCAATAAAAGTCAGTTTAACTTAAAAAGAAAAATAAATTGGGGCCCTCCGGGATGGGTGCCCGGGGATCGGGGGCTCAGGGACTAACCCGTTTTTGTGAGGGGTCCAAAAATAACCCTGTACTTATTATTGAAACATTTGTGATGGCCCGCCTACGCCTCCTATCTTTTTCTACGTCTTTCTTTGCCAACAATTATTTAGAACTAGCTTCCGCCCGCGACTTCGTCCGCGTGGACTTCAGAATCTAGAAATTTTGAGTTTTTAAGCATTCCTTCGGGAACCCTTAAGTTTTCCGGGATAAAAAGTATCCTATGTGTTAGTCGAGTGCTTTATCTATCTACCTACCAAATTTCATCCAGATCCGTTCAGTAGTTTCGGCGTGAAAGCGGAACAAACAAACAAACAAATAAACAAACAAACTGACAAACAAACAAACATCCATACTTTCGCATTTATTATATTAGTGAGATGAGATGAGACTAGCTTCCGCCCGCGACTTCGTCCGCGTGGACTTCAGAATCTAGAAATTTTGAGTTTTTAAGCATTCCTTCGGGAACCCTTAAGTTTTCCGGGATAAAAAGTATCCTATGTGTTAGTCGAGTGCTTTATCTATCTACCTACCAAATTTCATCCAGATCCGTTCAGTAGTTTCGGCGTGAAAGCGGAACAAACAAACAAACAAATAAACAAACAAACTGACAAACAAACAAACATCCATACTTTCGCATTTATTATATTAGTGAGATGAGATTAGTGAGATGAGATGAGATGAGATACTGCTCTGTACACTGACTCAATTTTACTAACGTGTAAACACAAATAGTAAGTATATGCCCAACGATGGTTTATGGGCAACAATTGATGCTTTATTATGTTGTTATATGCAACATAATATTGAAGTATAATTTTTCGAGAAAAAATAGATTAGCTATTTTTATTTTAATACATAACACCTATATTTTAACTCGTTTAATTTAGTCAGTAAAAGTCAGTATTTTAAGATTTTTGGTCAGTAAAATCAGTATTTTTTAACACTAAACTTGTTTCGTCCTCTGTATTTGTGTCACTGTGGGGTAATATTAAAATTAAAGGTTTCATTGCTTTTTCTTTGCAGCCTCACGAAGTTTCTCCAGAGTACTTGAAAGGGCGCGCGGCCAAAAATGCGGCGCCGCCTGAGAAGACCACCAAACCAGCCAATTCTAAGGAAACTAAAAAGAAACCGCTTGCTGTTACTTACCCGGAAAGTTCCAAGGTAAGAAAGACTGTTTATTGATTGTATCACATGCGACGAGATGGCGCCCATCTATTTTAATTTACCGTGCACTGTGCTGTATAGATATACGAATTTCTTAGGATCAAATCTACCATCGGTTTGTCTTGCTTCTAGAAACATTTCACAGAAGTTTATCTTATTCTTTACTATATACAAAATATTTTTCTAGGGCGGTGCGGATATATCAGCAGCGCGTCGTCGCTCAATTCAAAAGGAGCGAGTCAACAGCATCGCGCGCCGCCTCCTAAACGCACGCGCCGGTTCACAGCGAGGCACCCTCGACGCGTCTTACTTGCTGGCGCCGAGAGATGTCGCCCCCACGCCGCGAGGTAACCAACCGCGTGATTCGTGTCCGCCGCCGAGAGATGGCGCTGTTGGCAAAGGCGTGCGGGGCACACCGCGAGCGCGCGTCTCCTGACCCGCCTGCCTGTGTTGCCGCACTCCACCGCCAACGACTGGACAATGCCGACGAAAGTTTCTCGCGGTGAGCTAAGGCTTTGACACCATCTACAGTGTTATAAAATATAGAAAACATGACGTAAGGACAAACATCACAATACCAAACAAAAGGCAACTAACACTGATAAACTAGCACAAAAAATGTTGATTCGTTTTTAGAAATAGTTTGAACTTGTAATATGCATTCCGCTTCAAAAATTAAATCGCGCAATTAATCTGGAATCTCTTGTAAAAATAGTGTATGTACATAATGATTAAAACGTAATATTTTTGCTAAATGCAAACTTAAGGATGGTAGTTAGCATCTTCGGAGTTAAATGTAATTGAAATAACTTTGAAGCTATTTATTTAGCGTGTTAGTACATAAGATATAAGCCGTCTTTATTATTTACATAGTCATTTGTATGTAATCTCAATAACGCGTAAGCGACATTTAATTATATGCCTTAGTTGTAAAGTAGCAGCGTAGGTTGAATAAGCAGCATAATACTTTAAAATACGCCTAAGTATGTGTAGATTGTAGGTAGGTATAATAAGTTATATTTTTGCATAAGATATATTGTTAATAAACAATGCATCAGTTTAAGGATAATATTTAATAACCAGTGGTGCGAAGATGTTGAATGTTGAAGAGTTTAACAGGTTAGAAAACAGAAAAGTTGTTTGGGAGGTTGTTAATTAATTTAATTATATTAGTGATTTAATAACATTTAACATTATTTTTGATCGTTCTTAGGTAAGATATTATTTTCTAATGCTCTGGTCATTTTGGACGCTGCATGTCGCAGTTTTTGATATGTATTACTTTTACAATCACGCACGCCTTTATTTTTTTCTTTACTATTTATTTTTATAAGTTGTAAATATTTTTTGCGGTTGAGGTAGTTGGTTGTTTTAATTCGAATCAAAATCATAATAATATATTTCTTACTTTACAAATGTAGTATGTAATGTTTCTCTGCTTTGTTTATCTCGCCATGCCGCTGCTGGCTCCCGCGGTCTTCTATTGTGATCACAGAGAACAAAGTTGTTTTTGTTTCTAATTTATTTGTAAAATACTGTTATTTACATATTTTCCCGGTGGACTTGCGAATTATCACCTTATTATATGTACACGATTTGTGTAATGAAATCTGTACTTTTTAGTATTACTTTTATTTCTTGTGCTTTTCACATTACGATATTTTGATGCCGTCTACGAGGTTAAATAATATAAGTTTTAAGATCCATTGATCCCAAAATCTAGTACAAAACTCCACCGTGTGTGTCGTTACTTACAAAATGATTATTTAATCATGTGTATGTATATCTCTGCGCCATAGCTCGATGATCATAGCGTTTCATATTTTCCTGTTCGCAACATGTACACGTTGAATTAGATTGCACTATACAAATACATAGTACCTAACATTGTTGACATTACGATAGACAATAGGTAAACTAAACTCAACTGAACCCTATAAAAATAGTTTTCGCCTGCACACGCACTTACTGCCTTGTAGCTAAATAAATGTCACTTTATCTTTAACAATAACATAATCAACAATAGTTTTGAGTGTCTTATCCAGTTAGGACAGGCTCGTTTATGTACTTAGTAGTAAAATATAGTTTTCAATATTCTGATAACTTATGTACGTAATGTTTTTTTTAACTTTATAATTGCAGTTAAAAAACAATGAGATTTGCTCTGTTAAGTTAAACATGCCAGTGTGTAGAAATTTTGGGATCCAAAAAACAATTTGCCAATGATTTGAGTCAAAAATGTTAGTTATTTCGAAATGTTCCACGCAGAGTTTATAGCATTTTTGTACTGAGTATTTACAAAGGATCGCTTGGAGTATAAATCAGTTTTTAACATTTTCAAAATTCCTATTTTATTTTACAAAATGCGATCAGGATGCTTGCGTGGGGCATTCACAAAAGTTTGGCATATCTGTTACAGTTAAGTGCAGCTTTACTATTTATGTATTTGTTTTGAGATGCCATTTGTTGTAACTCATGTTTTAAATATATTTCGATCTAATCATTTTCAATTTGAACAGTTTTATTTATTGCCGTAATATAACAAAGCAGGCTTACATAGCAAAGCATACCTAACAATAAAACGTGTTGAGAACGCACAGACTTAACGACGTGCTTAGGCCACTGTTTTGCTTAATTGCCTTTTATCTATGAATAAACGGGCGAGTCGTACTCTGCAACCTGAGCGCTAGCAAGTAGGTCTTAGTAGATGGTAGAGAGCATCGTGTCCCGCCGCCCAGCTATGTAGTTACCTACTTGTATATCTAGTATAGGCCGAAACGGAGCATTTTGTACAGGTTTTAAAAAAAGTGCGTTTGAAATTTTAAGGGGTTACTCAGAATGAATCATAGAATACAGGAAAAATATGAAAAAATCCGATCTACAATATTTTTTTTTAGTTTCCTATACTAAATCTGAAAAGTAAGTCAAGAATTCTGAGAACCTCCTTTTTTTGAAGTCAATTAAAATATTAGGTGCTTACCTATGAAATTGCCGATTAGTTCAAAAAGTTCAAAGAGAAAATTAATATAAATCAATTAAGGTTTTAAAATAACTACCTATTTCCAAAGTACCATTGGACATTTAGAAATATAAAAAAATGCTTGCTAAATGCACGTTGTCTCAATATTTTGAGAGCACAGTGGTGTAAAAGCTATGAAAATGGATTTTTTCGTCACTGAAAATCGCCATTTTTTCATAAAAAAATACTTATTTTTGATTTTTGAAGACTACACTTACCCCAACGTGTTCTTCGTTACCATGTGTATTTTTTAACATATTGCGCATAATATTTCATGATTTTCAGGTAATTTCGATTTTTTTTGGTAGAGAAAAAATTGACCCAGTTGACCTTTAAGACGCCAATTTTAATGGAACCCTACTCAGTCAGTTTTTACATGAGATACATGATATCACTATTTCATGAAAGACCTTGAATGTAGCTAAAAAATGATATATAATTTAATGGAAGTAAATTAATGTTTCGGGTAATATTATTCTTTTGAACTTTCAAAACTGAAACAGTAATTTCATAGGTAAGCAGTAAGCACATAATACTAGAATCTCCTCCTAAATGTAACAAATACTTTTTTGAAAACCGCATCAAAATCGGTTCAGCCAAACGCGAGATAATCGCGGACAAACATACATACATAAGAGGTCAAACTGAGAACCTCCTTTTTTTGATGTCGGTTAAAAGTATTTTTTCCGTAAGAAATACATAGTTGCGTTGTTAGTTTCTCGCTGCGCTCTCGTCCTAGCAGACTCATTTATCGCTGACGACCACACCATCATTTTTTATCCAAAATATACATGTAGAGGTATTTATCTGTATAATCTCTATTCGGTATCGCTGATTTATTGTAGTATCGTATATTATTCCTTGTATGCCTTTTATCATATTATGCCTGTTGTGGTACGTACGAGTAGTACTAAGTTACAGTGATATCACGACGGGACGTCTCGAAAACATTGTTTTCATACACGGGTGTTAAAAAAGTGCGTTTGAAATTTTAATGGGTTACTCAGAATCAAGTATAGAATAATGAAAGAAGAAAGAAAGAAAGAAGAAGAAGAAAGAAAAAAAGAAAAAGAAAGAATATTGAAAAAATCGAATCTAAATAAATGACAATAAATGTCTTTGGAATAAATGGTTTTCTTTCTTTCATTCTTTCTTTATCTTTTTTTTTTTTTGTTTTTTTTTTATGTGATAAGGAAGGCAAACGAGCAAGTGGGTCACCTGATGGTTAGTGATCACCACTGCCCATAGACACCTGCAACCCCGGAGGGGATTGCAGATGCGTTGCCAACCTAGAGGGCTAAGATGAAATGCCTATTGTGCCTGTATCTACATTTTTTTTTCAAGTTACTCATACAAATTCTTGATTCAACCTACTCAGATTTAGTTTCAGAAACTGACAAAAATAATATTTTTCTCAACACCTACTCCGCCAACAAAATGTGTAACACCAAAGAAGTTCAAAATTATCACCAAGATATCACACTTTTTTATTCTACTGCGTAGCAAATATTCTATTCTAACAGTAGCTATATTATTCTTTCACAAAAAAATACTGATTGTGCACCAATATTCCAAATTGTTACACAAAATATCTAATATGCATCCTGGAACCGAAACCACATTTAAAACGGTTTTGTACAACTTTTATGTTACTCAAATAGTTATTAATTGAAGAACAAATAATGCCTTTCGTGCAAAATTACTTCTAAAAAATACATTTATTCTACTGAAAGTGGTTTTGGCGCCCTTGCGACGCGCGGGCTGCTTTTCAACCAGAGATGTGCGAGGAAAATGTGTCGTACGAGGATGTGTATTTATCTAGTATTTATCGCAACACATCCCTCGCACGCACACTTTTCTCAGTACAAAAGACCTCGCTTCGCTAAGCCCTTTTCCAACTGAGCTGTGCTAAGCGAGGCTAGGAAAATGAAGCGATTCTGTTGGTGGATTTTTTCCTCGCACACCGCTCCGCTTCCTCGTTTATCTCTGTTGGAAAGGCAGCTAAGGCTTCATTTTCCTAGCCTCAGCTCAGGTGGAAAAGGGCTTAGCGAAGCGGGGTCCTTAGTACTGAGAAATGTGTGCGAGGGATGTATTGCGTAGGATGTGATATTATATTGCGCCCACACATTTCACAGCTTCGCAACGCATCCTCGCACCGCACATTAATGCGCATTTTCACAGCTCCGCTACAAATCCTCGTACGAGTCATTTTCCTCGCACATGTTTGGTGGAAACCCCCACACATTTCCACAGCACAGCTACACATCCTCGTACGACACATTTAGGTAAGCATTACATTTTATATTGTACTTAATTTTGATATATAAAACTACATTGGTATTTGATTAAAATATATTTTGCAGTACATTGTATGAAGTAGCACAAAAAAAAATAAAGCTTCTTTAATAATTAGGTGTATTGTTATTTTTATAAATTTGCAACAGTTATTAAATAGGTGCTCATAAGGAAATATTATAGTACGCATATTTTGGTGCACAATCAGTATTTTTGGCGGAACAAAAAAAAATTGTTGGAGAAAACGGGAATAAATTGAGGTACAGTTAAATACCATCCATTCTTTTTTGACAATATTGTACAGCATTGACCTAGCGACACCCAAACTACTGAGTGCTTCCGTAAATAACGCCGTGGATTTGCACGCTCCCGACTCGTAGTCCCACTGCACCGCATTGTCCCACTGACTCGACCGACGTTGTCTTCGATTGAAACTTTAGAGGTAGGGCCTAGAAAGGGGTGGTTGATGGCAGAACCCGTTTTAACAGGTTTACACTTGGGGAGTCTCTTGGTCATCTAATATTCTACTGAGAACGAAATTTCCAAAGGCTTCTAGCGGATGATTCACCACTCTTTGAATAAGCCTCGATAGCAAAAGCACGATGCTCTCCTGTCCAACGTTCCATCGTCGTGTCAACAAAACCCGCACGTTTGCCGCGTCGATCAAGACTCCTATTCACTCTCCCGCATCAACCATCGCTGCGTATTTGAAATTTTAATTTTCCCACCGAACACACTATATTGTTAAAGTTTTGCTAGCTTGGAACGATAATACTACCTACAGATGATCAGTTTATATTGCTTGCATAAGCATCAATCGGTCATTAACTTTTCCTATGAAAGCGCACCTTTGAAATGGACACCTGAAAGCCAACCCTTCGAGACGTGACTGGGGTCATGCAGCTAGCCAGGCGTTTTCGCGCTTCCAGACGTTCGTTCCCACGCCACGCCGCCGCTGCATCATCACTAATGAAGCCGAGTTCGTTCACCTTTCTTATTGAAGGTTTTGAGCTGTGTGCTAGATTTTAATCTAGGCTAGGTTAGGCAAATTTAATGTTTTCTTTTCAGTGGAAGTATTATAGGATGTTGAACTTTGCAACGTCTTTCCAAATATGATAAATAGGTAGTAATCAGAGCGAATTAGTAACTATGGAAACTGAAATAGTGTACATCTTTGAAATCTTTGTTTTATACATCTTTTAAATATTTGTGCGGCTGTTAAATTTAATAGCTTCATTAAATTACGGCCCTGAAAAGTGACGTTTAAACCATACAAAGGTAAACATTAGAAAAACAATTTAAATATGTTTTTGTAAAGTACTTCTGCCGAGAATGGTGTTAAAACAATACTTTTTATTGTTAACACGAAAATATATTCGAGGCTCGTTACCATCGCGCCCAAAACATAGGTCAGTCTTTGAAATTTTGCCTAGTTCACTAGGTACCAGTTTACCTATTTTGTTAGGCAACTATACAGGATGTAAGGGACAGGGTTCGAGGGACGAAAACAAAATCGGCTTCTCCATACAAAATTATATATAAACTTGATTGGACAGTTTGTATGGAGAAGCCGATTTTTTTTCGTTTCCTGAAAAAAATTCTTGTGGAAAGTTGTTCAGTTGCGTCTACTGAGCAAAACCCTTAAAGTTTTCGGAAACCTGTCCCTTACACCCTGTATATCACTTGACCTAGCCGTCAAAATTAGACGTGGGGGATAAAACATCTTCCGGTTGCTTTTATCAGCGGCAAAGAATACCTACTAGGAATACGTACCATGTACCAGCTATGTCTGGTTTAACATTGACCTTAAATAACAATTTACGTTTACGATGTGGTCGGGTCGTTGGGGCTACAGGGTACCTACCACTGGGGCCAGCCGCAATGAGAAGATTGGCTCCAGTGTCCGCCCGCATGCGACTCAGCCTCAAACAAACGCTCACTGCACGCAAAATACCCGCGCCTGAGTTGACCTGAGTTAACCACATGTAATCACGAGTAGCTTAGGGAGCTAGTCTCTCTTAGTATTATGTGCGTGACCAAAGATTTACTACTAGTAGATGGATGTAGTTGCTTTAGAAGGTACATATTAAGCGCTACGTAATCTTTTGTGGAAAAATTTTATGCTTTAGAATTCAGCAAGAATAGTAAACAGTAAGTTCCTATCAAATGCAAATCACCACCCCCGTGGTCTAGTGGCAAGTCTGCTTGCTTCGCATTAGAAGGTCGCGAGATCGATTCCCGGCGGGGTCCATCTTTTTAGGACTCTCTTTGTTTGGTGGTAGGAAATTTTCTGAATTTGGGGGGGGGGGGGGGCTAGAACGGATCAAAAAAGTTTATTTAAAAAAAAACTAAGTAGTTTTCGCCCACGGCTTCGCCTGCGTGGATATAGTTTTGTGATGGACCGCATTATCGTTGAAGGATCGCAGTGCGCGAGCCGCGCGGCTCGCGAGCATGGTTTTTTTTTTTTGTATAAAAGTATCCTATGTTGTTCCCCGCCCTCTGCCTAAGCTTTTTGCCAATGAAATCGGTTGATTAAATCACACCAGTATTTTATTATAAATGTGTACCAGTATTGTCATTGGGGGGGCTCGGGCACCTCCCCAGCCCTATGGAGTCGGCCAATGGATATAAGTGTTTAGAACACGGACCCAAAGCTCCATTTGTATAGGTCTCTCATCTTTATCAATGGGCTTTCTCCGACAGAGGAACAGGCTCATTTGACCCACGCCCGTCTGTAGTCTATATCAGGGTTGTTACGAATGTCATATTTTCGACATTCGCGAATGCGAATGTTTAGGGTGCGAATGTGCGAATGTGAATGCGAATATTTAGGTAAGGCATTAAAACGAAAGGTTTTTATTAGCAGTTTTTAAAGCTACCATAAACTTTACAAATTTTTCTAGAGGTTTTTCACTAATTCCACATAAACTTTGAAATAAAACTGCACTTTTACTTATTTAGCGACATTGTGCCTGAAGATGATGTCCGAAACCGGTCGCTAAATAAGTAAAAAAACTTTGAAATAAAACTGCACTTTTACTTATTTAGCGACATTGTGCCTGAAGATGATGTCCGAAACCGGTCGCTAAATAAGTAAAAGTGCAGTTTTATTTCAAAGTTTATGTGGAATTAGTGAAAACCCCCTAGAAAAATGAGTGATATAATGTTCCACCAAGTACCTACAATCAAAAGTATCAACTATTATAAACTTTACATTACATGCACGGTGTAAATCAACAAGTGCGTCAAATTTTAATCAGGGTTTCTACTCCTGATTCTGATCAACTTTACCCAAGGAACCTTTAGTCAAATAGCAAAAAAAAATTGGACTCTTCATAAAAATCGATCAGCCGAGCGGTCAAGTCAGTATGAAGAGTCCAACATTTTTTCTGCGATTTGACAATGGGTTCCTTGGGGAAAGTTGATCAGAATCAGGAGTAAAATTTGACGCACCTTTACATTTACACCCTGTATGCAACGTGAAGTTTATGATAGATTTTAATAAAACCTTTCGTTTTAATGCCTTACCTAAATATTCGCATTTTCATTTATTAGAATTTGACGCACCTGTAGATTTACATCCTGTATAAGACATACATACATACATATAAGCTTGCATTAGCAGGTTATATTCATTCGAATGAACAGATTTTAAATGAAGTCGCAACCCCGTAGTTCTTCGCCCGATACGGGAATAAACTTATTCACAAACTTAGCTTGATCTCTATCTACTGTTGTTATTGTTGATCTGAGACTGTTGTAAAATAACTCCATATAGGACATTTCCTTTTTTTGATTTATTTTTAGTAAAAATCCCTCAAATAAATCAAAAACAGAAGAATACATTGCAGTCTCCGTAAAATATTTGCATTCGCAAAATATTCGCGTCAGATGATGCGAATGCGAATGTCATTATGAATGTTTGAAATTATGCGAATATTTTGCGAATGCGAATGCGAATATTCGTAACATCCCTAGTCTATATGTACCCGTATTGGTGTCATTCAGAGGAATGCACGCTTTGTATGGGAGCGGAAGCGAGCGATTGTCCGGGAACTGTCGCGTCGTCAGGTTTCGTTTATTTCTCCAACGAATCACTGTCATTATGCCAATAATTACGCCACTGTAAACTTTCAGGACGATAGTAATTAAATAAACGTAATCCTAATGAAAGACTGTCGAAACCGTGGCTGTTATTCTACTCTGCATGCAACGTCGCTTGTTGTTCGAGCGACCATGTACCAGTGATGACGACTGTAGACAGGACGTGGTGATACTGACGTCTTGTTTGTGCATCTCTATGACGTTTCTTCTGCTGAGTAGAAGTAGGAGGTGCTTACCCTTTGAAATTACAAAGGGTTACACTTTTTATACTTAATTATATTATTATTTTAGCATTTTTACAGGGTGTTAAAAAGTGCGTTTGAAATTTTAAGGGTTACTCAGAATTTAGAATTAAGTAACCGAAAACAGACTGTTAGAATTGGAGAATGCACAAGTACTGATCTACAAGTAACCTATGGAGTTCCGCAAGTCAGTGTATAAGGCCCCACTTTATTTTACTTTATATTAATGATTAATGTAAGTATAACATTGATAAAGGACAAAATAATATTCTCTTATGCTGACGACACTGCTATAGTTTATACAGGACGCTCTTGGGATGAAGTACTGAAAGCAACAGAAACAGGATTAGCTAAGATTGCAAGATGGCTTAATTTTAATTTGCTTACTCTTAACACGTCTAAAACGAACTACATATGCTTTTTAACCGACTTCAAAAAAAGGAGGAGGTTCTCAATTCGTCGGAATCTTTTTTTTTTTTTTAATGTATGATCACCGATTACTCGAAGACGCCTTAACCGATTTGGAAAATTCTTTTTTTGTTTAAAAGGTATACTTCACAGGTGGTCCCATATAAATTTTATCGAAATTGATTCAGCGGTTGAGAAAATCAACAAAAACATAGCAAAATTGGAGTTGTTGCGATTGAAGTCGGTTGTTTTTAACGTATTCAGCGTGGTCAATTATCTATGAATAGCCGTAACCAACCTAGTAGGAAGGAACTTTAGTTTAAGAATTCATAACTGTGTTAATCCAATTAATGGCTTTATGAATGAATACATGTCCCATAATAGATAAGGTAAGCAGCACTAAATATTTAAGAATAATGATAGACCAGCGTTTATCATGGCCTTTACCTTGAAGTAACTTCTGGCCGAACAAGAATATTTATTTGGATTTTTGTGTCTAAGACACGTCGCTACAGAGAAATTACTCAACCAAATTTACGATGCTCTTGTGCAATCAATTTTAACATATTGTATTCCCATATGGGGTGGTGCTTCAAAAATGAAATTCCTGGAATTCGAGAGAGCAGAGCGATCTCTTCTAAAAGTAATTAAGTAAGTACTTTAAGAAGAAATTTTCTACAAAATAGTTATACTCTATTTGTGAAAAGCTTTCAGTTAGAAAATTATACATACTTCAGCTACTCTTGAAAAAGCATAAATCGTTTCAAAAATTCAAAAAAATTCAAAATGTTTTTTATTTAAGTAGATGTTTTGCACATACTTTTAAATCGTCTTTTTTTTTCAACCTAGTACAAAGTACAAAGTTACACTCGTTTGCCCTACAATCCTAATATTTTAACCAAAAGATGAAAAGATATTGTCGACAAGTGTATTGTTAAAACTGCGTTTGCTAGCCATAATTATAAGAGTCGATCTGTCTTCCTATATAATAATATAAATAAAATACTAAACATTTACCCCCTTCACATTTACGATCTCAACAACAAATCAAATCAATCAAAAACAGGCTTCCGAGTGGTTAAAATCTCTATAAAATTTATAGTGAGGTGGGGGAACTATTAAATGTTATTTATTACTAGAGTTGTCGCGAATAGTAGTTATGGCGAATAATCGAATAGCGACTATTCGTCATTGCCTATTGCGGATAGTCGAATTATTCGACCTCAAAAACGATACTTACCATGTAAATTATTAATATTAAAGAATAATATCTAATGATATTAGGTTGTAAAATATAATTTTTCATTAATTGTATGCTTTACATAGATTGTTCATAACATATGAAATTATTCATTCTTTTCTATTTTACGCAAATTTTACGAGAATCTAACAATTACATATTCTATGATTTTTGAGAAGACAATAAATATATTATTAAAAGGATGTCCAAACACCGAGTAATTTGTAACCACATAATTACGAAATCAACCATTTTGAATTTTTGTTTTTTTTTTTGAAAGTATAGAATACAGGAAAAATATTGATAAAATCCGATCTGGAACTATTTTTCAGTTTTCCATTCCATTCTTGATTAACTATTCAGATTTAGTATGGGAATCTGAAAAAAGTTAGAAGAGCGGGTTTTTTTAAATATTTTTCATGTATTCTATACTTACTTGATTCTGAGTAACCCCTTAAAATAAACGCACTTTTTAACACCCTTTATGTTCCATGCATATTGCACGCTTCATTTTCTCTTGTCTGGTTTTTTGGAAGAGATCACTACTAACAATAAGACTACCTTTGTAAACTTACGTAGTTTTTTTTTTATCTATATGTTTTATATTCTATATTTAGTGTATTGCGAAAAATGCTAGTGTGGATTGTTTTTGGAAATAACTATTTTGCAAAAAAAACTAGGTAAGACAAATACATATTTCATAAATAACCACCCCTACCCTACCAAATCGAGTTATCTCTATTTTTTTGTTTTCGAGTACTTATCACAAGTACTTTAAGTAGCTACTGGATGGCGGATGCAATTAGGAATTTACCCACTCGTACCTATAGCTATGTAAGTAAGTACAGTTCGGAGAGGAGAGGTGAAATGACGAGGTTCGAGTCACCAGGACGCGCAATCTGGCGCTATTATTTCGTCAATGAAGAGGGCCGCGGGCGCCGCCTCTCTGACCGAGTACATCACAAGTTCGCCAATAGAAGCAAACAGCGCACGTTGAATCTACATCCTGATCCAATATTATCCGTTCTACTTTGCTAAAACATTTGAGTTACTTTGCTGTAGTTTGAGGTTGTGAGTGATAAACTGATTAAAGTTGAGGTGCCCGAGGCATGAGAACTGTCGGAAGCCGCTGCCTGCGCCGTGAAAGACCATCAGATAGAACAGAAGCACTTTGGCACAGCCACAGCCCGTGTCGAATGATATGCGCACGTAAGTATGCATGCACTGAGCATTATATGAGCTGCCTTGTCATTAGGTTTCTTTTTAAATTTATAATTAAAATGAAGACGTAATATATAAAAAAGTGCGTTTGATATTTTAAGGAGTTACTCAGAATCTAGTATAGAATACAAGAAAAATCCGCCCTTCAATTTTTTTTTTTTCAGATTCCTATACTAAATCTGAACAGTGAATCAAGAATTTGTATGGAAAACTGAAAAAAAATTGTAGATCGGATTTTTTCTATATTTTTCCTGTATTCTAACCCGTTAAAATCTTAAACGCACTTTTTTAACACCCGTAATCAATTAAGATATATGTGTGTATGTTTTTACTGTAGTAAGTAGTTGGTAAAGCTTAATTCTATTAATGGCTGGAAGATATTTTCAGTATTTTAAGATAAAAACGAGTGCTGTAGACTGAGAGTTTATTTCATGCGTTTATAAAAAAACATCGGTCAAAATACATAGTATTTTTTTCCATAAAAGACACAAATTGCTTCTTTTATATTTATACGGATATCTCACTGACATAAAGTACATTATCCCTTACTTACTTTAAAGTCAGTTGGATCTTTACGGCATAACTACGGTCAGTTATCGATTAAAGCGCGAGTTTTAAGTTTCGTTACGAATGAAGTTTTTAATCTACAAACGATATCGAATATTACTGATATAAACATAATTATTTAACAAAATATGATGTATTGTATACCTACGTACTTAATAGCCTTGCATTTACGTAATAATAATAAAAAAAACTTACTGCAGAGAATTTGCAGTATTCACGGATTCTACTTAAGTTGATATGAATAATATTGTTTTTGTAAAAATTCAATGAATATGGGACACACGTTTATGTACTTACAACTTCCATAATTCAATTAAGTATTCAGATTCACTAGAGCGTGACCGTTTGACCGGAATTTCAAACTCGTGTCCGCGCCATGCCAGTTATACAATACATAGAAGTATCGATCGTACCTACCGATGTACATAAATAAATAAAGTTAAAAAAATTAGATTGAAAAAGAGCTTCTTTTCTCAACTTTTTTCATTGTGAAAGACTTCATTGCTGTGAAATCGCGAAATTTTTTGTGACTTCTTTATTAATGTTGGTATCTCAATAAATAATTAAGAATTATTTATTTAATTATTTATACCAACACCATAACAAAGTAACAGATAATCTTTATATCCAATTATAGGTATCTATACTACTTTTAATATAAACAAATAAATGTAACATGTAAACAGATCCGGCTTAACAAAGCAAAAAAACAATAGTTAAGGCTTTAAGATATGTGAAATGTCCAAATTCTTGGATATTTCAGGCAAATTGTTTCAATAACTGTTAATCTAATCTATAAATAAAAAATACACAATAATAGACAAGGGTTTAATTAATCTTTTGTATTGATCAAAATTATATTTTTGACAACCACCTCTTAGAAAAAAAATCCCTGAAGAACACCTTGTTTGCCATAAATGTTATTTTCTCTCGGAAACGGCACAAGATATCGTGTTAATTTTGACACATGATAAAGATCTTAACAATATTAACAGTTTGTATTGAAAATTTTATTTTTACTGCGTAATTTATTCGTGGAAAGTATTTATTTCTCCAAAATCGAAGTAAGTCCGCGTCACCCTGCCTGCTCCACCGTCCTGTAATCCCCCGCGGGCTCTGCCGCCAGTCCGCGTCGCGATCTCATCGAGGGTGGACTGCGCGTCTGTGTCGGAGCGACGTCCTTGACAAAAACACTTCGCTTTTGAAGACTAAACTCACTTGTGCATACTTTTTATAACATCAGTAACTTAGTTAAGATATTTTCTACGCATTAGTGGGCGAAAAGTTAAAGTAAATATTTTTTCACGAAAAAATATTTTTTTTATCTTGTCAAAGTAAAAGGAACCAACGATTGATTGTTTCGTGAAATAGAAATGCCTAAATACAAGAAAATATATTTTTTTTTTTTTTTTTTTTTTTTTTTTTTATGGCAGAGGTGGCAAACGAGCAGACGGATCACCTGATGGTAAGCGATTACCGCCGCCCATAGACATCCGCAACACCAGAGGAGTTACAAGTGCGTTGCCGGCCTTTGATTTGGGAGTACGCTCTTTTCTTGAAGGTTTGAATGTCGTATCGGTCCGGAAATACCGCAGGCGACAATTCATTCCACAGTTTGGTTGTGCGAGGCAGAAAGTTTCTAGTGAAACGCACAGTTGTGGACTGCCAACCATCTATGTGATGGGGATGAATATGTTGTCGCGTAGAACGATGGCGGAAAGAGGCGGCAGGGATCAATCCGAACAATTCCTCGGAGCACTCCCCATTGTACATGCGATAGAGAATACAGAGCGAGGCTACATCTCTACGCAGCGCCAGGGAGTCAAGCTGGTCTGAAATATCCTGGCAGTCGACGATTCGAGTTGCCCTTCGTTGAATGCGGTCCAGAGGGAGAAGCTGGTACTGGGGTGCCCCTGCCCAGAGATGAGAACAGTATTCCATATGAGGCCGAACCTGCGCCTTATAAAGTTATGTTAAAGCAGGACGGCGATTACAAGAGTACTGGTAATTATTTTGACCTTTGACTCAGTGATCAAGAGCGCTATCCTGACTACTGATCCAAGGGTTGCGGGTTCGATTCCCGCCCAGAGCAAACATTTCTTTGGCGATAGATTTCTTTGCTCTGTGTCTGGGTGTATAATATCTATATATGTTTTTATTCCAAAAACGTATCTATTTACATATGTATATTATTCGTCTCTGGTTCCCATATTACAGAGAATCCTAGTTTGTAGCCAGATGAACGCAGGATGATTGTATGTTAATTGTCCTGGATATTTATTTATTATCTTATAATTTTTGGATATTTGCACAGAACCCCTGAGGATACCCTCTGACCGAAATCTTAATAAATAAAATAATATACAGGTTGTCCCAAAACTAATGCCACAAATTTTGGCTGGTGATAGCTTTGAGCAAGACCTAACAAAATAACGAAACATATCATCGTATCTTACGAATAAGGGCATAATTGCAAAATGACAACTTTTCAGGAAGTGGTTTTAACTAGAGATGGGACGGATATCCGGTTACTATTCGGTATCCGGCCTATCCGGCCAGTACTTTAGTATCAGGCTGGATACCGGATAATAACTCAATTATCCGGCCCCCTCCGGATAGTTAGAATTTCGTAAATGAACATCGAAAAACACAAAACCAATTTTTAGTCTAGCCCAATAGCCTCTTTAATGAGGTAGGAGAAAAAGAGTAGTAGAGTAGGAAAACAGCGTCGGTGGCGCAGCGGGTAGTGACTCCGTCCTCCTAACCAGAGGTCGTGGGTTCAAATCTTGGCCACTGCGTCAATAAGTTTTTCGAAACTAACGTGCATTTTCATACAGACTGCTTTAACGGTGAAGGAAAACATCGTGAGGGAACCTGCACATCTGATCTCTAGATGTGTATGATGGTCGCGTTGCACACGTCCGTAGGTGTAAATCTAAATGCCGTACACGTGACCGTGGGTGATGCTAAATGCAACACTAGGCAACCGCCGTCTATATCTTGTGGGAAGAACGGTTAAATGTGCCATAAGAAAAATAATGAGGTAGTAGCTATGCTTTTTGAGCGCCGAGGTTTCTGCCTTCTTCCCAGTGATACTTTGAGAAATCACCTCACATAAATTATACTTAGCAAATTGTTGTTCTTCGACGAAATCTTATCTCATCTCACCAATATTTATAAATGCGAAATTATGGATGTTTGTTTGTGTTTTTGTTTGTTTGTTTATTTTAGTTTATTTTATTTTTTAGTTTATTTATTTGTTCATGGTTCTCTACATCTGGGATTCGCGTGGGCGTAGTAACCAGCTGTGTCAAACCATATGCTAGGGCGAAGTCGTGAACAGAGGAACATAAGAAAAATAATGAGGTAGTAATTATGCTTTTTGAGCGCCGAGGTTTCTGCCTTCTTCCCAGTGATACCTTGAGAAATCACCTCACATAAATTATACTTAGCAAATTGTTGTTCTTCGACGAAATCTCATCTCATCTCACCAATATTTATAAATGCGAAATTATGGATGTTTGTTTGTGTTTTTGTTTGTTTGTTTATTTTAGTTTATTTTATTTTTTTGTTTATTTATTTGTTTGTTCCACTTTCATGTCACAACTACTGAACGGATTTAGATGAAATTTGATAGGCAGATAGATAAAGTACTCAGCTAACACATATGATACTTTTTGTGCCGGAAACTTAAGGGTTCCTGGAGGAATGCTTAAAAACTCAAAAATTACCCTTCGTCACTAGATGGCGCCACCTAAACATTTTTTCTCTCTGGATCCGATTCTAAAGTCCACGCAGACAAGTCGTGGACGGGAAGCTGATACGTCCATAAAGGTGTTTTTTTCTGTACACTTGCCATTTTTACAAACACAAATCAAATTAAGACCACTACCACGATTTATTTTTTATCAGTAACTTTAAAAAGAAATCGCTATAAGCGATAAGATTTTACCACTGTAACTTTAATATTGTGCCTTTTGTTGTTATATATTTTTTGTATGTGTACAATAAAGAGTATATCAATCAAAAACGTTGTGATTGTTTGATTGAATACATAAACAAAACAAGCGAGTATAGTAACTGTCCACGTTCGCTAGGTGTCAGCCCGAAGAAAGCCCGAATCAATGCAAAGCGTGGGCGCCACGCAGCCTCCCGCCGCTGCTGCGCATATTATTTATTATTATTCATTTATTTTCAGGCAACATAGTAACTAAGTACAGGCCCATAGATACATAAAAACTTATACAATTAAAATGACATA
Organism: Coleophora deauratella; assembly: GCA_958295455.1. Taxonomy (NCBI): domain Eukaryota; kingdom Metazoa; phylum Arthropoda; class Insecta; order Lepidoptera; family Coleophoridae; genus Coleophora; species Coleophora deauratella. Next base: position 10,483,760 of record OY282408.1, on the reverse strand, counting down.
AATACTATAAATAAATACAATTATAAGTTATTCTACTTTAAATCTAATAATAATAATAATAATATCATTTATTTGTGCTGTTGCGCTGCCGATGCTCGCAGTGTTAGAGTCCCGAAGACGACCTCGAAACCGCCGAAACGCCACGCCTTTCGGCCAGAAGTCTTCTTTCATGAAGGTGTCCAAGCTCTGAGTCGGGACACGCACCACGAACGCCTTGAAGTGAGTGTCGAAACGCGAATCCAAAAGCTGAACCCTTACGATCATCTTGGTCTTGGTCCTGACATACTCCTGCACGTCCTGCACCTGGGTGGTGAAGTGAAGCCGGCTCGTCACCGGCGTCGCAGATCGCAGCAAGAAGTTGGGACAAGTCGGTGCGGTGCCGCTTTGATTGCGACATGGTCTTAGCTTTCGCATAGTCATGTCATAGCAATTAAGGCTGCCATCCGTTTGCAGACATTTTTAGACGGCAGGATAATTTGGCCGAATATTCGGCTATCCAGCCTGTGACTTGGCCGAATATTCGGTATCCGGTTATCCGGCCAAAACACTATACGTCCCATCCCTAGTTTTAACATTCTATTTTCAACAGAAAGTGATATTTTTGAAGTGTTAACATTCAAAACATAGCTTAACTATTCTTGGGTTGTTATTAGCGATTTTATCTCAATATATAACGTTGTGTACGCAATTTAACTCTTTCAGGATCTTGATTAACAATTAGGATATTACTGAGAACTTCGCGAATACAGCCGATACGAGTATAAAAACTATAGTGGTATCAAGGTGATGTATCAAACAATGAAGTAGGATAATTGAGTCATAGATACTTGTAGTCGACTGAGCAAGGAATGTTCGCTCTCTAATTTGTGGTAGATCTATTAACTGCAGGCCAATGTTCAGAATCACCATGATTGCTGATTAACATAGAGCAATGGACCCCTTAATCCCTTCTAGACCTGGGAGTAGTTTTGCGTTTGATTATGTGTTTAGAAGTACCTGGATATTCAGGAAAGGAAATATACCAAATGATACTAATACATGTACCTATCAAACTTATGAAGTTGTATGATCGAGTCACAGAGGTCAACTTGGCAAGGAATATTATGTCTCCCAGTATCAGTAGGGATTTGTGGTAGGTCTGTCAACGGTAAGCCAATGTTCACAATCACCATGATTGCTGAAGAACATAGAGCAAAATATTTAGTTTTGGCGATTCACTGCGAAGCAAAAATTTTAAACGCTTGATGTAGGTGATAGCGCTTGAATTACTGATTCGATCATATAGAATAATCTCTAAACATTTTTGGGAAATCTTAAGATTACTAGATGTCATTTTGAATGGGACAGCCTAATATTTATTGTCATAGCGGCAAAAGAAATACACACTCTGTAAAATTTCAACTCTCTACTTATTACGGTTCATGAGATACTGCCCGCTGACAGACAGACAGACGAACGGACGGACGGAAAGTGGAGGCTTAATAATAGGGTCCCGTTGGCTTTTGAACTTTGAACCCTAAAAAAGTTAAATTTTGCCGCCGCTTTTCCATCTTTCTTCCAAAACAACGTCTTCGTCTCGTCTACTTCGGCCAGGCAGTCTTTCAATCAGCAGCTTGGGTGTATTAAAAATCTAATAGTACAGTTGTCTCCGATTAAGGTAGGTACTTTTGTTTTGTTTTGTTTATTTTTAATCAATCTAATTAATTTTATTTGAAAACCTCGAATATAATAAGTCAGCACCTTGAGGTCAAAAAGAGCAATTAACTCATTGTTTGCAAGGAAAATATCCAAGTATTATACATTTCTAAAATGGGCATGAAACAAGGATTTTTTATAGCATAATATGCTCTATCTCATAATGTGAGACAAAAATTATTGAGAAATTTTTTTTACGTCGCAGATGTATAAAGTTTCATTATCGAATATTTTTAAAGATTTTTTTTAATTGATGATGTATTTCTGATGGCATCTTTAATTTTTTTTATAGAATAAAGTAGTGAATTCGGGTGGAGACACTAATCAACAATATTTGAGTCCAAAAAAAAAACAAGTTAATTAAAAAACATAGTAGTGATTTTCATTTTTTAAAATCTGGTATACCTCGAAAACTATAAACTTTTGCAGAACACATGTTTCGTTATTTTGATAGGTCTTGATCAAAGCTATCACCAGCCAAAAGGAGATCATTAATTTTGAGCCTTTTATGAAAGTGCCGGCCAACAAAAAAGAAGTACGAATTGTTAGAACTAGCTATTTGGAGCAATAGTTAATGTTAATATGACACAAAAGTTGAAAAATTTAATGAAAATTGTTCCAGATGATAAACTCTAGTTATATCTGAGTTTTAAGGAATCAATAAATGTATGAAAATGACGATTTATCGATCTTATATAACATTGTTCAGAAAAACCCTACAACTTTTGTGTCATTTTAACTATTGCTCCAAATAGCAAGTTCTAATAATACGTAATTTTTTTGTTGACTGGCATTTTAAAAAAGGCAAAAAAATGTGTGGAGCCTGAATGATCTCCTTCGTCGCATTAGTTTTGGAACACCGTTAGGTTGACACAGTTAGAAGAATATTTTTTATATCACACCTAGTCCTAAAATCTAAAAACATAAACTTGACGGACTCGTTGGCTCAGTGGTTTGTGCCCCTGACTACATCCGAGAGTTGTGGGTTCGATCCCCACCCGGCGCAGGGCAAACATTTCTATGATGAGTAGATTTTTTACTTTTCTCTCTGTTATCGCAGGCAACAGCTAGTAATAAAATAGTGTACCCCATGTCACTCCCACAACTGAGACAAATCTAATAACATCAAATATTGAAATCCGACAAAAGAAGTTGAATCCGTTTAGGCTGTAGAGCGTGCCAAAGAATTAAACATACTTACATACCTCTTATTGGTTCCTGACGCCTACTGGTCATAAAAAATACAACTCAACACTTTGCACGTAACGATGACGTCAGTTGCAGTGATGGGCAAACAAAAATAGGCAGTTATGTAGGATAACTAATAAATAACACTTGTCCCTTCTGCAGTTTTTATAGTATTTCAACTGTACCAACCGTAGCCGCTAGATGGCACTGACGTCGGCAAAACTCTCAGCGATCTCCGTTTCAACAAGGTTATTCAGACTATTTCGCGCCTTAAATTATCAAAATTTGAAAAATATAAGTGGTTAAGTACAAGTTTGCAATAGTCTGCGAAGTTTGAAAACTAGGATTTAAAGGTGTAAAAATACTAGGCCATTTTGGTTTAAAAACCTAGGACACAGTTTATGAGCAGGTATATCAGTATCTAATTTCCATTAGCTGTCCCTGTTTATTTATTTATATTATTAAGAACACTTAAAAAAAACAAGACGGTAATAAAAGCTATACGAGTACCTAACTAGGACATCCTAGGATACTTCAAAAAACAGGGTCATGTTCTGGTAAAACAGAACGGTTGTTTACAACTCTATCTTACAACAAACAACTACAAAGGTTTCCAAAGTCAAGTCACCACCACGTTACAAACGTCCAATCCAGAGGCGTAGATAGGTACCAAAAGGCCCTGGTGCAAAAAAATTGGGGCCCTACCTGCGCAAACAGATTAGGTTTTATCAAGTAAAAATATAGGATGACTTTAAATTAGTTCTTGATACAAAATGGTATGCATGTGCTCATGATAACAAACAACTTACTTTGCCTAAAGAACCCATAGCCAAATAGCAAAAAAAAAAGACTATACAAATCGATCAACTTACCGGCCAAATAGTATGGAGAGTCCAAAACATTTTTTGTGATTTATCTATGGGTTCCTTAGTGAAAGTTGTTTGTTATCATGAGCACATGCATAGCCTTTCGTATCAAGAACTTATTAAAAGTTACCCTGTATAAATACTTAAAGCTATCGTACTTTACCATCAGTTCTTTAATGTGCATGCGGCAGTTTATACTGGTAAATATGGTTCCTTAAAGTCGTCAGCCATTCTTCCATTCCCTTTTAACCTAACTCGCTAAATCTGAAAGCGAATCCGTCAATTTGGACACTGCACAAACAACAGGAACAATTTAGGAGAATTATCTACAAATTTCGAATTTCAACTGAGTTGCCATGATTAAGGTCGTGTTGCAAATTGCAACCTGCTATTTTTATATTCTGAAGTGAGGAGGGAAATTTTTGCAACTTTAGTTGTAACCTATAACTGCTAGTGGTCAGTGTCCGAGGGCCCCTTGAACTTGAGGGCCCCGGTGCACGGCACCGCCTAGCCCTCCGACAGCTACGCCCCTGGTCCAATCCTATCCTAGCTATTTCAATTCAGATAACCTAATTCTAGCCTCACGCACACCGCTTGCATGGTGTTTACATCCTGCAGCGTCAGCCCAGGGTAGGTACTAGAGCTGCGTGATCATCAGTCGCCGGACGCCGGACGCGCGATGATGATGGCCGAAATCGCGGCACGCAGCCGTTGAGCCGGAACACTTCATGCTGTCGTTATTGATAAATTGCCTACAATTTGAAGCCCGATCGCGATCGCCGCGCCGTCCGTGCCTGACATATCACATCTTGTTACGCTAAATTTATTCTAGAGGTACTTATTTAAGCTTTTATCTTTATACGAGTAGGTTTCTATACCGTTTTCCCTTCGCCTTTGTAAGTACCCTACGAACTACGAACAACCTATTCAAGTGTTCAGATATTTGTACGTAGTATTTAATCTGAGCTGTTACCTATAATATAAAGTATACTAGGGGCTATACTTGACAAAATCCTCTCGTTTAGGGACAGAGTTATGGGGCAGAGTCCGGAAGTTTATATTTGTTTTTTTTTTTTTTAAGTTTGCTTTATGCCAATCAATATTAACTTTTTGCATTAAGTACGTCACGGGGTAGCGCCCAAAGAAAATTGACCTAAATCTTGATGACAATGCATTTAATCTCTTCGCTCTTCGCATTTTCTCACTTCGAAATGACCATCTACATCGTAACTTACGGGTTAGAAAACAAATATTTTGACTAAAGTATCCTACGTTCAACTTAGTTTCAATTTTATACCTATAGCCCTCAGAAAACTTGACTTTTCCGGGTATCATTAAGTATCGTATATGTTATTCCAGATGTTAACTGCATCAATGATAAATTGTTATCACTAAATCTAAATAGCTCTTGTATCGAAATTGAAGAAAACCACAGTCGCGGGGATTATCCCCACAGGTTCAATTTATAATTTATTAAAATGCCGTAATTAGTTAGGAAATGATAATACACAATGAATGTTGTCCCGTGCCCCAGCAGTGGGGATGATATGGATTGGTAACGAATGTTGAATATAGAAATAACTCGGATGACTAGCAGTTAGCCGGAAGTTGGTAAAAATCGCTTCAGCCGCTGGATGCAAGCCGCACGACCGGTCGGTGTGGAAATCCTTGGGGGAGGCCTTTGTCCAGCAGTGGACGTCTTTCGGCTGATAGATAGATTACCTACCCTTAATTGTCCGAGAATCTGAAAGGACAGACTACAAAATAATAGTAAAAATAAATACCTTTTTGTCTCTACCTACATCACGGTTATTATTTTCCTACAAATATTCATAGACGACTTTACGGACTTTCCTGTTTTAAAAATGTCTTATTACTTAGTATAAAATATTTGTCTGTAAAAAAAATATTTGCGATATTTTTGATTCCCTTCCATAGCTTTTTGTTCTACAAGTTTGCTTTTTGCCAAAAACAATGAACTTTTCATAAAATAATTTCTATTTTTTTCTAATTTCATTTTTTTTCTAATGGTTCACAAACTGATTGATTTTTACCCTGGTGGTTCTATATTTATCTGTGCCTAAGCTAACGTGACCATCCCGCCATCTCTTGTATTTGTTTTTTTTACCCAGAAAATAACGAAGTGGTTATGTTGTTTGTAAAACAATTTAACAATTTGATTACCACCTTCACTGGTCACGTCATACATAAGTATTACGACGTCACATATATAATAAATAATTATACCAGCAAAACATTAAGTGAAAAACTATGTGAGGACTACATCCAGTGAGTTACGCACGAGCATTATAGGTATAGATATAGAGCTTGTTTTATCGCTATTCGCTACTGAGATAACTAAGCAAACATAAACAAAACGTAAGATACCTGCCTTAATCATGAAACAAATATTTTACTAGTCAAATTCAAAGAATATCTTAATACCGAGTGTACATTATGTATGCCATCGACGTATGTGCTGCTACGCTTTAGTAGGGACAAAAATGCAATGACATGGTGAACTGAAGTAGGTAATTAGGAGGTTAGATGGTTAAATTTAACCAGAATATCTAGTCTAAAAAATAAATGTTTTTTACATATAAGAATGTCTGGTTTGGTATGATTTATCTGAATAAATCGACCTTAATTATAAAAAAATATTCCAAAAAAATATTATCACAAGCTAGAAAGGATGCACGTGCTATATAACTTGTGAAAAACTGTGGTTGGAAACTAAAGTTTAAGAGCCTTGACGTCTGCAAGTGCATCATCTGCAGAGAGACGTCGCCTGTCCTTGGAAGATATTTTTAGTAGTTTCACGTCGCGGATATGATATAAAATTAAATGTTGATTTGTGGATGTGTGGCGTTTAATGAGTAGGTACATCTTTATAGTAGCCAATGTATTGTAGATAGAGATGGATAAATGGAAACCTTTGGTCATCTCCAGAAGCGCTAGGTCTACCAAGTTTATTGGTTATACAGATCCCTCACCCACATCGTTGAAAGCCCAAGGCCCCGTGGAGTGAAACCCATAGCAAATTCGTGAAAAAGACGACAGACTTCTCTGTGCCGCGCCCGCCGTAGGCGCTTGTTCCTCAAGCATCTTCTACAGAGCTTTTCGTTCCGGTTTTTTCATCTGTTTTCTAACTTAAACTAATTACTATCATTACCCGATGCGATGTCTTGTTGTTTTAAGCTATTTGAAAGCCATTCTCAAGAACTAGGAATATTTAAATAAATAACAAAACTTTATACGATAAAAATAAAAAGTAATACTGTTAAAGTACGTAAGTATTCCTTCCTGTAAAATATTTAGCTACAAGAACTTAAGAGGACCCAGTACTTATATCAAAAAGTGTTTCATTGTCTTACTTTCAATGTATAATTATAAACATATGCAAGTTTAATAATTGACCACGCTGAATACGTTAAAAACAACCGACTTCAATCGCAACAACTCCAATCTTGCTATGTTTTTGTTGATTTTCTCAAAAACCGCTGAATCGATTTCGATAAAATTTATATGGGACCACCTGTGAAGTATACCCTTTTAAACAAAAAAAGAATTTTCCAAATCGGTTCAAGCATCTTCGAGTAATCGGTGAACATACATAAAAAAAAAGATTCCGACGAATTGAGAACCTCCTCCATTTTTGAAGTCGGTTAAAAAAACAGAGTTACATTGAAAATTAAGTACTGATCATTACTTACCACCAGGTGAGATGATGCCAAGGGCTTACCAATTGAGGGTAAAAAAAAAACTGATATCGATTTCGCCTGCTATTTGGTAGTGGGTCAATAAGCATGGTTCATATTTAGTATAAAACTGTTACTGGCTATTGATACTTTAGGTTTTTATGTTTTCAAAAGAGTTATACGTTACCAATATATATATAGTTATACTCGTACCTAAAAATCCGTTAACAGATATACAAATATTTTTTGACAGTAGTACGACGCAGACGTACAGGACGCTCTTAATGACAAGTCGTAAAAATACGTACTATTTTGTTATTCAGGAAAGATTTATTGTAATCATAGGCATAAGGCAGCGATGCGACTCTGACATGTGAGATCCTTGTTCAAACAACATTTGTGTTTTCGCGTAGTATTTGCGATGGATCGAGTCGTCTTACGATCCTGATATATAGAGTGGCTGCGAAGGCAGCCTCTCACACTCGCCGGAGTGTTTTATCGAGCACATTCTTAGTGTTAAGTTCATTCATACAAGCCTTGTTCATAGCCACACTTGTGGCGGAACACCCCTCCCTTCATTACTCCAGGAAATCACATATTTGACAGACCGGTGAGTAATTACGTTCTAATATTTTCACATAAGTACTTTAAGTTTTAAAACGTAGAGAAACAGCGGCAAGGTAGATTGATGACATTATGTCACTTTAGCTCTCTTTAGGTAGGTATTTTTCTTTTTATTAGGGTTCCGTACTTCAAAGGAAAAATTCGTTGTCCGTCCGTCTGTCTGTCAAGAACGCGCACTCTGGAACGCGTAGACGTATCAAGTTGAAATTTATATCAAATACTCAGGCCTGCAATCCCTTGAAGCTGTGAAAAAATCAAACTTCTATGCCAACGCAATCAAGAGATATTTGGACACTCGCATGGGAATCAAAATCTATAGGGTAGGTACTTCCCATATACCTAGAATCATGAAATTTGGCAGGAAGCAATGTCTTATAGCACAAGTAAAGGGAAAAGTCCGAAAACAAAAAAAATAGTTACATCACAAAAAAATGTGTCAAATTTCACGATTCTAGGTATACGGGAAGTACCCTATAGGTTTTGATTCCCATGCGAGTGTCCAAATATGCGAAATAAACGGCCATATCTCTTGATTGCGTTGGCATAAAAGTTTGATTTTTTCACAGCTTCAAGGGACTGCAGGCCTGAGAATTTGATATAGAGTGGAATATGAATTTATACGGAATCCTCGGTGCGCGAGTCCGACTCGCACTTGGCCGGTTATTAATCTAGTCTATAAGTTTAAATGTTTTTTTGATCTTGTTGTTTTGGGATAAAAAGGGCACTAAAAGCATGTAACAGAAGCAGAAAAGGTGTTATCTCATCTGTGAAGAATTGTTTAGAAACCATTTAACGGATGGACAATACTTTTGAAGTGAAGTAAAAATAATTTATTGTAGGTATCAAAACTAGTTAAATTTAAAAAAAAATCCTATTCGAATCTGTTTTTTTCTAAAAATATGTACTAAGGCGCACTTATCCCTGTGGGAATCATCAAGGCAGGGGCGTTTTTACCCTAGGGCCAACCGGGGCAGTAGCCCCGTAATCAATTCACGTGTTCCGATGTCCCTAAATATTTGTTAATTAATCTTTTTTTTCTTAGATTAGTTAATTCCCATCCTGGTAATATAAAAGATTATAATCTTATCACTTATCGGACCATTACCGTATTTTGATGGTTCCCAAATTCTTTGAATATCAACCAGGAATTTAAAGAGCTGAGTATTCTGGGTAGGAATCCTGGAGCTAATTTTTACTAAACATAGAACTAAGAAACCCCAATATAAGGCGGCAAACTTTACCGGCCCGGGGCGCCAAATTTCAAAATACGCCTCTGCATCAAGACAGTTATTCAGGCATATACAGGTGTAAAAAGATCTCTCCTTAAAACAAATCTTCATACTGAACTTCTTTGTCCAAGAAACCCATACTGAATTATTTTTTTGGGCATATCAAACAAATCAGTCAGCTGATCAGCCAACTTTGTATTAGAAATCGAAAAAATTTTTTTGAGGTCGGTATGGTTTTCTTTAGGAAAGTCGCTTAATATGATGAGTAGAAATTAGAATGTAATACGTGTACATTTTTCGTTTACATGTATTAGTCATATACGTATTAGGTACGTACTTTTCCTGTCGATGGATTTTTACAAACACGTTCAATAAAGTATTATTCATGGCCGATAATTTAAAATTCACGTTTGACCACATCTCACCTCCGACGTAGCGTATTGAGGATATTCGGGACAGTTAACAGAGGGCATTAGCACTGAGGTTTTTCAGTATATGAAGATTCACGAAGATGAAAATTTGAAAAGTGATAGCAGCAAATAAAAAAGCGACTGCATAAAACGTATCTGTCTTTTTGGGGATCAAGACGAAATCTAATCGCACGCACTTCAAAATCCATTAAATCGTTTTGGCGTTAACAATGAAACTGCTATATATACATACACGAGAAAATCCAAGGGAAAAGTATTGATTTTGAAAATATTAGAAGAATATTTTCTTCGTCCTTGTTAACTTTAAGTTATTGTTTACAACATAACACATAATAATAATACTCAAAGTAAATAATAGTTTTCTAGCTCTATAAGTAAACTAGACACCTTATTTAGGTAGGCACCTGTAAGTTTTTTTTTAGAAAATACCTATGCAAATAATCTTAAATAAATCAATTTAAAAAGTCAAGATAGGTACCAATAATCTTATTTACAAGTGAACAACTGAAAACCCTACTTTTTGAAGCCTAGCCGGTTAAAACTGAACTATTTTTATCGTGTTGTCTATTAATGTTCTATGTCTATGTGCTTAATTTTCGGAAACATCCAACAACATTCGGTCCATTCTGGTTGATTATAAATAGCTTGTATCTGTCCTGAGTGGTGACGTATTTGTTACCTACTGAATGTAAATAAATGAGTTGTGATAAAATCTACTTGCACCGCAACAATATTTGCGCTGTCACTCAAGGGAAAATAACAAAGTGAAATTGGAATTGGTGCGTACACTCTAAGGCCCTATGTATTAGCAGACTTGCGAATAACTTGCTACCTACCCATGAATGTTGTGATGGTAGAACCTACGTGACACAAGATAAGTACATAGAGAGGACGTAACTATGTATTACCTTGTACCTAATGTTCTATCTGTGAGTGAGAGATGTATCTAATCGAGTAAGTTTATTTGTATGGTTCCACACCCAAAGGGGACATAAACTACGCCGCCGCTGTAACCCTCCGGCAGGGGACTCTGTCCCGATCCGGACTCCTTAGACTTCGTAAGGAAGCGAAGGAGTCAAGAGAAGACCACGAGCCGCCCGTCTCTCTGCCACTGTGTCACAGGTTACATTTTATTATTTATTATTATTAGCCATCGAGATAAGGCCGGTGTTACTTTATGAAAGCGAATGCTGGGAACTCAAAGCCACCGATGAGAAGTGGCGGAAATGAGAATGTTAAGGTGGCAGTTGGAAGACAAGATCAGGAGCGAGTATATTCGAGGAAGTCTTAAAGCACCGGTCACGGAAAAGATTAAAAGCCATCGACTGATATGGTTTGGTCATTTATGCAGGCGAGAAAAGGACCATGTGACACTTATACTGATGGACACGCAGGTGGATAGAAATAGAGGCAGAGGAAGACTGAAGCGATGGTTGGATGGAGTGAAAAAGGATATGGAGGAGTGTGGTGTGACGCAAGAACTAACTCGTTTGAGGCGACTTTAAACACATTAAGTCGACCCCAAATAAATGGTAATAGTAAGGCGAGGAAAAGAATGAAAAGAAATTAAAAATTAATAATATAATATCCTGAGGTTCTATGTCACACTTGCCCCGTTTATTTACCTATATATTTTGTTCATTAAGTAATTATAGATTTATTTTATTTGGGGAGCTTTAGCATTATTTACTAGGAAAACAAAACAAATTGTATATGAATCATATGAATGACATATACTAAACTAATGCAAAACCATCATATGTGTAAAATGCGTTAGAACAATTTGTATCAGACCGATCTATAATAAAAGTCCTGTATAAATATCGGCCAATATCGTGCAGGCTGAATCGTAGGAACCGTTCAACAAATAATCTTTCACTTGACTATTGTTCACTGTTTGACATGAGGTTTAGTTCGAAAACGTTCGACTATTTTCTGACTCTTGTAAAATAATCGTTTATATGTTTTATTATTCTAACTATGGACAATGTCCTTTAATGTGGTGTACACATCACGTTTTGTTAATATTTTTAAACAGTAAAGACGGAACAAAGTGCTTGTTTAAAATTGCATATCAGCGAGTGGTTAACAATTTAACTGTTTAGGAAAGAAACTTACCTACAAGTATCGTAGTTATCGTATCGTAGTAAATAAAATAAAATACCGCAGTAGCCAGATATTTCTTAACAACGCAGAAGCGTGCGTAAACACTTAAGTAGGTTTTAGTTACTTACTAGTTTTCCGGGATCGGTTCTGGATCAGTGTTGGACACGTTACTTAATTATTCACAATTTAAAAATAATATATTCAGAAAACCAACCAAAAATCCAATAAAAACTTTGCTGAACTTGAACTACAACGTTAACCGAATTGGACTACAATAATCTAGAGTCCAACAGTTTTGAATAGACTAAAAAACTAGAATTCTTTTGTCAGAATGGCTTGATAACTCGTTATCAACAATGTAAATCTAGCTACGTCCTTGCAGAGGCGGCTATTCAAATACCCACCGATTTGAATATCGTATTAATTTAATAGACGTGCGTGATGTAATTGCCTTAATTATATCTTAAAATAATTACCTAATAGTTGAATGTGTACATGCAGATGCACTCGCCTAGTATTTGTCCAATAAGGTGTTAAGTGCTTAGCAATTTGAAGAAAATGAGAAAGCAGGTCATACCTACTTACCCAGTGCAAAATTGAGCAAAACACTTCTTGTGAAAGTGCATCTAAAAGGCCATAAAAAAAGTTTATTATACAGGATGTTAAAAAGTGCGTTTGAAATTTCAAGGGGTTACTCATAATCAATTAGGTACTTATATAATACAGGAATATATTTACAGTTTTCTATATTAAATCTGAACACCTAGCTAGTGAATCAAGAATTTGTAGGGGAAACTGAAAAAAAAAAATTGAAGATCGGATTTTTTCAAATTTTTTCCTGTATTCTATACTTGATAACCCCTTAAAGTTTCAAACGCACTTTTTAACATCCTGTATATTCCTCGCAGATTAATTTAAAAAAAAACAGACGATCGCACTTCCGATCAGGAAATATTTAATATGTATAAAGTGGTTTAAAAGCGATGAATAAACAATTAAGGTAGCAAACAACAATTCGAAATAAAACCGGCCATGTGCGAGTCGGATTTCGCTCTAGTAAGCTCCGTACATGATATGATATGACCTAAAAAAAAACGTTTTTTGGCCACCACTTACAAACTACTTATTCATTTATGAATCGGCATTTTCACTAAGTATATGTTGTTGTTCGAAGTCAAGATATAGATAAATGTCATATTTATATGAACATAGTTTAGTTTTTGAGATAGACCGGAATAAAATTGGTCTAAATCTGATAACTTCGACCATAAACTTGTGGAAAAAATCCTTCCCATCTCTTACTATATTTGAATATAAAAATATATTTGTAGTTACTCTAATTAAAGAATAGAAAAGTTTATTAAAAATACAATATACGGTTCTGGTCAAGAATGTAAACAAAATGACACAGGTCTATGACATTAACGCACAGAGTAGACTCTTACGAGTATAGGAACGAACGGTTGGATGGAAAGATACTAGTAGACAGATATACAGCATTAGGGCTCCGTGTGGGCCTTTGGGCAGGAAATCCTAAAAACTGGTTTAATTGGCGCCTATCAATATCGATAAACTCAACAGCTTGAGAGATTTGTGGGATAGCGTTGGCAAAAGCACGATAAAAAGTAGTCAGTTGTATAATTAATACATAACAAAAAGAAAAATGGGTACATATTCTTCAATGTTAGATCGGGAACATGTTAGAGAATTCACACAAGGTCATCTGTTCTCTAACTAGGATTCCTTTTGCTTTGGGAACCCGAGACTGATAAACATACTACTTACGTTTCAATTAAATTTAAAATAATTACGTTTCAATAGAATAGTTGTAGGACTTTTTAACCGATTTTAACTGATCAAATCGTAAAAAAATTGAATCTTCACACGAATTGTTCAGCTATTTAACAAAGGTATGGAGAGTCGGGAATTTGAAAACTCTTGTTCTTGAACATGCTAAAGTCGTAAAAAATAAATTTAAATTCAACAACCTAGAATCAGCTAACCGTTTACTAGTAAATTAACGAGAAGCTGTCAGAGCTAATCATTCAATTGTCTAAGTATTCTTAATTTAATTGTCAAAACTCATGCGATTCTAAGGAGTGGCACTTCACGGAATCAACTTATAGTAGAAGTTAAGATGCCTTGTACAGTTGAAACCAGTTTAAAAGTCTATCAAAATTCGCATGCGATTCTAAGGAGTGTCATTTAAAGTCACGGAATGATTTGTAGAAGTTTAGATGCACCTTATACAGTTAAATCCAGTATAAAATTCTTTCCAACATCAGTTAGATAAAACTACAAATATTCTCGTGAGGACTTTTTGCCGATGGTACATTCGAAGGCATGTGTAATTTTTGCTACAATTTGGGATACAGCCTTCACCTTGGAGCGGACCGGTACGAGTCGCGTGACCACGTGAGTCGACGCAGGACCACACTTCGAGGTCGGCCGAGTTACTCAGAGTTTGTCAACAACATTATCATTTATCAGTCGCAACGACGATTAAAAAATCAAATCAAATAATATTAAATGAATGCAAAGGAAAACTGGATACAATACTTAAAAGTACAGTAAAAAAGAACTGCTCGCTTCTTTAAATGCTTGTCAGTTTTGGCTACCGAATAGAACCATTCGCAATTGAGATAATTAGTTTCATAATATTATGTTTCGTTGAAAATAGTTTGAAATGTACAACTTTGCAATACACGCCACACTACTACGCTATACAGCCTTGGATATCACATTTATTCGTACAATATTGAAAAACTTCACGACATACCTATTTATTATAAGTAAGTTATGTCATTTTAAAATCCCAAAGTATGAATGAGAGTATTACAGAGTTACTGGTAATTCGACGCGAATATTTTAAGGGCGTAGGTATAGGTATAGGAGGTCATTAGCAATCAATTTAACCCTATAATTTATTATGCAAAAGTGAACCATTTCCGGGATAATTTTTTTTTTTTTGAAAAATCTCCGATTGTCAAAGAAATCAGCAGGAAAAAAAGTATAAATATTCTGAAGTTACAGCATAAAACTTATGGAAGAAAATAGAGGATTTTCAAAAAAAAATACCTATACATTAAGTGTGCAGATTCTTTAAAAATATCAAAATTAAAAATCATTTATTTCTTTATGTAGGTACATTAAGCACTCTTATAAACGTCATATCATCTTTCTGGAGGAATATTCCAAATGTCATTATCATTAAAATAATCTACAGTCTTATAGTATCCTCTTGAACAAATACAGCGTTTTATGTGTTTCTTAAATTTACATTCTGGTAGTTCACACACGTCATTCGGAATTTTGTTATAAAAGCGTACACACTGCCCCACAAATGATTTTTTCACCTTACTAAGCCTCGAGAAAGCTATGTCAAGATTATTTTTACTTCTCAAATTACGGTTATGTCTGTCACTATTTTTGAAGAACAAGTTTAGATTTTTACGAACGTACATGATATTTTCGTAAATAAACTGACCGGCAACTGTTAGAATATTTATTTCCTTAAATCTATCTCAAAGTGATTCTCGGGATCGTAGTTGGTATATATATAGCTCGGAGTGCTCTTTTTTGTAGAATGAAAATGGTTTCAATGTCTGCTGCGTGTCCCCACAGTAAAATGCCATAAGACATTATACTGTGAAAGTAACTGAAATTTACTAATCTGGCAGTTGTTACATCCGTCAAGTGCCTTATTTTCTTGACGGCGTAGGCAGCCGAGCTAAGCCTCCCCGCTAAAGTTGAAATATGTGGGCCCCACTGTAACGTGCTATCTATAGTTATGCCGAGAAAAACCGAGATAATTAAATTTTTTTTTGAAAATCTCCCGATTGTTACCTTAAAAAATCATATATATTTTTTTATTAAATGGATAACGTAGAAGACGTATTGTTACTTTAAAATTGTCGAATTGTTTAACGAAAATTAAAAATTCCTGTTTGTTCCCACACAAAAAATTCGGGGACAAACAAAACTAAAAGTTCTATTTGTCCTCATTCGGGGACAGGCTCGTGGGGACAAACAGGAATAACCCTAAATTAGGCTTATTGTAGTGAAACTGTGTTAGAGAACATCTTTTATTGTGTTTTACCTTAAAAATAGACTGTTCAGTTCAAAGTTACACTTAGCTGATTTTCATGGATTTGACATGTTTTAATAAGTTTTTGTTTGTTTTTATTTATTTTAGGGTAGGTTGTTATACCTTTATAGAAAGCTAATAAGACGTAGATAATAGAGAAACAGGAAAAATAAAAAGTCGCGAACAAGATTATGTACTAGACACAGATCATGGTAAAATTACAGATCATTCTGTAATAACTAAAGAATTTGAAAAAAAATTGAAAATAATTAGTTGTTTTAAAACCTTAATTATTTTCAAAGTACCATTGGAAAAAAATATTTATTATGTTAAATCAAATGGTTCAGCATTTCAACATGAACAATCTCCTGCATAATCAACAGTTTGGTTTTGTCAAGGGGCGTTCAACAACAGATGCAAGAGTTGCTTTAGTACGCAATATTTATGAGGCATTTGAGGAATCACAAAATGCAATAGGGGTATTTTGTGATCTATCTAAGGCTTTTGACTGCGTAGAACATCAAACCTTATTCATAAAATTGGAGCATTACGGCGTGACGGATAGGGCACTCGGTCTCCTTAAATCTTATTTTGATAATAGAATGCAAATGGTACAAGTCAAGGAAGTTAATTCTTCTGGGTTCACTGTGAACATGGGCGTGCCACAAGGATCTATTTTAGGGCTTTCCTTTTTCTGACGTACATCAATGACTTGCCATTCATGGTGCAAAACCTTTCAAATATTGTGTTGTTTGCTGATGATACTTCCCTTCTTTTTAAGGTGAGTAGAAAGACAATTGAAATTGACGAAGTGAACAACACTCTCTCTAAGTTACTAGACTGGTTTACTGCTAATTTCTACACCACTGTGCTCTCAAAATATTCAGACAACGTGCATTTAGCAAGCATTATTTTATTTCTAAATGTCCAATGGTACTTTGAAAATAATTAGTTGTTTTAAAACCTTAATTATTTTATATTAATTTTGTCTTTGAACTTTTTTAACTAAACGTCAATTTCATAGGTAAGCACCTAATATGAAGTTACTACATCGAAGCAATGAACAGTTATTATTGTATTTCACGCTAACATTAAAAGTCTGCAAAAAAGTTTATTACTGAAATAGAATTACGATAAGAAGAAGAATTTCCTGGTTATTCAACGTAATTTTATTCATTATTTCCAATAAAAGATTTACAAAGTTGCAGCAAGAGTTAATAGAATAGGTATTACAAATTCAAGGAAAGGGGTTTAAAGGTGTTGAGGACGCGAAGCCGGGGTAAAGACAAACTGAAATGCAATAAGGCACAATGCAGACGGTAACTAACTGTCGCCAACAGAGATTTTATTAATAAGAACACGGTAAACAATAGATATCGATCTATTAAAATGATGTAATCATTGATAATTATAACGTCCTGACAATGTTGTCAAACGTTATAAAAAAATAATTATTATCTGCCTTGAATTTCAAACGGCTTTTGTTATTAACAAGTAATGGTTAGGAAATTAAGAATTGTAAATTAGTAGGCGAGGCGGGGCTACGGACGCGATGCCTCCGCGTAGCAAAACGATGCGCCAGCGCAGGCAAGCCGCATAATCTTGCGCACTCTCTATCCAGTCGGTCGCATGCCAGTGATTTTACGAAAGTAAACCGATCGCTTCTGATTCCGGTCACTTTAAAATAAGCTCAGTGATAACTTGTAGTGATTGAACAGTTGACCTAAAGGACTTAATCCTCGTATGTCACGCACGGAAGTGGAAGGCCATGTTTCCATATTGCAGTGTTATTTGACGAGTGTTTACAGAGTTAGTTGATTGTGGCACTGGAGACATTTCAGGACAGGCTCATGGAGACATGCTTTCTTGCGGAACTTTGTCGAACTTATACGCCATTTAAAAAGTAAAAAGCGGGTACGTACCTAATTTTATCCTAATCTTTATTAGTAACTTTGTTACAGGTCAATACCATACAATATTTCTATTTATATTACATTAATTCCGTTGTTCTAATCGTAGGTGAGGATAATTGTACCTTATTGCGATATTCTATCAGTATTTTCAATGTTAATAACTCATATCGTCCCCACTGCAGGGGCACGGGTCTCTTCCCGAACCTCGGGAAGGTACCTATTTTAATATTTGATATTTTAATATATAGATATCTACTTATTATTCAGTTTTATTCCTTTGAAGCTTATTAACAACCTCTAAGCCTCTACCAATCTGGGCTTTGTGCCTCGCGTGTAGAGCATTGAGCTAGCCCAACCTTACCGAGATCGAAGAGATGCGCGCTTAAGCTGCAGGGATGCATTAATTGGGTTATTTTGTTAATGCAATACTTAACTGTTAAAACTAGTATGCGATCCTATCATATACTAGTTTTGTTTCGTTTTAGTTGTTTTTGTTGCCTGGAAAAACAACCTTTTGCCTACAAATCCGCCTTTTGCACTGTTCGTATTTATTTTTTAGATAGGTATTTGTGTTTTTCTGGTGTGCTATAAAGAATATTTACAGAATATTTAAATAATATATAAGATTCAAGAACTTGCAATAAGCGATTTATACTGTGTTACTTATACAGACTATACTAACACATAATTGCATTCTATGACTATATAAGACACCGTATTTTTTTATAATATCAGCAAATTCATTGAACCAAAGCTATTTAGTTTCATGAACTCAAGCCCCGGTTTGCAGGTTGTCTGTACTTAACTTGTTTGTTACACCTGTATATTCGAAAACAGATGTTACAATGTCTTCTCATTAACAGCTCACGTCACATTGCGACGACACAAAGTCGATAATTTAGTAGCCATGAAGAGTCCATGGCTGCTCTTTGAGTCTACACAGACACAGAACAAACAAATCTGCTCATTGCAGAAATGTAAGCCTTGTTTGGGGATCGAACCCACGATCCTCGGATCAGTAGCCAAGAGCGCTAACCAGTAAACCGCGGAATCGTCACGTTGCCAAATAAATGACACTTCGGTCTCAAATAAAAAATGGAGTAAAATAGATATATAAAATAAAGAGACTTACTTTATGCCTATGTATCCTATGTTATCGTGTATGTATTTCATTCATTTGTCATTTGTTTCACGATTTGGCGGCAGACTGAAAATTATCTGTGTCACGTCAGCATGAATTTAACGCGAGAAAAATTTCGTGCAATGATTTTTTATGACTTTCGATGTCATTTAAGTCAACAAGAAAGTTATGATAGACTTCGATTGGCCTTTCACGATGAAGCCCCATCTCGTGCCACTGTTTACAACTGGTTTAATGAGTTTGAACGTGGTCGCACTAATCTCACCGATGATCTGCGTGAGGGACGGCCTTCTACGGCGACGACTGAAGATAACATCAGTCATGTGCGGCGTATGATAGAGACTGACAAAAGAGTGACCTATCAGCAGATTCGTACAAGCTTAGGCATCGATATGAGTCAAGTGCACAAAATCCTCCATGAACATTTAGCGGTCAGGAAAACTCCGTCGTGTTGATTGGTGCCGTGAAATGGTTCAAAGATTTAACGGAGGTGACTCAAATGCTGTGTTCGACATACTTACGGGTGACGAAAGCTGGATTTACTGTTATGATCCTGAAACTAAAAGACAGTCTGCTATGTGGGTGTTTCCTTCCGAGGAGTTGCCAACTAAAGTGAAGAGAGGTCGAAGCGTGGGAAAAAAGATGGTGGCCTCGTTCTTCGGAAGGACAGGTCATTACGCAACAATTGTTTTAGAGGATCGAAAAACAGTTACTGCAGAGTGGTACACTAACAATTGTTTGCCACTTGTCTTGGAAAAAGTTCGGGAGAAACGACCTCGCAGTAGGATCCTCCTTCACCACGACAACGCCTCGTCGCACACCGCCAAGCAAACGATCGACTATTTGGCGACGTCAGACGTGGAATTACTGGGTCACCCGGCGTATAGCCCCGACCTCGCACCTTGCGATTTTTATTTATTCCCGAAAATAAAAGAAAAACTTCGAGGAAAACGTTTTATGGACGCCGAGGAAGCAGTGGCTGCGTTTGAAAAGGCCGTCGAAGAGACCCCTAAGGAGGAGTGGGCAAAGTGCTTTTCTCAGTGGTTCCATCGGATACAGCGATGTATTGATGTGAATGGACACTATTTTGAAAAGATATAATAAAACTAATAACTTTCTAGTTTGTTCAGTTTTTGATTTTCTAAGAACTTTCAGTGTCGCCCTCGTAATCTTCAGCACAGTTAAGAAATAATCTCATCACGTGCTCAGTAACGATTTTAAGAATAATACAATTTATTATAACCAGCGTCATATTTGTGCGCGCAAATAATTATTATTTGAACAGTTGACGGAAATATTCAGTGACGGAAAGTGCGTGTCGGGCCACGCGCAGTGTATAGGGTTCGGTAGTACTTATCGTTGACTTGTAAAGCCTACTTAGCTGTAATAGTTTTCCTTTTAACTTCGTTATATATACTACTGCCGTGATTTTTTTCACATTTCTAGAAACAACCGTTTAGCTGGCGGGACACGTCATGACTAACAAAAATTTTCACTTTAAAGTTTAACAATTTCGAAAACGGATTCCTGAATTGAAAAATGGTTTTCACAAACCCACAATATTTTTGAAAGACCTATCCAACGACACTCCACATCATGGGATAGTCGAGAAAAAAATCATAAATAAATAATAATAATAAAAAATGTTTATTGGGACACTTGAATATAACAACATCTCTTAATGATGATTGAGACCTCCTTTCAGGTTTTATAAAATCCTGTGACAGAACGGAACCCTAAAAATGATGAACAAAAATTAAAAGCAGATGTTAACAAAAATCAAGCAGGTTATCTATACATATATTCAGTTCGTGCAATCTGATGTTACTAGCTTTCGCCAGTGGCTCCACCTGTATGTATGACACAGATCATCATCAGGCTCTGTACATTGTGGGTGTACGATCTTAACAGTACCTATCACATCTGAATATTTATATCAAAACCCTAAGTTTCTATTTGTAAAATTACGAGTACTAGAGATCCCTTCAACATCTGACATCATGAGGATTTTCTAGTTAAAACATCGATTTTATTTTCTATTTGCATGAAAGCATTTTTTTATTAATTGGTAAGCCCTTTGCATCATCTGATGGTAAATGATGATGATACCGAAGATGGAGCGGGCTTACCAAGATTCCCTAACGTAATGGGGGACTGGCTATCTGGCATGTTGTTTGTGATCATTTTGTGGTGCTTCATAGCTATGTTCGATTAAAATTAATTAAAATCTTTTCAGTGGTTTCCTAGCTATTTGACTATTATGCTTTTTAATTGTGTTAATGTATTGATTAGTAACTATGATCCTACCTTTTACTGTTAAACAAGTGAACGGAAATTGAGGAAACACCTCGCCACAATATAGGAAATGTACTGACCTCGGTAACTCATGTCACTCACCGGCTTTTCTCAGTGGCATATGTGGAATACTTTTAAATTAATGTTAACTATCTATTAAATCCTAAATAGCCTCTTGAGGTAATTTTTAATCTTAAATCTTAAATTAATCGCAAATCCTTGGTCGGAAGTGTGCACCAAGGGTTCCATACCGTCACACAGTGACGTTTGTGATGTGTGCGGTAACCAAAAAATATGTTTTCTTTCATTATTTTGGGATTTTTAGCGCGAGTCTGATTCATATTTGGCCAGTTTTTTTTTAACTATACGACTATTTATATTTTCAACAAGCGTGTCTCGAATCTCGACCCGAAATAGTCCTATTTGGAAAATAGTCTTATGACTTGGAGACAAAATAATATGTAAGTAATTTCGAAAGTTTACAAACAAACACTAATTGTTAACAGTGCGTGGTATATTTTAGGGAAAAAAATATGAGTTAAAATGAAAGTAATAAATGTATTATTAATAACATATGAAATAGCAGTCCTAACCTCTGTTACTCATGACTTCACGTAGAAAAAGATCGCTGGAGGCGAAAACTCTATCCATGATTACGATGACCAGATAAAAGGGTTGTAAATATGATAAGGACCAACAAAAACCCTTCCGTGTAGAAAGTACAATTAAAAACAATTAAAGAGAGTTCAGTGTAGAAGAAACATAAAATTAAAGAGTGTTTATTATTGTTACAGACGAGCTCTGCGCCGTTGGAAGCGATCCCCGAGTCACTGAGTAGCCGCCAGCCGCCGACTCTCCGCCGCCCGCCCGCATAGGATGGTAGAAACTGAACCGGAGCCCAAGAAACCTCACAGTGAGTGAAGAACTGATCCTTAACCAAAAAAACTTTATCGTACACATTTTAAGATCTTGCCCTAAATCAGTGTCTAAAATCACTGATCCTTATCAAAACGCAAAACCTTACCGAAACAAGACGACATTTTTGGTTACAATGTAAGACGGATAGATGGACGATTCAAAAATCCTATTTTTAAGATTAATTTGTTTACTATGCACTGGCGCCGACTCCATAGGGCCTGGGTGTGCCCGAGCCCCCCTAATGTCATTATGAGCGGAGCTGAGCCCCTCAATATTTTATATTAAAATACTGGTGCCGCTTGCGGCTCGCGCACTGCGGTCCTTCAACAATAATCACAAAATCGATGTCCACGCGTGCCGAGCGAAAATAATAGGAAAGTAAACAAAAAAAATCCGCACTAGCCCCCCCAATATTTTTATTAAGTCGGCGCCTCTGACTATTGTTTATGTTTGTTGTTAATATACACATCAACATCATTATAAAAAAATTAAGAGAGATATCACAGATCCATCATGATTATCAACGAAAAATGGAAACGCTAACAATCAGCATATTGTAAAAAAACAGTGTATACTATTATTTTCAAAGAAATTGAAGATAATCTGGCAATATCTAGCAAGTTGATTAACAAAATAAACCAAACGAAAGTTTTCTACTGATCGTTCGAAACAAAAACACTCATGAGTAGTTCTTAAGTTAATTTAGTTTATCCCTAAAAGCGTATTTGTTAATTGTATCTATTTAATTTCAGATTGTGATGTAAAGGGAAACCACCAGTTAAACGGGCCTGGTTCCAAAATTGCTGAGCTTAGTAAGTTACCAACTAATTTTAAGTGTATAAGGTGCGCCTAAATATTCTTATTTTTATTATAACTGACGTCCCTTGTAGTTTTCTAGACTATTTCATAATGTGGGTACGGTTACTCACATAACATAATATGCTGAATCCGGACCATTTTCACTAACCTGTGCGTGTCAGTTTTCTTTTTACTCGTTTTTTTATAAATTGAAATTTTGTGTCTGTTTTGTTAGCTATGTAAATCAATAATAATATTTTTTCTGTTTATTACTGTATGACATTCATATTAAAGGCACAACGTTTGAGGCTCTCGTCACTTTACCTGTAATGTTTCCACCTCGCGGACAAACGGAAACACCACTGCCGCATTGGCAGTTAGCACGCCACTAGATCAACCGGCATGATACACACAGTCATGTTAATTGCTTAGCCGTCAAACGTTCAAATTATATTGCGAATAAAAATTACTGGATATTAACTAGGTAGCCATGGGCTCAGACTCTTCTTTCAATCTACAGGTTGTAGATTAAGTACACATAAAACTTTAAGGTGACTTCTACTCATGACGATTTTTTGTATAAAACAAAACAATTCTGAATCCGCAATAGGTACTTACAAATTGACTCCTTACATAGTTGGCCAATAACTTGTGATAATATAATTGAAAAACTTTTTTTATATTACAGCAAAGTTATAGATAAAAAGCTGTTTAGTTACATGAATAGAAGCCCATCTTTAAATAAGACCTTTTTGGTCCCACCCTGTATAACACGGCAGTCACGACCCTCGGAAGGTTAATACGACGCTCAAATGCCTGTTAAGGACTAAGCTCAACTCTACATATGTACATCGATAAGAGTGCTGCAATGAGTTAACAACTCAATAGTCCTCAGAACTGGGGCTTCACCACTACCACCACGTATCACAAACACTAAAAACCAAAACAACATAATCCTCCCCTCCTTCCGTGTAATCGCGAAAATGCAAAAGGTAGATACCTAGATAAACTTTTATCGTGAATATGTACCATACACATAATAACAGAGATGCGTACGAGTATAAGGATAAAAGTAGGATACAGGATATTAAAAACTAGTAGGGAAACTTTAATAAAACTATAAAAAAATACTTTGTTGCCCAAAAATGCTGCCAATGGTGACGTTGGAATCGGTTAAAACAGAACCTGCTTGTTTACAGGCGTCGTCCCGTCGCTGAAGACTCCAGTGAAGGTAGACCCGGAAAAGGGCGCCAACTGTGAAAAAGCTGACTTCGAGCGGGCAATCGAATTAGCCGGTAAGTTGAGTGGGCCACGCGTTCGCAACACAACATTGTGTCGTAGGTGTAAAATAACAGTCCATGTTACAAATAAAGTAACAATGATATAAGAACTGTCAATAACGTTACGTGACGCATGGCCGATTGTCCACACGTGGCCCATTGTTAGGGATCTTGCAGTGTAAGCGCAGCCAAGTTACTGTACACAATTTTTAAATGGTCCTTCTAAAACTATACGGTCAGTAAATAATATGGGCATAAAATAAAATGATAAGAAATTTAGAAATTATACATAATAAGGATTAACAAAAGCAGCTGAAATTGTTTAAAGTGGAGGTTCTACTTATGAAACTGAAAACCTTTTGTCGAGGAATCTATAGTATTTTTTTTACTTAAATTGTTTAACAAAAATAATTAAATAAATATTTACTGAGGAGTTAGCCGGACTTACATCCGCGAAACTGCAGCTAGTAACATGAAATTTTTAAAAAGTTGTGAGGGAGTTTAGTATTATACCTACAAAATATATCTTGTCTCTGCTACAAATGAGGAAAGATAAGATGATCATTTTACCCGACCACAGAAATCACAGAATACTGAAGTGAAGAGCACCTCGTAAGTATTTGGAGCAAACATTTTGTTATTACTTATTATAAAAGACTATAGGCCAAAACTTCACTAGCAAAACAATGTAATAGCCTTTACAAACTGTAATGTATTTAATAGTAAACGGAACTCCAAGACACTTCAGGTATAAACAAACACACGATGTAACTCGAGCCGAGGAAGAGGTCGTTCGATGAATCGTAAAGCTCGTGAATGAACTGCGCAGGAGTGGAGGAGTGTCGGGTGGCATTCCTGGGGCTGCTCGTAAACAAGGAACTTCTGGGAACCTGCATATCATGCTTGGGTCGGACACGAGGCGTGGCGTGATTCACTCGCTCGATCGTGTGAATTTGACTCTTCCAGTGTTTACAAGATACATTTGTTTTCTTCCGTCTACTCACATTATTATAGAATAAGTTAAAATGACCTTCCGTTCCATCCCTTATAATACATAATAATAGATTCTCAGATGTGTTTGGTAAGGTATTCCCATAAAAAATTATAGCAAACATCGTCAGTTTCGCGTCACAGAAATTTTAACATAATATGTACAATATTTGCAAACTGAACAAATTTCATATTAATACGTACGTAGGTGCCAAAATTTCTTGTTTATGTTATAAGTACTATAACTCTTGGACTACCGATAGGAAAATTTTTTTTAGAACTAGGTATACACGCTTGGGTAATAAACCAATTTTAAATAAAAAAGTATGTGTATGTTATCGATTTATGGGAACGCCGAAACCCAATAATTAAACCCTTAAAATGCTTTTCATCAATTATTTTGTATGTAAGTATTGTAGGCAAAACCAATATCGTCTGCACTTCTTGTGCTTTGCCACACAAAAGGCCTCGCACAAAACATAGCATGCTAAACTGCTGGTTTCGTTGTTGACACGACACTGCGGCTCTCGCACTTTGCCCTCGACAGAGGTAATTTTTTGTTAGGAAAACATCCTACAGTCCCTCTACCCCTTTGTTAAGGTCACATTGGTTATCGAGACTTAACTTCATCGTGTGATGTGATGTATTGATTGAGCCCGACGTATCCTTCATAGTCGTAAACACATTATCTCACAATTTCACAAGCAAGTGTGATGAGTGGGACGGACGCACGCATCTCATATCTTTCGCACGATCGATCATTTGTCATTTATTAATTATTATGCTCTATGAAACGGAAACTTCACAAATATATTTTTATTTAATGTTGATTTAAAGGACACTGACCATCTATGTATGGAAGTTGGACCAAGTGCTGCCCAGAATGAACACATAGTGTATTTTGTTCCTCAGGTTCCTCAGGTGTTCTGTAAACCGAAGCGCTTCAAAATCTGTCTGAGGAGTCAAGAGAAAAAAGGGTTTTTTGTGAAATATTTTTTTTTTGCAAAAAATGAACTTAATAATTATTTTCAGTCTAACTAGTAGTGTATTAATAGTACTTATGTTATAATCATATCATTTATCATTTCGTAAGATTACATTTTTATACATTATTAGTGATACCAGTATTATAATTTTACGCAGATAAGTAAATTACAATTACTCAGTGATATACCTGTGTCAGTAACACTAGTGACAGTGTCTTTTACAGTAATAGTATAATAATAATAATTATACAATACAGTATTATAATTATGTAATTATAATTAATTATGTATTAATCATCTTCATCGTCATCGATTATATTTGGGTCAAGGAATATATATTTTGTGGCTCGATTGTGATTATCGTGAGCCTGTGTCTAAAGCATGCTTAATACCATTCAACTGGTCACCGATCTTGTGTTCTGTTAATCGTGATGACTTGCCGAGTGATCAGTACCATCTGCATCTATCCCAGAGTCGGTAGCTTGATTGCGTGCTCTTCCGTCCCCCCATTTGGGAATCGCCCTCGATGACAGATCTTTGAGGCTGGACGCTGCTCTTCGTCTAGGGTGTAACGTCTGCGAGCCCTATTACTATAGATGCGGGGTTCGCGTGGATGCTGATAATCATCGCGGGTTGAGCTGCAAGAAGTCAGCGGAACTTCGACCACGACACCATATTATGCTCAGTGAGCTTATCCGCCGTGCTCTTGTTCCGAGTATCCTGGAGCCGCCTGGCTTGAGTCACTCGGTTGCCAAGCGGTCTGATGGGCTCACTTTGATCCCTTGGGGTGAGGGCTTGTTTGCTGTGGGATGCGGCGTGTGTAAGCACATTTGCACCCTCCCATTTTGCCTGTACCACCCATATAAAGGATTCAGCTGCCGATCGGACTGCCGTTAAAAACATGCCAAGTCCTCGCCCCTCAATGATACATTTACTTACATCCCCTTCGCGGTGAGGCGAGCGACGCGACGCATGGTGTGCGGAAGTTAGGAAGTTTGTGGGGGAACTGGGTCGGCGCCTGATCAACAATAGTGGAGACCCCCACGCCAGATCGTACCTGAAGCGGCCAATCTCGCTGGCGATACAGCGAGGCAACGCTACCAGGGGTACATGAAATGCATCAGGGGCGCTTTTTGACTAAGGCTTAGGCTTTTACGGTGCCTAAGTTGTAGTTTGAGGTTTGTAAACTTACTGTTTAACGAATCTTGATTTTTAATTACATTATTTTATGAATAAAAAACTAGGTAATCTTGATCAATGTAATTACTGATTGATAATTAATGATATTATTATTACATAAGTATAAATAATACACTACTAGTTACACTGAAAACAATAATTAAGTTCATTCTTATTAATTTATTATTAAGTTCTTATTAAGTTATAACTTTTTTTCTCTTGACTCCTCGGACAGATTTTGAAGCGCTTCGGTTTACATATTAGTGTTGGCCTGGAGAACAAAATGCATTGTGTGTTCATTCTGGGCAGCACTTGGTCCAGACATCAATGTAATTACTGATTGATAATTAATGATAATATTATAACAAAAGTATAAAATAATACATTACTAGTTACACTGAAAACAATTATTAAGTTCATTTTTCGCAAACAAGTAATTCACAACCAAAAATCTTTTTTTCTCTCGACTCCTCGGACAGATTTTGAAGCGCTTCGATTTACAGATTAGTGTTGGCCTGAGGAACAAAATGCACTATGTGTTCATTCTGGGCAGCACTTGGTCCAGACATTAATGTAATTGCTGATTGATAATTAATGATAATATTATAACATAAGTATAAAATAATACACTACTAGTTACACTGAAAACAATTATTAAGTTCATTTTTTGCAAAAAAATAATTCACAACAAAAAATCTTTTTTTCTCTTGACTCCTCGGACCGATTTTGAAGCGCTTCGATTTACAGAATAGTGTTGGCCTGAGGAACAAAATGCACTATGTGTTCATTCTGGGCAGCACTTGGTCCAGACCTGGTCAATGTCCTTTAAATATACCTAAATCGTAGATTACAGTTATGTATGTACAAGGAGTGATCAAAAAGTAGTGAGAACGATATATATACTCCTTGGTAAGAAAAAAACTGACACATATCAATGTCATCTGCATACTATGTTTGTTTACCTTTTGCTTTTTTTGATTGGAATGAACTATAGAAACACAATTAGTAACCAATTATTATGTCAAAAAACAATAGATGACAACTAAGTAAAAATTTCAGTTCACCAGCAGTAAATTGCACAACGCACAATATCAGGAAATTATGTAATAAAAAGCAGCTAACTAGACGGCATTAAGTAACATTTGCAAACACTAGCGAGATTTTTAGGTTAAACAATAACGCAATAATTAGGAGAATAAACGAAAGCTACTATTCAAATTTACTGAGCAATGATGCACATAGGCAGGGAAGTTTTACATACATACTTTGAACGAATTTTCAATTATATTATTAAATGTGCATTGATATTTATATCAAAAAACATAACATCAATTTACTTTGTTTTACCATATTAAGTATAACGTACTCTACAGTCCGTTAGTCCGTACAGTAGTTTTGTTTTGTCTGGGCGCATTCGAATTGCTTGAACTTGCAAATTCGCATCTCTCGTTTCAGGATATGGACGGTTCCACTACCTGCTTCTGGCAGTATGCGGGCTCGTCAGCACGTCCGAGGAGATGGACGTCATCTCAATGTCCTTCATCCTCCCGTCGGCGCAGTGCGACTTAGACCTCACCACACAGACCAAAGTACGTAAAGAGTAAGAGTAGTCTAAGTATGCTACTCTAGTCGTAACTAGGTCAGGAACCAATCTAGGTACATACAACAATTTAGGCAAGCCTGTGTACTGTGGTAATAACCTAACCATTTAACCAACCTATTGAAAATCGACTACATTAAAATGTATCCTATGTTAATCTGGGGATCAAGACGAATCTAACGTACGTAACGACACCTCTCAAGCTAAAATCCATCAAGCCGTTTAGGCTACAGAGCGTGCCAAAGCAATATACTTACATACACTTGAAAAACATAGGCCTCCTTCTGGCGCAGTCGGGTAAATAGACTATACAGGCTGTAATAAAAAGGAACTTAACAGGAAACGGGATGTTCTATTCGTAAAACAGTTTGGTACTTATGGAACCTATACTGAATTCGCTTGAGTTTTCAGCATGGGTTGCTGGAGAAAAGTTGTTCACTTTCATGAGTGGAACCGCCGTATAAAAAATACTTTGTGCACTCGCGAGTAATATAAGGTTCCTACTACTTGAAACATGTACGCTGGTTACTAAGCCTACGCCCTCATTATTTGAACTATAATATGTAGCGGGTCGAAAACAGGATGTTATTGATAAGGCAGAATATTAGAAAGACATAAGTTGTTTCTGCTCATCTTGTCAACCGTCAAAATACCTTTTAAACATGAAAACGGACGTTCCATTTTGTAGCATGTTCCATTTTATGATTTTTCTTAGAATAAAAAATAAGATGAGATGAAGCAGTTTACAATAACTCTCGTTTTCTACTGAGGCTACATGTATAGGTGTATATAGGAGACTGGCTGTTTTAAAATAGTTTCCTTTATCTTTGCGGTATTCAGTCATCGGTTAATAATTAGTCAAGCATATCCGCCATCGTAAATCATCATCTGTCACTGTCAACTCGTGTCTTACTGGTTTCCAGGGGTTTACGTCAGCTTTAGTTCTATTACCAGGTTACTTTATAAACTCAAGATTGGTTTTAACCGACTTCAAAAAAAGGAGGAGGTTCTCAATTCGTCGGAATCTTTTTTTTTTTATGTACGTTCACCTATTACTCGAAGACGCCAGAACCGATTTGAAAAATTCTTTTTTTGTTTAAACGGGTATACTTCACAGGTGGTCCCATATAAATTTTATCGAAATCGATTCAGCGGTTTTTGAGAAAATCAACAAAAACATAGCAAAATTGGAGTTGTTGCGATTGAAGTCGGTTGTTTTTAACGTATTCAGCGTGGTCAATTATTGCTTGTTTGGTTCCAACAGAACACTCAAATAAATTGTAATGCCACGCTGTGCATACTTTCTTGCGAATTGTCACTATTCAATACAAATCAGCAAAAATATTCATAATCTCAGTATCAAAGACCAGGGGTTACTACTAAAATAAGGCTTTTATGGTTTCCCTTATTTGATATTTTGACAGAATAATATACCTACATAACTTACAAAGTTTCGTTAAAATCGTTACAATTTAAATATAATTACAATTCTAAATATATCAACGAAGTGGAGAGGTCATGTAGTCTGAAAGTTAGCAATCTAAGGCGTCCTGTTCATTCCCTAGGGATGGCTGAACAGTATAATCTTCATCGGTATGATGGTGGGTGCCTACGCGTGGGGCTCGGTGGCGGACTCCTTGGGCCGCAAGCGCGTGCTCATCGCCATCTCCATCATCAACGCACTCGCCATCGTCGCCTCTTCCTTCTGCCAGAACTACGAACTCTTCATGCTGTTCCGGTTCATTAATGGTGCTGCGTAAGTCGCTCATGTTTAATTTTAATCCATAATCTTTTATAACCGTAACTGTAGATAAGTCCTGGCTTTTCTGGGTCCTACTGGTCCGTCTGTGGTCTTTCTGGTCCTCCCAGCTGGGGTCTTGGGCACGTGCAGATCGGGTATGAACCAAATCGGGATATCTTTCGATGAAGCTATTTGCTGATTGATTGTTTATTGTATAGATTTATTTACCGGCTCTTAAGTAAGTTCTATTAATTTCTGCTGAAAATCAGCGCTATATATTGTTACCCATTATTATTATATTGTGTTCTTTACATATAATTAATCAGTGAATAAATGTATTTTCTTTCTTTCTTTAATAAGATAGTTCCGATTTTGAGCAACCGGCAGTTTCCAAATTGTGTCTCTTTGTAATTTCAGACTGGGTGGTTCAGGTCCAGTAATCTGGTCGTACTTCGCCGAGTTCCAGCCAAAGAACAAGCGTGGTGCTATGCTGAGTTTCATGGCGGCCTTTTGGACGCTCGGCAACTTGTTCGTCGCCGGCCTGGCGTGGGTCATCATCCCCAGTGGTGAGATATATTTTTTAAACTCTTAATTTAACTGCATAAACTTGTAATTAGTTCTAAATTTACAGGAAAACTATTATTTTTTCAGAGATCGGAGGAGAAACCGGCGGGTTCGTGTACAACTCGTGGCGTATCTTCCTGTTGGTGATGTCCCTGCCATCGTTCCTCGTGGCAGCTCTACTTTTCCTCTTGCCAGAATCCCCCAAGTTCCTAATATCAACTGGCCGTCACGATGACGCCCTAGAAGTATTTAAAGGCATTTATATGATGAACACTGGCAAAAGCAAGGAGCTGTACCCGGTGAAGCAACTGTTTGTAGACGAACCGACGCACACGAAACCAGAAAAGGCTATCGAGGCTCTGGAGCCCAAGTCAAAGCTGCGAAAGATGTTTAGCGATATTGTTGAGCACAGTAAAGGGCTCTTCGTGCCTCCCATACTCAAATTCACTGCAATCTCTATCACGATCAACTTCACATTTCATATCGGGTAAGACACACTTCAATTAGTCTTTTAATTTCGCTTGCAAAATGGAATCTGTTAAAGTTTACTGCTATCTCATAATAATGACCATGTTGTATCACTTCAGGTACTACGGCCTCATGATGTGGTTCCCCGAGATGTTCAACCGCTTTGACGAGTGGTCACGAACACACGACAACGCCGAGGCCGACATCTGTATGGTGACCAAATTCGTCACGCAACAAGGAACCCACTCCGCGGCAGCACAGTGTGATGCTCACATAAACTCTGACGTGTTTATGGAGTCACTAATTACGGTGGCAGCGGCCATACCGTCTAACATCTTCGCTGTTCTCGGAATGGACAGATTGGGAAGGAAATTCTTCTTAGGTAATTTGTTTTGCTATTTTGAACTGGTGACCGTATTTAGGTAAAAAGAGCGCGAGATGCTCTTAGGCAATAACGGCTCCTAATAAGGAGCGCAAGTCTTCTGCAGAATATTGTTTATGTAAGTAGTGCACGGAAATGACGTATTTCTGTCGTCATTCTGCAAAAAACCAGTTGTTTCTTTCTTAACTTTGTTTATGTATTGCTGGGCAGTATTCGCGACATTCTCGGCGGGTCTATGCTCCGCCGCGATGTACTTCGTCTACAACAAAACTAACAACCTCATCGTGAGCGCTATCTTCAGCTCCGTCATCTCCTGCGGTAACGCCTCCCTCGACTGCCTCATCACTGAAGTCTTCCCTACCAACTTGCGGTGAGTATTCTGTCTTGGTATTTTAGTCCACAATTTAATTGGTTTCTTAAATAGATCCTATTCCTCTTGTTACCAATATACAGGGTGAAATTGAAAACGCAGACCAAATAACTGTGGCTTCTAGTCATGACACTGAACAACTTTCTCTAAGGAACCAATTCAATGGGACAAAAAAACTTTTCAGTATAAAGTTGGCTTCTCAGCTTATCGATTTGTATGAAGAGTCCAAATTTTTGTCGATTCAATTCCTTCCTTACTGAAAGTTGTTCAGTTTCATGAGTAGAAACCACAGTTAACAAATCTGTGCAACGATTTCAATTTCAGCCTGTATAGAAAAACTTTTTAGTCTTTTGCATTTGTCGAATGGTAGGGACCACATCACGTTGCAAAGCCTCTTCTTTCCTTTCACTTCATTTTATATAATCTCTTTCCAACTCGCAGGGCTACCGGTGTAGCGGTCTCCATGGTGGCGGCGCGTCTAGGCGGCATCATCGGCAACGTGGTTATAGCCACATTACTGGACACCTACTGCCCCGCACCGACCTTCATCGTAGCGGTGCTGCTCGCCGGCGGCGGGCTCATGTGCCTCTTCCTGCCTAACACCACGCGACAGGCCCTGAAGTAACAGCAGTACAGCACACGAAGGCTACCAAAAGAACCCTTGAAAGAGAAGTAAGAAGGAACCTTAACTGCGAAGCTGGTGAAACCAAGTTCTTCTAGGTATTTTGGATGGATCAAAGTTTACTTTCTCATTGTGAATAGGGCCCAAGTTCTCTTATATATGCAAAAGGATTCGCAGCTTTAAGTTCTGTCAAGTGATATTGTCAATGTAATTATAATATTAAAGGTAATCTTCACGAAATGATGTGCTAGTTTGTTGATATTATTGTACAATAGCTTTTTATACGTATTTAATTTAGAAAAAAAACATTAATTTATGTGAACAATTGACTCAAGAACGATATACTTAGCTCGCGAAGTTGACTGTAATTTTAGATTGATTATACCAACAAAGTGAAGTTTATTCAAATCGTATTATAGGATAAGTGTCTTTCACTGAGAGAAGATATCTGCAATGTTATTGTATGTTGCAAATGTTTCATAATACGAATTTATAATTATAAGCGAATGTTACCGTAGTTTGTAGATTAGTCTGTAGTCAAAAACCATGTGATTTATAAACAATACACTCTATTTACACTGTATATAAGAAAAGGTGATATTTTTCTTCTTGTTCTTGTTATACAAGAAGCTACTTTCAAAGTGTACCGTGTTAAGGCTACCAAATTTTATAGACAGTAACTAAATAAATGTCACATGGAAAAGTAAACGAAATGATAAAGTCTAACTTGTGTTTCATTTATTTTAGGGCAAAAAAAAACGAAAATTTTATTTAAACTTTATTTTTTAAAACTACATAGGTTTATACTAAGACTCAATTTTCATTTTCTTATCTAGATTCCGAAATATGTAGATCACTCGAACAAACCAATATGTGCTTACGACATACCTATCTTGTACTTAAAATTAAACGCTAATTTATGTATGATATAGAAGTACAGTACTTGCGTACTCTTGTGTGTACATAATGTAAACGCAAGTCCTAGTTTTGAAAACTTATAAAATCAACATTTTCACTTCACAATGGGTGATATAAATATGTATATTGTAAGCAATAGAGTACATTAAAATACAATCATCCCCAATTACAATTTGCGTAACCTGTGCATGAATTACCCTCAATCACAGTGCCCCACTTTTAGATAGATGTTACAAAAATATATACAGAACATCTGTACTGAAAATTATACTTATTAACGTTTAAAAATCACCAAGAGAGCTCTTGGTCTTATTACCATTGGAAATGTTACGAGCCTCTCTTCTCAATATATTTGTTTTCGCTCAGTCCCGTTAAACAAACTAACTCTTGTATTAAATCAACCAACTTCAATGACGTTTGACGCATTGTACATAAAATATACTCTCCGAATTGTCTTTCAATTGGCATTTCATAATCATTTCCGATGGTACCAATCATTAAAACTATTTAATCATATATATTATATTACAGAATATGTGATCCAACAATATCATAATTCAATTTTAATTTACAATAGTAAATTCTTAACTTAATAAAGTCCAGCTGCAATACCAGTCGTCCGCATGGCCGGCACGGACCGACGACGT
The DNA here is from genome assembly GCA_958295455.1 of Coleophora deauratella. NCBI lineage: Eukaryota > Metazoa > Arthropoda > Insecta > Lepidoptera > Coleophoridae > Coleophora > Coleophora deauratella. Next base: position 10,449,024 of record OY282408.1, on the reverse strand, counting down.
CGCTAGTCTCTGAGTTAATATTTACAGACCGTCCCGTCGCGTTGAACGCGCTCTACTTCCCTAAAGCGGCACCATTTCATACAATATCCCTACATGTCTCAGAAATAAACAGTTAAAAATTTTACCTGACACTGCATCGATCATAACTTAAAAACGTTTTATTTGCGGAATTCAATCCTGATAGAATTTAAATGAATAATAAATATCCGTTTCGGTAATACAAAGAAGGTTACGAGGGTACACCACGTTTCAAACGCACTTTCATGTTTACTCTTTCTTACAACAAATCGAGATACGACTAAAACCATGCTAATCTTACTCTATTGCACATTTCATAGACGCAATATAACAGTGGTCAAATAAATAGGTACCACAACGAACAAAAAGAAAGAAATAGTCACGTGGTCCGTTTTAGCTGTGCGCGGGAGCCAGGTCCGCGGCGCTCAGCTGCAGCGCGGGCTGCAGCGGGATCTCGGCCGAGTTGTCGGACGTGTCGGAGGCGGGCGTGCGCAGGCGCCGGCTGCCCCCGCTCCCCGCGCTGCCCCCGCTCCCCCCACTCGCCCCGCCCGGCGAGCCCCCGCACTCCGCCCCCTCCCCCTCCGCCGACTCCACCGACGACAGCGCCACGTCGTCCGTCAGCAGCGGCATGGACTTGCCCACCGCGTCCCCGCACGCGCCCTCGCCCGCCGCGAACAGCTCGGCCGCGGCGGCCGGCGAGGGCAGCAGCGCGCCCAGCGGGTCCGCCGCGCGCGGCGCGATGCGCGGGTCCGTCACCGTGATGGGCAGCTCCAGCGAGGTGGGCACGGCGCCCGGCGTCACGCCGATGACGGCCAGCCCCGCCTCCAGGCTGGCGGCCACGGCGGGCACGGCCGGCTCGCCCTCGCCGCTGCTGGGCAGCTCCACGGGCGTCATGATGGGCTGGTTGAGCGTGGTGCTGGTCTCGGACACGCGGCAGTGCACCGACACGCTGGCGTTCAGGTCGCGGAAGTCGGGCGCCTCGTCGCGCGGCGCCCCGGCCGCGGGCGCCGGCGGGAACACCTCGCTGTTGGCCAGCGCCGCCTCCAGGATGTCGCGCCGCTCCACCGCCGGCGCCGGCTCCGCCATCGGCACCAGCTGGTTGTTCTCCAGGATGAGCGGCCGGTTGTCGATCGGCGTGAACTTGCCGTTCTCCTCGATACACAGGTAGAAGGAGCCGGGCAGCCCGCCGAGGTTTTCGCCGGGCACGGCCAGCAGCTGGTTCTCGGCGATGGCCGCGGCGGCCGGGTCGTAGCCCGCGTCGGGGCCGCCGGCGGGCGCGGCGTCGGCGGGGGCGGGGGCGGGCGCCGGGGGCGGGGGCGGGGGCGCCGGCTCGGGCGGCGGGGCCAGCTCGGGCTGACGCACGATCGCCGTCGACGGCAGCAGCTCCTCGAAATTGTCGAGGTCGGGGTAGGCGGAGGACGTGTTGATCGACACCGTGTTGGACACGTCGGGCACCATGGGCGTGATCGTGATGGTGGGCACCGAGCCGGCGATGGGCGCGAGCGGCGGCGGCGCCACGGCGGGGGCCAGCGGCGCAGGCGGAGCGGCCGCGGGCGCGGTGGCAGGCGCGGCCGGCGCCACTATGCCGGACGATATCGTCATCTCCTTTTTAGCCCTCTTTGCTGGCGTCGACGCTTCTACTGCCGTTTTTCTTATCCTCTGCTGTTTTTGAATTATAGGTTTACCGGTCTCCTTCGGTGAAATAGTAATCGACTTCTGAACCACAATTTTGTTCTCCTGCACCGGAGCGGGAGCTCTCTGCACTATCTGTCCGGTTCTTTGCAGGTGCTCGAACTGCGCAGCGGTGAGTTGCATCACGGTGCCAGATTTCTGCTGTAGGAATATCAAGGGCTCGGATGCATTTTTCTGTACGGCTTGAATGAGTTTTTTGGGTTCCGTAGCGATGATTCGCTTCGCAGTAGCCGGCCGAATCTCTGGCATCGGGGCTATGTTTTGTGCCGTGGTTGCCACGCGTCCTCCTACTATCAATTGTCCCTTAGATGTAATTATAGCGCTCTTCTGTTTAGGGACGATTCTCGTCTGTGTCTTGACGGGAGCGGCGGTTGTCACCACAGTTTTCTGCGCGACTCCCGATGTGGTCGATATCCGGTGAGTTATGGTTTTCAGCTGCGAGACGTTCGGTTGTTTATTTGGGAATAGGATTTTTTCATGTTCAGGCGTCAGAACTATCCTGGACTGAGCACCCTGAGCATTGGTGATAATCATGACAGTGTTGCCAGGACTTGAGGCGTCAGACGATGAAGGTATTATTTTAGCAGAAACAGGTTTATTATCAGGCACTGGCAACGACGTTTCTTGCCCCTTTGTGACTAGAACGTGTGCCTTGCCAGTTTGTGGGTCTATGACGATTTTCTGCGTGCGGCCGGGCCGCGGCGCCGGTGACGATGCCGATGGTAGAAGGATGAACTTCTCCGCTTTGGTCGCCGTCTGCGGCACGGCTTGTATGAGGCTCGGGGCTTGTTTAATTTCTTTCATGACCGGCTCGCCTTTCGTCATTATTATTTTTTGTTTGCCAGTAGCCTTATCGATAACTAACATTGGCTTAGCCCCTCGTAACTTTGATGATTTTGACAATATATTCGGTGTCGTCACTTTGTTTACGTCGCTAATTGGATTCATGATTAAAGTTTTCACTTCAGATTTACTCGGCGATGCTACGCTTTTTACAATTTTCTCATTTGCAATCGTTACAATCTTTTCATTTTCAACAACTGGTTTTGGTTTCACTATTTTTGTAGGATTTGGTGTATTTGTAATAATGTTTCCGTCCGACATAACTATTGGCATCTTCTCTATATTTTCTGGCGTCAAAATATCGTCAGAGAGCACTACAGGCATCGAGTTGATGTCGAACATGTTCTCTTCGACATTGGGAGCTTCGTTTTGAGGTTTAGGCTCACTTATATTATCTGGTATTAATGAATTGTGAGGTTTGATTTTTTGAACTTTATTTGTAGGTTTAGTAATTTTTCGAAGTTTTGGTTGTATGATTATTTGTTTGGGATCTGTTGTAGTAACCGTCGATATGGAGCTATCGGGAGTGGTTTGTATTGTAAAAGTTTGCACAGCAGACCCATCCTGTACGGCGTTGCGTGATAGTATAATTTTATCGGGAGAGGTGATGACATCTTTAAGATTATTTATAATAGTTTTGCTACTACCAGAACGGCGAATTATAATTTTTTGTTTGGGTGCTGGTCCTTTAGGAGCCTTGGCCACATCGAAATTTAGTATTTTTTCTTTACCAGTAACAACTAATTGTTTGGTAGGTGTAGTCGGTTTTTTTACAGGAGATTTTGGTGTAGGTGGCTCTTCGAGAATCTTTAAAAGTTTAGAAGATGTAGTTTCAAACTTGGGACTTTTAACATTCAATTCACTGTTATTCTCACTAGCTAATAGAGCCACATTCTGTTCTACAGTATTGTTTATGTCGATACCATTATTCTGTTTATTCTTAAAGACTCCTGTTCTTGGAGATTCTGTTTTGACCACCTCTTTGCATTCTCTTGTGTTAACTTTGGGGGCAATAAATTCCGACATTTGCACCAATGACTGCGCCGCATTGAGATTTTCACTTTCCTCTTGTTCTGTTTCAAACCTTACGTTTAATGTTTCATTGTTTGAACACTCTGTTTGTTGTGATATTAGTTCAGTGTCTTCAGACTCGTGAACATTGGTTGGTTCTATGTCATCTTCAGTTGTAGCTACAACTTGTTCTTCTATAAACGTGTCGTTACTAAATGTTTGGAAATCAACATTATCTTGAACATCACCTGATTTATTCTGCATTGTTGTTGATGGCAAATTGATCAGAGCTTCTGCGATTTGGAGATCTGATTCAGATGGTACATTTTCAGCAGTAGTTACAGAAACTAAGTCTCTGTTAAGTTGTATGTCCGGTTTCGATGCGTTTATTTGAGATATTTCTGACGAAATAGCTTCCTTACCACCATCAATTGGATTTTTTTGGCCAATAATATCATTTATATTAACATCTACCTCTTCTGAGAAAGTTTCATCGTGCTCCACTTCCCGATCAATAAACTCGCCATTGTCTGAGCATATATTTTCATTTATGATATTTTCAGTATTTGTTCCATCTTTATTATCATCCTCAAATAAATCTTCAGGCAAATCATCACTGACGATTCTGGTTACTCTGTCAGCATCTCTCGATACGCTTAGCAACGCATCAACAGCAGATGCTGTTGATTCACTCATGTAAGGCTCATTTAATTCCTCAAAAGATTTGACTGTCTCTAACTTTGAGGTTAAAGAATTTTTAGGCGCATCCAATGACTTTACAGGACTAGGCGAGTTTTTAGGTGATATAGAACTAACCTGAAGACGCTTTGGACTTTCTTTCATTAATGTTACGGTACTGCCTTCATCATGATTTACTTCCATAGGAATAGGCATTTCCGAAACCTGTTCTGATATTTTATGATCCTCACCCTCATTGCTATTAGTTGATATTTTAACAGCAACAACATCTTCTACTGTTGTGTTGAAAGTACTTATTCTATCTACTTTCTTTAGATGTTTTGGTGACTCTTCTTTTAGATTTGCGGCATTAAAATCAGTCTGAGGTAACATACTTTTCACATCAATACTTGATTTGGCAACAACTACTTCAGTATGTACGTCATTCACGACTTCTGTTATTTTATTATGTTCTTTAAAGTCTTCTTCTAAAAGTTTGTCAGGTATTTCTTTACTCATTGGCTTTATGACTTGTGGTGGATACAAAGCATCTTGTAATATCTTATCCGTATCTTTTATTTGCTTTGCAGATTTCTGTTCATCTATTTTCGGTGACTTATCCAGCCCTTCAAATTTATTTTTCTTATTTTCTTCTAGTTGAGCGGCTTCTGCTTTCATTTTCTTTAATTGTATTTTAGGTGCTAGACGAGCCACTTTCACTGGCTCGACTGGAGACGTGTCTCTGGTTTCAGGAGACGATACAGATTCAGAGCCATTAATTTCGCTTTCATGTAAGTCCATTCCAGCGGCGTTCAGTTGCTCAGCCACATATTTACCTATTGCATCCTGACTTCTACAATGCCTGCTCCGAAAAAATGTTTTAGTTTTGAAGATTGCCTTTGTTGGTTTAGTTTCTGTACTGTTTTCAGAGCACTTAGCCTCAACTTTAGATTCTGGTTTTTTGTCTGGGGACTTTATAACAGGAGGCTCAGGAAAATTTTCCTCTGCTTTCAATGGTTCAGGGACTGATGGCAATTCTGGTACTGTCGTCTTATTTAACAATTCGGCAACTTCCTTCACGACGTCTTCGTCGTCTAAGCTAACGCTTTTCGCTTCATCTCTGCGTTTTGAAGATTTAATTCTAGGGATTTTTCGGCCAACATCCGCTTCCACAGGCCAGTCTTCATCTTCACAGAATTCATACTTGGAATCACTGGAAGACTCTGGCTTTTCTGATGGAGGATCGTCAGATTTCTTTTCTAATGATGAGGATGACTCCACAGGTACATGGGCAGTGGGTAGCTCGGCAGGAGTGGGCGCTGCCGGGGACTCCGCGCCCAGCGGCACCTCGGGCGAGCGCGCCGGCGGCAGCGCTGTCTCGTCCGCCGACTCCTCATCTACATCATCCCAGTCAGCCAAAAGACTGCTCTTTATCTCCTGTTCAGTTTTAGGCTTTTTAATTTCCTCATTCTTTGACTTCTCATCTGCTGAACGTTTCTTAGCCGAAGCTGGTTTGATTGTCTTCTCAGATTTGTCCTTTCGTGGCCGTGGAGTTTTTGTTGCTTTGGGAGATTTTGCAGTAGTTTTCGTACTACCTTTGGGTGACACTTTTTTGCGGACCGGTGAAGGTGTATATGGGACAAAGCTTGAACTGTGAGTTTTGTTATGTAAAATTAATACATTGAGACGAGTCGTGGTGAATGGACAAGAATGACATGAATAAGTACCGGATGATGAACTGGCTGGCGTAGCTGGTGTTGTGGGTGGTTGTGCCTTTTCTGTATTCTGAGGCTTTTCCTCTGCAGCCTCTGACCCAGCTCGACTAGTAGATGGAGTAGATCTGGTTTCAGTAGACTGTCTGATGGGAGTTGTAACTTGTAACAAAATGTGCGCCTTGTAGTCACTTTTTTCTACAAATGACTGAAAAGAAACAAGAAAATGATATACATTAATAAAAAAAACAAAAGTATTGTTCAAAACATGAAGCAGGTGAATTTTATTGTCTATCTTATTAATGACAACATCTATAAATGTATTATGTTGCCGAGAACAATGAAATAACACTTAAACATAATGTTAAATAGGTACTGTTAGATCTATGTAAACATCGCTATACTAACCCTTTTTGGTGTAGAAATCTTAGGGGATTCAGATGTTTCACGCCTTTTCCTGCCTCTACCTGAATATAAAAACAAAAAAAAAGGTTGTTTTAGTAATTAACATGAAACCTCTTAGTAACAATACTTACAAAACTGAACAAAGCGCAACACTGCCTTTGCGTATGTTGCGCTTCACTTTTCTAAAAAGGCAAAACATATTACATTGAAATACAAGTGGTTGTAAGTAGGTTGTTGTATACCAGATGACATAATATGTAAACCCATATTTAGTGTTCTTGTGAATTTTAAAAAAGTATGAAATTTGACCAATTTCCACTATCCAGAATTTTTGTTCTGATACAATTTTTACACTTTTATTTTTTATGATAGAGCAAAAAATCATTGAAAAAATATGTTTGTGTTTCCCTCAATATTTTACTTTGTTTTTAGTTCATGCACCTTAATAATACATACTCTGTAAAAGTTTTAACCTACTACCTATGATGGTGCAACAGATACAGCCATGTAAGGTAGGACAGACAGACATCATATGCTTAGTATTTAGTACTTGGGTCCTGTTAGTAATACTGGGCATGGAACCTAAAACACTTCACAACAACCTACAAAAGTTTATCTGTTTCCCTTACAGGTTTTTTTTTATTTATGATGGAAGTAGCTATCACCACCTATGAGCATCTGTAACCCCAGACTTAGAGTTATCAGTGCCGTGCTGATCCTTGTGGGCTAGATAGATACTGCCTCATATAAAAAATAAACACTATTTCTGTACCAGTGTTCAAGGTGTCAAGCTTACCTTTCTTACCCGAGGCAGGTGTTTTCTTGGAAGCATCGCCAAAAATTCCAGCATAACTTTCTTTCTTGACCTCTTGAAATTCATCTCGAGTCAATATCTCTATGTCACCTCCCACAGCTGTTTCTGCTCTGATGACGTCTTCAGGAAATTTCTCCATGTGGCCATGTTTCGTTCTGTACATGTCTGAAGAGAAACAGATAGGGAAATTTGAATCGTGTTTAATTTTTTTACACTTAAGACAACTTGAAAAAATGAATTAAACTTACATAAACCCTTATTGATGAATTCATTTTTCCGACTGCAGTTGTATTTATAAATGCAATTTATATTCTTGACATATTCACTGGAAACAAGAAAAACAAACTGTTAATATAAACTAAACTGACAAATTAAAATTTATTAATTAATAACTAAGAAATAATAGTATTTTACTTGGAACCTTTTTTCCTTGTACATCAGTTGACCTTGCATGCATAATGTATGATTTTTAACCCCCGACGCAAAAAGAGGGGTGTTATAAGTTTAACGTGTCTGTGTATCTGTGTATCTGTGTATCTGTGTATCTGTCTGTGGTATCGTAGCTCCCAAACGGATGAACCGATTTTCGTTTTGTTTTTTTTGTGTCATAGATAATTTTATCCCGAGTGTTCTTAGCCATGTTTCATGAAAATCTGTTCAGCCGTTTGAAAATCATCAGCTCTTTTCTAGTTGATGAGGGGATCTGACTAACTTCCTTATGTCCGATCGATTCGAAATTTGGTACCGTGTTACTTCAACGATATTTAAAGAACATGGTAAGGCAAGCGTGAGCTGGTCAGCCGTTTGAAGATCATCAGTTCTTTAATAGTTGATGAGGGGATCTGACTACCTTCCATATGTCCTATCGATCGATCGATATCGTCGCGTCGGGGGGGACCGCTAAGTGAGAAAAACAGGTGTAGTCATAGATTGCAACAAAATAATTTACTCCGCTCGTACCTAAATGTAATTCTTAATAATTAATTAGCTGTTGTTGAAAAAATACTTTATAAACTTTAGCGGTCCCCCACGCGACGACGCTTGGAAAATAAATATATTTGAACTTACATAATATATGTGACGATAATAATTATAATAGGTTTAAAATATTATTTGTTAGTTTTTAAAGTTTATTTTTTGTGTCGGGGGGTTTTTATACCTAAATTCATAACATGCATAACATAAAAACAGCAAAGACATGTGTAAGAATTTGATTCCACTTAAAATGGAAAGGGTTACTATAGAAGTCTTAACCACAGTATATGATCATCATCGGCTCGTTTTAGACTAATGCTGAATATAGGCCTTTCCTAGGCATGCCACTTGATATTTTCAATCTGCTATTAGTAACTTTGCAGGGCGGACGAGCTAGCCAGGAGGGGGTCGGGACAAGCGGCGGTAGGGCCAGAACCCATCATCCCACTTCCATCAAACTGGCCGAGATCCGTACTCCGTCAACGCACTAGGAACAGACACAACGAATACTGGTCGAACCTAGAGACCTGCCGTCAGGCAAGGTTGGTTTTACCAGCTACAAATCCCGGCCTATCCAGAAAGCTTCTAAGACTTGAGAGAAATCAGCTACGCAAGCTTGTTGCTGCTATCACTGGACATGGACCTTACAACAAACACTTGTTCACCTTGGGTGTTACAGACAGCCCACTGTGCCGAGCATGCATGGAAGCTGAGGAAACTGCTGCTCATATCCTGCTGGAATGCGGAGAGGTAGCATCGTACAGGTTCGCGCACCTCGGTGACCCGAGGTCACTTCAGGAAGTCGTCAGCAACCCCAGGTCGCTACTGGACTTCTTAGAGGAGCTGGGCTGGCAGTGATGCCGGCCTATCACGCAAAATGGGCGCAATGGTCGCCTGGTTGCGGAAAACAGCCCGCCCTAACCTAACCTAGTAACTTTGCAAATATTATCACTCCACTAACCCGAGGCACACTACGTAAACGAAAAGATAAAATTTAAACACTGCAAGCCTCCCCTCTAGAAGTTTATTATTATATACTATTCTTCCTTTTATTGCCAAGCTAAAGCTTATTTCTGAACGGCGCCTGAAGACACAGGCAGGCAATAGAAAGATATATATTGATTAAACCAACCAGGTACAGTGTGAACATGACTAGTCACAACTTGCCAAATTAATTTTATCAGCAACATCAAGATCTCATATGAGGATATACATTTGGCTCTTCCACTTCATGGACACAGGCTGTTTTGGACATACGAGTAGATGGATAAGTAGACATTGTTTGTTAGACAGGTAAAATTTTGCATTTGATGATTAAATGGCAAACAATACCATGAAAAAAGTATTCTGGGTTCAGAATATCAAGTGTATATAAAAGTCCAACTAGTAAGTGCAAGTAAAAAAGGTAAATGCTTAATATATATTTTTTTATTTCTTATAAATAATATTTATAGCACTACATTACAAGGTGAGAAGCTTCCAGAGTGAATGAAGATGAAGTGTCACTGCATAATTATGTAAATACAATACAGCACACTTTCAGAACAAAGGGCCTGCATAGATAGTTCAACCTGGGGCTCTCTACAGGCGACCCACCGGCCCTGCCGACGGTTTACTCGCGAACTTACTATGTGGTCTCCTGGAAGAACTTGACCACCGCTATGGGAGGCTTCCGGAAGGAAGGCAGCACGTCAGGCGGCAGCCGGGCCGGCCCGACCACCTCTCCGGGCCACCAACACGAGCCCAGCTTCACCCACACCACGTCTCCATCCAAATACTCGATTTCAGTTTGATCACACATCACCACTATCTTTTCAGGCAGACTGTACGACCATATTTTTGTTCTGTAGCCACTCACTATACGTCAAGTCCTGTTACAATATCATTGCATCCAATCTGGTGAATCTATTCACACACTACACGTATCAGTTGGATATTGTTACTCCTGAAAAGTTGTAAAACTCTACGTACTTTATTATTTGTCAAAACAGTAACAAAATATTGGTTGTAAATATTTCACCGACTGCGTACGAAATAATTTTCTCCGGCCATTCAGGTGGTAGCCCTGAAAGCTGACAACTGTACATATTATTTACAAAATCAAAATGAGATGTTATAGAAAATAAAAAATAAATTATTCACTCTTTTTAAATTTTATAAACATTAATAAATTTATAAAAATCATAAAAAGACAATTATTGAGGAAACCGGATTTGGATTTATGGACAGCGTCAGCAAGTACCAACATTGAAACAAAAATATCAGTGTTGCTAGAAAGAAGTAATCAATTCGATCGATCATAGACAGACAACACATAATTTAGACACAGCGTTTAAAAAAACGCTCGGATTTGTAGTTGACAGACCATGTGCAGGCAGGCAGACACTACTAGACATGTCGGTTTGGGAAGGTGTACCAACTACCAACCAAGGAGACTTTTATAGCGTTTTATTTCATCATCATTCTCCTGCCCTTATCCCAATCATTTGGGGTCGGCGCAAAATGTTTTCTTCTTCCATACATCCCTTTCAGCTGTCATCTCCGTACTCACACCCTTTCGACCATATCATCCTTCACACAATCCATCCATCTCTTTTTTGGTCTCCCTCTCCCCCTTATATCCATCGACACTCATCTGTAACACCCTCCTTGTAACATGTCTTTCATTCCTCCGCATTACATGCCCATACCACGACAAACGATTTCCTCTCAATTTTTCTATCACTGACGCAACTTTCAAACTTCCTCTCATTCCTAATCTTGTCCATTCTTGTTACTCCACACATCCATCTCAACATTCGCATCTCCGCAGCATGCAATCGTCTTTCATCCTTTCCCTTAGTGGCCCAACATTCCGATCCATACAGGATGACAGGTCTTATGATAGTTTTATATATCTTCCCCTTAAACTTAAGGGGAAGTCGGGGGTTAATACAAACTATAATAAAATAATAAAAAATAATTTTATTTAATACAAACTATAATAAATAATGTAATGGTGCGCCCCTGAACTCTTAATATGTTTTAAAAGGATTTTAATTAAAAAGAAAATATTATCTCACCAGAAAAACAGAACATCTTTTTGGGAATTTTATCCGTAAAAGTCGCTTCAAATGATTAATCTTTTTTATAGTTAGGTTTAGTCATTAATTGATTCATTTGAGTTGCACTGCTCGTTTATGTCTTTTGTACGGTCGAGTCATTTTTCATCCGCTACAAGTAACATTCAGGTCGTGGCTCAGTGCGGCTTGCGTGATCGCGTCGAACACGCAGGTTTACTGACTACACGGTCATAAACTGGATGGGTTTGACTGTAGTGGCATTTATCTCGACCGTTTCCGTGCTTCAAAGGCACGTTAAGCCGTTGGTGCCGGCTGCTATCAATGGGGAAGAAAACTGACAGAACTCACCGATAGAGGCGCCGATATCGCTTGACTCATAACAATCATCACTAACTGTCAAAACGTATAGAAAAACTGTTTACGTGAACTAAACATATTTATTTAAAAAATGCCGCGTTGTGTGGTGATTGGTTGCAATAATAATGGAAATCATTAATTTCCTAAATATTCTCGGATGAAGAAGACGTGGGAAAACTTACGTTTTCAATTATGTATTTTTGAACTTCGCCTTTAATTATGGAACAGTCCAAGTCGCATACATTTTCCATTTAAGGTTAAACGTAAGTGCTCCCTGGTTGAAAAAATCCGTTAGATGGCGTTAATCTGACTATAACTTGGTTTCTCGATTTAAAAAAATAGTATAAATAACCCTAAATGGCGCTAACGAAACGAAAGAAACGAAATCCTCAGCTAAACAAAGCTTATCAGACTAGTTGAGATTGTAGTTACTGTCATTTCAGAAAGGTGGTGCTGAATTATACACCACTACATGCGTAAAATTTATGGTATTTTACGGCAGTTTTTAATGATATTACAGAAATAAATAATATAATTATATACATTTGGCGAAAATAAAACGTTGTAAAATTTACGTTGGACAGATAAAATCAAAAATATTGAGTGTATTTGTATTGTTTTGACCGATGTAAATTTGTATGAAATAGGGTGACTGACGTTTAACCTTAACAATTTGACAGAAAAAAAACTATTTTATTACACCTCGATACCTTTTAATAATTTTATGATTTGCCCCCAAAAGGTGTGCCTCCGACGCTCAAAACTTATCTAGTTACGATATTTAGGTTACACTTCCGTGTTTTGGTCATAGAAATTGTTGTAGTCTATGATATAACTTTTAGATTATCTATGGGCAGACCCCGACCGGCTCTCTTCCTTCCCAGCCATTATACAGAATGTGTGTCTCACCAATAAAATAATTAATTGAAGTCAAATTAGATCTTTTCCTTGCATCCAACGAACCCACAACATGGTGTCAGAAAAGGGATTCACGTTTATGTGAAAAGAACAAGTCGAAAACATGTAAAAAGTCGCAGTAAGTAAAATATTCCTTAGTCATCAGCATAGTCATAGTCATGGCGGACAAATCCTTTTTGGTACAATTGAAACCACTTGTCATACAAAATGGCGACAATCCCGCAGAAAAGTGGAAAAAATGGAAATTACGGTTTGAAATATTTATGGACGCCAATGAAATATCAAAATGTACTGAATGCAAACAAACGGCAATCTTAAACGCTGTTGGGGATGATGGAATAGAGATATTTAATAGTTTCAATCTAGACCGCACAAAGACAAAGCTAGAGGACATACTGAAAAAATTCGATGAAAAATTTAGCCCCCATACAAACGTAACTGTTGAAAGGTATAACTTTTTCACAAGATATCAGAAAACTGACGAATCCTTAGAGGAATATTTGACCACACTACATAACCTATCCACAACATGTGAATTTGGAAATTTGAAAGAATCACTCATAAAAGACATGTTGGTCATTGGAATGAAAAGCACACACATTAAGGAACGACTCCTACAAGAAGAAAATCTTACCGTTGAAATTGTGATGAAAATAGCAAAAAGTTTGGAACTATCGCAGGCAAGATCTAGCAAATTAAACCAAGAAACAAATAAGAATGAAATGATACAAGGAATCAAAGAGCAAAACTTCAGAAACAAGAACAGATCAAGCAGTAACCAGCAAAATAAACCTAAACAAAGAAATAATAGTCGAGGAAGGAATCACTCAATGAATAGACAAAACAGGAACAAGTCATCGGACAGAAGATGTACAAGATGTGGCCAGGTACATAAGTATAAATGCCCAGCGCAGGACAAAATATGCAACAACTGTAAAAAGCAAGGACATTTTGCAAAATTTTGTTTTTTCAGGAAATCTGAACAGTCAAATAATCATAAAGTGAGTAATATTTCATGTAAAAAGTCAGAATCAGAAGATTTTTGTAATCAATTTGTAATAAATTCTATTCAAAGTTCTAATTGTGAAAAACAAGATTGGCAAATAAATGTTTACTATAATAATTTTAAACTTAAATGTCAAATTGACACTGGAGCAGACACAAATGTCATTAGTAAGAAAACATTAGATAAAATTATGTCTAGCTCTCACTCTAAAATTAATATTTCAAGAACAAATAATAAACTCTTTTCATTTTCAGGACAATTAGTGCCAAATTTAGGTACTTGTATACTTAATTGTAAATTTGAAAACGGAATAACTACAAAATTATACTTTGTTGTTGTTGAATGTGACTGTAAAACAATTATTGGATGGAATTCATGCGAAAAACTGGGTATTGTCAAAAGAATCTTTGGAATTCAGGAAAGGTCAGTACAACAAATTGTTTCTAAATATGCTAAAACATTCGAGGGTCTAGGATGTTTACCATACAAAGCTCATCTAGACATTGATAGCAGTGTTCCTCCTAGAGTCTGTCCAGTTCGTAGAATACCATATTCTTTAGAAAAACGTCTTAAAGATGAATTAAAAAATATGGAAGAACTTCATGTCATAGAAAAAGTAGATAAGCCGACTAAATGGGTAAATTCAATTGTATTAGTCGAAAAGCCAAATGGTAAATTGAGAATATGTCTTGATCCTAGAAATTTAAATACAGCTATCAAGCGACCTCATTTCCCATATCCAACATTTGATGATCTTAGATCAAAAGTAGCAGGTGCATCAATTTTTTCAAAATTAGACGCTAGTTCAGGCTATTGGACTATATGTTTAGACTCCGAGAGTAGTGAACTCTGTACTTTCAACACACCTTATGGTAGGTATAAATTCCTAAGACTGCCATATGGAATTAACTCTAGTGGTGAAATTTTCCATAGGACAATGAATCAGTTATTTGGTGATTTACCAGGTATAATTATTTTCGTAGACGACATACTTATTTATGGCTCTACTGTCGAAGAGCATAATGAAAGGCTCGAATCATTATTTAAGCGTGCGTCTGAAGTCAACCTGAAATTTAATAAGTCAAAATGTCAATTTGGTATGTCAGAAATATGCTATGTAGGTCATATTTTTAACAAAGAAGGAGTGTCACCTGATCAGTCAAAAGTCGAAGCAATCTCGAAAATGTCAAGTCCAACTAATGTCAAAGAACTGCAAAGATTCCTAGGAATGATAAATTATTTGGGTTCCTATATACCAAATCTCGCAGAAGAAACTTCTCTGCTGAGAGAATTGCTCAAAAAACATAATCTTTGGGAATGGTCAGACCACCACGAACAACAATTTAAAAAATTAAAATCATTATTATGTCAGTCCCCTGTCTTAGTCCATTATAACATGAAAAAACCAATTAGATTGTCAGTCGATTCTTCACAGCATGCTGTAGGCGCAGTAATTTTACATGACAAACATCCTATAGCTTATGCCTCAAAGTCATTAAATAAAAGTCAAATTAATTATGCACAAATAGAAAAAGAACTATATGCCATAGTATTTGGATGTAAAAAGTTTCATCAATTCATATATGGAAAACCTGTTTATGTCGAAACAGATCACCAGCCATTGGTAACTTTATTTAAAAAACCATTAGCCGAAGTGCCAACCAGATTACAACGTATGATGATAACCTTACAAGCTTATCACTTAATTGTATCTTACACAAAAGGCTCAGAAATGTATATATCTGATACATTGTCTCGTGCCCCAGTCAAAGAACATAACTTTAATCAAGAATTAGTCAGTCTAGAAGAATTAGATTCTAACATTAATATTCACATAAATTTATTAACCTCTAATTTAGCTATTTCTCCAGAAAAACTTGAAAAAATTTTATGTCATACTAAACAAGATTTAACTTCTCAAAAACTAAAAGAATATTATAAAAATGGATGGCCTAACTGTAAAGAACATTGTGATAGTTTAACATTACCTTACTGGAACATAAAAGAGGAAATCCATGTCATTAATGATATTATTTTCAAAAATAATTCTGTCATTATACCTCAGTCAATGCGTTCAGAAATATTAAATATCCTACATGAAGGTCACCAGGGTATTGAAAAAACGAAGAACTTGGCAAGAGGAGTAGTTTATTGGCCCAATATTAATCAGGATATTGAATGTAAAGTTAGACAATGTGAATCATGTGCTATATATTCTGCAAACAAAACAAAACAACCAATGTTATCACATGAACAACCTTTATTTCCATGGCAAAAATTGGCAACAGATTTATTTGAATACAAGGGTAAAAAATATTTATTGGTAGTAGATTATTATTCTAATTACATAGAAATTGCATATCTAAATAAAGATAGTCGAACATCAAATGTCATAATTAATTTAAAATCAATATTTGCTCGTCACGGCATTCCAATGAAATTAGTTTCAGATGGAGGTCCACCGTATAACTCAATTGAATTTCAAAATTTTTTACATGAATGGGATATCGAACATATTGTTTCGAGTCCACACTTTCCAAGATCCAATGGTCTAGCTGAGGTCTCAGTAAAAATAATAAAAAACATATTAAGAAAAAGTGATGATTCAGGATCTGATCCTTACATAGGTTTATTGCAATACAGAAATACACCAAGAGGGAACTTAAGTTCACCAGCACAGCTTTTAATGTCTAGAACCTTGAGATCTAAATTGCCTAATCAAATAAGTAACTTAAGACCCAAGATTGTTAAGCATTCAGAACATTACAAAAAGAAACAAAATAGCATTCAAAAAACTAAGTTTTATTATAACAAAAACTCTAAAAACTATCCTGAGTTTCGCATAAATGACCAAATTTATTTTAAGAAAAATCCAAAAGATATTATATGGACAAAGGGTACTATAGTGTCGAAAACAAAATACCCAAGATCATTTATTGTCAAAGATTGTAATAATACAACTTACCGTAGAAATAGTAAACATATTCGTTTTAATTATAAGTCAAATTTTCAAAAGTCAAGTCATAAAAATGTCTCAGAAAATAAAAAGGTCAATTTCAAAATGATATGTCCAAGTCAAAATTTAAGGCAGTCAAAATCTAGTCAAAAATCAAAATATGTCGAAGAGGAGGATGATAGTTACACATTCATCTTCACTCACAAGTCAAGTCCTAAGTCAAAGTCTCAAAGTCATGAACTGAGCAACGACTCAGATTCTTTCTTATCAGTAGAATCAAGTCATCAGTCTGAAAGTCAGTCAAGCCATCAGTCTGAAAGTCAGTCAAACTCAAGTCATACGCATCAGTCAGAAAGTCAGTCAGAAAATGTAATTAAGTCACCAGTATTTGTCAATGTCGATGAACTTATAGTTTCACCTGCAAGTTTACATGACTATAATGAATATCAAAATGAAAGTCCAATGTCTTCTCAAAGTAGAAGTTTAATGAAACTACTTGAAAGTCCTAGCAATGTTAATTTACCTAGTAATGCTGAAACGTCACCCCTACCTTGTAATAACGATGCTGTAAAGGCTGAAAAATATAGTTCAAGGGGAAGATTATTGAAGAAAACACAAAAACTTGATTTATAATGTTTAATGTATGTACAATTTATGTTATTTAACAATACAATATTGACATGACGTAATGTAATTCATAATAATTTTTAATGTGATGTTGACATGCACACACTATAAAATCACTGTATCATTATATTAAGTTTAATATTTTAATGTTTCGAAATATAAATTGACTTAAAAATAATTGTTTTCAATGTAAATTGTTAATGTGTTTGTAACGTAACTTTGTTAAGCAAAGTAGGGTTATGTTTGTATAAAATAGACTCAATGACATCATTGTCATCTGTCAAACTTGTCAATGTCATTTGAAATGTAAATTATTTTAAAAAAGAAAAAGGGGCATGTTGTAGTCTATGATATAACTTTTAGATTATCTATGGGCAGACCCCGACCGGCTCTCTTCCTTCCCAGCCATTATACAGAATGTGTGTCTCACCAATAAAATAATTAATTGAAGTCGAATTAGATCTTTTCCTTGCATCCAACGAACCCACAACAGAAATCGTCCCTTCAACTGTGGCAGTCAAAATGGAAGATTTGGCACATCTGTGGACCCCAGAGAGGGGTTCGCCACGGACTAAGCGGTTTAGGGCCCCAACCTACACTAAAACTGCATTTTCTTATCCCTTGGTCTAGCAGAAGCTCTTTTATTGAACTGAATGTATTTATAATTAAATTTGCTTCCTGGAAATAAGTACTTTTGTAATATTTGTGTGGTAATAAAATTGTAAAGTTGGCAATACCGGGGTACAAAAATTTAGAATAGGTTTTGGACTATATTTTTAAAACAAACCACCTTTGAGCGTAGTAATCGTGTTTTATCAAAACCTAATAATACTCTTTACAAATAAAAAGCGCAATACCCATAACTCTCATACAAATATTTTACACAATCAAAGTTTTAAGAGTAGAACAAAAATGGTGCCGTTTTTTACCACCAGTTTGCGCGGAATTTTTCCTCTACCAAGTACTCAAACGACCGCTTGCTAGCTGTCTCGCTTCTCGCTTAATACGTTTAAATGAGTAAGACAGCGACAAAAACAGTCTCTCAGTGTGTATGTGCTCGAAATATGAGCACGTGAGTAGCACCCCAGAGCGGGGTTCGCCACAGATCTTACGAATTTGACAGCGCCCCAACTATGGAACTGACACATGTCAATGTCATCTGCATACTATGTTAGTTTACCTTTTGCTTTTTTTTGATTGGAATGAACCATACATACTAAGTTTCATCTTGGCTATGACAGACGGACGAGTGATCCTATAAGGTTTCCTTTTTTCCTTTTGAGGTACGGAAAGGAACCCTAAAAAAGAGATAAGGTCGGAAAAATAAATCACTAGTTTACAGCGAGCTGTTTATTCGATTAAAGTACCAGATGTTGACCTTATACGTACAATAAAAATACAATAATTTATGTGACTTAATTAGCTTTTATTGTTCTAAAAGTAATTTCCGTATCTAGGTTCGTTAGATAAAAAAATACCCTCTTAAAAACCAAGGTAAGATTTTAATTAATCCTAAGATTTTTATCAAAGGTCTGCCTGTCTCTATGTTCCTGCCGTAGGAAGAACCCAATTTTATTAGAAAGTGACCTCTTTATATCTCGTGCATTTACTTGGTTTATAATAGCATCTTCCATTCAGAAACTCGTAGTTAATACATACAAATTAATGATATAAATGAGAAAGGCGATTGTAACTAAACTACTTATATACATTTTCCAAATACTCTTATAAAAGATTTAAAAAGTGATCTTAATTTAGCAACAAAAATATTTCACGAAAATATACACATGGTGTCTATTTTATATTGTACAAATATTACTATAACTATAAAGTTTATCATTCATTAGAATTTTGTTTTCCAAAGAGTTTCTGTAAGACTCCAGACTTCTTTTCATCCTACATTTTTCATGGAGAGGATTCAAACTTCATATAACTTTAGAATTAACTTTTTTGCCTAGACTTATTATTAGCCAGCATATTGCCGCACGATCTTCGCCCACTGCTGCGGGTAGTTTCTTTGTACGTATGACAACGTGCGTTGGATCTGCTTGGTCTCTTGCGGAGTGCATTGGGGACATGCACCGCGCAGCACGAAGGGGGCAAGAGCTGGGGGCAGAAAGGTACTTTGTTAGACCACTTGAACTACGAAAATGGAAACTTATCTGACTTAAAACTGAGTATATATATCTCAGTTGTTTTGACTCGAGGGACCAAATAACCTATTCATCTTCGAAAATGAGGAAGCGAACTAAATCAGGTGAGTGCGGTTGGAACGAAGCAACCATTCCTCTGTGTGACTGATGTTGCCTTATACTCGACAGACTGCAGACTGATACTCACTCTTCAACCTCTTCCCGATGGGGTCACAAGGCGCCTCTCCCAGCGCGCACTTAAGCTGTCTCTGAATGAAGCGCTTGTCATTGAGGGCGTCATCGAGGGCGGTGTCGGACACCTGTGGTCGCTGCGTTTGCGCAGCGCAGGCCGCCACCGCAACCACTGCGCACAGTACTAAAATGTGGTGGAGCTGGAAAAAGATGGATTTTGAAGAAAATGAATAAAAAAAAACTAAGTGAAGCAACGCTTGCGTTGTGTTTCGCCGAGTGAGTGAGGGTACCGGTGGCGGTGGCCCAATTCCCCCCCCCCCTCCCATTCTTCCATCCCTCCATCCCATTTCAAAGGTCGACAACACACTTGTGTGTCACTCCTCGGGTGTTGCGGGCGGCGGTAATAGCTTACCATCAGGTGATCCGTCTGCTCGTTTGCCACCTATCACATAAAAAATATAAAAAATAATAAAAAAGTGCTTGCTTTAATGATAGAGTTAGCACTTACTTAAATTTTTAATTTAAACTTTAAAAGATAATGCCAAGGGCTTACTATTGAGTTTAATTTTATATAACTAACATCCTTACACTCTTGGCCACATCTTCAATGATGCCAACTCTGAGGTGCAATGCGCAACCTTAAGATTTTGGTAAGGATCATTTGGGCATAAAGACCAATATTTACGGGGCACTTTATGAGACGTAAATTAATCTCAGGCGTTAGTTGGGCTTTAGAAACTTCATACGCATGTATCGTAAAAAGATTGAAAATTATGGTACCGAAATAACTAAATGATGACTGTCGCGTAAATGATGATAGCGATGGGTGATGGGGACCTTGCACAATAAATAAGTAATATTATATATAGATATTTATAAAAGGGTAAAACCCGAATCTGCTATACAGAGTGTTACACAAAATAGGCGTAGAATCCTTTAACTACAGTTTTTTATGTAGTGCACAGCGTCAGCTGAACACCTTAACTACAACAGCTGATCTATTTGTATGAGAAGTTATTTTTTTATGATTTCAGATAAGTCGTGGAACAAAAGTTGTTCAGTATGATGAGTAGGTAGAAGCCATAGTTAACGGGTTTAACCTATTTGTTACAGCGTTCATAGACATACAACCTAAGTTTAAAATAAAAATTAAATGGAGCTGGATACGGAACTTATTGAAAAAATACAATAATATGCAGCGTCTAAACGTTTCTAGTTTACCAAAATGGTTGCACTAAGTAAAATACATACACGTAGTTTAGAGAGAGAGAGATAATCTACAACGTAGGTACTAACGATTTGTAGTACCTAGGTAATGTAATATGGGCCATTTTGAGCTTTGCAGTTCGCTTTTACAAGACTTGTAATTATAATCTACTTTGTTACGTAAGGATGTCGCCATACCGGCTTAACGTTTCTTTTAACGACTGTGTAGCCCCGAGCCCCGCTCTCCCTTCCATGCCAGACCAGCAAAATCTAGTATGATCTGGTATTTGTACCAGTGTGATCCGCAAAATTTCTGTAGTTCTAGAGAACGAAGTTTCTTGATCCCTGTTATGCTAACGAGACATAAAATAATTAATGTCTACCGTGTAATTAGTGGTACCTGTAGGTCAAGCTGACGTTACGGTACTCACGGCTTAAGAGTACGGTGCCAAAAGACTTTTTTATGTATCTACGTGTAGATTTCTTATAACTTTTAATAATTGCTAAATAACTCCATTGGTCTTGAAAATCTTGAAACTGATAGACCATAACATACGACTTTACGTTACGATCATAATACCTACGAGAAATACCTCAACTCGAGTTGTCCTTAAATCTTACATACTGTTATTTAAAAAAATATAACTCCGAATCATTTAATTTAAAGTAGGATCTACATTGGTCACGCGCGCACGCACTGCAGGTCAGACACACACAAATGCCCGTCCCAAAAGGCCTGAAAAGGCTCGGGACCCAGGGCCTTTGATCGATACAGGTAGGTACTATAGTATAGTTTTGCACTAACCACGTACCTCTTCATAAAATAGGTACTAATAATTACTAAAATAGTTAACGGGTAGGTTTATAGATTTACCTCATCCTACTAGTTAAGTACATAATTTATTAAGAACATCGTAAAATAACATCCGCTGCGAAAGGACTAAATTATGGCTTCGTGCAAAACATCTCAATGCTTACTATCTTAGTCACACCTTGTACTGCGATGAAGTTGGGAACTTTTATCAGTTAGGTAAATATGTCACAGTCAGTCCACCCACTGTACTCGTGTAAGCAAGCCAAGCACATCTCAATCGTACAGCACCAAACCTAGTATGGGCAATATGGGCATACGCCAGGATTTACTTGTGCGGTGGGGCAAAGGCAAAAAAAAACGATAGTTCATACTTATATTGATCACTGTCAGTTAAATATGTTACAGTCAGTCCACTGTACTCGTGTAAGCAAGCCAAGCACATCTCAAACGTACGTACAGCACCAAACCTAGCATGGGCGTGCGCCAGGATGAACTTGTGCCCCCACCGCACCCCAGGCAAAAAAACGATACTAAATTATACAGGATGCTTGCTTTTCTTATTTATTCTTTATTGGCTATAATAATACAGGCTGTTAAAAAAAGGGAGTTTGAGATTTTAAGGGTTTACTTAGAATCAAGTATAGAATACAGGTAAAATATTGAAAAAATCCGCTCTTTAAATTTTTTTCAGATTCCCATACTATTCCCATACTATTATACATTTAACCGACTTCAAAAAAGGAGGTTCTCTGTTTGACCCGTATGTTACGCGACTGAAGTCTGTTTTTAACGCGTTCAGCGTTGTCGATTATTTAACACCCTGTATCTATAGGCAAATTATGTGCGTGCTATTTTAAAATAGTAAAAATATGTTTTTCTTTCCGGGGTGGACATTGTGCAAATGGCTACAAGACAGGTTGGGGCAATTGCCCCTACCCTGCACCACCGTGCGTACGACATGCCTGCCTGGTATTATCCTTTGTCCTTGGCTGGATTCTAAGCACCTCGTGTGCACTTATTTGTAACCGTAAGATCGCGTTATGCTTATGCAAACCGTATTTTTAACTGACTTCAAAAAAAGGAGGAGGTTCTCAATTCGTCAGAATCTTTTTTTTTATGTATGTTCACCGATTACTCGAAGACGCCTGAACCGATTTGGAAAATTCTTTTTTGGTTTAAAAGGGTATACTTTACAGGTAGTCCCACATAAGTTTTATAGAAATCGATTCAGCGGTTTTTGAGAAAATCAACAAAAACATAGCAAAGGACACGTTTCATTTTGTGCCTGGACATGTACGTAGTACGAAAAATATAGAAAAATATAGGCTTTCTAGGAAAAATAATGAAAAAAAGATTAGAAGCAGGGTTGCGTGGTTCAAGCATAATGTTTTGTCAGCACTTTTTACAATATAAATGGTAACACTGAAGCTTGCAATAGTAGGTCACGTTCAGAAATTACGGCTTCGTCCACATATTCCTCAGATGCTTTCTCTGACTCTGACTGACTGAACACCCTTGTGTTCTGACTTCTGACATTGGTGTACGATTTTTAAAATCTGCGGATATGCCTTGTCTCTTTTACAGGCATAACAGCTGGTTTTCGGGTTACTTGTCGGACAACTAAATTATTAATTTCAATGGTATGTACAAAATCTAGTTTCTGAACGTAAAATGCTCAAATGCCCTCGCTTCGCCATGTTGGGTGATTTATGTATTGCGATTGTTAAATCTGAGAAACTAGATGAACCTCGTAACGAAGGTAAATCGAAGGAAATGTACAGTTAGAAAAGACTATGTTTCTAATGACTTATTTATGATGTTTAGTACACAGATCAGGTCCAAGCTCCATAGTCCCGTGAAACGTCTCCTTTCAGTTGTTGCGATTGAAGTCGGTTGTTTTTAACGTATGGCAGCGTGGTCAATTATCACGCAAACGATTTCAACACGTAAGTTCACGTTAATATTATGAAACGATATCCGAACGTGGCTATGTTTCTCAAGATAATGTTCTTGATTTTACAGGGTGAAACCGTAGTTTTGTGAAAATACGGGGAGCTATCCGTGAAATTGCATAATAAAGCATCGATCGATTATCTGATTATCCGGGTTTTCGTGAAATTACGAGTAAATTCATGAAAAAACGGATAACGCGAATTTTTTTATCCACAAAGGACAAGCTAAAGATTAAATGATAATTCTAGCCAGGTTGTGTGAATTGGTGTATGGTATACAGCTGAAGTTAGGAACCTTGTACTTATACATACGTAGGTACATACGAGGTTTGCTTACACGAGCAAGGTACGTTTTTACCACGTTTTTATTTTCACGATAAGAAATGCATACTTTGCTATTGATCCGTAACCGCAAAGTATTGATTGAAAGTGACAGTACGCCTATAATGAAATATTATTTATAAATTGTAAACAACAAAGCTGATTTTTCCACTCTTAGCTTTATCACTAGAAACGCGTCTATTATATTAATGAAAAGGCAATTGATAAAACACACAACCACGATTAGAGCAAAGTGCTTAAGAATTTTTTATTACTTAGTCAAAAACATTGTAATGTTCCTTCAATGTATGTGTAATAAATTATATTTGATTTATTTAATATTGTCTGATTTAGTAATAAAACTGAGTTCTGTTTTGTTCTTAATTGTTCTCGTGCCCTTCTTCTTTAGATCGTACCTAAAAATATTGAAAAAATCCGATCTACAATTTTTTTTCAGTTTCCCATGGGGTTCCTCAGAATCAAATATAGAATACAGATTCTTTACTTGATTCTGAGGAACCCCGTAAAATTTCAAACGCACTTTTTTAATACCCTGTATAAAAACTAGTGTAGGTATACTTACAAATCGGCCTGAGGCCCATCTGCAGTAGCAGACGTGCTCGGAAAACTAATGAATGATGGAGCAATCACTACTGAACATAATGCGAACTAATGTCGATGCTAATTAAAATTTAACTCGGCGAGGATTTGCGAAGTCGTAAGCAGGTGCTTAAATGAATTAAAATTATATTAAAAGTTAATAGAATATGTTTGTCTATTCTTAACTAACCGGTTTTTGGGTGATCGATAACATTGCCTTATGTATTTAGATCAGGTTATAATTTTTACTTCCGTTTTAGCTAGGCGACGTTATATTGTAGTTATTTTTGTTACTCTTCTTCTTCTTATGTATGTATGTATGTATTCTTCTTAATATGAGGGTATATAATAAAAGTAAGTAATAATTTAAGATCGAAATAGGATTTCTGGATGCATATAAGTAAACTGTACCTATAATTTAAGTAAACCACAATTTTTTTGACTTTTGTCTGACTCGGTGGCTCAGTGGTTAGTGCTCCTGACTACTGATTCGAGACTTGTGGGTTTGATTCCCACCCAGGGCAAACATTTCTGTGATGAGCAGATTGCTGTATGTCTGGGTGTATTATATCTATATATTGTATTTATATTTTTAAACGTATATGTGTATGTATATTTAGTCTCTGGTTTCCATAGTACAGGGAATCCTAGTTTGGGGCCAGATGACCGTGTGTGATTTGTCCCGAATATCATAGCGCGCATTTCAATAGTTTTTTTTCAAACGGTAATGGTTTGATAGGTTATGAAACAAAATTTCAGTACGCATAATCAGTTAATTTGCCGGCAGCTCACGTCATTACATTAGTCACATTAACTAATTATGATGTCTATAATTATAACTTCGAACCAACCTCATTAGGATGAAAAATACTTTTTCTGTTAATTTCTATTATTTAAATATGGTCGATCGCCTTTTGGGAAATTACCAGAACTTATTTTTCTTCGTGGTTAAACGTTGTGAGGGTTGAGAAACCTTTTCCTTAGTTCATTATAATTTTATTTAAAACCCCACCCAACGGTAAGTACACTGCAAATTTTATGCACGAAACATTTAAAAATAAGTTTTTCTCTCTTTATTTTTGTTGTTACGTCTGTGGATACACTAAGACCTTGGCGGTAAACTGAGTTGTTCACTTTGAGGATTAAGTATTATTTATTATTGTAACTTATTTGTTATTGTGCTCTGTTTTCTTCTTATTCTGAAACGACTTCATAATAAAAAGTGCTTTTGTTTTTTGGTAGGTATATTTATCTCAATGAAAATTAAACATGGTTAATATGGTTATCCTGCCCCAAATATAAAGATTAATTTTACTAAATAGGAAAATTAACAGAGCATTAAATAACAGGGTATCAACAATTAATTATGAAATACCTATTTTTCACTCTTTTAATGAAACAGTAGAAAAACTTATACTAACTTTTATAAATTGTGATTTGTATTTTGTTGCGTTGCGTTTGTATTTCAAATAATTTTAGAACAATTGTTGTTTTTGACTTTTGATGAAAAGTATGTAACTCATCTAGAGACTCAGACTAAAGAGTCCCTATTTCATAAGATAGAGTAGTGAGCATAGAGATCTAAATTAATTTACTTTTCTGTGGTAGTGACGCTGTAGTAGACTAGCAGTCAACTACCCTATTATAGGAACCAGAGTATAATTGGCCGTAGTTATGCCATAACGATCCAACTGATTTAAAGTAAGCGAGGGATAATGTACTTTATGTCAGTGACATAAAGTACATTACGACCCCTGAGGTAAAGTGTACTTTATGTCAGTGACATAAAGTACACTTTACCTCAGGGGTCGTCCATTAATCACGTGAGGCTCAAAGGGGGGGAAAAATCACGAAATATTACAAGGGGGAGGGGGGTGTACTGAGATGAGTATCACGTGTATTTATTTTTCTTAGCATAGAGATCTAAATTAATTTACTTTTCTGTGGTATCGACGCTGTAGTAGACTAGCAGTCAACTACCCTTTTATGGGAACCAGAGTATAATTGGCCGTAGTTATGCCATAACGATCCAACTGATTTAAAGTAAGCGAGGGATAATGTACTTTATGTCAGTGACATAAAGTACACTATCCCTTAGGGGTCGTCCATTAATCACGTGAGGCTCAAAGGCCCCCCCTTTGAAAAATCACGAAATATCACAAGGGGGAGGGGGGGGGGGTGTACTGAGATGAGTGTCACGTGTATTTATTTTTTCTTTGAACGCGCGATTTCTAGAGTAAGTTCCAAACGTCGGACTGTTATTGTTAAGGTGTTTTTAACTCATCTCAAGGTTCGAAACGACTTCAGGCAGTCAAAAACAACCTGCAACCTTAATGTCTGTCTGGACATTTTTATCACGGTGCCTCATTTTCAGAATTATATTACATTATACCTGTATTTAAAGATAATATTTTGTACCAAAAAATACATGTGATTTTGGGTAGGGTGTGGGGGGGTAGCCTAAAACCTCACCACGTATCACCGGGGGGAGGGGGGGTCTAAAAAGTTGCTAAAAAACATCACGTGATTAACCCCTTACTTACTTTAAATCAGTTGGATCGTTATGGCATAACTATGGCCAATTGATAAGTATATACACATAACGTTTATATAAATATTCCGAACAAATCTCTATAGAAATAAACTCTACAGAGCCACTCGAATGCGAATATTTTGTATAGGTTTAAACACTTGATGTTTAGATGATAATATCAAAGTGTAAAAAAACGCGGCTATCTATGTATTTCAACATATCAAAGCTTACGGATCGCGGATTCTAAAATTGAAGTCGCTTGTTTAATTTATTAATTGTAAATGAATTATTCATCTTTAATAACCTGTATCGTCCCCATTCTGAGGCACGGGTCTCTTCCCGTGCCTAGGGAAGTTTATGCCTTACTGCACACGGGGGCTAAGTCCGCATTGGTAGAGATGCAACTCTACTAGTTACTCTACAAAAACATAAGTAATCCTAAAGTTCAGTATAAAACTGATAAAAACTCAGGATCTGATGGTTAAGCCTGCTCTAGTCTCATCTTGTAAACACTGACCACTGTAGTCGAAACTCTTCTTTTTTACAGTGAGTTTAGGAACTATTAGATCTGCCATTCACGCGCTATGCTATTAACTAATCTAAGTACCTACCTCTTTTACGTGGAATCGTATCTGTAATTACATAGGTCATTGTTATACACTGATAACTGTATTTTGTTGTAAAAATTGAAAGCCCTAAATGGTGACACCTGTTTGTTTGTCGCCCTTCACCTACTTTTGAGCATGAAACTCAACGACAATAACAATTCATAATCATCACCGACGAGCAATATTCGACGCGAAAATTTATTACAAGCAAACGCCTTCGTGTTCTGTCTTCGGTCAACGTAACTATACCAACTCCAACGAACTATTAATAAGTAGTAAAACTAGTAGAAAATTAATGAACACCCCAAAAAAAATTTAGAGATAACCTGAAGGTACGTCACAAAGATGTTTGTCCGGCGGGGTGAGAATCGAACCCACGACGACGACCCTTGACCTAGCAGGCAGAATACAACAACACTTGGTTGTTATTCCTACCTAGCTATTTATGTGTTACATCAGCAATATTTTAATATAAAGTATGCTGTTATAATAACTAAAAAAAGTAAGTTAATAAAACATCGATCAGCAGAATAGTTACTACACAGAGGTTTATTGTACAATTTAATTGTATTTAGAGAGATTAAATTTTCTCGCAATGAACATATATTTATATCACCGTTTAATCTGCGATTTTTCTTTACTATCATCTGCAATTATCTGCGAGTGTTAGATCATTTCATTTAGTGGCCGATTCTCTGAACTCGGACGTTACGTTTGCCGCCCGTTTAAGCTTTCCGGCTGTTATGTAAAACACAATCGCTATAAATAAAACACGACTTAAGTAGAGTGTTGAAATAAAAAAAAAACTTATTTATAAAGTGGTTCAGTAACATAGGGAACATCATTAAAACATTTTAAAAACACATAAATGACCAGGATTGCTTACAAACAAACCAAGAAACTCTTGAAGAACGTAACTTGTTTCAAGATATATTTATAAGTTTTAAAAACCTTTTTGTACAGATTAACGAAATAACCCCACCTACATGTATTAGCGATGTCAGTACTGCTTAATAGCGTAAATAATGAAAAGTTCTACGTAATGGCTATTGTTATTGACAGAAAAACAAAAGTCTCTGATGTAACATTTAGAAATTACTAGGTATTTCATTTTTTAAATGGATCAAAAATTACGTTTATAAGGAAACTGAGAAACCGGGCGAACTTTCTTAGTATATAAATAAACAGAACGAACATAATCCATAAAAAATATTGACACAGCTATTAAATAAATTCATTTAATGTAAAGTCATACATTCATTGGCAACCAGCTAAAGTAACACACGGTCCTTCGCGCGAAAACCTGCCAAACCTTATGCCCAAATCTAGGCAACTACTCTAACAGGAAAACTAAGAACTAAGAAACTCGTACTAACCTGCATGTTTATCCTGCTAATTCCAAAGCACTTTTACTTTCTGATATTATGGGTGTACTTATAGGTAGGCTCTTTGGTGCCGCTGACCCGGATATTAGCCGCACAGTCCGCACTGAACCATACAACACTGCGATTGGTTAGTGAATGCTGGGGCTCACTGTATGCTGTTACCTCTTACTTAACACCGAACCCCCACCAGTACCACCTGCCTGCCTGCCTAACTACCGACTGAAGTTGCGAGTATGATTGTGTGCCATACCTGCGCTTGCGACGCGTCATAGGCCGGAGTTGCGTGAGCAAATGAAACACTTGCTAAAAGTTTCTTCCTTTTTATTTCACAAAAGAACTGCAGGATTTTCCTCGTGAACATACACAATTTCATCACAAGATTAATGTGACAAACATTTAAAAATATTTACAGATTGTATTTGAACATATTAAAGGAAAACTATTAAGGACAAAATAAATAATTTGCAAATAAGTTAATTAATTCATAAAATCAATAACAAATCACGTAGTTAGTTAAGGACAGTAATGGGGTCGATTAAACTCATCAGTTTACACTAACCTTCTGGTAAGAAGACTAATTGCCCTAATAATTAAATAATGAGTTATTGTAGACAGACTCTATTATAATAAATAACTGTCAAAGTTTACACAAATGCGACATAATACCTATTTTCCTTAGTTTTATTAAGAGCGTGTTCTGTCCTAGCTTTGTAACAGAAACTTATTATATGTATTTCTGTGAATAAAGTAGTATATTGAAGTTTTCCGTATCCGGGTCAGAAACGTGGGGTCGCATCTATTTGGACGCTTACAAAATTGTTATTTTATTAGAAATGTAATTTTAGTGGTACATAATAAAATATTGCCTAATCACAACATTTATTTATCCTTACATATTTAAGACAAAAACTTCTCTAAAGTCCAGGAATTTGATAATTAAATAGTGAATGAACTTGCAAAACTTTTGCGTCAATTTAAAGGTAAAAAGAACTCTATGCTTGAATGGTCTGTACCCGCTATACTATCGTCCTAAAATAGGTACATTTGGTGCTTCAGCCATACTGACGCACGATCTTGGCCCACTCCCAGGGGTAGTTGCGCTGTACGTACGCGAGGGTGCGCCGGATCTGTTTGGCTTCTTGCGGAGAACATTGAGGGCACGCACCCCGCAATACCAACGGGGCTAGAGCTGGAATTGAAAGGTACGAGTTTAGAATATTGCTTGCTAAATTTAACTAAGGATATTTATTTTATTTAGAAAACAAACAGTAATACTATAGGTATTGAATAATCTAATTAATAACTACTTAATTACAATTTAAATGTTTTCACAGTACACAAAATATATAGTAACTGATTGATACTAGTATACTACTGATTATAAGCAAAAGTCTTTGATTATAAGCATCAATAATAATTTCAGCGGTCGCGCCGATCATTTGTACCATTATGTACGATTAGAAGATGGATTTCAAAAAGTGGCTCTTTTTTCAGCCGTTACAAACAATTTGAACTATTATACAGGGTGTCCCAAAAAGGACACGTCACAGTAGTGACACTGGAGGTAGGCCAGCTCAAGAGGCATCGAATTGGTGAGTCATAATATAAGACGTATAAAAAATAATGAGTCCTTGGATCAAAACAAAAGGAGGGATATAAGTCATTCAGTCTGTTGGTCAACAATTTTACTTCGTATTCATAGGTATCAATCAAACAGTAATTGAGACCAAAGAGTAACATTATTGGACTGTCAGAAGAGCCACAAACAAAGGTAATGGAAAATACAAAACGTAGTTTTAAGAACTGTAAAGGCTCCAAAAATTAAACTTTACTTGTGACACTTACTCCTGAGTCGCCTCCCCACAGGGTCGCAGGGCCCTTCACCGGTAGCGCACTTGAGGTGTCTCCGCATGGTGGCGCGGTCGTTCAGGACCTGCTCCAACTGAGCGTCTGTCATCTGCAGCGGTGGTGGCGCTGGTGAGCACAAGCTCGCCGTCACGGCGCATAGGATGAGCAGTACTGTCGCCTGGAATAAGAAAACAGACACAAATATCGTATGTGTCTTCGCTTGTTTTCGTTATCCCTTCCTGGTGAACCATTTCAGCTATACCACGGGAACAACTTGCGTGAGGAATAATAATATGCCTTTCGTTAAGATACAAACACGTAGGTAGAACTAAAGTTGTTGTGTATATATGATGAGTTGATGCTCCTGTTTACATACCAACTTTTTTTGACACCTGTATATTTATATGGGGAATAGAGTGCGTGTCCCAGCAGTTGAGCACGATACAGACGTAAGGTTTTTTTTAATGTCGGGTGAAATTCCAATTACATTGCCATACATAAGTTACTGAAGGTCGCAGTTTCATTTAATTTATTACGTTTAGAAAATTTTGCAAGTTATGTAGTGTAGTGTGGCTGTGCGTTCGCCGAAAATCAATAGATAGGTAGCTGCAATTGAAAATCGATTGCCGAGATACAAATTGATTTATTATTTCTCTATATAGGGATTTTGATTGAAAGTAGAGTGGACAAATGAGTTACAACATTTATTTAATTAAATATTTATAATTAAATATTTGCGATGCAGAGACGTCACTTTTACTACTTTTTGTTTTCGGGTCGTGCTCCACGGCGTTGTTTTCATTCTTCAATAATATTGAACAAAGAACTACTTTCACAGATGTTTTAGTTTATCAATAAAAGTTTTTTTTTGTGCAAGGACCCCATTACCCAGAACCCAGATGGGAAAACCGTGGTACTAAACCACTAACGCTTTAACTTTGGGTTTTTCCTGTTATATAACTAACTGGTCAGAAAGTTAGTTTGCGATTGCGACCTTATTCTAGTTATAATGTATATTTGATTATGCATATCGTTCGTATCTAGAATAACAAAATACATTTACTTACATTTAAACAGTACGTTGGCTGATATCACAATTTGTGCTGATACCTACTGGTTGACAGAATAACTAAACTAATAAAGACAGAAACTTGAAAATTGGAATATACGTTCCATGTGGATGTATGATTAATAAAAAATAAAATTAAATAAATAATAAACAAAGTTCTAAAAAATATCCGGGATAAAACACGCATAGTCATCTGATCCTTACGAACCGGAGACTACATACATAAATAAGTTTAAACACATACGTATATAGTTATAAAATAAAATACACCCCGAAACAGAGCAAACTTATCTGCACATCACAGAAATTTTTGCCCGGGGTTGAACCCAGGAGTCGCGGGATCAGTAGACGGAGCGTTAATTACTGAGTCACAGCGTCAGTCAAACAAATAACAAAACGAGTGAAAAGGGTTTGTATGGGAAATTATATTTCCATCGGGTTCGACGTCCTGTTGATATTAATTTAATGTAGGTAGGTATCCTAAGTCTATGCGGACGAAGTCACGGGCAATCCACTATAGTTTATTATAAAACTTACTGATTTAGGTTCGTTACGGTACTACTCAATATCTAGGTCTAGACACTATATAGTTTCTATGATGACGGAGATAAAGTAACCAAAAATGACCCAGTAACTTAACTACTAATTATGAGTTCTTATTCGCGTACTTTTAGGTAGAAATTGGAATTGGACCTACCCAATATTAGGATTAATCGTATTTTGAAGCTAAAGCGAAATTTAAAACGATACCTGCATTCTGATGACCGTCGTTCTGGTGATTCTGTAACGTCTCTGAGTCTTAAAAAATCCTGGTTTGAGTATATGACCCTCGGCGATTAGGGATCGACTGGCACTGACCGCTGGCCGGCGCGTACGCAGCGCTGGCGATCAATTGAACTATTGAACACCGGGAATTCTCCCCCCTCGGTGATTACAGTAAATGGACCCTTAACGACGTTGTTAAGACAAATTTCGGCCGTTCGTTCCCACGCTTCGGCTCGTATGGAATGGAGATTGTTGTTAAATAGGGTAATGCAGTTAAGGTATACATAACTAAATGATTAGTCAGGTCATCATCTCTGCAGGATGATTCGCTAACTCAAAGAACTTATACAAGGTGAAATTGAAATCGCGGACCAAATTTTAACTGCTGTGGATTCTGCTCATGAAACTGAACAACTTTCTCTAAGGAACCAATCCAATCGGAGCAAAAAAAACTGGAATCTGCATACAAATCGATGGGCTAAGTATAGCAAACTTTGTAGGTTTAGTGTCATTCATGATTAGAAGCCACAGTCAAAATTTGGTCCGCGATTTCAATTTCACTCCTAAGTTCCTATACGCCAGTCACCGTAGACATAAAAATCGCGTTAGGTCGCATTGGTTGCAACAGTTCTGATTTTTTGGTATGTTGTTAGGGATGATAACAGTAGTGTAAAACTAATTTTTTAGCTTCGAAAGACTTGTGCTAACTTCGTGGTGTTCCAAAAACATCGAAATTTTCGGACTTTTTTCAGATTTTTCAGATTTTCCAGCAAAGTGCCAGCTGCGAGAAGTTCTCATCAACATCATTCATTCAAGAAGAGCTTTCTTCCCCCTCTGGAGTACAGTTGTTCTTTTACGCATTTAGTGGTTGTGACAACACATCGAGGGGCCAGTAGGGACTGCCACTAGTGACTCAACGAAGAAACCAACGTCGGAATTCCTGTTATACAGGTTAGGTAATCCATTCGTAGGTCTGTCCAGGGTCATGTATTTAGGAAATTATTTGTAACAAGTTTTATGAAATTCCTGTCATGCAGGTGTAAGAATGGGTGCGGATTAGGAAGATGCTCCTGCTAGATAACAGGGCTGAAACTCTCTGCAAAGTTTGTCAGGGGAAGACCTGCCTACCTCAACACTCCGTTCATAGCCTTGACTGAGTTGAATGAAGAGGACGACTTCGACTTAAATTAACTTAAATTAAAGCTAAATAACTGCTCTATAACTTTCTTTCTAATGACTTTCCTCGTAGAATGAGTATTATAGCCGATATTCTGCTCGGAAGGCGGCAAAACTAGAATTTCGAACTTTTTAGGGAAAATTGCCAATGTTTGCCAAAGTGCTGTACCTTGGGTTCTATTCGACCTACAAAGCTGCAGTTGCACCTAAATTATAGGGAATTGTGTCTTCTTATAAGTGTGTATTTTGGAAGTTATAAGCCAAAATCTGAAAAAAGACCGAAAATTTCGATGTTTTTGGAGCACCATGCAGTTAGCACAAGTCTTTCGAAGCTGAAAAATTAGTTTTACACTACTGTTATCAACCCTAACAACATACCAAAAAATCAGAACTGTTGCAACCAATGCGACCTCTGATGTCTTGTACGAATGGCCTACTAGCGAACTTGTCTTTCACAAGTAATTCATATCATTCTTACTAAGGAAAACTCTTTAAAACCTTTTTATACCCTAAACTAAAGTAATACCTAGTGACAGTTACCTGACCCAACTGCTCAATGCACAAGCGGTATGTTCTTTACATTTTTACTTTTACCTACCCAAAAGGGCATGAGAGATTTTGGGGTGCGAGGGAGTGTCGTTAGATTAGTCTTGATACCCATAGGTATATAGACACAGACACTTTCAATTAATGAAGTAGTTTTTTTTGTGAAAGTGGAACAATCTAATCAGGTTATTATGTAAAACAATGAGTACAATAAGTAAGAATTATCAATAAGTACCTAACAGAATATTTCCCAAATACACATACACAGGTAAATATAGGTTTTGTAAGGTACCTACTCATTACATGTGCCTAGTAGAGTTAATACGAGAGTGAACATCTTTGGCTTCAACATTTTGGTGAAATCATAAAAAAAATCAAACCTAACCTAACCTAACCCGGTGAATGATTTACGTGTGTATGATAGGTAGTTTATGAAAAAATAAAATAGATTTACCAAAAGAAGCCACGCAGACGCAGCCAAAGAGGATATCAAAGAGAATATAATCACTACGTTTAGAGGATATAATACTGGATGCAGCGGCGAGGCAGCGCGGCGCGGTCATCAGGTTGAACCTCAGACTAAAGTGTCTTTTCATTGTTGAACCTAAATAAAACCATAGAATAAAATAAAACATATTTATAGGTCTTTTATAATAAGGTGTACTTAAATATTTTAATTAACTTTCTTCCTGCCGGAAGGAAGAAGAAGAAAAACGGAAGTTCACGTTCCGTTGCTCCGACAGTTTTGACGTCCACATTCAATGACATATAATTAAATATTTATGTTTACTCAGTCACAGTTTCATTGCTATGCTAAAGAAATTGCTGTTTATTTTATTTTGTACTTTAGAATAACTAAAAAAAGATTATTAAGCTTTTCCTACACACAAATAACTAATAATTTCTCAGTGGCAACATTTTTATCGCTATCCTTGTTTTTCTTATTAGTAATTGTATGATCTATCCTGCTGTCACTTTAAAATGTATTTACGGGAATTAAAACCTGGTATCCCGATTTCGTTGACAAAAGGCGTTTGGGTGAAAGAATTATCGAAAGTTATTAATAAATTGTGTGTTTTATCCGAATAAAAATGTATTGTACTGTGAAAACGAAGCAAATCACTACTTGCAGTAATTATAAACACACCAAGGTTTAGTTTGTGTTCAAAATGTGGCGTAAGGAAACAAAAAACTTGTAATTACCTGCTTGACAGTCAATCATATGTTCGCACTAATTAGCAGTGTCAGTGTTTGTTTACTAATGATAATTTTGGTGGCGAAACTCCAGTTGGTGACGATCTCATGATGAATACCCCGGAAACAACGGGTGAGTCTTCGTGTAAACGACAAGAAAATGGCGACGGCTCAACTGGTTCGGAGCGCCCACTAAAGAAAGCCCGCTTCGCGTGGCAAGTCAAAGGGAAATATCACTTGAAAAACGACACCAGCGAACCTGATACCCCATTACAGAATAACGAGTGTGAAACCCGAGGCTCATCCTCACAAAGTAATACTAGCAACTTGGTAGGCAATACAGAACAAAACCTCGAAATACTGGGCGACTATTTACTAAAGCAAGACTTCAACACAATTGACTCAGTGATCACTGATTCAGACAAAAGCTTACTAAAACCAAGCTCGAGTATATCTACAGTCAGCATTGAGTACCCCAGATATGTGAGCACTTTTGAGAGAAATGCTACTGCAGTGTCTGGAAGTAGCAGAAGTGTTGACAGATTGATACCTATGTCCATGGTGGCAACACATGCTTACAACGAGGACCAGTGTATTGCTCGGTGGCAAGCTAGACAGGTAAGAAAAGATAATTTGTTTTTCAGTAATTATTCAATCAATACTATAAAACAATTCTAATAAAGCTTTCATATTTCAGATGGCGAAAGGATTTGTGGACAACACAATTAACCGTGTACTTGATCGCTGGATGGTGGCGCCCCTGCCGGCTGATATAGACAACAGATTCCTTGCTCTAGATGTGGCAGAATTTATCAACAATCTACCTGGTCACAACAGCATTGAAAATGAGGGCATCCTAATGGCTATCTCTGCTCATGGGCTTCAGAATAATTCTAGTTCTTGTAGCAACAATGATACTAATGAAGAACAGATTGTTACTTCACGTGCTAAAGATAATGTCTTCACATCTCGAGCATCATTGCGCAGCCCGTTGCAGGAAGACGAGGAACCAAAACATACTCCAGTGGAAGATAATAAAAACATACTAGGTACTAACATTAGTTCCTTCAATGACCTAAACATGGCTTGGCAATATGATGATGACAGAGAAATTGACAGTTCTCATGCAAGTTTGTCCCTGTACCCAGATAGTTCCAGTCCCTCAAGCTTAGTTTACTGTGGAGGGGACACCCTGCAGAGTTCCAACGTGGAGTTTGAAGAGAATGCCAGCTCCAGTGAGAATGACATGCTGACAAGTCACTTTGACTTCATGGATACAGCAGTCTCCTTTGCTATACAGAATAAGGGACTGACGTCTTTTGGGACCGACTATGGTTAACAAGATCGTAAATGCACATCCTTTCCTTGATGAAACTTGGATCTTGTTTCTTATGAATACACCTAATTTAAAGTTAAAAAAGACTTATTGTAGAGCACAAAACTACTTTAAAATTGTAGCAAGAAATAGTAGGTATAAATGTGAAGGTAAACATATTAAACTCTTGCTGTTGCATTTTCATTATTGTAAATATACATTATAAAAATACATTGGTATAACTATAAACTATTATAGAATATTATGAATATATTTGTAAGTTAAAGTAGGTACCCAGTATAATATGATGTTAAATATTTTAATATGTTGTGATATTAATTCAATTTATGAGTAAAAATAAAATTATATTGAAGAGTACAAAAGTTTCAAAATTGTTGAAACATATCAAGCTTTGGGCACAGACCTTGTAGAATGCTTATTTCTTTTAACAATGCAATAAGTATGAACATTTTAATATTATTTGTGTAACATGCCATTTTATATTGGTTTTTATATTTTATTCTGTAAAAACTTATGTAGTAGGTACATATAAGTATAGGTATGATAGCAAGAAATAGATGCTTCAGTAACATAGAATAAACGCCATACTGATGCTGCAGTGCAGCCAATAAAATGATACTCATCTTACTAATAAACACGTGTAATATTTACTTCCCTATCCCATTAAATTATATTCTTATATCTTATTCTGTTCTGACCATGAAAAAAAATACTTGGTAATGCATGTCGTAAACCTGAAAAACTTCTCGTATAAAATTGAAATACAAGTGGTGGATAAGTCATCTCATAGACACTAAATTATTTCTTGAGGAAAGTTGTCTAATAATATTCCAGACAAAACTCACACTGTCACTTAACTCCAAACTTGGATTACTATGGAAAACACATAAGTACTCGAATTATTCTTTTCTGTCCTTGTAATTATCTGGCGATGACACAGCACAGTCCTGTTTGTCCCCATGAGCCTGTTCCCGAATCTTTATATGGGGAGAAACAGGAATTTGTCCCCGAAAATTATTTTTATCAAGAATTCAACGCTTTCAGCATTTATTAAACTAAATAATAAGCTGTGACGATTCTAATTAATGTTCATGATAATTATTTAATGGCAGTTTTAATATTATTTAGAATAAGAGATGTTCAAACCGTTGAATTCTTGATAAAAATAATTTTCGGGGACAAATTCCTGTTTGTCCCCACATAACGATTCGGGGACAAACAAAACTAAGTTCTGTGGGACACAGCAGCGGCCGGTAATGGCCTTTATAAAGTTATTTGATTTAAAAAACTGTAAATATATCATCATCAGCCGAAAGACGTCCACTACTGGACATAGGCCTCCCCCAAGGATTTCCACACCGACCGGTCCTGTGCGGCTCGCATCTAGCGGCTTCCCGCAACCTTCACCAGGTCGTCAGTCCACCGAGTCGGAGGCTCGGCCACGCTGCGTCTTCCGGTGGGCGGTCGCCCCTCGAGAACTTTACTGCCCCAACGGCCATCTGTTCTACGAGCTATGTGCCCTGCCTACTGCCACTTAAGTCTAGCGATTCTGAGAGCTATGTCAGTAACCTTGGTTCTCCTACGTATCTCCTCATTTCTGATTCGTTCACGTAAAGAAACACCAAGCATAGCACGTTCCATCGCCCTTTGGGTGACTTTGAGACTTCTTATGAGGCCCATAGTAAGCGATCCATATGTCATCAGTCATCACATTACATTACTGGCAACACACACTGGTCATAGACTTGTCTTGAGACATTGCGGTATTTTGGACGTGAAGATATTGCGAAGTTTCCCGAACGCTGTCCAGCCGAGTTGGATTCCACGACTCCAGTTCAGAAGTCCCTATACAATACCTATTTTATAACTCACTTATAAAA
The DNA here is from genome assembly GCA_958295455.1 of Coleophora deauratella. Lineage (NCBI taxonomy): Eukaryota > Metazoa > Arthropoda > Insecta > Lepidoptera > Coleophoridae > Coleophora > Coleophora deauratella. The sequence goes on along the minus strand of OY282408.1, from coordinate 10,410,393 downwards.
TAGGGCAAGCCAAACGTCCCCAATACCCATATTCAATGAGCTGCTTTGTGGACTTCAAAAGTTGGCTATTGCAGAGCAGGATCATTGGCAGCGGTAAAGGGTATGATACCGTTAACTTTTTTACTCGAATAGTACGAATTCGATAGTTTCGTTCTAAGGGTACCGCAACTTTGTAGACATCAAAATATCTTTACTCCATACACATTAACAATTACCTGTTCGCCAAGTTTATATGGAGTGTCCATTAGATTAAAAAAAATTGTGATCAAAAGTGGATCAGCTAGAATGGGTTAATTTTGGGATACAAGGTTTTGATTGAAATAAAATTTCTTGATAACAATTTTATTATTGCTTGTTATTATTCACATAATACAAAATAAACTATGCACAAGTTTAAGACCACTGATTTCATTCTATTTATATACCATAAAATATTCTGAAATACATCTCTGTCACCACAACAAATGTGTTGCAATAGCTCGATTAGACATGTGTGAAACAAGCTTGTTTGCAGTATTGTGGCTAGAAAAAAGGTGTTAATATTAAAAGAAAATAAACGGCTTCCTAAAATAGTTACCTATGCAGTTCGCAAAAAAATATCTATTGAACTAACTAAGCAGAACAACCGCTAAATTAAATAGAGAACGTGACTTTTTCTGCCCGTTAACAAATTGCTTATCCTGGGAAAGTTTTCAATTTAAAGAAATAGAAGCCTGTATTCAAATACTGCCACATTACCAAACTTCTATACTAACTTGTTGACACAATATCGAGCTGTTATGTAAGCAGGTTTGTATGAACATTTACACGTGAAATTAATATACAATAGCAGCAGTCCCCGTGAACTAATTTGTGATGATTCCATTTCACGGCGCAAGTTTTATAATTAATTATTTATTATTACATTACATTCATGGCCGAATATTTTAAGTAAAATTCTTAAAAGTACACTGTACAACTAATCAGAAAATTAATCGGGCATCTATTTTTAAATATTTTATATTTACATTTTATGTGGTTTAGTTCTCTCGATTGTTTTGATTTCTTTTCCAAGAAGTTCAAGTACTCATGTACTTATTTTAGTGATTAACATGTGAGATATTTCAGTAAATCTGATAGTACTGAGCCTGTGTCGTGTGCCAAACGGAGGCTAAACAGCTTACACTACACACACACGCAACACCAACAGGCACTGATCCCTACCATTACTTTATTTAAATATAGGGTGACTTTAAATTAGTTCTTGTGCCAAAGGATATGCATGTGCTCATTGTAACAAACAACTTTCCCTAAGGAACCCATAGTCAAATCACAAAAAAAATGTTGGACTCTTCATACTAATTTGGCCGCTCCGTTGACTGATTTGTATGGAGGGTCCAAAACTTTTTTTGCGATTTAACTATGGGTTCCTTAGGGAAAGTTGTTTGTTATCACGAGCACATGCATAGACTTTCGTATCAAGAACTAATTTAAAGTCACCCTATATAGGCAACACAGACAAACTACTTTTTATATTGTATAAATGTGAACTTTTGCTTTTGACGTTGATGTAGATAGGTGTTTTTTTTTTACAAAATATATGTTCTGATTTATCTTATGCTGATTGAAATCCTGAAATTATCTTAAATCAATGTCATGGCATGAAATTGTAATACACAATTAGATACTTAGAAAAAGCGACTGGTCGTTAAATCAATAAATAAAATCTTATCAAAACAGCTAACACAACAGTTGCATTACATTATTAATAATAATAATTATTATAATATACAAATAAAAAAATAATTTTCTGTTTTTTAATATCATCATGATGAAAAAATTATTCTAAAAGTATATCAATAAAATGACCATTAATTAACTAATACAGTTCGACTTTTTGATAAAATTAAAGACAAAAATAAGTAATTTTGTTCATGAGACTGTACTACATTGGAGTGAAATTATGCCTGGCAGTGATTAATGCTGTGTTCTTTTCTTTCTTCTTATGTTCTAAAATCAATAATAATGATAAAATACTTATAAAATAATGATCAAATAAAAATAGATATGATATTCGATATTGAAAAAATTAAGCACACTCGCAATACCCGGGATTAATAAGACGGATTATTTTACTAATTAATGTATTGTACTTATGAATAATTTAAAAAGTAAACAGAATTGATAAAAATCATTAAAAATATGTACAAAGTATAAGTACTTAACAGTACACATAATTTCATTGAGTTTACAGAGTATGATCACAATGTTTTGAAAGTTACAGATTTTTGAAGACAAAATAGGTACTTGATTTCATAATCCAAATTAAAATCATAAAAATAGCTAATACAAAATGGAACAGTGTTTAATTAAATACAATTGGATTTCATCTAAGTAAGCTGTTAATCTACAAGTCACATGTCTCTTGTGCAACACAGAACAAAAAAAATAACATCTGTACCAATATTTTACTTTTTACGTCAGAATTGTAAAATAGTTGTTCACGGCATGAGTAAATTTGATGGTATAGTCAGCCCAGGCCAGCAGGGGTATTGTAATTAACCTAGTTGCACGCTTTCTCACACAATTAAGTCACAACTCAGAACCACCACCTTCCCTGGGCTTGCTTTTACAACATAATCTCAATTAGCTAAATACTACAGGGTTTATTTACAGACCTTATAGTACAAGACGAAGATTTAAAATTCTCCAAAATTTTTAAAATTGACAAACACATAAAACACTCTTATAAAATAACAAAGCGTATGGATTCATCGTATTTACAGGTATCAAGATATCGCGTAATATTACATGCAAAACAGGGCACCAAAATAATAAGTACAGTATGTAGCATATTGCGAAATAATTGTTTATTTACTACATAGTTTCACTGGCTTGAGGTGGTAGGAAGGTATGCTAATAAACAGATTGTACTTGACAAATAAGTATATGTTTCTTGTAGCTTTAATACATGTGCCATAAGTCTATGTCACGATCATGTACACTTCTCTTAAATGTACACAACAGTTCACCATATATAAGGCGGAAAGTGTTTAGACTTATTCTAAGGTATGTACAGTATGCACAGAGACTAAAGCGGTACACATAATAGGCATACGAGCTGTTTGCGCGAAGTATTGCTTGCGAGGCCCGGGACACCGTCCGAGTGGTCTCATCCTAAGGGATCACACCTAATTGCTTTCGTAGATATGCCTAATAGAGGAACACGTGCGTTCAATATTCCATATTAATTTCACCTTCATTCTGACCATCCCTTACTATTACATTACAAAAATAAATAAGTTACAATGACAATGACAGACTAGACATGTAATAGGGCTGTCTGCAATTACATCAATTCATTGCATATTTGAAATTCTATTAGAAGTTATACTGTGAAAAAAAAATTTTTGTTCTCAAATCAATACACACTACTACAACTTCGATAATCTTGAGGTTTTACAACAACTTCATGACACTGTATTATAATTATTATTAGATAATTAAGTCTTTTGTTGTTGTTGTATGTTGTCTTAGGTGACATTTACCTAAACAATTTATTGCATGTTCTGTCGTAGGTTTGTGCAATGTGCAATACAGTTTAAAACCTTCAAATAAGTTGGAATTTACTTTCCTAATTAAAAGAGGAATATTCAATTTTATCTTATAGTAGCCACACCATTCACACTATGACTTAGTATTCTTTGACTTAAGTTTGAAAATGGGTTAAGTCTAGTCTTGTAGTAACCAATGTTAGAGTCAAAGACAATAACAGTTTTAACAATAAAACATCATAGTGTGACCAATCAATATTCTTACAATGAAATGAGATCCATCATACTATTCCTACTGAATCATTCCATGACCTTGCCCAGACGTTGCATCACATCAAGTGATTTAAAGTCCATTGGTTGATGAAGTGAAATAAATAGTGTTGTGATGTTGGCGAGACTCAGGTGGGGGGAGGCACGGGACGGCCAACCGCTATGGCTTGAACTTGACCAGGGGGATGTTCTTTGAGTGCAGGCACTTGTCGCACACCCACTCTGCATACACCTCTGCTGTGAGCAGCTGGAACGCAGGCTCTGTTAGCCCCGTGCAGCCTCTGCAATTGTGCATAGGTGTTGGTAAATAAATGCCAAGAGACTAGATAAATATCTGACTGAAAGAATTCAAAGAAATTATGGGTGAATTAGCATAATATTTTTTGTTTATTTATGAAATTAGTTACAGTTTGATGATGAATGGGATATTTAATTCCATAACATATGAGAGAAAAAGTTTTGCTTACTTAAGTGTTCTTACCTGTGAAACCAGAAATTGCATCCAGACTCACACAAAATTGCTTGGTCATTGTCATGTACTTCTTTGTGACACACTCCACATGGATAGATAGGTGGTGCATTAGGGTTCTGTGGATTGAACACCATGGGCTGGTCTGGTGGGTACACTTTACCAGCACTCACTGGCATTGGCTTGGGGCCGAACATGCCCATACCCTGTCCCATGGGGCCCACTCCCTGTCCTCCTGGGCCTCCCATCGCCATCCCACTCATACCAGCTAGAGGACCACAGTTGCCCATATTTCCAGGGCCAGGTCCCATACCCATGGAACCACCTCCTCCCATCCCCATGGGCCCACCATGCCCCATATGACTACCACTATATGGAGGCCCAGGTCCCATTGACGTCATTGGACCATTACCTCCCATAGGGCCACTCCCCATTCCCGATGTCATGGGACTACCATGTCTTATTGGTCCACAATGGCCAGGGCCCATCCCTCCGCTCTGCATAGGGTTAGAAGACATTATTGAATTAGTAGGGCCCATTGAGCCATTAGAACAGCTAGGTCCCATCGGGCCATTCATACGAGGTACATTCATGCCTGGTCCTCCTCCACCCATGGGTCCATTCATTGGCCCATTCATTGATCCACCACCAAGAGGACTATGCATTGGGGGACCCATTGGACTATTGCTCATATGGCTGCCTGCCATTGATCCCATATTCATGGGACTTCCTAAGGGCCCAGAGGACATTGGTGAGCCCATAGGCATAGAATTCATTGGACTCATTGGACTACCCATAGATCTTGAAGGTCCCATGCCTGGACCCATACTGTGATTGCTCATACCCATATTGGGTCCTCCCATAGGGGACATTCCTCCCATGTGACCCATAGGGCTCATGTTTCCCATTGGACTTATGCCTCTTGGTGGCATTTGCTGGTTCATAGGGCTCATATTATGTGGTAAAGGGCTCATATGCCTCATGGGAGGACCACCCATACCATGCATAGGACCCATCATACTCATTGGGCCATTTTGGCTCATCATGGGACCATTCTGACTCATCATTGGACCATTGTGAGAAACTGTTGATGGAGAATCATCAAAAGGGTTAGACGCCACTATTGTATCCCCATATCCAGTTAGTGGGGGAGGCAGAAGATCTTGCGCTGTGGGTGGTGGCTGTGGGGTTAAGGCATTATTTTGATTTGATGTTTTTCGCCTTTTCTTTGGGTTACTGGGTGCCGGAGCAGATGGCGTTGGTGTGTCCATGGGCGGCTTGAAGTCCGGGGGGCCCAGCCCAGGGCCTGGCATCCGGTATGACGGCATCCCCGCCAGGTTGTGACTCATTGTGTTAACTATTCCACTTCAGTTTCAACAATCATCATGAGAGGACAGTTGTATGGTATTTTCACTCATAAGCTGATCTCATAAGGCACCTCATAGTCAGGAGAAAACGCAATAATGTGCCAGAAAATGGCTTGTGTCTATTTCTGTAACAAAAAAAAGGAGAGTATAAAATAACCACTATGATGGTGTGAATATTCGGACATAAACCTAATAATACAAATAAATATTCTATAACAGTGATACATTTGGACTGCAGTGGTCATGAGCCTCAGAAACTGCACTCAATGGTAACCTGCTTCCAATAATATGGCATAAAAGGTAGATGCAGAACAAAACCTTCAGATTAAGGACTTTCTATCCAAAACGAATAAAAATAGCAGAATACAACTTACGGCATTATCAATTCACATCGGAATAAATGATTATTTTTTTGTCCTCTTCCAGACCCCAACGAAGGCGTGCAACATATGACAAAATAACAAAAGTAAAACACTGCTTAAGTCCTGCTTTAATAATTTTTCGATGTTGTTCTGAGGGGTTATTGTTCTAACACACACGAATTACACATAGAACACGAAATATTTATCAATCTAATGCATTTTTATTTACGACTCACTATATTCCAAACAACACACGCCACATTCACGGTGTATTTTTATCGCAAATATTCCACAAGAGGGCGCTATTGTCGTATTTTTTTTTTAGGGCAAAGGCAGCAAGAGAATTTCAGCCAACCATAGACCAACAGACAAAACACAACAACACAACTGCACGGCAAAACAGTCGCGTCGCGTGTGTATCACAGAATAGAAAATGTCAATGTCAAACTGGGTCTTTCTTTTGAGGTTATGATTATAAGATTCGATTTATTTATGAAACGAAAAAATCTACAAGACATTTAGCAAAGCAACTAATGCAAATACAGAACTAGTAAAGCCATATCTACAATGACATTAAACAGTTTATTTGCTAGACTAGTCATAACTCCTTCCGTAGTGACTCGAAGAGCAGTTCACATCAGTGCTGTAAAGTTTGCCAGCCAGCCTAATATTGTGAAGCCTAAACCAGGGTTTGGCAAGAGTTACAGGCGCATTGTTCATTTTCCTGAGGAATATACAGTAAAACCTCTGGAAGTTACCAACTTAGCCGGGAGAGATCCAGTATCAGGTTAGTTTTGAGATCTTTTTCTTCAGGTCAGAATGCTACGGGAACAACTTAATTAATGCATATAGTGTGTTTACCATAATTTTCCTACATACTTTACTAAAATATCCAATTAAAAATATATTTATTTTATGGTTCTCTATTACTAGGTAGAGTAGTAGCAAAAGGTATTGGTGGAGGCATCAAGCACAAGTACCACTGGATTGCTTGGGTCAGAGATGGCCCCACTGATGGACCACCACAGGAAGAGAAAGTTATTCAGGTAAGAACTGTTTTGCTATAGAATTGTTTTTTTTGTCATATTATCACATGATTATCTTATATATAAAGATTTGCAAGCCTCACTTTATTATGGGGATGATGTGTAAACCCATTATGCAATCAAAGTATAAATTTGTATAACATTCTAGACTGTAGTTATCCTATAATGGTGGCGTGGCCCACGCTAGGAGCAGATCACCCACCTGAACACGATAATAAAAATCTAAAGATTGTAAACAAACATACTAAACATTACTCTTCTGCTCCATTAGGTGATGGAAGATGGTTGCAGGACTGCACACATAGCATTAGTGGCGGTAGGAGACAAACTGAAGTACATCTTGGCCACTGAGAATATGAAGGCAGGAGACATACTGAAGACCTCTAGGCATCTGCCCCGGATACCTGGTAAGTGATCAAGGATAAGAATTTTACTTTTTAAATTCTTTGTCTTGCTGTTATATGAAGGGTCCACTGCAATAATAATTAATGTCCAAAATTATTTTAATTCTAAGTAAGTGTGTCATTTGTAAACTTAAAATCAAATTATCTCAAAATAAAGGAAGAAAAGGACATTCATCATTATTGTAGTGTATCCAGGGTTCGTAAATATCCGATATTTATAATAAATATCAAAATATCAGATATTTTTGATATACATCCAATATTTTCGATATCTTTGATATTTTTTATATTTATCAAAATTACATACTAATTTCAATTTCTTACTTTAATACATGATTTTCGAAATAGCTTAATTTAAAATGTAGGTATATGTTTGATAATTTGAAGATTTTTATTAAAATAACATTCAAATTTTATACTCTGATATGTTTTTTCGAAATAACTGAATCTAAAATGTATATTTTATTTTTGCAAATTTGAAGATAGTTAATTAAACTAAACTCATTTATTTATTATTGTGATAATCATATCTTTATTCTTTGCATTTGGCACATTCATTCGTAAGAAGCAGCTCTTAGAAGCTAGGAAAATATAAATATCAATATTGATATATATCAAGCATAAATATCAATTGATATATATCATGATATATATCCGATATATATCATGCGAACCCTGAGTGTATCCTTCATTTGGTTTTAAATTTACAAATGGTGAAAAAATGACGAATGATGCATTAACTTAGAATTAAAAATCATTTTGGACATTCATCATTATTGCAGTGGACTCTTCATATGCAAAGAATAAAGAAGGTACTAAATAAAATGGAGCTCTGTTTATTTGGTACCATAGTGTATATGAATGAATGAATGAATGATACCAATTATTTGACGTACCTTGTCTTCAAAAATACTCTTTGTTCTGATATTGGCTTTATTTTATTTTATTAATAGGACAGCAGTTTAACCATGATATCCCTACATCTATGTTGTGTTTTATAAAAACTAAAATTCCATCCATCCATTCTGTAGACACACTGTACCAAATTGGATAATCTGTCCACGATTCAATCATCAAGCCAGTCCAGTCAGTTTTTATATAACTATTCACACACATGACATCAAGCACAGCTGTTCCATATACAGGTTGTTAAAAAAACGGATTTGAAATTTTTAGTGATTACTCAGAATCAAATCAAAAAATCCAATCAAAATTATTTATTTAGTTTCCCATACAAATTCTTGATTCACTATTCAGATTCAGTATGGAAAACTGCAAAATATAATTGTACTTCTTGATTCACTATTCAGATTCAGTATGGAAAACTGCAAAATATAATTGTACATTGGTTTTTTAACACCCTGTATTTATGACTGTGTTGTGCAGTTTTCAGTGAGTTTTTGTGCCTTGTTTTAGTGAGAGCCAATGAAGGAGATGCCTATGTGTTGGGAGCTCTTCCCACCGGTACCATTGTCCATTGTATTGAAAAGGAACCAGGTTTGATATTTTATTGACACTTTATATGTATAGAAATAATTCAATCATAACTTTAATTCACCATCAGGCTCGGCAGTGTAGTCATAGGATATCAGTCTCCAGTTTCTAAAGTATGAGAGATACTACTTTACAGCCACAAGATAATTAATAATCCATGATTTGCCTTGGAACTACACTACTACTTAAAAATAACTAAGCAATGTGCTATGCTGCCACTGATCTCTTTTAGTCCATGTCCAACCCTTTGATCACCTAGCTACGCCTCTGATCTCTTTTGTTCCATGTCCTTAGGTCAAGGTGGCTTGTACATACACGCGGCCGGCACAAGTGGCACCATCCTGCGGAAACAGGATGACCGAGTGATTGTGCAGATGCCTTCTAAAAGAACATTTAGCTTTGATCAGCACTGCATGGCTGTTGTTGGTAAGTCTTTTGGTTTTCTGTCAACATTATAATACAAGTACATATTGCAAATAAGGAACTGACACATCCACACGAAAATAATAGGAATACACATGTTCCAACATCTATTTTCCTTACATTTACAGAAGTAATTTTATTTCTTATGTCCATCACTTTTCATATCAGAAGCTCCTCGTAGCAATATTGAGTTACTGTCTTACAATATCATACTATCCATCCAGGTCGCCTATCAAACGTCGACCACGGCACCACACCCATCGGGTCTCCGCAACGCAACCGCTGGCTCGGCAACCGGCCGCGTTCGGGCTTGTGGCACCGCAAGGACGGTCGTCACGGACGCAAGATCAGGCCACCGAAGCCGGTCAAGCAAATAGTCGTGGCTAAGAATCATCCGCTGCCACCCATCAAGTTGACGATGAGGCCTTAGGGCTTTTCTGATTGGTGTGATTTTGAAGTGGAAATACTTTGGTAGCATCATTGTCAAGAAGATGATTTTCAAGTAAATTGATGAAATATTTCCGGTATTTATAGTATTTTGTACTGTAAGCTCAATTATGCGTTTAAACTTTTACGACAAATGGTCGAAGTATTTCCACTTTAAGTCTTTTTTATAATTAATGTAAATAAGTAGCAAAAAATAATTGATTAAATAAAACAATGAAACTTTATCTGTTAAATTTTATTTTAAAAAAAATTGAATCGACGAATATATCATTAGACGGGCGATATTTAGATAGATTGATTATATTTATAACATAAAAATGCATTTTTGATTAAATATTCAATATCACAATTTTGCAACCCAATTAAAAAAAGTGCTTATTGCTTATTCTACATACATAAATTCGTTCTTTACGCCGGAATTGAACGTAAATCCTTTTAGTCCTCATCAGATATTGTTAAAATCTGAAAAAAAAAAGATTTTAATAAGGAAACATTTACTTAACCCATTGACCGCCAAAGTCGGCTAGGACCGATACATCCGTTCTATCGTGCCACACGTCAGGATTTGAGATATTCGCTGGCCGACGTTGGCGGTGGACGCAAGATTTCTCACAGCGTAGCGAGGCGGTCAATGGATTAATTTGACGTGTTTGGACATTGGAGTTCTGATATACTCACTTCAGTCATTTCCGCAGTCAGCTGGAGCTCAGCCAAGCCCGTAATGTCTTCCAAATACGTCCCACTGTTGAATACTTTCAACAAGAACTCTATGCCTTCCTCCCTGTACTTGTTGATAACTGTGTCGGAACATGCTATGCATTGCTTGAACTTTGTGCAGGTGGGGATAACAGTTTGGTAGGAGTGCAGGAATCCACGTATGGAGTGCGGGATCGGGCCCAATACGCCTTGGAGTGAAGATGGAATTACGTCTGTCTCATCGTTTAAATTGTACGCTGCTGGGGCTCCGCCTCTGAAAAGATTATAAATATTGCTAATTATTGCTTAGGCAACCGGTTTTCCGTATGGGAGGAGTCAGGTCATAGGTATAAAGATGGTATATTTACGATAGTTTCTTTATTCAAGAGTCCTCACATAATTTCTCAACAAACTAATAAAGTAAAAAAAAAATACTTTAATAAAAATAAAACAATTTGGCCACGTCACGCACCGTGCACTGCTGGTCCAGCGTGCGGTCCTTCAGCGACTGAGACAGAGTGCCTGCAGTTATCTAAGGGTGTCTAAGGTATAGTATAGTACCTGAGCGGGTGCTGCAGCAAGCCAACCAGCAGCTCGACAGCGAGCGCGCCGGCGACGGCGGCGGCGCCCGGCCGCGTCACCGTGCACTGCTGGTCCAGCGTGCGGTCCTTCAGCGACTGAGACAGAGTGCCTGCAGTTATCTAAGGGTGTCTAAGGTATAGTATAGTAAGGTATAGTATAGTACCTGAGCGGGTGCTGCAGCAAGCCAACCAGCAGCTCGACAGCGAGCGCGCCGGCGACGGCGGCGGCGCCCGGCCGCGTCACCGTGCACTGCTGGTCCAGCGTGCGGTCCTTCAGCGACTGAGACAGAGTGCCTGCAGTTATCTAAGGGTGTCTAAGGTATAGTATAGTAAGGTATAGTATAGTACCTGAGCGGGTGCTGCAGCAAGCCAACCAGCAGCTCGACAGCGAGCGCGCCGGCGACGGCGGCGGCGCCCGGCCGCGTCACCGTGCACTGCTGGTCCAGCGTGCGGTCCTTCAGCGACTGAGACAGAGTGCCTGCAGTTATCTAAGGGTGTCTAAGGTATAGTATAGTAAGGTATAGTATAGTACCTGAGCGGGTGCTGCAGCAAGCCAACCAGCAGCTCGACAGCGAGCGCGCCGGCGACGGCGGCGGCGCCCGGCCGCGTCACCGTGCACTGCTGGTCCAGCGTGCGGTCCTTCAGCGACTGGAATGAATGGTTAAAGTTACCAACTTAGCTACGAAACAAATTAAGGCTGTTGGGTGGACTTGGATAATATAGATGAAATTGCATACAGGGGATATTAAAAAAAGAAATTTTAAGAAAATTTGAAAAAAAGAAATTTTAAGAAAATTAAGGGGTTACTCAGAATCAAGTTTAGAATACAGGAAAAATATTTAAAAAATCCGACCTACATTTTTTTCCCGTTTCCCATACTAAATCTGAATAGAGAATCAAGAATTTGTATGGGAAACTGAAAAAAATTGTAGACCGGATTTTTTTCGTATGTTTCGTTCCCGTTAACTGTGGTTTCTACTCATTAAGTTGAACAACTCTTCCGTAACGGAACCCGTACAATCGAATCATAAAAATACTTGGACTCCTCATACAAATTGATCATGTTGCTTAACCAACTCTGAATGGAGTCTTTTTTTTTGCTCTGATTGTAGGAGTTCCTTGATTACAGTTGTTGAGTTTCATGAATAGAAGCCACAGTTAACGGGTATGAAACTAATACAATAGAAATTACTCTTTATAGAATATCATCGACGGCCACTGGATCTATAAATACGTACCATACTTGCAAAATTGTCTCATCACCAGACAATATTTTAAAGGACTCACATTTCCAGGCGCAGTGACGTCATTACAGAAGTAGCATCCGAGCTTCGTTCCGCTCAGAGCTTTAACGTCGGCATCGTCAGCGGCGCCCTCTTGCGGTGGCGAGGAGTGGCAGCCATGCCGCATAACCAGGTAGCTGTCAAACCCTAGTGCTGCGTTTATCACAATCTGAAAACGAAGGGCGTCTTATCATGTCACGAAAAATACGATTCTGAACAAATTCCTTCATAGAAAGCCCAATAAGTTTATTGAAGAACATTGTACAGTTTCACAAGTGTATGAATCCCTTTAAATATTGAAACTTAATTTGTATTAGTCAGTCAATTGGCGAAACAATTTTTTTATCTTAATTTTGAATTATACAAACATACTAAAGTACATAAAGCGCAAAACATATAAGCTCATACATAATACGAGGCTGGTATTAATTGATAGAATATTCAATAAAATTGTAACATTCTGTGTTAACTAGCCACAGCTTCGAGTATCGAGTCGATGACTTCGACTGTGAGACACAGCATTCTGTGTTAAATAGCCACTATATTTTAGATGGAAGCGGGCTTGCAGTGATGAAGTGTCTACCTCATCTCGATTCGGAAGTCGAAATACCTTTAGACAAGCTCAAAGATACCTTTCCATAATGAGCTCCAATCAGCGTAGGCAGCCATCTCGCTTCCCGCGTGTCCAAAAGTAGAAATATTACATCATGCTCTTCTATGGCTTTAGTGATGGTTTTGATGTTGGAAACGACCTCGTCCTTTAGAGATTCCCCCACTGGGTGCCCGGGCATAGGTATGTGGACCGACAGACCTTTGGTTTGCTGGAAAAGGACTGAATTAAAATGAGAGTTTCTTTATTTAAGAACTTAAGATTCCCTATCTTAAGTTCTTAACATTGATCAATTGGAGGAACAATGCATTATTTGTTTCTGCAACAGGGCAGTACCCACTGTCCTGATATCTGCACCTTTGAAGGCCTAAAAAGGCTACTCCCCAAGCATAGGTCTAACACGGCTCTGCTTTTAAGATCTATAAACGTTCGTGTTACTTACAACTGTAGGTAATATGAGTTTCAAGTTTTCAGCGGCAGCTTCCGCCTTCTTCCGTCCTCCGTTGAGACAGTCTTGGAAGTTAAACAGCACTTGTCGCGTGGGATTCGAGTAAGAAATTTTGCCGTTATCTAAGAATGTTATATGTCGGAAACCCCAGGCCTGCAAATATGAAAAGTGATAAGACGTAATAGATAGATAATTAGGTATTTGTATTATTTTATTAATTGTTTACTCCCCAAGGGCTCAAAGATTCCCAATTTTGCAATTATGGCCTGTTTTGGCTTATACAGACAAGTCAGGCAAAAAAAAAAAACAAAATAGTAATGATTTGTTAGGAGAAATACTTACAATTTTACATAGAAATGTAACATAAAAATGTTTATTAAATAAGTATTTACCAATAAATCTCTAGCCACATGACAGCCCAAAGTTCCAGCCCCTAACAGTAGACATTTGGTCCTCTTCATCACATCAACATCTAATTCTGGAACCAGTCTCCACTTCATCAACTTTAGATTTAAATCTGACGATGTGTCAGCTAATCTGTAAAATACGCCATAACAATACTATTCTATATGAATGACTGAATTTATAAATTTTAAGCAGACTATTATTTTTTAATTGAGTAATTTCCGTTTTAACTTATTCTTTATTTACATGTGACATTCTTCTTTTGTGTTTTATTTTGTGTTGACATAATTTATATAATTTATACAATTTTATTTCAATTTTCTATTATTATAATTTAATTATAATTAGTATTACTTATTTATTTTAATGACATGTAATAATAACAATATTATGAATAAATTGAATATGAATATACAAAAAACACTAATAGAACATACTTATTTTCATACAACAGTTCACAAAGAAACCTAGCGCGACAATATTTTTAAACCTCCTCTGTTGGTCTATCTATATTCAAGTATCTTATTAACTGCACTAGGTAAGTAGTTAAAATTTTCACAATACGGGCAGACAGACTTCTTCTTTATTTTAAGAGCTAGGCTCTTGTCGGTGGAGTAACCGCCATACTTTTCTACTCCTTGCCAACTCCTTGACTTCCTGGTATGACACAACATTAACTTTGGCCTTCATTTGATCGATGTAACTTATTTTTGGCCTCCCTCTACCTCTCTTTCCTTCCATGATGTTCGTTATGAAGTCGTCGTGTCGTAACAAATGTCCAATCATATTTCCTCTTCTGTTCTCAATAGTATCTATGATGTTTCTTTTATCTTTCACTCTATCCAACACTGCTTCGTTTGTGACTTTTTCTGTCCAGCTTATACCTTCCATTCGCCTCCAGCACCACATTTCAAATGCTTGCAATCTTTCCTTATCTCTTTTTTTCATTGTCCAGCTTTCACTGCCATATAATGCTACGCTCCAAATATAACATTTTATTAAACGTTTCCTTAATTTTATAGATATTTTCGTTGATTTCAGTATGGACTTTTTACTATTAAATGATGTTTTAGCTATTGCGATTCTTGTGATTATGTCCTGAGTACATCTAGAGTCTTGGTTGATGATGCTACCTAAATACTTTACTTGTTCTAATGTATGGTCATTTAGTGTAATCGGTATAATTGTGGAGTTGTTTTAGCGGTACTGAGTATTTTAGTTTTATTGATATTGATTCTGAGGTCATATTCTCTAAAGATTTCATCCATGGATGTAACTAGGTTATTCAGTTGGTTAGAAGTTTCTGCTAAAGCTGCAATGTCATCTGCAGACTAACAAATAATAATTAAAAAATAATAAGGGGCTTCCCACAACAGGTTTTTGTTTTGGTCTATGGTAAAAACTTTTAATAGATATGTACAAGCTTCAAACTTAAGTGTGTTGCAAAATCTAAAAAAAAACCCCAATACTAACAAATACTTCCTGTGAGTCGCATAAGCGCTATGTATCCTGACAGAATGGAAAATACATTTTTTAAATAAAACACTGATTCAGAAACGTCAGTGCCAGTCCAACATAGTCTTCGACGGAATTTTCTTAAAGCGGAACATTGGCACAAAATTACAAAGCTACTCACTTCATAGGGTCCATGGAAGCTGACATGTTAGCTAGTTTGGGGCCAAAGTTGCCTTTGTCATTCCTTTCCCAGCCAACCCACCCAGCACTTTCCGTTTCCTGGACCTCCTGTAATATCCCATACATGATTAATTTGTGCAACAGAAATTTAGTTTTCACCTCTAAATGTGGCATGTACCATATTTTCCCATCAATAGG
Organism: Coleophora deauratella; assembly: GCA_958295455.1. NCBI lineage: Eukaryota > Metazoa > Arthropoda > Insecta > Lepidoptera > Coleophoridae > Coleophora > Coleophora deauratella. The sequence goes on along the minus strand of OY282408.1, from coordinate 10,394,722 downwards.
AAAGAAACTTATACTTAGGTGATGAGAATATTGGTGTAATGAAGTCAATTATGATTCTTCATGCTCGCCTTGAACCTTAGAACCAATTGCAATATCACATTTTCTGTGTTACGAAATTAGCTACAAATCTGAGCTGCACCATGAAGAAAATCACTCTCGCTAGCTGGGTGTATTTCCCTGTGAATACGAGTATTAACACTTTGTTATTTAGAAATTTGTTAGCTTTTTGAGAAAACATACTAACCTCTGGTATTTTGATGATGAAAACTCGACTGCAATCCACAGAACCATTAGGATTACATCTTAGTCCTAAAACTTTAATTTCTCTATTAGATAATTTTGGGCAGTGATTTAGCAAAGCCGCCAAGAATACTCTAAGAGGCCATCCAGGGTTAACTCCAGAACTAGGATCAGCAAATATAAAATATGTTGTGTCCAAATTTAATTCATTCTGTTCTGTATCATTTTTGTTCAAAATTGTTGACAAGGGACTAACTTTTACATTACTATCTTCTTTGGTGAGTTGACAGAAACATTTTTGACTATCCTCTAGATTTCTATAGGCTTGTGAGATATCCTTGATTTGTTCACTGCTGAAATCAGATGAGATCTCCCTGTTGTCTTTGAGAAAAACTGTTGGTTGACTTGGTGCAGGGAATGCAAACCAGTAGTAGTAATGGAATTTTTTGAGATCCTGTAAGTGTAAAAAAATTATGGATCTCAAAATACATAAGTTATTAGTGCAGATCTAAGTATATAATACATATATGTATAATAATTAACCTTTTGAATGCTAAAGAATAATAGATCAACTTACAGCAAAAGATAATATGATGAAATTCAATAAAGAAGCAGGGGTATAGATCCATGCTTTTTTCTTTACATCAGTCCAGATAGTTTTACCTAAGGAATTTAGCAATGCTGCCTTATCTATTGATTTGAACTCTTCTATAGTATTTTTGTTCATTATTGTTCCAGTCACATTGTGATAGAATTGTTCTGACTCAGGCACCCTTGAACACATTGAAAATAGTGCACATTATGTACAGAGTATTCCACTATTTCCTTGTGAATGATATGGCATACATAGTTTATATTATTGTACCTAGTAGTTTAGACATAAAAGGGTAGAAGTAAAATATCAATAAGCTAAAAAATAATAAATCAATAAAGTTCTATGAATGAATAAACCAGGGTTCGGAAACCGGTTTTTTGAAAACACCGGTTTCGGTCATTGACCCCTATATCGAAATAATTTCGGTTAAGGTTTCGTTCAGGTTTCGGTTACCGGTATATTTAACCGGTTTAACCAAAACCGATATTTTTTCGTTCGAACGGAATTAACCAGTTAATTTGAAGAATATGCGACTTTGTAGGCATGTTTGCCGCGTGCAATCAATTGAAAGCGTGCGAGAAAGTGAGCAGAAGACTCGGGCAGTGGCACCCGCGCGACGCGCCTGTACTTGACTAAGTTTGGTTTTAACCGGTTAATTTAGTTCTTATTTCGGTTAGAAAACCGCTTCCTGATTAACCGATATTTTATTCAAATTTACCGGTTAAGCTGGAAACCGGTTTTAACCTGAACGGAATCGTTAACCGAAATTCGAACGAAATTAACCAGTATTTGTTAACCGGTTCCGAACCTTGGAATAAACAATATTCTATTCTAAGCAAAATGTGATAATTTGATAAAAAAAATCTTGGAAACAATAAAGTACACATGGGAACACATTAACCTTGTACACTAGTGGTAGGACCTGATTATGCAAAGTCTGACTTGACACTGCTCGCTTGACACCTATCTTAAAGAAGCATGGTACGAGATAGCATAAGAGGGATTTTATCATAGTCTGCAAGGATCAGCAAGGCCTTTTAAGGTTACAGATATTCATAAATAGCGGTAGCTATTTTCTGAGCGGTGGGCCATCAGTCATTTTATTTTTGTTTTACTTTATTTAGAACAACAAAGTTATACAATATATCATTTGCCAACTCACGAAATTAAAAATAGTGCTATCCTATTTGGACTTTGAACATTTAATAGTTAAATGCACCAAATCATGCCAGAGGGTGTATTATGTTTTTTTTTACATTTAGTTGTGCATTGAAGCACAATTTTCTTTAGTTATATGGGTGGTGGGACTTAGACTTGAATTGTTGCTTTGAGTTTAAACATACAAACAATAATTGTCTTTGAGGACAGGGGCTAATCTGAGTGGCAAAGATATAAAAACAATGGTTCTCAAAAGGTTTTTTTTTTTAAATAACTATTTAGTAGATCCGTAGTGATGCTTATCTGGTGCAATGGGCAGGTACTCACTTGTTAAAAGAAGTACCGGCAACTTCGAAAACAATCCCGATATCGTTTCGATAAGTGAAACGTCCACATATTTGTTTAGTAGTTTCATTGAGTCTGTCTACTTCCAGCTTAAGCTCCGTAAGCGAATGCCAAAACGATGGATGAACGAAAGATGAGAAGGGCACGTATTGAATTATCTCACCATCTTCAGGAGAGGTCATGTTGGACCAATTTTGTACAGAATATCTATTCTTGGGAGAAACGAGAAAAGAAAGGAAACATCAACACTTTTTTTTTTTTTTTTTTTTTTTTAAGCAGTGTGGCGATTTCGCACTTTATGCATTCCGCCAAAGTCATGTTTTTTTACTTTGTTTGGGAAACGGAAACACGGAAAGAAAAAGGAATACGGTAAACGGAAATAGAAACAGGAAAAAGGATTAGTTTTACAAAAATACTTCTATAAATTATTTTACTTAAATATAAAAAGTTACTATTAACAAAGAAACAAAAATAACACTAGTAATAAGACTATACACAAAATAAGATTAAAACACAAAATATTTACAATATTAAACTTTTACGTTATTTTGCAAAATGAAGAATGACATTGCTTTAAAAATAGAGTAGTTGTTACAAGATATTAGGCATTCAATATTAGTAGGGAACGGAACATGCAGGATGGTAAGGGTTTCAAGAAAGGAGGATCGGTCATATTTAGGACATGAGAAAAAGATATGGTTGATGTCACCAACAGCACCGTCAGAGCAATCACACTTATCACTACTTATGATACCTAGTTTTGCTAGATGCGCAGGGGTGCACGTGTGACCCAAGCGCATACGAATAAGTATGCTCGTTACTGTCTTGCTGAAATTCATTTTAGTGAACCATGGTTTATGAGGAATTTCCGATTGAATTTGGAAATAATATTTACCTATATGCTCCGATTTTTGTAGATAGATTCCTGTCCATGATTCAATAAGAAAATGTTTTGGTAAATTAGCAAGATCATGAGTGAAGTTTTTATAAGGATACACGTCACCATCAAAAACAGCCTCATTAGCTAAACGGTCAGCAGCTTCGTTCCCACGTATACCACAATGGCTAGGTACCCAGACGAAACGCACATCTAAATGAGATTCCCAACACTTACGAAGAAGATCTTTGATTTTGAAAATTGTGTCATATTGAACTTTAAGTTTAAAAGGAAATTTTATCAAAGTTTCTAGAGCACTTTTGCTGTCAGTAATAATCACGGTTTTGTTTAGCTTAGCAAGTAAAATGTATTCGACTGCTTTAAATAACCCAAAAACTTCACCCGTAAACACCGAGGCCTCAGGCGGAAGCTTAATTTTTTGTACTATACCAAACTGTTTGTGATAAACGCCAACGCCGACGTTGCCTTTTTGTGTATGTTTAGAGGCATCGGTAAATATTTGATGAAAATCTGACCAAATTTGATTATACTCTTGTATAAATGAAATATTTGGATTAGGGTCATCTTTGTGAATTCCGGCATCAAGGACTACTTTGGCAGGAAGTATCAGAGAACTAAAAGGCAAACTATACAAAGGAAGTAATCGCGATCTATGAACAGGTGTGGTAAACGCCACGAATTTCCTATAACTGTTATGTATTAGAGGCACAGATTTATGTTTCCAATATGAAGACGATAAAGTCAAACTATCTAAGGTACTCAGCTTAGATAACAGAGTATGGTTAGTGTACTGAAATATTCTAAAAACATATTTATCAGCAAGATATTGACGTCTTAGAGCAAGTGGCGGTATTCCACATTCTGTTTGCAAGGAGTGAATGGGACTCGATCTCATAGCACCAGCTATGATCCGCAATGCCCTCGATTGAATAGTCTCTAGTTTACTGAATGCAGTGACGCTACCAGGTTCCAAGAAAAAGGTACCATAATCGAAGACACTGCGAATTACAGCGTGGTACAGTAGTCTCATAGAGGAGGGATGCGCACCCCACCAAACCCCAGAGAGACAACGCATCATATTTATGCGTCGTTCACATTTTACCGCTAAATAATCACAATGTGCCGTCCATGCCAGTTTACAGTCTAGTATCATACCTAAATATTTAACCTGAGATTTAACCTCAATTGGCCTTTCATTGTACAGTATTGTTACCGGGGGAGGCATACGCATTCGTGAAAATAGAACTAATGTAGTTTTGCTAACAGAAAGGTCTAAACCATTATTGTGTAACCAGTCTTTCAAGGAACTCAATGCATTTGTCAAATTAGAAGAAATTGTATTAATTGAACTATCAGAAGAATATAACACTACATCATCAGCGTATTGTAAAATTAACACTGAATTCCTATCAAATTTACCCTCTAAATCATGGGTATAAATATTGTACAATAGAGGGCTTAGGACAGAGCCCTGTGGAAGCCCTTTCCACACAGTTCTTACCAAATACGAGTCCTGTGTCTCAAAATAAATATACCTCTCAGATATGAGATTGATTATAAAACGACAAAGAATACTTGGCACATTTAACTTTACTAATTTTTGTAGCAGAATCGGTATTATTACATTATCATAAGCTGCTTTAATATCAACAAACACCGCCCCCAATGAGTTGTTATTAGAAAATGCCAATCGAATATCCATTATCAATATTCCTAAACAGTCCAGTGTACTTCTTCCCTTCCTAAAGCCAAACTGACTGTTAGGTAAAAGATCTCGACTTTCAAGAAACCATTCTAAACGACTTTTAATTAGATGTTCTGAAAGGACACGTTTCATTTTGTGCCTGGACATGTACGTAGTACGAAAAATATAGAAAAATATAGGCTTTCTAGGAAAAATAATGAAAAAAATATTAGATGCAGGGTTGCGTGGTTCAATTATAATGTTTTGTCAGCACTTTTTACAATATAAATGGTAACACTGAAGCTTGCAATAGTAGGTCACGTTCAGAAATTACGGCTTCGTCCACATATTCCTCAGATGCTTTCTCTGACTCTGACTGACTGAACACCCTTCTGTTCTAACTTCTGACATTGGTGTACGATTTTTAAAATCTGCGGATATGCCTTGCCTCTTTGACAGGCATAACAGCTGGTTTTCGAGTTACTTGTCGGACAACTAAATTATTAATTTCAATGGTATGTACAAAATCTAGTTTCTGAACGTAAAATGCTCAAAATTGCGCTCGCTACGCCATGTTGGGTGATTTATGTGTTGCGATTGTTAAATCTGAGAAACTAGATGAACCTCGTAACGAAGGTAAATCGAAGGAAATGTACAATTAGAAAACACTATGTTTCTAATGACTTATTTATGATGTTTAGTACACAGATCAGGTCCAAGCTCCATAGTCCCGTGAAACGTCTCCTTTTACCCAAAACAGTAGACAACGCTATTGGTCGATATGAATCCGCGTCAGACGCGGGCTTATTCGGTTTAAGCAATGGCAACACAGTTTGAGTTCTCCAGGCTATAGGTACGTTACCTGTCATCATGACAGTGTTTACTAATTCTAAATAATATGAAAGTGATTTATCACTAAGATGCGCCATAAAAGAATAAGGAATACCATCCAGACCTGGGGCTGTGTCCTTAGTACTGGAGAGGATACCCTTAAGCTCATACAACGTGAAAGGGGAGCTCAAGTTATCTATGACAGGGTCCTGAATGATAGTTACGGGTATGGGTATGGTTCGTGCCTGCTCTTGGACATATGCGGGGGCTAGTCTGTCTAAGAATTTATTTGCAAGAGAATCTGGAATAGACTTATAAGATGTGTTAGTAAATGCAGACCTAAATCTCCTAATCTGCTGCCAAACAAGGGACGCAGGTGTATCAGGACATATTGAGGCACAAAACGTTCTCCAACTTTCAAGCTTCTTTTTTCTAAGGAGTCTTTTAACATCTGACATTATTTCTAAAAGCGAGTCATAATTCTCCTCTGTCATCTGTTGCCTATACATATTTTCAGCTTCTTTCCTTTTCCTAACTGCTTCAGTGCACTCACTGTCCCACCAAGGAGGAGAGGGTATTTTACTTAATGAACTATTTTTTTGGGGGAACAATTGATCAGCTGTATCAATTATAACTTTAGCTAAATCTATTGCACAATTATTCTCATTACCTTGACATGCTCTGTGGAGTGTGAAAACTTTTTTCTCTATTTCAGTTTTGAACTTTTGCCAGTCAGCATCAGCTAATCTATATTTTAAACGAGGTTTGTGTTGTAGTACTGATGGGTTTTTAGTAGGGAGAGATATGATAATTGGAAAATGATCACTGCCATATGTATAAGAAAGAACCTTCCAAGTAAGAAAAGAAGCTAAGTTAGGGGTGCAAATTGATAAATCGACAGCACTGTCAGATTCATTAGGAGCTGACCTTCTTGTTGCTAATCCCGTGTTTAGTAAACACAGATTGTGATTATCTAATAAATCTAAAATATGTTCACCGTAACTGTTAGAGATAGAGCTGCCCCATGAACTGTGTTGAGCATTAAAGTCTCCTAAAAGTATGAATGGTTGTGGGAGTGATGAAAGTAGGTGATCTAATTCATTAAATATAGCAGATGAGGGATGAGGAATATATACAGATACATAGCAAATATTGTTTGCAATAGCAGCAATTATGGAATAATCATTATGATGGGAAGATATGGGATGAATGATAGGATGGAATGACTGTTTGATGAGTAAGGCTACACCACCATACCCATCAGATCTATCTTCTCTAAATGTTACGAACCCCTGGAACTTAAAGCTAATTTCAGCTTTAAGCCAGGTTTCAGATAGAGCTATGACAAAAGGATCAAATTTATTTATTAAATAGATCAGATCAGACTTCTTATTGACTATACTGCGAGCGTTCCACTGCAGTATTTTGCTGGACTGATCCATTGTTGTTTTTATTAATACTGGAAATAATATCTAGTAAGGGGGCAACGTGGGACGGTGAAAAACTTGAAGAAGTGAGTAACTTAATTAATGCTGTAATAATTTCAAGAATTGAGGATTGAGTTTCATTATCAGATTTTAATTTAAGTGCAGAACCATTTTCTAATGACTTTTCATTATTGTAATCACCGAGAATGTCCTGATGGGCAGCTCGGTCATAACCTCGTGAAAATTTGGGTAGAGCACGGGGTTTACTGATAACTGTTTTTCTGTATGATGTTGTAGGACTATGAGTCATGGACGCAGAGGTGATGGGCTGATTATGAAGACCAGCAGATTGATAAGACGGTTGCGATACTACATTAGAATATGGCCTATGCACTGAAGGATGCAGCTTGGCTGCTTCTACGTATGAAACGCAGTTCTGTGCCATATAGGTTTTAATTTGTTTTTGTCGCTCAAACTCTGGGCAAGTTTTGTTAGTGGCGTAATGACAGCCAGAGCACATACAGCACGAAGAAGAGTCTTCTTCAACATCACATGAAGATCCAGTATGGCTCAATCCACATTTGTAACATCTGGGTTTGGATCTGCATTGATTTTTGGTGTGTCCATACCTACAACAGTTGTAACATTGTATCGTAGGGTATGTGTATAATTCAACTGGGAGTGAATTATAACACATAAATACACGTTTAGGTAATACTTGTCCATCAAAACTCAGAACAACTGTTTGTGAAGGTTTCCATATGGAATTACCGTCAACCGTAACTTTGTAATTTAGTCGCCTTGTTTTAATAATTTTACCACATCCTATAGGTACACTTATATTTTCTACTATTTCCTCTGCATCCCACTCTACAGGGACACCACGAACCAGACCCATACGCGTTATGTTGTAGGAGGGGATGAAAGCTTTGAGCTTGTGATCAGTTAATTTATTATTGTTGATAAAGGAGTTGGCAGCTATGTGTGAGGTGAATGCTACAGTTATTCTGTTCCTACCAATTTTTTTTATGCTCCCATTACATATGTTCTGGATGTTATTTTTCTTTAAAAAGTTCCCAAAGCTAATTGGATGGAATGTTGCTCCGGCATCTGTTGAATCTCTTTGTACATGTACAACATAAGGGGCAACATCAGTGGAGTTGTATTCGGATCTACCAGCTCTGTTTGTATTTGTCATAGTTGGGGGGCTAATCTTGGGCTCAGGGTTCTGGGAAGGGACATGAGAAGTGTTTGGGACAGTACTATTAGTAACATCAACCATATCGTCATTCTGAACTTTTTCAAGGTCTTCGCTGACACAACTGCAACTAATTTTAGTTGCATGTGGATGTTTCCTACGTTTTTTGTTACAGTGTTTGCAAATTTTTGTTGGGCGAATGCGTTTTCTCTTAGTCGTAGCGCCCACCTCAGCATGATCCGTATCCATACTGGAGTCATTTTCATAAGTACTCCCGTCTAGCAATACCTTGTCTGTATGCTTATCCCCTTCTATAATAACATTACAAGCCACCCCCGGGGGAAAAAAATCCCCCGGCGGAGGATCCTCCTCCATCCCTCCTTAACTTATCACTAAACTTACCAATTATACAGCAAATTACAATATATACAAACTAACAACTAATTTAACACAAAAAGAAAACTAAAACTACGAACTAATCCTTTGAATTGATAAAATATTATTTTTTAACAAAAAACACGCCCGCTCAATTTGAAGGTTTCCCGCGCTTTTTCACATCAACACTTTTCTGCATGACACTACGACCAAAACAAGGCCGCGTTCAGTGGCGTTCAGAACCTGCAGTCTGACAGCAACGGTTTTTCTCACACTAGGGAATTTTCCACGGGTTTCTCTAAACTCAACTAGATGGCGCTGATCAACATTGGAAATAAGAAAATCTCTTAAAAATCGTCAAAACTGACTGATATTACCGACTAATATCATAATAATGGTGAATAGCTTTCGAAGATTACATTTCATTGAATATTTTTTTGCATTTTGATCCAAAAAATACTTTTCATAATTTTTGATGCACAAAGCTTATCAGTATTGTTTTTGTATGTCTTCAAAGAATTCTAACATGATACCGAGTTATAAATTTCATTTTAAACATATGAATGTATTAAAATCAATTTATTTTTGGTTCGGAAGAAGAAATTAGATATTAATTTTACATTACAGAGAAACCAGAACGCACCCAGATTATCCAAGTTGGAAATTTATCGTTTCTGTTAATTCAATTAATAAGAATCTATGTTCAGGTGTATTTTTTTAACAATATAATTTTGCTACCGTAAATTCTACGCTGTTTTTAAAAATACATTGCCAAAGCTTAGAAACGCCATATATTGAGATACTTTTGAACGGTGTGACATACGTCATCTGAAAACTCCATATTCAGTTAATAAGAATCTATGTTCAAGTGGCTTTTTATATATTTTCAAAAATATTAAATCTATTTTGCTACCGTAAATTCTACGCTGCTTTTAAAAATACATTGCCAAAGCTTAGAAACGCCATCTATTGAGAATCTTATGTATGGTGTGATATACGTCATCTGAAAACTCCCCCTTACGCGATTTATATTATGCTATCCTGCTGTCAGAGTGCAGGTTCTAAACGCGGCCTAGATGGTACAGATTATTTTTATTTCGCAATAATGAAAAGTCCAAAGGCTTTGTACATAGTATAGATGGACAATCTACCCAATCTACCGGGTAGATTGGGAATATTCCCAATATCTACCCATAAATACCTTCAGTGGGTATTTATCAGGGTATATAAGCTTATGAGCATTATATTTTTTGTTTTAAATTTCACTTCAGAACTGTCAATTCTATAATGTGCTTAAGTGAATCTTATGTAATTCAGTAACTTGTTACAATAAATAACAGCCTAAAAAAATATATGTACATTTCTTCAGTTCCCCATACTAAATCTGAAAAGTGTTTTTTTTTTACACCTGTATGGCAAGTCTTGAGTATGATATTTTGAATTTCCGAGTTATATGATGTTATTTTCTAGTTAAGAAAATGACATCTATTATCTATTATGAAATCCAACATGGCGGCCATACATTTTCGAAAAATATCGATACGGGTGTCATTTTGTGATGTGATAATTACAAAAAAAAACGGGGAGGGGGGTAAAGGCGCGGCGTTCGGGGGGGGGGAGGTGTGGTGCGGGGTGCGGGGGGTGAGGAGCGGGGTACGGGGGTGTTACGTTACAAAAGGAAAGAGGGGGTTATCTGGGATAACAATATTTACAATTTCATTAAACAAAAAAAAAGGCGCCCGATGCGGGGGTGAGCAGTGGGGTGTGGGGGGAGCGGTGTGCGAGGGGGTGAGGCGTGGGGTGCGAGGGGGTGAGGCACGGGGTGCGGGGGGTGAGCCACGGGGTGCGGCGGGTTGGCGCGGGGTGCAGCGGGCTGAGGAGCGGGGTATGGGGGTGAGGCGCGGGTGGGAGTGCGGGGAGACTCCTGCTTTTCTCACGGTCATGTATACAGGGTGGAATTTTGTAACGTCACCTGGAGGGAAAGTACTTTAAATATTGGAGATAGCAAATTTTACTCAAAGGAAACATTATTTTTAAAAACAAGCAAAACTACGTTCAAAGATTTTTGAAAATACGCTTGACACACCCAGGAATCGAACTTTTTATAGAACGACATTTTTTATAATGGCCGCTATCTTGGATTAAAAATCGATGTCATTTTTCATAATGAGAACCTCGAAAAAGTACATTTCCGCCATTTTAGGTTCTAAAGTGGATGACATTTTCGTAATCAGCACCTTAGAAATCCTCACTAACTACACCCATTTCAACATTTTTTTTTAAAGCATGGCCGCAACCTTGAATTCAAAAACAGATGTTTTTCATAACGTAATCAGCACCCCACAAAACTAATAAAATAAGAACCATATCGATATGATAAGTCAGTTCCTGCGCTTCAATCATGGTTATCTTCGAAATATAATCAAATCAATGTTGCTTAAGACTTTATTTTTAAACGACAATTTAGTTTTATATACTCAACGACTGGGTATATAACTGGGTATATTCCCATAAATCAGTCCTCCATGGAGTGCACATGCATGCGGACGTGCGCTAAACGCAATTATTCGAATTTCGCATACGTAGCGCGGCCCGGCCGCCCGCGTCACTGTTACCATGAGCGAAGAAAAACTCGTGGCGAACGAGCTCCTGGCGACCCTGCAACATCGGTTGGACGTCATGGACGAGATCAGCGTCTTGCAGATCTGTAAATCCAGTTTCACTGTGGCTGAGATCAACAAAGCAAAGGCGCTATTGTTCGAGACACAAAACTGGTGTCCCGCAGGAAGGACGAGAAGGGAGAGAGGAGCCTTCAGGACATCATCAATCTACTGAAGGTCACCGACCCCGACGATGTCCCGACCTTCGTGGCGAAGGAGCTGAGTAAGCTGCCTCCCGTTACGTTCGACCACGTCGACGTCACCAAGCTCCTGAAGGACATTACGTCATTGAAGGCGAGTCTGGCAGAAATAGTTCACAAATTTGAAGTTTCACAAAATATCATAACTGAACTACGTACTGAAGTAGAGAGTTTGCGTAATACCATTTCGGTATGTAGAACAGCTGAGACTTCAAACTCCGTGAAGAGTCGACGAGGCGCGTGCGCCCCGAACGTGTCGATGTCATCAAGCTTTGAGTCAGCGATATTGACACCGCCGAGCGCCCGCGCACCGACCGCGCCCCCCGCCCCGCAACCACCGGCGCCCCGCGCGCCGCCAGTCGCTGTCACGGTGTCACCTCTTCTGACACGTGACTACGCATCGGTCGCTGCTAACCTACCTTCTCGGAAAAAACAGCAACCGAAATCTAACCGGGCACAAGACAAGGAGACCTTCCGACGTAACTAAACCCGAGGATGGGTTCACGGTGGTCCAGCGAAGGCGAAAGCCAAGACCGTGTCGCAATCAAAGCGGCACCGCACCGACGGGTCCCAACTTCCTGCTGCGACCTGCGACGCCGGTGACAAGTCTGTACCTCTTCCGGCTCCACTCCACCACCCAGGTGCAGGACGTGCAGGAGTACGTTAGGACCAAGACCAAGATGATCGTGAAGGTTCAGCTTTTGGTTTCGCGTTACGACACCCACTTCAAGGCTTTCGTGGTGTGTGTGCCGACTAAAAGCTTGGACACCTTCATGACAGAAGATTTCTGGCCGAAAGGCGTGGTGTTTCGGCGGTTTCGAGGTCGTCTTCGGGACTCCAACGCCAATACCAGCAACGACATAGCACAGAAAAACGCTCATCTAAAGTAGAATAACTTATTAGTGTATATACGTAGTCGGTCCCATAATGAATTGGCCTGATATAGTTCTACGCGACATGTCGATACATGTTATGTTGCATTGAATAGTACGGTTCTCAGACACTTTATAAACAAACACGCATGGACTTGATGAGCGTAGTTCAGTTTAGCAGTTTGTTTGAACAACAAGTGTCGCGTATTTTTTCAAAATGTCGAAAACCGAGTATCGAAGCGTCATAAAGTTTCTATTTAAAGAAGGCTTATCCCCCGCCCAAATTAAAGAACAATTAGATGGTGTGTATAAGGAGTGTTCTCCCTCTTATAGCACAGTAAAAAATTGGGTGAAAGAGTTTCGCCTCGGGCGAGAAACCGTCGAAGATATCGGCCATGACGGTCGACCGGTAGAAGTGCTCACTCCCGATACTATTGCTCAAATCGAAGAAGAGGTTTTGAGTGACCGCCGTTTGAAGATTAGAGAAATTGCAGCTAGACTTGGGCTCTCTAAAAGTACCGTCCATCGTGCAATCGATGAACATCTTCATATGAAAAAAGTCAGTGCAAGATGGGTCCTGAAACTTCTGTCAGCTGTGCAGAGACGGGAGCGAGTTCGCTGTGCTGCCGAGTTTTTAGATCTTTGTGGAGAAAACCCAAAGAACGTGATCGAGAGACTAGTGACTGGTGATGAAACTATGGTGTTTTATTATGATCCAGAAAGCAAGCGCGAGTCAATGGAATGGCGTTATAAGGGTTAAAAGCCGCCTAGAAAGGCAAAGGTGCAACAATCTACCATAAAAATCATGTGCACAATCTTTTGGGATTTTCAAGGTATTTTGATGGTTGATTTTAAAGAGCGCAATACAGTCGTAAACGGCGAATATTATGCTTCATTAATATATAAACTGCGAGATATTATAAAGGAGAAGCGCAGAGGCAAACTGAGTAAAGGCGTCCTGTTGCTTCACCCCGTGCACACCGCCGGTGTTTCGAAGGATGCAGTGCGTCAATGCGGGTTCTCGGAGCTGGACCATCCACCTTATAGTCCAAACATGGCTCCGTCCGACTATTACTTATTCCCAAATTTAAAGCGGGACTTAAGGGGAAGAAAATTTTCAAGCGATGAAGAGTTGCAGGCGGCCGTCTTCAGTCATTTTGAAGACAGAGATTGCGATTATTTTTATAAAGGATTAGAAATGTTATTTCACCGATGTCAGAAGTGTGTCGGTATTGATGGAGACTATATTGAAAAATAAAAATGATTGCATTTAATTTTCTTTTTTATTTCATAGTTAGGCCAATTCATTATGGGACCGACTACGTACTTATAGTATTTATGTCTTTTTTAATTGTATAAGTTTGGAGGGAGTTTCTTTAGGGCCCGACGTTTCTTCTCTCTCCGCAAACACTTCCCGAAACGTTGGGTATACGAGTTCCGAGTGGTAAGAACTTCGTATTAGGTAGAAAAATATGACGTTCGAAAAGAGTGTACATAGATACCTACTTCGAATAAATATTATTTCATTTCATTTCATTTATGTATCTATGGGCCTGTACATTAGCTACTAAGTTGCCTGAAAATAAATGAATAATAATAATAAATACCCAATATTCCCTATAAATACGATTGCCCATCTCTAGTACATAGCCATACAGCCTTGTCTGGTGATATCAATAGTCATAACGTGTGATTTAGCCCTTATTATTGTCGTTGGTATTTATTTATGTTGGCAACCTTTATATCCTGCTTTGTGATTGGTTGAAACCATGGAACTATTACCATAGTATAAAGTAGAGGCGTGGTAGAGGTTGACTTTTTAGGCGGTAAAATTGAAGCATTTGGCATTCAACCACCAGCCTTCGTTAGACCTTGAACCAGCCTTTCTGATGAGATGTGATTGCTATTCTTGCCAGAAAAAAGGTACAAATAAGCCTTTGTACATTGGCTGTTACTGGCTGTTACACTGGCACACAAGTGCTTTCTTTATAAATACACGTGTCACTAAAGACGTTTTAATTTCCAAGAAAATTTTTCATTGTCTAGTTTTACAATGTGTCGGTCGCATATTTGATATTTTTAGATCTACTTATAACAAAGTAAACTTAATTATAAGTTTAGTTCCATGTAGAGTGCGAGTCATAAGTTTTGGCAGAAATATCGAAATTATTGTGGAAGTAAGTCCTTTTTTACGGTAGCCAACGATATCTATGTAAGGTATTTGCATTTCTTGGGTTGTACATAGCCATTAGACATCCTTATCTAAGAATATTTATTCATCAATAGAGATGGAGAACCACATAATAGCTGAAACATACCTCTTTTCCCAGCGTAACTATTTAGTAGATCCATAGTAATAATAATTAGCACACAAAAGCAGAAACAGATTGCCCTAAGAAATATCAGATTTTTAAATGTTCGATTCAGGGATCATTTTGAATGTTGTGTACTTATCTTTTACAGATTAGTGAATTTTTGTTGTAAATTGAAATAGTATGTAAAAAAATGGCTATATGTACCTTTGGGCACGATGAATATGGTTATAAGTCCCCATCATCTACCAATCTTAAGAGGAATCCCTCCAATATGAACCAACTCGTAAAAATAATTGCCGAAAATCAAGACATTACTGCAGCCGCAAGGCAAAGGAAACTGAATAAGATAAAAGAGTTGCGTTCGCCATACGTTATTGCCGAAAGGGGAGTTCAGTTTCTTTCAGGTATCACTGAAAGGAAAATAATACACAAAAGACCACCGAATTTCAAGTCTTCATTTCCTTTAGCATCTCATATCTACAGAGCCAACTCTGACGAGTTTAAGTCTCCCAAACGAGCGAGCAAGAAAGTAAAAAAATCTGTTTTGACATTACCCAATGACCCAACACCTTCGCCTTGCACCGTCAGCGATCTTAATGAACATGAATATCACAGGAAGAGTCAGGAGCGCAAAGTAGGAACGAAGCGAGTGGCAAATCAACGCCGGAACAGACGAGAACGAAAAAAAGATTGCGTGATATATGATGAAAAGGGGGCCCACCTCACCAACATGGGCTGCAGCTCTGACGAAACCATAAAATATGGTGGAGACTACAAAACTCCTCGGAAGGCTCGTGCTCATCACCCAGCAGAAGGAGAGTTCCAAGCTCATGATGTGTGGGCGGTACTGAGGAACATAAATCAATTCCAATTCAAGCCATTACCGCCCGAGTCCGGGAAGAGCAGCCTAACCTCATCTGTCAGATCGAAAAAGAAGAAGAATAATACTGTTAGACATTACAAACATCCAGAACGACGGTAAGGCGGAAAACACATTGCTCCGCTCACCACGACGAATTACGGTGGAGCGGATTTAAAATTTGTACTGTAAAATGTTGATTTTTATACAAAAACCGCGGGGTAACACACATAGACACCGCTTCTCCCTCCGGAAGCGCGATTCGCACGACGGATCCGCGCTCCTGGACGGAGACGCGGTGCGATTCGCAGGGTACCCACACTGGTGCCGCTTCTCCGTCCGGAGACGCGATTCGCAGGGTATACCACTGCACCGCAGTACCGCCCGGATTTTCGTCTACGACGAAATTCGGACGGAAACCGTCCGGTGGGGCGGAATCCGCGCCTTCGTCGTGCACCGCAGCTTCGGACGAAATTCGGGCGGAAACCGTCCGGTGGAGCGGAACGCTCCCGCATGCGAATTTCGTCGCTCCGCGCTCCCGTCCGATTTCCGCCTCAGTGTGATAACCGCGTAAGAAATAGCTATATCTTCAATAAAACCATTGGAACTTGCTGTCCAAAGGTAAATTGTATTTAAGGTGGCTGTATTTTTGACTGACTTGTGTTCCTGTGATTTTTATAACCTTTTATTCAGGACTAGGTTAAATCTAGTAATATTTAAAATGAGATTATTTTGTAGGCAATTTCTCCTTCCAATTATATCCTTTCCAGCCTCATAGAAACATGTCGCACTGAGGAGATTTCCTACATAGCAAGTTTTGAAATAGATGATGGGAATTCTATTCGTGCTGTTTCACCTTCGCGATCGGTGAGTTTGGATCGTGTTACGGTGATCAATAATGGCGACGCTAGAACAACCATAAATAAACCAACCTTGAGACTGCAAAGTATCAAAGCTATTAAACCCCATCAAACCAATAATCGAGTAACTGGAAGAAATATTAACAAGCCTACTCCAAGAAGTCACGTTAAAGCTAAGGAAAACAAAATTCCTGTTAACGAACGTAGAAAAACAAAGGGACGGCAGACGAACAACGCGCGCTATTCTGCCTCTAAAGCCAGCGATTTAAGTGGCGCAAGAGATTCTGATGATTCAAGTAATCATGACAGGTCCAAATACACTGATGATGATGATTCATTCCCAGCATACGATAGTCGTGCTGTGAACTCAAGCAATCAGTTCTCTAGCTCAACATGTCAGTCTCCTAATAGCAGTGCAGGTATTCTAGTTGGTTATCAAATAGTAGCTTGTGTTCAATGTATTTTTGCATAAAAATGTAATAAAAAAGAAAGAACTATTATACAAGTATAATAAGATAACGTAATTATATTGTTATTTATCATTTCAGCAAAATCTCCTATTCGTTCAATCGAGAAGTTAGATTACACAAGGGGTTCGGGTAAACTCGTGTTGATTAATGAGCGTAATGCAAGTCCTTGTGAATCATTGAAGATGGCAAGGCCTCGCTTAGTCACTACATTGCCCAGCGCGGCCGCAATGCCGAAATTATCGGTGGCTGATGTAAAAAGAAGGTTGTCCCTCATAAGATTCCCACTAGTAATCTTAGGCAGAGATCAACTTAGCTCAACTATAGAAGTTCCGAATTATGAAGCCCATCAATTTGATGGCTTAGATAAACAAATTTGGCCGTTCATGGTTGAATGGTCTAAGAAATCTGGTGCAAATACGAAAACTAAATTTAGTAAACATCATATTATTACAACAAATAATTCAAGAAGAGTTGATAATACATGGAATAAAATAAAAGATAAAAAACCCCTTATTGAAACATCAAACAACATAAAGAAGACCGAGTCCAATAAACGTGGTACCCAAAATATTACAGTTACTCCGCCTGCTCAGCTGCTCAAAAAACCTAAACCTATCTCTCAAATCAGGGATAAAATGTTCAAATTACTTTATAAAAAGTCCTCTCAAAATATTCGTACTGCAAAAGTTGACGTGTCAGATGCAGGAACTGTCTGTAGTAATGACCATCTTGTTGAGTTGCTAATAAAGGCAGATGTCTTTACGGAAATTGAAAAGAAATGTGAAATCATACCTAAGGCACCTGAACAGCTTGCATCTTTCGTCGGGAAGGGGAAACTTGTGTCTACGCCTACGAAATGTACCAAGCGCCCATGGGCGAAAGGAAAGTGGGCTAGTGAATTTATAGAAAACGTAATAAAGAAAATTAAAAACGGTGCTTATTACACACATGATGTTAATAAAAATTGTAGCCGATGTAACAGTGGTAAGTAAAGGTATTATAATTAAGCAGGAATTGAGATTGGCTGTCATTTATTGTATATTATAACGAGTCTTTTTTTTTTAGATCACAAAACAGTTTCTATTCAGACTCCGTCAGGAGAAATACGGAATCATTCAGATCTTTCAGAAAGAACCATATTCGAAAGTTGCGATGGCATCTCAGATGTCTCCTTGATAACAGACTTGACAGTAGTAGATCCTCTGGCATCTATACCAGGATTTGACGAAGCGTTCACAGAACTGAAAATCGATTCGTTGACCATGAACCAAATTTCTGTTAAACATTGTATCACTAATGTTATATTGCAATTCGACGTTAAAGTTCAAGACGAGTCGGCAGCCCTAACATTCGAATTACACAAACCATTAGATTCTTGTATAGTTCCGCTGCCAGATTTTAATAACCAGATACAAATATTCAAATGCCCGACTACTTTTGTGAATGCCGTGTTGCCGGCGGAGTTGTGCACTATATTGCCAAGGATTAAACGCGACTTCTTAGACTCAAGAGCGTACGAGAGTGTTTCTCTGCGTCCACCACTAAGTATGGATATAGACCCACATTCGAAACTGCCGCAACATAACATTAATCCTCTACCTTTAGTAGTTCCGGTAAGAACAATTGTTCCAGATGGAGAGTTTTCACGAATAAAACTCACCAAGAATCCAATCTACAGCAAGTCAGTTATAGAGAAAGCTATGAATGGATTTAGAAGCAAACTGAAAAATATCAGGACAATGTTATGTAACGTTTCCGTTAAAGCTCTTATGTTTTGTAAAGTAAATCCTAAGGGCTTAGATTTTAAGGAAATTAAATCAATAGAGCCAGATTGCAACCGAACTATTGAATCAATTCTACCTGAAACTCCGTCCTGTACCGCACTTCAAGTATACAAAGCCAACGATATAAATACGTTTGGCTTTAGCTATCTTTTAAAAAGTTTGAGTAAATATCGGAGTTTTACATTGCATTATAATAGCATTTGGTTAACTCAAACTCTGAAGGTGACTAGTGGCATGAACACTTTGATGGTTGGCATGGTAGACCCAAGTGGACAGAAGACCATGACCGTCACTATAAATAAAATGACAGTGGATTCTCTCTTTAATGGTTTTGAAAAGCATACTGTAAAAGCACTGCATGACGTAAAGATCACAGAAATTGAATCATCAAATACTACTGAACAAGATAAAAATCAAAATGAGACAGTGCCAAAGAAATCATCTCTACGAAACGTCACATGTACTAAAACTAGTAAGAAAAGAGGATATATAAAACTTTACAAGAAATGTAAGTCTTCATCTAACATCTCTGGAGAGAAATCTAGCACCGCATTGAGTAAGGTGACGAATTTGGACGAATTCTTTCAAGCTCTTGGAACGGCGAAAACGATATCCAGTATATTCGACGGGAGCCCGGGTCGGAACATTTTGTCTGCTGTAGCTCAGGTAAAGAATATCTTTAGAGGGAGGATTCACATATTCGCATAGAGAACAAGGATACATATCAATTTAATTTCAGATGAAGAACTGGATAACGGAGATAACACCGAGACAAGTGATGTTAGTGTTGTTATTGGCTAACAAAAAGGACACCCCCAATCTGATGAGGTACCGGCCGGTGCTACTACAGGGTATTGCGGTGAACAGGATCACTAGGGCTTCGGAACTCGACATGGAAATCGAAGTTATAGAGAGAGAAAATCTTAACAAGTTGTCGCAGGTATATAGTCAGTTTAAACCAGGTTTAAACACCGAATGCTCCTTTTTGTGGCAGTTTAGTTAAGTGATATATATAGGTACTTAATTAAAATAAATCCCTGACAAGTAAAACATCTTTCTTTAGAAAACTTCTCATCCACAAAGTTATTTCGTTGTTTTTATTTAATATTTTTTTATCAGTATGATAATGGCTTTTTACGCTCTATGGAAAATAACGATAACCTGCTGGAAGAACTGTGTTGGATTGCCAAAACTACCGTAAGTTTTTTTATTGTGAAGTTTATTTTTAACACGCTTTTTAGGGTTCCGTAGCCAAATGGCAAAAAACGGAACCCTTATGGATTCGTCATGTCTGTCTGTCTGTCTGTCCGTATGTCACAGCCACTTTTTTTTCGAAACTATAGGAACTATACTGTTGAAACTTGGTAAGTAGATGTATTCTGGGAACCGCATTAAGATTTTCACACAAAAATAGAAAAAAAACAATAAATTTTGGGGGATACTTAGAACTGAAACTCAAAAAATGTTTTTTCATCAAACCCATACGTGTGGGGTATCTATGGATAGGTCTTCAAAAATGATATTGAGGTTTCTAATATCATTTTCTTCTAAACTGAATAGTTTGCGCGAGAGACACTTCCAAATAAAATGTGTCCCCCCCCCCGTAACTTCTAAAATAAGAGAATGATAACGATATCTAGTAAGTAGTTTTTTTATATTTCATAAATCGTAAACCGCAATTTACCTTTCATTCAAGTTACAACGAACTACAAGAACTTTTATATTATGTTACTTGCTGCTACGGAACCCTTCATGGGCGAGTCCGACTCGCACTTGGCCGCTTTTTTAGGGGAAACCTACCTTTTTTTGTCTCATATTCGAAAAGGTGTACCACTCGCTCGACTAAGTACCTAAAGAGATTTACTTGTTTGGTGTATAAACTGCAGCGAAATCCTTTCTTTCAGGCTTCTGATTATCAAAAGCCTTTTGACGAATCATCGGAGAAATTGTTGAAATCGCTACTTCAGAAAAGAAAGAAATTAAATCCGTCTTACCTAAGGGTGATGGCGCGATACGTCGGTTTGGGTCTTCTGAAAGTACAGAATAATAAAAATTAAATAAGATTTAGATATTTTGTCTTGGTTAAACTGTATGTTTTAATTTATTATGTGGATATTTGGTATTTTATAGCCTATTTAATTATAAATTTTGTTAACATTTTTGGTTTTGAAATTAAAATGTTATATTTTGTAAATGTCGTTTTATTTTTTAAAGCAAGGAAAGCACAATAAAAATATTTAGGAATGGGTGGAATAATGACAAAAACGGATTTGACGAACCTCGGCGATAGGCACATCTGTGTGATTTTGATTTTCAGAGCTATTCATTTAAGCAGTACTAAACGCAATTCCCACCCACACGCGCCACGAAGATTACCTGCACCGCGAAAAAACACGTCTCCCAAGAAAGGATCCCCACCTATAATCTAAGAGCGAGTTAGTCGTGATACTAAAGTATCATGCCAAATAACAATAAAATCGACTTCGTAGTTTTTGAGTATTAAGGCTTAAGAATTACAGTTTTCGTTTCGGTATTCCTCCGGGATTTTTTGCGTGATGCACGGACATACAGGGACAGGCAGACAAAATTTTCAAATTAAATTGTTTTGGTCATATCGATAGACATGTCCCCTACAGTAATTATTTTCAAAAAATATTCCATGTACAGAATCTTCCCCATTACAGTTTTATGTGTTTTCTTAATGTGTTACTTTTGTAGTATATATCAGAGGTGAACAGCTAATAACGGTCCCACAGAGTAAAATCCGATAGAACAAATCGCCAACTACATGAAATATCCTACAACCATATGATTGGAATGTTTAAAGTTTATGAATTCCACGATAATATTTTATAAAATTTTCCACAGTACTTACTACATTTTATACAGTCGTAATCGTAACACTAGGTATAGTTTTCTTAGACAATGACATTCCAAAGGAGACGTTTCACGGGACTATGGACTTGACCTGGTTTGTGTACTAAACACCATAAATAAGTCATTAGAAACATAGTCTTTTCTAACTGTACATTTCCTTCGATTAACCTTCGTTGCGAGGTTCATCCAGATTCTCAGGATTTAACAATCGCAACACCTAAATCACCCAACATGGCAAGGATAAGTAACTCGAAAACCAGCTGTTATGCTTGTAAAAGAGGCATTTCATATCCAGATTTTAAAAATCGTACACTAATGTCAGAAGTCGGAACAGAAGGGTGTTCAGTCAGTCAGAGTCAGAGAAATATGTGGACGATGCCGTAATTTCTGTGCGTGACCTACTATTGCAAGTTTCAGTGTTACCATTTATATTGTAAAAAGTGCTGACAAAAAATTACGCTTGAACCACGCAACCCTGTTTCTAATATTTTTTTCGTAATTTTTCCCAGAAAGCCTATATTTTTCGTATTCCGTACATGTCCAGGCACAAAATAAAACGTGTCCTTTACGGAACATATGAACTTCTGTAAAACCTCAACTTATACGCGTACGAAGTCGCGGGCCCGCGGGCTAGTGAGTGAAACATAAATCGGGTAATCTAAGCCAATTTTTTACGACAGTCCGTACTAACTGGGCAGTCAGTCGGCTAATAGATCTTTATCGTATATTAAAATATCCGGGACAAATCAGATCACACACGGTCAACTGGCCCCAAACTAGGATTCCCACTAAGCCACCGAGTCAGTCAAACATACAGGGTGTAAATCTACTGGTGCGTCAAATTTTAATCAGGGCTCTACTCCTGATTCTGATCAACTTTCCCTGAGGAACCCATGCCATAGTCAAATCGCAAAAAAATGTTTGGACTCTTCATACTAATTTGGCCGCTCAGCTAATAGATTTGTATGAAGAGGCCAAACATTTTTCGCGATTTGATTATGGGTTTCTTAGGGAAAGTTCATCAGAATCAGGTGTAGAAGCCCTGATTAAAATTTGACGCACCTGGAGATTTACACTCTGTAAGCACACTCGTCTAAATTTCGGCGGTATAGGTACAAAAAAGTGAAACGAATCATAGATTTTACAGTTTTTATTTGAGTCCATCACATTACTTCGGCGCACTCTTGTCTGAGCTCTTGGAATCGCGAATCGACGCCGAACGTCTGCGCTTGAGTTCCTCTTGACGGCGAACCTAGAAAGATTGAGATATGATGTTACAAGAGTAATTGCAGAGTAAACAAGCTACAACCATGATAAGACCTAACAACATATTGTCTTTACTTCCTTCAACCTTTTTTAGTTTAGAGGGTAGACATGACATTTCCGTTATACTCGTGATTGGGTATCATCCGTGTGGAAGGCCTGTTGCATGTTATTAACTGTTTCCAATCTCGAATTAACATACGTAAGTAATTTTGCGAAAAACGGCAAAATTGCTTGTTGCTGATTTAATACCTTGGTTCATATCAACAAAGAACCAAGGGGTAAGACACAGCCCTTTTCTCTAACAGCTAATTACTAACAACCACAAATAGTCATGGTTTAACAGTAATAACTGTTTGTAAAACAGAATCCACTCAAACAAATTAAGAACAAAATAATAAAGAGTCCATTTGTATGTATGTAAATTTAAAATCCAAGTATATTTGTAAAACTTTGGTGATGTATCATTAAATTTTCGTTTACAACTTACTGAAGACAAGTCAGTAGGTTTTTTAATCCACAATTGGATACGAGCAGAGACTTCTATTTAGTTAAATACTTTTTTAAATCATTACCGCTGAGGTATGACCATAAAGGTATCAAACATACCTTGGACTCCTTCTTCCTCTGGGCGAGCAGCTTGGCGTACTCGGCTTCCGCAGACTTGCGCTTGGCCAGACGCTTCTTCTTGAGCGCGAGCCGGTGGCGGCGGCGTTGCAGAACCACGGGCGTCACCAGCCTCTGGATCTTGGGGGCCTGCACGTAACACAGCACTAGTCAGCAACAAGCACCAAGTAAAATAAAGTGCTATTTATTCGCAATCTTAGTTTTACATGTCAGGACTCTCAAAAATATGAAAATGCATAACACAGCACAAGTGAGCAACAAGTGCCAAATAAGATAGAGTACTATTCTACTTATTGACAATTTAATTACTCTGTTGGCTCAGCGACCCAAAGTGTCTGACACTCTCAACTCTCTCAAAAAATGAAAATGAGAATGCAAGTGTTTTAGAATCACGTTAGATCATTGCATTTAGATAAATACCATGAAACTGATCTTTATGATATAGCCAGAAGCTGGCTATACATAAAAGAGCTGTTTTTACAGCTAAGCGAGCATTGCACATATCAAATAACTTGATTTGTATTGTTTGATATTGCTTCTAAATAAGTCGAGCAAAATGGAATTTTAAAATGTCCAGCACACTGTAAAAGTAAACAGACATCACTGTCTGAGTCTTCTGCTCGGTGCCAATATAATATACCCTGATGCTGCTGATTTCAAGACTTGCATGTCAAGAAAACAATATATAAATCAGGGAAAAATTAAATTGATTTATGCATGTACTATCGGGAGAATGGTCATATTCAATGTAGAATACAAATGGATGTGGAATACCCAATAAATATATGTATATTTTTTAACATTGCATATAATAGATTTCCTCCATCCAAAGGTTGTCTGGAAAAGATCTGTAAAACTTTTTTCATGTATGTATATAGTTTATACTTTCCTGTTTATGTTATGCAATAAATTGTTTTAATTCATACATTCATAAGATAGACTGTAAACTGTTTGGCTTGTCTGTAAACATTGGTCTTGGAATAAATGAAAAATAAAACATTACCTTATATCTGGGTTTGGCATTTTCCTTGCCCTCCTTGGGTGGGAGCAGGCGTTTGACTACATAGCGACGAACATCATCCTCTTTGCTCAAGTTGAACAGTTTACGAATCTTGGATGCACGCTTGGGACCTAGACGGCGGGGCACATTGCCATCGGTCAGTCCGGGGATTTCCTGTAAATAGTACATGCATGTAAGTGTTTTGCTTTGGATACAAGTCTATGTAGCTACTAGGTTTAAAGCTGCTTTTCCACCAGCGAGGTGAGGCGAGGAGTAGAGAAAAGAGAATTGAAATCTCTAAGAAGAAGACTATTTCCACCGAAGATGTGCGAGAAGAGAATTTATTTTTTCCCATACAATTTAAATTCTCTACCCTCCTCGCCTCGCCAGTGGAAAAGCAGCTTAACTGTCTGATACTAATTAGGAAAGGTTATTGTAAGATAACAATAACTAGTCCATAATATCAATTTTTTATACCCTGGCGCATATAATTAACCAGATGTGGGTGTCTGGTAAACAGTAAGAACAGGGAGAACATAATTTATTTTTTATTTTGTTTTGTTTTAAAGAGTGTGTGTCATAATAAGCTTTTTATAATATACCTGGGCGCCCTTACGGACAATGACAAGAGCCAGTACGGACAGGTTAGCATCAACAATGCAACCACGGACTGATTTACGCTTTCTTTCACCATCACGGCGGGGTCTGTAGCAGGAGTGGCCCTTGGACATCAACAGACGGACACGACCTGGACAACAATATTTTTTTAACTTTAGCTTCATTCATATGTTAATCATAGTCAAAGGTATTTACAAAACAATATCGATATTTTTTAAGCCAAATACTCACTGTTAGTTAGCACACCCTGTTTCATGGGGAAACCTTGCTTGTCGTTACCACCGGCGACACGGAGGACGTATCCCTTCCATTCATCGCCAAGCTGGTCAGCTTCCACTTCAGCGCCCATGCGCTTCTCGTAGAAGATACGGAGCTTGTGCTCGTCCACCACCTCGAATAACTTCTGACATCCCGTCGCCGGGTATGAGACGTTCAGCTACGAAAACAAATTCGAGGTTATAAACAACAAATCACATTTCACGCGCGCAAATTCAACGGGGCACGCATGCCAGAGTAAGCTTTATAATAAAGATGAAGTAGGTTTAGCGAGCACTGTTCTTTACGTTAAAAATAACAGTAAAAGTAACACATTTACGGCATGAAATATTCACTGGAGTGCAATAACTAATTAATCGAACTTTTGCTAAGAAATCTTAGCACAATTGGATTATTGAACGTTACGGGTAGTAAGTGCAACAAGTTGGCTACAATTTCACAGAAATATTTTATCACTTTAGACACGAAAAATAGTAAAAATTTGATAAAAACCTTCATGACTGCGAAACGATTCCTTGAACGTCAGCCATGAAAAGGACCAGAGATCATGTAGAATCAGTGACAGCTATTTACCACAGAGTATTTCATTGATCATATAGGAGTTGTCTATGGTTTGGCGTGGCGCGCACTGTGGTTTTTCGTGCGTTGTTTGTTTCCCACAAAATCTGTCTTTCACCGATGCTTCAAGAACCAATTGAGTCAACTGACTCGCCGCCACCAACTCCTCAACAACCTCCGTCGGCTACTTCACCGCCAGCTGCTAGGAGCTCCAGAGCGTCTCAGCCAGGTCCATCATCACTAGTGATCGGCGTAGGTAGTGCCATTTCCGGGATTTCGTGACCATTATCTAACATGGATATGCCTCTGTAGTGTATGCGCCGTGCCGCCTACGTCACCAAACTAGCTCTTAAGTTATTATTAATGTCAGTGTAACGCTTTGCGAGACATTCATTATACGTCGTACGTTGCGCTAAACAGTGGTTTACTTTACCTCCCTACAACCCACATCACACCTCAGAATCCCGCAAAGAATTAAAGAATTATGGCAAGATCATATCTGACTTTTAAAAACGTATAAAATAAAGACGAGAACAAAAATAAGTTAAATATTTACTCTTGATTTTTAAATAAGTCAGTATGGTTATTAATTAATTCTTTTTGGAAGGTTAGTTGACTGGAAGTACTGGTCTCGTAACGCGTTCCAAGGGTACGTTCAGACAGCACCCGTTCACTTTGACAGCAGGATAGCCTCGTAAGTGCGAAAGGGAAAGTACATAACAACAACAGTTGCTCTCAGGGTGTACCCACTGAATGCGGCCCTGAGCAAAATGTCATTGTTGTGTTTTTAGTGTTGCCATTCGCTAGATACTTCACATTGTAAAAGATTATTTCTTATTTCACTTTTAGTGTAAGGAAATTATTCTCTTTATCTTTTTTCTCTGGTTCAGTTTAGGAATACGTTATGGAGTAACACCTGAATAGTTTTTGTATTTTTTATTTTTACACTTTAAGAAATTTAATCCAGGTAAATTAACATATGACAGTTTGCCATTATTCTTTATTTATTTAATTAAAGTGTTTTTTATTTTATTAGGAACTATTTTAGAAATTTATATTTTAAATTCCTTAGCTTTATGCACATATTGTATGGGTCCTTTCCCTCGTGGGTGAGGTGAGGACTGAGTCAGTGGTAAATGGTAGTAGTGGCTATTAGCAGTTAGGCGAATGTAGGCTGAAAATAATTGATGTCTTAATAAAATAATTTGACACTGCAAATATTTTTGAGTAACAGAAATAAAATGATCAATAATAATAAAATAAAAAGCGGTCAAGTGCGTTTCGGGCCACGCGCAGTGTAGGGTTCCGTAGTACTTCGACAAACACTGCTTCAAGGCACAAAGTACGTTTATTTTGAGTTCAAGGGGTAAAACCTCCCGTCTTACAAAATTGACTAATACTGTGATAGTTTTCGTTATATACAGGGTGACTGGTTGAACGACGGACGTATTTAATGAGATGATACGATAATTTACATACTTTTCAACCATATAAAATAAAAAAATCATACACTCAAAAAACACAAGTTACATATTTTTACACAACAACTAAATATTACAATATAAACACAACTATTCTTGTGTTTTCTAACTCTATGCCTAGGTACTTACCACTTTCCCACAGCGTGCACCGTGCTGCTCGTGGTCGCTTAGGCCAATCTCTTGGACAGGCTGATAACACACTGATAATGAAAGGATGGAGTTCGTCTTCATGTAAGATTCTTTACCCCAACCACTGGGATACCTGAAAATGCCTTCCTACATTCCACGTATTTTCACATGGGTACTGACTAGGGCCTGCGCGGCGGTGGCGCGGCGCAGGGCAGGGACGCGGGAGCAGTCACTCACGCGCATGCGCAGTATTGCGCAGTGGCGAGTCCGCGCCACTACTCGGGTCATTGTCCGAGGCCGCGTACACGTGATTTAGTATTTAGTAAAATGTAGAAGTGAACTTTAAAATTATTTTTTAAATGATGAAAATTAAGGCCATGTTTTTTTTTACATATTTGGAATGTGTATCAGCTTCTTATTCACCTCCTTAAATGCGTCCGTTGATTTACCAGTCACCCTGTGTACTACTGCCCTGATTTTAATCACATTTCTAGAATCAACCCGGGGCATATCCATATTAACATCAACATTTGAGGTCATTGATCCCAAATGGCACTACCTATGCCGATCATTAATCATCCATCACCAATAAATGGGGATACGTATACGCTAATCTTGTTATTGCATTTATACTTTTTTGCAAAAAATAAACGCAAAAGTGGCTTTTGATTTCAAGTCTATAAGAGTGCTTCTTCTACGAATGTTACGTACGATATGAATGGTAAAATCCACATAAAACATTATAGAAAGTCGGGTAATCAAAAATATTTTTTAATGCGATTGTAAAAAAAAACTAGCGCAATTCGCCGTATCGCAGTGCGCGCTACCTTGATTTTGGAATGGACCGAAGAGTGAAAATTGACAGATAATACATACAAGTGCTTCAATCGTCAATTCGTCATGTCTCTGTCTGTCTGGTAGGTAGGCAGTCTATTTCATAGTCGAGTTGTGCAAAAAATTCTTGTGATTTCTGGTTTTATTTGTGAAACATGACTAAATGATAACTTATAAATTAAATCGTCGCGCTACCCTTTCAGCCAAAATTTAAGGTCTCTTGAATTTGATAAATAACTAATTTATATCAATATTTACCAGTAAAAAGGGATAAATTATAGAAAAAAAATATATACCTATAACAATGAACACTGAAGAGAACAACAAGGAACTGGTTCACAGGCTACACGTTAAATACTTTATGAGGTTTCTGAACATCCTTCCATCATCACTATCGTCCCATGACACTACCAGGTAAAGTGGGTTTCTGTAACATGTCATATAAAACAATGTTTGCTCAGTAGTGCAGTTGTATAAAACAATGTTTGCCTAGGGTTTTATAGTATAGGTCGCGCCAAACTTTAAGATCGCTGAAGGGTACTGAGTGGGGGAAGTGTGCATTCACTTGGAATCCTCATGCTCGAATATTAATATTCTGATTATGCCAATATTTATTGTCTAATAGTGCCCAAAGGAAAAAATGTGCTATCGTAGTTTCAGAGAAAATCGAGTTTTTCACTGAGGCTGCTAGCGGAATTTTTCGCTGGCAGCCTCATCTCTGGAACCAAGGAACTACTTCGAAATTCGAGCATGAGGATTCTAAGTGAACGCACACTTCCCCCACTCAGTACCCTTCAGCGATCTTAAAGTTTGACGGGACCTATACAACAACTATGTTAAGTAGTGGAGTATTTTAGAATTATTCTGACCGATCTTTATTTGATATTCTCTTAAAATTCAGTACATTGGTAGGGTACAACCATTTTATTTTCTTACATGTACTGTATCAGATAGACAAAATTGTTCGATAAAGATGTATGGACATATATAGATCCTTCAGCTCTTAGTTCTAGTATTGACATAAATTGTATTTTTAAAAAAATAAGTGTGAGGTTGAGTTTTTTTGCATTCAATGTTTCTTTTCGCTCTGCAAACACTTCCACGAAACATTGAGTGTAGAAGTTCCGAGTAGTAGGAACTTTGTACTAGGTAATACTAATAATAAAAATTACAATTTAAAAGAACTTTATTTCACACAAAACATGAATAAACAAAAACACACGCAAATAATATAATTAAAAAAAAAAAAACATAGGCAAATAAAAACTGATTAGTCAAAAATATTGCCTCGAATCGTACCCAGAACAAAAGTGCCCATCACAGAAGCAGCGTTACCATGCTGAATTGTGATAGAAATTTGCTGAGTCACGTATGACCCGGAAAGGGGATCATGGCCCCTCTGTCTTAAACAAGAGCTTAATGTCTACAGAATATGTACATTTACTTTGATTTGAAATTGTTCTGAAATGACTGATTCCTAGCACTATTTAAAATGCCAAATATTAATATTATATCAGGATAATAAATATATCAAGGAGAGAAAGGCTATTTGTATTAATCAATCTATCCCTAATTTGTAGCAATACAAAAAAGAATGTTTGTTTGTATACACTTTATTGTAATAAAAAAAGAATGTTAATATATGAATGTTGTTTAGTTGATATATTTTAATTGCAGAGTAACAATAGCATACTTTGCTGTATCAGGACTGGATGTGCTTGGTGCGATATCATCTGTTCCATTAGAGATGAGGTCCAGGATCATTGATTGGATATATAGATTGCAAGTCCTACCCGATGATGAGAGTAAGTATATTTTCTTTAGGGCCGCCGTTTCTTCTCACTCCGCAAACACTTCCCGAAACTGTGGGTATACGAGTTCCGAGTGGTAGAAACCTTGTATTAGGTAGATAAAAGAATGACGTTCGAAAAGTGTACACTGCTACTTACTTCGAATAAAATATTTTCATTTAACCTTGTATTAGGTAGATAAAAGAATGACGTTCGAAAAGTGTACACTGCTACTTACTTCGAATAAAATACTTTCATTTACAAAATATTTTTAATGTCCCTGAAAGTCAACCTTTAAATCAAGTTTTAGTCAAATTTATGTACTTACGAAATTTACGAAAATATTTACAAAACCCACTTACTTTTTGGCACTGTGTTGCATGACTATCTCCTGACACAGATACTGTTGGTAGGCTGTATCTAGACATAACAGCGTAATTGCTAGCTGCTTTCCTGTATTCTTATGATATGGAACCCTTGGGCATTGGTGCATGGCATCAAAATAAATATCCAGGATAAATAACAAAAATATCCAGGATAAAGAATTTGTTTTGCAAACAGATCACGTTAAATTAAAAACAAATGTTGAAGTAGCCAAAGAATTCGAAACTTATTTTACAAATATCCCACTTAAGACTACTGAAGCCCTGAATTCATCACCTAGAAATGCCAAAATATTGCTAGAAGAAAATGTCAGTACTTGTGATCAAAAATTCTCTTTTAAAGAAATTGAACCAGATACTAGTGT